>CM053148.1:134071280-135458364 GCA_028571685.1 Heterohyrax brucei | reverse complement strand
ATCACTTCCCACATGCAGTGTTAATTTAGGAAACTGATTATTTTTTAAGAACAACAGATGGCAGTAATCACAGCTGAAACTCTCACTCCTCCTCCTCTGTTGCTGGTTCAGTCCTTTATAGGGTACATCTGGGTCTGGGATGGGGCCTTTTCATTTTCCCTAGAGAGCGTGGTTAATGTGGTTAACATGCTTACTTAAAGGGTATTTGTGTGCATTTCATGTAAGGAAAACTTCATCAGTTTCCACGATCAAATGTTTAAACTATGACATGGTGAACCTTTAAAATCACTGACTAGACTCACTGTATTTTAATGTCTGTCTCTGAAATTAAGTTCATTAAATCAGAAAAATGGTGAATGAGTGGTTGGAGTAAAGGAAGAGGGGCAAACCATCAGGCGGGCGTTAGAATCAGCTGTGTTGTTTTTGATGTTAGGTGCCATCGAGTCAGTTCTGATTTATAGCGACCCTGTGTACAACAGATCAAAACACTGCCCAGTCCTTCTCACAGTCACTGCTATGTTTGGGCCCATTGTTGCAGCCACTGTGTTAATCCATCTCCTTGAACTTCTCCCTCTTTTTTGCTGACCCTGTACCTTACCAAGCATGATGCCCCTCTCCAGGAACTGCTGCCTTCTGATAACACATCCAAAGCGTATGAGATGAAGTCTTGTCATCCTTGCTTCTAAGGAGCATTCTGGTTGAACTTCCAAGACAGATTTGTCAGTTCTTTTGGCTGTCATGGTATATTAAACATTCTTTGCCAACACCATAATTCAAAAAGCATCAATTCTTCAGTCTCCCTTATTCATTGTACAACTTTCACATGCATATTAAGCAATTAAAAATATCCTGTCTTGGGTTAGAAAAACCTCAATCCTCAAAGCAATCCCTTTAAAATCTCACATTTTGCTTCAGTTGACTTATAGCTACATTTCCAAGAAGCTGAGTTTCTATGCAAACTGTCACAATAAAATATGATCCACCAGTTGAAATATTAAATTCTGTTTCAACACACCAGTCAAATCTATTCATGAGATGATCTCTAAATTCAGGTGAATATACGCAGGATTGTATTTTGCCTCCTGTGAATTTTTTTTTTTTTTTTAGCTTCAGCTTGAACTGGCAATGCGCTATTGATGGTCTGTTCTGCAGAGGCCTCTGGCCTTATTCTGGCTGATATCAAGCTTTTCTGTTGCCGGTTTCCCCAGATGTAGTCAATTTCATTCCTGTGTTTTCTATCCAGTAAGGTCCAGATGTATAATCACCATTTATGTTGTCGAAAAAAGGTATTTGCAATGAATAAGTCATTGGTCTTGACAAAATTCTATCGTGTGATCGATGTCATTTCTATCTCTAAGATCGTATTTTCCTACTGTCAATCTTTGTTTCCAGCTTTCACATTCCAACCACCAGTAATTATCAGTGCATCTTGATTGCATGTTTGATCAATTTTAGACTGCTGAAGTTTGTATACATCTTCAGTTTCCTCATCTTTGACCTTAGTGGTTAGTGCATAAGTTTAAATAAGAGTCTTATTAAGTGGTCTTCCTTGTAGATGTATGGATATTATCCTGTCACTGAAAGTGTTGCACTTCGGGATGGGTCTCAAAATGTTCTTGTCGACAATGAGTGTGACTCTTTTTCTCTTCAGTTCATCATTCCTGGCATAGTAAGCCATACGAGTATCCAATTCAAAATGGCCAACACTAATCAATTTCAGTTCACAAATGCCTAGGATATCAGTTTTCATTTTGGACAACTTCCAATTTTTCTGGATTTGTATTTCATATATTTCAAGTTCTGATCATTAATGAATGTTTGCAGGACTTTCTTTTCGTTTTGAATCGTGATACATCAGCAAATGAAGTCCCTCAAAGCTTGATTCCATCCATATTACTAAAATTGACTCTCTTGTGAGAAGACACCTCTTTCCCGGTTGTATTTTGAATGCCTTCCAATTTGAGCAGCTCATCTTCTGGTACTATACTAAACAATGTTCTGCTGCTATTCATAAGTTTAATTTTTTCAGAAGTAGACTGCCAGTTCTTTCTTCCTATTCTGTCTTAATCTAGAAGCTCTTCTGAAACCTGACCACTATGGATGATCCTGCTAGTTTTGAAATACCAGTGCCATAGCTTCCAGCATCGTAGCAACATGCAAGCTACCACAGTACAACAAACTGATGAGCATGTGGTGGGAATATGCCATAATACAGTGTTAGTCTCAGCAGACTTGCTTACATAAATACTAAAGTTTCCCCACCTAGAATCAGAATTGCCTCAAATCAAAACACCAAATGCCTTGCTGTGTAGTCAGTTGTGACTCACAGCTGCCCTACATGACAGAGTACAACTGCTAAATAGTTTCCAAAGATGTAATAGGAAGCAGCCTGCCACAGCTTTCTGCCACAGAGCCGTAGGTGGGTTTGAACCACCTACCTTTTGGTTAGCAGCCAAGCACTTAACCATTGTGCCACTGGAGCTCCTTGGAATGACCAAAGCGAGCATCCAGTCCAGCCTTCTAACTTTGCAGATGAGGACCCCAAAGCACACAAGGATGATGTAATATACTCAGCGTTACACAGTTTGTTAGCAACTGACTCGGGAAGAGAACACAGGTGTCCTAACTTGAATCTAGAGTTAGTCTCATTGTGTTTTAAAGCAAAGTTAAGAAAAATTGTAAAACCAGATCAAAGCATATTTTACCTCTAACATTTTTAGTCACTTGGTGGCTTGGCTGGCAATACCTTGGAGTTAGAAAAATAAGTAATTCAGGATTCCTGGTGTCACAGAGTTTACACGCCATTGGGAAGGCAAGACAGAAATAAATAACCACTGGTTGCAGAAACTACTGGAAGGTTCATTAACAAAAGGCTGAAGACATCCCATGGACAGAGCAAATTATTTGTGGCAGATCTTGCAGAGTGAGAGCTTTCTGTCAAAGAAGGGCTTTTCAAGGCAGAAAACAGTAGGTAGATGAGCCCAAAGGAGGCTCTAAGGACATGGTATGTTTCTGGAACTACAGGCCTTTCAATGCATGAAGATTATTTAGAAAGAGAGCAGTAGATGAGGTTGGCAAGGTCAATTAGGTCAAAACAAAGGAGTTTAATTCAATAATCCAAGCCACTATCAGCTAAGAGATTTTTCAATAGCAAAGATTATATCATTAGTTTAAAAGAAAAAAAAAATGGCATGATTAAATACTCAAATAATTGTTAAATGGAATAGAATGGAAAAGAGATTAGGGTCAAGCAGATGAGAAGGGAATTAGTTTCATGTTCCAAGAAAGAGAAGACAATAATAAAAAAAAAGTAACAGCTATGTATTTTTTAAAATTTCAAGTAGACTAATAGATTTATACAGGGATTGTATGTAAAATAGAGGAAGGGGAAGAGTTACAGAAACCCTGAAGTTTCTGACTGGAGAACTGAGTGCTGTCGTTAACCAACATCAAGAGTGACAACCGCATTTAAGGAAATTGAATGACAAGGTCTAGACAAAGGCTTCTTTATTTTGTAAAGAGAGTTTAGACACATTCTGTGCAGTTTGAGGTGCCCAGTATTACAATTAATAACTCTGTTGTCTGAATCAGTAATTTCAGTTGTGATCATAGAAACTGAGGCAATATTAGTTTAAATAACCGTCTACATGCAATTGACTATCCATGCAAACACAATATAACTGGATAATTTGAGATAGCTATTTACTGTTTATCTAAGTACTATCTCTCAGCAGTAGCATCTAAATTAAAAAAATATATCAGTAATACAGGTAGTTGAGCTAAATTTTCAAAGACCTTTATGGAATGTTTACTAGGTACAAGAAGTTTTGCCTCACTGCCAGAAAATGCACAGGAACAACAGACACAGTTTCTGACCTCGAGAAATCTGTGGTTTAAGGAAATAGCAAGCATAAATTCCCAGTATGTGGAATAAAATATTACAAGATCTATGAGGAGTAAAAGAAGGTACAAGGAGACATTTTTGCTGAGTTGCAAAGAAGAAAGATTGAAGAATTGAGGCCAACAATTGGTGTTTAAGAATGGGCACTGACTAACAAGGCAGTCCTGGTGGTGTAGTGGTTAAGAAGTGATGCTGCTCTTCAAGAGGTCAGCAATTCAGATCTATCAGGCACCCTTTGGAAACTGTATAGAGCAGTTCTACTCCGTCCTTTAGAGTCACTATGAGTTGAAATCAACTCTATGGCAACTGATTTGGTTTTACTGACTTTGTGACAAAACATTCCAGGTAAGTTAGATGGGGAAAATAGTATAAGAAAAAACAAGGAAGAGGAAAAGTGTTAGTACGTTCAGAGTATATCACAGTTGTCATACGTAGCTGTAGCTTAGAGTACATGAAAGCAAATGGTGGGAGCATTGGCTGCAAAGGTAAGTTGAAGTCATCTGGTAAAGGCCTTCAAATTGAAAAAATATCTAGAAATGTCAGTAACAACAAAACTTTGAGGAAAATAACTGGGCTTTTGCTCAGGCTGGGATTTGGAAGCCATGGCCTTTAACTGGTTGACCTGAATCACTTGCATAGCAAAATTTAGCCTGAGAAAACTTCCACAGGACTTACTTTTTCACTGCCACATCCTACTTTCTACTTGGCCCGTTTCTCCACTGACCAATCAGAAATATTACAAAACCTTTCTTAATGTACTAGGTATACTGATTACCCAAAGGAACATAGCCCCTAAAATGGAACAAAAGTTATCAATATTTACTATTAAAATAATACTAGAAGTAATAAAGCAACTAATAGAGACAGCACTTTCTTTGAGAGGTTAGCCATTGTATTATTTGTTTATCCCTACAACAGACTTTGGAAGAGGGTACTATTGAAAGTATATTCAGTAAAAATTATAACAATTTTCTTCTTGGAGAAAAAATTTAAATGCTTTTTCTACAGATGAGCAACTTGGAAATTGGGGTTTGAGAGGTACAGCTTTAAAGTCTGAGAATATTGTTTATACCATCCTTGGCAACCACCTCCTAAAACGTAAGGACAACTTTTAAGGCATTTACCTTCAAAAAGTCTGATAAAATATGACCTTCAGTAACTCAAAGTGGCTGAGGCTTTATAACAGAGATATAGGTGAGGGCACAGTGCATGTCCTCATGTGAAGGCTTTAAAAGGCAGAAGTGAAAGGAAGGAGGGGGAGGGTTTAGATTAGATAGTTGCTAGAAATCTGGTTGGGTGAAATTGGTGATAGCATGCATTAGAAATAAGAACAACATTAAGTTGACTTCAGCATAACTTGAATACTTTCTATCTTAACCCAGTATTGCAAGGACAGAGTAGCTGGGGCAGGGGACAGAGGACCATGCTCTTACATGAAATCAAGGCCAATTGGCACAACTAGCATTTTGCTAAGAGGGCTCTCTGCACCCCACATTGGTGAGTGGCATCTGGGGTCTTAAAAGCTGCCAAGCTGCCATCTGAGGGCACAGCAAATGGTCCCAACTCAGCAGGAACGGACGCTCACCTAGGACCAAAATGACATGGGGCAAAGACAACCCAGAAGATAGAGAGACCCGCATGAGTGGGTGCCTACATCAACTTGGGACCAGAAGAACTGGGTGGTGCCTGGTCACCACCAGTGATAGCCAAGATGGAGCTCACTAAGTTGAGTTTCACTGGCAACACAAGAATAAAAAGGGGTACACCCTGAGATCTCCACTAAAAGACCTCAACTGATGGTCCAGCAGTTTCAGGATTCCCCTGGGAGCATGGCTCCTGGCCCTGATGCTGCCCTTGCCCATAAATCACAATGAAGGTCCACTCTTTGGACACGAATGGATTGGACTTGGTGATAAGAGTGACCATATATTGGATGCACTTTATGGTTCTGTGCATCTATAGGATGTCATCCTGCTGACCTCTGGCTGGAGGAAGGAGGGTGAGACATGTATGGAGCAGAGAGGAATAGTGTGCTGTCAACGCGCAGGGAGACCAGTGGAGGCTGCATATAGGTGGGCATGTAAATTTATACAGGAATGTACATTTTCACTCAGTCATAATAAAAAAAATCGTGAAGATGGAGCAGGACAGGATAGTGTTCTGTTCTTTTGTACATACATCCAGACCAAATAAATGGCACCTAACAACAACAACAACAAAAAAGCAGAAGTAAAATAAGAGGTGATGAAACCAGTGCACTTACAATCGTTACTCATCAAAAAAGCAAAAAAAAAACCCAAACCCACTGCCACTGAGTCAACTCGGACTTATAGTGACCTCATTGGGTTTCTAAGGCTATAAATCTCTGCAGAAGCAGACTGCCAGATCTTTCTCCCAAAGAGAGGCTGTTGGTTTCAAACTACCAATCTGAAGTTAGTAGTTGATTGCTTTAACTACTGCACCACCAGGGTGCCTTATTTTTGCCAAGTACTACTGTAATTCTCAAAGAACTGCAGCCATCCTCAAACAGCTCAGGAATGAACTCCCTT
This sequence comes from Heterohyrax brucei, assembly GCA_028571685.1. Taxonomy (NCBI): domain Eukaryota; kingdom Metazoa; phylum Chordata; class Mammalia; order Hyracoidea; family Procaviidae; genus Heterohyrax; species Heterohyrax brucei. The sequence goes on along the minus strand of CM053148.1, from coordinate 135,451,914 downwards.
CCGAGTCAGTGGATTAGGCTGAGAGACAAGAGAAAATCCAGCAGAGGCATTCTAAACCAATGATTCACTGACTTTGGAAATAGAGCTGGTAGATTTCTATAAAAAACAATCCATTTTCAACTTAAGATACAAGAGATTTATTCCACAGTGAAATGAACAGTGTGGAGACTGAGAGGAATTTTTATTTTTCCAAACACAAAAACTGTACAGATTTCTTCTTTCAAGAATGAGTAAAGTAATATAAAACAACACCAAAAAAAGGGCACACTGCCTTAGGGATACAGGGGATGCACATAAAATGATTCACAGTAAGTCATTTTAGAAATTCTCTTCTTTGAATTCTTTATAAATTAACAGTAAACAGCCTTTTGGAAACCTAAGCAGGAGATGAGTTTGAAACAGAATAAATTAGAATAATGGCTAGGATTAAAGTTAAAAAGAAATTAATTGATGCAAGAATGCTTTAAATTAAAATGAAAAATGTTTCACTATAGTCATGATCAAGTCTTTTGTACACACACACACACATACATCTATGTTTAATATGAGAAATAGAAAGCAATGTTTGATGGCATCCGAGAGAAAGACAGGAGTTGCAAAATGTGAGGTTAAGATTATATGCCAACTTGGCTGGGCCGTGATTCTCAATGTTTTGGCAGTTGTGTAATGTTAGGGTCACCACCTTGATGAAATGTGCTGTGGTACCCGCAGGACTGGGGCCTCTGGTGGTTTAACCACCCCCTCAGCCTTCCTCTTTTCCCACCTGTTCATCTTGTCAAGATTTTGGCTTGTGGATTCGGCAGTTGCCATGTTCTTGTCTTCTGATGTTTGGTTTTTGGAACTTGAGCTAGCAGCTCTTGGGATTAAATAATATTCATAGCCTGTAAGAGTCCTATTCCCTGATCTACCAGTCCTGAGTTTGCAAGCCCCTGCAGCTATGTGAATCAGGAGAAACCTTGCAGTCTTGCTGCCATCTTGGACTTCGCCGACCTTCACAGCCTGTGAGCAAGAAGCTTGCTCTATGACCTGCTGTTATGGATTGAACTGTGTCCCCTCAAAAAATGTGTGTGGCCATTTGACTGCACCATGATTTCTAAGATTTTATTATTGTCATCCCTTCTGTGATTTCCCTATGCTGTACGTTAAAGAGGATTAGGGTAGGACTGTAAATCTCTTCGTAAGATACCCTCCTACTCCACTGTAAAGGGAGTTTTTCACTACAGTGTGGCTTGTACCACCTTTTATCCCTTCATCCTATGAGAGATAAAAGGAAAATGAAGCAAGCAGAGAGTTTGGAACCTCACACCATCAAGAAAGCGGCACCAAGTGTAGAACACAACCTTCAGAACTGAGGTTCCTGTGCCAAGATGCTCCCTGACCAAAGACTGATGCAACACAAGGAACTTGCTCCAGAGAGGAAAGAGGGAAAGCCTTCCCCTGGAGCAGACACCCTGAATTCAGATTTGTAACCTACTGGACTATGTAAGAATAAACATTTGTTTCTTAAAGCCATTCACTTGTGGTAATTCTCTTAGAGCTGTATCAGATGAATAAAATACCAGCTAACCTTTGGTTTGCCAGCTTCTTTGGTTACAGAAAATTTTTACTCCAATCCAGGACTTGGGACATTTCAGCCTCTACAGTTGCGTGAGATTTTTCCTTTAAATAAATCTCTTTCTCTATATATTTATGTTTTACTGGCTTTGATTCTCTAGAGAACCCAGCCTAAGACAGATGGCAAAGAGAGAAGAGAGTGAGACTAAGATGAGCTCCTTCTGAAGAGCGTACTTCATTATATCCTATAGCTTTATCACTTGAACTAAAGAAACCAATTAAGTCAGAGACCTCTATTAAAGAAAAATAAAAACATTTTTAGGAAGTTTTTCATGACCATGGTTAGCCTACTAGTGAGATAAGGCCTCTCTCTTTCCCCTTTTAGATTTGTGATATATATAAACTATTTTCTAGTCAGTATTTTTCCTAACTTGATCACTAAAGGGGGTAAGAAAATTGTTGCTCTGTTAAATAACTAATTTCCAAAAGGTTCATTTTTATTTTAATAACTCTGTATCAGCTATTTCACTGGTAAAACTTGAGATATAATCTACCTCTCAGGGTAGATTATAAAGATTGAAGATCACGTTTTCACCACCAGTATTTGGGACCAACCTTCCCACTGAAAATAACACAAAATATTTTTAAAAATCTGCACGAAATCATTTCAAACTTAACAATGCAATAAAAATTATCAAGTAAAGGCACGGAAGAAGAAGAAATCATAAAAAGAGGTAATCCAGGTATTTGATAAACCAGTCTTTCCATGAAGACCGATTCTGAGGGGGACAGCTGAAAGACTAAGGAGCTAAGCAGAGCTTTTGACAGTTTCAAAGGGTCAATGGACAGAATTTGGAGTCCAAGTATTGCCAAGGCAAGAAGTGGCTGGTGAGGCCCACCGAGGTCAGAACATGCAGAATATGATCTCACTACAACTGAACACTAAGCCATATATTAGAGACAGGAAGATAACTTTAAAATCCCCAAATGCTCTGTAATTAAGTAACATATTCCTCAATAATCCATGAGTCCAAAAAAAAAAAATCGAGATGTAAATTCAGAATCATTTTAAACTAAACTACAATGAATATAAATCAAAGCCCATTGCTGTCGAGACAACTGTAACTCATGGTAACCCTATAGGTCATAGTAAAACTGCCTCATATCATTTCTAAAGAGCATGTAGTAGATTTGAACTGTCAACCTACAGTTAGCAACTATAGTATTATCCACTATGCCCCCAGGGTTTCCATAATGAACATACTACTTATTAAAATATGTAGAATTCAGTTAAATCCATGCTCAGAGGAAAGATTTTAACCATTATACGCATACGTGTGAAAACATCAATTGGAAATTGATCTAACTATTTGCACCTCAAGAAACTGTAAAAGAAAGAGAGAGAAAGAAAGCTAAAAAGTTTATGAAGGAAGTAAAAGAAAGCAAAAATTAATGTGTAAAAAAAAGCCAAAAGTGAATCTATCAAAAGACTCATAAAAAAATTTACTTTCTGGTGAGAATGGCATAAATAACCATTATCAGAAGAAAAAGAAATCATTAAAGACTGTATGAACATTAAACAGTAATAAGAGGATATCATAAATAGCTTTACCCCATTAGTTTTGAAAGTTTAAATGAAATGTGTAGATTCTCAGAAAATAAGACATGATACTGAAATTGACACAAGAAGAAAAGAGCATTATGAAATTTCATACATAACTCCTAGTGTACTAGAAATAGAACCTCTTCAGGGTTGTAGGGGAAGGAGGAGGAGGTTTAAAGCAAGAAATACACCCAAAATGGTACAATACTGAAAGTTTTCCCTGTGAGTTCAGGAACAAGATGAGGATGCACACTGTCTTCATTTGTATTCAGGCTTGTACTAGTGATTCAAGTCAGTGCAATAAGGCAAGAAACAAGAATTTTGAGTAAGAAAAAAGAACTACAACAACCATTATTTTATGTATAATTTTCCTGTAGAATATATAAGAATCTTCAGTAAATTGTTACAATACTTGAATTTAGCAAGATTGCCAAATACAAGATTGATACATAGTCAATTCCCGTTGCCGTTGAGTCAACTCCAACTTATAGGAACTCTATAGGATAGAGTGCTCCATACAGTTTCCAAGGAGCACCTAGTAAATTTGAACTGTGGACCTTTTTGGTTAGCAGACACAGCACTATGCCACTAGGGTTTCCCAACCCTCACTATTTATGTTAATTATGTCCTAGGAAGTCATCACCTGATAGAACAAATCATGTTCTTGTAATTACAGATTGTGTTTTATAAAGAGTTACCAAAACTGAGCCATTGCATCTAGGGTTAGCTTCCTGAAAGTCTCTAGTCACAACATTTTTTATCAATTGATCAATGCATAACTTTGTTTTATAGGTGTTTCTGCTTAAAGAAATGTTATTTAATATGTATTTCTTACAAATAATTGTATGGAGTATTTCTTTGTAACAAATTACTAACCGTGGAGAGTTTAACATTGTCCCAAGTCTGGGTACTGCACCTGTGAATTTCTTTGTCTTTAAGTCTCACAACAAAGCTCTCTAGTATTCTTTTTTAACAGGTTCTTATGTCATGAATCAGAAATTAAGCTTCTTCATTTTTTCTATATCTTCTTCACACATTATAGATGCTACTTTAGCATTTTCCTGAGTGTCTTCACATGTAGATCATTGGATTTCTTTTTCCTTCTTCTGAACGTATTCTTGATCGATTGACATCACATTTACTCCTATCAGCATTGTAACTCATCCCTAAGGAGAGCTTCTCTAACACAGGTATTTTCTCTGCAAGTTATATCACAGCCTTGTTGCACTTAGAAACACTAAACAGCATTTTAACACTATGTATAGAGGACATTTTAAACAGTGAAATTGCTAACAAAAATATTCACAAAAAAAAAGTCACTAAACAGAATGTGAAAGACATTGGCTTACAGCATAATTTTTTTTGCCACTTGATATGTCTGCAGATGTGTTACAAGTGTTAATTTTTGAGTCACAAATAACTTTTCGCAAGTAGGTTACTTTGCAGTATAAAATTTAAAACAAGAAAAAAATGTGAGTTGACTGTAACAAAAGTCAGTTGAACTTCTATACTCAGAAGAAACACCAAAGGAAATATTTTGAGATGCCATTTATAATAGCATCGAAAATGTCAAATATTGGGAAATAAATCCAATAAAAGATACAGAAAACCATGGTTGAAAAAAAATAAAGACCATCTAAGGCATCTGTATGGTGAGTAAATAATATGAGAAGCTGGACCATATGAAGAATGTGGCATCAGCAGTAGAGAAAGACTTTTTAAGAATCTGTGGATATGCAGATGACACAACTTTGATTGCTCAAAGTGAAGACACTGACGAAGACCAGAGACTACAGCCTTCAGTATGGGTTATACCTCAACACAAAGAAAACAAAAAGCCTCAAAACTGGACCGCTAAGCAATATTATCATAAATGGAAACAAGATTGAAGTTGTCAAGGATTTCATCTTACTCAGATCACAATCAACACCCATGGAAACAGTAGTCAAGAAGTCAAATGGTGCAATGCATTGAGCAAATCTGCTGCAAAAGACCTCTTTAAAACAAATTTTTTTTTTTAATGCAAGGATATCACTTTCCAGACTAAAGTACACCTGACCCAAGCTATGGTATTTTTGATCACCTCAAGTGCATGTGAAATCTGGACAATAAATAAGGAAGAACAAAGACTGACACCTTTGCATTATGGTGTTGGCAAAGAATATTCAACATACTATGGACTGCCAGAAGAATAAACAAGTCTGTCTTGGAAGAAGTAAAGCCAGAATGTCCTTAGAAGGGAGAATAACTGGACTTTATCTCATGTACTTTGGACATGATCAGGAGGAATCAGCTCCTGGAGAAGGACATCGTGTTTGGTATAGCAAAGGGTAGGCAAAAAAGAGGAAGACCCTGAACAAGATGGACAGACACAACAGCTGGCACAATGGGTTCAAACATAACAATTGTGAGGATGGCACAAGACTAAGCAGTGTTTCAGTCTGTTGTACACAGGGTTCCTATGAGTCAGACCTAAATCATGTAACAACAACAAGAATATACCACTTCTTAGAAAACATGGTAGTGTGATAATGTCAATTCTCCCCAAACTGGCATACAGAGTCAAAAAATTGTAATCCCAAACTACACAGAATTTGTATATGTGTGCAAAACTTGACAAGCTGATACAAAAATTCATACAGAAATGAAAAAGACAGAATAGCCAGGAGTTCTGGTATTGTGCAAATGATAACTTGCTACTAACCAAAAGATTGGAGACTCGTGTCCACCCAGAGGTGCCTGACCCGTATCTTACATATTACACAAAAACTAACTCAAATTGGATAAAAGACCTAAATATCAAACCTAAAACAATAAAGATCATCTGAGAAAAAATACAATAAGCAATGGAAGTTTTAATACACAGTATAGACAGACTTTAAAATCTGACAAAGCACAACCAACAGAAGAGAAAATAGATAAATGGGAACTACTAAGAATCAAACACTTGTGCTCATCCAAAGACTTTGTCAAAACAAAAGACCATCTACAGAATAGGAAAAAATATTTGGCTCCTACATGTCGGACTGACATCAGATCTCCATAATCTACAAAGTATTACAAAATATCAACAATAAAAAGGTAAATAACCAAATTAAGTAATGGGCAAAGGAGATGGACAGATGCTTCACCAAACAGGACATCTAGACAGCCAAAAGACACATGATGAAATGGTCACGATCATTAGCTATCAGAGAAATCCAAATCAAAACTACAATGAGATATCATCTCATCCCAACAAGATTGCCCATGATCCAAAAAAAACACAAAACAGCAAATGCTGGAGAGCTGTGGAGAGAATGGAACTCTCCTACACTGCTGATAGGATTGCAAAAGGGTACAATCTCTATGGAAAGCAATTTGGTGCTTCCTTAAAAAGCTAGAAATAGATACACCATTTGATCCAGTAATCCCACTGCTCAGAATAAATCCTACAGAATAAAGGGCAGTCACATGAACAGATAGATGTACACAAATGTTTATTGCAGCACACTCCACAACAGCAAAAAGATGGAATCAACCCAGATGCCCAACAACAGACGAATGTATACACAAACTATGATACATATACTTAATGGAACACGATGCAATCATAAAGAACAATGATGATTTTAGGAAGCATCTCATAACCTGGTTTCAATTACAAGACATTACGCTGAGTGAAATCAGTCAGTGGCACAAGGACAAATATTGTATGAGACCCTTACTATAAAGACTTAAAACTAGACTTATAAACAGAAGAAAAGACTCTTTGGTGGCTGCAAGGCTGGGGAGGAGGGAGAGGGTTGGTCACAGATTAGAAAGTTAATAGAAATTTGGTTGGGTGAAAGCAGTGACAGCACACAGTGGAAAGATCAAATTCACTGGACTTCAACATTAACTGAAAATTCTTCTAATCTTAACCCAATATTGGAAGAATAGAGTAGCAAGGGTGGGGTTCTGGGGACCATGTTCTCAGGGGACATCTAGGTCAAGAAGCATAACTAGCCTATTGCTAAGAGAGCCTTCTGCACCTCATATCGGTGAGTGGCATCTGAGGTCTTAAAAGCTAGCAAGTTGCCAACTGAGCTACACCAAATGGTCCCAATTCATCCAGAACAGATGATCACTGAGAACAACAAAGACATGAGGAAAAAAGAGCCCAGGAGACAGAAGGACCCATGTGAATGGGTGACTATATCAACATGTGACCAGAAGAACCAGATGGTGCCTTGCCACCACCAAACACAGACATGATGGGGCACACAATGTTGAGTCCCAGTGCCAACATGATGAAAAGAGGGATATACCTCTAAACTCCACTAAAAGACTTCAATTATGGTCTGGCAGCCTAAAGTTTCCTCTGGAAGCATGGCCCATAGACCTGCTGCTGCCCTTGACTTGAAAACAGTACTGAGGTCAACTTTTCAGACAGGAATGGGGGGGTAAAGATGGCAGACTAGACACACGTATTAATTCCCTCTGAAAACCAAGGCCTGGATTGATAACTGAATGGAGTTTTATGGACACCCAGTGAGCCCTAGGACACGGCATAGAGCTGTCAGTTTGGGCTACATGCCACTGAACAGGAAACTCCTTGTCTTTTGCCGAGCTCTGCCTGCTCTTGTTGAATTGGCTGGCTCCCACAAACTGAAGGTAACTGGCATTTTTAACTTTTTTTTCTTTTTGTTGGCCAGTAGGTGGTGGATGGGCTTAACCAGCAGTTATGCTGAGCTGCAGTGCTGATGTAATCAGCGGGTGGAATAGCCACATTTTGAGAGCCCAGCTCCAGACTCAGAGCAATACAGCCCCTCCACCCTCTCTTTTCAAACTTCCATCACAGATTCTATTGTTTTGCAAGGGTGGGATGGCTTGACTGGGACACCATCTTGTTCAGCTGGGAGGTGGAGATACCTAACCAGGGGCCTCAGCAGGGGCTAATTCCCAGGCTGGGAGGCATACCCAGCCTGGGGAGAGCTTTTCCAGTGAAAATCTGTGTTTAGTACAGTGTAGTCTTACAGGTCACGTGATGACAGCAGGGCAGAAGCCTGTCCCTACATTGATCTACATCACAGCATCTGGGAACAGCTGAAGTGGCGCCCCTGTTGTCAGCTGGAAGGAGGGGCTTCCCACCCCTAATGGCCTGACTGACTTTGGAAGCTGTGCTATAGCTTTTAGCTTTTTAACATAAGACTCCCTGGAGAAATAACTGTGGTACAGCCTGACAGCTTCTCTTCCAGCCTTTACTGACCCACATCATAGGGTTTGCCAGTGGCCCTCCAGTGACTCCGTAACTAGGACCATGTCTTTGCTAGCCAGGAAGCGGAGCCTGATGCCCCAGACATTCCACTGGGCCCAGTCACTGGAGATATAGAGGTAGCTGGTGATAAACTTCCTTCTCAGAACTGCACCTCAACTCTGGTTAAGGCAACACCAGAGAAACTAAACAGCCTCTAGATGTCCCCAAAGCAAGAAACCTTAGCCGAACATTTAAAGAAAAATCCATCCATGGCTCCAGAAAACTCCCAAAAGAAAGAACCAAAGGACTTCCAATATGAAGATGCCTTTCTGAAACTATTGGGGGTGAAGTACAAAAGAATTATGTAGAGATCCCTCCCAGACATTATACAAAATGCAGTAGAGCAAAATAAAAAATTAAGCAAGCTGTTCAAATTGATGGACCACCAGCATTATGAAATCTGACGGATCAAAAACAAAATCACAGAATTAGCCAATTCAGTTCAAAGCCAAAAGAGCACAACTGAACAACTGGAAACTGGACTTTCAACCTTGAAGGCAGAACTATTGATCCCGGCATTTATGAAGAGAAATCACAGAAAAGAAACAAGAAAAATGAAGAAGCATTAAGAAACATGTGGGACTCCATCAAGAGGAATAATCTATGATTAACTGGAGTTCCTGAACAGGGAGTAACACCAGAAAACACAGAGAGTATTGTTGTTGAGTTGCTAACAGAAAACTTCCCTGAAGTTATGAAAGAGGAGAACATAGATACCCAAGATGTATCAAACACCACATAAACCAGACCCCTAAAGAAAGACACTAAGACATATTATAATCAAGCTTAATAAAATGAAACACAGCAGAAACTCTTAAAGGCAGCAAGACTCAAAGCAAAGCTAACATTCAGAGGGAAGCCCTGTAGGCTTTTGTCTGACTTCTCAGTAGAAACAATGTTGGCACAGGGACAGTGTGATGAGACATTCAACCCTTGAAGGTGAAAAACTTCCCACCAAGAATTCTATATCCTACAAAACTCTTTCAAATTAAGACATTCACAGAAAAACAGAACCCTACACTTTGTAAAAACCAAACCAAAGCTACAAGAAATACTGAAACAAGCTCCTTGCTTAGAAAAACAAAATCATTAACTCTGTATTTAAGGAAACAATGCAGCACACAACATCCACCTACTCAGTTAGGGAAGGCACAAAATGCAAGCTATAATACTGAAAGAAGAGGTCCAGTGATCATATCATGAAAACTATGATACCATCACATTAAAAAGAGGCATATATTACAGTAGTTACAATGCTTCCAGATGTAGAGGAAGTTCATAAGATGTATAGAAGTTAAAATAGAGTTTAAACTTAGATTATTAAGGAGGTTGTAGGGGTAACTGCAAAGCACAATAAAGATGCAGCATATCAAAGCAAGAAACATAACACAGGAGTCTCAGCAAACACATAACCAACACTGAAAAGGAAGAAAAATCAACCTATAAGGAAGAATGACCCAGAACAGAATATTAAGAGGAACACACAAAACGCCAACACAAAAAAAGAATACATCAAAATGACAGCACTAAACACCTATCAATAATTACACTGAACATAAATGTACTGAATGCTCCAGTAAAGAGACAATGAGTGACATCTTGGATCAAAAGACACAACCTGTCTGTATGTTGCTTACAAGAAACTCATCTTAGACTTACAGATATAAACAAACTGAAAATTAAAGGATGGAATAATATATACCAAGCTAATAATATACAAAGAAGAGCAGGTGTGGCAATACTAATCTCAGATAAAATAGATTTTAATGTAAAATCCACTATTGTGGACAAGGATGGTCACTATTTATGCCGAAATGTTCAATACACAAGTAAGACTTAACAATATTAAATATGCACCCAGTAGTAGAGCATCTAAAGATATCGAACAAACACTGACTACTTTGAAAAAAGAGATACAGTGCTCCACAATAACAGTGGGAGACTTCAACACCCCACTTTCAATATTTGACAGGTCTTCTAGAAAAAAGCTCAGTAAAGACACAGAAGATCTTATTGCCACAATTAATGAACAAGACCCATTTGACATACACAGAACGTTTTATCCATCGACAGATAAATACACCTCCGTCTCCAGTGTACATGGAACATTTTCCAGTATAGACTGTGTGTTAGGACATAAAGAAAGTCTCAACAAAATAAAAACCATGGAATTATTGCAAAGCTTCTTCTCAGATCGTAAAGCCATAAAAGTCAAAATCAATGGCAAAAACATAGATATTGGAACTCATGGAGACTGAACAACACCTTGCTTAAAAAGCCATGAGTTACGGAGGTAATCAAGGATGAAATAAAGAAATTTATGGGTTCAAATGAGAATGAAAACACTTCCTACCAGAATCTACGGGATACAGTCAAAGCAGTGCTCAGAGGTCAATTTATCTCCATAAATGTACACATCCAGACAGGAATGGACTAGACACGGGGATACAATGTGACTATAAGGTGTGTGTACTTTATAGTTCTGTGCTATAGCATCGATAGGATGCTGTCCTACTGGCCTCTTACTAGAAGGGAGAGGAGAGGGTGGAGAGGAGGGGACAGGAGATTGTTAAGAGGATATGACATATATAGAATAAAAAGTAGGAGTGTCCTGTCACTGGGCAAGCAGAGCAGAAGGAGCTTAAGATAGGCAGGCATGCAAATTTAATTTGGATTGTATACTTTCACTCAAGCACAATAAAATATTTTTTAAAAAATCTTACAGTGCACAGTTCTACTCTGACACACGTGGACTCACAGTGAGTCAAAAAGCAACTCAATAGCAACTAACGAGAATAGCCAAGGCTCTCTTAGAGAACAAAATAGGAGACTTAATAAATTTACTAAGATCGTGTTGAATCAACACGTATGCCAGTAGACCAAAAAAAAGAAAGCTTAGAGACAAGTCACTTAATTTATGAACAAAATTTATGACAAATTAGGAATGCAGAATAGTGGAGAAAGCAGTCTTTTTAACAAATTGCCATAGGACAACTGTTTCTATGTGAGAAAAATATTAAGCCTCAATGTTAGTTTATACTAGATACATACACAAAATCAATCCTAGCTGAAATGTAGATTTAAATTAAAAACACAAACCTATACATCTTCAGAGCTACTCTGTCTGATAGAGTAGTCACATGTGACTGTTAAATTTAAGTTAACATTAAATTAAAAATTTAGTTCCTCAGCCACACTAGCCCCATCTCAGGTGCTTAATAGCTACAGTAAGCTAGTACTTACAATATCCTACAGCACAGATACAGAACATCTTCATATTCTCTTGGACATTGCTGTTTTAGAATGTAATATAGACTGTATTTATGACTTCAGTGTGGAAAAAACATTTAAACAGAACACACACAAAAAACAAATCACATGTAAGGAAAAGGATTGATCAGTTGGACTCCATTAATTTAAGTTCTCTTCATCAGAAGACATCTCTAAGAGAAAGTAAAGGCAAACTACAGATAGAAGCTGGTATTTGCGATATTATCAACAAAGGGTGTTCAAAATACTTAATGAAATCACGCAATTGGTAAACAATGTAAATAATAAAATAGGCAAGAGACTTCACAAGTACTTCAAAAAGAAGATCTATAAATGGCTCATTCTTCGGCAGCTGCGGAAATGAAAATTATATAAAATGCATTGTTTTGTTGTTATTAGTTTCCATTGCATCAGTTATTCCAAATCATGACAACCACACACGTGCAGAGGAGAACTGTTCTTTAAGGTTTTCCAGTCTGAGACCTTCAAGAAGCACATCACTAGGCCTGCCTTCTGAAGCATCTTTCACTAGGTTTGAACCACCAAACTTTCAGCTAGTATTTGAGTACTTAACTATATGTGTGTGTGTCAGGCACCTGGTTGCTCAGTGGTTAAGAGTTCAGCTGCTAACCAAAGGGTCAGCAGTGTAAATCTACCAGGTGCTCCTTGGAAGTCCTATGAGGCAGTTCTACTCTATCCTATAGGGTTGCTATGAATTGGAATTGACTCAGTAACAGGGTTTAGTTTATGGTACACACAGACAGATTCTCCATGTACTATTACCCAGTAATTCTACTCCTACTTATGTGCCAAACAGAAATGCATTTATAAGTACAATAAAGCAGGTTCAAAAATATTTACAGCAGCAAAATTATTTGTAGTAGCCAAAACTGGAAACTAACTAAATTAAAATAAATCAGGTGTAGAATGGATGAAAATTCTATACCTGGTATATTTGTATAGTAGAACAATACATCAAAAAAAAAAAAACCCACTGCCACTGAGTCAGGTTTCACTCACAGAAACCCCAGAGGTCGGAGTAGAACTGCTCCATAGAATTTCCAAGGAGCACCTGGTGGATTTGAAAGGCTGACCTCTGGGTTAACAGACTAGCACTTACCCCACTACGCCACTAGGGTTTCCAGAATAATGCATAGTACTGAAATGTCAGGAGGCATCAGTCCCTGGACAAGGACATCACGCTCAATAGAGTGGAGGGCCAGTGAAAAACAGGAAGACCCTCAATGAGATGGATTGACAGAGTGGCTGCAACGATGGGCCTAAGCATAAAAACAATCATGGCCAGGGCACAGGACTGGACAGTGTTTCATTCTGTGGCACATAGGGTAGCTATGAGTTGGAACCAATACAACAGCTCCTAACAACAACTACTGAAAAAGAATCAAATCAAAGCAGTGTGGAATATTTTTAAAATGACATGGAAATAAAGACCATACACAAAAGCATAGTTTTCTGTTTTGTTTAATGAAATATTTGCTTTGATTTGGGCAAAACTAGAGTGCTAGAAATCAAGATTTTGTTAAGTCAGTTCCTACTCATGTAGTAACATTGGGTGACAAACAGAACCTCCTACAGCGTTCTAGGCTGTAATCTTTATGGGATAGACAACCATATCATTCTCCTGTGGAGTGCTGGGTCAGTTTGATCTGCCAATCTTTCCCTTAGCAGTCAAGTGCTTAACTACTGAGCCACCAGGGCTCTTGGAAATCGGGTATACGCTTTGTGTTACAAGTACTTTATCCATGTTTCATGCATTTTTTATGTATACATGTTATATAGTTATGAAGTTAAAAGCTATTTCACTCTTTAAACTTACAGGGACATGATTTTTTTATGGAAATGTGCTTTTGAAATAGTACAAGTCAGTGGCTTCAACTTTTTAAAAAATAAAATAAGAAGCTCCAGTGAATAATAGTTGCTCTAGTTGAAGTGAGTGTGAGACAGGGTTCAGCACCTTCACACCACCCTGATCTCCCAACCATGGGACATTTCTGTTGGGCCCTGGATCTCCTTGAAATGCAATTTTATTTATTTATTTTTTAAGGTATATTTATTATTTTTTTAATTTATTTTTTAACTTTTTTATTTTTATTAATTACAGTAAAAGAATAAAATTTCTAACATCTATCAATTATCTCATCTATGATAAACCCTCAGCCCCCCACACACTGATGTAGCCAACACAGTCATTTCTTCCATGGATAATTCTCTTGCTAAGTCCTTATAACAGAGATCTCATACAAAATTTGTCCTTTTGACACTTGATTGATTTCACTCAGCATGACCTCTTCCAAATGAGACCATATTATGAGATGTGTTCTAAAATTGTCATTTTTTTTTTATCATAGCATTGTGTTCCATTGAGTATATGCACCATAGTTAGCTCATCCATTCATCTGTTGATGGGCATCAGGGTGGATTCCAACTTTTTGCTATTGTGGACTTTGCTGCAACAAACATTCATGTACATGTGTCTGTTTGTGTGACAACCTTTGTTTCTGAAGGATAAATTCCGAGAAGTGGAATTACAGGATCAAAAGTGTGTCTATTTCAAGGTTTTTAAGGAAGCACTAGACCATTTTCCAAAGAGGTTGTACCATTTTGCAATCCCACCAGCACTGTAGGAAAGTTCCAATTTTTCCACAGCCTCTCCAGCATTTGTTGCTTTGTGTTTTTTGGATCATGGCCAATTTTGTTGGGGTGAGATGGTATCTCATTGTAGTTTTGATTTGTATTTCTTTAATAGCTAATAATCGTGAGCAATTCTGCATGTGTCGTTTGGCTGCCTGGATATCCTTTGTAGAGAAATGCCTGTCCATTTCCTTCACCCGTCACTTAACTGGATTATTTATCCTCCTCTTGTTGATATTTTGTGATATCTTACAGATTATGGAAATCAGATGTTGGTCTGACATAGAGTTGCCAAATATTTTTTCCCATTCTGTAAGTGGCCTTTTAATTCTTTTTATGAAGTCTTTGGACGAGCACAAGTGTTTGATTCTTAGTAGTTCCCTTTTATCTATTTTCTCTTCTGTTGAATGTACTTTATTTCTCAGATTTTGAAATCTGTCTACACTGTGTATTAAAACTTCCATCGTTGATCCTATTTTATCTCGGATGAGCTTTATCGTTTTAGATTTTATATTTAGGTCTTTTATTCAATTTGAGTTGGGTTTTGTATGAGGTATGAGATATGGATCTTGTTTCGATTTTTTGCAGATGCCTATCCAATTTTTCGAGCACTGGTATTAAAGAGACCAGTCTTACCCCAGTTTAAAATCTTGGGGCCTTTGTCAAATACCAACTATTCACAGAAGGATGGTGGAATCTCTGGGGTCTCAACTCCATTCCATTGGTTTATATGTCTCTTTTTGTACCAGTAACAGGTGGTTTTGACTACTGTTGCAGTGTAATAGGTTCTAAAGTCAGGTAGTAAGAGGCCTCCCAGTGTGTTCTTCTTCAGTACTGTTTTACTTGTCTGAGGTTTCTTCCCTTTCCAAACAAAGTTGATGATTTGTTTCTCTATCTCATTAAAAAATGTTTCTGGAATTTGTATTGGGATTGCATTATGTAAGTAGATTGCTTTGGGTAAAATAGACATTTTCACAATGTTGAGTCTTCCTATCCATGAGCAGGGTAGATTACCCCATTTATGTAAGTCTCTCTTAGTTTCTTATAGTAAGAGCTTGTAATTCTCTTTGCAAAGGTCTGTTATTTCTGTGGTTAGATTTATTCCTAGGTATTTTGTCTTCTTGGAGGCTATAGTAAATGGAATTGATTTGGTGATTTCTTCTTTAATAATCTTACAGTTTGTATAAAGGCATCCTACTGAGTTACTTATGTTTAACTTGTATCCCGTTACTTTGCTAAACTCCTCTACTAGTTCTGATAGTTTACTTATGGATTCCTTTGGATTCTCTGTATAAACAATCATATGATCTGTAAATAGGGAGATTTTTACTTCTACATTGCCAGTATGGATGCCCTTTATTTCTTTGTCTTGTCTAATTGCTGTAGCTAGTACTCCTAGCACAATGTTGAATAGAAGTGGTGAGAGTGGGCATCCTTGTCTCGTTCCCATTCTCAAAGGAATTCTTTCAGTCTTTCACCATCCGAGATGATAAAGGCAGCTGGCTTTGCATGGATGCTACTGATTGCATTAAGGAATTTCCCTTTTATTCCTATTTTTCTGAGAGTTTTAAGCATGAATGGGTGTTGAACTTTGTCAGATGCCTTTTCTATATCAGTTGACAAAATCAGGTGATTCTTATCTTCTGTGTTATTAATGTGGTTGATTACATTAATTGTTTTTCTGATGTTGAACCAGGCTTGCATCCTTGGAATTGAACCAACTCGATCATGATGAATGATTTTTTTATATGCTGTTCAATTCTATTGGCTAGAATTTTGTTGAAGATTTTTGCATCTAGATTCATGACTGATATTGATCTGTACTTTTCTTTTTTTGTGGGATCTTTCCCTGGCTTTGGTATCAGGATTATCCTGGCTTCATAGAATGAATTTGGGAGTATTCCATCCCTTTCGATGATGTGAAATAGCCTCAATAGTATTGGAGTTAACCCTTCTGTTGATGCTTGGTAGAATTGTCCGGTGAAGCCACCTGGGCCAGGACTTTTTTTGGATGACTTTTTCAATCTATTTGTGATAGATTTTTCAATGAAATCTTTGTGATAGATTTATTAAGTTGATCTACTTCTCCTTGTGATAATCTTGGTGAGTGATATGAATCTAGAAATTTGACCATTTCTCCTAGGTTTTCAAACCTGTTAGAGTATAGCCTTTCATAGTATTCTGTTACGATATTTTGATGTCAGCTGGGTCTGCTGTAAAGACTCATTTATTAATCAGGTTATTTGTATCTTCTGCTGTTTTTCTTTTGTAAGTTCAGCCAATGATTTATCAATTTTGTTGATCTTTTCAAAGAACCAGCTTTTGGTTGGGTTAATTTTTTCAATTGTTTCTCTATTCTCTAATTCATTTAGTTCTGCTCTAATTCTTATTATCTGTTTTCTTCTGGTGACTGAGGGGTTATTCTGTTGCTCTCTTTCTACTTGTTCAAGCCGTAATTTCTTTAATTTGGGCCCTTTCTTCTTTCCAGATGTGAGCAGTTATAGAGACAAACTGACCTCTCAGCATCGCTTTTGCTGTATCCCATGGATTCTGGTAGGATGTGTTTTCATTCTCATTTGATTCCATAAATTTCTTTATTTTGTCCTTAATTTCTTCTATAATCCAAGGCTTTTTGAGCAAAGTGCTGTTCAGTTTCCGTAAGTTTGAATTTCTACCTAAGAATTTCCTGTTATTGATTTCAACTTTTATAGCTCTATTGTCCAAGAATATACTTTGCAGTAAATCAATGGTTTGGATTTTGTAGAGAACTGCTTTATGACCTAACACATGGTCTATTCTGGAGAATGTTCTATGTGTGTTGGAGAAGAAGGTGTACTTATTTGCTGATGGATAAAAAGACCTGTATATGTCAATAAGGTCATATTGGTTGATTGTTGCAAAAAGATCTTCTGCATCTTTACTGAGCTTTTTTTCTGGATGATCTATCCATAACTGAGAGGAGTGTTGAAGTCTCCAACTATTATTGTGGAGTGATCTGTCTCATTTTTCAGTGTTGTCAGTATTTGTTCGATGTATTTAGATGCTCTCGTGTTGGGTGCATAAATATTTAATATTGTTAAGTCCTTCTTGAGTATTGAACCTTTAAGCAATAAATAGTGACCATCCTTGTCCACAATAATGGATTTTACATTAAAATCTATTTTATCTGAGATTAGTATTGCCACACCTGCTCTTCTTTGTGTATTATTATCTTGGTATATATTATTCCATCCTTCAATTTTCAATTTCTTCATATCTTGAAGTCTAAGGTGTGCTTCTTGTAAGCAACATATAGACGGGTCATGTCTTTTGATCTAGGATGTCACTCATTATCTCTTTAGTGGAGCATTCAGTCCATGTACATTCAGTGTAATTACTGACAGGTATGTGCTTAGTGCCATCATTTTGAGGTAATTACTTTAATGTTGATGTTTTCTACACTGCTCTTAATGTTCTGTTCTTTATGGGTTGTTTCAGTGTTGGTTTTGTGTTCATTGAGACTCATGTATTGCATTTCTTATTTTGATACAATGCATTGTTAATTTGCTTTATGGCTACACATATTATCGCCCTTAACATACTAAGATTAAACCCAATTTTAACTACTGCATAACTCTGAAACTTCCTCTACATCTAAAACAACTGTAACTACTGTAATGTATCCCTCTTTTAATATGGTGGTATTATAGTTGTCATGATAAGATCACAGATTCCTTCATTATAATACTGTGGCTTTGATTAAGTTTTGTGACTTCCTTAACTGATTAGAATTTTGGATGATGTGTCCTGTATTGTCACCTTAAATATACATTTAATGGTTCTGGTTTTCTAAGGGAAGAGCTTCTTTCATTATTTCATGTAATTTTGGTTTAGTTTTTATGAAGTCTCTAAATTTCTCTTTATTTTCAAAGGTCTTAATTGCACCATCATATTTGATAGCCAGTTTTGCAGGATAAATAATTCCTGGATGGAGTCCACCTGGGGCAAGTCACTAGAGTATTAGAGACAGCTGGTGACCAACAATTCTCTTAGATCCAATACCAGAGAAATCAGTGTCTAGATGGCAGGCAGGCAGCAGACCGTAATTAATCATATAAAGAAGCAGCCATCAAATGCTCCAGAAAATTCCCAAAATAAATGTTCAAAAAATTTCCAGATGAAGAAGCCCTTCTGAATCGATCAGAGGTCAAGTATGAAAGATTTATATATAAAACCCTCCTGGAGATTAAAAAAATGGAGTAGAACAAAATGAAAAATTTAGTAAGCTATTTGAACTAATGGAACATCAAAGATCTGAAATACATCAGATCAATAACAAAACTACAGAGTCAGATAATTCAATTCAAAGCCAAAAGAACAGATCTTTTTATAATTTCATTTATTCCACACATATTTGAAGGCTTACCATATCTCTACCTCTACCCACCTGTCACTGTATAGCACTGTGGTAGCTTGAGTGTAGCTGTGATACTGTAGGCTATGCCGCCAGGATTGCAAATGTAATAGGGTTGAAAACCCCAGGCACTGTATATAAGTGACATGCCCTAACACCATGGAGACTGGAAAAGCAGTTTGGGGAATAGAATTTTCCATTTTATGCTGATAGAGAATATTCTGCTTTCTACAGTAGGAAGTGAACTCTGCTTACCGTCAGGACTCTCATTGAAGGAATTTCCAAAACACAGGAAATGAGGTAAAATTCTACGGAGCCAAAAAAAAAAAAAAAAAACAGAAAAAGAAGGTGACAAACACAGGCACTCTTACACAAACTTCTCAAGTTAACTCTTTGAGGGAATGTACCAAGGACATATTCTCCTGTTCCAGTGCTCTGAAGGGAATTGAGCTTTAATGTCCACTCGTGAGTTAATCACATTCAGTAATTTAATATGAAGAAAATCAAATCTTCCTGTTACCCAAACACAGCTCTCTAGACTTTCTCCACCTCACCTTAGGCTGAAAGGACAGGATATTTTTCTGAGTGAATATTGTCTCACAACACTACCAACTATGGCATTCCCTCTATTCCATGTTTAGCAATCCGTGTTGCTTTCAAATATGGCTCATAATTCAGAATCCTTTGCCTCAGATATCTTGCAATACAGCTAGTCCACTTTACCCATTAAGTCACCTCCACAGCTTTTAATTTTGAAGATTTCTGCTGGATATCTACCCTCACTCCCCTATTTTGGTACAGATAAGCATAGTAAACAAAATACAAAGAAAGGAATAAAGTAGGGAGAGAAGGAGGGAGGGAAGCATAAAGGAAGGGATAGAAGGGGAGGGGAGGGGGAGGGCAGAGGAAGGGAGGAAGGAGGGAGGGAGGCAGGGAGGCAGGAAGGAAGGAAAGCAGGAAGGAAGGAAGAAGGAGGGAGGGAGGAAGGAGGAAGGGAGGGAAAAAGGGAAGGAAGGGAGGAGGGAGGGACAGAGGGAGGGAGGGAGGAAGGAAGGATTCATTGTTTTTACTTTCATTAGGGCCAAAACCTAGTTAATACAGAGAATTACTGCTCGGTACTGTTTCTTAATCTCACTGGGGCATAAATTCTCACATTCTAAAACTCAGGAATCTATTTAATATTGCAGGGATAGAGTGAAATTTGGACTTCAACGACAGGGAAAAAAAGTTCACATTAGCTGGTACTCTGCATGCTGAATCAAAATAGAAGCAACAATCAGTTTTGTGAAAAAAGAAAAATACACGTTGTTTGGGAATTAACTTTGTGTACTATTTAGCCTGAAATAAGTTTGTAGGTAAAACGACATTTTGAGTAGCTTTATTGTCAGAAGGTAACCCTGGGGGCATAGTGATTAAGGGCTATGGCTGCTAACCAATTCAGCTAACCAAATCTACCAGGAGCTCCTTGGAAACCCCATGAGACAGTTCTACTCTGTCCTATAGGGTTGCTATGAGTCTGAATTCACTTAACAGCCTTGTTTTTATTGCCAGAAAACCAAAATCATAGGAAATATAGTCATGCTATTTTTCATCTTAAAGAAGAAATTTCCTCATTTTCTATATTCCTCAGATTGATAAAGCTATTTGAAATTCCTTAATAACTTGATCTAACATGTCAAATTCATCTCAGTGGGACATTGCCAGAAAGCAGCATGCTAGAGCTCAAAAGAATCTAAGGAACATGCTCCCCTAGAATGTTTTTAACAAGTAATTCATGAGAGTTTATAGAACCTTAAAGAACCTTTTTAGAAGCTTCTAAATTCTTCTCCCCTATTATTTATTTTAGCCTCGTGGAAATATATATCTAAGAATATTATTATAAAAATAAAGAATAAAGCAGCAATATTCTCTTCAGAAAACAAACAACAAACAAAAAATTCTGTAACAAAGATGGACTGAAGGCTTACACAGAACAGAGGTAGGCTGTAGCAGTAGTTCTTTAATTTAAAAAGTCTCTTCTGGAATGATCTAAACCAAAACCTTTTATGCAATCATAGAAAGTAAAGACACGTAAAAACAAATGTTTAACAATGAAGCCCTACAGAAATAAATAATACCTAAGGGTACCTCGGAAGTGTTACTAACCATGAGGCTGACAGTTCAGACCCACCCAGAGGTGCTTAGAACATAAGCTTGGTGATCTTCCCAAAACATCACAGCTTTGAAAATCCTATGGAGAAGTTCTGCTCTGAGCACATGTGGTTGCCATGACTTAGAATCAACTAAAAATTAACTAACAACAAAGTTAATGTAAGGAGCACTGGTGGCACTGTGGTAAGCACTGGGCTGCTAACCAAAAGGTCCTCAGAAGAAAAAAGCTGGCCCATAGACATTACAGCCTGGGAAAGCCAATGAGGCAGTTTTATTGTATCATACAGGGTCACCACTAGCGATGCCATCTTAAAGGCACGTATAGTTAAGAATCAAAGTAACTATGGTAAGTTAACTTAAATACACACCTGCAAGTTACAGATTGGGTTGTAACCGTTGCCTCATTCCACAGACAAGGACGGTCCCAATATCATGAAATGAAATTTTATCAGTTCTAAGTGGTCTACGTTCATCAAAATTTAATGGTGGTTAGGATTCAAAAGCTCTTGGACCTTAAGTAAGAAATCCTTATGCTGGACGATGGTCGCTGTCTACCTACCAAAAGTACCATAGGGAACCTGTGACCCAAGGAGCCTAGAAATCGTTGCCTTGACTGTGGAATAGACACAACACTGAATGCTTTTTTGTTTTTGGAAGAAGGTGGCTAGGCAGTCCTTAGAAGCACTGAGGCACTGACACAACAAGCTGACATGGCTGTTTTTTTTTACCAGATCACATCATGTGTACTGAAATGACAGTTCTTCCTTTCTATGTGGTCTTTAAACCTCTGCCTAGAAATGGTTCCACATGTTAGCTTCTGAAATCCAAGAAAACTTCACCCACAACAGAAGTTTTCGATGGTAAATGCTCTACGTGGATGACATAACAAAAGACACACATTGATATATGTGTTTTCTAATTAATGTTCTCATGGTTCAAATGCCTAGATTATTAATGTCTAAAGGTGTGCATCAGTTCTTTTCCAAGAACATTTAGTCATTTATCTCTATGACTTGTGATATCTACCCTGACTCTCCACCCCAGGTTAGGAACTCCATTTATGGTCTCACAAAGATCCCTACACTTTTTTCTAGCAACAGCATTTGTAATCATATCACTCACAAGTGATAACTTCAACCATCTCTATCTTCTATCCTGAATAATAAGCCTCTATGAGAGCAGAAATCATGCTTGTCTTGTCCACCATTTCGTTTCTAGCATTGAGCATAAGCCTGGTACATAGTATGCACCCCTTTATTTGTTGTAACTTTTAACTAAGTAATGTATGTATGTGTAAATGAACGGATCTCTATGAAGAAGATAAAGGCACATTAAGATCTAATAGTTGGATCTTACTAAAACTATGTTGTAGGAGGCAGAGCCAACATGGGAACCTAGATAGACACATTATGCTATCTCTCCACAGCAAAGACCTGAAAAACTACATAAAACAGATACAAACCTCAGTCTTAGAATTCTAAGCTTCAAATGAAGATATAACAAAATAGATCAAACAACAAATGGAAGAAACTGATAGAAAATAGAGAGTGAAGAGAGAGATGGAGTGGGAAGTTCCCCTTACAAACTAACAGGGCATAGTGTTGTCATCTTTGAAGCACAGCCAACAATGTCCTGGAGAAGGAGAACTTCACAGACATCCCAGCAGGAGACAGACCACACAGTAACCAGGGAAACACACTTTCCCTACCCTTTATCCTTCTGATGAGTTGAAGCAAGAACTCACATCCCAGCAGCCCACACCACCATGGTCTACAACATGAGTCCCCAACTCCCTTCCCTGCCATTCCCCACACTGCTCCTCCCCCATGAAGCATTTCTCTTTCTGCCTTTATTTTCTCTCCCACACCTATCCCTGTATGCCATATCTTCACACCCATACTGCTTGCCCCTGCCACATCAAGCAGTTAGAGAGCCACCAGGAAACCACTGCCCTGGGTCCAACCCTCACTCATCATCTCCCTCAATGCCATTTTCTTTTCTTTTCTGTTCTTTTTTGCCATATTTCCTTTTTTTCCCCCTCTTACCACCTCCTACCCCTTTTGGCCACTCTTGCTGTGCTGCTGTAGTTACAGAGCCTTCAGTGTACCATCTCCCTGTTGCCCCAGGACCTCTCTTGCCAACCTTCTGACATCTTCATTTCTTTCTTCCTTCTACTCTTTTCTTGCTTCCTGCCACCTAGCCCAGTACATTACATCTCTTCCCTTCCCACTAGCCCCTGGGCCATGCCCAGCCCCCACCAACCACCTTTTTTATCTTTCTCTTTTCTCTGCTTTCTCTCTGCCACATAGTCTTGTACTCCACTTTACCCCTTTCCTCTGGCTACCCCTTTCCACTGGATGCCCACACTCAATGCAGGCCACACACCCAAGGAAACTCCCCTTCAACTGATTGGCTATTTATAGCAGAATCCATCACGGGGGAGATCATGTACCAAATCTCAACAGGGGTGAGATCGCAACATTATATAACTGCCAAGACACTGATAACCAATGATTCAGCCAAGCTAACACACAACCTTAACCATCACACCACTCTAATAATACCTAAACAAAAAAAGCAGAACCAGATAGCAGCAGTAAGTGACCAAAATCAAGAATCAAATGACCTTCTAGTAGAAGAAAACACAGTGGAACTACCTGGTATATAATTCAAATAACTTTTAGGGCTGTCCAAGATATTTGGAAAGAAATGAAGACAATCACAGACAAAAATCATCAAATAACAGGAAAAACTAAGGGATAGGAAAATAACATAAAAACAAATATAAAAAAAATTATTAAAAGTCACTAAAAAAAAACCAACTGGAAATCCAAAATAAAAATAACAATAAAGGACCATAGCCTCCATAAGACTGTCTAGTACAATTAGATGGTGTTCAGCTAACACACAGACCCTCTGACAAGGATCACAGTAGATGATCCTGGTCAGAGCTGGAGATAAATGTAGAACAAAATTCAAACTCTCACGCACACAAAGAAGACCAGGCTTGCTGATCTGACAGAGAAGGGAAACACCTGAGAGTGTGGCCACCAGCCACTCATTTAGTTCAGTAATGAAGTCACATCTGAGGTTCACCCTTCAGCCAAAGACTAGACAGACTCCTACAACAAGATGTGACTAACTGGGCATGCCGGGCAAGGGGCAAGGTTAAGGCAAGAGGGCAAAGGAAACCTGGTAATGGAAGACCCAAGGTCAAGAAGTAGATAGTGTTGACAGTTTGGCAATCAATGTCACAAAATAATATGTGTATTAATTGTTTAAAGCAAAACTAGTTAGCTCTGTAAACCTTCATTTAGAGCATGATAAAAAAAAAAGAGAAGAAAAAATATATAACAAAATTTCAAAAACAGACAAGAGCAGGTTTTAGGAGCACACTGGAAACAATAGAGGACACAATTAGTGAAACTGAAGACAAATCCATGGACATACTTTGAGGACAAAGCAGAGAAAAGAATGACATTAACTTAAAAATCATATAAGAAACAATCAAGAACAAAACTATATATGTGATCAGAGTTCCAGAACAGAGGAAGAAAATGTGGAATACAGAAGATTGTTGAAGATTTGCTGACAGAAAACTTCTTTTGCTGACAGAAAACTTCTCCAATATCATGAACAAGGATAGAACTCCCAAATAAAGTCCCAAGACACATCATTATCATGCTTGCCAAAATAAAAGACAAATAAAGAAAGCTGAGGAAAGCCCAAGAAGAATTAGAAGTCACTTACAAAGGGGAAACAATAGAGCTAAACTCCAGTTACTCAGCAGAAACTACGCAGGCAAGAAGGAAAGGGATGATATATATAAAACCTTGAGAGAAACAAACAACAACAACAACAACAAAAAAAAAAAACGAGAATAATATATCCTGCAAAACTCCCTATCAAAAATGATGGCAAAATAAAGACATTTTCAGAGAAGCTGAAATTAAAGGAATTCTTAAAAACTAAATCAAACTTACAAGAAATTTTACAAAAGGAATCCTGGGAAAGAAGAGACAACAACCAAAGTTCAGGATATAGGACACCGTGAGCTGGATACCAACCTAGGTAAAGAACATTCAATAATAATAATAATAACAAAGCTAAAAGACTTAAAGCAGGGAAACAGAGATGTCAATTTCTAAATGACAACAATATTAAAAGAATAAAAAGGGGAATGAACAATACAGGTACAGAACTTTCAAATGGAGAAGTCAAGGTGCTACCAAGATATTAAGAAGATAACAGTAAATTTCCAAGAAACCAAGAGAAACTTAGAAAACCTATTCATCAAAACAGGAAAGAAAGACATAAAGATTCAGTAAATATAAAAATCTACAATAAAAAGAAAGGAATTCTACAAACAAAAGGAACTCAGTACAGAAAAGTGAGAGAACAAAGAAAACGTCAGGGTCACACACACACACAATCTTAATAAAAAGCACAGAAATATGATGGCAATAAATTGATAACCAATAATCATACTAAATGTACATGGCTTAAATAGACCCCGGAAAAGACAGAGAGTGGCAGAATAGATAAAATAACACAGGCTATCAATATGCTATCTACAAGACAAGTAACTTATACGCAGACATACAAATATAATCAAAGAATGAAGAAAACATATCAAGCAAACAATACCCAAAAAAGAAAAGCAGCTACACTTATCTAAGATAAACTTTAAGGCAAAATCAACCATAAAAGACAAAGAAGGACATTATATAATGATTAACCTTAATATCTATGCACTCATTGACAGGGCTCCAAAATAAATTTTTAAAACTTGAACATTACTGAAAAGATAGAGAATTCTGAAATAATAATAGGAGACTTCCACACACCACTCTTGAAATAAGGACAGAGTATCTAGAAAGAAATTTTAAAAACATACAGAAGATCAAAGGCAAAAAAGTCAGCCAACTTGACCTCAGAGACATACACAGAACACTCCACCCAATAGTAGCAAAGTGACATTCTTTTCTAAAGCACATCGAGGATTCTCCAGAACATGCCACATGTTGGGCCACAAAGGAGCCCTAAATAAAACTCAAAACAGCAAAATAATACTATGCACACCCTCTGATCACAATATTATAAAAATAGAAGTCAATAACTGGAGGAGCAAGAAAAAAAATCTAATATATGAAAACTGAGTAACATCTTGCTTAAAAGCAACTGGGTAACAAAAGAAATTAAAGAGGAAATCAAGAAATTCCTAGAATCAATTGAGAAAGAAAGTACATCACACCAAAACCTTTGAGACATAACAGCAAAGACAGTGCTTCAAGTAATTAACACATGTATCAAAAAGAACAGGAGGTGGGCACAACACGGTGGAATAGACAGATGGTTCTTGCTACTCATTTTACAACAAAGGCCCCCCTCCCAAAAAGTGAATCAATTGTATATAACAATCTAGGCATTCTAATCATTAGAGACAAAGCTAAAGAATCACACTGAGTGGCAGGTGAAATAAGAGACAGTTCGAAAGTTAAGAAGTACAGATAGTGACATCATCAGTGCCCTGCTAGCTGACTCTGAGCTGAGGCAACGAAACATCCAAAGACAAACCACATCACAGTAGCCAAGCAATGACAAATCTACACACAACTCCAAAACAGTAGGCCTGTGAAAGTTAAATGCAAGCTTCTAACCTACCATGCAGGAGCAAAAATAGCCCTTTATACCCCCAGAGTTTCACAGCACAGAAGTGCTTCCTTCCCCTTACCCACCTCCCGTCATGTTTTGCTCTGGCACCAGTCCTACAGTATTCAACAACTGCAAATGTCCCCTAAGCCAGGAACTCAGAGTGGGTCTGAAGAGCCTGACCTTCACTCAGCTGCTGGCATAAGGGGTCCATAGACTTGCAGAGCCCTTTACCCCTGCTCAGACCTGTGTGGATTCAACACTTCATGCTCTCATTAACATAAAATAGCATACTCCTAAAGCCCATTTTCAATTGCACCAGCCAAGGGGGAGCTGTAGATTTTTGACATTTAACACTGCCCTGGATACTAAACAAGAGCCTCACCAACCTGTCCAAGGGGTCTGAGGGCTGAAAGTACCACCCACTCAATCTAACCTCTCATGACAGGGTTTTGAGAATAAATGATGCCTCCCAGTCCCTTCAACCAGCAGCACCAGGTGCCCAAGGACCAGCTGCAATGCCCCCACAACTAAGTGCTCTAGGGAACAGGGACACTCCCTCTACTCAGGCACCTAGGGGTCACTATCAGCCCCCTGCCTTGCTCCATGAATATAATCCCCTACAGCACTCAGATAACTGTGACTACACCCCATGATGCTCTGCCCATCTAGGACTGCAGGTGAGGGTCTGTACCACATACTCAGTGACTGACAACCTGCACCCTTGTGCCACACTCACACATGAAGTGTGAACAGACTGCTGGGCTCACACACCTAAGAGCTACTGTGACCACCTGAAGACAGCAATAGCTAAAGCAATTCACATGCACAGCCTACTTGAGCACATCAAACAAAACAAAAAGCCAGAACACAGTTAAAAAAGAGCTGCAATAAATAAATACAATAACTCATTGATACCAAAGAGACAACAGTCAATATCAAATCACATAAAGAAGCAGATCAAGAGTGCTCCAGCAAAAGACCGTAATAAAGAACTGAGGAAACATTCCAGAGAAAGATAACGTAATAGAATCACCTGAAAAACAGTTCAAGAGATCAGGAAGGATATCAGACAAAACTCAAACCAAGCCAAAGAATACACAGACAAAGCAATAAAAGAATTAAGGAAAAAATACAAGAACAAAAGGACAAAATTAAGAGGCTGACAGAAATCACACCAAGACAGTAATTAAAAATACTAAAGATTAACAATAAAATTTCAGAATCAAATAACAAAAGGCCACAGGAGCAGAATTGAGACAGTGGAAGTCAGACTTAGTGAGACTGCAGATAAATCCCTTAATACCAATTTATGTGAGGAAAAATAGAAAAAAAAGAATTTTAAGAAATGCAGGAAATCTAAAAATTATACAGATGCTATTAAAAGGAAAACCTATGAGTGATCGGAGTACAGAACAAGGAACAATAACAGAAAACACGAAGAGAATTATTGAAGATTTGCTGGCAGGAACTTCCCTACTATCATGAAAGACAAGAAGATATCTTTCCAACAAGCTCAACAAATCCCATTCAGGGTTAGAGCCCCCCAAAAAGTCACCAAGACATATCATAATCAAACTGGCCAAAACCAAAGACAAATGTATAATCTTGAGAGAAGTTAGGGCTAAACCAAAGTTACCTACAACAGAGAATCAATAAGTCTAAGCTGTGACTACTCAACAGAAACCATGCAGGGAAGAATGCAGTGGGATGACACATATAAAACCTTGAAGGAAAACAATTGCCAGCCAAAAATTATATAGCTAGCAAAACTGTCTCTCAAATTACATAGTAAAATAAGATAATATCCAGATTTAAAAGATTAAGGTAATTTTCAGACACCAAATTAAAACTACAAGAAATATTAAAGGGAGTCCTCTGGATAGAGAACTAACAAAGTCAAAGTGGTAAAAGAAGTAAAGGCTGGTTTAAACTTAAAAAAATAAAGGCAAACTTCAAAGTAATTTTGAAGGAAGCCAACAAACCTACCCATCAAAATAAAAAAGGAAAACATGAAAACTCAGCAAACACAAAATCAACAATGGTGAAAGATATGAAAAAGAAAATCTGAAAATAATTCAGCAGAGAAAATTAAGCAGAACAAAGAAACCATCAGCATCAACACACACACACACACACACACCAAAATGACAGCAATAAATTCATATCTATCAATAACTGCAGTGCAAATGGCATAAAAGCACCAATGAAGAGACTAAGGGTGGCAGAATGGGTAAAAATATGCGATACATCTATATGCTGTCTTCAAGAGACATGCCTAAGACAAAATGATATGTGCTAACACTCAGATAATAGAAAAAATATATGAAGCAAACAATAATCAAAAAAGCAGGTGTGGTAATATTGATCACCAATAAAAATAGACTTTAAAGCAAGCCAGCCAAGCCAAGTGCTGTTGATTGAAGCAAGATCCACCATAAATCATAAGATTATGTGATGTTCAAGGGTTAATACACCAGAAAGTCATAACCATAAGAAACGTGTATGCACACCCAATGAGAGGGCTCCAAAACACATAAAACAAACCCTAACAATACTTAAAATAAAAAACAGAGTCACATAATAATAATAGGAGACTTCAGTGTATTGCTTTTGGTAAAGAACAGAACATCAAGAAGCTCAGTGAAGATTGGCAATGGAATACTATACACTGATAAAGAACAATGGTGATAGCAGGAAACATCTCTCAATTTGGTCTCAACTGGAGGACATTATGTTGAGTGAAACTAGTCAGTGACAGAAGGACAATTACTATATAAGACCCCTATGATAAAAACTTAAAAGCATACTCATATATAATAGAAAAAACTCTCTGACAGCTACAAATGTGGGGAGGGTGAGAGGGTGGGAGGGCAAAGGGTGAGGGTTTAGACTAGATAGTTGTCAGGAATTTGGTTGGGTGAAATTGGTGACAATACACATTAGCAAGAAGATCAATATTAACGCGACTTTGACACAACTTGTGTACTCCTCCTCTCTTTACCCAGTGTCATAAGCACAGAGTATGTACATTTTCGTTTTTTTATTTAATAAAAAAAAATTAAAAATAAACAAAAAAATAAGTTTAAAATACTGAAAAAAAAAAGGAGTAGTTTGAGTTTTCTAGGTCTATAAATGCCACAATGAATCAATTTGACCTTGTAAACATATACAAATCATTCCACCCAACAGCAGCAACATACATATTGTTTTCTAATGCACACATAACATTCTGCAGAATAGGCCACATTTTAGGCCACAGATCTATTCATTTTGCCATAGAACATCCAGAACTTTTCTATTTCAGCTGCCCTTCCCACCCCCTACATCCAGTGACAGCATGCTTCCCCTTTCGTTCTGACCTTCCTGTGACCTTTTGACTGAGGTCTGGCACCCCTCACCCAATCATCTTGGCTCCAGTGAAAAGCCTCGCAAACAACCCCATGTACGTGATGAAAGGTTTGATCGTCACCAGCCTCACTCTATGTTTGGTATAGCCCAGTTCAGTCTTTGTCTGTGGAGCTGGCCCCAGAACTGTATGTGGTTTGGAGTTAGAGAATCCAGAAGCCGTGCTCCCAGGAAGCCCTCCATTTAGAAGGATCATCAAGTGTGGTCTTTTGGGAGAGTTCTAGCTCTGCCCTCTACTTCTCTGGCTATGTTCGGGTCTCCATTCCATGTACTCAATCCAGACTGTCATTGGTGGTGGCCAGGCACCATCTAGTTCTTCTGTTCCCATGCTACAGTAGACTCTGGCTCATATGGCCCCTTCCATCTGGTAAGCTCATATTTTCCTCCTGTCCCTGGTGTCCACTGCTTGCCTCTGGTCCAGGTAGGTTGGGACTGACAATTTGGTGCTATTTAGATGGCAGCTTGCTAGCTTTTAAGACCCCAGATGTCCCTCACCCAAGTGGTATGTGGAGCATTATCTTAAAAGAGGGAGAGAGAGAGAAAGCTTGGGTACATCAATTAGTCTGGATGTCCCTTGAGAGTGAAGCCCCCCACTCCTAGACCTTGTTTCTCAGTCCTTTCAAAGAGGTGGGCCACCTTAAAGGAATAATTTGGTTTTGAAGTTAAGTTGTTGTGAGTGCCCAACTGCTAGTGCATGCTGTCACATTCTATACCCAACCTTAACCCTAACCACTATCTAACTTGTAAAAATCTCTCTCCCCGGATGTGAGGGCAGGGCCAAGATGGTGGAATAGACACATGTCTCCTCAATTCCCTCTAAGAACTAAGGCCTGCAATGATAATTCAAAGGAGCAGTGTGGACATCCAGGGAGCCTTGAGATCTGGCATAAGGTTGTCAGATTGGACTACGTGACAGTAATTCAGAAACCACCTCTCTCTAACAGAAGTCAGTGGTACCCTGAGTCCTGCTTCTGCTGACTCACTGTTTGGAAGGACTGCTGGTACTTCTTTGTTATCTGGGAGGTGGGAACTGGGCATGAGCCAGTGAATACACCAAACTGCAGTGCTTAAGTAAACAACATACAATACAGCAGAGAGACTGTGCTTGGGATAGCCACATTTTGAAAGCCCGGCTGCTGACTGAGGTTACCGCTGCCTCTCCACCCTCTAGTTTCTGAGCTGCACCATAGATTCTGCTGTGTCACAGCAGGAAGGACAGTTCACGAGGGATGCCAGCTTGGTCAGCTGGGAGGCAGAGTCACCCACTGGCAGGCCTTAGCTGGGGCTAATTTTCACACTGAGAAGTAGTGCCTGTCTGGAAAGTGCTTCTCCAACAGAAAAGCTGTGTTTAGGATAGTGATCCAACTCGACAGCACTTGGCTTGGTTTGGCAACGTTACAGGTGGGGCTTGGCAGAGCATGGCAGCAAGGACATAACTCCTCCCTACTTTGAACTACATCAAAGCATCTGGGGATGGCTTATGTGGTGCTTTTGTTGTCAGCTGGAAGGCAAAGTCTGCCACACTTGAGGGCCTGACTGATTTTGACAGCTGTTGGACAGCTCCTCACTTAGCAATAAGATAACTTTTAAAAAAATACCACCTGGAGAAATGACTGCTGAGCAACTGGCAGCATCTCCTCCACCCTTCAATAATCCACATCATAGTATTGCCTGATGCCCCCCACCCAGTGACTCCATAAATAGGGTGCTGTCTTTGCCAGCCATAAGGTGGAGCCTGCCAGGCCAGAGAGTCCACCTGGAGCCATTCTAAAGTATACAGGGACAGTTGGTGACCATACTCACCTCTCAGAACTATGCCTCAGTTCTTGTTGAGGTAGGCACAGAATTCAAATGCACATTAAAAAAAAAAAAAATCAAAACAAACTTAATGATCTGATGAGCTGACATAGATTGGAATAACACCCAAAACTGTGATTCCCAGAAGCTTTGGTAACCCAGAACTGAAACTATTTCTGAAGACTACTCTTGAGACAAAGATTAGAGAGGACAAAAACATAGTGAACACGAGTAATGTGCTTCCTAGTTCAGTCAGATATAGAAAACCAAATGGAAATTCCTGGCCAAAAGCAGGATAAGAAGGCAGGAAGGGACAGGAATAGGATGAATGGATACAGAAATCCATGAGTGGGAAAGGGGAGGCTGTAGTCACATTGTGGGGATTGCAACCAATATCAACAAACAGTACAGGTATAGATTTTTGAATGAGAAATTGACTTGCAAACTTTCACCTAAACCACAGTAAAAAAAAAAAAAAAAAAAATCAAAGCAATCTTCCTACAACTTGAACAAATAGAAAGAATGGCAACAGAACATCATGGCACCAGAAGACAAGAAATAATAAAACTTAGAGCAGAAATAAATGAAAGAAAATAGAAAAACAATGGAAATAATTCACAAAACCAGAAGGTGGTTCTTTGAAAAGATTTTAAAACTTGAAGAATCATTTTCTGAATTGAGAAAGGAAAAACAGGAGGGGAAGCAAATAAGCCAAATAAGAAATGAAGTGGAAGACATTGCCACAGACTCAACTGAAGTAAAAAGAATCATAACAGAATACTGAAATCTAGAGGAAATGGAAAATTCCTAGAAGCACACTAACTAAACTAACAGAAACTGTTAAGAAACTAACAGAAACAGAAAATCTCAGCAGACCCATAACAAGAAAAAAAATGGAAGAGGTAAAAAAAGAAATCTTACAACAACAAAAATCCCTGGCACAGACAGCTTCACTGGGGAATTATAGCAAGCAATCAGAGAAGAGCTCACACCAGTACTATTCAAACTATTTCAAAATACAGAAAAGGAAGTAATATTCTCAAATTCATTGTATGAAGCCAACATAACTGATTCCAAAGCTAGGAAAAGACAACAACAACAAAGAAACCTACAAACCAATGTTATCTTGTAAGTATAGATACAAAAATTCTCAACAAAACTCTAGGCAATAGAATTAAGAATTATATCAAAAAAAGTGATTTACCATGAACAAGTGGACATACTAGATATACAAGGGTAGTTCAACAAATACCACCACGTAGAAAGAACAGAAGAAAAGGTTCACGTGATCAACTCATTCAGCTCAGAAAGGGCGTATTACAAAGTTCAATACCCATTCCTGATAAAAACTCTGAACAAACTAAGTGTGATGGTTAGAATTGTGTGTAAGCTTGGCTAGGCCATGATTCTCAGTGTTTAAATGTGGTCACTCTCATGACAGCATATGCTGTGAGTATCCAATCAGTTTAAAGAGAGTTTCTGTGGAGGTACAGCAGGTGTGTAAAAGTAGATGTTTTGGCTGTTTGTTTACTCTGGATCCTGCAGCTACCTCCTGTTCATCTGACCTCCAGCTCCTGGCACTTGAGCTATCAATTTATCTGCAGATCTTGTAATTCATCTATCTTCATAGTCTGAGAACTGAAACCCAGCTCTCTGACCTGCTGATGCTAGGTTTGCCAGCCCCTGTGCTATGGGAATCAAGAGAAGCCTCCATCCTGATTCACAGACTTGAAACATTCTAGCCTCTACAATTATTTTCGGCCATTTCCTTGATATAGATCTCTGTCTGAATATATTTACATGCTTTACTAGTTTGGTTCTCTAAAGAACTCAGCCTCAGACAGTAGGAATAGAAGTAAATTTCTTAAAATAATAAAGACCATCTATAAAAACCAACACCAAACATCCTTCCCAGAAGAAGGAAGCTGAAAGCACTCACTCTGAGGACAGAAACAAGACAAGAGTGCCCTTTGTGACCACTCCTATTTAACATTGTGGTGGAAGTTCTAGATGGAGTAATAAGGCAGAAAAAAGAAATAAAGGGTATCAAGATTGTAAAAGAGGAAGTAAAAATTATTCCTATTCACAGATGATACGATTTTATGCATTGAGAACCTCAAAAATCCCACAGGAAAGCTATTGGAAATAATAGAAAAATTCAAGAGTATAGCATGATACAAGATAAACATACAATAATAGAGAACTCAAATAAGAAATCAGAAATACAATATAGTTTATCACAGCCCCTAAAGAGATAAAATATATAGGAATATATCAAATCAAGAATAAAAAAAAATGTACAAAGAAAACTACAAAACAGTTGCAAAAGAGAACTACATAAATGGAAAAACATACCACACACATGTATAGGAAGACTCAACATTGTAAAAATGTCTATCCCACCCTAAGTGATCTACAGATACAATACAACCCCAATTCAAATACCAACAGTATTCTTTAGCAAGACAGAAAAACTAATCAACCAACTTTATATGAAAAGAAGCTCTGGATAAGCAAAGCATTGTTGAAGAAGAAAAACAAAGTAAAGGGCCTACACTGTCTGATCTCAGTTCCTAGGATACAGGTACAGTGGTCAAAAGCCTGGTGCTGAAACAATAACAGACATACAAACAGTACAGAATCGAAGCAGTGAGAGCGGGCATCCTTGTCTAGTTCTCATTCTCAGAGGGAATTCTTTCAGTCTTTCACCATTCAGGATGGTAAAAGCAGTTGGCTTTGCATAGATGCTACTGATTATTTTGAGGAATATCACTTTTATTCCTATGTTTTTGAGAGTTTTAAGCATGAACGGGTGTTGAACTTTGTCAGATGCCTTTTCTGCATCAATTGACAAAATCAGGTGATTCTTATCTTCTGTGTTATTAATATGGTTGATTACATTAATTGTTTTTCTGATGTTGAACCAGCCTTGCATCTGTGGAATGAAACCAACTTGATCATGATGAATTATTTTTTTATATGCTGTTGAATACTGTTGGCTAGAAATTTGTTGAAGATTTTTGCATCTAGATTCATGAGTGATATTGGTCTGTAATTTTCTTTTTTTTATGGAATCTTTCCCTGGTTTTGGTATCAGGGTTATGCTGGCTTCATACAATGAATTTGGAAGTATTTCATCTCTTTCTATGGTGCAAAATAGCCTCATTACTATTGGAGTTAATTATTCTCTAGAAGTTTGGTAGAATTCTCTGGTGAAGCCATCTGTGCCAGGACTTTTTTTGGTTGGTAGATTTTTGATGACTTCCTCAATCTCTTTCTTTGTGGCAGATTTGTTAAGTTGATCTATTTCTCCTTGTGATAGTCTTGGTGAGTCATATGAATCTAGAAATTTGTCCATTTTCACCAAGTTTTCAAACCTGTCAAAGTATAGCTCTTCATAGTATTCTGTTATGATACATTTTATTTCAGTTGGGTCTGTTGTAACATCTCCCAACTCATTTCTTAATCGGGTTATTTGTATCTTCTGTTCTTTTTCTTTTGTAAGTTTAGCCAATGGTTTATCAATTTTGTTGATCTTTTTGAAGAACCAGCTTTTGGTTTTGTTAATTTTTTCAACTGTTTTTCTATTCTCTAATTCATTTAGTTCTGCTCTAATCTTTATAATCTGTTTTCTTCTGGTGCCTGAGGGGTTTCTTTGTTGCTCTCTTTCTACCTGTTCAAGCTGTGAGGTTAATTCTTTAAATTGTGCTCTTTCTTCTTTCTGGAAGTGTGCATTTATAGAGACAAACTGACCTCTGAGCACTGCTTTTGCTATATCCCATAAATTCTGGTAGGATGTGTTTTCATTCTCATTTGAATCCATAAATTTCTTTAATGTGTCTTTAATTTCTTTTATAACCCAAGGCTTTATGAGTAAAGTATTATTCAGTTTCCACAAGTTTGAATTTTTACCTATGAATTTTCTGTTATTGATTTCAACTTTTATAGCTCTGTGGTCCAAAAAGGTACTTTGCAGTAAATCAGTGGTTTGGATTTTATGGAGAATTGTTTTATGACCTAACATATGGTCTATTCTGGAGAATGTTCCATGTGCTTTGGAGAAGAAGGTGTATTTATCTGTTGATGGATGAAAAGATCTGTATATGTCGATAAGATCAAGTTGGTTGATAGTTGTAATAAGATCTTCTGTATCTCTACTGAGCTTTTTTCTGCATGATCTATCCTTAACTGAAAGGGGAGTGTTAAAGTTCCCAACTATTACTGTTGAATGATCAATCTCATTTTTCAATGTTGTCAGTATTTGTTCAATGTATTTAGGTGCTTTGGTATTCGGTGCATAAATATTTAATATTGTTAAGTCTTGCTTGAATAGTGAACCTTTCAGCAATTAATAGTGACCATCCTTGTCCACAATAGTGAATTTTACATTAAAACCTATTTTATCTGACATTAATATTGCCACACCTGCTCTTTTCCATGTATTATTAGCTTGACATATACTATTCCAACCTTTAATTCTCAACCTGCTCTTATCTTTAAGTCTAAGATGTGTTTCTCATAAGCACCATATAGATGGGTCATGTCTTTTGATCCACGATATCACTCGCTGTCTCTTTACTGGAGCATTCAGTCCATTTACATTCAATGTGATTATTGATAGGTATATGTTTAGTGGTGTCATTGTAATATGTTTATTTTCATGTTGATGATTTCTCTATTGTTCTTAATCTGTTCTGGGATGTTCTTCTTTAAGGATGGTATGAGTTTTGATTTTATATTTGTTGAGGCTCCTGTATTGCAATTTTTAATTTCAAGTGATATATTGTTAATCTGTTCTATGGCTACATACCTAATCCCCCTTAACATATAATTATTGAAATCAATTTTAACTATTTTATAACTCTGAAACTGTTGCTGCATCAAAACAACTGTAACTATTGTAGTGTATCCCTCTTTTAATGTGATGATATTATAGTTGTCATGATATCATCATGGATTCCCTTATTATAATACTGTAGCTTTTGGCTTGGTTTCGTGCAGTTTTGCGCCTTCCTTAACTGATTAGAAATTTGGATGAAATGCCTTAAATTATCACCTAAAACATATATTTAGGGAAGAGCTTCTTTCAATATTTCATGTAATTTTGGTTTAGTTTTTATGAAGGCTTTAAGTTTCTCTTTATTTTTAAAAGTCTTAATTTCACCATTATATCTGATAGGCAATTTTGCAGGATAAATAATTCTAGGATGGAAGTTTCTCTTGTTCAGGGCTTTGAACGTGTCTGCCCATGGTTTTCTAGCCAGCATTGTTTCGGCAGAAAAGTCAGATGAAAGTCTACAGGGTTTCCTCAGAATGTTAGTTTTGATTTGAGCCTTGTTGTCTTCAGAAGCATCTCTTTGTGTTTTAGCTTATTAAGCTTAATTGTAATATGCCTTGGCGTTCTTCTTTTTGGATCTAATTTTTTTCAGTGTTTGATAAATGTCTTGGGTATCTATGTTCTCTTTGTTCATAATCTCAGCAAAGTTTTCTGTCAGCATCTCTACAACAATACTCTCTATGTTGTCATTAATCCTCCCTTGTTCAGGAACTGCAGTTAAATGTAAATTATTCCTCTTCATGGAGTCCCACATGTTTCTTAATGTTTCTTCATTTTTCTTATTTTTTTCTCTGATAAAACTGCATATCCATCTGTAAAAACAAGAACAGGACCCATATGTCACACTATACACAAGAACTAACTCATAATGGATCACAGACCTAAATATAAATCTAAAGTGATAAAGATTATGGAAGGAATAAATAGGGACAACACTAGGGGACTTGAAACATGTCACAAATAACAATGCAAACCATAACTAACTTCACAAACACCAGAACATAAACTGGTTAACTAGGCTGTCCTAAAAAATAAGCATTCATACTCATCTAAGGAATTCATCAAAAGAGTAAAAAGAGAACCAACAGACTGGGAAAGAAAAAAAAAATTGGCTGCAACATATCCAACAAGAGTTTATCTCTAAAATCTTTAAATAATTTAACATTTCGACAACACAAGACAAATAATCTAACTTAAAAAATGGGCCAAGAATAGGACATGAACAGACACTTCACTAAAAACACATAGGGAAATGTTCATGATCTTCAGCCATTAGGGAAATGCTAATGAAAACTATAATAAGATACTGTCTCATCTTGACATTACCAGGACTAAACAAACAAACAAAAAAAACCC
This sequence comes from Heterohyrax brucei, assembly GCA_028571685.1. NCBI lineage: Eukaryota > Metazoa > Chordata > Mammalia > Hyracoidea > Procaviidae > Heterohyrax > Heterohyrax brucei. The sequence goes on along the minus strand of CM053148.1, from coordinate 135,413,963 downwards.
CAGAAATATCAAGTGTAGGAGAGAGGTTACAGGGAGATTAGAATTCTTTTATTTCTTTTTTAACTTTTTTATTAATTACAGTAAAAGAATAAAATTTCTAACATCTATCAGTTATCTCATCTATGATAAATCCTCAGCCTGCCACCCATGTAGCCAACACAGTCATTTCTTATGAGGATAATTCTCTTGTTAAGTCCTTATAACAGAGGTCTCATACAAAATTTGTCCTTTTGACACTGATTTCACTCAGCATGACCCCTTCCAAATGACACTATGTTATGAGATGTTTTCTAAAATTGTCACTGTTTTTTATCATAGCATAGTGTTCCATTGAGTATATGTGCCATAGTTTGCTTATCGATTCATCTGTTGATGGGTGTCAGAGTTGGTTCCAACTTTTTGCCATTGTGGACTGTACTGCAACAAACATTCATATACATGTGTCTGTTTGTGTGACAACCTTTGTTTCTGAAGGATAAATTTTGAGCAGTGGAATTACAGCATCAAGTGGTATATCTATCTCCAGCTTTTTAAGGCGTGCCAGACTGTTTTCCAAAGAGGCTGGACCATTTTGCAATCCCATCAACAGTGTAGGAGAGTTCCAATTTCTCCACAGCCTCTCCAGCATTTGTTGTTTTGTGTTTTTTGGTTCATGACCAATCTTGTTGGGGTGAGATGATATCTCATTGTAGTTTTGATTTGAATTTCTTTAATAGCTAATGATCGTGAGCAACTCTGCATGTGTCATTTGGCTGCCTGGATATCCTCTTTAGAGAAATGTCTGTCCATCTCCTTCACCCATCATTTAATTGGATTATTTATCCTTTTCTTGTTGATATTTTGTGATACCTTATAGATTATGGAAATCAGACATCGGTCTGACATAGAGGTACCAAATATTTTTTCCCATTCTGTAGGTGGTCTTTTAATTCTTTTGATGAAGTCTTTGGATGAACAAAATGGTTTGATTCTTAGTAATTTCCATTTATATATTTTCCCTTCTGTTGAATGTGCTTTATTTCTCAGATTTTGAAGTCTGTCTACATTGTGCATTAAAACTTCCATTGTTGATCCTATTTTATGAGTTACCGAGGCTAAAGACTAGGGGCTGTGTTCTCAAAGGACATTGAGTTCAACTGTCATAATCTAGTTAATAAAGAAAAATGTTCCATATGCTGCTTGGGAGAATAGCATCTGAGTTCTTGAAAGCAGCAATCTAAGAAATATTTATTGGACTCATCCTATCTGGAGCAAAGGCAAACAAAGTAAACCAAAGATACAAGGAAAATAATAGTCCAAAAGACTAACAGACCTCATGAACCACAGATTGCACCAGCCTGAGTCCATAAGAACTAGATGGTGCTCTGCTACCACCACTGACCACTCTGACAGAAATCAGAGTACAGAGTTCCAGAGGAGAAAAACGTAGAACTAAATTCAAATTCACAAAAAAAGACCAGACTTACTGGTCTGACAGAAACTGGAGAAATCCCAAGGTTTGCCTCCCTCCCCTTAATACCCTGCTAACTCAAGAATGAAGCCACTCTTGAAGACTACCTTTCACTAAAAGATTAGGCAGGCCTATAAAACAAACAATAACACATGTGAAAAATGAGCTTCTTAGTTCAGTCAAGTATGTGTGGCCAAATGGGTAATATCTGCTCAATAGCAGAGACAAAGAGGCAAGAAAGGACAGGAAAACTGCACCAATGGAGATGAGTGAAAAGGGAAAGGGCAAGAGGGCTAATGTGGGGATTGCAATCAATGTCAGAACAGTTTATGTATAAATTTTGAATGAGAACTGAATTTACACTGTAAACCTTCAGCTAAAACACAATTAAATTTTTACAAAAAGTAATAGCCTCTAGCCAGAATCAACAGGAAAAGAGAAGACCCAATTACCAATATCAGGAATGAGACAAATGGTATTACTACAGACTATATAGAAAATATGAAAGAATATTTGGAACAAAACCCACTGTCAAACTCACTGCTGTCAATTCTGACTCACAACAACCCTAATAACAGAATAGAACTGCCCCATGGAGTTTCCAAGGAGTGCCTGGCAGATTCAAACTGCTGACCTTTTGGTTAGCAGACCTAGCAGTTAACCGCTACACCACTAGAGTGTCCATACTGAACAACTTCACGCCAGTAATTTTAACAACTTAGACGAAATCAGTAAGTTCATTATAAAACACAAACTACTAAAACTCACTTAAGAAGAAGCAAATAACTGAATAGCCCTGTATCTAATAAAGAAATCAAATTCAGCTTTAAAAAATGTTAATCACATAGCCAAAGCCAAGTGCCATCGAGTGTTAATCACATAGGCAACATTATTATTGATAATGATATTAATAGCATCAGCTTTTATTTTGCAGTCATGATTGATTATGAGCATTACTACAATTAATATAGTACACTGAGATGCTCATTAATTAATATATAACCAAATTGAAAATTTTCTTGTATTAAACCAAAATGGAACAAAACTTGAAAAAGCCAATATAATGTAGCAAGACGAATCTGGAAGCAACCTATGAAAATCAGTCTTACTATTGCTACAACCCTAAGTCAAGAAATTTCTGTAACAAAATGGCTCTACTATTAGTTTGCAGTACAATTTTAGACATATCACTTAAGCAAGCTAAACCTCAGTTTCAACACAGCCAGGAGTACATATAACATGTTATTGTATATTTCAAAAGTACTTAGGGAAAAAAAACAACTCAATTTAGTGAATCTATAAATTTAATTGTTCCATTCTGGCTTACATTGAGGGGAAGAAATATGACACAGAAGAAATAGTGCAAGCTATGGATCCAGAATCAACTTCAAATTATTAGACTCTTAACTTCAGGGTAACCAGCCACCTTAGTCTTTCTTAGTTGCCTAATACTTCTGTAACATAAATAATACAAGTGTTTGGTTTTAAAGAACTAACTTATTCTCTCACAGTTCTGGAGGCTTAACATCCAAATGACATGGCCATGTTGATTTCATCTATGAATCTCTCTCCTAGTTTCTGGTGTCTGTCAGCAACCTTCAGGATTCCTTTCCTTACACATGATGCTCACATCTTCCTCCATGTGTGTCTTTACATCTATTCAAAAATTTGACAACTTAGAAGTAATTAGGTTTGGAATCTACCCTACATTGGCATGACCTCAACTGACTGTATTACATCACATTACGGAAAGTGATTACATTACTTGTACTGTGGTTATATTACATTACGGAGAGTGTCTTAGTTACCTAGTGTTTCTGTAATGGAAATATCACAAGTGCAATGTTTTCAAAAGGGAAATTTACTTTCTCACAGTCTAGAAGTTCACAAGTCCAAATTCAGGGCATCGTCTCCAGGGGAAGGCTTTCTATCTCTGTCGACTCTGGAGGAAGGTCCTTGCCATCAATCCTCCCCTGGCCAAAGAGCTTGTCAGGGCAGGACCCAAAGTCCAAAGTACACCCTATTCTCCTGGCTCTTATTTCTTGGTGACACACTATCCCCCTGTCTCTCTATTTGGTTCTCTGTCATATCTCAGAAGAAACTGGCTTAAGACATGGTTCAGTCTTGCAGACTGTCTCATCAGTGGAACTGCCACTAATCCCACCTCATTATATCATAAAAATAGAATTTACAATACATAGGAAAATCACACATGTTGACAAAATTGTGGACAATCACATAATACTGAAAATCGTGGACTAGCCGAATTGGTACACATTTTGGGGGGCGGGGAAGCAATTCAATCCACAATAGAAGATACTCTGCTCTCCTTAAGGTCAAGTGATATATTCACATGTATGTACTCCGTTACAGCAACTAGGTTAGTACGGGACCAAAACACTGAGAACATAACTAGCTAAGTTGATATGTAAAATCAACCATCAGAAGTCTGATTGCTTTTGTATGTCAATCTTATTTTATCTGAATAATCTTATTTTACAATATGGTTGTAAAGCTCAAAGTAAATGGGCTTAAATATACATCATACAAAATGAGCTTTTAAAAATTCTAACTTAGACACTTTTTAGAGGTGATCATAATGACATAAATCCATTTCACAAAATAATTGTATTGATTGCAAAGGAATATGTTTATAGTTGCTTCAATTCATTCACAAGGGATAAGGGATGGAGAGAAAAAAAGTGTATTTGTCACACTAAATATTAAAATGTTTACATTAATCAAGTGTTCACTATTATTGGATGCACTATGTAATAAATACTAGGTGGCATGTAAAGAAAGGAGAGACAGAATAAAAAATTTATCCTTAGTTAAGAGGCTCATTTTGTCAAATAACTACAAGTAGTCTTTCAAATAGCATGACAGTACCTACCCCCCTGTGCAGCTGTTTTTCGGACTGGTCCACTATGTATAATCTGGGTTAATGGAAATTCTCAAAACTATGGTGTTGTACCCATGAGAAGTAAATTAAAGAGTTGGAGAAATGCCACTGATTTTCAACACGAGGAAAAAGTACCTTGCAATTGTATACGTGAGTCATGCACATATGTATTTTTCAAAAATCAAATCCCTACAGTCTTTTGGAGAATTTTTAAAAGATCGTGGCTATGAGACTGTAGAACTTTCTGTTAAGTAAATGAATCAGAGGCCAACATATCTCAAATCTCTCTATAGGTATCAGTCAGAACTGCATGAGTCTATTTAAAAAAAAATTAAAATGCTTCATAGTGTCGGTTCTGACTCAGGATGACCCATGTATGTTGGAGCAGAACGACACTCAATAGGGCTTCAGTGGCTTACAGAAGTTGATCACCAGGTCTTTCGAACATGTTTATGTAGTATTCTTAAACTTGTCCAAAATAAGCTTTACAAAGAAGAAAAACTAAAACAAAACTTAAGAGACATAAATTTTAGACTTTCAGGAGTACACAGTATGTAGGTGTTTGAAACCCACACTCCCTGTCTTTTTTCTTTTATAAAATTTGATTTCTTCTTTTCCTTAAAAGCCATACCCAGTTAAAAGGACAACCACCCATCTATAATCGCTTGTATGTTGCCGACACACTGAAAACTATGTCTACTACCAGTATTTCAAATACCATCAGGATCACCCATGGCGGACAGGCTTTTTCAGAGCTTTCACACCAAGACAGACTAGGAAGATTTGTAATCTACTTGTAAAAATCAGCGTATGAAAACCCCATAGAGTAAATACAGTGTTGTCCTATATAGTGGTGAAAGATGAATACCTTTAGATTGGAAGGCCCTCAAAATACACAGTGGTCACAACAGTGGACTCAGTGATGCCAGTGATGGTGACAGTGGTACAGGATTGCACAACATTTCATTCTTGTATATATGTTGCCCTGAGTCATATGAAAATTCAAATGGAAACTGAAGAAAACTAGGACAAATCCACAAGAACAAAAGTATGACCTTGAGTATATCCCTCCTGAGTTTAAAGACCAAATCAAGAACATATTTGATGTGCTGGTCACTAGTGACTGAAGACCAGACGAACTGTGGAATGACATCAAAGACATCATCCATGAGGAGAGCAAGGGGTCATTAAAAAGACAGGAAAGAAAGAAAAGACCAAATTGGATGTCAGAAGAAACTGAAACTTGCTCTCTAATATCAAACAACTAAAGCAAAAGGAAGGAATGTGAAATAGAAGATCTAAACAGAAGATTTCAAAGAGTAGCTCAAGAAGACAAAATAAAGTATTATAATAACATGTGCAAAGAGCCAAAACAGAAAACCAAAAGGGAAGAACATGTTCTGCATTTCTCAAGTTGAAAGAGTTGAAGAAAGAATTCACATGTCGGGTTGCAATAGTGAATAATTCTACAGAGAAAATATTAAATGACTCAGGGAGCATCAAAGAAGATGGAAGGAATACACAGAATCATTATACCTCAAAGAACTGGTTGATGTTCAGCCATTTGAAGATGTAGCATGTGATCAGGAATTAAAGGTACTGAAGTAAGAAGTTAAAGCTGCACTGAAGGCAACAGTGAAAAACAAGACTCCAGGAACTGATAGAATATCAATTGAGATATTTCAATAAAGAGACACAGTGCTGGAAGTGCTCACTAGTCTATGCCAAGAAATTTGGAGACAGCCACTTGGCCAACTGGCTGAAAGAGAGTCATATTTATGCGCATTCCAAAGAAAGGTGATCCAATCAAATGTGGAAACTACCAAACAGTAACATTAATATCACACACAAGTAAAATTATGCTCAAGATCATTCAAAAGTGACTGTAAAAGTATATTGACAAGGAACTGCCAGAAATTCAAACTGGATTCAGAAGAGGATGTGGAACCAGGGATATCATTACTGCTGTCAGATGGATCTTGGCTGAAAGCAGAGAATACCAGAAAGATGTTTACCTGTGTTTCGTTGACTATGCAAAAGCATTTCACTGTGTGGATCATTATAAATTATGGCTAACATTGCGGAAAATGAGAATTCCAGAATACCTAATAGTGCTCTTAATGAAGCTGTATATGGATCAAGAGGCAGTCATGTGAATATAACAAGGGGACACTGCACGGTATAAAGTCAGGAAAGGTGTGCCTCAGGATTCTATCTTTTACCATATCTTTTCAATCAATATGCTGAGCAAATAATCTGAGAAGCTGCATTATACAAAGGAGAATGAGGCATCAGGATTGGAGGATGACTCATTATGCAGATGACACCACCTTACTTGCTAGAAGTAAAGAAGATTTGATCAAGATCAAGGACCACAGCCTTCAGGATGGATTGCACCTCAAAATCAGGAAAACCAAAATCCTCACAGCTGGACCAGTAAGTAACATCATCATAAATGGAGAAAGGATTGAAGTTCTCAAGGATTTCATTTTACTTGGATCCACAACCTACACCCATGGAAGCAGCAGTCGAGAAATCAAAAGACACATTGCATTGGGAAAATCTGCTGCAAAGGACCTCTTTCAAATATCAAAAGTAAAGGTGTCATCTTGAAGACTAAAATGACCCAAGCCATGATATTTTCAATCACATCATACGCATGAAAGCTGGACCATGAACAAAGAAGACAGAAAAAAATTGATGCCTTTGAATTGTGGTGTTGGAGAAGAATGTGGAATGTACCACAGGACGCCAAAGGAACAAACAGATCTGTTCTGGAAGAAGTACAACCAGAGTGCTCCTCGGAAGCAAAGATAGCAAGACTGCAGCTTACTTACTTTGAACATGTTGTCAGAAAGGATCAGTCCTTGGAGAAGGACATCATGCTTGGTAGAATGGAGGGTCAGCAAAAAAGAGGAAGACCCTTGATGAGATGGATTGACATAGCGGCCGCAACAATCGGCTTAAGCATAAAAACTATTGTGGACATGATGCAAGACAGGGCAGTGTTTCATTCTGTTGTTCATAGGGTCGCTGTGAGTTGGAACCCATTTGCCGGCACCTAACAATAACATGAGTCAGAACTCACAGGGCAGAACTAAGACGAGTAGCTATTAAAAGAAAGAACACATCAATAGGTTGAGAACAATTACTAATAATGAGAATTGCAGTAAAAATTCATGCTTTCCTTTTCTTCTACTTAGTCTTTGTCAGATTTTTCTGTAATTATCTACGACTATTTGGAAAACTTGAGGAAATTCTAAAGTTGTGAAATGGATGAAAATTGTAATAGAAGTTGTCTAAATTAATTAGGGTGATTCTGGTGTTATGGGCTGAGCTGTGTACCCCAGAAAGGTGTATTGAAATCCTAACCCCCAGTACCTGTAAATATGATCTCATTTCAAATTACGATCTTTGTAGATGTAATTAGTTATCGTGAGGTCATATGTGCCACTTATTCAAGAAACTACTTGAGAATTTTTTCCAGAAAAATGAAGGGTTAAGCAAGACAGAACAAGGCACTACATCTAGGAAACAAAGGATCCAACCCAGAATGTTCCGTGTTATTTTTAGTCATTAGGTAGGAGTTTTTGTCATCTAGTGCTGCTATAAATATCACAAATGGACGGCCTCTACAAAGTTTACTCTTTCATAGTCTAATAGGCTACAAGTCCAAATTCAGGGCATGTGTACCAGATGAAAACTTTCTCTCTCTGTCACCTCTGGAGGAACATCCTTCTCATCAGTGTTTCTTTAGTTTGGGAACATCTCAGCACAGGAATCTCAGGTTCAAAAGATGTAATCTGCTCCTGACATTGCTTTCTTTGTGGTATGGGATTCTCTAACTCTCTGCTACTTTCCTTTTATATTAAAAAGTGGTGCTGGACACACCCCAGGAAAACTCCCTTTATGATGGATTAAGGATGTGCTGTGGGTAAGAGTGTTACAGCCCCAGCCTAATCCTTTTAACAAATAATTACAATCACAAAATGGAGGACAACTACACAATATTGGGAATCGTGGCCCAGCCAAACTGATATTCACATTTTGCAGCAGGACGTAATTGAATCCATGACTGGATGGAATGTCAAAATATTGGATTAGGGGGACACAGGCACTTGGAAGGAGATAGCCTGAAAAATAGATGACTCAATAAATAGTAAATACCTGGTTATCCATCTGCAATAAACTGAATCAAGATCCGTATCTTACACCTTACACAAAAACCAACTCAAATTGGATAAAAGACCTAAATACCAAACCTAAAACGATAAAGCTCGTCCAAGAAAAGGTAGGAACAACAATGGAAGTTTTAATACACAATGAGGACAGACTCCAAAATCTGTCAAAGAAACCACAATCAACAGAAGAGAAAATAGATAAATGGGAACTGTTAAGAATCAAACATTTTTGCTCATCCCAAGACTTTATTAATAGAATTAAAAGAACACCCACAGAATGGAAAAAAACATTTGGCAACTCTATGTCAGATCGACACCTGATCTCCATAATCTATAAGATACTACAAAATATCAATAAGAAGAAGATAATCCATCCAATTAAGCAACGGACAGAGGAGATGGACAGACATTTCACAAAAGAGGAGATCCAGGCAGCCAAAAAACACATGAGGACATGTTCACAATCTTTAGTTATTAAAGAAATTCAAATCAAGATGACAATGAGATACCATCTCACCTCAACAAGATTGGCCATGATCCAGAAAACACAAAACAACAAATGCTGGAGAGGCTGTGGAGAAAGTGGAACCCTCCTACACTGTTGGTGGGGTTGCAAAATGGTCCAGCCTCTTTGGAAGGCAATCTGGTGCTTCCTTAAAAAAATGGACATCAATATACCATTTGACCCAGTAATTCCACTACTTGGAATATATCCTGCAGAATCAAGAACTTTCACACCAACGGACACATGCACGAGAATGTTTATCGCAGCACAGACCACGATAGCAAAAAGAAGGAATCAACCCAGATGCCCAACAATAGAAGAATGGATAGGTAAACTATGGTACATATACTCAGTGGAGCACTATGCAATGATAAAAAATAATGATGATTCCAGAAACATCTCCTAACCTGGTTTCAACTGGAAGACATTATGTTGTGTGAAAGTAGTCAGTGACAAAGGGACAAATACTGCATGAGACCTCTATGATAAGATCTCAAAAACAGACTTGTGTATAGAAAAAAAGACTCTTTGACAGCTGCAAGGGAGGGGAGGGAGGGAGGGTTTAGGGGAGGAGGGTTTAGTTTAGACAGTTGCTAGAAATCTGGTTGGGAGAAAGCGGTGATAGCACCCATTAGAAACAAGAACAACATTAAGTGGACTTCAGCATAACTTGAGTAGTCCTTCCATCTTAATGCAATACTGCAAGGATAGAGTAGCTGGGGCCGGGGGCAGGGGACCATGCTCTTAGGTGAAATCGAGGCCAATTGGCACAACTACCGTTTTGCTAAGAGAGCTCTCTGCACCCCACATTGGTGAGTGGTGTCTGGGGTCTTAAAAGCTGCCAAGCTTCCATCCGAGGACACAGCAAATGGTCCCGACTCAGCAGGAATGGATGCTCACCGAGGACCAAAATGACATGCAGTACAGACAACCTAGAAGACAGAGAGACCCACAAGAGTGGGTGCCTTCATCGACTTGGGACTGGAAGAACCGGATGGTGCCCAGCCACCACCAGTGATAGCCACGATGGAGCTCACTAGGTTGAGTCTCACTGGCAACACAAGAATAAAAAGGAGTGCATCCTGAGATCTCCACTAAAAGACCTCAATTGATGGTCCAGCGGTTTCCGGGTTCCCCTGAGAGCATGGCCCCCGGCCCTGATGCTGCCCTTACCCATAAATTATAACAAAGTTCCACTCTTTGGACAGGAATGGATTGGACTTGGCAATGCAGAGTGACCATGTATTGGTTGCACTTTATGGTTCTATACATCTATAGGATATCATCCTGCTGACCTCTGGCTGGAGGAAGGAGAGTGGGTGGAGAGAAGGGAAGAGGAGGCTGTTGGGAGGATGAGACATGTATGGAGCAGAGAGGAATAGTGTGCAGTAACCGACAGGGAGAGCAATGGAAGCTGCATATAGGTGGGCATGTAAATTTATACAGGAATGTACATTTTCACTCAGTCATGTTAAATAAAAAAGAAAAATAAATAAATAGTAAATACGACTGAAAGATTAGAAAATAGAGGATACTGTGATAAAAATAATGCATGAGTGACTCCAGCAAAAATGGCAAAGCAAAGACACACAAAAAGTCTTTCTCCCAGAAATGCAATGAGAACGATGGCAAAAAAAAAAAAAAAAAAAAGAAGTTATAATCAACTTTTTCAAAACTCTGGGAATTAGTCAAGGTTTTATAACAGTCCAGAAAACATTTATTCAAGGAAAATGTTTGAATCTCGATAATAACTAGTTTTGTGATATTTTAACTTGATTTTTTTGCATCCCCCATTGTACAGTTCAGTGTAGCCTTGAAAACCAACAGATCCCAATCACAATGAAAACTAGCAGCCTTGCAGCAGCTGGATGAGTTCCCTATTTTAGAAAATTATTATTATTTGACTTCACTGGTAGTTCCCCAGAAACTGTGACTGCACAGTGGTTAAGGGCTTCAGCTGCTGACTGAAAGGTCATTAGTTTGAATCCACCACCACTCATTGGAAACTCAATGGGGCAGTTCTACTCTAGGGTTTCTACTATAGGGTTGCAAGGAGTCAGAATCATCTCCACAGCAACGGGTTTGGTTTCAGTTTGGGTGGTTCCCTGGAAACTCCTTCCCACGAAGCAGTCTTTCGTGACTTTATTCAGAGTTAGTCTGGGCAAAGAAACTTTTCACTGAACACTTGGACAAAAAACATGAGAAGCAACTATTTAATAACAAAACCATCTATTGTGGAGGATAACAGGATGGATAATAGGTTAACCAAAAAAAAAAGGAAAAGGAAAATTGGTAAATTAGATGCCCACAGGAGATTTTAAAAAGCTCCAACATACTCCTGGGAATCCAGAAGATAACGTATATATTGGGCTGTATGTATGACCAAGACTGGGTGCATTCTCAGGAAAGACCTGAGAAGTCTCTAAGTTCTCATCTCTAGCTAACCATGAGGACTTGTACGAGCAGGAGTTGTAAACTGTCTAGATGAGTGTTAAAAGGAATCCCCCAACACAGCTACTCAGAAAATACTGTAAGATTTATTAGTTCCAGAAATTTAAGGACATCTCTGTCTAATCATTTACTGAATGTGATTAACTGCAAGTGTTACAGCAGCTAAACAAAAAGTTGGCAGTTCAAATCTGCCAGGGGATCCTTGGAAATTCTATGGGGCAGTTCTACTCTGCCTATGGGGTTGCTGTGAGTCGGAACTGAGTTGACAGCAGAGTTTTTTCTAAATTAACTGAAAAAGGAGCCTTGGTTGTGCAGTGGTAAGCACTCAACTTGTAACCAAAAGGTCAGTTTTCAAAACCACCAACCCCTCCATGGAGAAGGGTATAGCCACCTGAAAATCCTATGAGGCAGTTCCAGCCTATCTCAGAAGGACACTAGGAATCATAGTCAACTTGATGGCAAAGGGTTTGTTTTTGTTAAGCTAAATAGTTGGAGACTTCAGTGGCCATATACTGTGAAGAATACAGACTTTAAGAATTGATTCAGAAAAGCCAGTACAGAAACAAACAACAGCTATTAACCTTGGGGAGTGTAGAGAAACTGTTTGCCAGAGTTGCCGTGTTTTACTGTTTTAAATAGCCCAGATTTAACCACAGATTATGAAGATACACAAATAATTAAGAGATTATCATCCATACATGGGGGGTAGTCAGTGAAAAAGTGTCCAAATATTGGATATAATAGGCATAGAATTTAAGCCAATTATTTTCACTGTATTTCAAGTAGTGAAACGATCTAAAAAACTAAAAGAATGTATGAGACTGATGTCTCATGACATACGGAATATCAGTAAAGACCTAGAAATTATAACATAGAACCAAATATAAATACTACAGCTTAAAAATTTAACAACTGAAATGAAAAATTTGCTAGACCTACCCAAGAACAGATAGAGGCAGAAAGAAAGAAGCAGTGAACCTGAAGATAAAAGATAGATCAATTGAAATGATCCAGCCCGAAGAACAGAAACAAAGAATGAAGAGAAGTGAGCAGATCCTTGGAGATCTGTGGGACATCATCAAGTACACTAACATACTCAAGATAGAAGTCAGAAGAACAAGAGAAAGGGGCAGAAAGAATAATTAAAGAAGTAATAGCTACAAGCTTATAAAATTTGATTTTTAAAAAAGTTATCAATCTATGCATCAAAAAAGTTCAGTGAATTCCAAGTAATATAAATTCAGTTGTTCACAACTAGGTACATCATAAACAAAGATAGTACCTGGAAAGTAGCAAGAAAGAAGCTACTTATCACATATGAGAAACAAAACAACAAACCCACTGCTGTCAGGTCAATTCTGACTCATAGTAACCCTACAAGACAGAGTAGAACTGTGTCATAGAGTTTCCAAGGAGTACCTGGTGGATTTGAACTGCTGACCTTTTGGTTAGCAGGCATAGGACTTAATCACTATGCACCAGGGTTTCCAGGATCATCGTTAAGTGTAAAACCTTGTTTCTCATCAGAAATCTATAAAGTGTAATGACATATTCCGTGTGCTGACAGAAAAAGGGCTTTGATCAAATGTTCTATACGTAGCGAAACTATTCTTCAAACAGTAAGGATAAATCAAGGCACTATCAGATTTTTTTAAAAAAAGAAAAAGAGCAAAATCACAACTAGCAATTCTGCCCTACAAGAAATACTAAGAAGCACTCTCTAGGTTGAAATGACAGGACATTAGAAAGTAAATCAAATCCATATGAAAAAGTAAAGAACACAGATAAAAGTAAATATATGTTGTTGTTAGGCGCCATTGAAGTTGTTCCACCTCATAGTGACCCTATGCACAGCAGAATGAAACAAAGCCCAGTCATAATCATTATTACGCTTGAGGCATTGTTAAGGCCACTGCATCAATCCATCGCTCTATAGAGCGAACCCAGTAAAGTATATAAATAAAGGGTCTTCCAACAAGGGTATCTTGGAACTTGAATAAAACAAGTTGTGTAAATGATACAGTTTTAATTGTATTCTTATTTTGAAACATACTTGGTGGCATTATATGTGGAACAGAACTTCAGGTAAATGGCCCCCACAACACCTCCATAATGGGCCAGAAATAAGCAGTTATCCTACCCTGATATCTTTCACCATTGATGGTCACAGCCCGTTCTCATTCATCTTGGGAAAAATAAGAGCCAATAATTCTGCTGGACCAAGATCCACAGAAAATCATAATCTGGGGGGGATGAAGTGGACATTCTTGAATCTCCATTGGGTTCTTATCACTCCAACTGCAACCGTTTTGTATGTTAACAAAACCATCCATCCAAAAATGGGCCTCGTCACTGAAAATGATTTTTTGACCAAAAGAAAAGTCATCTTCCAGTTGTTCCAAAGTCCAACCAGCAAATGTATGGTGCAATCTATGGTTATTGGACTTCAGTTCTTGAGTTAAAACAATTTTCTGAGAGTAAAGCTTCAAGTCTAGATGCAAAATCTGCCAACCTGTGGTCAATGGAAGGCCCAGTTCCTGCACTTGGTGAGAGATTGATTGGAATGGATTCTCATGTATACTCTGATAAACGGTGGCAATGTTTTCATTGGAGTGACATTCACTGACACACAAGTGTTGTCAGGTTGGCAACAGACCCAGCTGTCTCAATTTTTTTCATTAAAAATCAAATTGTTCTCTCCATGAGATGATTATGTGCGTCACAAAGTTCACATAATACACGTAATGTCTGGCAAATGGAATACCCATTTTGAGAATAAACTTTAATAATTTCTATGAGTTGCAGAATTATGTAACCATTCATGGCTATTAGTCAAGACTAATAAAAATATATTATAAATACTGCCACTGTGGCTTCACAAATATCACCACCATGAGTTGTCAAAAAAAGGACATCGTTATTGGAAAATGTTTCATACAAAGAGAGATTTATACCAAGGAAATGATTCATGTGAATGGAGAGACTGCAAAGTCCCAAGTTTGTGGATCAGGATGGAGGCCTCTCTTGATTCATGCAGCTGCATGGGCTGGCTAACCCAAGACTGGCAGGTCAGAGAGAAAAGTTCCCACTCTGAGGCTGTGAAGATTGATAGATCTTAAGACTGGCAGATAAAGTGATAGCTCAGGTCCTGATAGCTCAAGTCAAACAAGTAGGAGGTAGTCACAGGATTTAGAGCAAGCAAAAAGCCAGAATATCTACTTATTACTGATAAAGGCCACATCTCCAAGGAAACCACCTTTAAACTGGTTACTCACACCAGATGCAATCATAGTAGTGATCACTTATAAACACTGAGAAACGTGGCCCAGCCAAGTTGGCACATGATCCTAACCATTGCAATGCCCTTATTCAGGGACTGGTACCTCCTAAGAACATGTCCAAAATACATAAGGTGAAGTCTCACCATCCTTGCTTCTAATGAGTATTCTGGCTGTACTTACTCCAGAACAGGTATGTTCACTCTTTTTGCCATCCATGATATATTCAATAATCTTCACCAACACGATAACAAATGCATTGTTTCTTCCTTGATCTCCCTTACTTACTGTCCAGCTTTCACATGCATATGAAATTATTAAAAACTCCATGGTTTGGGTCAGGCATACCTTAGTCCTTAAAATGACATCTTTGCTTTTTAATACTTTAAAGAGGTCTTTTGCAGCATATTTGCCCAATGCATTGCATCATTTGATTTCTTGATTGCTGCTTCCATGGGCATTGATTGTGGGTTGAATTAAATGAAGTCTTGATAATTTCAGTATTTTTTCTGTTTACCATCACACTGCTTATTGGTTCAGAAGTGAGGACTTTTATTTCATAAGGTATAATCCATACTAAAGGCTATAGTATTTGATCTTTGTCAGTAAGTGCTTCAAGTCCTCTTCACCTTCAGCAAGCAAGTTTGTGTCACCTGTATATCATGCATTGTTCATGAGTATTCCTGCAATCTTGATGCTCTGTCCTTCAAATTGTCTAGTTTCTCAGATTATTTACTCAGCATACAGACTAAGTATGGTAAAAGGACACAACCCTGAAACGCATCATTCTTCAAACTATATTATTATGTCCTTGTTGTGCTTGAACAACTTCCTCTTTGGCTAAATATAGGTTTCTCATGAGCACAACTGAGTGTTCTGGAATTCCCATTCTTGGAAATGCTATCCAAAATCTGTTACAATCAGTACAGTCAAAGGCCGTTGCAAAGTCAATGAAATACAGGTAAACATCTTTCTGGTACACCATGCTTTCAGTCATGCTTTATCTGACATCAGGAATAATATCCCTTATTCCACATTGTGATGGATCAAATTGTGTCCCCCCAAAAATATGTGTAGCTGTGTGGCTGGGCCATGATTCTCAGTATCTTGTGACTGTCCTCCATTTTGTAGCTTTCCTATGCTGAATGTTAAAGGATTAGGGTGGGGCTGTAAATCTCTTCATAGGATTACCTCCCTGCTCCACTGTAAAGGGAGTTTCCCTGGAGTATGGCTTGCCCCACCCTTAATCCTTTCATCCTATGAGAGATAAAAGGACAGAGAAGCACCCAGAGAATTGGGAACCTCACACCATCAAAAAATCTGCACCGGGAGAAGAGCATGTCCTTCAGACCTGAGGTTCCTGTGCCAAGATGCTCCCTGGACAAAGACTGATACAATATTGGACTTTCTTCCAGAGCTAACAAGGGGGAAAGACTTCCCATGGAGCAGACACCCTGGACTAGTAGCCTACTGGACTGTGTAAGAATAAACCTTCCTTTGCTAAAGCCATCCACTCTGTGGTATTTCTGTTAGAGCAGCCCTAGCTGATGAAAACACACACGCTTTTCCTGAATTTGGCTGTTTTTGTCTTTGGGACAGCGAGATGGCATGGCACATCTGTCTATGTTGGTTCCACTTTTCCTGTGTTCTGCTGAACAGTGGAAAGTAAACCCATGATACTTCCCATGTGATACTCCAGCCAATCTAGTAAAGGATTGTGAATGCACTCCAATTGTTGTACCAAGATCAGTAGGCAGACAACACCCATGCGGTCTACCTTCAGCCAGTTTGCAAAACTAGTGTACAATGAGGTGAGATTGCCCTGCCCGCTGCTGCTGCACACAGCCAGACAAGGCGGTAAGAGCTATCATGAGATGAGCAAGCAGCAAAGCATGCCTAGCCTGATGTGTCAAAACAAAATTAGAAAGTAAAACAAGATATATGAACATAGAATTACTAAAGAAAATCATATCTTAATCTCTAAGAGACAGCAGACAGTAACAAAATGTATTTTTAAAAAGTAGGACAATATATTCCCAGCAACTGACCAAAATGAAGAATCAGATAATCTTGTGGTAGAACAAAAGGCAAGTGGAACTACCTGATGTGGAATCCAAAAGAACAATATTTGGAACTCTCCAAGAGCTTAGGAAAGACATCTAAGAAACAGAGACAAAATCATGGAAAACACAGACAAATCTAACAAGAGCTTAACCAAAACTAAGGAAAACATGGACAAAGCATAGAAGAATTCAGGAAAATAATACCAAAAAAGAAAAAAAAATCAAAATAAATAACTAGAAAGCATACACAAACAGCAGCTAGATATTCAAAAGATAAATAACTAAGTTTCAGAAATTAACAAATCAATAGAATGTCTTAGAAGCAAATCTGAAACAATAGGAAATAGAATCAGCAAGACTGAAGACAAATCCATGGATGACACTTTGTTTGAAGAATCAGAGAAAAAGATGAAGAAAACCAAGAATTATGTAAGACATAACCAAGAGCAAAAGTTTGCACATGATTGGAGTGCCAGACTAAGAAGAACATGGGAAACATAGGTAAAACTGTTGAAGATTTGCTGGCAGAAAACTTTCCAGATACCATGAAAGGCGAAAAGATGGCCATTCAAGAAGCTCAACAAGCCCCATATAGGGTATACCCCAGAAGAAAGACACAAAAACCTATCATAATCATACTTGCCAAATCCAAAGACAAGGAAAGAAGGCTGAGAGCAGATGGAGAATAACAAAAATGCATTTGCAAGGAAAAATAATCAGACTAAGTTGTCATTACTTGTTAGAAACTATGCAGTTAAGAAGACAACGGGATAATATGCATAAGCTAGGTACAGACTCTCAATAATAAAAGAAAGTTATAAAATTTAAAACAGTGAAACAGAGACATTGATCTGTAAATGATGACAACATCAAAACAATAAAAAGGGAAATAAACAGTGTATAGAACTTTCAAACAGAGAGGAAGTAAAGGTGATATCAAGTAACAAAAGAGTGGTTCAAATAGGAAGATAAGGATAAATTTCAGGGTAATCACAAAGAAAGTAAACAAATCAACTCTTCAGAATAAAAACACAGACTCAGTACACAAAAATATATAATGACAAAATAGAAAAGAAAATCCATAAACAAAAGAACTCAGCATGTAAAAGAGGAACAGAGAAAACATTTGTACCATAAAAAATGCACAGTATGACAGTGATGAAGTCATCTTTATCTCTAATCACACTGAATGAAAATGGCTTAAATGCACCTCCAAAGAGAGAGTTGTCAAATGGATTTGGGGGGTGGAAAGGCAACTCAACAATATGCTATCTACAAAAGACATACCTTACACACAAAAAAACCATAAATATATTAAAAAGCAAACCATGGAAACAAATATATCAAGCAAACATTAGCCAAAACATGCAAGAATGACAAAACTCATCTAAAATCAAATAAACTGTAAGACAAAATCCACCACAAAAGACAAGAAAAAAACATTATATAACAATTAAAGGGACAATCCACCAAGAAGACATAACTATAATAAATATCTGTATTCAACAACAGGGCTCCAAAACACATAAAAACAAACATCGCTGTAGAGAGAAATAGATGGTTCCACAATGATAGTAGGAGACTAAAATCAAAATGTTAGCCATTACAACTCCAACACATATAAAGAGAACAGCAAAATAACCCACAAGCACCAGAAGAAAGGAAAACGAAAGAATCAAGACCTATAGTTGGTTCTTTAAAAGATAAACAAAACTGAAAAACCATGGGCCAAGCTAACTCCCTGCCCCCTCCCAAAAAACCCGAATAGCCAAAACAAAAAACGAGATGGGAGCCATCATAACAGAATACTACTAATATTATCCAACAATTTGACAACCTAGAGAAAAGGAACAAATTACTAGAAACATAATACCCAACTGAAGTAACACAAAGAGATAGAAAATCTGAACAAACAGTTAACAAGAGAAGAGACTAAAGAGGCAATAAAAAGAAGCTTCCAACAAAAAAAAAAAACCTCGGCAGGGACAATTTTAATGAAGAATTATAGCAAACATTCAAAGGAGAGCTGATACCACAGCAGTACTACTCAAACTATTTCAGAGATTAGATTAAGAAGGAATACTCTTGAATTTATCCTATGAAGTCAGCATAAACCTGATACCAAAATCAGACAAAGAAAACTATAGACCATCATGTCTCATGGATACAGATGCAAAAATTCTCAATAAAATACTAAGCAATAGAATTCAGTGTCATATTTTTTTAAAAAATTAAAATACACAACATCCAGTGGGGATTCTTACCAGGTATGCAAGAATGGTTTAACATTACAAAGTTAGATCAACATAATCTACCACATAAATAGAATAAAAGAAAAAAAAATGATCATTTTAATCGACACTGAACACCACAAAACATGTCTATACAAAACTAACAGCCAACAGCATTCTCAACAAAAAATGGGAGCAAAAAAGGATCTCTTTTATCACAACTCCCGTGTAACATTTTTCTGGAAATCCTACCTAGAGTAATAAGGCAAGAAAAAAAGGGGTGTGCAAATTGAAAAACAAATAAAAATATTTCTGTTGGCAGAGGATATGATCCTATACATAGAGAACCCCAAATCCCACAAGAAAACTACTAGAACTAAGAAAGATTCAGCAGTTTCAGGATACAACATAAATATACAAAAATCAGTTGGAGTCCGTGATGGTTAAGGTTGTTCGCCAAACTGGCTAGGCTATGGTTCTCAGCCACCACCAAAAACCACTCTGACAAGGATCATAACAGAGGGTGCTAGACAGAGCAATAGACAAATTCACACACCCACATCCACATGTGAAGACTGGACTTAGTGGTCTAGCAGAGAACCTGTGGTAGAAAGGGACAAGGGTTGTAACCAGTCACACAAAACAACTTGTGTATACATTTTGAATGAGAAACTAATAGTGCTGTAAACTTTTACCTAAATAAAAAAACAAACCCACTGCCATCAAGATGATTCTGACTCATGGCAGACCTACAGGACAGAGTAGAACTGCCCATTAGAGTTTCCAAGGAAATGCTGTCTCTAGTAACAACTGTTGTCTTTAAATCTATTTTAGATTCAAACTGCTGATCTTTAGGTTAACAGACGTAGCACTTAGCCACTACACCATCAGGTTTCCCTTTACCTAAAACCTTGGTGGCATAGTTGTTAAGTGCTACATCTGCTAACAAAAAGGTCAGCAGTTCAAATTCACCAGGAATTCCTTGGAAGCTCTATGGGGCAGTTCTGCTCTGTCTCACAGGGTCACTATGAATTGGAATCAACTCAACAGTACTGGCTTTTGGGTGTTTTTTTTCTTTTTTGGCTTTTTAAAAACAGAATAAAATAAATAATAACGAACATTTTGTGTCATGAAAACAAGAAGCTTTTGATACATTCTGTGAAAGAGAAAACAGCATGCAGTTTCTCCCATTCAAACATATGCGATCAAGTGTTGTTCAAAAAATAAATAAATACCATAATTTCATTTGTGAAACTTTTGTCCCTGTATGATTTAGGAGACAACTGCATAAAGCAAAAATTATAAAATTGTACTGATGGACATATAATGTATAAAAAGTTAGTTTGTATGACAATAACATCACAAAGGATGGGGAAAAAGAATGGAGCTTTATAGGAGTGTGTTTTAAGCTAGATCCCTGGTGGCGCAGTGGTCAATAGTTCAGCTGATAACCAAAAGGTTGGTAGTTCAAATCCACCAGCCACTCTTCAGAAATCCTATGGGACAGTTCTACCCCATCCTGTGTGGTCACTATGCATTGGAATCAGCTTGAAAGCACACAATAAAATTAAATTTATATGCACATGAACCACATTTCCAGTTAGAAGATAATAAGCTTGTTGTAATCCCTAGGACAATCACTAATAACTTTAAAAATATAATAAAAGACAAAGGAATTAAATGGTACACTTAGAAAATACATACTTAAAACTCATTGTCACTGAGTCAGTACTGACCCACAGCAACCCTACAGGACAGAGCAGAACTGCTCCACAGAGTTTCTAAGGAATGTCTAGTTGATTCACACTGCCCACTTTTTAGCTAAAAGCCATAGCACCCAACCACTATACCAAGAGGGTTTCAGAACAGAGAAATAAAAAAGATATAATACATGTAGAAAACAGAAAAATGATAGCAATATACTCTATTTTATCAGTAATTATATAAAACAGAATGGTTAAGCATACCAATTAATATGCAGATTGACATAATAGATTACAAAATAAAAACATAATCTAGCTAAGAAACAAGACACTCTTTAAATTGAAAGACACAAATAGATTGACAGTATTATAACATGCAAAGAGTAATCAAAAGAAACCAGAAGTGACTGTACTAATATGGAACAAAATAGATTTAAAGACAAAAGTTGTTACTAGAGACAAAGAATTAAATTTATACATGAATTCATCCATCAAGAAGATATAGCAACAGGGGGTGAAGTCAAGATGGTAGACTAGACACACATCTCATTAAGCCTCTCTGAAAACTAAAGCCTGGACTGATAACTGAATGGAACTTTCTGGACACCCAGTAAGCCCTAGAACCCAGCATAGGGCTATCAATTTGGACTGCATGCCACTGAATGGGAAACTGTCTTTGGCTGAGCCCTGCTCTGGTTGAATCAGCTGGCTACAGGAGACCAAAGGTAACTGGCGTTTTTAACTTTTTTTTTCTTTTTGTTAGCCTGCAGGTGGGGGAGAAACTCAAACAGCAGCTACACAGACCCACAGTGCTAAAGTGATCACTGGGTGGAATAACCACATTCTGAGAGTCCAGCTCCAGACTCAGAGCACCATAGCCCCTCCATCCTCTCTTTTCAGACCTCTGCCATAGATTCTGTTATCTCTCCGGGGTGTGACAAATTGACTAGGATGCCATCTTGTTTGACTGGGAGGCAGATATACCCAACTGGCGGCCTCAGCAGGGGCTAATTCCCAGACTGGGAGGCAGTCCTAGTCCGGGGAGCCCTTCACCCACAGACAAGTTGTGTTTAGCACAGTGTAGCCTTACAGGAGGGGCCTGGAAGGGGATGACAGCAGACCAGGAGCCTGTCCTACTTTGAACTATATTGTAGTATCTAGGAACAGCTGATGAGGCCCCTTCTGTTGTCAGCCAGAAGAATGGCTTGCCACAGCTGACAGCTTGACTGATTTTGGAAGTGGTTAGATAACTTTTACCTTTTTGAAATAAGACTGCCTAGAAAAATAACTGCACTGTAGCCCAATGGCTGATGGCCCCCCAGTGACTCCATGAGAAGGGCTGTGTCTTTGCCAGCTAGGAGGCAGAGCCTGCTACCCAGAGATTCCACTGGGCCCACTCACTGGAGTACACAGAGGTGGCTGGTTATCAACTTGCTTCTCAGAACTGCACCTCAGTTCCTGTTAAGGCAACACCAGAGAAAATAAACAGCTTCTATATGTCCAGAAAGCAACGGACCCTAATGAAACATTTAAAAACAAAATTCATCCATGGCTCCAGAAAACTCCCAAAATAAAGAACCAAAGAACTTCCTAGATGAAGAACCCTTTATGAAACTATCAGAGGTCAAGTACAAAATAATTATATATAGAGCCCTCCTGGACATTATACAAAATGTAGCAGAGCAAAATGAAAAAATCAGCAAGCTGTTTGATGTGATGGAACATCAGCATTCTGAAATCCGACAGATCAATAACAAAATTACAGGATTAGACAATTCAATGCAAAACCAAAAGAGCAGAATTGAACAACTGGAAACTAGACTTTCTGACTTTGAAGATGGAGCTACTGATAGCAGCATATATGAGGAGAAATCAGAGAAAAAGAACATACGGCAGTGATAAACATATGCACCTAAAATGAGAACCTCAAAATACATGAAACAAGAACTGAGAGAAATAAAGGGAGAAACTGACAATTGAACAACAGTGGTTGGAGATTTGAATATCCCACTTTTAATAATGAATAGGAAAGAAAAAGGTAAATTGAAAAACTGTACACTAGGGAGCCCCAATAGCACAGTGGTTAAGAACTTGGCTGCTGACCAAAATGTCTGCAATTAAAATATGCTGCTCCTTGGAAGCCCTTTAGGGCAGTTCTGCTATGTCCCATAGGGTTGCTATGAGTTGGAATCTAATTAATGTTAATAGGTTTTGGTTCTTTTTGTTTTTGTTTTTCAAGAGGCCAACTAGGTCTAACAGACATACACGGAACATTCCACCAAATAGATTAGAATCTGCATTCTTCTCAAGCACACACAGAACTTCCTCCATGATAGATCACATACTTGGCAATAAAATAAAAGTCAAGAAATTTAAAAAGACTAGATTATACAATGTATGTTCTCCAACCTCAATGGAATGAAATTAGAAATAACAAAAGCAACTTTGGAAATTCACAAATATGTGAAAATTACACAACACATTCCTAAATAATCGATGTGTAAAAGAATAAATTACAGAAGAAATGAGACAATATTTTGAGATAAATAAAAATGAAAGAACAACATATCAAAAATTAATTGATGAAATTAAAGCAATGTTCAAAGGGAAATACATGGCTGTAAATGCCTGTGTTTAAAAAAGATTTTGCATCAATAAGCTAACTTTACAAGTTAAACTAGAAAAAGAAGCACAAGCTAAATAAAAACAAATGCTATTGTTGTTCTTCTCAAACCTAAAATTCATATGGAATTTTGAAGAAGCCCAAGTAGCCAAAACAATACAATAAAAAAGAAAAACAAAGTTAGGTAACTCATAGTTCCCAGTTTCTAAGTCTACTACAAGTCTAAAGCAACTAAATTAGTGTGGTTCTAGAATAAGGATAGACATATAGACCAATGTAATAGAATTGTAAGTCCAGAAATAAACTCATGTATCTACGGTGAACACAAGAGTTGCAAAGCCTCACCATGGGGAGAGAATAATCTTTTCAACAAACAGCACTGAGACAACTAGATAGCCACATGCAAAAGAATGAAGTTGGATAGAACAATAAATAGAGATATAATCTCATTTCTTACTGTTTTTTTTTTAAGTAGTCCCTAGAAGAATTTAAAAAAATAAAGTATATTTCCTCTAGGAGTGGAAGTGCAGGTGGAGAAAAGAAAAACAGAAAACCACCTTCATAAGGTCTCCTATACTGATCTGATACCATGAACCTGTATTAGTTTACTGAAAAGTAGTGAATTAGGAGCTTTATGACTCATTGGATGTGCGGCAAAAGAAAATGCAATGACAACTGGTTTTATCTGAGCCCAAGAAACCGGGAAAATAATCTCATAGAAACAAAGTAACCAAAAAGAGAGAGAGAGAGAGAGAGAAAGGAACAAAAGAAAGAGAAAGACAGAAAGAAAGAAAGAGAAAGGAAGAAAGAAGGAAAGAAAAGACAAAGTAGTAACTTCACTGAGGGGAGAAGAACACAAGGAGATGCAAGCAGAAGAACATAACAGGCTATTTAAAAAGTGTCTGGAAAAAATTCTGGGCTAAAAATATGAACTTAGAGACATTTCCATGAATAGAAGAGTTGGAAAAAAAATTGAAAGCATCCCACACAGTTAAACTTAGAGTGCCCGTGGTAAAGTGTAGCAGTAGAAAGAATAGAAACAGCATAGTGCAATGGAGTCCAATGAAAATTGGAAAATGAAGACCACTGACCCATCACTCATTTAAAGGGAAACAAATAAAACTGTGAGAGTAGCATTAAAGGTTCTGCACCCCAGGATAGTGAAAGTTCCTGTGAAATTCACAGACTATTTAAAACAGGCTTAGAGAAGTTGAAAGATACATCTATGACTTTCCTTTTTACAGCTGGCTGTCTTACAACACATTGGAAAAAAACACTTCTGGTTATAGTTTCAATTGCAAAAATGAGGTAAAAAAAAAAGTTCTTATCAATTCTGTTCTAAATCTTATTCATCCATTGTGACCTGATTCACTAACATACCATTTGGTAGAAAGAATAAGTGCAGTCATAAAAGGCTTGAAGCCAATATGTCTGTAAATCCAATTGATTTAACCGTTGGGAATTACGTCAGACAATAATACTTTGAAGACAGTATGGAAACATTTATGTTCTGCTTATTCTTATAGGAAGTTTCATACAGAGTACACCTTGGATCTCCAGAGAGGAGACAACAATCGTGAGTCTCATGGACTTAGAATTAAAAGAATGCTTACTATGAAGAAGAGTACAAGCTACAATCTATAATTTGCCAGAAAGACACATTTTAAAATTGCACCAATGGGTCTTATGCATGAACTATAAACAGGTATTTCTTGGTGATAACATCAAAACCTGTAATTGCCTGTAAAAGCTTCACCATTCACATCTAAGACTTACCCATTCACATTTCCCTCCAGCTACTGTCTTCTCTTTTCTTTTCATCTAAAAAACAAAACCAAACCCGTTGCCATCGAAGTCAATTCTTTAGCAGCCGCAAAAATTTAGAATAGTCTCCAATTTTTTACTTTCAACTTCACTCTCCAACTTCCCCAATCTACTGTTACTCTATCATTTGACCTTATAGCTCTTGATAATGGGGTTGAGGATCCTAGTATTTCTAAACCAATGGGTATTTTTCAGTGCTCTTCCTGTTTCCTCTTCTAGGGTACATTTAACTCCTTGAACCAGTCTCTCATTCTTGAAACATTTTCTTACCTTTGTTTTCAAGACTCATTATGTCTCTCTTGTAGACATATTTCCACTGTCACATTTCAATTACCCATCTATAAGTCCAATACTGTGAAATATTATCCATGTGTACAATTATCTCCCCAGCACTTACACTTGGATAGCTGAGGTATCTCATCATTGATCTTCTTCATTTACCTTTGAACCTTATTGTCCGCAAGTTCTCTATCTCAGTGAATGGACCCCCCACCCATCAACGTATGCGAAATGAAAAACATAATTATCTTTGACACATCTTCTATTTTCCTCTTACACTGAAAGTATCATTGGTTTTGCTTTCTAAATGTCTTTTGCACCCATCCAACTCTATCTCTACTCTGATGCCATTAGTCCAGGATTTCATAATCTGTTACCTGAACTACTGCAACAGCCTTTTCACATGTCTTGCTATGTTCACCTTTGATCCCCTCCAACTATTCTTCCCCTTACAGCCAGGTCATCTTAAATCTGATCTTGCTCATAGCCCTACTTTTGACTAAGCGCTTTGTTTACTTATCTAGTGCTATTCTAACAAAAATACCAAAAAGTGGACGGCTTTAAAAAAAGGAATTTTATTTTTACATAGTCCAGAAGGCTACAAGTCTGAATTCAGGGTCTTGGCTCCAGGGGAAGTCTTTCTCTCTTTGTCAGATCTGGAGGAAAGTCCTTGTGTTGCATCAGTCTTTAGTCAGGGAGCACCTCGGAGCAGAAACCTCAAGTCTGAAAGACACGGTCTGCTCCAGGTGCTGCTTTCTTGATGGTATATGGTTCCTAACGCGGCTTGCTTCCCTTTCATCTCTTGTAGGATGAAGGGAGAAATGGTGCTGCAAGCCCACACTTCTGCGAAACTGTCTTTACACTGGAGCAGGGAGGTGATCTTAGGAAGGGATTCACAGTCCCAACCTAATCCTCTTTAACACACAGCATAGGAAAGTCATGAAATGGAGACCAATCATAAAGTAATTAGGAATCATGGCCTAGCCAAATGGCCACACGTATTTTTGGTTGGACAGAGGTTTTCCATGTTACCCTTATTTAACCTTTTTCAGTGATCTACTTTGTTTCTGGTTACAGACCAAAATTCTTAACACAGCCTCCCCGACCCCACATACTCTGTCCCCTGCTTGCTCCTCAGGTTTATTTCACACACTCTCCTCTCATTTTCGGAGCTCTGCCACACTGGCCATCAGTTCCTCAAAGGGGTCATGCTTCTTGCTACTGTATGACATTCACTCACTCTTTCCCCACTACAACTCTATTCATCCTATCTTGAGGTCCTAGCAAACTCCTGATTTATAGGCTAAAACGTTTTCATCTTTATTGCATATTCTAATATGTAATTTGAACAATCTTATATGCAATAAATACTTCTTGAATCAAAAGAAAAGACTCTATACTCATTTTTCTAGTTACTCTATTCCTAAAAGCCTACTTTCTAAAAATAGGCTGAAAACTATAATGTATTATGTACATATGTACATATACATACATATACATATATGTATATCTAAACACAGACACATGCATACATATATATGTATGTATATCTATACATACATACACATGCATAACATAGTCTGAAATTCACATATTTGCTCTAAGAAATTCAGTGCTGAAAGAATGAATGCAGGAGTAATACATTTGATTTAAAAATATATGACTCAAGCCAATTCAGAGCTTATTCTCCTGTTTTTAACTTAAAGGGTTCTTTTTGTTTTTAAAGTTTATTCTGTTTTTTCCCTCTTAATTTTCTTTTTATACATTCACAGACATAGAGTTTCACAGAACTGAAACATTACAGTACTCACTATATTATCTCAATTTCAGATCCACAAGGACTAGCAGTGTCTCTGAACACAGCATTTTCACACCAAACAGATGTTTGAGATAACGCCAGCTAGAGCAGATAGCTGGACTCAAGGTCTGTTCACACGATACCTATAGGTGTTAGGGTAATTAGCTGATCTTTGTTCCAGTTTTGCCTCACAGAATTTAGGAAGGTACTGGGGTATGATGTTATTAGTCTGGGGGGCTAGGCAGATGAATGAAGAGCACAACAAATAAGGAAGGAGAAGTTTGTTGTGACTTGAGTATGCTTTAGCAATCATTATGTTACATAACTCTAAACCTAATGACCTACCACTGGCCCAGACGCAGAACCAGTTACATAATGTGGGGCCTAGTGAAAAAAGAAAATTTAGGGTGCACAGAGGCAAGACATCAAAAGGCAAGACAAAAATAATTTGCCTCCTGTGGTTTATCAACCTGTAACAGGTTTTATTTCTGTCATTTTTGTTATTTAATGTCATGCTCCTTTGGACACAAAGATACTCAAGGGGTGAGTATTAACCGTGGGATTGAGTAAAAACAATCAGTTTCTGAGCTCTGCTCTGTAATGCAGTGAGACACATGAGTGTTCCCTATGCATACATCCCAAATGGGGGAGAAAGTCAACAGCAACCTCTGAATGGGGACAGCAGAGACAGCAGCCGAGAGCCTATTCTAGGGAGGCAGGGAAATGGTAGGTGGTGAGCCAAGGTTCCAAGCACCCAGAGCACACTCTGTTGTTCCATCAAGCTTCACTTTTAAAACACAATTTCAAGTTATTAACAACTTCAGGATGGTGACTGCAGACCATTAAGCCTCAAGCATAGAAGGCCGTTATGAGCAGGGTACCTATGCAAGTGCACTGGTCATACTGGTCCTGCCCAGATGAGATGGTCTCCAGTGTATATGTTGCACTGATTCGATGATATAAAGAAGGCTGAACCACAAGGTGAGAATGATGTTCTCAGAAGATATCATGCACCCTCACACACTGAGATTATCATCTGTAACTATTGTTGATCTCTGCT
Source organism: Heterohyrax brucei (assembly GCA_028571685.1). NCBI lineage: Eukaryota > Metazoa > Chordata > Mammalia > Hyracoidea > Procaviidae > Heterohyrax > Heterohyrax brucei. Next base: position 135,385,615 of record CM053148.1, on the reverse strand, counting down.
ATGTAGCTTAACTCTATTAAGTTCATTTTGTAGAATTCAAGTAGTGAGTCTTAAGTAAGGTATCCAATCCAGGAAACACAAGCTAAGAGCCTACATGTGTAAGTATTAACCTATATCATTTGCTCTCTGAATGTAGGGATAATCACCTTCCTATCCTCTAGCAATTAAGAGTGACTTAACTGATGCTCATAAACTAATGCTCAATAAATGTTTCTTCAGTTGAAACAAGAGAATCCATACTGTTTTTTCTAGCTACTTTATTCCTAAAAGTGAATTTTTTTCGAGTAGTAGCTAAAATGGTCAAGCAAGTCCACCTAGTTGGTGTATGTGTGTATATCTATGCATGTGTGTGTTGTACCTATACACATCCATACACATTATCTAATTCCACACATTTGTTCTCAAAAATTCAATGCAGCTATCAGGACCAGTTCTACAAATAAACAGATTAAAGTTTCCACAACTAATGTCATCGCCTTAACCAAAAGGAAATCAATTTCAAGAAAGTCTAGCTAAAAAGTGAAAATTTAAACATTATTTACACAGAATATTGAATTGTAAGAAGAGCTTATGGTATAATTAAGTGAAAAACTAACAGGAAACAATGTAATACCACAAATTTTCAGAATAAGAACATGTACATACATGCACAGGAGTCTTTAGGTAGTGCAAAGACGTTAAAAGCTGTAATACTAACTGAAAGAGGTGGAGGTTCAAACTCACCTAGATACACCTTACAAGAAAGACCTAGCAATCTACTTCCAAAAGGACATAGCCTTGAAGACCAATGGACTCTAGTTCCATCAGACACACATGGAGTCAACTTGAGCAGGAAGTAACTTGATGGTAATGATTTGATTTACATATACACACAAATAAATAAAAATAGAAAGAAACATTACCCAACATTATCAGTATTTTTCTCTTGGTATGTAGGATTATGAGGAATTGTTGTTTTCTTAGTTCTTATATATATTAAAATTTTCTTTCCACAGAGAGCTTTTAAACTGCCCTCATAATCACGCAGAAAAAATGTTTTATAGAAAGTAAATCTTAAGAAAGTAATTTTCAGTCATCTAAACCACTGGTTAAAAATGTTGGTAAGTTTTTTTAACATCACTGTTACCAAGCCCCAATGTATCCAAAAAATAAAGTTGAGGAACATTTAGGCAGTTAAATATCCATCCCAGACACAAACTCATTTCCTTGCTTCAGGAAACTTCTTTAAGTTCACAAATCCATTGACTTAAATCCAAACTCCATTCAGTAGTTGGGAGTCAAGAATGTGAAGTGGCCTTGTATTCCATTTTTCTAATACATATTTTGTTCAAAATATTGGTGTTAGTCATGTGATTCTTAGTTATGCTACACTAACAAATTCTGAAATATCAGTGGCTTGTATCCATGCAATGCAAATTAGGTGGCCAAGTAGTGAGTGAGGGATCCAGGCTCCTCAGTCCTACAACTTTGCCATCTTGCCTTATTCGCTTCCTGTTACACAGATCAAAGAGAAGAGATAACAGAGGCGTGCTGGCCTTTAACTATCTCAGCCCAGACACCATGACTCTGCTTACATTTTATTTGCCAGGACTAGTCACATGGCCCCAACCCAAATATGAAGGAGACTGAGAAACACAGAGGAGCACAGAAATACTTGGTTTTTACTAACAATGTCACACTATTTCATTTTAAAATTTCAAATAACATTAAAAGTTGACTTGAAATTTATCACAATAGAACAAAAGTTAAGAGAGATTATAAAACACTATATTAGCAAGAAATAATTTTTTCCAAAAGATTAACGTACTTCACAAAAAAGCTAAGAGAACATGGTAAGACAAATTGTTCATTTGAAGCGGGTTTTGAAATGTGGAGATGAGATTAAATCGACTTGAAAACATGAAATGATACTCTATAAGGATAGATAGCTCTGCTTAACTATCCTGTGATTCCTAGAGGTTCTACACTGAGAAGTCAAGTGAGCTTTCTAAACACCCCAGCAGAAGTAGAAAGTTGTCACAGCTCATTCATCTCACAGGAATTCATTTAAGCTGCTTGTAATAAACTTCTAGGAGACATATGCCAATGGTTCCTAAATGTCACATAAACAAAACTTCATATAAACATCAGTCTGCAATTCTGCCGACTTGTACAAATCCAGTGGACAGTTAACAGAGCAAGCTAACAAAAGAATCTACTCTTGGCCTTCAAAACTGAGGATTACTTTGTTCATTTTTTGACATATTTTTGAAGAGTATCCATTTATTGTCTTCACTTCCAGGCACATTCAAGCATGTCCATGGTTTCTGCATGTCAGTTATATTTCTCAAGAAAATTATAAATATAAGGAAAGAAAGTTTTTTCAACAATGTACACTCTGGGTAAGAATGTGCTCTGTATACTCATTAATCATCCTATGAATTTTGGTAATTAATTTATAAATACAGTAACTAAAACCAGTGGGAGATACACCTGAAATGTGATTCCACTAATTTATGTGCATCAGTCAGTTTAACAAACATGGTCTTATTCCTGCCACTTTAAGTGTCACTAGTGCCAGATTGTAAGGTAAAGCAGTCCCATACCATATTTTCCTATAAATGGTCAAGAAAGACTTAAGGTAGACTAATGGGAGAAGTTATATTTGTCAGAAATTTGTAAAGGATCATCCTTGACCCTGCATTTTAATAAAGAAGAAGAAGGAATGACATAATGCAAAGGGGGGAAAGAAAGAAAAAATAGATTTTAACCTATTTAAAGGACACTCTGTACTCTCTTTAGATCAGGTGTATTCAGTTTCATTAATCATCCTCATTGTTTTGTCAAAACATGGGTAGTAAACCACAAAATCATTTTTTCAAAGATGTTTTCTAAATATTTCCATTTTAATGAGTGAGATGATCAGTAGAAGATTTTCAAGCATAAAAATATGTTAGGATAGAATCCGTAAGAAAAAGGGAAGAGAAGTAAAACTTCAAAGAGAGAGAAACAATGTAAAATTTATAATAGTGAAACTGTTCATTCATGTCCTTTTCAAGTGGATAATATTTAAAGTACTACATTATTTATGTTCTGCTGATATATTTTGAAACTGATGCAATTGCTTTACTTTATTTGCAAACTAGACATTATTATTTTCAACCATTTAAATTAATGATGGAAAACTAAAATGTGAACTTAAAAATGTGCAGAAGGATGGACTTTAAAAAAATCTTTTAGGGGTTATACAACTAAGCGTTATGAAGAACAGTGCTGTAGAGCATGCCTTATTTAAAATCAATTTTGTTTTGAAAACTAATAATAGTTGAACAAACTATTTAAACTAGTTAACATATACTTAATTTCTACAGTAGTCCAATGCAATAGGCATTAAAAACAAAACAGTTGACAAGATAACAGTCTGTACCATCAGGGACATTGCATTAGTCATCTAGCGCTACTGTAACAGAGATACCACAAGTGGATAGCTTGAACAAAGAGAAATTTGATTCTGTCCCAGTCCAACAGGCTATTAGCTCAAGGGAAAGTCTTTCACTGCTGACCCTGGAGGGAAGGTCCCTGTAGTCAACCTTGCCCCAGACTGGGGGTTCTGAGGCCTAGAGACCCCATGTCCTTTTCAAAGGCTGTACTTTGCCCCTGGCATTGTTTCTTTCCTGTGGTATGAGGCCCCCACTCTCTGCTTGCTTTCCTTTCTTCTGTATACCAAAAGATTGCCTCAGGGTACAATACAATCTTACACATTGAATCCTGCCTCCCCCCAACACAACTGCGGCCCATACTCTCCTGCATTAACATCTTAGAGTCAGGATTCATGGCCTGTAAGGGCATCACACAATACTGGGAACCATAGCCTAGCTAAATTACTACACACATTTTTTTAGGAGGACACCACTGAATCTACAACAGAGCTTATTCTAGTGAACGATGAATGTTAATACCCAAACAATACTTACAAAATACTATGTGCTAGACACCATGCTAGGTGCTGTGATGCACTTTGACTTACCTTTTTTCTTTTTGACCTTTCTTTTTTTATATTTTATTTATTTATTGTGATTGAATGAAAGTGTACAATCCAGTTTAAATTTGCATGCCTGCCCATGTGCAGCTCCTACTGCTCTCTTTGGCCAGTGACAGCACACTCCTCCTTTCTGTACTATACCTGTCATATCTTCTTAACAATCTCCTGTCTCCTCTTCTCCATCCTCTCCACTTCCCTCTAGTAAGAGGCCAGTAGGATGACATCATATAGATGCATAGAATCGTAAAGTGCACACACAATATGGCTGCTCTTTGTCACCAAGTCCAATCCATTCCAGTCCAAGGAGTTGACCTCAGTAATAATTTATGGACAGGGGCAACATCAGGTAAGTGAAACTTTATACAGCAAATTAATCTTTCATTAAACAGTTAAAACATGTATTGTTTTGTCAAGAAACCCTAGTGGTGTAATGGTTAAGCGCTATGTCTGCTAACCAAAAGATTGACAGTTCAAATCTACCAGGAACTTCTTAGAAACTCTATGGTCAGAAACTATAACCTTCAGTGTGGATTACACTTCAACAACCCTCACAGATGGACCAGTAAGCAACATCATGATAGATGGAGGAAAGACTGAAGTCAACGATTTCATTTTACATGGATCCACAAACAACACCCATGTGAGCAGCACTCAAGAAACCAAACGCTGGCAAATCTGCTAAAAAAGACCTCTTTAAAGCATTAGAAAACAAAGATGTCACTTTGAGGATGAAAGTGCACCTGAGTGACTACATATGCACAAAACAGCTGGACGATGAAAAAGGTAAAACAAAGAAGAATTGATGCATTTCAGTTGCAGTGTTGATGGATATTGAATACAACATGGAATGACTGCCAGAAGAATGAACACATGTGTTAGGGAAGAGCACTTCTTAGAAGTGAGGATGGCAAGATTTTGTCTCACATACTTTGGACATATTATCAGCAGGAACCAGTTCCTGGAGAAAGGCATCACACTTGGTCAAGTACAGGGTCTGTGAAAAAGAGAAAGACTTTTCAAGAGGGACAGATTTACACAGTGGCTGCAATGATGGCCTCAAAGAGCAGTGATTGTGAAGATGGTACAGAACCCAGCAGGAACCAACTCAACAGCACCAGTAATATACATAAGGTATGGGTCTTCTGAATAAATGATTTAATGTTTGATGTTAATTACCATATCAGCTTCTTCTATATAAAGAATGAATCACCAATTTAATTCATCAGGAGAACTCTAGGAAAGTTCACATGTCTAAAAAGCTTTTGAACCTCAAATGGTCAAAGACAGAAACCATCTCACCACATCTTTCAGTATTTCTTCTTGGCTTAGAATGACTCTTAAATCGTCCTATGAATTAATGAACTCACTAATTAATCCATCATTTCAACTGTCTATATCTAGGGCACACTGCTAAACCAATTCAACTTAAATTCTAGCCATGGGTAATGAAATAGGCAAGATTTGAAAAGAGCCTTGCTATTTTTTTTTTTTCTCCCAGAAGAAATCAAAAAAGATCGTAACTGAAAACAACCTCCAGAGGACTTTAGCTCTGCCACTATCCTAACAAATGGCCCTGCTGCTGTTATTTCCCTCTTTCAGAACAGATAATGTACCACTAACAGGACAAGCTTTACAGTGCTAGGTTCCCCTCATGTTTGTGAGGATTACAAACTTCACTGACATCATAAAAGATGAGCAAGCTTGGGCTGATTACATTGATGGAGGCTATGTTTTATGTTTTAAGTTGTTGGAGAAGAGTGTTGAATATACCATGGACTACCAAAAGAACAAACAGATCTGTTCTGGAAGAAGTACAAAAAGTGTGCTCCTTGGAAGCAAAGATGGCAAGACTGTCTCTTACATATTTTGGACATGTTGTCAGGAAAGATCAGTCCCCAGAGAATCAGTTCCTGGAGAAGCACATCGTGCTTGTAGAGTGGAGGGTCAGCAAAAAAGAAGAAAACTCTCAATGATATGGATTCACATAGTGGCCACAACAATGGGCTTAAGCATGGAAGTGATTGTGGACATGGTACAAGACCAGGTAGTGTTTCATTCTGTTGTGCATAAGGTCGCTACGAGTCAGAACTGACTCAGTAGCACCTAACAACATGTTTTAAGTGTCTGTTTACTAACCTACCGCCTGCATCAAACTTTAAGCAGCATGAGGGTCCCTCTTATATGTCACTGTGTTGCACTTCTAGCACTTCTCAATACTCAAAAATGTTAAATTTCATTTAAAAAAATGGTGATCATGGAATCCTAAGTTTTCATTAAGTCATATATTCAAGGATGAAAACTAAGTGTATAATTGCTTTATATGGAGATTTTTCCTTTCTTTTTTTTTTTTCTTCAAATGCTGGTAATCCAACAAAAGGATACCCTTGTCTCCTTGGACTCAACTAATGCTGAAGAAGAGATTATCTGGAATAACCTACTACCATGAAATTTAGTGGTACTAAGAAATCTAACAAACAATGCTTTCATTAGTGCTTTAAAAGCTGATCATTACTGTTTTAAGAGACCAAGAAAACTTTATTTTAAAAAAAGAGAGACAAAGATCTCGGTCAAGCACTGAATGGAGTAAGAAACTGATAGAAGAAAGGGAATTGATACAAGCAGAAGTCCTCTACCAGCCAACTCAGTATGGACTTGCCATCTTGGACTCCTGTCAGAGATGAGCAGACAAGGTGCACAGGAAAGCAGCGTCATGGAAATACCAGCAGAAGACAAAGCACCTGATCACGAGCAACACATGTTCCCATCCTCTACCTTTTCATGAGACTCTACTTCCAAAGCCTCTTGGCTAGGTGTGGTAGCTATGCTGGCCAGGAACAACTATGCCACTTGGATTTGCTTCACCCACACTGGAGACCAGCAGACATGGAGTACATGAAAGCAGCTTCAAGAGATCCCAAAAGTACATGGGTCACCCAGTAACCACCAGCATACATTTTCCTAACCTCACCTTCACACACACACACAGAAGACGCTCCCAGCGTCCTCTGCCTTCTGCTGGCTATGGTCTCTCAACCACCAGTAAACTACTTCAGCCCCTTGATTCTTGGCCACTTGAATTCTCCCCACCCACAGCGGATGATTCTCAGAGTGCCAGTAGGCTGTAGATAGTGTTGCTTTTCTCCATTTCTTTTGGTTTCTTGCACGCTTCCTGCTACCTCCCCCTTCTTTCTCTTGAACACCTGGCACCATGCACCATCTTTGCCTCTTCTTGAAAGGCTGTGACTCAGTTGAGGAACCACTCCACCAGCCCATAACACCATGATGGTGGGATTTTCAGGCTTTATTTATTTTTATTTTGTTTTGTTTCATTTTCCTTTGCTTTGGTTTTTGCGTGTGCGTGTGCATGTGCGTGTGTGTGTGTGTGTGTGTTGCTTTCTTTTTATTTTTTATTTTTATAGCTTAGGAGTCTCTTCTAGCTGCATGGCTTGTGACCTAAGTCCTCAGTCTACACACCTGTGTCAGTCCTACATCAGTGGGAGCCCCTAGGGACATTTCTTTTTTGCTTCCTGACTTTCTTCATTTCTCATTTCCCTTCTCTGTCAATTTCTTATTCCATTCAGTGTTTGACTGAGATTATCTCTTTTTCCTGTCTGCTGAATAACTGACACTATGTGACACTGATACTCCTTCTAGGCAGGTTATACCACAGAGTGTGGGAGATGCATTCCAAGATTTTACAGCAGCATGGGTGGGACCCCTGGAGGAGACGTCTTTTCTTTTCATTTTTTCTTTTCCAGTTTTTATCTAATTTTTTCTTTCCATCTTTTTTCCCTTTTTGTTTTTCTCTATTTTTCATTTTCTCATCTTTCCACTTGAATGGCAAGGTCCCGTACACCTCCTTTTGTTTGGTTGGTTTCGGCCCGTTTTTCTCTTCTCTCTTTCCTCTTTCTCAAACCTGTTTTAGCTCCACACATCATACCTGCCTCCTCCATCCTGTCTATCTACACCACATGTTGAATATCATACCACAAACAGCACAGGCACAGCCTACTGGAACTTGCCCAGCACTGATTCCTGGACCACCCTGTTGGCCCTAGTACATGCCACCAACAACTCATTCCAGCCCTTCCACTTCAGCTGGACCTGCCCTACTGCACCATAGCTGAGTGACTGGCTCTCGGCAGTCACTCAGGGGATGGAAAATATTGTGACTACCGACAAGCAAACAAAAAATGCACAGCCCACCTATTCTGGTATAAACAAATACAATGAACAAACAGGATAAACAAACACATCTACAATTAATCAACAGCAACAACAAAATAACTACTGAATGTGCCAAAGACAGCAGACAAAATCAAAACATAAAATAAAATAAAAAAGACAAGATGTTTCCAACAAGAGTCTGGGTGATTTTCCAGTAGAAAAAAAGCCACTAGAATTACCAGACAGGTGATTCAATTCCTAATTGTAAGAGCTATCAAGAGTTGAAGCAAAAAGTAGACAAAAATGAAGAAAAGATAGACAAATTCATAAAAGAATTTGGGAAAATAATACAAGAACAAAAGGTCAAAATAAATGAAAAACCAGAAGTTGTATAAAAACAACAACTATAAATCTAAAGATAAACAAGATTCCAGAAATGGACAGTGTCATAGAAGGGCTGAGGAGCAGGATTAAAATGATGGAAGGCAAGATTAGTGAAATTAAAAGTAAACACTAGCATACAACTCTATTTGTGGAAAAATTAGGAAAAAGAAGAAAAATGAGGAAACACTAAGAATTATGTGGGATACAATCAAAAGCAAAAATTTGTAAGTGATCAAAGTTCCAGAATGGGAGGAGGGGAGAGATGGAAAAAATTATAACAGGGAACAGAAGAGGTTAATCTGTAAATAAGAACTTCAGAAAAAGAAAACAGGAAATAAATGGTGTAGCTGTACAGCTTTCTAATGGAGTAGAAGGCAAAGTGATACCAAGTAGTAACAAACTAGTTCAAACCTAGGCAGACAACACTAAATTTCCAGGTAATCACAAAAAAAATTTAACAAACCTATTCATTGAAATAAAAAAAAGCATAATGCCTCAATAAAAACAAAATATGCAAAAACAAAAGAAATGGAAAAGAAATCCACAATCCAAAGGAATTCAACACAGGAGAGTAAGAGGAATAAAGACAATATCAGCACCACCAAAAAAAAAAGCCCTACCAAATGACAGCAAGAAACACCTATTGATAATCAAGCTGAATATAAATGTCCTAAATGCACCCATAAAGAGATGGAGAGGGACAGAATGGATTAAAAAAACAAGATCTATTAATATGCTGTTTACAAAAGACACACCCTACAAACAAAAATGTTAATTTATTAAAAATCAAAGAATGGAAAAACTGTATCAAGCAAATCCAACAAACAAACAACGACAACAACAAAAGAACCACTGCCATCAAGTCAAATAGCAGGAGTGGCAATACTGATTTGAGATAAAGTAGACTTTGAAACAAAATCTGCCATAAAAGACAAACAAGGAAACTATATAACGATTGCAAGGATGATCCACTATGAAGAGTTAACCGTAATAAATGTCAACTCACTCAGTGATGGCGCACCAAAATGCATAAACTCTAACAACACTGAGAAGGGAAATTGACAGTCATACAATAATAGCAGATTTCAACACACTACTCTCAGTAAAGGACAGAACATCTAGAAAGAAGCTCAGCAAAGACACAGAAGAGCTGATGGCCACAATCAGCCAACTTGACCTCATGGACATGCATACAGCAGTCCACCCAACAGCTACAAAGTATGTATTCTGTTACAATACATATTAAATGTTCTCCAGAATAGACTACATATCAGGCCACAGAGCTACCCTCAGCAAAATCCAAAACATGGAGATAATACAAACTATCTTCTCTGACCCAATGCCATCAAAGTAGAAGTCAACAAAAGGAAGAACAAGGAAAGTTAATCACATGGAAACTGAGTAACATACTGCTTAAAAATGACTAAGTGATAGAATAAACCAAAGAAAGAATCCAGAAATTCCTGGAGAATGAAAACACATCATAGCAAAACCTTTGGGACACAGCAAAACCACCTCTCATAGGTGAATTTATAGAAATAGATGCACATATCAAAAAAGATGATAAGGACCAAATCAAAGCATTGGCTATACAATTAAAACAAATAGAAAGAGAACAACAAAAGAAACCCACAGAAGGCAAAATGGTATGACCTCTTTGAAAAGCAATTTGGCACTTTCTTAAAAAGCTAGGAACAGAAATACCACGTGAACCAGCAAACCCAGAAATCCAGCAATCCTACAGAAATAAAGGTGATCACACGAACAGATATCTGCACACAAACGTTTATTGCAGCACTACCCACAATTAGCAAAAAAAAAAAAAAAAAGAATCATCTCAGGCACCCAACAACAGATGAGCAGATAAACAAATTATGGTACATATACACAATGGAACACTATGCCATGGTAAAAAACAGTGATGATTTTAGGAAGCATCTCATAACCTAGTTTAAATTACAAGATACGCTGAATGAAATCAGTCAGCTGCAAAAGGACAAGTATTACACAAGACCTCTGCTAGGAGGACTTAAAAATGGACTTATGTACAGAAGAAAAGATTCTTTGACAGCTCCAAGGGTGGGAAGGAGGGAGAGGGATGTTCACAGATAGCCCTTAGGAATCGGTTAGGCGAAGGGAGTGACAGCACACAATACAGGGCTGATTAGCACAAATGGATTACAATACAAACTGAAAGGTTTTCTAAACTCACCCCAATATTTCAAAAGATAGAGTAGCAGGCACAGGGGTCTGGAGACCATGTTTTCAGGGCACATCAAGGTCAGTTGGTATAACTAGTCTTTTGCTAAGAGACTCTTCTGCACCCTATCTTAGAAGTGGTGTCTGGGGTCTTCAAAGCTAGTAAACTGTGATCTGAGGTACACCAAAAGGTCCCAACCTATCTGGAACAGATGACACCAAGAACATCAAAGACATGAGGAAAAATGAGCCCAGGAGACAGAAGGACTCATATGAATGGGAGACTGCATCATCCTGAGACCAGAAAAACCAGATGGTGCCTAGCCACCACCAAAGACAGACATGACCCTGATACAGCAGGAGAAAAAGAGGTGGGCAGTTCAAGAACTCCACTAAAAGACCAGAACTGATGGTCCAACAGCCTGGAGGGTCTCCTGGGAACATGGGTCCTAGACTTGTTGCTGGCCTGGGCCTGAAACCACTAGTGAGGTCAACACTTCAGACACAAATGAACTGGACTCACGGACACAGTATAAGCATGTGGTGTGTATACATTATGGTTTTACGTTTATAGGAGGTTGTCCTACTCGTTTCTTTCTAGATGGGAGATATGAGGATAGAGAGGAAGGAACAGGTATTCCTTAAGACGATACTAGAAGTAAAGAGTCTAAAGGAAGAATATGCCATCACAGGATGATGAGAGCAGATGGAGTTACAGATAGGCAAACATGCAAAATTAATCATCAACGTAATAATCCCATAGTCACAGAAGAAAGGAAATAATAAAGATCACAGCAGAAATAAGTGAAACAGAGAATAGAAAAACAATAGAAAAGATCAACAAAACCCAAAGTTAATTCTTTGAAAGGATCAACAAAATCAGCAAGCTACTGGCCAAATTTACAACAGAAACAAAGGAGAGGATGCAAATAATCCAAATGGCATGGAGATATTACAACAGGCCTGACTGAAATAAGAAGGACCATAACAGAGTACTATGCTTGAACAAATTTGAAAACCTAAACAAAATGGACAAATTTTTAGAAACACAGTACCTACTGAAACTAACGCAAAATGATTTTTGAAATGTAAACAGCTCTAAAACAAGAGAAGAGACTAAAAAGCTAATTTAAAACAAAACAAAACAAAAACTCCCAACAACAAAAAAAGCCTTGGCCCGGATGTCTTCAAAGGAGAATTCTACCAAACATTCAGAGAACTTACACCAGACTTATTCAGACTGTTTCAGTATACAGAAAAGGAAGTGATACTTCAGAATTCATTCTATAAAGCCATCATAACCCTGATACCAAGTCAGGCAAACGCTCCACAAAAGAGTAAAAATAAAAACTATTAACCAATAGGTCCATGTATGTGGATGGAAAAAGTCTCAACAAAATTCTAGCCAAAAGAATTTAGCACTGTTTTAATCAGCTAATGCTGCTCTAACAGAAATATCACAGAGTGGAAGGCTTTAATAAAGGAAAATTTATTCTTACGTAGTCTGGTAGGCTACAAGTCCAAATTCAGAATGTCCGCTCCATGGGAAGGCTTTCCCCCTTGTTGGCTCTGGAGGAAAGTCCGGTATTGCATCAGTCTTTGTGCAGGGAGCATCTTGGCACAGGAACCTCAGGTCTGAAGGACGTGCTCTTCTCCTGCTGCTGCTTTCTTGATGGTGTGAGGTTCTCAATTCTCTGCTTGTTTCCCTTTCCTTTTATCTCTTGTAGAATGAAAGGATTAAAGGTTGTGCAAGCCGTACTTTAGGGAAACTCCCTTTACAATGGAGCAGGGGTATTCCTATGAAGGGATTTACAGTCCCCCCCTAATCCTTTAACATACAGCACAGAAAAACCACAAAATGGAGGACAATCATAGAATATAGGGAATCCTGGCCCAAGCAAATCACTACACATATTTTTGGAGGGCCACAATTCAATCCATGACAAGTACCATATCAAAAGAATAATGTGCCATGACCAAAAAGAGACATACAGACCAATGGAACAGAGTTGAGACCCTAGAGATGCCACCATTCTCTTATCAACAGTTGATATTTGACAAAAAACCTAAGATTGTAAACGGGGGTAAAAACAGTCTCTTTAACAAATGGTGTTGGCAAAATTGGATATCCATCTGCAAAAAATTGAAACAAGACCTGTATCTCACACCTTACACAAAAACATCAAACCTAAAATGATAAAGATCATACAGTTAAAGATAGGGTCAACAATGGAAGTTTTAATACACAGCTTAGAAAGACTTCAAAATCTGAGAAAGCACAAAAAACAGAAGAGAAAATAGACAAATAGGAACTACTAAGAATCAAACACTTTCACTAATCCAAAGACTTCATCAGGAGAGTTAAAAGACCAGCTACAGAACGGAGAAAAATATTTGCAACAATCTGGTGGACTGGTGTCCAATCTCCATAACCTTCAAGGCATTGCAAAATATCAACAGGAAAAAAGGTAAAGAAGCCAATTAAACAATGGGCAAAGGAGATGGACAGACCACCAAAGAAGATATCAGGTAGCTAAAATACACACAAGGAAATGCTCATGATCATTGGCTGTCAGAGAAATCCGAATCAAAACTACAATGAGATACCATCTCACTCCAACAAGGTTGGTCATGATCCAAAAATAAATAAATAAATAAATGAAACAAATGCTAGAGAGGCTGTGGAGAGATCAGAACTCTCCTACACTGCTGATGGAATTGCAAAATGGTACAACCTCTTTGGAAAGGAATTTGGCGCTTCCTTAAAAAGCTGGAAATAGATACACCATTTGATTCAGTAATCCCTCTGCTTGGAATACATCGTACAGATACAAAAGCTGTCACATGAACAGATACATGCACACAAAGGTTTACTGCAGCACAGTCCACAACAGCAAAAAGATGGCATCAACCCAATGCCCATCAACAGAAGAATGGATGAACAAATTATGGTGGTGGTTGTTGTTGGGCATCGTCGAGTCAGTTCCCACTCATAGTGACCCTGTGAACAACAGAACAAAACACTGCCCGTCTTGCAGCATTTCCACAATCATTTTTATGCTTAACCCCATTGTTGCAGCCACTGTGTCAATCTATCTCGTCGAAGGTCTTCATCTTGTTTCACAGACCCTCCACTCTGCCAAGCATGATGTCCTTTTCCAGGGACTGATCTTTCTTGACAACATGTCCAAAATAGGTAAGACACAGTCTTGCCATCTTTGCTTCCAAGGAGAATCCCGGTCGTACTTCTTCCAGAACAGATCCGTTTGTCCTTTTGGCAGTCCATTCAACATTCTTCCCCAACACCACAATTCAAAGGCAGCAATTCTTTTTCTGTCTTTGTTCATTGTCTAGCTTTTGAATGCTTATGATGTGATTGAAAATACCACGGCTTGGGTCAGGTGTGTTTTAGTCTTCAAGGTGATATCCTTACTTTTGAATACTTTAAAGAGGTCCTTTGGAGCAGATTTTCCCAATGCAATATGTCTTTTGATTTCTTGACTGCTGCTTCCATGGGTATTGATTGTGGACCCAAGTAAAATAAAATCCTTGACAACCTCAATCTTTTCTCCATTTATGACTATGTTGCTTACTGGTCCAGTTGTGAGGGCTTTCGTTTTCCTGATGTTGAGGTACAATCCATCCTGAAGCCTATGGTCCTTGATCTTCATCAGTAAGTGTCTCAAATCTTCATTTCCAGCAAGTAAGGTGGTGTCATCTGTATAATGCAAGTTGTTAATGAATCGCCCTCCAATCCTGATGCCTCATTCTCCTTTGTGTAATCCAGCTTCTCAGATTATTTGCTCAGCATACAGGTTGAAAAGGTGACAGGATACAACCCTGATGCACACCTTTCCTGACTTTAGACCATGCAGTGTCCCCTTGTTCTGTTCACAAGACTGCTTCTTGATCTGTATACAGATTCCTTAAGAGCACAATTAGGTGTTTTGGAATTCCTGCTCCACACTGTTAGCCATAATTTAGTCCGATCCACACAGTCAAATGCTTTTGCATAGTCAATGAAACACAAGTAAATGTCTTTCTGGTCTTCTTTGTTTTCAGCCAAGATCCATCTGACAGCAGTAATGATATCCGTGGTTCCACATCCTCTTCTGAATCCAGCTTGAATTTCTGGCAGTCCTTGTCAATATACTGTTGCAGTCACTTTTGAACGATCTTGAGCAAAATTTTACATGGGTGTGACATCAACAATAGTGTTAGGTAGTTTCCACATTTGGTTGGATCACCTTTCTTTGGAATGGGCATAAATATGGATCTCTTCCAGTCAGTTGGCGAGGTAGCTGTCCTCCAAATTTCTTGGCATAGAGGAGTGAGCACTTCAGTACTGCATCTCTTTGTTGAAATATCTCAGTTGACACTCTGTCAATTCCTGGAATCTTGTTTTTGGCCAGTGCCTTCAATGCATCTTCAACTTCTTCCTTCAGTACCATTTGTTCCTGATCATACACTACCTCTTTGAATGGCTAAACATCAACCAGTTCTTTCTGGTATAACTCTGTGTATTCCTTTGATCTTCTTTTGATGCTTTCTGAGTCGTTTAACACTTTCCCTGCAGAATCCTTCACTATTGCAGCTTGAGGCTTGAACTTTTTCTTCAGTTCTTTCAGCTTGAGAAATGCAGAATGTGTTCTTCCCTTCTGGTTTTCCATTTCTAGCTCTTTGTACATTCATTATAATACTTTTTTTTTGTCTTGTAGAGCTGCTCTTGGAGATCTTCTGTGTAGGTGTTTTACTTTGCCATTCCTTCTCTTTGCTTTAGCTGCTCAGTGTTCAAGAGCAAGTTTCAGAATCTCTTCTGACATCCAAGTTGGTCTTTTCTTTCTTTCCTGTCTTTATAATAAATAACCTCTTGTTCTCTTCATGGATGATGTCTTTGATGTCATTCCACAATTCGTCTGGCCTTCTGTCATTAGTGATCAACACATCAAATCTGTTCTTGGGCTGTTCTCTAAATTTAGAAGGGATATACTTGTCGGAGATCAGAGAGTTCCCCGACAAACATGGGTGGAGGAGGCTTGATGCCGAGCACTTTAGGAAAGAGTAGACATGAGACAGTTTGGGAGTCAGGGGGCTAACGGCTATCTGAGCCAAGAGCCCAGAGCAAAGTTTTATTACAGCATTTATACTCTTTTGGTAACTGGGCATACAAGGAACTGAGACATACAGTAACTAAGTCAGTTGGGCACAGTTTTGGTCATACATTGTTCTACATGTTCGGGCCAAGGGTTTGGAAGTATTCCCAGACTGCTTCTAGGTTACAGTACACAAACAGTACAAGAGGTTGTACAGAGTTGAAGTAACGGTTCAGCATCCAAGATGGCTGAACTTATGTCAAGAGAGTTGGACATGATTTCCCATATATACTCAAGGCATACTTTGGCTCTCTTGGACTTGCTCCAATTTTCTTCAGTTTCAATTTGAATTTGGACATAAGCAATTGATGATCTGTGCTGCAGTCAGCTTTTCCATTGTCTTGTTCCACAGATGCAGTCAATTTGGTTCCTGTGTCTTCCATCTGGTGAAGTCCATGTGTACAGTCACCATTTGTGTTGGTTAAAAAAGGTACTTGCAATGAAAAACTCATTAGTCTTGCAAAATTCTATCATGCGATCTCTGACATTATTTCTGTCACCAAGGCTGTATTTTCCAACTACAGAACCTTCTTCTTTGTTTCCAACTTTTGCATTCCATTCAACAGTAATTATCAATGCATCTTGATTGCATGTTCAATCAATTTCATATTGCAGAAGCTGCTAAAAATCTTGAACCTCTTTATCTTTGGCCTTAGGGGCTGGTCCATAAATTTTAATAATAGTTGTGTTAACTGACTTTCCTTGTAGACATATGGGTATTATCTTATCACTGACAGCATTGTACTTCAGGACAGATCATGAAATGTTCTTTTTCATGAAGAATGCAAACCCATTCCTTTTCTGTTTTCTTCCCAGCATAGTAAACTGTATGGTTGTCAGAGTCCAAATGGCCAAGACAGGTCCATTTCAGCTCACTAATGCCTAGGATGTCAATGTTTACAGCTTCCATTTCATTTTTTTTAATTTCCAGTTTTCCTAGATTCATACTTCGTACATTCCGTGTCCCAATTATTAATGGATATTTGCAGCTGTTTCTTCTCATTTTGAGTCATGCCACATCAGCCAATGATGATCCCCGAGACTTTACTCCATTCAAGTCATTAAGGTCCACTCTACTTGAAGAGGCAGCTCTTCCCCAGTCATCTTCCAAGTGCCTTCAAACCTGGGGGTGCTCACTTTCCGGCACCATTTATCTGACAATGTTCAGCTTCTATTCACAAGGCTTCCCTGGCTGATTCCTTTCAGAAGTAGACTGCCTGGTCCTTCTTCCTAGTCTGTATTGGTCTGGAAGCTCAGCTGAAACTTGTCTACCATGGTTGAACCTGCTGGTACCTACATACTGGTAGCACAGCTTTCAGCATCACAGCAACAAACAAGCCTCCACAGACAGACAAGTGGCAGCTGCTCACTCTATCTTTACCCTGCTTACCTGACAGTGTTACTCTCCTTACCTGATGGTGTTATCCACCTAACTTAACACTGTTACCCTCTTTACCTGATGCTGTTACCTTCCTTACCTACCAGGTAAGGTACAGAGTTTTCACTGAAATCCTTTTCTTTAACTTTATAAATTTTCATAGTTGATGAGCTTCAAAAAGAAATAGCACTGACAGATTATTCAATCCAGCAGTTGTGAAAACACGGAAGACATGATTTTGTCCTTCACACTTACAAAAGACTGAAGACCTACAAGGGAATAAATCCTTTCACTTTTTCTTTAAATTCTTTCTTTCAATCAAGATCTTATGCTCAGTAGAAGTTAAAAATTAGTCTATTTAATGCTGTCCACAAACTATGGTACATATACTCAATGGAACACTCCTCAACAATAAAGAACAGTGATGATTTTAGGAAGCATCTCATAATCTGGTTTCAACTGGAAGACAGTATGCTGAGTGAAATCGGTCAGTGGCAAAAGGACAAATATTATATGAGACCCCTACTATAAGACTTAAAAATGGATTTGTGTACCTAAGACTCTTTGATGACTACAAGGGTGGGGAGGGAGGGAGAAAGTTGGTCATAGATTACTGACAGAAATTTGGAAAGCAGTAACAGGACACAGTAGAAAATAGGTCAACTTAACTAGAATTCACCATAAACTAAAAACTCTTCTAATCTTAACCAATATTGCAAGGATAGAGTACCAGGGGCGGAGTCTGGGGGACATGCTCTCAGGGGACATCAAGGCAATTGGCATAACTAGCCTATTGCTAGGAGGGTCTTCTGCACCCCATACTGGTGAGTGGCATCTGGGGTCTTAAAAGCTAAGAACCTGCCATCGGAGGTACACCAAACTGTCCCAACTCATGCAGAAAAAATAGTCCCTAAGAACAACAAAGGCACAAGGAAAAAGAGCCCAGGAGACAGAAGGACCCATGTGAATGGGAGACTGCATCAACATGTGACCAGAAGAACCAGTCTCGTGCCCAGTTACCACCAAAGACAGCCATGATGGGACACACAATGTTGAGTACCTGTGGCAACATGAGAAAAAGAGGGGTGCAGCTCAAGAACTCTACTAAAAGACCACAATTGATGGTCCAATGGCCCAGGGAATTCCATGGGAGCATGCCCCCTAGACTTGTTGCTTCTTCTGTCTAGAAAACACTACTGAGGTCAACACTTTGGACAAAAATGGACTGGCCATGGGGACACAGTGTGACCACATGGTATGTGTACTTTATGGTTCTACACATTTATAAGATGCTGCCCTACTGGTCTCTCTCTAGATGGGAGAGGAGAGGGTGGAGAGGAGGAGACAGGAGACTGTTAAGAGGATATGACAAGTATAGAATGAAAAGGAGGTGTGTGCTGTCACTGGGCAAGGTGAACAGAAGGAGCTGCAGATAGACAGGCATGCAAATTTAACTTGGATTGTATACTTTCACTTAATCGCAATAAATAAATAATGTGCCATGACCAAGTAGGATTCATACCAGGTATGCAAGGATGGTTCAACATTAGAAAAATAAGTCAACATAATCTACCACATAAATATAAGGAAAAGAATCATATGACCATCTCAGTCGACACAGAAAAGACATTTCACAAGGTCCAATACCCATTCCTGAGAAAAGCTCTCAATAAAATAAGTACAAAAGGGAAAATTCTCAACATAATAAAAGACATTCGCCACAGATTGAATTGCATTCCCCCAAAAAATGTGTGTATCGGTTTGGCTAGGCCATGATTGCCAATATTGTGCGATATTCCTCCATGTTGTAAATCATGCCCCTATGATGTAATGGCTTAGAATGGGCCACAGTCGTGTTGGTGGGCAAGGACTTGATGTGTGAGATTGTATTGTGCCTTGAGGCAATCTATTGAGATACAAGAGAAGGATGATAACAGAGAGAGTTGGGGACCTTATACCACAAAGAAGCAGTTCCAGGAGCAGAGCAAGTCCTTTGGAGTAGACTTAAGGTCCCTGCACATCAGTAGCTCCCAGTCCAGGGGAAGAATGACAAGAATGACCTTCTTCCAGAGAAAAGACCAAAAGACTTTCCCCAGAGGTGATGCCCTGAATTTGAACATTTAGGCTACTGAACTGTGACAAAATAATTTTATGTTTTTAAGGCCACCCATTTGTGGTATTTCTGTTATGGCAGCACTGGATGACTAAGAGCATCCATACAAAACCAACAGCCAACATCATTCTTAATAAAGAGAAGCTTAAAATATTCCCTTTCAAAACAGAAAAAAGACAAGCCAAAGCCAAAGCTTTTTTTTAACATTGTACTGGAGCTAAAGCAAGAAGGCAACAAAAAGAAATGAAAGGTGTCCAAATTCATAATGAAGAAGTTAAATGGTCCCTATCTGCAAATAATATGATACTATATATAGAATACCCAGAAGACTCCATGAGAAAAATACTGGAACTAGTAGAAAGAATCAGCAAAGAAGCAAGATATTAGATAAATATACAAAAATCAGTTAGATTCTTATATACCAATAAAGAGAATGATGAAAATATAATCAAGAAAACAATTATCATCTATAAGAACACCTAAAAAACAATAAAATACTTACAAATTAAACAGGGATGTACAATAGCCATCAAGGAAAACCGCAAAACACTGCTACAAAAAAACACAGAAGATTTACATATGCGGAAAAACATAAGATGCCCGTGTATAGCATTGTGGAAATAACAATTCTATCCAAGGTGATTTACAAATACATTGCATTCTCTATCCAAATACCAACAACATTCTTTAAGAAGATAGAAAAACTTATCATTAACTTTATACAGAAATGGAAAAAGCCCCAAATAAGTAAAGCACAATTTTTCACGGACCAAATTGTGTCATCCAAAAAATGTGTGTATTAATTTGCCTAGGCCTTGAGTCCTGGTATTGTATGATGTTCCTTTTTTTCTTCTTCTTCTTCTTTTGAATGAAAATATACATATAAATTTGCATGCTCACCTATATGCAGCTTCCACTGCTCTACCTGCGCGGTAACAGAACACTCTTCCTCTTTGTTCCATACATGTCCTATCTTCCCAACAGTCTCCTATCTCCTCCTCTCCACCCACTCCCCTTCCTCCAGAATGCAGTCAGAGAGACGACATCCTGTAGATGCATAGAACCATAAAGTGGCCACAAAATATGGTCACTCTATGTTGCCAAGTCCAATCCACTGCTGTCCGAAGAGTTGACCTTCATTATGATTTATGGACAAGGGCAGCATCAGGGCCAGGGGCCATGTTCCCAGGGGAACACTGAAGCCCCTGGACCAGTTTGATGTTCCTTTATGTTGTAAACTCTGCACTTATAATTTTAAAGAGGGAGTATGAGCAGCAATTGTGGTGGTGAGGCAGGACTCAATGTGTGAGATTGTACTGTGCCTTGGGGCAGCCTCTTGATATAAAGGAAAGGGAGGCAAGTGGACAGCTGGGAGACTCCATACCACCAGGGAACAAGCAGTTCCAGGAGCTGAGTATATCCTTTGGAAAGAACCTGGGGTCCCTGCACATCAGAAGCTCCTACTCCAGGGAAAGACTGATGACAAGGACCTTCTTTTACAGCCAAAGAGAAAGCCTTCCCCCTGGACCTCTGACACCCTGTATTTGGACTTTTAGGCTACTGGACATGGCAAAATAAAATTTCTCTTTTTAAAGCCACCCACTTGTGGTATTTCTGCTACAGCAGTACTAGATGACTAAAACACTATTGAAAAAGGATACCTGACCTCAGAATGTACTATACAGCTACGTAGTCAAAACAGCACAGTACTGGTATAATGACAGATACGCTGAACAAAGAAACAGAATGAAGAAACCAGTTATTAAATCTATCCACCTTTGGTTACCTGATATTCAACAAGGGCCTCAAGTTCATCATAATGGAGAAGTGACAGTCATTTTAAAAAATAATGCTGGCAAAACTGGATGTCCATCTGTAGAAAAAAGTGAAACAGGACCAACAGAACCCATATCTCACACCATATATAAAACTAATTCAAAACGCATCAAAACCCTAAATACAAGCAAAAATCATAAAGGTGCTAGAAAGAAAAACAGGATCGACTCTAAAAAGCCCTAATATGCAGCATTAACAGAATACAAACCATAACCAACAACTCACAAACTCCAGAGAATAAGCTAGACAATTATGACCTTCTAAAAATCAAATGCTTATCAAAAGTCTTCACCAAAAGAGTAAAAAGGGAAGCCACATACTGGGAAAATATTGTAGTTATTATAAATCAGACAAAGATCTAATCTCTAAAATCTACAAGAAAATCTAACATCTCTACAACAAAAAGACAAAAAATTCACTAAAAAACAGGCAAAGGAAATGAACATACACTTTACCAAAGCAGACATTCTAGTGGCCTACAGGCACATGAGGAAATACTGAAGATCACTAGCCATTAAAGAAATGAAAATCAAAAATAGAATGAGATACCATCTTACCCAGAATTACTGGCACAAATCACAAAGACAAGAAATAAAAACAGTTGGTGAGGCTTCAGGGAGATCAGAACTATTATGCACTGCTGGTGGAGATGCAAAATGGTACGATGTTTCCTTAAAAAGACAACAATCTTACTCCTAGAAATACATTTTACAGAAATAAGAGGTGTTACACAAAATACACATACACACACCTATGTTCACTGCAGCACTGTTCACAACAGCAAAAGTCTGCAAACAACCTAGATATCCATGTATGAACAAACTGGGTACATACACACAGTAAAGAACAATGTTGAATCTGTGAAGCACGTCATAACGGGGGGGGGAACTGGAGGGCATTATGCCCATCACATTAACTCAATCACAGAAGGACAAACATAGGGAACCACTATTAGAAGAACTCATTAAAAGGTTTACACTTAAAAAGAAATAATCTTTGATGGATACCAGGGAAGAGGGGGGTGAGGATGGGAAAATATTTGATAGACAATAGCCAAAAGTGGTAATTTTGATTAAGGGTAAGACATATCTTGTAAGAGCATATCTTGTACAAGGCAAGGTCATGAAAGTTCCATAGACACCTCCAAACTCCCTGAGGGACTGAATTGCTAGGTGGAGAGCTGTAGGAACCACTGGTCTTGGGGAACACCTAGGTCAACTGGTATAACACAGTACATATACATTCAACTTTCATGAGTTGAAACACTGGTGTCGTAGTGGTTAAGTGCCACAGCTGCTAACCAAAAGATCAACAGTTTGAATCCACCAGGTGCTCCTTGGAAACTCTATGGAGCAGTTCTGCTCTGTCTTATATAGTCGCTATGAGTTGGCATCAACTCAGAGGCACTGGGGTTTTTGGAATTTTTTTTCAGGAGTAGTGTCTGGGGTCTTGAAAGCCAATGATTGGCCATCTAGGAGACTCCACTGATCTCACCCCTTTGGGAGTAAAGACGAATGAAGAAAACTAAAGATAAAAGGAAAAGATTAGTACAAAGACTAATGGACCACGTCTACAAACTCTGCCAGCCAACTGAATCTGGAACAGCTGAGACAGGGAGTCTGAGGCCTCTGAATTCCTTTAATTTTAATACTTTTCAAGTAAAGCAGTGTTCCTGGGACCACACTCAGGTGATAGAGACAGGAAAACTAGAGACCTCATAAATGTCTTTTTATGCAAATGCATTTTAGTAAACAGTGTAAGGAAACTACAAATAGACAATACAGAATGAAAGACATAAAGAAAAGTGTTGCTAAGGGTAGGGATCAATTCTGTGGCAGTGGATTTCTTTCGGGGACATTGCAATAAGTCATTCACATGATTGTGTAAACTTCCTCAAACTTGGTCTTCAGAAGGAATCAGGTAAAATCTGTTCAGAAGATATGTGCAGGAAGTTTATACTTGACCAGAAGACTACAGTCAGGACTGGAGAATTGAATTGAGTGAGCAAGAAACCATAGAGGTACAACACCTGACCATAAGTCCTACTATAAGTTCCAGGAGTTTTCACTAAAGAAAACATCTTGAAATCCACATGAACTTCACTACTCTTGCTCACAGACAGCTGTACAATTAAGTTTACGAACATGCCACTGCACCACCATGCACAATGGTCCTTCCAGAAAGAGTTCCAAAATTGCTTTGAAGGATGGATTCGGTGTTGGCATCAGTGCATAGCTTCCCAGAGTACTTCAAAAGTTACCATAGTGATATTCAGCAATGAAATATGCAGCACTTAGAACAATTAGGTTTGTGGACTTCATTATCAGCTCTCACAGATGCAAAAATCCTGAACAAAATTCTAGCCAATAGAATTCAACAACTTAACAAGAAAATTATTCACCTTGACCAACTGGGATTCATATCAGGATGCAGGGATGGTTCAACATCAGAAAACAATCAATGTAATCAAATCACATAAACATAACAAAATTCAAGAACCACTTGATTTTATCAATTGATGCAGAAAAGGCATTTGTCAAAGTTCAACACCTTTTCAGCTTAAAAACTCTCAGCAAAATGGGAATACAATGGAAATTCCTCAACATAATAAAGGGCATCTATGCCCTAAATGGAGAGTCTGAAATAATTTTCCTTAAGGACAGGAACCAGACAAGGATGCCTTTTGTCACCACTTTTATTCAACGTTTTCCTGGAGGTTCTCACTGGAGCAATCAGGCTAGGAAAACAAATAAAGTATATCCAAATCAGTACAGAAGTAAAAGTATCTCTTTTTGTAGATAATATATTCTTATACACAGCAGCCCTTGAAGAATCCAAAAAAAAAAAACCCCTACTGGGACTCTTAGAGGATTCTTGAGGTTTGTCATGTACATTCCCCTCCTGCTCTATAAAGAATAAATCGTAATTCTCTTTCATACCTCTAAACCTAAAAATGCAGACAACTCTGTTGTTCAGCAAGTTGCCGGGCCCTCTCCATCTCCACCTGCATGTCTTTGCATGTCTAAAAAACCTTGCTAGTGTAGAAAGATTCTCTGTGCCTTACCTATTCGTTCTTGATCAGTGAGGGGCAAGAACCTTATATGGGTCCACAGTGGCTAAGATGCCTGGCAATACAACTAGATGGTGCCCAGTTATCACTACTGATTTTTCTGACATAAATCACAACAGAGAGCCCTGTATAGACCTGGAGAAAAATGTAGAACAAAATTCTGACTCAGAAAGAGAGACCAGACGTGCTGGTCTGACGGAGACAGGAGAAACTGAGAGCATGGCCCCTAGAAACCGTTTCAGCTAGTAATGAAGTCACTCTCAAAGTTTGCCCATGAGCCAAAGATTAGATACAGGCCCATAAAACTAAATGAGACTAAAGGACACACCAGCCCAGGGATAAGGACTAGAAGGCAGGAGAAGACAGAAAAGCTGGTGACAGGGAGACCAAGTCTGAGAAGGGAGAGTGTTGACCTGTGTGGGGTTGTTAACCAATGTCATGAAACAACAACCTGCCAAGTGCCGTCGAGTCAGATCCGACTCATGATTCAATATGTGTACTGAATGTTTACAAGAAAGACTAGTTTATCCTGTAAACCTTCACCTAAATTACAGTTAAAAAGGAAAACAAAAAAAAAAGTATTTTCTGGGTAGGCAAAGTATTATAGAAAAAGACAACACAAACCAACAAATGCTGGAGAGGCTGTGGAGAAATTGGAACTCTCCTACACTGCTGGTAGGGTTGCACAATGGTACAACCTCTTTGGAAAACAATCTGGCACTTCCTTAAAAAGCTGGAAATAGATATACTATTTGATCCTGTGATTCCACTGCTTGGAATTTATCCTTCAGAAACAAAAGATTGTCACACTAACAGACACATGTTCACAAATCTTTGTTGCAGCAGTCTACAATAGCAAAAAGTTGGAATCAACCCTGATGCCCATCAACAGATGAATGCGTAAGCAAACTATGCTACATATACTCAGTGGAACACTATGCTATGATAAAAAAAAAAAACAATGACAGTTTTAGAAAACATCTCCTAACATGGTCTCATTTGAAAGAGATCATGCTGCGTGAAATCAATCAGTGTCAAAAGGACATATTTTGCATGAGACCCCTGTTATAAGGACTTAACAAGAGAATTATCCACAGAAGAACCATGACTGTGTTGGCCAGGGGTGGGAGGGGGGCCTGAGTGTTTATCACAGATGATTTAATTGATGACAAGCCAAAGCCAAGTGCCGTCGAGTCGGATCCGACTCATGGCGACCCTAGAGGCCAGGGTAGATGTTAGAAATTTTATTTTACTGTAATTAAAAAAAAGTTTAAGGGCTTGACTAACCAGAACGTTGGTGGTCCAAACCCTCCCAGAGGTACCATGGAAGAAAGACCTGATGATCAGCTTTCAAAAGATTACAACCTTGAAATTGAAACTGTATGTAGCACAACTCTGTTCTGATGCACATGAGTTTCCATAACTGCGAATCAATTTGGTGACAGCTGGTTATCGGTTTTACAGTACATCAAAGCATAGAATAGAAAAATAGCACATAAGCTGCAGTACTTGTCATTCCTTAGAATGAGGCTAAACAAAACACAAAGCTATTCCTCATAAAAGTAACTTTATAATTAAGGAGGGAAATTACAACAGATTGTATGGACTTCTGTATTGACCCAGGGCTTGCTTCCTGTAATAATTCATAGGCATAATTAAACACTTTATGAGAATTAGTTTTCTTGGCTTAGAGTCATGGCTTTCTGAGTCTATCCAGCCATCCGGCCTAAAGTTGTTTTTAGAGTTTCTGTTCTATTCCCTAACTCAGTGAGTGGTGCCTGGAGTCTTAAAAGTTTGTGAGAGGCCACCCAAGATACAACAATCGTTCTCTATACACCTGAATCAGCAGAGGAGGAAGGAGATTCAGGAATCGAAGAAGGAAATGCACTACAAGTTTCATTGCCTCATCAACTACTACTGTGCCTATTACAAGATTGGAAAACATGGATGGTTCCCAGCTACTATTAGTGAACATGTTAATTAAGGACTCAATAAGTGGATCCTTATCAAAAGTAGGAAAATCATGGAACAGAACTTCAAAGTCTTATGGAAACCAGACTACCGGATCCACTAAGAGTGAAGGAACCCATCCCAAACTAATGCCTAGAAATTAAGCCTTGGACCAAAACTATTCTACAAAGCTACTGTCCAACTAAGTAACAGTTTAGCCCAATTAATAAAGAAGGTCTGCCTTGAGCATAGTGTACTCACGAAGAATTATCTATATGAATGCAAACCGACAAGTAATCTAAAGCACAGATGAGAACTCCAAAGGGCAGAGAGACAAATGAATGGTAATGAAATAATATGGGTAGAGAGAGAATGGTGACACAATGTGAAATATGTGATCAGTGCTACTGAACTGTTCATATAGAAGTTGTAAATGGATATTGATTTAGTTGTGCTTTGCCAGAAACATAAACAAAATATTATTAAAAAAAGAAAAAGAACTGCTAGTATACGACAAATCTCAAGAATACATTCAATGCTTAAATTCCTTCTCACATTTGCAAGCTGAATTTAGTTTTTGGAAATCAGCCTTCTCTGCCTCCTCTCTGAAATGCTCTTTTCTGTTATCAGGTCTTCTTAGATGTTCAAGACTAATTTTTTTTGCAGTTTATTATGGAACCGGGGACCCTTAAAAAAAAAAGGCAAAGAAGTGAAAGAAAAACTGGCACAGCATACCACTCAGAAAGTGAAAGAAAAACAGGCAGCAAATTAATTAATCCAAATGGCTTAAATATGCCCTCCAGACAAGTTTCTGTGTATTTATGCACATTCATAAATATATAACTGTTTCTGGAAAAGGATGGTTCTCGGCATTACATATAATACTACATAATATGAAATAGGATAAAAATTTAAAAGGAAAATAAGCATAAGATATCTGACAGGAAATACAAAACCATGTTGTTCTCGTGTTGCAGTGGTGAAGTACTTGGCTGCTCACTGAAAGTTCCATATTCAAATTCACCAAAATGTCAGCAGCTCAAACGCATAAGCTGCTCCACAAAAGAAAGACATGGCAATCTGCTTCTGTGAAGATTACAGCCTTGGAAACTCTGTAGAGGCACTGTGTATCACAATCAACTCAGAGGCAATAGGTTTCTGGGCTTGGGAGGGAAACTAACTCACTGAGAGGCTAAGCATCAAAAAGGCCAATCTAGATCAGAGTCTAGACCAGTTGAGTTCTTGAACTTCACCATGTCTAAGAATCACCTAAAGAGCTTGAACCCCTGCTGCAAATGTACATTTCTAAAAAGTTCCCAGGTGATGCTAATGTTGCTGATTAGGGACCAATTCTGAGAACAACTCGTAGAGCCGTGGTTCTCAAAATTTATTATGCACAAGAATTATCCAGGATGTTGTTAAATGTAGATTCTGATGTATCTTGAATGGAAATGCACACTGTGAG
Organism: Heterohyrax brucei; assembly: GCA_028571685.1. NCBI lineage: Eukaryota > Metazoa > Chordata > Mammalia > Hyracoidea > Procaviidae > Heterohyrax > Heterohyrax brucei. Next base: position 135,357,879 of record CM053148.1, on the reverse strand, counting down.
CAGGGGCGATGCTGGAATGAACTGGTCTAAAGCTCTGGCTAAAGCACAGATTTTGATTTTGATTTGAGGTAGGGTTAAGAACTTGGAATTCTGGCATGTTTCTATGTGATGCTGATGCTGCTGATTCATCAATGACAATGAATCGCATTGTGGACTGTTGTTGTTAGGTGGTCTCCAATCACTTTCCACTCATAGCAACCGCATGCGACAGAGTAGAATGACCCACCTTTCAAACCACCAATATTTTGGTTAGCAGCTGAGTGCTCACTGTTGCACTACCGTGTCTCCTTTTACACTAGACTAAACCAAAACCATCAAATCCATAGCTGTGGAGTCGGCCCAACTCTTAGCAATCCAACAGTGCAAGTAGAACTGCTTCAGGGTTTCCGAGGTGTTTTAGTCATCTGGTACTGCTGTAACAGAAATGCCGTGACTAGATGATTTTAACAAAGAAGAGTTTGTTCTTACACAGTCCAGTAGGCTACAAGTCCAAATTCAGGATGGTTACTCTAGAGAAAAGTTCTTGTGTTGCACCAGTTTTTCTTCGGCATCTTGGCGCAGGAACCCCAGATCTGAAGGATGTGCTCTACGCCTTGTGCTGCTTTCTTGATGGTATAAGGTTCTCCTCTCTACTTTCTTCTGTTTGCTTTGATCTCTTGCAGGATAAAAGGTGGTGCAAGCCACGTTCCAAGGAAACTCTCTTTACAGTGGAGCAGGGAGGTGATCTTAGGAAAGGTTCTGTAGTCCCATCCTAATCCCTTCTAACACAATCCATTCCTATTAACAGCAGGCAGAAATCAGGATTCAGAGCATAGGAAAATTACAAAACACAGGGTAATCATACAATACTGACAATCATCAGCCCAGCTAAACTACTGAGCACATTTTGGGGGGACACCATTCAACCCATGACACAAGTCTATAAATTCTTACAGTAACTGACTGCCACATCTTTTTTCCCTGGGTTCTAACTGTGGACATTCTGATTCTCGGCCAAGTACTTTAACCACTGCACTACCAGGGCTCCTTGATCTACACTACCAAATTAAAAATAACAGAACTATTTTCACTAACAATTTAAAGGGCCTAACAATACCTAATTGTAAGGAATACAAACTTTGTAGCAAAATGATGGTGCCACTGACTTGCATAGATACTGAAAAGAAAATCATAGGAGTGTGGAGAGGTACATTTTACTTTTATAAAAGCTGCATTTGAGAAGACATCAGGCTAGCCACGAGCAGACGATTTGTCGGGAGTAGGCAGTAGATGGCTGTCGAAGACATGCAGTTAAAATTCAGAGACAAAGGCAGAGATTTGCAAGCCTGTCAATGCAGTAGTTAAACTCAAGGGGAGGACATGCACAGAATCTCTAAGTATTGTCACATCATGGTTTAGAAGTGGACAGATGCCAAAGGAGAGAGAATTAAGAGACTGATTACACTGACCATGACGGAAGAAGGAGAGCAAGTAGGTGAGTGTTACAGGCATTTAAAGAAGGGAGAGTTCCCTTTATTACTGGGTAGCCTATCCTGAATGCTTCAAAGGAAGTGAGACCAAAGAAACCAAAGAGATGTGCTCCAGGATTTGCTCACCTGTCACCAATGAACTCTTGAAGGCATTGTATCAGTAGGATGAAGCAGAAGCCAGACTACAAGAGGTTCTGGACAAAATGGGAAAAGCAAAGCAGTTAGCATGAATTAGAACAGAAAAACTGTATTCAACTTAAAGTTTGTTTACAGAACTAAGATTCAGTGTCAATGTTTACAACTTTTTTTTTTTTTAATTTCCAAAGCCACGTGTCGATCATAGTAAGCTGACAAACGAACTCTCAAAAGATATTCACATCTTAATCCACACACAGTGGCTGCAAAAATAGAGTCAAGCATAACGATGAAAAAATTGTGCAAGACTGGCAAGGGTTTCTTTCTGCTGTATATAGAGTTGCATGAGTTGGAAACTGCTCAGTAGCACCTAACAACAGCAATCTCCAGAGCCTCTGAGTAGTATTGGATACGGCAAAGGTCTTTACAAATATTACTAAGATCTTAAAAGGGGAGATAGTTGTGAATTTAAGGTGGGCTTTAAATGTAATCACAGATATCCTTGCTAAGAGGAGGAAGGGAGATCCACACATAAGGCAGCGGTATGGAGCAAGATGATAAGCCACTAGCGTGCAAGACGGAGGAAAGGGCCACATAATACACAATGCAAGGAATTGGGCTCTTTCAGCAAGGAAGCTTATTTCATTCTAGAGCTTCCCAAGGGGAGCATGGCTCTGCCCATGTCTCCATTTCAGCTCAGTGAAACTAACTTCAGGCTTCTGAGCCTCAGAACTGTGTTACTTTAAGCCACCAAGTCTATGGTAATTTAGAGAGCAGCAAAGGGAAAATAATAAATACGTCAATATTCGATCTTAGAAATAAATGTCACTAGAGACTCTTAGAAGAAAACAGCATAAGTGACTATGAAATATTTGTTGGTTATTGTTGTTCCGTCCAGTCAAGCCAGCTCCGAGGGTTCTAATATTCTGTTACTCTTCTCACATCTCATTTGGTAAGAAACAGATTTTCTGTGTCATAAGCTGTTAGAAGACATTCTTGAAATTTTTGAAAAATTAGACAGAAGAAACGGATTTTTTACCTTTAAAATGTTAACTTTTTAAAACATGATTTGGCTTTCCACAATGAGTTTTCCAACTAGAAACTATAACACATTCCAGAAAGGACAGTCATCAGAATTTCATAACACAAATGCTAAAATGAAAATCCCAATTCCCAGTAATCATAAAAATACACTGACTAAATTTTAGCAGGAAAAAATGCAAACTAAGGGAAGAAAGGTAGTTCTAGAAAATCAGTATTATGTGGAAATCGGGAGCCTTGTCAGAAAAATGTTCGTATTTACTTTCATAGAATGACTTACATTAATGAGACTTTTTAAATTGATCCATCAAACGTCCTAATGTTGTCCTGTCAAGGGGAATCTTGGTGTGTGTGACAAATAACTGTGTGACTCAGCGAATATGAAAACTGCCCCATTTTAGTGAAGAACAAGTAATGAGTCTCACTTGACTACAGTCCTTCCTTCTTCCAAATGACCCTACATTAGGGGCTACATCTAGTGCACATCTAAACTGGGACACAGCCAAAGATCCCCAATATCTATAAATATGACGGTTCTCATCCTAAAATCATTTATTCCTATCTGAAAACTGGTATGAAGACAGAGCATCTGTGAAGGTTATTCTGCTTAACATTTTGGGATTCCTTGATTTCTAATTATGGATGTGTTACATAACCTTCCAGCTTGACAGCACTTGGCTGGCTTTTCTTCATGGGATAGTAGAGTTGCATGTGGTTTACTGAGCATTGTAAAAGAAACAAGATTTTCACTTCCCTTTCTGTTACTTCCTTTAAAGAGTATTTTGTAGGATCTATTAGAAACTCTAGTGGCATAGTGGTTAAGTGCTACCACTGTTAGCCAAAAGGCTGGCAGTTCAAATCAACCAGGCACTCCTTGGAAACTCTAGGGGCAATTCTAGTCTGTCCTGTAAGGTCACTATGAGTCAGAACCAAGGGCAGTGGGTCAGTGGGTAGTGTTCATTCATTGATTTGCTATAGAAATTACTCCTATTTACATGATCACACTGTGGCCAAGGGTCTAACTGGACTATGAAGAATGTTTTAAAAATTAAACCAATTTGTTTACTGCGGGACTTTATTACACTTTATGAGTTGAGAGTTACCAAAAGAGATATGGGATTATATAACATTGTTTTTATGGTCTCTAAGGTCAGAAATATGTTCCAGAAAACACTTTGAAGACTTACATGTAAGTAAGAGGTAGAGGGGGTCATATCAGCAAGGAGAAGATTGAGCAGATGTAAATGAAATTGCATACACGAGGTCTAAATCCAGGAATTTCCAAAAAAAAAAAATGAGGTAAAAACTAATCAAAGGATTGAGAAGGCTGGGGCACAGGAGGGGAGCAGGAGGAGACAGGGTATGGGAGGTGGACAGAGAGAATCAAAGGCTCCAGTGCAGGCTCAACCAGCTGATTTTGATTTGGTTCAGACAAGATCATACTGAGTCATTTATTCTTTAGCAACAACAAATCTGTGGCGTAGAAAGGCTTTTTTTTTTTTTTTAATGGTAATTCATTCTTCAAAGATATATAATCTTCTAACTTGAACTTCCCCTCCTCAGAAAAACAAGTTTCTGAATCGACTGGAGGGTGATGGGTCTACCTTAAAAATCCCTAGATAGTGCAGTTAAGCTCTCAGCTGCTAGCAATGATTAGGCATTCAAGTCAACCCAGAGGTACCTTGGAAGAAAAGCCTGGAAACCCACTTCTGAAAAATCAGCCATTGGAAACCCTAAGGGGCACAGTTCTACTCTGACACATAGCGGTCACCATGAGTTAGAATTGACTTAATAGCAACTGGTTTGATACCTTAAAGGCCTTATACTTCAACACCTTGGTCTCCCCGTAATTTCATAAGTAATCTTTATAATTTTAAAACTGATGTGCTCTTTATTCAAAGACTGTAATGCAATGACTAAAGAAACTGTTACTTTCGAAAGGAGTAAAGGACTTGCAAGACCAGACAAGCACACGGCACTTATTCTCACTGGTACAACAAGAACTCTTGCATTGTTTTCCAAGTCAATATACTTGCCAGGCCAAAAGACCTGCCAGGGAGGCAGAAATATTTCAGCATAACTCTTGGACATTTCATACATAGGCACAAAAATATCTTCACACGGAGTACATACGCCCAACTTGAGTTCTGTACCTGGAAAAAAGAACATTCTTCAGTTTGGGCATTATTTTCTAGTGACTTAGGAATGTGGTCTCTCTTCAGCACTGAAAACGTCACAACAGGTGACTTGGGCTGGTTTACATCCTACAGAGTTTTGTTCAATTAATTTTTACAAAATCATTTGGCATTTTACCATGTCAATCCAACCTACACCAGATAGTTTGAACCAGCTTCTTAAGATCAGGGAATAGTCTTTGTATCTTTGTCCAATAGCAACTGATACCAATTATCACTCACATGATAACTGAATATCCAGGTTTTCAAAATCTGTTTCACCCACGGACTGATGACTAAGCAAGGTAAACACGTGCTTGCTTGTGCATACTAACCTGTAGTGAACGAATTCATGCCCACATTGAAGCGAAACCACCGTGAAACTATTCACTACAGATAGTAAAACAGTGCAAATTAAGCCCATGCTTCCCTTGCTGACGTAAGTCATCCACTTCTGTCAGGGACTGTATATCTAAAAAGAGACATTGATTCTGTATGGAGGTGCCGTGGGGTTGGAGAGACATAGGTGCCAGCCGTACCTAAAAGCAGAATCTGTGATGTGGTGAAAAAATGTGAAATTGTTCACTAGAGATTAGGAAGTAAGCACAAGTAAGACTGTGCTTTCCTTGCTTTTTGGATAGTCTACCCCTACAGACACGCTAAAATAAGCTCAGATGCATAGGAACCTAAGTACACAGTGTTTTGGTGAAGGAGGTCTCCCCAGACTCCATTTGCCAGAAGGACTTACCCTGTTAAGATGCCCTGTCATAGGAGAAAATTGGATGAAGGAGGCAGTTGGAAAGGATAGAAAAGGCAGTTTACTGGGTTTGGTACATCAAGATAAAATCCTTTGTCGTGGAATAAATTTTGTTCCCCCAAAATAGGTATTGTGACTGGGCCATGATTCCTTGTATTCTACAACTGTCCTCTGTTTTGTGATTTTGCTGTGCTGTACGTCAAAGGATTAGGATAGGACTGTAAATCCCTTCAGAAGATCACCTCCCTGCTCCACTAGAAAAGGAGTTTCCCTGGAGTATGGCTTGTACCACCGTTAATCCTTTCATTGTGCAAGAGATAAAAGGAAAGAGAAGCAGGCAGCCTGCAGGGAACCTCACACCATCAAAAAGCAGCAGCTGGAGAAGAGTGTGTCCTTCAGACCTGAGGTTCCTGTGCCAAAGTGCTCCCTGGAAAAAGACTGATGCAATACCAGACTTTCCTCCAGAGCCGACAAGAGGGAAAGCCTTCCCTTGGAGTGGACATCTTGAATTTGGACTTGTAGCCTACCAGACTGTGTAACAAAAAACCTTCCTTTGTTAAAGCCTTCCACTCTGTGGTATTTCTGTTACAGCAGCACTAGCTGACTAAAACATCCTTTGCTGCATACTCCAGCATTCTCCATCAAAGCTATGACACCAGAGGATGAATCCAACAGGGTGACACTGGCTATCATATTTGACAAATGAGTTCCCCTTTAGGAGAAACCTAAAAATACTAGGGAAGAGGCTCCTTTTTCAAGGGAAGCTGAAGTCCTACAGGGACTGTCAGAGGTAAGAACAGGAGCTTCAAGTCTGTGATATCATTGTGATCTCATTTATATCCTTAGGCTAGTGACATTCAGTGAGACTAAGCAGTTACTATCTGACAAGGCCACAGCTGTGCCACGTCTGCTTTCTTGTGACACTCCCAAACCCTCAAGCTGCCCCAACTGCCCTGACCTTTCTTCCTGCAGTACATGGGGAAAGGTCAGGTTGCAGAGCCAAGATTCAAACCTTAGATCAGGTGATATATTCAAAGCCCATATACTTTTCATCACACTGTGATGTCCAAGGTCAGAAATGTGGACAACGAAAACACAAAGTAGAATGTAGCTTTTGAGGCACTCACTACTGTTGAGAAAAAGTATCTAAAACACGGAAATTTGGCAAAAGGAAAGTTGCATATCCTTTCAGTGTCATACTGGAATATTATCTAAGAAGGCTATCCAAGGATTATTTAATTCTCTAGGAGGATATGCCTTCATATAGCCGATTCAAAATTGATTCTGAGGGCCACAAAAACCATAGACTACATCAGCATGAGACAGAAAGAACTGGGTGGTGCTCAGCTACCACCAGTGACTGCCCTGACAGAGAACACAACAAAGAGTCCTTGACATAGCAGGAGAAAAATGGATTGTAGAACTCAAACTGTAGTAAAAAGGCCAGACTTGATTGTTATATACAGATTCTAGCTGCCAGCCGCAAAGCCGATATGGGCACAGGGGTGAGGAGAGCAGCAAAAGGGCTTTGTTATACACTGGAATACAAGAGAGGCAAATGAGCTCCTCCCAAATTCTGTCTGCTGTTTGCAGACTGACTGGAGGCTTTTATAGGATTAGGATTAAGCTTGATTAATTAGAAGAATGTCAGTTCCCCTTTCAGGTGGGTGAGTTGACCTCCTGTGAATACTGTTTCAAGGTCTGTTGGCACCATCCTAGTTTCAGTTGCAAGACAGGCCCCAACTATCTGGTTGTCTGACTTTCAGGTCTTATCCATTGCTGTTTGTCTTCTCTAAGAGAAACATAAGTTAATTTTAAACTTCATAGAAGGATGATAACAGGAGGTGGGAGGCCAAGCCAGAGGTGGGAGAGGGGAAGTAAATCATAAATCACAGAATCGGTGAAGTATATGTAAGTTAACTGTGTAAGCCATACAGAAACAATAATACAGTTACCCAGGAAACTAGGTGTTTTAGTCATCTAGTGCTGCTCTAACAGAAATACTACAAAGTAGATGGCTTTAACAAAGAAGAGTTTATTCTTACACAGACCAGTTGGTTACAAGTCTGCATTTCGGATGTCTGTTTCAAGGGACGGACTTTCTTCTGGTAGCTCTCGAAGAAAGTCTTTGTGTTGCATCAGTCTTTGATCAAGAAGTATCTTGGTTCAGGAATCTCAGGTCTGAAGGACACACTCTATTCCCAGTACTGCTTTCTTGATGGTATGAAGTTTCCAGTTCTCTGCTGGCTTCCCTTTCCTTTTATCTATTGTAGGATGAAAGCATAAAAGGTGGTGCAATAGCCATGCTCCAGGGAAACTCCCTTTATAGTGGAGTGGGGAGGTGATCTTATGAAGGGATTTATGGTACCACCCTAATGCTCTAACATACAGCATAGGAAATCACAAAATGGAGGACAATCATAAAATAGTGGGAACCATGGCCCAGCCACGTGACTACACAAATTTGGGAGGGACAACGTTTAATCCACAACACTCCACCCTTTAGACCCCCCAAAACCATATCTCTGAAACATGTAACACAATCATACCATCATAGCAAAAGTCATAGCAAAAACATGTCCATTCCATTTGATAGAAGTCTTAAATCAGTTCCAAGTCCAAAATACAAAAATTTTTCTACATCTGTGAAACCTAGAATACAAGCTATCTGCTTCCAAAGGTACAATGGCAGAACAGGCACAAGTTAGACACTCCATTACAAATGGGAGAAACTGCAGGGAAAGAAGGCATTAACAGGCAAAAAGCAAGTCAGCAGAACAATTACATTAGCCTTCAAATCTTTGAAAATAATCTTCCATCTTCTGACACATTTTACCCACTAGCCATGTGCTCCAGGATCTAGGTATCAGCCACCCTCTCCAGATTCTATGTGGAGAACCCCCAGCCCTGTGTAACAACTCTGCCTTCTAGGCCCATTTTGACAGTAATTCTGCCCTCTCCGCTTTAGGTGCACTCTAAGCCCAACTGAGCGGCAATTCCACTCTTACAAATACAGAAAGTGCTGGCTGTACCCTTTCAAGCCCTTGAGGTTGCGGCCACATCTTTTGAGACTGAGGCAGCTCAGCTTCTCATGTTCTTTATCTTTTCAGCTTCTGTTTTCTATGGCCTCATGGCCCAGACCTCAAACCTACATCTGTCCTGCTGGGGCAAGTGTTCCAAAGCTTTGTAGCTCCACTGATTCAAGTGCTAAGAGGCACCTCACTCTGGTAGGAAATCTTCTGCACACAGGCACTCAACTCTCCTGCTTTGTGGGTCAGCAAGCCTAACTCCAATGATTCAAGTGCCCAGAGTCACCCTACTCTGCCAGGAAACCTCTGTGCACAAGCACTCAGCTGTCTCGCTCTGTGGGTTGGCTCCAGCACTGTCTTGCACTGCTCTGGTTCTGCTGTCTGCTGCCACTGGTCCTCTGCTGTTTCTCACCATCTGTGCCTTCCTTGGTGTTAACAGTTCTCCATTTATTCTGAGTCTTCTATCCATTCGGTTTTAAAACTGCTTCCACATTTTAGGTTATTTGTTAGAGCAGCATCCCACTCACCCAGTACCGAATTCTGGTTTGGTCATCTATTACTACTATAACAGAAATACCACGAAGTAGATGGGTTTAACAAAGAAGAGTTTATTCTTACACAGTCCAGTAGGTTACAAGTCCTGAATGCCAGCTCAGGGTGTCTGTCCCAAAGGAAGGGCTTTCCTCTGGTCAGCTCTGGAGGAAAATCCTTGTGTTCCATCAGTCTTTGATCAGGGAGCATCTTGGCACAGGAACCTCAGATCTGAAGGACATGCTCTACTCCCAGTGCTGCTTTCTTAGTGTTGTGAGGTTCCCAATTCTCTGCTGGCTTCCCTTTCCTTTTATCTCTTACAGGATCAAAGGATAAAGGGTGGAGTAAGCCATACTCCAGGGAGACTCCCTTTACAATGGAGCAGGGAGGAAATCTTATGAAAGGATTTACAGTCCCACCCTAATCCTCTAACATATAGCATAGGAAAATCACAAAATGGAGGACAATCATAAAATATTGGGAATCATGGCCCAGCAACACAGCCACACACATTTTTTGTGGGGGACACAGTTTAATTCATGACACTAGGCATCTATGATTTATTTCTCACACTGCTCCTTTTGTGATAGTCTGACAGACTAGAGGGTCTTCTGAAGACATGGCTCCCACACTTTGTGTTAGCCCTGAACTGGAACCATTTCTGAAGCCAGTTCTTCAGACAAAGATTGTCCTAAAGTATAAGACATAAAATCGTACTGGTGAAGAATGTGCTAGGTAGAGAGGAGAAGTGTGCTGCCACAGTGTAGGGAGAGCAACTAGTCATGTAACAGTGTGTACATGTCTGTATGACAAAATGAATTGAATTGTAAACTTTAACTTAAAGCACAATAAAAAAATAGTTGAGTTTATATAATGTTTGTAAATTTTTGTTGAGAAAAGATGTCAAGCATTTTTGTCAAGTATAAATATATACATATATATTACAATTGTATTTCCCCTTAAGACACTAACCAATTTTGTTTCTAATTTACCCAACCTATTCTAGCATGCCTGTCCCAACAAGTTATGTCTCTGTTCATTAAAGTCTCGTTGAACTAGCTTGTCACCCTGCTGGTTCCCTCACTGTTGTAAATAAATCCCTGACAGGTGTCTTAGTCATCTGGTGCTGCTATAATAGAAATACCACAAGTGGATGGCTTTAAAAAGAGAAATTTTATTCTGTCATGGGCCAGTAGGTTACAAGCCTAAAGTCAGGGCGTCAGCTCCGGGGGAAGGCTTTCTCTTTTGGCTCTGAAGGAAGGTCCTTGTGGTCAGTCTTCCTCTGGACTGAGAGTTCTGAGGCACAGGGACCCCAAGTCCTGTCCAAAGGACACACACTGCTCACAGCACTGCTTCTTTCCTGAGGGTATGAGGTCCTTAACTCTTTGCTTGCTTTCCTTCCCTTTATATCCCATGAGATTGCCTCAAGGCACACTACAAGAGCTCGCACATTAAATCCTGCCTCACCAACACAGCCACACCCATCCTCCCTCATTAACATCACAGAGGCAGAATTTATAGCATATAGCAACATTACACAATACCAGGAATCATGGCCTAGCCAAATTGCTGCACACCTTTGGGTGGACACAACTGGTCATGACAAGAGATATTCACAATGTTCTTATATAAGTGTTATATTAACATTTTTAAAATTATACCTAGACAGTAGCACATGCTGCAAAAACTTGAACTAAAAAATGATTTCATGCATTAGGACCAAGCTAAGGGAAGGTTTTATGAACGAAATGATACCAACTGGAGTTTTGAGGAATGGAAAAGATCTTACCAAGTGGCTCTGGGAAGAAGGCCATTGCGGGCAGATCTTCAAAATTTAGATGTTTCTCAAGCTGACAAAGAGGTTTTAGCCCAGATCTGACTCAAAGTCAATGGTTTTATTTTATTTAAGAATAATTAGATAAAATATTTTTTTTGGATAAAAAAATTAACAAAGAGGATCCAGCAATGCATCTAATTGTCAGTATATATGACTACACAGTTCTTCTTCCAGGAGAGAAGGTTTGACATCAGAAAAATTTGTCAGCATGATTATGTGCATCAGGAAACTGCAAGGGAAACACTGCATGATTTCAATCAAATGTAGGGCAAAAAACTCATAAAATTAATGTACCATTTCTAGTAAAGACATTAAGTAAAACAAACTAAATAAAATTAAAGTCATTTATTAAAAAATCAACAGATATTATCATGGATTGAATTGTGTCCCTCCAAAAATAGGTGTAGCCCTGTGGCTGGGCCATGATTCCCTGTATTCTACGATTGTCCTCCCTTTTGTGATTTTGTTGTGCTGTATACAAAGAATTAGGGTGGTACTGTAAGTCCCTTTATAGGATTACCTTCCTGCCCCACTGTAAAGGGCATTTCCCTGGAGTGTGGCTTGCCCCACCCTTAATCCTTTCATCCTGCAAGAAATAAAAAGAAAGAGAAACAAGCAGAAAGTTGGGAACCTCATACCACCAAGCAAGCAACACTGGGAGAAGAGCACATCCTTCAGACCTGAGGTTCCTGTGCCAAGATGCTTCCTGGACAAAGCCTGATACAAAGCTGACAAGGGGGACAGTCTTCTCCTGGAGCAGACATCCTAAATTTGGACTTGTAACCTACCAGACTGTGTAAGAATAAATTTTTTATTAAAACCATCCACTTCGTGATATTTCTGTTAGAGCAGCACTAGCTGACTAAAGCAGATATCATTATAAATAATAACAAAGCCAAGTGCCTATTTAAACCAGTAACAAGAACTAACATTCACTGTTTTTAATAACAAATGCTACACACATTTTAGAAAATATCATGTAAAATTGTTGGGGAAAAGATCAAGTACAAATTGTTGGGAAAAAAGGTTATTAGCATGACTGTGTAACTCTGCTTAATAAAAGAGATTAAGAATTTGTGTTATGCCAGGAATAGGTTAACTTAAAAATCATTGTGTTTTCTGTTTAGCAATATCCACTGATAAAGAGAAATGAGAAAGAATTTCTAACCTTAATGGCAACAACAAAAAAAATTCTCAGAATAAGTTTAAATTAGTAAGTTTAAAGAAAGCTTTAAACACAAGAATAAAAAGGGGTGCACCCTGAGATCCCCACTAAAAGACCTCAATTGATGGTCCAGTGGTTTCGGGGTTCCCCTGGGAGCATGGCCCCTCACCCTGATGCTGCCCTTGACCACAAATCATAACGAAGGTCCACGCTTCGGACAGGAATGGATTGGACTTGGTGATGCAGTGACCATATATTGGATGCACTTTATGGTTCTATACATCTATAGGATGTCATCCTGCTGACCTCTGGCTGGAGGAAGGAGAGTGGGTGGAGAGGAGGGAAAAAAGAGACTGTTGGGAGAACAAGACATGTATGGAGCAGAGAGGAATAGTGTGCTGTCACCGGGCAGGGAGAGCAGTGGAAGCTGCATATAGGTGGGTATGTAAATTTATACGGGAATGTACATTTTCACTCAGTTATATTAAATAAAAAATTAAAATAAAAAAAGAAAGTTTTAAATCCTGTTGAAGGCTACAAAATAAGATACAAAGAAAGATGTGTACTTTGTTCTTAGATGGGGAAATATAGAAATACATAAATTCTTTCAAAATTAACACATAAATCTAACACAATTCCAATTAAAATCTTAAGCGTTGTTCAGTTGTCACCAAGTCGATTTCTATTCACAATGATCCCCAGTGCACGGCGCAGAACTGTTCCACAGGGTTTTCACCACAGGGTTGTGACCTTTTGGAAGCAGAGCACCAGGCCTGCCTTCTGAGGTACTCTCAGGTGGGTTCCAGCTGCCAAGTTTTGACGAGTAGTCGTGCACTTAATGGTTTGCACCAGCCTGAACTCTAAAGGAGTATAGTTTTTTTTTCTTTCTTTCTTTCTTCCAAATTCCACCAAGGGGAGTAGTATACCATGGTCTCAAGCTTCCAGCCATCCTTCTATCTCTTTTTGTAGCTAGTATACAACAGAAAACTATTGTACACTAGAGAGTCTGAGGAAAGATATTTGCTCTGCTTTGATGGAAAGCAGTAGCAGATAGGAAGGAATGAAACAGAAGGAAAATGTGGACAACATGACCATGGTTAGGCCCAACATTATGGCCTGGGTGCAGGGCTTGTGAGCCTGATAAAGAATGAATGTAAACAGCCAAACACGGGTAGAATGCATGACGTCAGATTCCCCAAAACGGTAGATCTGGCCCTCTGATTTTGACCCTTGCACCCTACCATGCCCTATGAGCCTTCCTCCTCTAGGAGGAAGATAAGAAGTCATGAGTTTGTTTTGTGAGATACTTCGTAGGCCCTATTCAAATCAAAGCTTGTTTACTGCATGTATTCATGCGCTGTTCACTAAATAAAGCTGAACTGCACAATGCCAAGGCAGAGCTGGAACATCAGAGTGGCCACTCTCCTCCTCCCACCTGAGTCTCAGTGCGACAGTTTTCAGTGGCACTTATCACCCACAGGCAATGCAGATCATGGACACAACAGAAAAGAATGGTTTCCCCTTCAGGCAAGAGTTTACTTACCTTCTCTAAAGTCCCTTAATTATCCCTCAGCAAGAAGATGAATGTACCCTTCCATGAACAAAGTTGACCCCATTTGTAACGAGCCGATAAACTCAGCCTACAAGAGCATAGGCCCTTGCCCCTGCCCTGACAGCTTCTTTATACAGTATAAAGTTTTCATCCCTAATGACAGTAATGAACAACTTGCTGACATAGCTCTTTTCTCACCCCTTCCCTCCCTTGGTCCACCACTGGCTTGCCGGTGACAGAAGTGTGGCAGCACTGTACTTCGTGCAACCTCAGTAAAAATCAGCTAAGGAAGGGAATGCACAATTGTACATCAAGTTACCACAAGAGGTACTTACTTAAAAGAAATGACCACAAAAATCAAACCCATGGCCATGGAGTCGGTACCAACTCACAGTGACCATGGAGACAGCATAGAACTGCTCCATAGGGTTTCCTAGGAGTGCTAGTGAATTCAAACTGCTGATCACTTGATTTGCAGCCAAGTTCTTAACCACTGCTCCAGAGGGTCTTCCATTGTAAACAAAACCAATATTCAAAGGCCCACTGCCTTTGAATTGATTCTGACTCACAGGGACCCCACATGGAGAGAAGAGAACTGCCCCCACAGGGTTTCCACGGAGCTCCTGGTTTACTTGAAATGCCAACCTTTTGGTTAGCAGCTATAGCTCTTATCCATTGTGCTACCAGGGTTGCCCACTTGCAGTGAGCTTCTTAAATTAAGATACCTGAAGCATTGTGAAACCTGATCCTGGCTATGTCTCACATTTTGCTCCCAGTTGCCGAAGACATCATTTGCGTCTCCATGAAAACACACACTTCTTCTTAGTTAAAATAAAGTTACCCTCTTCGCCGTGAGTCGGATCCGACTCTACGGCACTTGGCTTGGCTTGGCTCTTTCCCCTCACTCACACATTATTTAAAGTTTATTAGTGGTTACTACCAGTTGGCATTGACTCCACAGCAGTGGGCTTGGTTAGGGTTTTAGTTGTTAGGAGAGACAGTAGGGAGGGGGAAAGAGGTACTCACTGAGGCGCACTGAGCTTCTGTCAAGGGGGCACTGAAAATTTTGAAAACAGATTAATTGTAATGATTTGCACAGCATGGATTGAATTGTGTCCCCCCAGAAACAGGTGTAGCCATGTGACCATGATCCCCTGTATTCTACAATTGCCCTCCATTTTTGTGATTTTGCTGTGCTGTATGCCAAAGGATTAGGGTGGGACTGTGAATCCTTTGTAAGATCACCTCCCTGCTCCACTGGAAAGAGTTTCCCTGGAGTATGGCTTGCACCACCCTTAATCCTTTTATCCCACAAGAGATAAAAGGAAAGGGAAGCAGGCTGAGAATTGGGAACCTCACACCAACAAGAAAGCCGCACCAGGAAAAGAATGCATCCTTCAGACCTGAGGTTTCTGTGCCAAGACGCTCCCTGGACAAAGACTGATGCAATACCGGACTTGCCTTCAGAGCTGACAAGAGGAAAGCCTTCCCTTGGAGCGGACACCCTGAATATGCACTTGTAACCTACTGGACTATGTAAGAATAGACATTCCTTTGTTAAAGCCATCCACTCTGGTATTTCTGTTAGAGCAGCCTTAGCTGATTAAAACAATAGTAACAAATTGAATAGCACTAAATTGCACATGTGAAAAATGTTGAACTGGCAAATGTTTTATTGTACGTGTATTTACTACAATTAAAAAATGAGAAAGGAATAAAAGGGGAAATAGAAATGGTTACTGTCTAGTTCAAAGACTTCAGAGTCAATGGTGAGAATCCATTGTCAATTTTTGAAGAGTTGCAATTAATTTATTACAACAGTCTGTCATTTCAACCTCCTACAAGCATACATATTCAATTCTCTTGAGCAGCATTTTCTGTCAATTATAGTTTTTGAAGTAAAAGAACTTTAGCAGCTTCAAAGCGACACAGAGAACCTACGGACTCCCATAAACACACTGCATTTAACTGCCTTTCAAGTCAACAGTGTGCCCCAAACCACACACAGTTGATAGTACACAGGAAACCTAGAGACCTCCTAAATACTGTTCATGTAAATACTTTTTAGTAGACAGTGCTATAAAAGTATAAGCAGGTGGTAGAGGATGAAAGATCCAATGATTAAACACAGCCTGGGATGTTGATATAAGTCATTCATGTGATTGTGTAAACTTCCTTAGAGTTGTTTTTCAGAAGGAACCAGGTGAAACCAGTTCTGAGGATATGCACAGGAAGTCAAGATTTGGCCAGAATGCTACCATCAGGACCAGGGAGCTGAACCAAGGAAACAAGAAACTGCACAGGTGCAATACCTCATTACAAACCCTACAAGTCGCAGAGGACTTCACTGCAGAAACCATCTTGAAGTCCCCCTGAAGGCCACCTCATTATCCTGGCCCTAGACACTACTTGACAGCAGTGGTCAAGTGGGACCTTCCCCTCTCGTGCCTCAAAAATCTTTAAAAATTCAGATAAGTCCTTTGTTTGATGAGTGGAGGTTAGCTTTGTCCAAGCCTTCTCCATCTCTGCCTGGAGGCATTTCTCTAATAAAAACTTGCTCATGTGGAAAGACTCTTTGGGCCTTAGCTGTTCGTTCTTCACATGGAAAGAACAAGAATCTCAAGCAAGTCTGTGGTGCCAGGGTGCTCAGTAACAGAAGTTGTCTGTTGAAAATTAGTCTTTGGGACAGATAAAATAGGTTTATTATTTGCTATTTTAAAATGAATTAACACCTATGAACTTTAAATTTTTTATTTTAATTTTTAATATGGAAGGTATCAAAAGATGTAACTCCATAAACCAAAAAAAACAAAAACCAAACCAGTTGTCATGGAGCTGATTCTGACTCATAGCAACCACATAGGACAGAGTAGAACTGCCCCATGTGGTTTCAAGGGGCAGATGGGGGACTTAAACTGCCAATCTTTTGGGTTAGTAGCTGAGCTCTTAACCAGTGCAACACCAGGTATCCACACGAACAAAAGTTCTTGGGAATTCTCAAGCATATCAAGGGTTTCTAGCCCACACATCTGAAAAGCACAGCATCAAGACAGTTATGAGCAGATCACTCCCTTCTTTATAAATACTTGGTTACATTTTAAATTTTCTAAGCAATGGAAAAAAAAAATTTTTTTTAAAGCAAATGGATATTTTGTTTTTTTAATGTGGCTATAAAAATGTCTAAGTCTCAAACATAAAACAATGATTTGGCAAAAAAGGCTAACTGTAAAACTGTTACCATAAATATAAGGATGAGATGTTAATATCCTTTATATAACAATGCTGAGAGTCAACTCAATTTTGTAAAATATTCTCTTTATCTTTCTCTAGGAAAAGTATACTAATACTTAACAGTGGTTGTTTGTAGTTGGTGGAGTAGGACACTTTTAGTGTTTTTTTCCCTAATCTATGTTACTCAAATTCCTACTTTTTTGTGTCAGGAAAATGATAAACATGTTTGAAGAGCAGGCATTTCGAAAATTATTTTAGATTGATGGTTCATTTGTCATGTCTTTTATTGTGCAAAACTAGAAATCCCTCATTCTGAATTTTTAAAATTATTTGAATAAAATAGTTCTGTTAAAAAAAAAAAAAAGAAAGAAAATTAGTCTTTGGAAAACTAACCACTCAAGGAGAACAGTGGGAAAGTGAACAGTTTAATTTGCTAACCAACAACTTCCAACCTTCATTCCCAAACCCGTAACACTCCCCAACTCATTAAAAGAGGTATTGCTTATGTTTGTCATCTCTGAACAGTGCCAGTTGATACTATGAAAGATAACATTCAGTACAAAGCATTCTTTTTGGGAATAAAACCACAGCTGCTGTCTAGGCAGCAGTATTATTATATTCAATGATGAACACAAAACAAAATACCAAGTGTTTAAAATGAGTTAGCTAGTAAACACCCACTACCTACCGCTTAAACACAATCAGGAAATATCTTACATCATAAACACTGGCTGATAAAATAGGATAACTTATTGTACACACTAAATACAAAGCTGCTTAGTCTGTAATTACTCAATTCAACCTTCAAACTCCCTATCTCCTTCAACAGTAATCATTTACTGATAACCTATTACACGCCAGGTTCTAATGCCTTCGAAAGATCCATGTCTAATGCTGATTGAGATTTATTTTCTCATGTTCCAAAGCATACTCTTCATCTCTTATGTTTTTACGTGAAATCCAACTCCTTGTGACATGAAGCGGTAGATACACTCTTTAAATTAGTGGTCATATTTTTCATCTAATCTCATGATGGAAATTCATTTTAAGAAAATATGAACTAGCTCCTGCACTATAGACAACACAGATTTCCCTCTAAATAGCTGTCTCCTGAAGTCTTTTTTAAAAAAATCAATCCTAAACAGAGTTCAAGTCAAGGAGAAAACAGAAAAATCATTTTGCCATTTCAAAACCAACTCTGAAGCCCCAGTGAGTGAAATGGAGTTTGAACAGTCAAATTACTCACTATTAAATATGTCAACAGGGTTGCCAAAATAAATGTGGTCAACAGCACAGGAAGGCAGTTTGCTTACCTGTTTCCTGACTTTGACTTGCTTTTGCCAGAGAGGTTATTGGAAAGGTCAGAACATTCAGCAGTGACTCAGTGCTGGAAATGGGTGGACTGAGAATGGCTTCCTACTTCAACATGCAAGCATTGCAGAAAGGCATTCAAACAGCTCCAGGGCAGAACTGACGTCCAGATCTACACATCTGTGGAACTCACCTCACCCACCAAGGTGTGGTCAAGCCAGACCTGTCTGAAAGTGTTCATCTGCCTCCTTTTGGGAGAGCCTTTTGGGAGCTTCCTTGATTTGTTTGAAGACAAACTTGATTCAAGCAAATTTCTAAATCCTTTGAAGGTACAGGTTTTCAAGCTTTAGTGTAATAAGAATTTCCTGGAGTGCCTTATTCTAACTCTTCTACATTAGTATCTTTGTTGAGTTGTGGAATGGTAAGGTGTATGTTTAACAAATTGTGTGTATTTTTGAAAGAATTCATGCTGTTTCAGAAACACTAATTGTTATGGATTGAATTGTGTCTCCTATCTCCCAAAAGATATGTTGAAGTCCTAACCCCTTGTTTTAATCATCTGGTACTGCTCTAACAGAAATATCATGAGTGGATGGTTTTGTTACCAGATAAGGCTCCAGAGTTCTTGCTACCTGCCTCTAAAAAGCCAATCACAGAGGGTGTGTATGGGTGAAGTGGTCAAAAGTTTTATTTTCTGTGGGCTAGCAACACAGGGGACAGGTAGGCTTTTCATTCTCAAAGCCTGTCCAAAGCTGCCAGGCAAGTTTGGGACTTTTAAGGGAGTGGCTGGAGCCGGTGCTTTGGGGAGATATGCACGTTTAGAGCTTGGGTCTGGATACTCCCGGTTCTCACCTGAGGCAAATGGTCCTCAGATTGGTACCTTCACTGCCTGATGTTCCTAAGGAAGCTGTAAAATGCCACAGAGATTTTATCGCAGTGGCTTCTACAGGTTAACATGTGATTTCCTGGGCCAGGTAGTACTAGGAAGCCAGGAATTTTAAGAAAAACAAGTAACAAGTCCTATAAATCAGGTAAAGAATTATTCCTGACTATCCATTTCAATTTCCCTTTTGAAAACAGGGGCCTGAAGGCCCCCCATGCCCACCCCATACTCCAGTTTCAATATCTCCTTGTTTTAACATTCACAATCTTGGAAAGAAGGGGCATCAACTGTTCTGGCTACTTCCTGCTGAGTAGGGGCACATAAGGAGGTCAAGGCTACTAGTACAGGGGAAGACCCATCATAGTTGGGCCCAGAAATAAGTGGACTCAAGATTCCATTAGGGAAGTAACCAAGAACAAAGACTTCTCTAGCCTTTAGTGTCTGAGTTGTTCCCTTGGCAACTGTTTTCAGGATATAGGACCCAAAGATGTAAATGAGGAAGATGATTACAATAGTAAACAAGAAGAAATGGCTCAGGAATTTACAGATCCAAACCATTTAGAACACTAGCCCCACCAACTTGAGTGATAAAGAGGACCATACTCAGGCACTTTTAGAGGGTACTGTGGAGTCAGTTATATACAGGATTCTAAAACCTGACTCAGCATCAGGGCTGTACATGTACAAAGGTCATCCTGGTTCAACCGGCACAGGTATTTATCACGGCACTATCCCCAAATTCTCATGTCATCAAACTATTTTCTGGTATATATCCCCAAACCAACAACACAAACAATTTTAAGTCCCATTTGTATTCCAATCAGTAATTTTTGTCCCAACAATTTAACAGGGTATTCAGGGGCACAGAGAAAGAAGCATCTTGTTAACTGTGCCCAATTAGACATTATCAGACGTAAGAGTAAAACTTTATCAAACATAAACAAGAGTAAACTTAAACTTCACACAGCCTACTTGGAGGGGAGCCCACCGGGTAATCTAAGATACAGAAGGTGGCTCTCTGGTTTAAGACAAGTCTAATTTTTGCTTTTCCAAGTCCACATAGGAATATAGCCCTTAGCAGTCTCATGGAGATGTTGATGTGTGGCCAGGAGGCAGACGAGTCTTGGGGCTCCCCATCAGTGGTCAGTTTCTTAGACTCCTAAGGGAGTCTAGGAGGGCCTGTCCATCTGGGCCTTTTTGTGGGAGAAGTCCTACTGGATATCCTATTTTAGGGCACTCAGGACACTCTGCCTCTCAGTAGTCCCATTTTTTACAGCACCTGTATTAATTAAGGTCCATATTCACTGGCAAGTGAGGTAATTCAAGTCCTCATCTCCAGAGGCCAACTGGGTTACCCTGAGGTGGACCTTGACTAGCCATAGCCAACAACTGAGATTTTCTTTCATCCTTTTCTCTCTGCTACCAAAATTTCTGTTACTAAAATACCTTAAACGTCCCTTCTACCCATTGGGAGTGTGAACTGAGGTTTTTCCTCAAGCTTTTGTAACTCATCTTATGTCTGATGTGGACCAGGGTACAAAACATATGGCCATAATGGCTCTTCCATTTCCACTTTTAAGACTGTCACCTATATATTTTTCAAATGTTTGGTGAGCCTAGCAGGAGCAACCCAGATGGGCTTTTCAGGTCCCTAGCTAAAGGAAGTTTGAGAGCCAGCCTTTTATCTTTTCTAATGTTAATAAGATACTTAGCTTTTAGGGGGCTGTAAAAGTCTGTACATTGGGGTTCTTTCCCACTTGCCCTTACAAAACAATGTGTCTAGTGGCTTGAGGAACCAGTTTTTTTAAAGCAGTAGCTCGAATGGGTTACCTCAATCTCCATGGAAGGCAGAAATCCAGACCCTAGAGGAATTATATATCCCACTGTAAAACCGTTAATTTAGATGTTCAATAAATGGTAATTAAATACCATCAGGTTTTTAAGATCTCAGGCACCATACAGTGAACTAGGTAATAGAAGAGAAACACCAACAATATCAGACCAACTATCTGAAATAACCGATGAAACTACAACCCAAAGGTCACTGAGAGAGGAAACAAACCTCAGCATCAAGTATATTCTGTAAAACCTCAGGCTTTATGCTAAAATAAATACAGCAACATTTATCTGTTTCTTGATAGAATAGGAAACCTAACATGATTTTAATTTGTAAAATCACAGCCAAAATTTTAGACATCTCTTTAGTTATGTTATTTATAACTCTGTTAAGTTTACCCACAGGAATTTTTGAACTGAAAAATTCCAACACTCAAACTCATTAGTTAAATAATTGTAGAAGACAGAAAAATGATTTCCGAGATATAGAAAGCAGGACTTTCTAAAATCTTTGTTGACGTACTCTGATTTATTGTTTTCGGAAAACCAACAAAACTATAGATGACAAAAACTTAATATTACCATGATCAATAAAAAACAGATCTTAATAGTGACAGAAGTCAATTATAAGCAGGATATAAAGACCAAATAAAACCCAATCTACTGGAAGAAAACCTTAGACAAATAATCTTTTTAAACCAGTCATTATCTATATTTTTAGGAAACATTAGACACCATACACAATAATCTTGAGGTACAATATCACATTGTCAAGATATACAAAGATTATTATATTTCTAAATACTTATATAGTATAAAAGTAAATTTATAGGCAAATAATCTGAATGTCTTCGTCAAAGCATTTGGCTTTGATGATGTCAGATTAAATAACAGATCTCTATGACATCTCACCCTTTATGTTGTAAAAATTAAAATCTTGCAATATGTAAAACATTTACCACCGTACAGCAAAAGACTTAAAGTCCAAGTTCAAACTCCAGAAATCCTCTTCTAGCTGTGAAATTGAGAACACAAGTTATTCTGCTTTTTAAAAATACAATAGCAGGTAACACATAAATTAATTCAATACATCATGTTAGCTCTCAAGGCTTTGAAAAGAATTTTCTTTTCTCTGAGACATCTTTTGGAATGGCTCTGTCCTCTAGACTCTAGGTATTGGCCACCCTCTCCAGACTTTTTTAGAGGAAGCCCCATAGCTCTGTCTTCCAAGCTGACTGGGACAGTACCTCTTGCTCCATCGGCTTTAGGTGCACAATTTTTGAGTCTCCAGGAGTGGCTCTGTTGTTTTTCACTACATCAAACTAGCGATTTAAAACTGAATCAAACCCATTGTTGTGGATGATTTTGAATAGACTAGAACTGTGCTAAAGGGCCTCCAAGGAGCAGCTGGCAGATTTGAACTGTAGACTTTCTGGTTAACAAATATTGCACTCTCCACTATGTAACCCAGGTTTCCCCAGTTAACAAGTAAGAGATATATTGCCAGTGACAAAAGAGGAAAGTCCAGACAAGATATATAAAAGACACACAGGCAAACATTGTTTTATAAAAACAGAAATGGTAAGATAATAGTGGGGCCAAACAATCCTGAGGTTGAACTGGGCAAATGTTTGGCCTGAGGCCAAACTTGTAAAGTTTTGTACAGACATTAAACATTCAGCCTCCGGGAACCAGACACCCTCCACAGAAAACCACAAATCTGGAGTCTCCACAAACAGCCCATGCAAGCATGGACCAGTACAACAATGAAAAAGATGTCTCCAAAACCCCACAAGGCAAACACAAAACCACACCACAAATGTATCCGTCCTGTCGAACACACACAGGAGGCCTCACTTTGTTACACACACACAGTTTTACTTTACCAGACACACATGCAGCCTGTTAAGCAAACTCCAAGCATTTACACACCACCATGTACCCCCTGAGCTGGCTTCATAGTGTACCCACACACCTGCAAACTACAGGACAGTCCTATCCTGATCACACATCTGCTCACAGAGTTAAAAACCTTAGAGAAATTAGGAAATATCCGTCCGCCAGGGAGGAAATTCTCCCTAAGGAAACATGTCTACTGACTGTCTGCTGGAAATCTGTCCAGCAGAAGACATCACAGAAACTGCAGCACTGAAGGGGTTACACAGAAACCGAGACTGCACTGAAGGAAGGGAAATATGAGGTATCCAGAAACCAGGTGACCGCTTCCTTGAGGGGGTGGTCCATGAGACAGGCAGCCCCTTTCATGGGGTCTGCAAACCAGAAGCCCTAAATAAGCTAGGTGGGCTCCCATACGGTCTGCAAACCAGAAATCCTAAAGTGAAAAAACTTTCCTTTTTCCCACGGAAAACATTTGGTCACTCACCCCTAGATAGCACAATCAGAAGCCAGTAGTGCCTGGCAGGCAAAACAAGTCTGCAGAGATTTGATGTTTTCATGGCCACTTCAAGAGAGGTCTCAGTGAGCTCTCAGTACCACTCGGGGTGCCAAACTCAGGTAGCACTTTCTTCTGGCTGCCTCACCAGAAATTGTCACCAGAGAAAGTTTCAGAGTTCTTTGCTACCTGTCACTAAAGCCAATTTCAGAGATAGAAGATTAGGTGAATGAGCAAAGATTTTTTATTTCTGTGTTGTCAGCAAACACAGGGGACAGACAGCATTTTTGTTCTCAAAGCCTGTCCAAAGCTGTCAGGCAAGTTGGAGGCTTTTAAAGTAGAGGCAGGGGCTGGCGCACTTGGGAGATATGCACATCAAGAACTGGGGTCCAGATACTCTCAGTTGTCACCTGAGGCAGAGGTTCCACAGAATGCTACCTCCAATGTCTGATGTTCCTAAAGAAGCTGTAAAAGTCTGCAGAGATTTTATCCCAGTGGCTGCCACAGGTTAATGTGCTATTTCCTGGGCCAGGTAGTGCTAGGAAGCCAGGAATTTTTTTAAAAAACAAGTAAAAAGTCAATTCTATAAAAGAGGTAACAAATTAGTCCTGAGGTGAAGAATTAGTTCTGACTGTATATTTCAATTTCCTCTTTAAAAATGAGGGCCTGAAGCCGCTCCTTCCAGCCCAACCCCAGGTTTCAGTTGTAACCAAAAAAAAGTTTATTCTTACACAGTCCGGTAAGCTACAAGTCTGTATTCAGGATACTCACTCCAGGGGAAGGCTTTCCCTCTGTTGGCTCTGAAGGAAAGCCCTTGCATTGCATCAACCTTTGGCCAGGGAGCATCCTGCTGCAGGGACCTCAAGTCTAAAGGCTGTGCTCTACTCCCAGTGCTACTTTCTTGATGGTGTGAGGTTCCCCATTCTCTGCTTGCTTCCCTTTCCTTTTATCTCTTATAGGATGAAAGGATAAAAGGTGGTGCAAGCCATACTCCAGGGAAACTCCCTTTACATTGGAGCTGGGAGGTGACTTAGGAAGGGATTTATAGTCCCACCCTAATCCTCTTTAACAAAACAGCATAGGAAAATCATGAAATGGAGGACAATCACACAATGCTGGCAGTCACAACCCAGCCAGATTTCTATGTATGTTTGGGGGGAGGGGCACAAGTCAATCTATGACACATGTTCTGCATTATTTGACAGTCATTTGAACAATATTTGGTAGCACTACTACTCCTCCAAATCCACCACTACCAACAACGAAAAACAAAACAGAAACAGAAGATTCTCTTTTTCTTTCTGTGAGTTACAGTCCAGTTCATTCCCATCTTTGAAAAGGAACGGAGGATCTGATTCTGGGCCAGGGGTTCAATGAGCCAACTTAAAAAGTTAATACATTCAAACTCCTGACTTTGTTTTCAGAGTTTTCAACTTTTTTCCAAGTCCCCGCTGCGAATTGCTTTGCCCACGCGTTGGGGATCAGACTATATTGAGAAAATCATAGTTGAGAGTGAAAAACTAGGTCCTGGATCCCTGCAAAAGCATTATTATCTATTGTAGCCAGTTCCTTAATTCAGTGTGCATCCAGCCTCAGTATATTTCCAGTTCTTGGTATTTCCATTAAGTAGAAAAACAGATGCTTGACCCCAGTTTCTTATTTTATTCTTACACAACTAAAATGCATTATACTAGCTTTTCCAATAATATATTTTATTGAGCAATAGAAACAAAGTGTTAAACAGATTGGCACAGTGGTTAAAGCACACACTGCAAACCTAAAAGTGAGCAGTTTGAACCTGCCAGCCTTCTCCACTGGAGAAAGATGTAGCATTCTGCTTTTGTAAAGAATTGTAGCCTTGGAAACTCTATGAGGCAGTTCTACTCTGTCCTATAGGGTTTGTTGGTTGTGTGTGTGTGTCTGTGTGTGTGTGTGTGTGTGTATGTGTGTGTCTCTCTGTGTGTGTGTGTGTGTGTGTGTTTAACAGTCTAATTTACTTGGGTGGGGATGCATGTCTCAGACTTTCTTGCACTTCCTTAATTTCCCTGAGATCTTCAAAATGCTGTTTTAATACACAACATTGCTTCTCTAAGTGTTAATGATGGCAGAAATGGAATAAAAATGTAAGCTGAGAAATGAGAGATTAAGAAATGAACAACACTGATCTCATATTCTTTTTATCATTCATCAAATATTTGCTGGATTCCTGTTGTGTGTTAGGCACTGCACTAAGAGTTGGGCCTACAACAGAGGCCAGTTCGATATAATGAGCTGCCCAGGTAGCAAAGGCTTTATCCAAGAATCTAAAAGCGGGACACGATTTCCCGTTCCCAGTGCAGACTTCAGCTAGGTCAATGCGCGAACACTTCAGATTATTGCTGGAAGGCACACTCACCCCATTCGCAGATCCACCATGGCACCTGGTTTAAAAAGACTCATTTGACTCAGTAGAGCAGCCTCAACTGACAGCAGCCCCTTTCCAAGTTTTTAAGAGCGACATCTTCAAGTCAAATCAAGCAATGTTGTCCTTTAGGACATTTCTTAAGGGAGTGAAATTTGTCTTTGTCAGATTGAAATTTTCATAGGGACTTGCCCTACCATTAAGACAATATCTGGTCAAGCATCTTCCTACCTAGAAAGCCTGGTGGCATAGTGGTTGAATGATATGGCTGCTAACCAGAAGGTCAGCAGTTCAAATCTGCCAAGTACTCCTTGGAAAGTCTGTGTGGCAGTTCTGCTTTGTCTTGTAGGTAGTCAGAATCAACTCAGCAGCAGTGAGTTTCCTATTTTTTTATTTTTGGATGCCACTGTTTTATGAAGAAAAGTATGATATAAATGCCAAACTTTTGGTGTAGCTGTTTTCTTTTCCTGTATTCTAATTCTTTGAAATGTTATTCTTAGACTGTTGATTTGTAAGATGATGCATTGTCGCCATTGGTATTTTAACTGTCTGCAAAGCTAGGGTGGCCATAAAGCACAAGCCTAATGCTCTGAGCTTCAGGATTCCTTTTGATCCCATGATTCAGTGAGGAGCAAACTGAATGCAGAAGATCACTTGTAGCTCAAGAGTTCTCCCAGTCGATCTAATTTTCCCTTAGGGTAGTAGCACAGGCCCAGCATGAGTGCCAGTGGGATTCTAAGTCAAAGCCTTTATCCTGTTGGTGGATACACAAAGTGACAAATTCTAACATGCGCTCAGATCCCAACCAAGGTGTAGATCAAAGTTGGACAGCCAGTTACGCTTGCTAGATCAGAAAAGCTTTAGTGAGTGCAAAATGGAAAGCTAAGTCCAACAAAGGTCAAGGACAGTGCAAACACTGGAGGCTAAAAGGAGTCGCGTGAAGGGATAGTACCTAGGATTGTTTTCGTAATCAAGGTTGAATACTCAAGTGTTTTTCTTTTATTGGAAGCTGACTGTTCGATACCATCTGGCTGTCCCGGTTTAGAGGCAGCAGTCATGGTAAATATATACACCAAAACCAAAAGCCAAACCTTTGAGTGAATTCCAGCTCATGGCAATCCCACATGTGTCAGTGTAGAACTGTGCACCACAAGGGTTTCAGTGGATGTTTTTTGTTTTTGTTTTTTTTCTTTATGATTGAGTGAAAATGTACAATCCTGTATAAATTTGCATGCCTGCCTATGTGCAGCTCCCACTGCTCTCCCTGCCCGGTGACAGAACACTCCTCCTATCTGTTCTATACATAACAGTGGATGCTTTTTTTAAAAGTACATTGCTGGTCTTTCTGAGGAGGAGGCTGTAGGTGAACTCGGACCACCAACTCTTGGTAATGACAAGCACATCAGACCTTTGTACCACCCATGGACTCTATAAAATGAAAATTCATTGCCATCAAGTTGATTCAAACTCCTAGCTACCCTATAGGACACAGATGAACTGCCCCGTAGAGTCTTTTGTTTAGTAGACATAGCATTTAACTACTATACCACAGGGTTTCTAGGGACTCCATAGACATATTAAATGATGGTAAATGCCTCCCAGCCTGCATTAGAGAACAAAAACATCCAGCTCAGTGATACATGGTCCTAGCCTTCAGGTTCAACTTAAGAACAGAGCAAAACTTTTCAAATTGTACTTAACATGCTGTTCCTTTGGACCTCACCACATTGGGTAGAAGCATCAGAAAGAAAAGTATTCCTTCCTGTAATGGCCTCGAGGAAGCAGAAAGAGGAGAGGAAAAGGATTAAAATAAAATAGCAAAAAGAATCAAAGAAAAATAGAGTGTTATATTGTGCCAGTAAAATTTTACTACGTAAGAAAGGGTTTTATAGCATTCACAGTTTTGCCACTCACGATTAATCTGGTCACTCCAAATTTCAACAGTAAAGATTTTCATGCTGCACCCCATTATGCTACCATCTTCTGAGCACCAGATTCCAATTTCCAGCTGTCTGCTACGTACTGTCACTTACACATGCTTCCTGGACTTCAGGCTCAACATTTCTAGGCTGAAGTCAGACCAAACACTTTTCTGCTGAGTTCCATTTCTCAGTAGCGGCAGCAGCACCCTCAGAGTCTCCTAGGTTTCAGCGACTAGAGCTGAAGATACTCTCCTTGATCCACACCAATTTGGTTGCTAAGGCCCCTCGGCTCTGATTCAAGGATGCCACACCCATCTCCTCTCCACTGTCTCTGCCACTGCCCTAATTTGGCTCTTAACATTAATCCCTTACTAAGTATATTGCTAGAGCTTCCTAACTTTCACTCTCCTGGTTTCTCATTTCAACTCTTACTTAAGTAGCCACCTGGGTTGCATGCTTATGTGCCTTCTTTGACGTATGTTTTGTGACTCCCCGATACTCACAGAGCCAAGTCCAAATTCCCCAGCCTCAAATTCAAGTTTCCACACTATCTTTCCAGAACTTCTCTCTTAGTTCCATCTTTCATACATCTCTTTAGGCACCTCTGCTTTGCCATATCCAACAACTCACCATTCCCCAAACATGACTGGAAATGCTACAAAGCCACGCCTTTCATTACGTGGTTTTCTCAACCAGGATGTTCTTATCGCCTTCCCTATCATTTTCGTTTATTGAATTTTACTCATCTTTTACAGTTCAACTCAAATACCATCTCCTCTGGATCCGACTCGATGGCACTTGGCTGGCTTGGCTGGCTCCATGAAACTTACCACAAACCTTACTGGAGTGAATTGTCTCCTATTCAAACTCAACTGTTACTACCACCTAATGCAATGTGTGGAAACCCCAGTGCCAGAGTGGTTAAGTGCTACATGTGCTAACCAAAAGATTGAGAGTTTGAATCTACCAGGAGCTCCTTGGAAACTGTGGAGCAGTTCTATTCTGACCTATAGGGTCACTATGACTCAGAATCGACTTGACGGTAGTGGGGATTTTGGTCGGTCGGCCAGTCGGTGGGTCGGTCGGTCAGCCAGTCTTAATACAATGTGCTGGGTACCAAGCAGCAGGCCTATTTGCAGGAAGCTTACAGTGAGTTATAAAGAAAATACTCTGTAGACTTTATACATTCTTGCTTATATTTATTATTTGCATTTTTATCTTTCCAATAAGACTATAAATATCATGACAGTAGAAAATATGTCTCGTTAGTCATTGCTGACCTAGCAATAGTGTTTAAAACTTAGTAGGTACTCAAAAAAGTTGATGATGATACGATGAATGAAATCATCCATCATGACAGGCCAATTTACCACATCACTACATTCTAGCCGTAAGTGCAGCAAAACCACAAATACTTTTTCACCTTTGGGTGTCATTTTCAGTAAAGAATCAAAAGTTACATATTTTCACGCCTTTTGAAATTCATTAGATTTATCAAGATATATTCAAAGTCAAGTCATTTAAGCATCTCAAAAACGCCATGTGTCTTCCTGAAACTAGTATTTATTTCCATTTCCAAGAATAATGCAAGGGAAAAAATTGTCCTCCTCACTAGCATAGAACTGTTTTTTAACTTAGGTACTGTAAACCCATTAAACAACCCATTGTTTTGGAGCCAGTTCTGACTCCTAGCCACCATATAGCCGAGTAGAACCATCACATAGAGTTTCCAAGGATCATCTGGTGGCTTTGGGTTGCCAATCTTTTGGTTGGCAGCCATACCACTTAACCACTACACTACCAGGGTTTCCTTAGGTTCTATAGTGATGCTAAGTGCATAAAAATTAGCAGCAGAATCTTCTGCAAATATATTTCAAATTCGTTTTGTTTGGAAGATGTGTTTAGAGTTTTGAGGAGGGAACATTCTGGAAGAATTGCACAAGATTCATCAGAGAATCCTCTTTGATATTGTCAAGATTTCCCTTAACCAGTAGTTAAAAGATAACAGAATGAAGACCCAGAAGCTGCTTTGAAGGGTACAGCAGGTTCTTGTTCAGAAAGATTTATACCTTTTTCTCTAGCCTGGACTTGACATATGTTTGTTCTGGCCAATGGACATTAGCAAGTGTAACATAGCCAAATGCTAGAAGAGCCCTTGCTTTCTTTCCCTCTTGCCACCTCTGTGAGAAAAGCACCCATGATGAGCTTAATGCCACCAGGAGAAAGAAAGACAGACAGAACAAGTTGCTCCAGCTGAACCACTCCAAATGGGCCTGATCTACATCAGCCAGCCTTCAAAATCCACAGACATACAGCTAAATAAATACTAATAGTGTGCCAATTAGAGCATACAGTTGTTTGCTGTGTAGCACTAATACAATGAGCTAGTAACTCTCCCTGTCTCATCCCTCTAATGTGGCCAACAGCCATCTTTACCTTACTTTTAGACTCAAACACATTATCACGTATCTTGTGCTGGACCTCTTCTATTTGCCCCTCCAGAGCTGTGTTCCCATCCTGCTTTCTGCATCAACAGGCTGCTTTCCTTCAGGCTTCCATTTGGGCTCAGCCAAAGGGGAGCTGAACCAAGAGATCAGAGGGAGTGAGAGAGTGAGTTCAGAGTGCTTACTTCCTTGGCAGGCACATATGAGTGTCTCCCACATTCCAGGCCCTGGTGACACGGTGGTTAAAAGCCGTAGCTGCTAACCAAAAGGCTGGCAGTTTGAATCCATCAGCCCTCCTTGAATACACTAAGGAGCCGTTCTAGTCTGTCCTATAGGGTTGCTATGAGTCAAAATCAACTCAAAAGCAACAAGTTTAGGGGTTTTTTGGTGCTAGGCCTGAGGCTACATCTGCGGTCACACTAGACGAGGTCATTGCTCAAAAGAGAGACAATTACAAATAAATAAGTAAATACAGTATCTGATGGTGATAAATCATGTGAAAAAGACTGAAGAAGAGTATGGAAGACAAAGGAAGATACTGTAGGAACCAGGGACAGGTAGAGTGTGATCTTTTACTTAAGGGAGTCGGTAAGATCTCACTGAAAAGGGGTCCTTTTAGAAAATACCTGAGCCACGTCACGGTGGAAATGTTACCAGCAAAGCTAACAGTAGATACTCTTCAAATGAGGACTCAGGACCAAGAGAGGGTGGCACAGACACCAAATATTCCATTTGTTCCTCCATATTTTCCCATCCCTTTTCAGCTGAGCAGCATAATCATAAGGCTAACTGGAAAAAGATTATAAGACAATCTGTAAAATTTGAATCACTTGTGTTTTGCTTAGAGAATTCTATGCCTTTTATTACAAAATTAATAATGTTTTTAGTAAACCATTCATGCAATATAGAAGTATATTGAATAAAAGTCTCCACCTTTCCAAAGATTTCCTTAATAAGTGTATATCCTTTTGAACACTTTGCTGTACTAGGGTATTACTGTGTAGGAACAAGAAAGGAAATTTTGTAATATGTGTTAAAAGTAAGTATGAATATTATTTGACTAACCAATACTATTGGATCTGGCCAATGAAATATAAGTGAAAATGACACAAGTCACTTCTAGGCTGAGGCAGTAAAAAGCCTACACACAGTTCTCTATTTTGCATCTTCTCCAGCCACTGTAAGTGTACAGCCTTCATGTTCCAGCTAGTTACTAGATGGTGGAGCCTGCATCAGCCTGACTATAAAGAACAGACTTCCTGTTTCCCATGCTTGACTTCCATTATGAGCAAGAAATAAAATTTACAGAATTCATCCTTGGAAACTTGAGAATTACTTCTTGTTGTACCATAGCCTGTCCATCATGACTAACACGGAGAGGTTGAGAGAGTTTCCTAAGCCTTTGTAGCTCCTATATGGAAGATCTGGATTCCAAGCCAAGTGTGTTTGCAGGCAGAGCCATCGCTCTGTGGTACTGCTCCCATAATATGTCGTGGCTGATCTTCAAGAAGCCATAGAGCAAGATAAGAATTACTAGCCTCATTTTATAGAGGAAACAAATTGAAAGATGATGTCATCTATCCACGATCACACCTCTGGCAAGTGGCAGAGCTAGGGTGTAAACTAGTTATATCTATACCCTGTACCTACTTTCCCTGCACACTGGAAAAGAATGCTCATCACGTGTGTGCTGCATCTCACAATATGATATTGGCACAACCATTAATGTCAGTAACAACACAGTCAACAGTTGTGAAATCTTTTGGACCCCTTCCCCATTTACCTTCAAGGAGGGAGTATTGAAAAAAAAGATTTTGGCAGTATTATCAAAAATCAGGGATGGGCAGTATACCCACATTTCAATGTATATGTGATTAATTTACACATTTTTCCTTATAAAGTAGTGAAAATACTGTCACTTAAAATATATCTACCCAAGGTAGGGCCAA
Organism: Heterohyrax brucei; assembly: GCA_028571685.1. Taxonomy (NCBI): domain Eukaryota; kingdom Metazoa; phylum Chordata; class Mammalia; order Hyracoidea; family Procaviidae; genus Heterohyrax; species Heterohyrax brucei. The sequence goes on along the minus strand of CM053148.1, from coordinate 135,325,820 downwards.
GATGACAGAATAGTCAGACACTTCCTATCGTCCCTCTTACAATTAATACCCCAAAATACAGATGAGTCAACTATATACATCATTCTAGGAGCCCTGAACATCAAAGGCAAAGGTGAGAAACTAAAGTGAGTGGCAGGAGAGGGAGAGAAGTTTCAGAAGCAGCAAGAAACCGAGAGACCTGACTCAGCGGGAATTGGCATCTGGCAGGCCAGCATGGTGAGGTGACCATTAATGTCAGAAACCAGTAACATTATTCTACACAAATCAATCTATAGATACAATGCAGTTCCAAAACAAATTCCGATAGCTTTTTTTAATGAAATGGAAAAAAATGATCAACTTCATACGGTAAGGGCAGAGGCCCCAGATAAGAAAAGAATTACCAAAGAAGGAGAACAAAGTGGGAAGCCTCACACTACCTGACTTTAGAAACTTTTGTACTGACACAGTAGTCGAAAGAGCCTGGTATGGTACAACAACAGATACAAAACAATGAAATAGAATTGAGAATCCAGAAAGAAAACCATCCATCTTTACACAGCTGATATTTGACAAAGGCCAAAAGTCCATAAATTGGTGAAAAGCCAATCCCTTTAACAAACCGTGTTATCATACCCAACTGCAAAAGAAATGAAACAAGTCCCATATCTACCAGCATGCACAAAAACTAACTCAAAACGGATCAAAGACCTAAATAGAAAATCTAAAACAGTAAATATCATGGAATTAAAAATAGGGACAACACTTGTATTCCTTAACAGATGGCATAAACAGAATACTAAACATTACTAAACAATGCACAAACTCTAGAAGAGAAACTAGTTAACTCAGAAGTCATAAAAATCTAACATGCTCATCCAAAGACTTCACCAAAAGTGTAACAAGACAACTTATAGACTAGAAAAAAAAATGCTTAGCTATGATGTATCTGATCAGTATCTAATCTCCGAAATCTAAAAGATACTCCAGATGTCAACAATAAAAAGATAAACAGACCAATTTAAAAAAGGTCAAAGATTATGAACACCAAAGAAAACGTTTAGGCAACTAACAGGTACATGAGGAAATGCTCACAATCATCAGCCATTAAAAAATTTCAAATCAAAACTTCAGTTAGAAACCATCACGCTCCAACAAGGCTGGCATTAATAACATAAAAAAATAAAACCCACAAAATAATAAATGTTGTAGAGACTGTAGAGAGACTGGAACACTTATACACTGCTAGTGGGAATGTAAAATGATATAACCACTTTGGAAATTGATTTGGCTCTTCCTTAGAAAGCTAAAAATAGAAATTCCATATGATCCAAATTCCATATGATCCAACAATCCCGCTTCTTGGACTATATCCTAGAGAAATAAGTGCTGTCACACAAATAGATGTATGCACACCAATGTTCATGTCAGCACTGTTCACAATAGCAAACAGGTGCTATCCACCTAGGTGCCCAACAACAGTTGATGGTGTCCTCAAGTCGCTTCTAACACAGCCTTCTTGCTGAAAGTGAAGAGGATTTGAAATACTAATGAAGATCAAAGACTACAGCCTTCAATATGAATTACACCTCTACATCAGGTATATACAACCTCTACCTCAGGCATACACAACAGAATGAAATGCTGAGCCACCTATAACCATTTTTATGTTTAAGCCCACCGTTGCAGCCACTGTATCAACCCATCTCCCTGTGGGTCTTCCTCGTTTTCACCGACCCCTACTCTGTTAAGCATGATGTTCTTCTCCAGGGATTGGTCCCTCCTGACAACATGCATTCTCACCATCCTTGCTTCAAAGGAACACTCTGTTTGTACTTCTTCCAGAACAGATCTATTTGTTATTTTGTCAGTCCATGGTATATTTAATATGCTTCTTCAACAGCACAATTCAGAAGTGTCAGTTCTCCTGTCTTTCTTATTCATTGTCCAGCTTTCACTTGCATGGCTTGAGTTAGGTACACCCTAGTCTTCAAGGTGAGATCTTTTCTTTCCAATACTTTAAAGAAGTCTTTTGCAGCCGATTTTCCCAATGCAATGCATCTACTCATTTCTCGACTGCTGCTTCCATGGGCTTTGATTGTAGAACCAAGAAAAATGCAATCCTTGACAACCTCAGTCTTTTCTCTTTTTATCATGATGTTTGTTACTGGTCCAGTAGGGAGGCATCTTTGTTTTTCTGATGTAGAGGTGTAATTCATACTGAAGGCTGTAGTCTTTGATCTTCATTAGTATTTCAAATCCCCTTCACTTTCAGCAAGAAGGCTGTGTTACCTGCATAACACAGGTTGTTAATGAGTCTTCCTTCAATCCTAATGCCTCTTTCTTCATATAGTCCAGTTTCTTGGATTATTTATTCAACATGCAGATTGAAAAGGTATAGTGAAAAGATACAACCCTGAAGCATACCTTCCCTGACTTTAAACCATGCAGTGTCCACTTGTTCTGCTTGCATGACTGTCTCTTGATCTATGCACAGATTCCTCACGAGCACAATTAAGTGTTCTGAAATTCCTGTTCCCAGCAATATTGTCCATAACTTGTTATGATCCACACAGTGAATGGTCTTTGCATAGTCAATAAAACATAGGTAAACATCTTTCAGCCAAGATCCATCTGACATCAGCAATGATATCCCTGGTTCCACATCCTCTTCTGAATCTAACTTGAGTTTCTGGCAGTTCCTGTTGCAGTCACTTTTGAATGATTTTGAGTCAAGGAACTAGTCCATTTCCCCTAGGTTTTCAAATTTGTTAGAGTACAGTCTTTCATAGTATTCTGTTATGATATTTTTGATTTCTGTTGCATCTGTGGTGACAACCCCCCTCTCATTTCTAATTTGGGTTATTTGTTTCCTTTCCTGCTTTTCTTTAGTAAGTTTAGCCAGTGGTTTGTCGATTTTGTTGATCTTTTCAAAAAACCAGCTTTTGGTCTTTTCAATTGTTTTTCTATTCTCTAATTCATTTAGCTCTGCTCTAATCTTTATGATCTCGTTTCTTGTGGTGTCTGACGGGTTCCTCTGTTTTTCTCTTTCTACTTGTTCAAGCTGTAGGGCTAGTTCCTTGATTTGGTTTCTTTCCTCCTTCCAGATGTGTGGCTTTATGGAGATAAACAGACCTCTGAACACTGCTTTGGCTGTATCCCATAGGTTCTGGTAGGAAGTGTTTTCGTTCTCATTGGAATCCATGATTTCTTTAATTCATCCTTGATTTCCTCTATAACCCATGTTTTTTTGAGCAAGATGTTGTTCAGTTTCCAAGAGTTCCACTTTCTATCTCTGTTTTTTCTGCTATTGATTTCAACTTTGATGGCTTTGTGATCTGAGAAGATGCTTTGCAGTAATTCAATGGTATGGATTTTGTTGAGCATTGCATTATGGCCTATCACGCGGTCAATTCTGGAGAATGTTCCATGTGCACTGGAGAAGAAGGTGTAGTTGTCCGCTGATGGGTGGAAAGTTCTGTATATATCAATGAGGTTTAGTTGGTTAATTGTGTCAATGAGGTCTTCTGTATCTTTACTGAGCTTTTTTCTAGATGATCTATCTAGTATTGAGAGTGGAGTGTTGAAGTCTCCCACTATTATGGTGGAGTCATCTAACTCTCTTTTGAGTGTAGTCAGTGTTTCTTTGACGTATTTAGGTGCTCTGATATTAGGTGCATAAATATTTAATATAGTTAAGTCTTGCTTTTGTACTGAACCTTTCAGCAATAAATAGTGTCCACCTTTGTCCATGATGGTGGATTTGACATTAAAATTGATTTTGTCTGAGATTAGAATTGCCACACCTGCTCTTCTTTGTTCATTATTAGCTTGATATTTATTCTTGCAACCTTTAATTTTCAGTTTGTTTCTATCTTTAGGTCTGAAGTGAGTTTCTTGTAGACAACATATAGATGGGTCATGTCTTTTAATCCAAGATGTCACTCGATGTCTCTTTATTGGAGCATTCAGTCCATTCACATTCAATGTAATTATTGATAGATATGTGTCCAGTGTTGCCATTGTGAAAAGTTTATTTTTATGTTGATGTTTTCTCTGTTGCTCTTATTAGTCTGTTCTGGGACGTTCTTTTTTGTGAGTTGATTTTTCACCTTTTTCAGAGCTGGTTTTGTAGTTGTTGAGACTCCTGTGTTACATTTCTTGAAATGGTATGATACATCTTTGTTGTGCTTCACAGCTGCACCTATAATCTCCCTTAATAGACTACATATAAACCCAATTTTAATTACTACCAATCTTGTCATCTTCCTCTCCATCTGGAAGGACTATAACAACTGTGGTACATCCCTCTTTTTAAAATGATGACACCATAGTTTTCATGATGATCATTGGATTGCTTCTTTCCTTATCAAAGCTGTGACTGGCTTTGGAGCCTTCCCTAACTGAGTAGACTTTTGAGTAGTATGTCGTTCTAAAATATAAAGTTAGTGGTTTTGTTCTTCTAAGCCAGAGCCAAGAACTTCTTTCAATATTTCTTGTAGTTTTGGTTTGGTTTTTACAAAGTCTCTGAGTTTCTGTTTATCTGGGAATGTCTTAATTTCATTTTCGTATCTGAAAGATAGTTTTGCAGGATATGTAATTCTTGGTTGGAAGTTCTTCTCCTTCAAGACTTTGACCGTGCCAGCATGGTTTCTGCTGAGAAATCTGAAGACAGCCTACAGGGTTTCCCTCTGAATATTAGGTTTGCCTTTAGTCTTGCTGCCTTTAGGAGTTGCTGCTTATGTTTCATTTTGTTGAGCTTGATTATAATATGTCTTGGAGTATTTCTTTAGAGATCTATATTGGGTGGCGTACGATATGCATCTGAGATGTCTATATTCTCTTCCTTCATGATTTCTGGGAAGTTTTCTGTCAGCAGCTCAGCAACAATACTCTGTGTTCTCAGATGTCTTACCCTGTTCAGAGACTCCAATTAATCGAAGGTTGTTCCTCTTAATAGAGTCCCACATGCTTCCTAATGCTTCTTCATTTTTCTTGTTTCTTTTTTCTGATTTCTGCTCATAGATGCTGGCCTCAGTAGCTCTGTCTTCCAAGTCAGAAATTCTTTTTTCTATTTGTTCCATTCTGTTTTCTTGGCTTTGCGTTGAAGTTTCTATGTCTTTGATTTTGTTCTTGGTCTGTTGGATTTCAGAGTACTGGTGTTCCATCAAATCGAACATCTTGCTTAATTTTTCATTTTGTTCTCCTGCATTTTGTATAAGGTCTAGAAGGGCTCTGTATATAATCATTTTGTATTCACTTTCTGATGCTTTCATAAAAGTTTCTTCATCTGGAAAACTCCTTGGTTGATTTGCTTGGGAGCCTTCTGAAGCCATGGCTGATTTCTTGTATGCCACAAGGGTCTGTTGCTTTTTGGGACCCATGTGAGTATGTAGAGCTGGAAGAGGTACTGTGAGGATGGACTGCAGATGTTTCTCTAGGCTGTCTTAAAATGTAAACCAAAAGATATCTGACCACTTCACAAGTCAATTAGGTTTTCAGGTGTAGAGGTCCCACTTCTCAACCGGCAAAGTAAGTGCCACTATATCCAACCCTAGATGATACAGACTGGTTCAGAATACAGCAATGCTACTGCCCTGTTGGCCTCCGCTGACAGGGCCGACGACACTGAGTAGAGTACTGCTTTTCTGATAGAAAGGGCTCTCCTGTGAGCAGGCTCTGGCTCCCGAGCTAAGAATTAGGTCCAGTTGCGCCCACCATACCCAAGATGGCGTCCTCCACACAGGCAGCAGATAGAGGGGCTAAAGATGTCGAGAGACAGTGATTCCTCTGATTCTGTTGCAGGACCCCCAAAGCAGGTGGCACTGGGTAAATTACTGCTTTTCTGTTGGAGAAGCGCTGTCCTGTTTGCAGGCGCTGGCTTCCAGACTAAGACTGAGGTCCTGCTAGAATCTCCGTATCAAACATGGCGTCCCGCACACTGGCTGCAAAACTCCGTACAAACCCCACCGAGGCAGATATAGAATGAAAGGCTCAAAGTGGCTAGATTAACAGAGTCCTAAGCCTGGCTCTCAAAATATGGGAATTTCACTTGCCTGGCCCCCCAGCAGCGTGTCTGAGTCTAGCCGCTAGGCAAGACCCTACTTCGCCCGCCAGCCAAGACAGAGGAAAAAAAAAGTCAAAATGGTGTGTTTACCTTCAGTCCATGAGAACCAGGGCTAGCCAGGTGTGGGAGTCAGAGAAAGAGAGGAGGTTTTTCACTCAGTGGTATGAAGTCCAAAGTAACAGCCCTGTGCCGTATCCTGGGGCTGATTAGGTGACCAGAAGGCTCCATTTGATTATCAATTCAGGTCTTGGTTTCCAGAGGGATATAAGGAGACGTGTGCTTAGTCTGCCATCTTGACTCCCCCCCCCACTTTTGAATGATTTTGAGCAAATTTTACTTGTGTGTGATATTAATGATACTGTTTGGTAATTTCCACATTCAGTTGGATCACCTTTTTTTTGGAATGGGCATAAATATAGATCTCTTTCAGTCAGCAAGGTAGCTGTTCTCTAAATTTCTTGACAGAGAGGAGTGAGCACTTCTTTAGCTGCATCCGTTTGTTGAAATATCTCAGTTGATATTCCATCAACTCCTGGCACCTTGTTTTCCACCAATACCTTCAGTGCAGCTTCAACTTCTTCCTTCAGTACCATTGCCTCCTGATCATAGGCTACCTCTTCAAATGGCTGAACATTGACCAGTTCTTTCTAGTATAATGACTCTGTGTGTTCCTTCCATCTTCTTTTGATGTTCCCTGAGTCATTTAACACTTTCTCTGCAGAAGCCTTTACTGCTGCAAATCAAGCCTTGAATTTTTTCTTCAGTTCTTTTAGCTTCAGAAATGCAGAATGTGTTCTTCTTTTTGGTTTTCTGCTTCCAGCTCTTTGCACATGTCGTTATAATACTTTATTTTGTCTTCTCGAACTGCCCTTTGAAATATTTTGTTTAGTTATTTTACTTCATCATTCCTTCCTTTTGCTTTAGCTGCTCGATGTTCAAGAGTAAGTTTCAGAGTCTCTTCTGACACTCAATTTAGTATTTTCTTTCTTTCCTGTCTTTTTAATGACCTCTTGATTTCTTCACAGATTGTATCTTTGATGTCATTCCACAGTTCATTTGGTCTTGGGTCATTAGTGGTCAACACATCCAAACTATTCTTGAGATGGTCTCTAAACTCAGGAGGGATACACTCAAGATCATACTTTGGCTCTCGTGGACTTATTTTAATTTTCTTCAGTCTGAATTTGCACATGAGCAGTTGATGATCTGTGCTGCAGTCAGCACCGAATCTTGTTCTGACTGCTGACATGGAACTTTTCCATCATCTTTTTCTGCAGATGTGGTTGACTTGATTCCTGTGTATTGCACCTGGTGAGGTCGATATGTACAGTTGCCATTTGTGTTGGTTAAAAAAGGTATCTGCAAAGAAGTCATTAGTCTTGACAAATTCTATCATATGATCTCTGGCATTATTTCTGTCATTGAGGCCACATTTTCCAACTACCAGGATGCAATTATCAATGCATCTTGATGGCATGTTCAATCAATTTTAGACTGCAAAAACATAAAAATCCTCAATTTCTTCATCTTTGACCTTAGTAGTTGGTGCGTAAATTTGAATAATAGTCGTATTAACTAGCCTTCCTTGTAGGCATATGGATATTATCCTATCACTGACAGCACTGTACTTCAGGACAGATCTTGAAATGTCCTTTTCAATGATGAATGCAATACCATTCTCTTTAAGTTTTCTTTTCCAGCATAATAGACCATCTGTCAGATTCAAAATGGCCAATACCAGTCCATTTCAGCTCACTAATGCCTAGGATATAGATGTTTATGTGCTGCATTTCATTTTTGACTATTTCCAGTTTTCCTAGATTCATACGTTGTACATTCCATGTTCCTATTATTAATGGATGTTCAAAGCTGTTTCTTCTCATTTTGAGTCATGTTACATCAGCAAATGAAGATCCTGAAGGCTTTAGTTGATCTAGGTCATTAAAGTTGACTCTACTTTGAAGAGTTGTCAGTTCCCAGTTGTCTTCTAAGTGCCTTCCCACTTAGGGGGCTCATTTTCTGGCACTATATCTGGCAATGTTCTGCTGCCATTCATAAGTTTTTTCCTGGCTAATTCTTCTCAGAACTAGACTACCAGGTCCTTCTTTCTAGTCTGTCTTAGTCTGGAAACTCAGCTGAAACCTGTTCACTATGGGTAACCCTGCTGGTACCTAAATCATGGTGGCATAACTTCCAGCATCACAGCAATAAGCAAGTCTCCACTGATGGACAAGTGGAGGTTGCTCTTTCTCCTTTTATTCTGCTGAGGCCTGTCACCCACAAAAGCCTCTGTGAACAAAGTTACAAGCTTATGTGATGGTGGGCGGAGGCATCCCACCCATGACATATTTCTGGCCATACTCTCCTTGATAATATTTTGCAACCTAATCAAACCTTCCTCAAAACTAGCCTCATATCTCCTGGCACAAGGATCAAAGAAGAAGGGTTTTACAACCTCCTCGGCTTAATGAATTCTGACACAGCGTGCTCATCCCAGCTCTGCTGGCTTCCCCCATCTGCACTTCCCCCTCCACATGTGAAATGCAAGATTGCAGAAAAGCCCTGGGAAGCTCCCCAGGGATGACCCCCTACACAGCCCTTAGAATATAGACATTCCACTCTTTACATCAGGAAGACAGAAAGGCTTCCAAGTTTATTATATTTGGTATGGCAAATAGACAAATACTAAAGAAATACCCTTCTTAAAACAGTTTAAGAGAGGCTTAGAGTGGGGGATGGTGGGCGCTTACTGTCCCCACAGGAAGAGATAAGAAAGAGCAAAGAAGGAACAAACAGACAGTCAGATTAACTTTTAAGATGAGTGTATCCCTCCTTCCGTCACCTTTGACCTTGAGGATAGAACTGACTGAGCTCAAGGTATGGCTTTATTTTCACTGTTGGTTATAATCACAATATATTTGTTTTGGGCCATTACCTAAAAGGCCCTAATGATTAACATGAAAAAAGACCACAATGTATCAGTTCTTTACTAGCTAACAGAGAGGAAGGACTCTAGTAATTAACATGAAAAGAGACCACGAGGTACCAACTTCTTACTAGCCAATAGCTTACGTGGTCAAAGAGCAGTTACCTCATTGATTATAAAAATAAAGAAAGACAGACCTTAGCGGGCTGCCATTCTTCAGACTTCTAGTTGTCTCAGTCTCACTTCTTTCTTTCGCCGACGCCACTCCCTCCCTTCGTGGTCCCAAAACCCTGCTGGGGCTGGCTCCCGGCATTATTCAATCTTTCTAGCCTGCTCTTTCTCCTTTTACTCAATCTTCTAGCCTGCTCTTTCGCTTTTACGCAGTCTTGCTAGACTGCTCCCTCTTCTTTTACTAGCTCTTCCTAACCTGTGTTTTTCCTAGATATTATTCCATTCCTAGCTATTGTTAAACCATAGAATCTGCTCTACATGGACTTGCAACTTATCAGAGTTCCACAGCTAGTGCCTGCCAAATAAGCGTACACTCCTAGGTGGGTCTAACTCAAAACATTCTGCTCTGACTGAAATCTGTTGGTGGCTGATGCCACTAGGTGGAAGAAAAGTAGCTGCTAAACCTGGATTACAATGTCTGAACCACATCACAGGTTGGAAAAAGGAAAAGCGAGAGTTTGCTGGTGGCCCAAGTCACATCGCCAAGAAAGCAGTGGCAGGAGCAGAGTGCATTCTTTCAACCAGAGGTTTCTGCACTTACCAAAGGAAGACTGATATATCCCAAGGACCTTTCTCCAGAGCTGACAGAGAGAGGAAAAACAAAATTGGCATAGCAGCACTTACAGTTTACATCACTTACACAGCAGCTGATGCCTTGAATTTGGACTTGTAGCCTACTGGACTGTGAAGAAATAAATGTCTCTTTGTTGAAGCCACCCACTGGTGCTATTTCTGTTATAGCAGTGCTGGATGACTAAGACATCCCCTAACTTTAGTATTCTAATAATACATGTGTTACGGATGGCTTCTCTACTTTGCCAAGCCAACCCAAGTGCCGTCGAGGCGTCTCTCAGAAATACCAAAGAGAATGAAACATATACCATCAAATTATTTCCATAAACACCTCTTTCTTTCATTCCACCAACCACTGTAAAAAAGTGAGGTTGGGGGTGAGCAAGCTGGTCTCTGTTCCTCTGCACTTCAATTAATTGCACCAGATGATCTCTCTCATCACAAACTCAAGCCTCAGAGACAAGAAACAGGGAGTCCTTTACTCACCCTCCCCTGCCCCAGCACATTCAAATACTCCCCTCTGGTGCACCTCTCTCCATGCCTTCATTCTGTTGCTATTGGATTTTGCTCAGGTTTCATGTTCTCTCCCTCCTGGCCTGTCTTAAACTCCCCCTAACCGGCCTCTCTGTCTCTGGCCTTTACCTTGGTTAGCCTTGGAGTTATGGTCCCCAAATTCAGGCTTGAAATTTCCATTCCCTGTCCACATCTTGTAGAATCCTATCATTACCCATGTGAAGCTCAAACTCCACAGAATAGTCAACCAGCAACCAGTTACTATCAGCTTCAACTCGTGGGGATTCCATGTGTGTCAGTAGAACTGTGCTCCACAGAGTTCTCAAGGACTGGTTTTTCTGTCATTTTAAGAAGATCTCTAGGTCTTTCAGAAATGCTGGTGGCATATTGGTTAAGTCTCACATCTGCTAACCAAAAGGCTGGCAGTTTGAATCCGCCAGATGTTGCTTAGAAATTCTAATCTGTCCTATAGGGTCACTACGAGTTGGAATCGACTTGAGAGCAGTGGAGGATTTTTGGTTTTTCTTCCGAGGTGACTCGGGACGGACTGAAACTTTCAATCTTTTGGTTACCAGTCTAGTGTGTTGATCATTTGTACCACACAAGGAAAAGCCAAACAAAACCATTGGGCCACTGAGTCAATTCCAATTCATGGTGACCACGTGTTAAAGAGTAGAACCACTCCACAGAGTCCTTTTGTTTTATTTTGGGGTGTAGTCTTTATGGAAGCAGATCACCAGGCCTTTTTTCCATGGAGCCACCAGGTGGATTCTAATCACCAACCCTTCAAATAGCAGCAGCCCCCGTAATTTATGCTGAATTCCTCCCATCTTGACTCCCTGTATCACTCTCCCACTTCTCCTCCTTCTGTTTCCTAGCCTCACTCACCCGAACATACACTGCAGTTTTTCATTTTGCATTATCCCCTTTCCTCTACATAGCTTGCTTTTCTCCTACACCTCAGTGTTTTCAGATTTCACCCTCTCAGTGAAGCACTGACTCTTGAGTCAGAAATAACCTCCCCTGTGTCTGTGCACAGTGCCACTTCATTTTTGTCTGTTATATGACCCATCATGCCTGCTCTGTAGTATAGTTGTTTATTTCAAAATTTTCCCCAAGAACAGGGTCTATGCCTCTCCATTTGTAACACAGAGCTTTGCTTGTGTTGAACCTTGGACAATAATCTTTTTCCAGATTGACTCAAAAAGTACCAAGCTAAAGAAAAGCAGGATTGGAGGAAGGTGATATCTTACTAAAATGAAAGGTTATCATTCTTAATTTGACAGATTCTGAATTAATTTGTACTACCATCCCCCCAAAATAATCTGACCAATAGCTAACCGATTGAAGTGTGTAACAAACCTCTAAACAAAAAGGTGAACGATAAAACCAGTTTCATTCTTTTCACAATTTTTTTCAAAATATTTATTCTATCCTCCTGGGACTTTTCCAAGGAAAAGCTGGAAGACTGGCTGGAACTGAGTCATGCATTCCACATGCTTTATCTTTAGCACACTCTTCAGAGTAGTGTGACCTAGAATTATCCACACACACAACATGGGCCATAGACAGCCTACCTGCAGTCACACTGGGTCTGATAGCCTGATCATAGGTTGGAAGGAACTGAGTCACCGTGTGATGATAGTAATAGTTTCTCAACGCCTCTGCTCCAAAAACATCACACAGAAAATTGCCTCTATTCACTAGCACTGCTCTTTTAATACCCCGGTACACTAGCAGACAATACCCACAAGTGTGGGTAAAAAGGTGCTTGTGCTATGCCTGTGAAGGAGAGCCAGAGATAAAAGGAGTTAAGCAACTATCTGCTAACCAAAAGTTGGCAGTTCTAATTCACCAGCCACTCTTTGGAAACCCTATGGGGCAGTTCTACTCTGACCTCTACGGTCGCTATGAGTCGGACCCAACTCAACGGCAGTGGGTTATGAGTTGGAATAGACTTGATGGCAACTGGTTCAGTTTTTCTTTTCCATACCTCTTACTAGTTGAGAGTCTTGGGGAAATGAGTTAATCTTGTTGTGCTTCAGTTTTCTCACCTCTAGAGTGGGGATGTTATGAGTCAGGATTGACTGGGCAGCAACAAATTTTTGTCTTTAAATAGGAATAATAATAGTGCTTATCTTGGTTTTCTATTTTAAATAGTTTATGTAGGCTAGAGCCCTGATAGAACAATGATTAAACACTGGGATTAAGCCAAAGGTTAGAGGTTCAAACTCACCATTCACTCTGCAGGAAGGAGATGTACCTGCATGCTTCTGCAAAGATTAGAAAACCCTGGAGGGCAGTTCTACTCCATCATGTAGGGTTGCTATGAGTTGGAAGACAGCAGCTGATTTCGTTTTGTTTTTCTGTATGCTGCTTCATCAAAACACAACAATCACTGGCCACAAGTACCCAATAAATATTAATTTTTACTATTAGAATTTGGGGCCAAGCCAAGCCAAGTGCCCTGGAGTTGTACTGGGGAAGCAGAACAAATATGATGGGGGGAGACTATATAGAGAGCATATACATAAATAGATACACATAGAGAAAAAAAATGAAATAAATGGATATAAACATCTATAGAAAGAGATAATACATGCCTATATATCTAGACACAGAGAGAGAGAATGATTGATTTTAAGGAATTGGCACTTATAATTGTGGGGACTGTAAAGTACAAAACCTTTAGGGCAGGTCACAGGCTGGAAATTATTGTAGAATGTCTGGTATAATTTTGAGGCAGAATTCAAGAAACCTCAGTTTTTTCTCTTAAAGTCTTCAACTGATTGGATGAGACCCATCTGCTTTACTTAATGTTAATTGATTTAAATATTAACCACATGTGAATCACTTTATGGCAACTAGACCAGTGTTTGGCCAATAACTGAGCACCATACCCTAGCCAAGTTAACACCACATCACTGTTATTGTTTTTATTACTGGAAAGTCATAGAATAGAGCATAACTGAAATCAGCAATGTGAGGTCTGACAATTAAGTTCGCGAATTCATCCTAGAAAACGTGCTACATAACTCATTGCTGAGTATCACTGTGGTCACTTTTGAAGTATGCCCCTTGGAAAGCTATGCACCGATACCAGCACCTAGTCCATCCTTCAAAATAATTTTGGAACTCTTTTTCTGGATTGGCCATCAAAACTGTTGTATTAGCTTTGATGTCCTGAATGTCACCTTTGAATATTTCCTTCATCTTCAGGTAAAGAAAATAGTCATTGGGGGCCAGGTCAAGTGAGTAGGGTTTCCCAATACAGTAATTTGTTTATGGCTAAAAACTGCCCCCCACACAACTAGACAATTAAGTTTGCGAACTTGCCACCATGCCATGATGAGCAATGGCCATTCCAGAAAGAGTTCCAAAATTGCTTTGAAGGATGGACTAGGTGCTGGCATCAGTGCATAGTTTCCAAGGGGGATACTTCAAAGGTGGCTGTAGTGATATTCAACAATGAGGTATGTAGCACTCAGAACAACTAAGTTTATGGACTTAATTATCGGACCTTTATAATGGAGGACACAGACAACATAATTCATATTTGCTTTAGAAACAACTGCACACATAATCATGAAGACCCCAACAAAAGTCACAAAACTCAGATCTATTCTCATCACATTCATCTAACAAAAATTCCAAATACTTTTATTCCTGAAAGTTAATGTATGTGTTTTCATCTCCCACACCCAAGAATCACTCCTAGAATTTATCCAGTGTTTTTATTCATTGCCCCATCAAACACTGGTGGGCTGAATAATATGACACGCACTGTTAGCCTGGCATTCTGCTTCCACCACCAGTGGTTTCGGGAAGAAGAAAGAGATTGAAGGTGTTCACAAACTGTTGGATGGGAATATGGGCAAAAGATGAACAGCCCAAAGCAGGCAAAAATGTCGGAAGAACTGTCATCTGACTATCAGTTCCTAAATAATTGCATGTTGATTTTAGTGAACAACAAAATAAAGCGGTATTATTTCTTTTCAGCAGCACAGCATAAAAAGTGGTCATTTAAATTAGGTGTAATCAGATTTCTACAGCTCTTGAGACTCTACATCTGTATCCCCAAATGGTAAAATAATCATCAGATTCCATAAAACAGAATTACAAAAAGTCATTTGATTTCTAGCAAAAAAATTTCTTGGCTTCCGTGGTGGTATTTGGAAGGCTGTCTTAAAGTAAATTTTATTAGCCAAAGAAAGGCAGTAAATGACCATACCAGCTGTTATTCCATGAAATAAAGCATCGTGATTGTCATTTTGTTTTGGTTTGTTTTCCTGCTTCATTGTATACATTCAACTGTCAAATGCCCACTAGTCCTTCCCAAAAGTCACCTTTAAGGTACATTAATTTTAAAGAGTTGGACTCGATGGGAAAGCAGCCCTGTTCCTAAATGGACAAGATATACTGATGTATGTCACTGATCGTCTTTGCATGTTTGACTCCAGAACTGTTGTTTTTCCACTTCTGGAATTCTCATAAAAAATATGTGCACCTTCTTATGAGTCGGATCTGACTTGATGGCACTTGGCTTGGCTGGTACCTTCTTATGAAAACTGTTAATCAAAAAAATGTCTGTTGAATCTCCAGGGGTCTCACACCTATGTTATGGCATCTGCAGTGAGATGAAAATACAGTAAACTTGTTTGGGTCCCTCCAGTAATTATTCATGATGGTCATATCCACGTGCCAAGTGGTAGGGACAAATGACCATTTATCAGAAAAGACCCTTGAAAGCTTATAGAGGTTTGTAACACTCAGAACTTTGTAACCTCCACCCCACAGAGCCATACAGAATATGAAGAGTCAAGGAAATTGTGCTCAGTAAATGCATGATTAATTAAGACGATGTTTCCTATATTTTGTCCACATTACTATAATACGAAATGATACAAGAAGTATTGAGGAACATTCTGGGATTTTCACTGGGCATCCTCCTGTTTGGGATGTCCTGATATTCTTTTCATCAAGCCCCATTATGCTAGGAGTTGGATTCTAGGAGCTTTATTATTAAGTAGTTTAACAACAGGGTAAACTAAAATCCCATAACTTATACTCTTTTTAATGTCTCCTAGTTACTGTTTAAGTCAGTCTGCCTCATGACAGTGCTATGTATGTAAGAGTAAAACTGTGGTTCCTAGGGGATTAATTGGCTGATTTTCCAGAAACAGATCACCAGACCCTTCTTCTGAGGCATTTCTGGGTAGAGTTGAATCTCTAACCTTTCAGTACAAAGTTGAGCCTATTAATAACTTGCATGACCCAGGAGTTCACCTAACAACAGGAGACTGATTTATTTATTCTTGTACGGGTGTCTTAATTTTTACAGGAGGGAAACATCAGAAAAGATGGTGAGAGCTAATAAAAGCACATTACTCAGGAATGTTTATGAACCGTCCTCTCTATAATCACAGAAATTATAATAACATCATATTCTACTATTACACTGCACAAAATGATGAAAATATCTTAAAATTAGTAAAACTTGAATGTCAATAAATATGTTCATAAAAACAAGCAGTTCATGCAAAACTATAGAAGTAGCCAAAGGACTTGTTGCTGTGATTTTTGTCAGCAAACACTTCAGAAAAGTCTGGAATCAGAATGTTCATCACAAATGACCTCATAGCCTTCCTTCTGTTCCTGGGAACGGGGCATGTGTGTGTGCCATGCTCAAGGATGCAACATAGGAGTGTTAGGGCATGAAACAGTCTGACACGTCTCCATTTTGCTAAAACATGATGACTCCTAAGAGGAAGAAGAGAACATTGTGTTCAGTTTTGCCATTGATCTCATTAAACAGCAAAGGAACTCGGCTTTAGCACTTCGCGTTCCCTCATAAGCTAACAAATCCCTTTGAAGAGGGGGCAGGAGTCCTTGTGCAGCGGTTACGAGCTTGACTGCTAACCAAAAGATGCAGCAATTACTCCACAAAGCATGCAATGAAACAGTAGCCAAGAAGAATTAGCAAAGGTATTTCAATAATTCAGTGTCTTAAAACTCTTCTAATGGGAAGACTAATTGGAAAAATCAAGCCTCAGTACTGCCAGGCTTTACCAGTGGATTTAAATCTTTAATGCCAAAAATATTTACTGAAGCTGCAGAATAAAAGTGAAGTATATTTCAAATTATAGTTGCAATGAATCTGGGACATGTACCAAGTGGTAAAAAGTCTAAACTTTGTGAAATGCAGCTTTTGACCTGAAATTTATAAGAGATGCCTTAGTAATTACCTTGTCTGATGTACTTGTTTTAATGTATGATCATTTCATGCAGCTGTTGTTGCTGAGCTGCCCTTGAGCTGAGATTCCAACTCATGGGTCACCCTGTGGATGTTGAACAGAATTGCTCCATAGGGTTTTCAAGCCTGTGACCTTTCAGAAGTGCATCGATAGACCTTATTTCTGAGGTGTTTCTGGGTGATTGGAACCTTCAGTCTTCTGGTTAGTAGGCCAGTGTTTAACCATTTGTGCTGCAAGCACAGAAATTCTCTACAAAACACAGTATCGTGTGGTAACTGATTATAAGACAAGAAATAAAATCTATATTTTTCTATCCCCATTGAATTTGCTAAGTTATTCTTTTTACTCAAATTTAAATTTTGGTGAATTCTAAAACATTACTAGGATCATTATCATATTTCAGCAGGAATAAAAAAATCTTTCGGGGGAAAAAAGAATCTTCTAGCTCTCGATAAATATTGTGTAAATTAATTAATAAATAAAATTTAAAAACAAAAACCTAAAACAAAAAAGTCTTTGTATTTGTTAGGCTAGTTAAAAAAGAAAATATTACAATAATCTACTAATATATCTTATAACTTTCTCCAGAGGTTATGGAGAGGCTGCAATCAGGGAAACATAAACGCACACACTCCAGTGGCAAGGGAGAAGTGAGCTCAGAAAGCCAGAGGGCGGAGTGTGAGGAAGCTCCCCAGACAAGCTGGGAAACAGCTACTGTACTAGAAGCTAGAATAAGCAGCAAGGATTTCAGAAATCAGTAGTCCTGATTGGTTATACCTGAGACTTCGGCTGACAACCTGGCTGTCCTCGAAGAGCCACAGGGGACACAGAAATGCATCACTGCTTGCCATAATAAAAAAAAAAAATAGCACATCATTCTATAAAAGACTCTGGATGTAATTCACATGATAATGTAACATATAAATACTTTGACACCCTAGAAGGTAGGCTAAAAGCGGAGCTAAAACTAGAGCCCTACCTCTAGACTCTGCTGAATGCTTTTTTTTCATAATAATGGTGGTTATTCCATGTCCATCTACACAATTGAAAATGAAGTGTCACCCACAAACTGCAACTGTCCTTACTGTGTGTGGTGTACCCAAGGTCCTCTGACAGGAAAGCTCATCTCGTTTTGCAGGCCCATAAGTCTTTATACTCTGAAGTCAGCATCTTCCATGGCCAAAGGCTTCTTCACCCTCACCTCTCTTCACGTGCTGTCCACCGTTACACATCTTTACCCCGGAAAACAAAACCCAGAAGTACAACGAGCTGATTGCGGAGCTCCTAGTAGAATACCAGACCACCCAGCATGGATGAGGCCACCAGCACCAAGCATCCCTTTCAAGACTGGAGACTTTCCACCTGCCCTCTGGTAGCATACAAGGCGTTCCTTTGTCCTTGTCATACAACTGTTGCTTTTAATTTCTATCAGGTCAGCTCAACTCATGTCTGTCTTATGTATAACAGTACAAAACCTTGTCAAATCTTGTATCATTCTCTCCATTGTTGCATGTATGAACCTATTTTTACAGCTGCTAGGTCAATCTACCTCATTAAGGCTTTTCTGTTTTTTCAGTGACTCTCTACCAAACAGGATATGCTTTTCCAGTCTCTGGTCTTACTTGGGAAATTCTGGAGTTATAGTGGGTTAGTGCTTTGGAAGCAAGGATGGCAAAACTGCATCCTACATACTTTGGACACGGTGTCAGGAGTGTTCAGTTCCTGGAGAAAGACATCACATTTGCTAAAGCAGAGGGTCAGGAAAAAAAGAGGAAGGCACTTGTCTTAGTCAGCTAGTGCTGCTCTAACAGAACTACCACAAGTGGATGGCTTTAACAAAGGAAGGTTTATTCTTACATGGTTCGGTAGGCTACAAGTCCAAATTCAGGGCAAGGCTTTCCCCTTTGTCAGCTCTGGAGGAAAGCCTGGTTTTGCTTCAGTCTTTGTCCAGGGAGCATCTTGACACAGGATCCTCAGGTCTGAAAGACGTGCCCCTTCTCCCAGTGCTGCTTTCTTGATGGTGTGAGGTTCCCAGTTCTCTGCTTCCTTCTCTTTCCTTTTATCTCTTGTAGGATGAAAGGATTAAGGGTGGGGCAAGCCATACTCCAGAGAAACTCCCTTTACAGTAGAGCAGGGAGGTAATCCTATGATGTGATTTACAGTACCACCCTAATCCTTTAACACAGGAAAAATCACAAAGTGGAGGACAATCACAATCATGGCCCAGCCACATGGCTGTACCTATTTCAGGGGGGACACAATTCAATCCATGACAACACTCAACAAGAGGGATTGACACAGTGGTCGCAACAATGGGCTTAAGCATAAACATAACTGTGGGCGTGGTGCAGGACCAGGTACTGTTATGTTCTGTTGTTCACAGGGTCACTAGGAGTTGGAGCCATCTCTAAGGCATCTGATGACAGTAACAGTGATATAATTTGGAAGCCTAATAATGACATGGTTCTCCTCTATTTTTTGATACAATAGAATTGCCTACATGACGTGATCTCCCTCCTCTATGAGTTTTCAGTTTGTCATACTATGGGGGCTTATATGTTGCTGTGATGCTGGTAACTATACCACTGGTACTCACATACCAGCAGGGTCACCCCTGGCAGACAGGGTTCAGCTAAGCTTTCAGACTAAAACACACTAGGAAGAAGGACCCCGAAGTCTACTTTGGAAAAGTTAGCCAATGAAAACCTTATGAATGGCAGTATAACATTGTCTGATACAGTGCAGGAAGATAAGCCCCACAAGTCACTAAAAATATGAATGAGGAAGAACTGCCTACTCTAAGCAGAATCAACCTTAATGATGTGGATGGAGTGTAGCTTTTTGGACCTTCATTTGCTGACATGGCATGAATTAAAATCAGAAGAAACAGCTGCAAACATTCCACTAATATCAGAACCTGGAGTGCACCAAGTGTGAATCTAGGAAAATTGGAAATTATCAAAAATGAAATGAAACACATAAAGACTGATTTCTAGGCATTAGGTGAAGCAAAATGGACTTGTATTAGTGATTTTCAATTGAGTTATTATATAGTCAATGCCAAGCCAAGTGCCAATGAGGTATGACAATTAAGTTTGCAAACTCATTCTAGAAAATGTGCTACATACCTCATTTTTTGTCTATCACTACAGTCAACTTTGAAGTACTCACCTTGAGAAGCTATGTACCAATGCCAGTGCCTAGTCCACCCTTCAAAGCAATTTTGGAACTCTTTTTCTGGAATGGTCATCAGAGCTGTCGTCACATTACCTTTAATGTCCTGAATGTCATCAAAATGTCTTCCCTTCAATATTTCCTTTATCTTTGGGTAAAGAAAAAAGTCGCTGGAGACCAGATCAGGTGAGTAGGGAGGCCGTTCCAATACAGTTATTTGTTTACTGGCTAAAAAGTCCCTCAAAGACAACTATACAATTAAATTCACAGACTTGCCACTGTGCCACAGTGCACAATGGCTTGGATCAGAAGCACCTTGGTCCTCAAGACGACATCTTCACTTTCAAACACTCAGCAGAGATCTCTTGCAGCCAAATTGCCCAATGCAATGAGTATTTTGATTCCTTGTCTGCTGTTTTCATGGATGTTGATTGTAGACCCAGATAAAATAAAATCCTTGACAATCTCAGACTCCATTTATCATACTGTTGGTTATTGGCCCAGTTGTGAGGATTTTTTGCTTAATTTATGTTGAGATGTAATCCATACTGAAGGTAGGGTCTTTGATTCTCATCAGTAAGTGCTTCAAGTCCTCTTCACTTTCTGCAAGTAGGGATGTATCACCCGCATAACACAGGCCTTTAATGAGACCTCCTCTAATCCTGATGCTCTTGTCTTCATATAGTTCAGATTCTAGGATTATTTGCTCAGCAGTTTTCCTGACTTTAAACCACGCAGTATTCCCTTGTTCTATTCCAAATACTGTCTCTTGATTCACATACAAATTCTTCATGAGCACAGCTAAGTGTCCTGGAATTCCCATTCCCCATAGTGTTACCCATAATTTGTTATGATCCACACAGTCAAGTGCCTTTGTATAGTCAATAAAAACACAGACAAACATCTTTCGGGTATCCTCTCCTTTCACCCAAGATCCACCTGACATCAGCAATGATGTCCCGGGTTCCATGTCTTCTAAATCCAGTTGAAATTTCTGGCAGCTTCCTATCAACATATTGCTATAACCACTTTTATGTGATCTTCAGCAAATTTTGTTTACATGTGTTACTAATGATGTTATTTGATAATCTCCACATTTGGTTAGATCATATTTCTTGGAAATAGGCACAAATATGGATTTCTTCCAGTCAGATGGCTAGGTGGCTGGCTTTCAACTTTCTTGGCATAGAGGAATGAGTACCTCCAGTGTTGCACTTGTTTGTTGAAACATCCCAGTTGGTATTTCACCAATTCCCAGAGCCTTCATTTTCACCAGTCACCGTAGCACAGCTTGGACTTCTTCATTTGGAACCATCAGCTCTTGATCATATGCATCTCCTGAAATCTTGGCACACTGACCGACTCTCTTTTGGTATAGTGTATCTGTGTATCCCTCCGTTTTCTTCTGATGCTTCATGTATCATTTAATATTTTCCCCATAGAGAAGAGCAAGTTTGAGGTCTCTTCCGACATCTGTTTAAGTGTTTTCTTTGTCTCCTGTCTTTTTAGTTACCTCTTCTTCTGGATGTCATTCCACATCCGGTTTGGTCTTCAGTTATTAGTGTTTAATGCATTGAATCGACTCTTGAGACGATCTCCAAATTCAGGTAGGATATGCGCGGCCTGACAGTTAAGTTTGTGAACTCATCCTAGAAATAGTGCCCCATACCTCACTGCTGAATATCAGTACGGTCACCTTCAAAGTTCTCCCTTTGGGAAGCTCTGTGCTGATATCAGCACCTAGTCCACCCTTCAAAGCAATTTTGGAAATCTTTCTGGAATGGCCATCAGAGCTGTCATCATATTACTCGTGATGTCCTGAATGTCATCTAAGTGTCTTCCTTTCAATATTTCTTTTACCTTCAGATAAAGAAAATAGTCACTGGGGGCCAGATCAGGTGAATAGGGAAAGTGTCCCAGTACAGTTGTTTGTTTACCAGCTAAAAGCTCCCTCACAGATAGTGCCATGTGAGCTGGTACTATGTTGTGATGCAAGAGCAATGAGTTGGTGAAAAGCTCAGTTCATTCTCATCTAACTTTTTCTTGTAGCTTTTCAGAACTTCCAATAGTAAACTTGGTTAACTGTTTGGCCAGTTAGTACAAATTCACAATGAACAATCCCTCTGATATCAAAAAATGTTCATAACATCATTTTGACTCTTGGTTTGGACTGATGAAACTTTTGTGGTCGTGGAGAATTGGCTGACTTTCACTGGGCACTTTGACACTTCGTTTCAGGGTCATAGTGGTGCATCCATGTTTCATCAACAGTGATAACACGGTCTGAAACATCATCTTACCTCTCCAAAAGATCTTAGCAAACTTCAACTCTCCTATGCTTTTGTTGATTGGTGAGTTCCTTCAGGACCATTTTTGCACATAGCTTTCTCATGCCAAGATTTTCAGTTAAGGTTTTCCTGTTTCTCAATCAATGTTTACTCGGTCTGCTATGCTTCTCACACTCAGCTGATGATTTTGATGCACAATTTGACGAGTGTTTTTAATGCTTTCCTCAGTTCTATTCATTACTGGCCTTTAGTAATGTTTTGTCTTCTCTCAGAAGAACATTTAATCCACTTGTACACTGCTGTTTTCTTCATGGCATTACCCCCATAAACTTGGACCAACATGTCCTTGATTTCACTTCCACTCTTGCCAAGCTTAACAAGAAATTTAATGTTTGTTCATTGCTCTAATTCAAACTCCAACATTCTAGCAATGGCACACAAAAACATGCAATGACAATGAATGCCACTCAGCAAGACACGACCACATATTGACACAAACACAACTGTGAGACACTGATATACCAAGGTTATGAAACCTTACCGAGTTGTTTGTACAGTGCTGTCAACGTAAGCACACAATGGCAAGTCTGCAAACTTCATTGTCAGACCTCGTACTTATACTTTTGTCACCATATCTTTACACCTATTTAAAATTATTTCCTTAGGAGTAAGTACTGGTGAAAAAAAAGTAGGACAAAGATGAGACAAACTTTAAATGCTTTTGATCCAGATTGCCATGCTACAATGCAGAAATTGTACCAATTTATAATCCACCCCAGTCTTCATTAAATAATCTGTTTTCCTGAAAACCCAACTATGTACTGTAAGGGTATAAATCAGAATGAAATCCACTGCCATCAAGTTGGGTCTGACTCATAGCCACCCAAAGGTCAGAGTAGAACTGCCCCGTAGATTTTCCAAGGAATACTTAGTGGATGTGCACTGCTGATCTTTTGATTAACAGACATAGCACTTATCCCACTACACCAGCAGAGTTTCATCTGTAGAGTTACAACTGGTACAAATTAAATTCCACATAATCTTAGAAAACCCTTTGCAAATAGTATTTTAAGATATGGTCAATATTTAATTAGTCTGTTACAGTGTTTAAAATTCATTCTTAATTTTTATCATTTTCTTCAATAAAATATGCATACTATGTATATTTTTAAGCAGTCTGTGACTTGATTTAAATAAAATATGCCTCTAAATTTAAATAGAAATACTTTTCTAGACTAGCACCTCTCAAACTGTACTGTACTTAAAAAATCACTTGGGGATTTGTTAGATTTGAAGAGGAACCCAAGATTTTCCATTTTTAACAAATTCCCGGATGATAATGATACTGCTGATCCATGGACTACACTATGACCGACAGGCCCTAGAGGACTATCAGCAGCTGACAAATCACTCTTGGTGGTTGTCTCAAAATTATCACCATCTCTAGAAACTCTTCAGTTCAAGATCCTAGTTTCCAAATTGAGCAATCTGAAATTTCGTTTGCAATACTATCAGACTACTGACTACTGATAAGAAACGTCAGGCAGACAGACCTAAGAATTTTGGCAGGTTTTCTACTTTTAAAAAAAGTATGCTGAATTTTTCCACACTGCTGAAGATTGAACAACATGATAAGCATAACTGATATTACTGTGAAGACTGTTGAAGTGGCCAACAGTTTGTTTCATACAGATTTACCACAACAACCAAAAAAAGTTAAACAAAAACATACTGTATTCCGCTTCTTTTAAGCCATTGCCTTTGAGTTGATTTTGACTCAGCAATCCAAGGGAACAGAGCAGAATTTCTCCATAGTTTTTCCAAGGCTGTAAATCTTTATAGAACCCAGCTGCCACATCTTTATCCCGTGAATGGCTGATATGTTCAAATCACCAACCTTTTGGTTAGTAGCCAAATGTTCAAACAGTGAGCCACCAGGGGTCATCTCCATTTCTTTTAATTGATCTTATTTAGTTATTTCTACAGCCCACAATATACCATAGAAAAACCAAAATGCATAGGTTACTGTATCTGCTTGTGTTTTTATGTAGCAGGAATCAGGATGCCATATTCATCTCCTTGATGACATCCCTCACACCGTTGACCAAATTAAGAAATTCAGCACACAAATCCCACCAGAATTCTACCCACACAGTCTGGCTGACAGCTTTATCAACAACTCTGGAGCAAGAACAGGCTTAAGCCTGGGTCTCCCATCCCTGAAATGCCAACTGCAACGTAAATGTTTGGGCTGCGGTAGTAACAGAGCAGACAGGCCCTAAAAGTTCTAAACAGAGCAGATATTACTTTTGCTAACAACAAAAACAAGCTGCAGTATTCAGAATGTGCGTTCACTTTTAAGGCACTGATGCCTTAAGCAATCAGTTCCTTAGTGCTGATACCGAATATTGTATTCAAAATGCTAGTAATCACATTAAGAGGATAAGTAGCTTTCATTAAACTTATAAACCTTTCAACTGTCTGGAAGGCCAAAACCAAACCCACCGCCACTGAGTCAGTTTCAACTCACAGTGACACTATAGACAGAGTAGAACTGCCCCATAGAGTTTCCAAGGAGGGTCTGGTGGATTTGAACTGCCAACCTTTTGGTTAGCAGATATAGAACTTAACTGTTAGGCCACCAGAGCTTCCAAAATAAAAACTGAGCAATTAGCAGAGTAATGGGACAGGCAAGATAATGCCACATCCCTCCTCACCTGCATGGACGGTTAAATCTAAACAGAATGGACACTAGAGAAAGCTCTAATAAAAAAGGCTGATTTACATCAGATTCTTAACTGTTTTTGCTGACTGAAGTTATGTTGGTGGCTCCGAATTGTTCACCAAGCTTCTCTGGTAATCACTCATCAATTGCCCGAGGAGGTTGGCTGGAAGTGACAATCATCAGCAAAGCCCTCCAAAGAGGTAGTGAAGCCACTCAGTTTGGGCAGTTCTGTTCTAGGGGCAAGGCTGTTTGATAGGAAATACTGAGCTAGGAAAATGCAACCGCTCCAAGGAACAAGCAAGCGCAATAGTTACGACTCTTAGGAAGCTAGTAATTTGTAAAATGTTACAGAGATTATTATTTGATAACGAGACTTAGCTTAAGACTAACTAAGAATATTTAGGATTTTAGGAGATAAACAAAACAAAAGAGAATGTACACATGCCCCTATATCCTTTCCTGCTTGTTTGTTTTTGACCATTGTCTAAGCTAGTACAAAAGATTGGATTGTCAACTCTGACTCACATGCATCCAAGATTTTGCCCCATATCCAGCTTCATTAATGATGTAAAAGATCCAGGCAGTCAGGGAGCTCAGACACAGCAAGGAGAAGTCAGACACTGAGGTCAGCTCCCCAGGCCCTTTCTTCTCACAGTGAGGACACATTCTCCAAACCAGAAATCTCCACGAGGTCTCTAAGTGAAGTTTTGTGGGGTTGTCTCACACAATAAGGGGACCTTTAGTTTACGATACATCTGTTTTAAACCCCAGTGTTTATGCCATGTGTCATTAGTCTATCTGTTTAGGGACACAGTTGTCATGTAGACAAGCAGTCTAGATAGAGTCTCCTGCCCTTTTCTCCCCATCCCACGTGGAGAATTTGCACAGTAATCAGGGGTGAAATAAATCACAGCCCAGCTGCCTTAATGCCTCCCTCCTTATAGACTATTTTGACTGCCTAACTAAGTTAATGCAAGTATGTACACACTCTTCTTTAGGAATAATCACTTTATGTATGAACTTGAAATGTTATTTTCGTAGGAGTCTTCCTCTCCTAAAATTCAGTGTTTAAAGCTCTGTACCAGCAACACTCTGCAAACAAGAGTATCAGAATCACCTGGTAAATGTGAGGGGAAAAACAAAAGGCTCACAGTAGACATATCCCTAAGTCCTTAAAGAGCTCCAGAAGGTCTCATGTTGTGATTCGCAAATAAGGAGTGCTAGGCACTTAAAACCTAAAGTAAAGGGAAAATTGCTTTCATTTAAGTCACACTTCAGGCCACAAAGAAAGGGATTGATGCCTCATTGCCAAGCAGGATTTTCCAGAGTCCACCCAGCCTTCCCTGTCTTTACTCTTCTCTGTTGCTAAAATTTTTATCCGAGTTCTTGCTCTCAAACATCTCTTTGCATCCCCACTCAACCTCGCTTTTGACAAGAACATAAATTGCCCCTTCCTCCGAATCTTCATTTGGCACCAGCCAGTCTCTTCCCAGTTCCAGCTCTTGAGACCTGAGACTAGGGCACAGGACCGGACCTCTGGTCCTCTGGCTCACCGAGGAAACCTGGATAGAAATTCCTGAAGCTTAAACACACACGAAAGCAGCAGCAGCCACCTCAACCTGATTTCCTCGAGAAGACTTAGACTTTCGCCATTGCTTGTCCACAGGGCGGGGTCCCCTCTGCCCTGCTCCTCCTGCCGCAGTAGCGGGTAGACACTGTAAGAACAACGACAGGGTGCGGGCCCTGACCTCTTCTAACTTAACCAGGGAGGCAAAATCAAGCGCAACAGCCCACAGCTGACTCCTAGCAGATGCAGGGCAGATATGTTTCTGCCCTCCAATTAATTGTTCCACCCTTGGTTCTCTGTGTCTCTCTGCTGGGTCTGACAATTTGCAATAATGGCCACATAGAACTCACAGACAACACGGGATTTATTAAGGAAGTATTATAGATTGAAGTGTGTTCCCCCAAAATGCCTGTCAACTTGTCTAGGTCATGATTCCCAATATTGAGTGATTGTCCGCCATTGTGTCATGTGATCTGATTTCCTTATGTGTTGTAAATCCTACCCCTACTATGTTAATGAAGCAGCGTAAGAGGCAGTTATGTTAATAAGGCGGAGCTCGAAATACAACATTAGCTTGTGTCTTAAGTCACTGTCTTTTGTGATATAAAAGAAATTTGAAGGGTGAGACAGGCAGATCACATACCACCAAGGAAGTGGAGCGGAGAGGACTGCACATCCTTTGGGTCTGGGGCCCCTGCACCGAGAACTTCTTTGATGGGGGAGGCTGATGTCAAGGAACTTCACTCAGAGCCAACAGAGAGAGAAAGTTGCCCTGGAGCTGGCATCCTGAATTTGGACTTCAAGCCTCCTGGACCATGAAGAATAAATTTCTCTTGGCTAAAGCCATTCACTTGTGATGTTTCTGTTATAGCAGCACTAGATAACTGGGACAGGAAGTAACAGGTTACAGTTCAGGTTCAGGAATGCTCAGAATACAGTTTTTCCATCAGGACGCCCTCTTCTCAGCTACCCCTATGGCAAACTTCTCTCAGGCCCTTAGCCTCTCATGTTGGCCTCCATGCTACTTGGGCAAGAATTACAAAGTTCTTTTAGCTCTGCTGATAAATATCCGGAGCCACTCCACTCTGCCACGAAGACTCCTGCTTAAAGGCACTCAGCTTTCACCCTTACTGGGCCAGGAAGCCCGCTGTCTCCTGCTGCTCTTCTGGTTTTGCTGCCTCTGCTGCCATTGTTTGTTTGTCACTGCTTCTCGTCGTCTTTCACCAGCCCCAGTATCACTGCTCCTTCTTCTCTCTTCTGGATTTAGGAGATTATCAGCACAGAGATTGTGGGTCCAATGGAAACACTCTACTCCTGGTTCATTGTTCTTGGTAATGGTGAAATTCCACTCTCTATCTCAGGAATGGCTCAGTTTAAGCCTAGTAGAATGGCAAAACTAACCAATCTCACTAGGATTCCAAAACACAAACAAAAAAACCCACCACTGTGCAGTCATCTCTGCCTCATAGTGATCTATAGACTGTACAGATCATCATGGGTCTAAGGAGCACCTGGTGGATTCAAACTGCCAACATTTTGGTCAGCAGCCACAGCACTTGACCACTATACCACCAGGGTTTCCCATTGGGGTTCCATAAATCTTATTTGCATGATCCCATCTCCCCATTACAAAGAAAGATGAGCCAACCCAATGTGGAAATTATCTAACAACATCATTAATATCACATGCAAATAAAATTTTGCTCAAGATCATTCAAAAGCAACTGCAATAGTATATTGACAAGGAACTGCCACAAATTCAAGCTGGATTCAGAAGAGAATGTGGAACCAGGGTTATCACTGCTGCTGTCAGATGGATCTTGGCTGAAAGCTGAGAAGACCAAAAAGATGTTTACTTGTGTTTCATTAACTATGCAAAGACATTTGACTGTATGGGTCATAATAAATTATGGCTAACATTGTGAAAAATGAGAACTCCGGAACGCCCAATTGTGCTTTTAAGGAATCTGAATATCGATGGAGAGGCAGCCAGGCAAACAGAACAAGGAGAAACTGCATGATTTAAAGTCAGGAAAGGTGTGCATCAGGGTTGTATCCTTTCACCATACCTTTTCAATCTGTATGCTGAGCAAATGACCTGAGAATCTGGATTATACAGAGGAGAACACAGCATCAGGATTGGAGGATGACTCATTAACAGTCTGCATTATGCAGATGGCACCACTTTACTTGCTGGAAGAGAAGACTATTTGAAACACTTACTGATGAAGATCAAGGACCATGGCCTTCAGGATGGATTGCACCTCAACATCAAGAAAACTAGAATCTTCACAACTAGACCAGTAAGCAACATCATCATAAATGGAAAAAGGATTGAGGTTGACAAGTATTTTACTTGGCTTCACAATCAACACCCATGGAAGCAGCATTCAAGAAATCAAAAGATGCACTGCACTGGAAAACTCTGCTGCAAAGAATCTCTTTAAAGTATTGAAAAGTAAAAATGTCACCTTGAAGACTAAAGTGCACCTTATCCAAGCCACGATATTTTCAATCACAGCTTATGCATGTGAAAGCTGGACTGTGAACAAAGAAGACAGAAGGAGAAATTAATGGCTTTGAATTGTGGTATTGGAGAAAAATGTTGAATGTACCATGGACCGCCAAAAGAACCAGCAGATCTGTTCTGGAAGACGTACAGCCAGAGTGCTCCTTGGAAGCAAAGATGGCAAGACTACATCTTACCTACTTTGGACATGTTGTGAGGAAGGCTCAGCACCTGGAGAGGGGCATCATGCTTGGTAGAGTGGAGGGTCACCGAAACACAGGAAGACTCTCGAGAAGACGGACTGACACAGTGGCCACAACAATGGGCTTATGCATAAAAACGTTGCGGATATGGCACAAGACTGGGCAGTGTTTCATTCTGTTGTGCATAGAGTCACTATGAGTTGGAACTGACATAACAGCATCTAACAACAGCAACCCCCCAAGAGTCACATCAATTTTATTTACATTATTAGCAAGCTATCCAATCTCTTTGCTGAGCCACAGACGCCTCATTTTTTGCAGACTCATCCAACCGTTCGGTGGGAATTAGAAAGACTGTGGCTAGAGGGACCATGTTAGGTAATTCACTGTACCACAGTGTCCTGAAGCTGCCCTCAAAACTTCCTCATGATGGTTGTCTGACCTTTCTGCCACAACCTAAGAGTCTGAGATTAGCAATGGCACCAGTGTGTCAGAGGAATAAATCAAAGCGTGCACCTCAGTTGTGAGATAGAAAGTCCCTAATTAATCCCACCCGGCTTCACCCAATCTAAGCAGATGCGCCTTTGCTCTATTTGAACCACAAATTAGCTCAGGCTTCACTGGTAGCTATAGAGACCTTTCTTGAAAGCACATGGTAATGCAAAAAGAAGGAATAATTTGCTGCTTATCAATGTATGCCTTGGAAAATAGAAGTCAACTGGGTGAAATTAAACCAAAAACATAATCAGTAAATAATACTAAAATGTTCTTGCTGTTAATAATGCCAAATTCAATTTTTGAAACTTTGGAAATAGCAGCAGTTTAAGCTTGAACAGCACTTCACAGCTTACAAAGTATTTTCATCAAGTTTTCCATTTGAACAGAAAATAAAGGAGTAAATCGCACAACTTGAATGTAAAAACAGTGGGAAGAAGACATAAAGCTGGTGGTACAGACTTTGCAGAAAGTCATCTTTTGTTTTGACTATTTAAACATTTGGAGGCATGAATTTACAGAAATTCATGGGGAGAAAATGATTTGGTTTAAGCTACAGAATATGTTGTCAAGAGCTGCCATGTTATGAGTATATTTTACAATCTTTACATTTCAGCCTCTGAAGATAGCCAAATCAAATTTCCATTTGATTTCTGTGCAAGAAAACATTTCTGTGAAACTTCCTGTTGCAGAAAACGTGCTTAACTGCAGGAATGGTTTGATGCGGGCTCTGGATGCATGACAAACCCTGTTGTTGCTGTTGTTATTATGTGCTGTCAAGTCGGTTCTGACTCACAGTGATCCTATGCACAACAGAATGAAAAACTGCCAGGTCTTGTTTATGCCTAAGCCCATTGCTGTAGCCACTGCGCCAACCTATCTTGTTGAGGGTCTTCCTCTTTTTCGCTGACGCTCCACTCTACCAAGCATGATGTCCCTCTCCAGGGACTGATCCTTCCTGAGAGCATGTCCGAAGTATGTAAGACATAGTCTTGCCATCTTTGCTTCCAAGGAGCACTCTAGGTGTACTTCTTCCAGAACAGATTGTTGGTTCTTTTGGCGGTACATCATATGTTCAACATTCTTCTCCAAGACTACAGTTCAAAGGCATCAATCCTTCTTCTGTCTTCTTTGTTCATAGTCCAGCTTTCACATGCATATGATGCGATTGAAAATACAATGGCTTGAGTAAGCTACGTTTTAGTCTTCAAGGTAACATCCTTACTTTTGAATACTTTGAAGAGGTCCTTTGCAGCAGATTTTTTTCCTTTTCATTTCTTGACTGCTGTTTCCAAGGGCGTTGATTGTGGACCCAAGTAAAATGAAATCTTTGACAACCTCAATCCTTTCTCCATTTATGACAATGTTGCTTACTGGTCTAGTTGTGAGGATTTTTATGTTCCTGATGTTGAGGTGCAATCCATACTGAAGGCTGCAGTCCTTGACCTTCATCAATGTTTCAAATCTTCTTCACTTCCAGCAAGCAAGGTGGTGTCATCTGCATAACACAGGTTGTTAGTGAGTAGTCCTCCAATCCTGATGCCTCATTCTCCTGTGTATAATCCAGTTTCTCAGATTATTTGCTTGGCATACAGATTAAAAAGGTATAGTGAAAGGACACAACCCTGACACACGCCTTTCCTGACTTTAAATCACACAGTGTCCCCTTGTTCTGTTCTGATCCACATACAGATTCCTAAAGAGCACAGCTAGGCATTCTGGAATTCCCATTCTCTGCAACATTAGCCATAGCTTAGTATGATCTACACAGTCGAATGCTTTTGCTTAGTCGATGAAATACAAGTAAACATCTTGCTGGCATTCTTTACTTTCAGCCAAGATCCATCCGACATTAGTGATGATATCCTTGGTTCCACATTCTCTTCCGAACCCAGCTTGAATTTCTGGCAGTTCCTTATCAATATATTGTTGTAGTCGCTTTTGAATGATCTTGAGCAGAATTTTACTTGCATGTGATATCAACAATATTGTTCAGTAATTTCCACATTTGGTTGATCACCTTTCTTTGGAATGGGCATAAACGTGGATCTCTTCCAGTCAGTTGGGCAGGTAGCTGTCCTCCAGATTTCTTGGCATAGACGAGTGAGTACTTCCAGGGCTGCATCTGCTTGTTGAAATATCTCAGTTGATATTCCATCAGTTCCAGGAGCCTTGTTTTTCGCCAGTGCCTTCAATGCAGCTTCAACTTCTTCCTTCAGTACCACTGGTCCCTGATCATATGCTACCTCTTCAAATGGCTGGACATCAACTAGTACTTTCTGGTATAGTGACTCTGTATATTCCTTCCGTCTTCTTTTGATGCTCTCTGTAGAATCCTTCACTATTGCAACTCGAGGCTTGAAACTTTTTCCTAAGTTCTTTCAGCTTTACAAATGCAGAACTTTATTTTCTTTCTTCCATGTCTAGGACAAACCCTACCAATTGTAAATGGCTACTACATCAGCAGCTGGTGACCATGACTTACCTAATCCTAAGTAGTTCTCATGGAGTAGTTTCCTCTGTGTATCAGAGTTCTGTTGGTAGCCTATAGTGTATCTGGAAGTAATGGCCAACTGTATCCACAGCCCAAACAGGAAAGTATCTGAAATGCTATTACCTACTATTTGATTTTGGAGTGGTGCTTGGTCTAGTCTCCTCAGAATCAAATCAAATCTTAAGAATGCAATGAGTTCCTAGTAACATTAGTGTGACTCCTTCA
This sequence comes from Heterohyrax brucei, assembly GCA_028571685.1. NCBI lineage: Eukaryota > Metazoa > Chordata > Mammalia > Hyracoidea > Procaviidae > Heterohyrax > Heterohyrax brucei. The sequence goes on along the minus strand of CM053148.1, from coordinate 135,293,597 downwards.
CGAGTGATGTGAGGAAACAGCAACACCTAGAACATAGTCCTTAAAGCCTGGACAAGATAAGAGCAATTCTTTGGCATGTCTTCAAAAAAAGAGGAAGAAAGAGACACAGATTCTGTCTTCTTGTAAGCCTACAGATAGGTGCTCTTTAATACCAAGCACTTCATTCTCTATCCAGAGTTCTAATTATCAAATCACTTTGCACAGTATTTCTCAAAATTTTTATGTCAATAAGAATGGCAAAGAAAATAAAAAGGAGACACTTTCCTCATGAAAATGATGATACAAATTTTATACAAAGTTATTCACTCTGAAGAAGTGTAAATGGCTTTTGAAAAGTAATATCCTAAACAATTTGCAATAAAAGGCAGCCTAGTGGCACAATGGTTAAGCAGTCAACTGCTAACCAAAAGACTGGTGTTTCAAACCCACCTGGCTGCTCCATGGGAGAAAGACCTAGCCATCTGCTTCTATAAAGATCACACTCAAGAAAACCTTGTTGGATAGTGCTACTCTGTCATATCTGATCACTATGAATCAGAATCAAAGTAACAGCACCCAACAACATTTGATATTATTTATATTTTATATAAGTGAAACACCTAATAATTGATTTCACTTGGGGAGAGGAGAGAATGAAGACACTCTCATCAAAAAAGAACAAGAGAATAAGTAAGATAAATAAGTACCTTTAAGACCAAGGTATAGAGGACATCAATTTTGTTTGCACCCTTTTTAAGGGGGCAGTAGCATGTAGTCCCCAGTCTGCTTGATAGTGGAGTTCACCTAGATTCATGTATTTCTAGTATTCTTTGTCTTTGTGTTCTTAATTTCATCTTTGAAATAATCGATTTGTTTATTCATTCAACATTTATTGAGGATCTACTAATTTATGTGCCAGACAGTGTTGTAAATATTGGAACACAGCAGTGAACAAAACAGAAAAAGGCCTTCATTTCATGGAGCCTGCAGTCTAGCGAGCTATAATTTAAATATAAGTAAACAAAATACTATGTCTATGTTGATAATGGATTTTACAAACCACTTGTATGTACCTATAACTCAGTATGAACACAGTATATAACCATAATCCTCAGTTTAGGAACCCACCCTTCCTCCTCTACAGACTGAATCAAGATGACAAGTTCAGCCACCACATCAAAGATTTGGAGCAATTTCTGTTTTGGCCTCTTCTCTGTGTCTTACTCTGTATTAGACTGCATGGCATTTTACCCAGCCCCATTTCCGTACTCTGGTGAGTTATTTTCCCCAACAAAGAAGTTGACCCCCAAAACAGGCCTGGAACGGAGACCTGCTCAGTGTCTTCTAGGATTGTGATGAAAATTGCTAAGATCCTAAAATGTTTTTATTGGCATGAACCAATTCAAAAAACTGTATGTCCCATAACAAGGGCAATTCATCATGATATAATTGAAAACTATGACTTGATGGGCAAGTTTATGGAAAAAACCAAAACCCACTGCTGTTGAATAAATATTGACTTATGCAGACCTCAATTATGCAGAGTAGAACTGCACTCCATTGGATTTTCAAGGAAGTGAACTTCTGTAAGCAGATCATCAGGTCTTTCTTCCAAAGCACCTTGTCACTATTATTATTATTATTTTACTAAACTCCTACCAAATACTGCAGAAATCAATACAGTGCTGGAGTAATGTTTGAGTCTCTTGATATTCCAGGCTAGTACACAGCTTTGCATTAGCAGCATCCTGGGCCAGCAGGAAAATAGGCATTGACTATACATTGACTGATAGATTTCAGTCACAGCGTAAGCTATGAGCTGTTTCATTTTGCAACTGCTAAAAGGCCAAGAGCTCTTTCATAACAATCCCTGCAAAAGTTACAGCATATAGGAGCACTATAGTTACATCTGCCCAGATCTAGTAAAAGAATTTAACAAGTATGACACAGATGGGCCAAGTGGATTAAACAGTATACTGGAATCAAAGCAATCTCAAAGAAAAGATTTTCCATTGACATTGGTTATGGGAGATTCTTGGACATTAAGCCTTTCTTTGTACAGAATTTTTTAATCCAGGCTTCACATAATCTGCCTAAGAAATGAAAGCTAAAGCAATTCAGAATTATCTCATTGATATCAAACAGACTTACTGATATGGATATTCAGGGGCTTTGAGTATTGCTTTTATACTCAAGAAAAAAAAAGGATAGATTTTTGAAAACAGGACAAGAAATTTCAATAATTATGAACTGCTATCATCACTGGCATCATCACCACCATCCCCAAAACAGTGTTTGTTGAAAGTAATTTTAGAAATAGGAACCTGGTAACTTGATTTAAGTTCTTACTTGTATTCTATTTCTTGCTTTAAAAAAAGGCAGATGACTGGAAGACAATTTTTATTTTGTTTTATTTTTTTTAGAAAAAGCAGTGTTACATAGCATTCAGGTATTACCACAACAATAACCTTTGTCTATTGAGATTATTTCCTGTTCACATGTCTGAGGTGGCATCACTGTTCCAACGTATACAGGACAGACAGAGAGAGAAGTGCTGTGTGCAAACAGAAGTCTGCTTCTAATGGAGATGTTCTGACCACTCTTCCGGTCTCTCATTTGGCAGAAATGACTAGCAGTGTCAAGACCCAATCAAATCTCCATTAGCTGCTTCAGGGTGGTTTTAATGGGCCTGCTCCATCTCTGTTCTTTAGTGGTAGTAACAAACACCAAATACCAAACCAAACCAAGTGCATTGCTTTTCAGAATAATTCCAAAATGATCATTTGCACTGTGCCAGCATTGCAATAATACAAATTTTCTGTTATGAGAAAAATGGGTACAGGTTTTGACAGGATTTTCATGAAAACATTCATTCTCATAATGATATGTTATATTTATCTTCTTCTCAAAAGAGGCTAAAGCATTCAATGATGTCAAAGGACTTTGGTTCTACAACCTCATGCTAAACCTACAGCTCTGATTAACTAGGTTCACATCTCATGCAATCCGTGTCCCCTCAGTTCACTAAATGAATTTAGAAAAGAATGAAGAAAGTTGGGTGATAAATTTTAGCGAGTGAGTTTTGATACTTTAAGCAGGTCTCACTTTCCCAGCCATTCCCCTGACTCCATCAAGCCAACTGTCACGGACTGAATTGTGTCCCCCCATAAATGTGTACAGCAGTTTGGCTCCACAATTCCCAGTATTATTGCCCTCCATTCTGTGGTCTTCCTATGCAGTAAATCCTAATCCCTGCCTGTGGTTAATAGACTGGATTATGTTGAAGAGAGTTAGGGTGGGGCTTCCAAAGGTCACGTCCCTGCTGTAATGTAATGGGAATTTCCCTGGAGTGTGGCTTGCACCACCTTTTATCCTTTTATCTTACAAAAGATAAAAGGAAAGGGAAGTAAGTGGAGAGTTGGGGACCTCATACCACTGATAAAGCAGCACTACGAGCAGAGTGTGTCCTTTGGATCTGAGGTTCCTATGCTAAGATGCTCTCAGACCAAAGAAAGACTGATGTAGCACAAGGACTTTCCTCCAGAGCTAACAGAAAGAGAATACAACCCCCTGGAGCTAGACTTCCAGCCTACTAGACTATGTGAGAATAAGCTTTTCTTTGTCAAAGCCGCCACTTGTGGTATTCTCTGTTAGTGAAACACCGGATGGCCAAGATACCAACCATAGCTTATCCAGTCAGTAGTTTAAGCCCAAAATTTATGGGGCAATAGAAAGCACTAGTGGATATGAGTCATTCTTCCACTTTAGAACAAAACCTCCATCACTGTCATAATAAAGTATACCAAGAAAACATTAAGCATCCCACTTTGGTGAGTGGTGTCTGGGGTCTTAAAAGTTAAGAAGCAGCCATCTAAGGATAGATGTCACAGGTTGGTAATTAACAGCTATAATCCCAATGATACTAATAACCAAACCTCAGTGATTTTACATATTTTCAAGGATTTTGGATATAAACCAGCTGCCCAACTCTTTGTTTTGTTTTTTTCTTTTACATTAATTTTTTTTAATATTATTATGATTGAATGAAAATGTACATTCCCACATAAATTTCCATGTCTGCCTATATGCAGCTTCCACTGCCCTCCCTGCCCGGTGGCAGCACACTCTTTCTCTCTGCTTCATAAATGTCTCATCTTCCCAACAGTCTCCTTTCCACTCCTCTCCACCCACTCCCCTTCCTCCAGTAAGGGGTCAGCAGGATGATATCCTATAGATGCATAGAACCATAAAGTGCATCCAAGATGGTCACCCTGTGTCACCAAGTCCAATCCATTCCTGTTCAAAGAGTGGACCTACATTGTGATTTATGGGCAGGGGCAGCATCGGGGCCAGGGGCCATGCTCCCAGGGGAACCCCGAGGCCCCTGGACCATCAATTGCGGTCTTTTAGTGGAGAGCTCAGGGTTCACCCCTTTTTATTCTTGTATGGCCAATGAGACTCAACTTTGTGAGGTCCATCACAGCTATCACTGGTGGTGGCCGAGCACCATCCTGTTCTTCCAGTGACAAGTCGATGTAGACACTCACTCATGTGGGTCTCTCTGTCCTCTGGGTTCTCTTTTCCCCATGTCATTTTGGTCCTTGGTGATAATCCATTCCTGCTGAGTTGGGACCACTTGTTGGAACCCTCAGATGGCAGCTTGGCAGCTTTTAAGACCCCAGATGCCACTCACCAATGTGGGGTGCAGAGAGCCCTCTTAGCAAGACATTAGTTATGCCAATTGGCCTCAATCTCCCAAGAGCACGGTCCCCTGCCCCCTGCCCCAGCTACTCTGAACTTGCAATGTTGGGTTAAGATGGAAGTAATACTCAAGTTATGTTGAAGTTCTCTTAATATTGATCTTCTTTCTAATGTGTGCTGTCACCAATTTTGCTCAACCAAATTTCTATCAACTAATCTAAATCCTGCCCCCCTGACCTACTCTCCCTCCCCTCCCTTGCAGCCATCAAGGAGTCTTTTCTTCTATGCATAAGTCTGATTTTAAGTTCTTATCATAGGGGTCTCATACAATATTTGTCCTTTTGTCGCTGACTGCTTTCACTCAATATAATGTCCTCCAATTGAAACCACGTTATGAGATGTTTCCTGACCCAACTCTTATAAGATGTAGGTTGCCTGAGGTCTTCAGATACAAGACAGGACTTAGAAAGGAGTTACAGAGCATGAGCTGTCAGAGGACAAGGTATACAGCGGGAGCTTCCCCTTCTCACCTTTCTTGTTAATACTCTAAGAGTTATTATGTGACTAAATGGGTGGGATGGGAAAAGCACTGAGAAGACAGACCAAGACTTGCAAAATCTTCATGTTTCCCTTTCTGAGTCAGTCTTGGACCAGGACATTGCCTGCCTTCTCTTCTGTTATGGAATCTCTATGGTCAATAAAGTCTTCTAAGATTCTCCAAGCTAACAGGTCACTGGCTTCCCTAAGTTATTCCAGGATCCAAAGAGATCTGGTTCCTGGGGGGAAGGTGATAAGGCTAGGTCCTGTGGAAGTAACTGACAAGACATTTTTCACTAAGAGTTCACTCCCACTGGCCTTTGTTGCCAAAAGGGCACCCCACTACCTGCCCTAACCCTTGGACCTGGAGAACTGCCCAGTGGTCTCAACTGATCCACATAGGCAGCAATCCTTATGCAAAATGCAAATTTCTCCTCTGTTTTACACTTGCTTAGGATACGTTCTACAGAAAAAGCAAATCTCAAGATAATTTGTAAATATCTATTCAAGGCTATTCCACTCTGAAAAATGACCGTGAGTTCTCTCTGTCTCTCTGTCTGTCTGTCTCTCTCTCTCTCTCATACACACACATGCACACATGCTCATCCCTAACATTCGGAGGGCCCAAAGCAAGAATACAAAAGAGACTCACATTCCATCTTCTCTAAAAACAGTTGAAAATTACATGTTAAGTTTTGCCCATGGCCAAGCCAAGGTTTCCAACAAGAGCCTTGTATCTAGCCTCCACAAAAATGTTTTAAGGAGCTAAATATTCCTGAAGTCAGCCCTTCAGCCTATAAGCCTGAGGGACAGCACAGACATGCTTGTCCAGGGTAAGACAGAAGCTGGCTCTGGGATTAGTTCTTCCAGACTGTGACTGGACCTGCCCAAACCCAAGACCAGAGGTCTAGTGAAGCACTTCTAACTCTGGATTTTCCCACACCCTGACCGAAACATTTGACCATTCAAACTCACCTAGGGGGACCTTGAAAGAAAGACCTGGTGGTCTGCTTCAGAAAAACCACAGGCTTGACAGCCCCATAGAACACAAACCCACTCTGAAACACACAGGATTGCCATAAATCAGAATCAATTCAACAGCAACTCATTTGGCTTGGGGGTTTTTGTTTGGTTTTGCAAGCATACTTCTAAAAGCACACCACCAGAGACAGATTGTCAGGATGATGCAGGATCCAGCAGTGTATCCTTCTGTTGTACGTGAGGTCACTATGAGTCAAAGTGACTCAATAGCACTTAACAACAACATGATCAACACACAAGATCTGCAAAGAGTTTTGTTTGTTTCAGAATGGTGGTTCTCAATCTGAACTCACATAGAATCATCTGGGAGAGATTATAAAAAGGGTAATGCCTGGCTCCATCTTAGAGACTGTGGTTTAATTGGCTTGTTACACTATTTTGTGCTGAGAGTTGATTAGAAGTTCCCAAGGAGGCTATCGTGCATGGCCAGGTTAAAAACTTGGGATAGCAGAGAAGTCAGAGACCAGCTGCCTTTTCCACATGGTTCCACAGCCTCTATATAAATTCATATTTGCTAATAGTGGAGAGGGTACAGTGGTTAAGTGCTACAGCTGCTAATAAAAAGGTCGTCAGTTCAAATCCACCATCTGCTTCTTAGAAACTCTACTGGGCAGTTCTGCTCTGCCCTTTATGGTCACTATGAGTCAGAATTGACTTGATAGCAGCAGGGGTTTTTTAGTTTAATAGAGGAGAGTGAAATGCTGACTAATGTCTCTCAACGCAAGTATCATAATCCAGTTTCTGCCTATCTATTACAACTATTCCACTTTTAATTATAGCCAAAACATTTTGTTGTAAGTGAATTTCTTTTCCCTTTCCTTTATTGTTTCTGTAGGAAGATGTGAATGTTGGCAGTGTGTTAGAGACTAACAAGAAAAAAAAACATCCTAAAAGACATCAAGGAGCCATGAAAAGTACTCAGCTTCTAAAGGAGGAGGGCAGCAGTTGAAACCCCCAGCTCCTCTTCACAGGAGAAATAGGTGACGGTCTGCTTCTGCAAGGATTACATCCTTAGACACCACTGGGGCAACTCTACTTTGTCATACAGGGTCACTATGCATCAAGACTGACTTCAGAACCACAGGTAGAGGACATCATGAAGTGTTCACCATATAATCTTGGCCTGAATGCATTCATTTTTCTCCAAATCCAAAGAAAGAAGGCGGCTCATATCTTTTATATATTTATGCAACCCTAGGCTGTAGGGGGAAAACCTGGTGGCATAGTGGGTAAGTGCTATGGCTGCTAACCAAAAGGTCAGCTACTTCAATCCACCAGGTGCTCCTTTGAAACTCTAGGGGTGGTTCTACTCTGTCCTGTAGGGTCTCTGTGAGTCAGTGTCAACAGCACTGGGTTTGGTTTTCTGTTTTAGGCTATAGAGGTGCTATGAGTTGGAATTGGCTCAACAGCACTGTTCTTTTAAGGCTCTTTTAATGATAATAAAGAATAGATAATTATCTGAAAAATCTTCTATTACAAGAGTAGATTTCTTCCCTAAAATTACTAGTAAATAACATTTGTGCCATATTCTCATAACTTTGCCCCAAACAAGGCCAGTGTATCAGATTTTCCTCAGCCTCATAAAGTTCTCTGCCTTTTCAGCACACACAATTTAATTACAGAGAGAAAATATAAACCACCCTGTGGAGTGCTGAGAACTAGCCATCATCTTTATTTATGAGTGTTCTAAACAAAACAAACAAACAAAAAAGTGCACAAATATGGAAACAGTCATTGTAGCCCAGGCCACACCAGAGTAGCAGGTGGAGGGCGGGGGTAAAAATAGGGTCACCACATGTTATAAACAGTATTTTTTTTTTTTTTTTGGCTTTGTCTTCTACTTCCCCTGCCAAAACTCAAGTCCCCTCTTTGTTAACTCTCAAAGAACTGTGGAAGCCTCAGAGGGAAACAGAAACTAATCCTGTATTGGCCATGGTGGTCTTTCCTTTTCTTCTGTCATGCTCAGGCTCTCTGTAGACTAGTAACTAACTTGTTAGTTACAAGTACTCTTGTAGACTACTTGTCTAAGAGGACTCCAGAGTCATGAGCTATGCCATTATCACCTGCCAAAGATGACAGCACAGCTACCCATGCTAAGTGCCCAATCCAAGAGCACCTAACCACACTCTGAACATTCAGTCTTTACTCCTGGAGCAGCTGCTGTTACACAGCTGCTTATGACTTACACAGTTAACCTCCATGGAGGGTCTAGAAGAATGGCTCTCTCTCGTTAAACTCTTCATCACAATCCCCTTTCCCTAGGTAATGAGCGATACTCCATGGAGTCTGGACCAGAGAACAACATGATTAAAAGACGGACATTGCTGTTAGTTGCCATCTAGTAGATCCCAACAAATGGTAACCCCATGTCTTACAGAGCAAAACTGTTGCATAGAGTTTTCTTGATTGTAGTCTTTGCAGACACAGATCACCAGGCCTACCTTCACAGTAACACTAGGTAGATTCAAGCTGCCAACTTTCAGGTTAGTAAACAAGTACCTAGCCAAGCCAAGCCACTGCCATTGAGTCCAACTCAAAGTGACATACAGGTCAGAGTCACCTAAACCAAAAAAAAAACAAACCCAGTGCTGTCGAGTTGATGCCAACTCAGAGTGACACTGTAGGACAGGGTAGAATTGCCCCCATACGGTTTCCAAGGACTGCCTGACAGATTTGAACTGCCAATCTTTTGGTTAGCAGCCATAATGCTAAACCAGTACACCACCAGAGTCACCTCTGATGTAAAAGACATTTGCTCTGCTTAAAATCTTCTGACGTTCATCCATTCTCCTAGAATCAAACATGTTTCTCTTGGTTTTCTCTGATAAATTTACTTATTGGAGATTCTTCAGTTCATGTATTCCTATTCCCAGCCCAGTCATCCAGACGCTCATTCATTCATTCAGGAAGGTACAACAATGACCTAGACAGATGCAGTCCTCGCCTCATCAGCAGAGGGCAGAGTATGGGCTCTGGCGAACAGTTCCAGATGCCAGGAGCATGCACAGGACTGGCACCTCTTCCTAGTTGTGAAGTCAAGAAAAAGTTCTCAGAGGAAGGAAATGGCCTCAAAACTGTAATAAAAGGAGTAGGAAGAATGAGGCAGACAGGCAAAGCCCAAGATACAGATAGAGGTTATGGGATGGGGGCTAAAGGAGCAATGGGCAGAGGAAGGGACACTTTTAGACATAAAGACCATTATGTGCAAAGTCCCAGAGATTAGAAGGAGCAGCTCATCCACAGGTAACACCAAAGTCTCACTTCCAGCAGGAGTTTTAACTTTCTAAACCAACAAATTGTTACCATAGAGGAGAGATAATGGATGGTTGGGTTTGAGCTCCTGAGTTTTTCCTTGGGAAAGTTTTAATAATTAGGCAAAGGCCCTGAAGGCAGAAAGTCAGATGAAAATAGGGTCACCAGATAAAATACAGAATGCCCAGTCAAACTGAATTTCGGATAAACAACTGATAATTTTTCAGTATAAATATTTCCCAAATATTGCTTGGGGCATACACTATAACATTATTTGCTTTTTATCTGGAATTCTAATTTAACTAGGCATCTTCTGTTTTCATTTGCTAAATCTGGCAACCCTAGGTGAAAAAACGATCCATAAACTTGGTTACTTTCACTGGAAAATCAATTGGAAAAAGAAGAGATAAGATTATAAAAGCAGACATCAATGGTAAAAACATAAAAATCCAACTCACAGAGAAAAAAAAGAAATGCACACACCACACACACAGAGAGCCAAGCAAAGTTCCTTCTCTGAATTCTAAATAACTAAAAACCATGTCATATATTCCACAATAGCAAGTAGAGAGACTTCACTGCCAGGAGCATTTCTCATGAGCAGGATTGCAGAAGAAGGACCCTGAAGCTAAGTTACCAAGTTACCAGTAACCACTGGCTCAGGCAACAACCCTGATACTGACATAGAAGAGCTCCATAGTCACTGAGTGACAGGGCTAGCAAGCTTCAGACCCCTGGTCACATACACAGCTAAGGTAGTGACAACATAGTTGTCCTTGAGAAACCTGCCTACTGGGATCATGTCCAAATGCATGTGTGTTCCTGTTTCATTTGGGTTTTTCTTCTGGTGTCTAGTTATAATAGAGCCCTGTGCACATGCTTCACAGTCCAGTCTCAACATATAGGCCCTGCCGTGTCTCCCACCATGTGACTGTCAATTTGTTGTACTGTGGTGGCTTGCATGTGGCTATAATTCTGGAAACTATGCCACAGATATTTCAAAAGCCAGCATGGTCACCCACAGGGGACAGAGTTCAGTGAAGCCCACAGTCTAAGACAGACTACTTCCAACAATTAGGAATGAAAGCTTTAAGCACAAGGCTTCAGTCCAGTTCATTCTCATCCCTGCTGAGAATGTGAATTTCTGTCCCAGATACACTGAATCAGAATCTACAAGATTCAACAAGATCACCAGGCAATTCTAATATACAATAAGTTTGAGAACCACTGCTCTACACTAGGTTCTTGGAATTGGTCCCTAAGCAGTAGCATTAGAATCACCTGGGAACTTGTCAGAAATGTAAATTCTTAGCAGGGATTCAAAGTCCAGCTTAAGGGTCACAACAGAATTTTTGTCTAATACGTGCTGGAAGATGAGGCCTTAGGTGGGAAAGTACTCCCAATATACAGTAACCACAAAAATGGATGTGAGCACACCAATGACCGTGACGAGTGTTCAGGACCAAGCAGCTCTTCATTCTGTTGTGCCCAGTGTCACAGAGAGTTCATTAACAGCCAGCAACCACCTGTGCCTCAGAAAGAACCTGGATGAAAGTCAGTGCATCCACACCAGGAGCAAGGGTTAAGGCAGAAGAAAACAGAGCAGACCAAGAACACAGGCAGAGCGGTTGCTGTTTTCTTAGCTTCGATCTGAAGAATAACAGTGTTTGGTGAAGAAATTAAATAGCAAGGAAAGGAGTTATAAATTAAAAAGTCATAGAAAAATAAAAAACTGTAGTAAATCTGGATCTTAGATCGTTCTATAAGGCTGGCTTTCACAGTGTGAGTGAGTGTGTGACAGAGAGAAAGAGAGAAGACAGTTTTAAAAGATGAATATGAAGGGCATGAGGAAATAATATTTTTATTATGTTGCAGCTTTTATAAAATTGTTGATCTTAAGTAGAAATGCATTAAATTTGAGGACAGATGAGAACAAAACCAACAAATTTCACAAAATTGTAGAGAATACCAGACGTGGGGAGTCTTACCAAACCAGACTTCTGCTTTCATCTCTAAGAGACAAAAACAAAAAACATTTGAAATGACAAAGTACACATGTATGGCCCCATATTTCAGATCAGGAGGCACTCCAGAGTGACACTGCTCACAGCCCCTCACACTCCAGGCTTCTGTTCCAGGTTTCTCAGCTTCCACAGCCACACAGTGATCTGAATTCTCCCCTGTCATTCCCAATTTAAAACTGAGATTTGGGGTCCAGTTTTGAATCATTCAAAATTGAAACTTCTTTCCAATTTCTTATCAACCCACACTACCCTAAACAAACCTAAGCACACTCACTTTAGGGTTCCAAGATAGGAGGCAGCCCCTTCTCTCCAGATGCTGTCAGAACAGCAAGGTGAGCCATGTGGATTAGTCTTCCCAGCCAACTCTTTATATGTTGCTTGTGAAGTGCATGTGGTGTACTAGAATGTATAGTTTTATAGACTTGAACCTATACTGCAATTTTTGCAATTAAGAAGTGGGGGGGGTGTAGTCAAGATGGCAGACTAAACACACATCTCATCTCCCTAAATCCCTCTGGAAACCAAGACCTCAACAGATAATTAAACAGAGCTTTCTGGACACCTGGTGAGCAGTAGCATGCAGCAGGGCTGTTAATTTGGACTTCATTCCACTGAACGCAAAACCTCCTCTCTTTCTCACTGACCCCACTTTCAACGAGCACACGTTTGCATGGACCAAAGATACTTTTTACCTCTCATTTTAAGTTGGCCTAGAGAAGCAACTACGGTCCATCCTCACAGCATCTCTCCCAGCCTTTAGTGACTCACATGAATCCCAAAAAGCAACAGACTCTGGAGAAAACCATAATCAAGAAATGACCTATGGCTTCAGAAGGCCCCCAAAAGAAACCACCTCAGGACTTCCCAGACAAAGAAGATTTCTGAAACTATCAGAAGGTGAATACAAAAGGATTATATAGAAAACCTTGCTTATACAAAATGCAACAGAGCAAAATGAAAAATTAAGCAAGCTGTTCAATTTGATGGAACACCTGTACTCTTAAATCCAACAGATCAAGAACAAAATCAAAGACATAGAAACTTCAATTCAAAGCCAAGAAAACAGAATGGAACAATGGAAAATAGACTTTCTGATTTGTAAGACAGAGCTACTAACTCCAGCACCTATGAGGAGAAATCAGAAAAAAGAAACAAGGAAAATGAAGAAACATTAAGAAGCATGTGGGACTCTGTTAAGAGAAACAATCTACGATTAACTGTAGTTCCTGAACAGGGCGAGACACCTGAGAACACAGAAAGTATTGCTTACAAGCTGCTGACGGAAAACCTCTCTGCAATTACAAAAGAAAAGAATATATATATATATTGCATATATATATATTGAATATCACTCAATATAGATCTCAAAAGAAAGACTCCAAGACATATTATAATCAAGCTTAACAAAATGAAACATAAGCAGAAACTTTTGAGGGCAGCAAGACACAAACCAAAGCTAACATTCAGAGGGAAGCCCTGTAGGCTTTCGTCGGGATTTCTCAGCAGAAACAAAGCTGGCACAGAGACAGTGCCATGACACATTCAAAGCCTTGAAAGAGAAGATCTTACAACCAAGAATTATATATACTGCAAAACTATCTTTCAAATATGAAAATGAAATTAAGACATTCCCAGATAAGCAGAAACCCAGAGACTTTGTAAAAACCAAACCAAAGCTTCAAGGAAAACTGAAAGAATTTCTTGGCTTAGAAGAACAAAACCACTAACTTTATACTTTAGAAGCAAATACAGGACACATCACCCAGAATCCTACTCAGTTAGGGAAGGCTCAAAACTCAATCAAAGCTGTAATAGTGAAAGAAATGATCCAGTGATCATATCATGAAAATTATGATGGCATCACATTAAAAAGAGGGATGTACTACAGTCATTATAATCCTTTCAGATGGAGAGGAAGTTGATAAGAATGGTAGTAATTGAAATTGGGTTTACACATAGTTTATTAATTGGGATCTTAGGGGCAGCCATAAAGCACAATAAAGATGCAACTTACAAAATCAAGAAAGGTAATACAGGAGTTCAACAACCACAAAATCAACCCTGAGAAAGGTGAAAAATCAACTCACAAAGAAGAATGTTCCAGAACAGATTATTAACAACAGAGAAAAAAATCAACAGAAAAGTAAACATATTAGAATGGCAGCACTAAACACATACCTATCAATAATCACATTGAATGTGAATGGACTGAACATTCAAGTAAAGAGACATCAAGTGACATCTTGGATCAAAAGACATGACCCATCTATATGTTGCCTACAAGAAACTCACCTTAGACTTAAAGATATGAACAACCTCAAAATTAAAGAATGAAAGAATATATACCAAGCCAACAATGAACAAAGAAGAGCAAGTGTGGCAATTCTAATCTCAGAGAAAATAGATTTTAATGTAAAATCACCATCGTGGACAAGGATGGACACGATTTACCACTGAAAGGTTCAATACACAAACAGGACTTAACAATATTAAATATTTATGCACCTAATATTAGAGCACCTAATACATCGAAGAAACACTGACTACACTCAAAAAATAAAATAGATCACTCCACAATAATAGTGGGAGACTTCAACACTGCACTCTCAATATTAGACAGATGGTCTAGGAAAATGCTCAGTAAAGACACAGAAGACCTTATTGCCACAATTAACCAACTAGACCTCATCGACATATACAGAACTTTCTATCCATCAACAGAATACACCTTCTTCTCCAGTGCACACGGAACATTCTCCAAAATAGACCATGTGTTAGGACATAAAGCAATTCTCAATGAAATCTGTACCACTGAATTCATGCAAAGCATCTTCTCAGATCATAAAGCCATAAAGTTGAAATCAAAAGCAGAAAAACACAGATAGAAAGCGGAACTTATGGAAACTGAACATCTTGCTCAAAAACCCGTGGGTTATAGAAGAAATCAAGGATGAAATAAAGAAATATATGGATTCCAATGAGAACAAAAACACTTCCTACCAGAACCTAAGGGATATAGCCAAAGCAGTGCTCAGAGGTCAGTTTACCTCCATAAATGCACACATCTGGAAAGAAGAAAGAAACCAAATCAAAGAACTAATCATAAGCTTGAACAAGTAGTGTTTCTTTGATGTATTTAGGTGCTCTAATATTAGGTGCATAAATATTTAATACTGGTAAGTCCTCTTTGTGTATTGAACCTTTCAGCAGTAAATAAAACAACAGAGGAACCCTCCGGCACCAGAAGAAACAGATCATAAAGATTAGGGCAGAACTAAATGAATCAGAGAATAGAAGAACAATTGAAAAAACTGAAAAGACCAAAAGCTAGTTTTTTGAAAAGATCAACAAAATTGACAGACCATTGGCTAAACTTACTAAAGAAAAGCAGGAAAGGAAACAATGCAAATAAGAAATGAGAGGGGAGTTGTCATAAAAGATCCAACAGAAATCAAAAAAATTGTAACAGAATACTATGAAAGACTGTACTCTAACAAATTTGAAAACCTAGAGGAAATAGACAAATTCCTTGATTCATATCACCTACCAAAATTACCACAAGGTGAAGCAGAACAACTTAATAAACCCATCACAAAGAAAGAGATTGAAAAAGTCATCCAAAAACTACGAACGAAAAAAAGCCTGGGCCCAGATGGCTTTACCGCAGAATTCTGCCTAGCTTCTAGAGAAGAGTTATCGCCAATATGGCTGAGACTATTTCACAATATAGAAAGGTATGGAATACTCCCAAATTCATTCTATGAAGCCAGCATAACCCTAGTACCAAAGCCGGGGAAAGACCCAACCAAAAAGGAGAACTACAGACCGATATCACTCATGAATCTAGATGCAAAAATCTTTAACAAAATTCTTCCCAATAGAATACAACAACATATCAAAAAAAAAAAAATAAGCCATCACGACCAAGTTGGATTCATACCAGGGATGCAAGGCTGGTTCAACATCAGAAGAACAATTAACGTGATCAACCACATAAATAACACAAAAGACAAGAATCACCTGATTTTGTCTATTGATGCAGAAAGGGCATTTGGTGAAAAGGCATTTGGTGAAGTCCAACACTCATTTATGCTAAACACTCTCAGCAAAATAGGAATAGATGGCAAATTCCTCAGTGCAATAAGGTCCATTTATGCAAAACCAACTGCCTTTGTCATCCTGAATGGAGAGAGACTGAAACAGTTTCCCTTGAGAACAGGACCTGGACAAGGATGCCCACTCTCACCTCTTCTATTCAACATTGTACTGGAAGTTCTAGCCAGAGCAATTAGACAAGACCAAGAAATAAAGGGCATCTGCATCAGCAAAGAAGAAGTAAAATCTCCCTATTTGCAGATGATATGATTGTATATGCAGAGAATCCTAAAGATCCATAAGTAAACTACTCAAACTGATAGAAGACTTCAGTAAAGTCTCAGGATACAAGGTAAACGTAAGTAAACCAGTAGGATTCCTTTACACCAACAACGAGATTATTAAGGAAGAAATCTTGTTTCAGTTCAGAGTGGGTGGATAGGAGGGGAAAGGAGACTGTTGGGAGGATGAGACATATATGGCGCAGAGAGGAATAGTGTGCTGTCACTGGACAGGGAGAGCAGTGGAAGCTGCATAGAGGTGGGCATGTAAAGTTATACGGGAATGTACATTTTTACTGTCATAGTAAATAAAAGAAAAAATTTAAAAAAAGGAAGAAATCACATTTACTACAGCCCATAAGAAGATCAAGTACCTAAGAATAAATCTAACTAGAGACATAACAGATCTTTACAAAGAGAACTACAAGTCCTTGCTACAAGAAACTAAGAGACTTACATAAACAAAGAAACTTACCCTGCTCATGGATAGGAAGACCTAACGTTGGGAAAATATCTATTTTGCCCAAAGCAATCTACTTACATAATGCAATCCCAATACAAATCCCCATGACATTTTTTAATGACATGGAGAAACAAATTGCCAACTTTATTTGGAAGAGTAGAAGCCTTGCATAAGTAAGCACCATTGAAGAAGAACACATTGTGAAGCCTCTTACTACCCGACTTTAGAACCTATTACACTGCCACAGTAGTCAAAACAGCCTGGTATCAGTACAAAAAGAGACAGATAGGTCAATGGAACAGAACTGAGATCCCAGAGATGACAGCATCTTCCTATGAACAGCTGATATTCAACAAAGGCCCTAAGACATTAAACAAATGGTGCTGGCAAAATTGGATATCCATCTGCAATGAATTGAAACAAAACCCATATCTTACACCTTATACAAAACCCCACTCAAACTTGATAAAAGACCTAAATATCAAATCTAAAGCAATAAAGCTGATCCAAGAAAATGTAGGAACAACAATGGAAGTTTTAATACACAACACAGACAGATTTCAAAATCTGTCCAACAAACCACCAACAGAAGAAAAAGTAGATAAATGGGAGCTATTAAGAATCAAACATTTTTGCTCATCCAAAGACTTTATTAATAGAATTAAAAGAACACCGACAGAATGGGAAAAAATATTTGGTGACCATATGTCAGACCACCGTCTGACCTCCATAATCTATCAGATACTACAAAATGTCAACAAGAAAAAGATAAATCATCAAATTAAGTGATGGGCAAAGGAGATGGACAGACACTTCTCTTAAGTGGAGATCCAGGCAGCCAAAAAACACATGTGGACATGCTCAGGATCATTAGCTATTAAAGAAATTCAAATCAAAACTACAATGAGACACTATCTGGCCCCAAAGGTTGGCCATGATCCAAAAAACACAAAACAACAAATGTTGGAGGGGGCAGGGTCAAGATGGCGGACTAAGCACACGTCTCCCTACATCCCTCTGGAAACCAAGACCTGAATCAACAATCAAATGGAGCCTTCTGATCACCTAATCAGCCCCAGGACACATCACAGAGCTGTTAATTTGGACTTCATACAATTGGGAGAAAAACCTTCACTCTTTCTCCGACTCCCGCTCCTGGCTAGCCCTGGCTCTCATGGACTGAAAGTAAAGACACCATTTTGACTTTTTTTTTCTCTGTCTTGGCCGGCAGGCAGAGCTGAGTCTTGCCTAGTGGCTAGACTCAGACGTGCTGCTGGCGGGATAGGCGGGTGAAATTTCCATATTTTGAGAGCCAGGCTTAGGACTCTGTTAATCTAGCCACTTTGGGCTTGTCTTTTTCTCTCTGTCACAGCGGGGTCTGTATGGATTCCCACTGCCAGTGTGCGGGATGCCATGTTGGGTATGGAGATTTTAGCAGGACCTAATTCTTAGCCTGGGAGCCAGCGCCTGCAAACAGGACAGCGCTTCTCTGACAGAAAAGAAGTAATTTTCACAGTGCTGGCTACGGTGGCGGTCCTGCAACAGAAGCAGAGGAATCATTACCTCTCGGCACCTTTAGCCCCTCTATCTGCCCACCATGTGGACGATGCTATCTTGGATACAGTGGCTGCAGCTGGACCTAATTCTTAGCTTGGGAGCCAGAGCCTGCCCACAGGACAGCGCTTTTCTACAAGAAAGGCAGAACTCTACACAGTGTCACCTAAGGCTGGGCCCTGTCAGCAGAAGCCAACAGGGCAGTAGCATTGCTGTATTCTGAACTGGTTACTATCTTCTGAGGTTGGATATAAAAGTGCTTACTTTGCCAGTTGGGAAGAGGGACTTCTACACCTGAAAACCTGACTGACTTGGGAAGTGGTCAGACACCTTTTGCTTTACCTCTTAAGACAGCCTAGAGAAACATCCACAGTCCATCCTCACGGTATATCTTCCAGCCTCTACTTACTCACATGGGACTCAAAAAGCAACAGACACTTGTGGCAAACAAGAAATCACCAATGGCTTCAGAAGGTTCCCAAACAAAGCAACCAAGGAGTTTTCCACATGAAGAAACTTTTATGAAAGCATCAGGAAGCGAATACAAATTGATGGGATACCATCTCACCCCAACAAGGTTGGCCATGATCCAGAAAACACAAAACAACAAATGCTGGAGAGGCTGTGGAGAAAGTGGAACCCTCCTACACTGTTGGTGGGATTGAAAAATGGTCCAGCCTCTTTGGAAAGCAATCTAGTGCTTCCTTAAAAAAATGGATATTGATATACCATTTGACCCAGTAATTCCATTACTTGGAATATATCCTACAGAATCAAGTCCTTTCACACCAATGGACACATGCACAAAAATGTCTATCGCAGCACAGTCCACAATAGCAAAAAAATGGAATCAACCCAGATGCCCAACAACAGAAGAATGGATAGGTAAACTATGGTATATATACTCAATGGAGCACTACACAATGATAAAGAACAACGATGATTCCAGGAAACATCTCATGACCTGGTTTCTACTGGAAGACATTATGTTGAGTGAAAGTAGTCAGTGACAAAAGAACAAATATTGTATGAGATCTCTATGATAAGATCTCAAAAACAGACTTGTATATAGCAGAAAAGACTGACAGCTGCAAGGGAGGGGAGGGAGGGAGGGCAAGGGGGGAAGGGTTTAGATTAGATAGTTGCTAGAAATCTGATTGGGTGAAATCAGTGATAGCACACATTAGAAATAAGAACAATATTAAGTGGACTTCAGCATAACTTGAATACTCCTTCCATCTTAACCCAATATTGCAAGGATAGAGTAGCTGGGGCAGGGGGCAGGGGACCATGCTCTTAGGCGAAATCGAGGCCAATTGGCACAACTAGTGTTTTGCTAAGAGGGCTCTCTGCACCCCACATTGGTAGTGGCATCTGGGGTCTTAAAAGCTGCCAAGTTGCCATCCGAGGGCATAGCAAATGGTCCCAACTCGGCAGAAACGGATGCTCACTGAGGACCAAAATGACATGGGGTAAAGACAACCCAGAAGATAGACAGACCCACATGAGTGGGTGCCTACATCGACTTGGAACAGGAAGAACCGGATGATGCCTGGCCACGACCAGTGATAGCCACGATGGAGCTCACTAAGTTGAGTCTCACTGACAACATAAGAATAAAAAGGGGTGCACCCTGAGATCTCCACTAAAAGACCTCAACTGATGGTCCAGCGGTTTCGGGGTTCCCCTGGGAGCATCATGGCCCCTGGCCCTGATGCTGCCCTTGCCCGTAAATCATAATGAAGTTTCACTCTTCAGACACGAATGGATTGGACTTGGCGATGCAGAGTGACCATATATTGGATGCACTTTTTGGTTCTATACATCTATAGGATATCATCCTGCTGTTCTCTGGCTGGAGGAAGGAGAGTGGGTGGAGAGGAGGGGAAAGGAGACTGTTGGGAGGATGAGACATGTATGGAGCAGAGAGGAATAGTGTGCTGTCACTGGACAGGGAGAGCAGTGGAAGCAGCATATAGTTGGGCATGTAAATTTATACGGGAATGTACATTTTCACTCAGTCATATTTAATAAAAAAAAGAAAAAGAAAAAAAACAAATGTTGGAGAGGCTATGGAGAAATTGGAACTGTCCTACACTGTTGGTGTTATTGCAAAATGGTGCAACCTCTTTGGAAAGTGATCTGGTGCTTCCTTAAAAAGCTGGATATAGATATACCATTTGACCCAGTATTCCACTGCTCCAAATATATCCTGCAGAATCAAGTCCATTTACACCAACTGATACATGCACATGAATGTTTATCGCAGCACAGTCCACAGTGGCAAAAAGATGGAATCAACCCAGATGCCCAGCAACAGAAGAATGGATAGGTAAACTATGGTACATATACTCAGTGGAACACTATGCAATGAGAAAGAACAACGATGATTTTAGTAACCATCTCGTAATCTAGTTTCAATCTGAGAGCATTATGTCAAGTGAAAGTAGTCAGCGACAAAAGGATAAATATTGTATGAGACCTCTACGATGAGAGCTT
This sequence comes from Heterohyrax brucei, assembly GCA_028571685.1. Taxonomy (NCBI): domain Eukaryota; kingdom Metazoa; phylum Chordata; class Mammalia; order Hyracoidea; family Procaviidae; genus Heterohyrax; species Heterohyrax brucei. The sequence goes on along the minus strand of CM053148.1, from coordinate 135,273,171 downwards.
AAGAACACTCATGCAGAGAAGAAAAGACTCTTTGATGGCTGCAAGAGTGGGGACAGTGGGAAGGTGAGGGGAGATGGTTTAGATTGGATAGTTGATAGAAGTTTGGTTGGGTGAAACTGGTGACAGTACACATTAGAAAGAAGATCATTGTTAACTGGACTTCAACATAACATGATTACTTCTCCCATCTTAATCCAATACTACAAGGACAGAGTAGTGGTGGCGGGGGGCCAGGGGCCATGCTGTCAGGAGAAATCAACTGGCACAACTAGCGTTTTGCTAAGAAAGCCCTCTGCACCCCATGTTGGTAAATGGTGCCTGGGGTCTTAAGAGCTGCCATCTGAAGGTACAGCAAATGGTCCCAACTCAACAGGAACGGATGATTACAAAGGACCAAAACGACATGGGGGAAAGAGAACCCAGAAGACAGAGAGACCCACGTGAGTGGGTGACTACTTCAACTTGTGACTGGAAGAACTGGATGGTGCACAGCCACCACAAGTGATAGCCGTGATGGGGCTTACAAAGTTGAGCATCACTGGCAACGCAAGAATAAAAAGGGGTGCACCTTCAGATCTCCACTGAAAGACACATTGATGGTCCAGAGGCCTCACGGTTCCCCTCGGAGCATGACCTCTGGCCCTGATGCTGCCGCTGCCCATAAATCATAATGGAGCTCAACTCTCAGACAGGAATGGATTGGACTTGGTGACACAGAGTGACCATATCATGTGTGCACTTTATGGTTCTATACACCATCCTACTGACCTCTTACTGGAGGAAGGGAGTGGGTGGAGAGGAGGGGATAGGAGACTGTTGGGAGGATAAGATATGTATGGAGCAGAGAGGAAAAGCTTGCTGTCAATGCGCAGGGAGAGCAGTGGCAGCTGCATATAGGTGGGTATGCAAATTTATATGCGAATGTACATTTTCATTCAATCATAAGAAGAAGAAGTAGGAGTTTTCCGAAGACATTGAGAAAACTAATAAAGGAAAATTAGCCAAGTGCCATCGAGTCAGCTTTACTTATATGAAATAATGTACAATACAGCCAAAAGCCAAGTGCCGTCGAGTCGTGCAATACAGGTGGTGCTATTTTAAATATCATCCCGGATGGATGCTAAAATGGGATGACTTAATGAACCAAAGTAACTATGCAAAGTGAGCATGGTCTTAAAACAGGTGGCCATTTCCTATCTTTCCTTTTTTTTTTTTTTTAAAGGAGTTCTCCTGTTTCAAAAACAATAACAAAGCACAAAGAAGAAATTATCCAATAATCATACCACTTAGAGTAACTGCTATTAATTAACATGCTGGTATTTAGCCTCCTGATCTCTGTTGTGTTTACACACTAACATAAAAATCATATCCTGTATGTATTGTTTAGTAACAACTTTACCAGTAAAGAATTTACAGACAACATTATTACCCCTTCAAGTATACTTCTAGAGAACAGGTCATTTTTAAGCACAGCAAAATATTCCATTGTATGAATGTACCATAATTTATTTAGCCAGTCTTCGATCACTGGGAGTTTAGGTTATTCCCTACTAGAGTTCTTTTTTGGATTCATTCCCCTTCTTTTTCCTTCTAATTTTTTCCCTTCCATTTCCTTCCCTCTCTCCTCTTGCTCTTCTCCCTTCTTCTCCTTCTCTCACTTCCTTTTGCAATAATAAATATAACATCCTTATGGCTAAATCTTTTTACATATACACTTACCTCCTTGAGACAGATCCCACAAGTATAATTGTTGAATCAAAGGGAATTTGCTATGCTTCCTAAACCAAATGTTCTTGTTTTCTCCTAAAATGTTCTAGCATTCAGCAAAAGCTCCATATGTGACATTTCAGTGATGTCTGCAATTCGCATACATATGTCTTCTTCTGCAATTCATTTGTAAGTCTTAATTTCACACTTCGACACATTTTGGGTTGTCATCAGTCAGGGTCAATTCTACAGCAACTGGCTTGGGTTTTTTGTTTTTGTTTCTGTTTTCTTCTACTAAGTAGCAAATGTCAAATGCACATGTAATTAATTTTTTTAATTGTACAGTAATGGCAACTCCCTTAGGCTGACAGCTCAAGTTATCTGGAGTTTATAATATTATATTACAAAATTAATTCATGAAAGCAACTTTACCTAGTAAAACCAAGAGGGAGTTAATTTCTATTCAAAGTGGTAGGAAAAATCATATCATTCTTAAATCAAAAGCCTACAAACTACAGGTACACACAACAACACGGATGAATCTCATAGGCACTATGTCTGAGCAGAAAAAAAAAAGACACAAAAGAGGACTTATTTATTACTTCATTTATATGAAGTTCAAGAATAAGCAGAATTAATGGGGATTGGCAGAGGTCAGAAGAGTGGCTGCATCTTGGAGATGGAGGAGACAACGTTGACTGGAAATCAGCCCAAGGGAGCCTTCTGGATTTGGGAAATGTTCTGATCAAGGTGACAGTTATACAGGTATATGGGGGGGGGGAACTACCCAACCACACATATTTTTAAAAAGTAATTGAACAATATACTTACAATTTGTATATTTACGGTATGTAAAGTACGCCTCAGAGCCCTGGGTGGTACGGTGACTAAGGGCTATGCTGCTAATCAAAAGGTCAGTAGTAGAACTGCCTCATAGAGTTTCCAAGGAAAGGCCCATAGACTTGAACTACTGACCTTTTCACTCGATGGCAATGGGATACCTCGATTTCTTTTATGGTATACCTCGATTTTTTAAACTCCCAGAACAGTCTACACTCTAAGTCAACAGTTAGCAATGTTTTTGTTTTTTCTCCTTGAGGGCCGTTTAAAATACTTTGTTATTGCACTTTAGGTGAATAGTTACAGAGCAGATTAGCTTCCATTAAACAGTTAGTACACAAACTGTTTTCCACTGTCGGCTGCCAACCCCACAACACATTACCACCCTTCCTTTCTCCGCCACAGCTTCCCGATTTCCATTCATCCAGTTTTCCTGTCCCTTGCTGTCTTCTTGTCTTTGTTCGGGGGCTGGTACATTCATTAGTCTCATGCTTGGCTGGCACGCACATACTTGAACCCCAAAGCGCATCTATGATAGTTAAGATTGTCTACTTGGCTGGGCCATGATTCTTAACATTACATGCGATCACTCCATGATAGGATCTACTGTGAGTAGCCAATCAGTTTAAAGGAAGTTTCCTTCAAGGTGTAGCTTCCACTGGAATACAAGCAGATATACTAGGTTTTTGCCCTCTGGATCCTGCAGTTGCCTCCAGTTCACCCATCTCTGGGTTCCTGAGGCTTGAGTTATTAACTTACCTGCCAATCTTGGGTTGGCTGACTTCTGAAGCTACGTGACTCAGGAGAAGCCTTAAAACGTCACCAGCTAATCTTAGAATTTGTTGATCTTCACACCGTGTGACAGAGAGCCTTGCCCTCTAACCTGCTAATCTTGGGTTCACCAGCCCCCATGGTACTTAAATCAAGAGAAGCCACTATTCCTGACCCTCAGGCTTCAGATGTTTCAGCCACTACAATCATGTGAGCCTTTGCCTTTATATAAATCTCTCTATGTGTACATTTATGCCTTTTACTGGTTTCACTTCTTTAGAGAACCCAGCCTAAGACAATGTCTCTCACATGTGAGAGACCTTGACTAATCTTTGGCTGAGGAGTGAACCTCAGGAGCGACTTCAGTACCGAGTTAAAAGAGTGTGCAGGGGCCATATTCTTGGAGTTTCTTTAGTCTCTGTCAGAGCAGCAGAGCAGTCAGTGGTGATAACCAGGTAAAATCTAGTTGTACTAGGCTCAGTTTGGTGAAGGTTGTGGTAGTTGTGGTCCTTAGGCCTTTGGACTAACCTTTCCCTTGTGTCTCTTGTCTTCTTCATTCTCCTTTGCTCTAGCTAGGAAGATACAAGTAGATGTATCTGACAGCTGCTCTCAGGCTTTTAAGACCCCACTTGCTACTCACCACAGGCAAATGCAGAATGTTTTCTTTACAGATTTTTTTTCCAATTAAGCTAAATGTCGCTGAAGACAATGTTCCCCAACCCTCAGTTCAGTAGCTTGGTGTCTCAGGGCGCTGGGACATGTCTGTGAAACTTTTATGGCTTTGTCCTGCTCAAGTTGTACTGTATACTGTCTTAGCCTTCCCTAACGTCATCTGGATTGCAATACTGTCTTTAAATTTCAAAAGTTTAAGTCTTGCAAAAAAAACCAATACCAAGAAAATGGTGTCTAGAAGGATTTATATTGGAATCCACCATGAATAGACTCTACTTGCAAGGAAATTCTTCAGAGAGCTTCAATGAGGACTAGAGATTTCTTGATACTTTTCAGGGTATGTATCAGGAAGGAAGAAAGACACAGGAAAATTTACTCGAGAGGAATTATAAGATCTCAAATAATAACTCAACTAGCAAAACAGTGTAATGTTTTGAAATATTGAGATAAGTTATGTTCATTGTTTTCCTAGTATAAAGCCAGTTTGGCTGCCTCAAGGGAAGATGCTGATGGGACAGAAAACAGGACTAGAGAATGGGCCTGTCTGGATTTTGTTTTCCAGAATGGAGAGAAGATTGGGTATGTAGCCAAGTCTTTAGCAAAAATTTGGAGACAGAATCCTACCACCACCTCTTAGATGTGAAAAGAATATTTTTAGCTTTCAGATGGAAATAAAAAGGTAGGAAGCCTGCTTTCTGGTTCTTAACTGAGTCACTGAGAAGATGGCCACCTGCCATAGGGGAAATCACTGTAGCATAAAGGATGCTAGACAGTCTTATAGACATTTCTGTTTCCCAAAAGTGGCATGGCATCAACAGAGTTTTAGCCTCCAGAAGATGGTACATGTGAATCGCCAAGGGTAACTCAACATAGACCTACAAAAGCCAACATCCACACAAGGTCTTTACCAAATGCAAAGTGTGTATATATATATATATATATATATATATATATATAAAGTTGATGACTAACTGGATGTAATTTGCCTCCATTTTTCGAACATTTTAAATTTAAAAAAAAAAAATCACAAATCAGGAAAAACATATCCCTTTTCCAGGTCAGCCATTCCAATTTCGGGTTCAGATATCACAGTCATCTAAAATATCAGCAAAAGGCAAAAATACTCAGTGGTACTAAGTGTGCCAAGAGAGACAGGAACTAAAACAGGCTTAAAGTTAAAAGCTAGAGCCAATGACTTAATATTCATCAACTGCTCATTACAAATCTAAAAAAGAAGAAACATAATGCATCCAAGCATGTGGTCCAGTGTATCCGAGCAGGAAAGAAACTCAGACCAACAATGGCTGGTCAAGTCTTACCCAAAGAAATCAAAACTGAAGTAGGAAGCAATGGCAGAGGAGAAAAACAACAGAGGGAGAGAGAGAAATGTCATGAAAGGGATTCCAGTGAGCATGTCTTATTTTTCCTCTTAAATCCATTCCACAAACATTACATTTTTATCAGGAGTAGCTCTCTATCACCATGAAACTTACTCTGCTAACAAAACCACTCAGAACAACTTTGATTGAGAGCAGTATATTTATACAAATTGAGACGATCTGGCACACAAAGAGTGGTCAATACCTCTTTGATTTGTTCGTTGTTAAATTGTTCTACCCATCCCTTCTAGAGCTGTGTTGTATTCCTGCCTTTCACCTTTTAGATGACCATGATTTCTGAACCAGAACTTGGAAAATCTGACTTCACAAGAGAGTTTATTTTTCTGATTTCTCAACTTATTTATATAAGAAGCCTTGTAAGTAAGGTTCAGTTATATCAGACTTAGAGATTTAATTAATCATTTTAATGAAAAGGATACTATTACAAGAAAAAGGGCATAAGTTAAAGAATCCAGGACATATGGTTACCATATGAGGAAAACTGGGCTTTGTTGGAGAGGGACCTGCAATCGTCTGGAAACTGTCCCTTGCTTCTGGCAGCACAGGTATTTGCCTCAGGAAAGCTAAACATCTGTGAGCACAAGGTCCAGCTCAGTGTCACATGCCAGCAAAGATGTAACTATTATCTGGTGATGATAATGAGGAAAGAACGATTCTACAGTCTGGAGCGAAGTGTTCACTGGGATTCGGTTTCCTCTAGCTGCCTTTGCTCCATCCCTGATCTGCTGTCAGCAGTTCCCTATGTGCTCCTCCTCTCTATAACCTGAGCATTCTCATCCTGGTCCATGGCCGTCTGAGGTTTGCTCCCAACAGATCTAACCGTGAGATGGCCTTTTCTACATGCTTGCCAACTGTTAGTTCCATCTTGCGTCTTGCATCTCAAATTAACGCATCAGCTGAACACTTTGGCCCATGCAAAATACTGAGTATTTCCATTTCCAAATAGCAGGAAAAATAAACCTTCTTTTCACACACTGACTACTCTCTACTATGTAGTCATGAATTTAATTTTTAAAACAAAAAAAGATAAGCAAGCTGATTTCTTGGTTGACAATGAATACATGGCACTTCTTAAATCATGAAAAAGCAATTTCAATTTTTCATCTTAGTGCCATACAGGAGGATCTGACAATAGCTAATAAAATATTCTCTTTTATGGATGAGGAACCTGAGTTACAAAGAGTTCTGGCAACGGTTCTCACACTGAATGGGCATCAGAAATGAGTTAGGTTGTATGTTGAGGACCTCCTGGGTGTCAGCATCAGATTGTTCTAGTAGGTCTGGGAGAGGGATCAGGAATCTGCACCAAAGAATATAAAATCTGCATGTTTAACCTAACCCTAGACGATGTTGACGTAGACGATGTCCAGAATGCACTGTGAAAATACAACACCACCACACACAGAGTCACAAAGACAAGGGATGGCAGCTCAGACCTTCAGCACTGAGGGGAGGTCCCGTGCCTCACTGTCGCTCCCCTGCCCTCCTCCGTGCTGTGAGACTGCACCACTGCCATCCCTCCACTTGCTCTGAAAACCATGTACTCTAAAGGTTATATTGGAGTGAAAGTTAAAATTTGAAAAACTCATTGCAAAATATACTTCAACATACACCACTTGGTACTTTCTATAACTTTTATTTCCCAAAAGATTGAAATGAGGCTCAAAATAGTTAACTTGTCCAAAATCACACGGCAAATAAGTGCCAGAACCAGCCTCAAACCGACAGCCGACTGCTCCCCTGAGGGGTCCAAGAGTAATAGATCATCTTTTCCTACTTGAAACTTTTCTACCCCCAAGTACATGTTGTTTCTCTCTTAGTCCACTAGTCAGCCAGTGACATTTCCTTGGTGTCCACTGTGTGCAGAAGGCCAATGAAGGAACTCAAACAAAAGTTCCCAGCCGCTCTTGCAGGAGCTCGCGCTGCTCTCAGCCTTGGAGTAATTCCCATTGGCATTATGTTGCTCTTCCCGTCCTCAGAAGCATGTCAGGCTTTCTGAGTTCGGTTAACAGCGGTTAGAATATAACAGCTTCAAAACCGCTTCCTTATTTATATTTGTTTTTTTTCCTCAAAGCACAGCACAGGGTTGTACTTAACTTGTGCTAAAAGCAGAACCAGGAATTCATTTGGAAAACAGAATTTTCACTTGCAATTTGATCCCCACTGCAAAATCAGTCTTTTTAATTGAATATTAGCCAAGCCAAGTGCCATCGAGTCGGATCCGAATATTAAGTGTCCCTGAACTTCAGAAATGAGTCGGATCCGACACAACGGCACTTGGCTTTGGCTTGGCAAACTTCAGAAAAGAAACAGTACCCCAGCAGGCAACAAACTTCGTGGTCACTCCTGCTACCACAGCCACCTTCCCAGGACGGACTCCTTCCTAGATGGGATAAAAAAAAAAACTGCTGGGAAGGAGTAAAAAACTTTGAACCTGATAGATTCTTAGTAACCCAAGGATCAGGAAAGTTATTGAATCTATCTAAGATGTCAGAAGGGGAGCAACTTAATGAAGCTGGTGGCAATGACTGCGACAAAGTAAATACGCTTCATTTTTATGCTCCACTCCCTAACAACTTGGATGTGGCCCTTTCCCTACTTATGGTGATCTAAACTTCCCTCCACTGAGCCTCTGAGAACAAAAGTTCCCAAAAGAGTCCGGGCAGGAGTTTACGTGAAACCACAAGTGATGAAATTCCAAAATAAGACACCAGTATCATAATAGCACACAAGTGTCCATAGCATGACAAATTAACATAAAGGTGGTGAAGGAGAACTTAAACCTCTAAGCAATTAGATGTGAAACATTTGTCACTAACGTTAGGAAAGGTGATAAGATGAAGGCCCTGGTGTGTTGGACTAAGCATAAAGCAGCTTAGCTTACAGAAACCCTGGTGGTGTCGTGGTTAAGAACTATGGCTGCTAACCAAAAGGTTGGCAGTTTGCATCTCCCAGATGCACTTCAGCAACAGTTACTTAAGGGCCCTCCAGTGACACAAGCAGTTGTGAACAGATCTTAAGCAAAAGGTTCAGTGGTTTCAATCCATCCAGTGGTACCGCAGAAAGCCTGGCAATCTGACTCTCTATCTCTCTGTGTATCTTTCTCTATGGCCAAGAAAACCCTATGGAGCAGTTCTGGTCTGTAACACATGCAATTGCCATGAGTCAGAATCAACTCATCAGCATTTTTTTTAAGAAGCTATATGAAGTTAACACACTCAGCTTACTAGCCAAACGGTTAGAGGATCAAGTCCACCCAGAGGTGCCTCAGGAGAAAGGTCAGCTGATCTATTTCTAAAAAGTCAGCCTCTGAAAACTCCATGCAGCACCACCTCTACTCTGTCATACATGGAGTCCCTTCAAGTCAAAACTGAATTAATGGCAACTTTTTTTAAAGATGATACAAGTAGAAGACATACAACTGTGCTGTAAAAGCTCCTAGACACTAGAAATGTGAGGCATAGAACCTGATCAATGATTTCCAGAAGCCTGAAAAAGCCCCTTGCTAATGAGTGGTCTATACATTGTTGTTAGGTGTTGTCGAGTCACTTCTGACTCATAAAGTCCCTATGCACAATAGAATAAAACACTGTGTGGTACTGCCACATCCTCACAATTGTTGCTACGCTTGAGCCCATTGTTGCAGCCACTGTGTCAGTCCATCTCATTGAAGGTCTTCCTCTATTTTGTTGGCCTTGCACTTTAGTAAGTATTATGTCCTTCTCCAGGGATTGATCCTTTCTGATAACATGTCCAAAGTATTTTAAATATAGTCTCCCTATCCCGGTTTCTAAGGAACATTCTGGTTATATTTCTCCCAAGATAAATGTGTTCATTCTCTTGGCAGTCTATGGTATAGTCAATATTCTTTGTCAACATTAAAGTGCAAAGATGTCAATTCTTCTTTAGTCTTCCTTATTCACTGCACAGCTTTTGCATGCATACAAAGCAACTGAAAGTACCACGGTTTGCATCTGACACACCTGAGTCTGCAAAATGACATCTTCACTTTTCAACATTTAAAGAGGCCTTCTGCAGTCAACTTACCCAATGCAATGGGTCTTTTGATGGCTTGACTGTGCTTCCAAGAGTGCTGTTTGTGGATTCAAGTGAAATAAAATCCTTAACAACCACAATTCTTTCCCCCATTGATTATGATGCTGCTTTTGGTCCAGTTATGAGGACACTTGTTTTCTTGCTGTTACGGTATAATCCATATTGTAGGCTGTGGTCTTTGATCTTCATCGGTAAGTGCTCCAAGTCCTCTTCCTCTTCAGCGACCAAGGTTGTGTCATCTGCATAATGAAGATTATGTCATCTGCATAATGAAGGTTGTTCATGAGTCTTCCTCTAATCCTGATGCCTCCTTCTTCATATAATCCAGGTCTTGGATTATTTGTTCAGCACACGGTAAAGATAGAACAACTCTGACACAGACATTTCCTGACTTTAAATGATGCAGCATCCCCTTGTTTTGTTCAAACTACTGCCTCTTGATCAATATACAGACTCCTCATGATCACAATTAAGTGTTCCACAATTCCTATTCTCCATAATGTTATCCATAATTTCTTCTGACCCACATAGCCAAGTGCTTTAGCATAGGTAATCATCTTTCTGGTATTCTCTGCTTTCCGTTGGTATCCCTCTGACATTAGTAATGATATGGCTGGTTACCCATCCTCTTCTGAATCCTACTTGAATTTCTGGCAGTTCTCTGTTAATATACAATCAGCTACAGCTGATTTTGAATGACCATAAGTAAAATTTTGCTTGCATCTGGCATTAATGATATTGTTCAATAACTTCCACATTCGGTTTGATTACCTTTTTTGGAAACTGACATAAACATGGATCTCTTTCAGTCAGCCAGGTAGCTCTCTTTCAAATTTCTTGGCATAGATGAATGAGCCTGTCCAGCACTGCATCTGTTTGTTCAAACATCTCAATTGATATGCCATCAATTCCTGAAGCATTATTTTTCACCATACCTTCAGTACAGCTCGTACCTCTTCCTTTAGTATCACTGGTTTAATCACATACTACCTCCAGAAATGGTTGAACATTGACTAATTCTTTTGAGTGTAATGATTCTGTTTACTCCCTCCATCCTCTTTTGATGCTTCCTGCACCATTTAATATTTTCTCCATAAATCCTTCAGTATTGAAACTCAAGTCATGAACTTTTTCTTCATTTCTCTCAGCTTGAGAAATGCTGAGTATGTTCTTCTCTTTTGGATTTCTATCTCAAGGTCTTTGTACATGTCATCAGAAAACTTTTTCTTCTCCAGCTGCCCTTTGAAATCTTCCATTTAGCTCTTTTACTTCATCAGCTTTTCCTTTTGCTTTAGCTACTTGACATTCTAGAGCAACTTTGAGTCTCTTCTGACATCTGTTTAGATCTGTTCTTTCTCTCTTGTCTTCTTAATAATTTCTAGCTTTCCTCAAGTATGACATCCTTGATGTCCCTCCAGAACTTATCCAGTCTTCAGTCATCAGAATTCAACATAGCAAACCTATTCTTGAGGTGGTCTGTAAATTCAGGGGGACTATACTCAAAGTCACCCACTGGCTTTTGTGGACTTGCTCTAATTTTCTTCAGTTTCAACTTGAATTTCCATGTGCGTAATTAATAGTCAAATTCACAGTCAGTCCTTGGCTTTGTTCTTACTGATGATATTGAGCTTTTCCATCATTTGTTTCCATAGATGTAGTCAATTTGATTCCTACGTATTCCATCTGGCAAGTTCCATAAGTACTGTCACCGTTTATGCTGATGAAAAAAGAAATTTAGAATAAGAAGTTGTTGGTCTTACAAAATTCAAGCACGTCCTCTGCAGCATGATTTCCATCACCAGGGCCATATTTTCCAACTACTGATCCTTCTTCATTTCCAACTTTTACATTCCAATCACTAGTAATTATCAGTGCATCATGATTGCATGTTCAGTTCATATCAGACTTCAGAAACTGGTAAAAACCTTCAATTTCTTCAACTTTGGCCTTAGTGGTTGGTGTGTAAATTTGAGTAATAGTCATGTTAACTGGTCTTCTTTATAGGCATATGGATATTACCCTATTACTGACAGCGCTGTACTTCAGGATAGACCTTGAAATGGTCTTTTGAATGTGATACCATTCCTCTTTAAGTTGTATTTCTCAGCATAGTTGACCATATGATTGTCCCATTCAAAACAGCCCAAATTAGTCCATTTCAGTCCACTAATGCCTAGGATATTGATGTTTATGCATTCCATTTCACTTTTGACAATTTCCAGTTTTCCTAGACTCAGACTTAGTGCATTGAAGGTTCTGATTTTTAATGTATTCTCACGGCTATTTTTTCTCATTTAGAGTCATGCTACATCAGCAAAGAAGGTCCTTACAGCTTAAAGCTTAACTCTATCCATGTTATTAAGACTGACTCGACTTGAGTTCCTTCCAGCTTGAGGTGCTCATCTTCCGATACTGTGTCAGGCAGTGTTCCACTGCTTTTCATGAGATTTTCAGTGGCTACTTCTTTCAGAAGTAGATAGCAGGTCCTTCTGCAAAGTATGTCTTCGTCTGAAAGCTCAGCTGAAACTTGTCTGCTATGAGTGACCCTTGGTATTTTAATACCAGTGATATAGCTTACAGTGTCACAGCAACACCCAAGCCCCTACAATATAACGAACTGACAGATGCTTGGAGGGTTCTATACATTAGAAGTTTTTACATCAAGAAATGCAAACATTAGATTTGTATTAAAGGGTGTTATCTACATAAATATTTTCATTTTGAAAAGACATACACAGGTACAAATATGTGCACTGAATTAGGTTGATTTACACTTTGCTGTGCCTTCCAAAATTTTCACAGTGACTATCCTCTACTTGATTATCTACCTTTGCGCTGATGTAGGTTCAACAGTATTAGGTTTCTACGTGAATATTTGTTAAATCTATAAACCAATCCAAAATAGAGCAATAAACTAAAAATGTAGCATTAAGCTGTCTATGGCATTAAATTTTCATTTCTTGTACTTTCCTTCATGTTCACACTTTGAAGACAAATACCAATAACGTTAAGGGTAATGTTTCCAGGAAGGACTTACTATAAATATATACATATAATATTCAGATAAACTTGTGTTAGCTTCTAGGAGAGCAAATGTGTCACAGGTAAGGAGGCCACACCTACGTGAATTCCCATGGATAAGCTTCTCAGCCTCAACACAATTAAAACTGGGCAAAAGGTTGGTGTATACATTAATGTAACGTCATAACCTGAAGCTTAACTGCTGGGGATCCAAGAAGAAGAGGGGACAAAATTACAGGAGGCATCTTCAAAATCATAAGGAATCTCAAAGCCTCAGGAAAAGTGTTTCTAGGACTTCTTTTTAGTGCTTACAAATAGTCTAAAAACAGGTAAGCTACAAATAAAAGAAAGCGATGAAATTAGTTAAACTTTTAACTACTGGCTGAAAGGTGGATGGTTTGAATCCACACAGAGATACCTTAGAAGACAGGTCTAGTGACGGAATTCTGAAAAGCCACAGTCTTGAAAACCCTGTGGAGCAGCTCTACTCTGCACACATGGGGTCACCTTGAGCTAGAATCAACTTGACCACAACTAACAACAATAACAAAAACACGGGATAAAATTACGTCATCTCTGTATGTTGATGAAGAGTCCACGGGTGGCACAAATGATTAAGTACTTGACGGCTAAACAGAAAAATGGCACTTAGCATCCACTTTGAGATACCTCAGAAAAAAGTTCTGGCAATCTTCTTCGAAAAGAAAACAGATACTGAAAACCTCGTGAGGCACTTTCTGTTCTGAAACACACAAGTTTACCCTGAATCAGAATTGATCTGACGGCAATAAGTTTGATTATTGTTGTTCAGTGTGCTGATCAGAGGGCAAATTTATACTCCATAAAAACAAAACAAACCGTTATGACTGAATCAATTCCAACTCACAGTGACCGTATAGGACAGAGATGAATGGCCCCACAGAGTTTCCAAGAAGTGGCTGGTGGATTTTAACAACTGACCTTTTGATTAACAGCTGCAGCACTTAACCACATACTCCCCAGTTATAAAGGAATAAATAGAGGACTTAATTATCAGTGTTCTCAGAATAAAAGAGCAGACAATATTCTGCTTAGATGAGAGATTCCTCTATCTTGTGACTCACTCCTGTACTCTCTGGAATGTCCCCCAAGGTCTATAATCTAAGAACAGTACTGGAAAGCATTTATTGGGGTTTCCTTGGGGTAGAACATCTCCCGAATAAATGGGCATGGGGCAGCACAAGGGCTGTGTCTCTGGAGGGTCTCAGGGACTTTCTGCCACCCGGCCCCCAAACATATAGACACTTCTCCTTTTCAGATTCACATAGTCTAACCATTATTACCAAAGACAAGATTTCAAACTTTTGGGACTCACACTGCAAGTATTCTGTTAAATGTAATCCTGAGAATCTGTATTATGTTTTGACTCAGACTACTAGAACATTCCAACAAGAAATTAAACAGAAGAACTGTTCACACTGTTGAGCTTGTATTTAGCATGACGCAATAATTCTCATTCCTCTGCAAATAATAATAATACAGGTTCAAAAATAAATTGTAGGTCTCAAGACATGAACTTCAAACTTAGCTAGAGTAAGGAATCTAAGCACTAACCTCACCCTTTTCCTGTACTTTTATGTGAAATTAAGACAGTTTACAAGAATACATAGGACTTGACTCTGGACTTCCCTGAAGTATGGCACAAGCTGGCCCAAATGAGAAATCCTATGAAATTAAGTGTGGAGTCTGAGAGGTAGGAAAGGGGGAAGGGAGTGCAGAAGGAAACACCCTTTACCCCTGGGGGAGGGGCAGGAAGCAGTGCCCCCACAAGTCAGGTGGCACTGAAGCCAGGGTGGTACATGGCAGCAAAATACCAGGTGGAAGGCTTAGTGACAAACAGAAATCACATGGAGTTAGAATACAGTCAAGGCACCAGGAAAGCCAACCCTAATTATTAGAGAAAGACCTGTGGAAGCTAAGGTACTAGCAGCCAAGAAAAGATTAGAAACTGGAAGGCATGGACCAAGAAAAATAATGCGCATAAAATAATGTCAACCCTCTACACCACATACATTTCACAAATGAAAGTACCAAAGAGTTACAGAATCTTGCATCTGGAAAAGATCTTGGATTTTCCCAAATTTAACTGCCATTTTCCCAGTTTCTACTCCCATTTACAGCTAAGGACAACTAGGGCTCATGTCTAAGGCCATATCGCTAATAAGTAGCAGAAGTGAGACTAACAACACTGTTTGTTCAAGTCCCAATCCAGGTATTCTTATACTTCCCATAATTTAATTTTAAAATATAGATGTGATGTAGAGCAAAGGGTTAGTAAACTTTTTCTGTAAAGGGCAAGATAGTAAATAATTTAGGCTTGGTGAGTCATTTGGTCTCATGGTCACAACTATTCAGCTATTCCTACTATATGAAAGGAACCACAGACGATATATAAACAAGTGAGTATGGCTGTGTGCCAGTAAACTTATACTGATTAAAACAGGCAGTAGGCTTACTTTGGCAAGTGGGCAGTAGTTTGATGTCCTTGGTCAAGAGGAACAGTGTGGTACTTCTTCAAACTTCCAACTCACCGCCTTCAGGTCCACTATTCAGGCTATGGCTTGGGTGAGTGTGGAAGAACAGAGTCCTGTTTTGATCCATATCTCCAGACCTTCTAGGAAAGTCAAAAAACCCTTTCCAACCAATCCAATAACTCACTAAAACCACATATGTATATATGTACACATAGTGCTTAGACTCCTTACATGCATACATGTACACACATACACACACACACACATACACACAGACATCAGCAAGAGAAAAGGTGAAAGATGTGGACACAGATAAATGAGTGAAAGTTCTGGTGATTAATTGGCTACATTTTCCCTCTTAGCCAGGAAAAAAAAGCTAATCAGTTGCCATCAAGTCAATCATCAGTCATGATAGCCCTGTGCGTCAGGAAGAATTTCCCTCCACAGAGTTTTCACGGTTGTGACTTACAGATTATTAGGACTGTCTTTTGTGGGGAAACCCTGGTGGCATAGTGGTTAAGTGCAACGGCTGCCAACCAGAAGTTTGGTAACTCAAATGCACAGGCGCTCCTTGGAAACTCTATGGGTCATTTCTACTCTGTCCTGCAGTGTCGCTATGAGTCAGGATCAACTCAACAGCAACAGATTTCTTCTGAGAAGTTTTTGGGTGGGTTCGACTGCTAGTCTTTAGACTGGAAGTCCAGTGCTTAACCATTTGTACCATCCAGGGACTTCTCCCCTTGGCAATTCAATTAAGATGAGATCAAATCAAGTGGCCACACTTTCTTGCTAACCACCTGCAAATCTCTCCAGTGCTCAGGTGGTAACATAAAGCTCTTACAAGATGCTTGAAATAAGGTGAGTAAGTAGAATTTAAAAACTGAATTCACAAAATGCTTTGGGATACTAAAGAACTAAAAAGAGCTCGATGTAGTATTTTCAAACTTCGTAGACTGAATCCTAACAAAATCCCTGAAATACATCTTCAAATGGTTTTTCCTCGGTCATAGACCCTCCTTTTTTTTTTTTCTTGTCAGACCTCAGCACCAGTTTATCTGACACCTGAATGTCTGTTCTTTTCAAGTTTTGTCTTTCTATTTCGCTAAAAAAGAAGCGGAAACCCTAGTGGCATGGTGGTTAAGTGCTACAACTGCTAACCAAAAACTGACAGTTCAAATCCACCAGGCACTCCTTGGAAATCCTATGGGGCAGTTCTACTCCCTAATGTAGAGTTATTGTGACTCACAACTGACTCAATGACAGTGGGTTTCAGTGTAAATTAGAAGCATTATAATTGATGAACCATAACTCAAAGGAAGCTTTAATTCTAGAATTTTTGGATAGGGCACAAAACAGCACAACTGACAGCCCAAGGAGATTAAATGTTCACCTGGCAGTTGGCTGACAGCAAAGGCATTTTTAATGCAAATTGCAATTCCAGGTGGTGTATGTAGCTGTCAGCATAGTTTACTTCTTTTTTAATAGTGAAAACAGATTCTTTATTTCTAATAACCACACTAGAGAAGCAGAGGCCCAACTTAAGGTTTCTCATCACTGAAAAGTGTCCTTTCAGGGATGGATTGAGGTATCAAAAGATAGTACCAAACCACTGCTTTAATACTAGTAGTTCGTGGTTCAGGCCGAGGGAGAGAAGGATGCCAGAACAAAGGCTAAAGAAGAGTAAGAACAATGAGCTAGCATGGATGTTCCATGAGCAGAGTCACAACCACTGTGGTCCCTACATTCCTGTCACATCTCATGAGCATGCATGAGAGACTCAACACACTCCTACTGAATGAATGAATAATCATTGTTCACAGACTCTGAAACTTGCTCTTAAACATCGAGTAACTAAAGCAAAAAGAAGAAATGATGAAGTAAAAGAGATGAACGTGAAATTTCAAAGAGTATTTCAGAAGACAAAGTAAATCATTGTAACAGAATGTGCAAAGACCTGGAGTTAGAAAATCAAAAGGAAAGAAAACACTATGCATTTCTCAAGCTGGAAGAACTGAAGAAAAATCTCAAGCCTCTAGTTGCAATATTGAAGGATTCTAAGAGGGATATACTAAACAATACAGGAAGCATCAAAGGAAGATGGAATTCCCCACCTAGACAGAAGACAAGGATCATCTTTGGTGAAGGGAAGAAAAACACACAACACAGAGGAACTCAGCAGAACTTTAAGCAAAAGAGAGGCCACGGGAAACAGAAGCCGCAGGGACAAGGAGCACAAGAAGCTGAGCTGTCTCAATGTCAAAAGGCATGGCCATGGTCTCAGGGGTGTCTAAGGGTGGAGCCATGGTCCCTGGAGCTTCAAGGAGTGGGGCCACAGGCTCTTAGGCTTCAAAGAGTCAGATCTCCACCTACTGATTTTGGAGTGCGGGGCTGCCATTCCCAAGTGCCAGCAGGATGGGGCCAGATCCGCTGCTCAAAGCTGACGGGGTGGGGCTGCCATGGCCAAGCGGCAGAAGAAGGCGCCTGCAGAGGCTGAGGTGGTAAGATCTTTACTTGGTTGAACTGGAAGAATGGTGCACCTGAAACCAAGAGAGCAGAGTTGCTGTTTCAGTGGACCTAGAAGGCAGAGCTATCTCCCAGGGCCAAGAGGTCTCCATTCAGAATCTGGAGACTGTGGCCAATAACTAGAGGCCGGAGGGCAGGGCCGTTGTGTAAAATGTCTCAGAGAATGGAGGTTTGATTTGAAAGCCTTGAGGGTTAATATAACATGTTCTGCTAACTTGCTTGGTCCCTTCTTTCCCTGCGTTCCTGCAATTTCTTCCACTTGTAATGCGAGTATCTAGCATGCCTGTTCTGCCTCTGTATTTTGTATTTTGGAAGCTGATAACTTACGTTCTAGATTTCACAGTTGAAGAGGAATTTCTGGACTTTGGACTCAGAGTTAAGGCTGCTATGATAGGGTGACAGAATAAAATTTTTCTTTTTAAAGCCATCTAATTGTGGTGTCTCTGCTATAGCAGCATTAGATGACTAAGACACCATCTAAAATGGATTAATTAGTCCCATCCCACTTGGAGCGAAAGAGAATAAGGAATACCAAAGACACAGAGAAAATATTAACCCAAGAGACTAAAGATCATCGTAGACCAGAGACTCTGTCAGCCTGAGAACAGAAAGAACTAGATGGTACCCAGCTACCACCAATGACTGCCCTGGTAGGGCACACACCTCGTGGATGAAGCAGGAGAAAACTGCAGCAGAAATCAAAGACACATATAAAGACAAGAATTAATAGTCTGACAGAGACTGGAGGAACCTCTGAAAGTATGGACTCCAGGTTCTCTGTTGACCCTGAACTAAAACTATTCTCAAAGCCCACTCTTCAGATAAAGATTAAACAGGACTACAGAATAAAAATAGTATGTATGAGGAGTGTGCTTCTTACTTCAGTCACAAAAAGGAGAGTAAATGGGAAGCTCCTGTATGGAGCCAAGATGAGAAGACAAAAAAGGACAGAAACTGTGTGAATGGACACAGGAAACCTGGAGTGGAAAACAGAAGTATGCTGTAACATTGTGGAGATTGCAACTAATATCACAAAACAATATGTGCAGAAATTTTTATATGAGAAATTATCTTCAACTATAAACTTCCACCTAAAGCACAACAAAGTAAAATAAAGATGGAAGGAATATGCAGAGTACTCTACCAGAAAGAACTGGTTGACATTCAAACATTTCAGGAGGTAACACATGATCTTGAAGCAATGGTACTAAGGGAAGAAGTCTAAGCTGGGCTGCTGGTACTGGTGAAAAACAAGGCTCTAGAAACTAAAGGAATACTAATTGAGATGTTTCAACAAATCGATGCAGTGCTGAAGTGCTCACATGTCTATGCCAAGAAATTGGGAAGACAGCTACCTGGTCAACTGATTGAAAGAAATCCATATTAATGCCTATCCCAAAGAAATGTGACTTAACAGAAGGAAGAGACTATAAAACAATATCATTATTACTACATATAAGTAATAATTATATGTACTGTAGTTACAGCAGTACAGAAATTCAAGCCAGACTCAGAAGAGGACATGGAACTAAGGGTATCACTGTTGTTGTCAGACGGATCTTGGCTGAAAGCAGAGAATGCCATGAAGATGAGTACCTGTATTTTATTGCCTGTATAAAGGCATTTGACTACATGGTTCATAACAAATTATGGATGACATTTTGATAAAAGGACTTTCAGAGTACTTAATTGTGCTCATGAGAAACCTGTACATAGACCAAACAGCAGTTGTTTGAATAGAACAAAGGCACACTGTGTGGCTTAAAGTCAAGAAAGGTGTGTGCCAAGACTGCATCCTTTCACCACACTCATTCAATTTGTATGCTCAGCAAATAATCTGAGACACTGGACTATATGAAGAACGCAACATCAGGATTGGAAGGAGATTCATTAAAAATCTGCAATATGAAAATGACAAAACTTAGCTTGCTGAAAGTGAAGAGAACTTGAAGCACTTACTGATGAAGATCAAAGACCACAACCTTCAATATGGAGTACATCTCAACAAAGAAAACAGGAAGCCTCACAACTGGACCAATAAGCAACATCATGATAAAAGGAGAAAAGACTGAGGTTATCAAGGATTTCATTCTATTTGGGTCCACAATCAACACCCACAGAAGTGCTAGTGAAGAAATTGAAAGACGTTTTTGTGTTGAGCAAATTTGCTACAAGAGACCTTTTTAAAGTATTGAAAAGCAAAGAAGTCACCTTGAGAACTAAGGTGTGCCTGACCCAGCCCACGGCGTTCCCAACTGCTTCCTATGCATGTGAAAGTTGGACAGTAAGTAAGGACGGCCAAAAAGAATTGATGTCTTTGAATTGAGGTGTTGGTAAAGAATATTCAGCACATCATGGACTGGAGAAGAATGAAGAAATCTGTCTTGGCAGAAGTACAGCCAGAATGTTGCCGAACTAAAGCAAGTTCATCCCACCTGTCACTGACAGCCAAAACTCAGAGACAGCGTGGAGTTCAATGCTTTATTTGCAGATAGCCATCAAATCCAGAGGACAGTGAGAATCATTTCTCAAAAAACTGTCCCATTTGGGTTACATTTCCAGTGGTTTTTATAGCCAGAATTCAGTGGGGTAGGTGTTTGTCACAGAACAATAGTCAAGAGTCACAAGATTTCATTACATCATAACATTTCATTACATCTTATTAAACAGTATGAATTACCCCAAATTTCTTTATCTTTCAAAATTTCATTATCTTTCTCTGAGCTCTTAATCAATTCTATTTCCTCGGAGATAGAGAGAGGAATGCAGATCTGCTAGTCCAGTCTGAGGGTGGTAACTGAGGCAGAAGTTGGAAGGCAACTTAATAACCTAAGTGACCTTTGATAGGTTCTTACATTTACCACCAAGAATGTTCCTTAGAAACAACGATGGTGAGACTGTCTCATTCACTTTAGACATGTTATCAAAAGGGGCCAGTCCCTGCAAAAGGACATCATGCTTGTTAAAAAAAAAACGGAAGGCCTTTAATGAGGTGGATTAACACAATAATTGCAACAACATGAGGATGACACAGGACTGGGTAGTGTTTTGTTTTGCTGTATGTTGGGTCACTATGTGTCTGAACTGAGTCAACAGCACCTAGCAACAACAAACATTACCATTTATGAAAGTCATTTATGAACAATATAACCCACCGCTTTTGAGTCAAATTTTGACTCATAATGACTATAGAACCCTACAAACAGTCATTTTCTTCATATTAGAAGTAGTGAAGAGGTAAATTACAAATCAGGAGATAGCAGTAGGAAATGGCATGACCAATATGGAAAGAGGTTCTTTCCAACCTTGTAATTCCATGTCTTCTTTTCTCAGCATCATAGCATCACAGATTCTGGTTAAAGTGATCTTAATGGCTTCTTGCCCAAACATTCATCTGATACTCTCTTCTCAGAACTCCATACAATTCCCACCATGTGGTGGTCCACTAGATCTGCTCAAACAGCTCCATGTTTTTAATGATGATGGAAGATGGAGCAGTTGGAAAGGATAGAAAAAGGAGATTCTAGAGTTGTGCTGCTCAATAGCCTGACACCAGTCATGGTGGCTATAAAGCGCTAGAAATGCAACTGGTCCAAACTGAGATATGCTGTGGTTTTGAGAACCACAAATATATAAAACAAATGGAAAACATCTCAAATTTTATATGATTAAATGCTTACTATTCTATGTATGTTGTGTCTATTAAAATATGCTATTGTAAATAATTTCACCCATCTCTGTCTTTTAAATGTGGTTAATGTTTTAAATGTATGTGGTTTACACTGTACTTCTACTGGACAGTACTGGTCTACAGAACACATTTTGTCTTTCTCCCAACTTAGCAGGATAAAACATGAGGTCTTCAGGAGTCACTGATCTGGAAACCCTGGTCACTTTATTATGGAAATCAAAATCCTTTATTGTTTGAATCCTGCCGACTGTTCTGTGATGCGTTTCACTGTGTCTGTTTTCTTGGCTGTGAAAAGGACATTGTATTTTCTTGCTACCTCTGTAGAGAATGATAGACTCATTAGGAGACTCATAACAGCCTCTTGTGACGACAGCCTCTTCTTGGCCCTGAGATGGTCCCAGAGAATGGTCATGTTGACTGCTCAGAACTCAAGAAAGCAAGGGAACCCCCACATTTGAAAGTATCAGACACATCTACACAGCTGAAAAAGGAAAGGAAGACCGTTCTCAGAAGCTCTCCAATAGCAAAAACAATAAATCTTAACCAATCAAGATGAAATGCACAGTTATTTGATAAATTAACATAATTCACACATACTGATCACAGGGTATAATTCTACAGTTAAAGTACCTATGGTATTGAGGACAAGTATAATCCTTAAGTATACACGAAAATTCTCTGCTTACAAATCATCTGACAGTATACCCATACCCTTAAAGTTTGTGCCTTTGAATTGGTTTGTTGAACAGTTTTAATACAGTGGGCAAAACATGAATTTGTTTTATTTTATTCATTTTACTCCCCTCAGTAACTTACAGGGAAGCGTGAAGACACTCTCAGATATGAAAAAGCCCTATTAAATAACTTCAGTTATGAAAAGTCCAGCAGAGATTTCCAGCCAACACAGTGCCACAGACACAAACACCAGACTGAGGCAAAGTATGGCCTAAACACTTTGCTATCTTAACAGCTCTCTCCCCATGCTCCCACTGTGCCGTAGTCATACTTCTCCTGCAGGATTCATCACATTTTTTCATCATGAGTTGTGAACACGTGTATCTTCCCCTCAGCTTCAGGTGGTGCCTTACCCACCTTTGTCCCCTGAGCACCTAGCCCGCTGGGTGGCATGCCGCAGGGGCTCACCAAATATTTGCTGAAGGAAGGAAGCCTCTCAGGGACTGGGCCTGGCCTGGGCTCCCGGCCACTTGCTCCATCAGAGCAGTGATTGCGCTCATAAAAGCCCCATCTAACTTTCAGTCCGGAAAGTTTTTGAATTCCTACAATGATGCTGGAAACACCACTTGGTATACATTAATTTTGGGGGTGAATAAAGCATTTCAAATGCACCATGTCAAATGCATTGTGAATTTATGAAGTTTGGTCTAGTATTCCTGACTGACAGCAGGCGAGCTCCCCTCTCAGCCGCAGTCCCTGGTTTTTAAGTCCTTGTACACACTCTCCACAGTCATTGTCTCCCACTGACAAGTTGGTTCACTGAATTTTTTTTTAAGGACACCATCGTTTTTCAGCACCAGAAATTTCACTCTAAACTCCAACAGTGGCAAAAGCCTTCATACTGCAGTGCATCCACGGTGTGTCAAAACTAACAAGTCACCTGCTTGCCACCAGAAAAATGTTTTTGCATAATTACCAAGTCTGATTTTTCCAGTACCTGAGTTCTTCCCTGGATGAAACTGAGGCATCTTTCAGATCCACAGACTTATTAATATTTTATATGTTTTTCCAAGTACTTAACCATAATATTAATCTTCCTTTGGTCATTCAGTAAATACTTGATGAGTAACTAAATAGCACTCTACTAGCATTACAGAGGTAATAAGACACTTTCCAGCTATGCTTAAATTATAGGCACAGAGCAGCTTAGACATTAAAAGCAGTTCATTTGATGCAGGAAAAAAGCTTTAATATTTTATACTGTGAGAAAACTCTGTCCTTAAGGAACTAAAACTTCATAAAACCACCAGAAGTTCAAAATGAGATACAGCAAAAAAATAATAGCTAACCCACAAGGTGTCACCCTAAGAACCTAAACAACCTACAGCATCTGTTTCAATACTACACTGCACTCTGCTCTGGAATGTACTCGAGGGAAAGTCTGAAAGGAAAACCAGTATTGGCAAAAGCTCAGTTGTTCCTTTATATATTCCAAAGCTGTGGGGCTTGGAGAGCACTCAGCCCCCAGCCCCAGCCATGACGAAGTGTGAGTTTTTCAAGCTTCCGGATAACAATCACCGTCCTGCTTCAAACAGTACGTGCAGCACCAAGCGTGCAGACACTGCGCAAACTGCAAAAACAAGAGAGCACATGTTTTCCATCAGGACTAATTTCCTCAATAATAATCTGTTTATGGTTTATTATATTCTTAAAGTCTATTCTCTTTCTGTTAACTGGATGTAGAGGTTCCTGGTGGGGAAAATTTTAAAAGTTTTTCATAAGGCAATGTTCACTTAGATATCTATAATTTTTTTTTAATTCTTTGTCATTTATTCTAACCCCTTGTGCCATTTATAGCTTCACTGGGGCTCTGTCTAGCCCCCTCTGGAGTTCAGATTTCTATGCCCTGCCCATTACCTTTGGCAAGTGATGAGCAGGTAACTTTTATACACTCTTCTGCCAGCTATCCAGAGACAGAGGCATGACATGTGAAATGACATTAGCAGTGGTTGATTTTTACTGATGACTACTGGTACCAATAGTGTGCTATATGCAGCCAGTCATTAGAAGGTTTAATTATTTTTTACTCACATTCTTCGGCTTAGTTAATTTAGGGTTGGTTTGGCTCAGAGTAATTTTTGCCAAACAAAAGAACTTTTTTAGCCAACATGTTAAGGGATTATCTTATACAGAGTTGATCTGCATGTGAAGTCAAGGACAGTGAGTTAAATGAATCTGATTATTTTTAATGACTCAAAGAAAGCTTGTGCAGTGTTTATACCTCACAGAAATTAAAGGGTTAGGGCCTCAATAAATGCTGCCCACAAAGCCAAAGAAAGTGCTCTTCTCAGCAGGCTGAGCAGAACACAGAAGCTTCAGGCTATCTGAAGCTCTTAACTTTTCAGACTGAGCAAAGGCAGACCAGTGCTAAACTTGCATATTTAGGAAATTCTAAAACAGGAAGGAAAGACCCCCTTGATAAAGGTATGTTCTTTACAGCCCTCAAAATTATGCCAAGAATTTTCACACCTGTTTACTTCACCTGTCTGAGTGATTCTGAATATAGCCAAGAGATCTTCCAAAACTCCTGAGGAGAAATAGTTCCACACAATGCTAGTAATTAACGCCAGTGCATACATACTTGTGAAATAGCCCAATACAACAAGTGATGAAAAAATTCTTCAAGATGTTCTAGAGAGACTTTCAAACTTACAGAAACATGAACTTGCGTTATCTCATCTGGATCCAGTCTTTGCTCATTTAATTTGCTCTAAACAGAAAAGAAGAGCTCAAGAAGGCACAGAACATTGCCTGTATGTCACCAGAGGCTCACACTGGCCGTCAGTCAAGAGTGATGCTGAGCCAGATGAGGGCTGCGAGGGAACGAGGCCCTTGGTACACAGATTCTCAGGGCAGCAACTCCTGGTTATTCTTCCAGAATCTTTACAAAGCCTGACAGTTGTCCACCAAGAGGTTATACAGGACACCAGAGCAAACACACAAATATGTCTCATTCTGTAATGAGCATTCCTAGTTAGAGACCTTTATTTTAAATTGCTTTTTGTCCTTTAAATATTCCATTGTTTTATAAAAACTTTGCTTTCTGGGACTTCAAACATGCTAAACAATAACAATTATCATTATATAGTATTTGCAGTTTGTTACATATTCTTTAAATAAATCTCTCACTTAATGTCTGTAACATTGGTCTTCTAATTATTCTTAACTAACAGATGAGGACACTGAGACTCAGAGAGAGAAATAATCTTTCCTAAGATCTGTGAAGAAGCCAGAGCTTGAACTCATTTCTTCCAAGTATGAGTTCTTCAACTTACATTTTCTACATCATGTTGTCTCTGACCTTTGATGAAATAATCAGGAGATTAGAAAAGGGTCAGTTTAGATACAATCATGCAATTATGTCAAAATGTTGCTGTTATTAGGTGCCATACAGTCAGCTCTAACTTAGTGAGCCTGTGTACAACAGAACGAAACACTGACCGGTGCTGCGCCGTCCTCACAACTGCCACGCTTCAGCCTGGTGTTGCAGCCGACATGTCAATTCATCTCTTTGAACATCTTTATCTTTGTCACTGATCTGCTACTTTACCAAGCACAATGTCCTTTTCCAGGGACTGATCCCTCCTGTAACATGTCCAAGGTATATGAGACATGGTCTCACAGCTCTTGCTCCTAAAGACGTTCTGGTTGCATTTCTTTGAAGGCATATCTGTTCATTTTTTTGGCAGTCCATGCCCTAAAAACAAAAACCAAAAAAACCCATTGCCATCCAGTCAATTCTGACTCATAGCAACCCTACAGGTCAGAGTAAAAGTGACTGACAGAGCTTCCAAGGACCACCTGGTGGCTTTGAACTGCTGACCTGTTGGTTAACAGTTGCAGCATTCAACCATTATCCCACCAGGATTTATACACTCAGTATTCTTCACCAATGTCACAATTCAACAATTCAAAAGTGTCCATTTTCCTTCAGTCTTCCTTATTCATTGCCTACGTTTCACATGCATATGAGATGACAGCAAAAGATATTTAAAATCATTAACTATGCACCGTGCTGCTCCTTGAAAACAAAACGGTAGTTTTTAGGATTTTCTGATACCGCTTTACTTCTACTACATTTTGTTTTCATGAAAAGTAACCACTGTCAAGTCAGTTTTATCACCTAATGAGAAACACTCTCCTTGGCAAGTCTGCCTGAGGACAGTTTCCGAAATGTCAAGCAGTTTCCGAAATGACTGTGCACTGTGTGCTAACATGTTAGCATGGACATCAATGTCTTTCTAACCGGTGCTGTGTCACATGACAATGATGGCACTGAGCTTAGCCACAAAAACACCAGATATCACGGGCTCCAGTATTTCATGACTCATAAATAAGACTAGAAGTGTACACAAATGGACAAAGAGCTATTTGTGGTTATCATGGAAAGACAAGAATTTCCAGGGTAACCCTAAACTGCTTTGGCAGTCTGCTCCATTACCAAGCTCACTGTTCTAACAGTAACCCCCTCTTTTTTCGTTGCTTTTGTTACCATGCATGCTGCACAGAAGTCCTTCACTCAGGTCTGTGACTTTTTGCTTACACATAAACCCAGAAGGGTAGCATTGCTTGTTGATGCAAGGGTGACATACACATAGGCAGCTTTTATGTAAGAAAAACTGTCCAACTCACTTTTGCAAATTGACAAAATCACTGGTTGACTGTCTCATGTCTTGAGCTGGGTGTGAATGGAGGGACCCAGTGAGGAAAAAAAAAAGCTGAGAAATTCAAGTTTTCCTACATAATCAAGATAAACTGTTGTTGTTAGATGCTGTCGAGTCAGTTCTTTTCTGTTTTTTGTTCTGGATTTGCCATTTTCCCACTATTTAAACGTAAATTTATTTATATATGTATTTATTTTTAGTACAATTGAATAAAATTGTACATTCCCATACAAATTTGCATGCTCACCTATACTCAGCTACCACTGCTTTCCCTGCCCTGTGACAGCACACTATTCCTCTCTGCTCCATACATGTCTCATCCTCCCAACAGTCTCCTATCCCCTCCTCTCCACCCACTTCCCTTCTTCCAGAAAGAGGTCAGCAGGATAATATCCTATAGATACATAGAACCATAAAGTGTCCCCAAAATACGGTCACTCTGCGTCACCATGTCCAATCCACTGCTGTCCTAGGAGTTGACCTTCACTATGATTTATGGACAGAGGCAGCATCAGGGCCAGAGGCCATGCTCCCAGGGGAACCCCGAGGCCCCTGGACCATCAATTGCAGTCTTTTAGTGGAGCTCTCAGGGTGTACCCCTTTTGACTCTTGTGTTGCCAGTGAGACTCAACTTTATGAGCTCTATTGTGGCTATCACTGGTGGTAGCTGGGCACCATCTGGTTCTTCCGGTCACGTGTCGATGTAGACACTCACTTATGTGGGTCTTTCTGTCTTCCAGGTTCTTGTTCCCCCAAGTTGTTATGGACTTCAGTGATCATCTGTTCCTGCTCAATTGGGACCATTTGCTGTACTCTCAGATGGCAGCTTGGCAGCTTTTAAGACCTCAGACGCCACTCACCAATGTGAGGAGCAGACAGACCTCATTAGCAAAATGCTAGTTGTGCCAATTGGTGTCGATTTCCTCTGACAGCATGGTCCCTGGCCTCCAGCCCCAGTTACTCTGTTGTTGCAATATTGGGTTAAGATGGGAGGAATACACAAGTTGTGTTGAAGTCCAATTAACATTGATCTTCTTACTAATGTGTGCTGTCCCAGTTTTCACCCAATGAAATTTCTAACTATCTAATCTAAACCCTCCCTCCCTCACACTCCTACCCTCCCCACCCTTGGAGTCGTCAGAGTCTTTTCTTCTGTGCATGAGTCTGATTTTAAGTTCTTACCGTAGGGGTCTCATTTGTCCTTTTGTCCCTGACTGCTTTCACTCAACATAATGTCCTCCAGTTGAAACCATGTTATGAGATGTGATATACATATATCATTTGACCCAGTAATTCCAGTGCTTGGAATATATCCTACAGAATCAAGGCCATTCATACCAACTGATACATGCCACAGCACAGTCCACAACAGCAAAAAGATGGAATCAATCCAGATGCCCAACAACAGAGGAATGGATAGGTAAACTATGGTATATGTACTCAATGGAACACTATGCAATGATAAAGAACAATGACTTCAGGAAACATTTCATAACCTGGTTTCAACTGGAAGGCATTATGTTGAGTGAAAGCAGTCAAGTCACTTCTGACTCATAGCAACCCTGTGCACAACAGAACCAAACACTGCCTGGTTCTGTACCATGCCTACAATCATTTTTAGGCCAATCTCTGCAGCCACTGGTTCCATCCATTTTGCTGAAGTCCCTCCGCTTTTTCACCGACCTTCCACTCTACCAAGTATGATCTCCCTCTCCAGGGACTGACCCTTCCTGACAACATGTCTGAAGTACGTAAGACACAGTCTTGTCATCTTTGCTTCCAAGGAACGCCCTGGCTGTACTTCTTCCAGAACAGATCTGTTCATTCTTTTGGTGGTCCATGGTACATTCTTCTCCAACCCCACAATTCAAAGGAATCAATTCTTCTTTTGCCTTCCTTATTCATTGTCCAGCTTTCACACGCATACAATGTGATGGAAAATACCATGACTTGGGTCAGGTGCACCTTAGTCTTCAAGGTGATATGTTTACTTTTCAATACTTTAAAGAGATCCCTTTGTGACCTCATTCAACATTTGTATTTTTAATGCATGGGAAGGAAGTGAGATAACATTTTTATTTACTTTTATGTCTATTAAAAATTTATTTTTTTATGGGCATTTAAAAGGTATACTTAAAGGTAGGGTAATGAGTGCAATAAAATGCCATGTGTAAGTTACTAGTCATGTCACCTAAACTGCCTATCTTTCAGCTCCCTACTTATCACATAAAGAATTTGAAACCCAGAGAAGTAAATGGCCAAGGTCACTTAGCTATGTTGCGGCTGACATGTGACTGAAAGTTATGTCTCCTAATCCTCCAGACAGTGCTTTTTCTACTCTGTCTCATAGGTCTGCCCTTTTGCAATATATGGATTATCCAGATAATGTTATTTCCAACAGTGATTCGTATTTACTACCATCCCATCTCCATTTTAATTGAAGGGAATTCTGATTAGGGAATGTATCTGGGCAGGCACTATTTCACCTCTCCATCATCGAGTAAAAAGTCAATATGAATGAGCTGGTGCAGAAAACTAACATTCTGGGCTTGATTGTGAGGACATCCTAGTCAACTAAGTTATTTAAAATACCTTAAAACACCAGGAGGAAGTTCTGTTGACTTCATTCACGGAGAAGTTCCTGAGAATCTGTCTCAACTATCTTCATCAGGTTCTGACTGAGCACGTTTAAGACAAATCAAAATACACTGCCATGCTTTTATTCTTTGTTTATTTCTAGCAAGGAGGCTACGAGAGATTGGTATCAAGTTACGGTGCAGCCATATTGCTAAAATTAATTCTCTGGTCTTATGATGTTACCTCCTTCTTTGAAATCCAACCACACTACCCACACAGTCTTCAGCCCACTGGGCAATTAGAGGCAACCCTACTCTGTAAACTTACAATTCCCTTTTTTTGTTCCTAATCTTGTTCTTGCTTTACTCCAGTTTGGTCCAGTTTCCAACTCTGTTATGTATTGAATTGTGTCCCTCCAAAATACATGTTCAAGTCCTAACGCCTGTACCTGTGAATGTGACCTTGTCTGGGGAAACAGATTTTCTTTGCAGATGTTGTCTGTTAAATTAACAAAGTCATACCAGAGTAGGACAAACACTGATCTTATTCCCTTCTGAATGGCGTCTCATACAAAGGGAGGATAGACAGGGTTACACACAGAGGGAAGATGCCATCTGAGGATCTGTTTGTAGATCAAGGAACACCAAGAAACGCCTAAGGCTACCAGAAGTTGATGGAGATAAGGGAGAATTTTCTTCTAGAGCCCACAGAAAGCATGGACCTGTCAAAGCCATGAATTCTGACACCTAGACTTCAGAATTGAGAGACAATGAGTTTTGCTCTTCAAAGCCATCCACTTTGTGGCATTGTGTTATGACAGTCCTAGGAAATGAAGACAAGCCCCTCTTTTACCATTTGCTCTCTGTGACTTTGTTTTAACCAATTTGATGTCTTTATCAGTCAATGTTTGGATACTTCTCACTCTAAGTTCCTCAACTCACCCTTTCTCTTTTAATCCACTTGAACCCTAACCCCCCACATAGGAAGGCTCAAGCATATGGAATATGAGGTCAAGCTTGCAGGCAGGCTGGTGTGTCCGTGCCAGTGTACGGACATGACACCATCATTCCCTCCAGGGACTGGCTATCACTGCCATTGGATAACAGCCTTACCCGTACACCACCCGCCGCACATCCCATCCACAGTAAGAGAGATCTGGGTTTCTGCCTCTCGTGGCTGCTGAGGGTAACAGAGGTGTGAGATGTCTCCTTTGCACTCACCTGATAACCTAGGAACAACCTTGAACATGGATGCCAACATGCTCATTAAAAAGATGTTATCTTGTTAGCTAAATTCCTTGCCAAGGGGTTCAAAACTAGTAGTTTTCATTTTTTAAGTGTATGTAATCATATGTTCCGGTGATTTAACACAAAATTACCCAAAGTAGTGATGGTCGCACAATTTGATATCACTAAATTACACACCTGAAAAATGCTGAACTGGTAAATACTGGGTTACATGCATTTTTACAAGAATAAAAATATTGCCCAAAGTAATGTTTGCTGTAAAGAAGACCTGCTTATCCTTATCCCATGTGATAGTGCTAACTCAACATTCTGAATATTAAGACATATTAAGCCATTAGCTGCAATCATTTTTTAATCCTTTTTTGACATCTACTATTAGGAAGTAATCAACCAGTAAAGAAATATATTATCTAAAAAGTTCACTAGCCCAACTAACTCACTATAGGTAAAGCATGGATCTCGAGGGCCGTGTATGTTTCAGAAAGAGAAATTGATTTGTATTGGTCCATTCTCCGAAACTCCCAGTCTCCCTGATGGTCAACAGCATGAATCTGTAGGTGGGTGAGTTCAGGATTAGGAACTGTCTGTTTCAAAAGATCAGAGCAAAATGAAATAGTTAACAAAGAAACAGAACTTACAATCTTTGTCTTGGTAACACTATGCTGTTAGTTGGTTTGAACATAAATGATTCATTAACTTAGAAGAAGGAGCTGTGTTGGTGCAATGGTTACGTGCTTGATTGCTAACTAAAAAGTTAGCAATTGGAACCCACCAGCGGCTCCATGGGACAAAAAGCATGTCAGTCTGCTCCTGTCAGGATTACAGCTTAGGAACCCTTATTGGGCAGTCCTGTGATACACGATGCTGTGAGGCACACTGTTTACGTGGCCGGCTACTAAGTGAGATGTCAGCAGTTCAAACCCACCAGCCATTCCCCAGAAGAAAGATGTGGCAGTCTGCTTCCATAAAGATTATAGTTTTAGAAACTAGGGCAGTTCTTCTCTGTCCTTCAGGGTTTCTCTGTGTTGGAATTGATTAGATGGCAGTGGGTTTTGGTGAGTCAAAACTGATACAACAGTATATAACAACAGTTTTAGAAGAAAAGTTCATATTTTTGTTAAGAATAAACTGTTAATGCAACATTTGACTCTCTTTCCACCCTTAAACTCACCATCAGCATTCTAACATCAACAAAACCAAATAAAAACTTAGGATAAAAGGGAGTTAGAGAAGCTCCATTTCTTAAACTGGCTATATAATCCTTTCTGCCACAAAGTAATACCAACTTTAAGCTTCTCTATTTCTGCTTAAAATCTGTAATTCTCTTGGTATTCGTAATTTGAAATTTTAGTGCTTTGATTTTTTTTCCCTTTTCTTCTCCATCTAGCAAGTCTTCAAGTCCTGTCAGCTTTTCCCTTATAAAAATTCTTGAAGGCATTTATTTCCCTAAAATCTTCCACTTACCTATCTTTCCCCTATCGTGTCTGAACTATGACTACAGCCATTTAACAAGTCTCCTTACCTTTTTGCCTTTCTTATTCTAATGTTATATATTACAACATCAGAAAAATAAGTCTCCCAAGTAATGACATCAGCAGGTTTCTTGCTCCAATAGTTTCCCATTGTCTATCAGAGCAAGTTTAAAACATTCTTGTTGGTACTCCACAGCCCTCCAGTCCCTGTTCTCTCCCACACATCCAAATTTATCTCCACTACTTTCTAACTTGATTGCTGTACTCAGCTATGCCAGTCTCCTTATCTGCCCCAAACAGCTAGTCTTGCCCTATTCACCTAAAATATCCACTAAAAGAAGCTAAGTGCAATCCAAGTTCATAACAGAACTTGTGACTTCCTGGTTCAGAGTATCTATCCTGCAGTGAATTCTTCCTCCTCAGGTTCTCCCAAGCACTAGGCATAATGTTTCACCCAACACAGTACTTATTTACATTTTCTTCTGAATTGTTTCATGTATTACAATCTCTGGCAATAAAGTTCACAAACTTAGTTGTTGTAAGTGCTACATACCTCATTGCTGAATATCACTACGGTCACCTTCAAAGTACCCCCCTTGCGAAGCTATGCACTGATGCCAGCGCCTAGTCCTTTCAGAACAACTTTGGAATTTTTTTTGTCCATATGGCACAGTGGCAAGTTCACAAACAATTGTACAGTTAGTTGTCTGTGAGGGAGTTTTCAGCCAGTAAACAAATAACTGTATCGGAACACCCTCCCTACTCACCTGATCTGGCCCCTAATGACTTTTTTCTTTACCTTAAGATAAAGGAAATACTGAAAGGAAGACATTTTGATGACATTCAGGACATCAGGAATTAATATGATGACAGCTCTGACAGCCATTCCAGAAAAACAGTTCTAAAATTGCTTTGAAGTGTGGCTGTCTTATGCTGGATTTTCTAGGTATGCAAAACCAGTAACGTATATATATACAAGGAAAGATGTATATATAAAGGAAACAGCTCACACAATTGAAGACGCTGAATGTCCCAAGTCCCGGTACAAGTCTTACATGGCCATGGAAGATAGTGAACCCAAGGGCAGCAGGTCAAAGACCAGAGTTCTAGATCACCAGCGTGTAGGTCAGCGGATCCCAAGCTGGCAGTGAGACTGCGAGATCTCTCCTGACTCACGGAGCTACAGAGGCTGGCAAACCCAGGACTGGCAGGTCAGGGAACAGGACTCTCGGATGCAAGGGTTGATAAATCCATCAGCTGCTAGTTTAGGTCCACAGTAGGAGCTGCTGGCAAGGCGAGAAGACAGGAAGTAGGTGGTGGAAGGCAGATAGCTGACAGCTGAGTGGAGGGAAGCCACCACAGGCCCCACTCCTGCCACTTGATACAGCAGCCAAATATGGGAGTGGTAAAGTTGACATAATCTTGACCACCACAGTCCACACCTTGTCAACTTGGCATTTGCACACATTTCCCCTTACCATCCAGTCTCTGAAGGAATACAATTACAAAGTCACACTTAACATCTTACATGATATAACACACGTACAACTGAAAAGTTATTAGCCCATTTACATCTATGTTTTATAAATAAACAAAAATATTTGATACACACATACAAAGGAGAAATACTCATAACAATTAAAGTCCTAGTTTCTGCAACTGTCATATGGCCATAACCTGTATTTAGAACTACCTTCTACAACCCATTCTGTATTCCCTTTGCCCTCAGCAAACACCTCAGCTGGTCATTGTTCTTTGCCTGGTGAGCTGACCCAAACCTTCATTCTGAAGGGTCCGGGCTATTAGCAGTCATTTCAGAATTGGATTGCTGTGGTTTTTCATTGACTTTAACCACAGGATCTGGTAGTACTAGGAGGCGTCTTAAGGGACCTCCTGCATTCCAAACATACTCTTCTTTACCTCCATTATGTAATGTCAATCCAGTTTCATCTTGGTAGTCAAGATCAATCACACCAGCCAGTATTGTAACCCCCTTCTTTGTCTGTTGATCCAGAGGTATAAGGAGCCCAAAATGGCCTGATGGCAATTTTAGCTTCCCATTCAGTGGAATCATTGATGTGTCTCCAGCTGGCAGCATTCTCTCCTTCGGAACTAAGACATTTAGACTTGCAGAGTACAACGCTGTGGAGACAAGAAGCAAAAATCTTGCAAGTGGGTTATTAGGGGCAATAGTGAGGAGTGATGCCACTCCCATTTCTAACCCTTGATTCCTCGACTCATGCATCCTGGAGATAGCAGAAACAGAATCATATACTGGACACTGATTTAGAGCATATACAGCCTCCTGGAGAACATTTCCGTAACCCTGAAAGGTACTGCCACCTAGCTGGTGGTGTAATTGTGTCTTCAGGAGGCCATTCCATTGTTCTGCCAAGCCAGCTGCTTCAGGATGATGGGGAACATGGTAAGACCAGTGAATTCCATGAGCATGGGCCCACTGCTGCATTTCATTTGCTGTGAAGTGAGTTCCTTGCTCAGAGGCAATGCTGTGTGGGATGCCATGATGGTGGATAAGGCATTCTGGAAGTCCACGGATGGTAGTTTTGGCAGAAGCATGGCATGCTGGGAAGGCAAATTTATATCCAGAGTAAGTATCTATTCCAGTAAAGACAAAATGCTTTCCTTTCCATGATGGAAGTGGTCCAGTGTAATCAACTTGCCAGCAAGTTGCCGGCTGATCACCTCAAGGAATAGCGCCATATCGAGGACTCAATGTTGGTCTCTGCCGCTGGCAGATTGGGCACTCAGCAGTAGTGGTAGCCAAGTCAGCCTTGATGAGGGAGAGTCCATTTTGCTGGGCCCATGCATAACCACTGTCTCTGCCACCATGAACACTTTGCTCATGAGCCCATCGAGCAATGACAGGAGTAGTTGGGGAAAGATGATTGGTTCCCATAGAACGTGTCATCCACTTGATTGTTAAACTCATCCTCTGCTGAAGTCACTCTTCGATGAGCATTCACATGAGATACAATTATCTTCACTTTGGCCCATTCAGAGATGTCTATCTATACAACTCTCCCCATAAAACCTTATCTCCAATCTTCCAATCATGTTCCTTCCAAGTCCCTGACCAACCAGCCAAGCCACTGGCCACAGCCCACAAATCAGTATACAGCTGCGCATTTGGCCATCTCTCCTTCCAAGCAAAATGAACAACCAAATCCCTGCTCAAAGTTCTGCCCATTGGGAGGATTTGCTTTCAACACTGTCCTTCAGGGAGGGCGCAGAAAGGGGCTGTAGTGCTGCTGCTGTCCACCTCCGAGTGGTGCCAGCCTATCACACAGAACCATCTGTAAACCAGGCATGAGTTTTCTCTTCCTCAGTCAGCTGGTCATATAGAACTCCCCATGAGGCAACAGGTACAAACTGGAAGATGGAAAGTAATGTTACAGGAGTGGAGACCATGAGAATTTGGGCCACTTCTTCACGCAACTTACTTGTGCCTTCAGGTCCTGCACAGGCCCAGTCTCATATATACCACTTCCATTTAATGATGGATTGCTGCTGTGCTTGTCCATCTGTGACTCTGTGGGTCAGACAATACTCGGTTCATGACAGACAGCTCAGGACACATGGTGACTTGGTGTCCCATGGTTAAGCATTCAGTCTCTACTAAGGTGCAATAACAAGCCAGAAGTTGATTTTCAAAAGTAGTTATCAGCAGTGGATGCTAGTGCTTTGCTCCAAAATCCTAAATGTCTGCCCTATGATTCACCAATATGGGCCTGTCAAAGACACCAAACAGCATCTCTATCTGCCATTGACATTTCAAGCACCACTGGATCAGCTCGATCATATGGCCCAAGTGGCAGAGCAGCCTGCACAACAGCCTGAACCTGTTGCAGAGCCTTCTCTTGTGGGCCCCACTCAAAAGTAGCAGCCTTTTGAGTCACGTGATAAATAGGCCAAAGTAGCACACTCAAATGATGAATATATTGCCTGCAAAATCCAAAGAGACTCACTGGGTGCTGTGCTCTGAATTGTCAGAGAAGCCAAGTGCACACTTATGCTTCACTTTAGAAGGAATATAGCGACATGCCCCACACCACTGACTCCTAGGAATTTCACTGAGTTGGAAGGTGCCTGAATTTTTGTGGGATTAATTTCCCACCCTCTAGCATGCAAATGTTTAGTAAGTCCAGAGTTGCTGACATGTCTTCCTTACTAGGTACAATCAGCATAATATCAATATGATGGACCAGTGTCACATCTTGTGGAAGAGACAATCAAGGTCCCTGTGGAGTAAATTATGACATAGGGCCAGAGAGTTAATGTAGCCCTGAAGTAAGCAAGTAAAAGTGTATTTCTGCCCTTGCCAGCTGAATGCAAACTGCTTCTGGTGGTCCTTTGAAACAGATATGGAAAAGAAGGCATTAGGCAAATCAATAGCTGCACATCACATAAACTGTGTCCCCACAAAAATGTGTGTAGCAATGTGACTTGGCCATGATTCCAAATGTTTTATGATTGTCCTCCATTTTGTGATTTTCAAATGCTGTATGTTAGAGGGTTAGGGTGGGTTTCTAAATCCCTTCATAAGATCACCTCCCTGTTCCACTATAAAGGGAGTTTCCTTTGAGTGTGGCTTGTACCACCCTTTATCCTTTAATCCTACAAGAGATAAAAGGAAAGGGAAACAAGCAGACAGTTGGGAACCTCACATAATCAAGGAAACAGCACCAGGAGAAGAATGTGTCCTTGAGACCTGAGATTCCTGAGCCAAGATGCTCCCTGACCCAAGACTAATGCAACAGAAGGACTTTCCTCCAGAGCCAACAAGGGAAAAAGCCTTTCCCTGGAGCAGACACCCTGAATTTGGACTTGTAGCCTACCAGACTGTGTAAGAATAAACTTTCCTTTGTTAAAGCCATCCACTCTGTGGTATTTGTTAGAGCAGTACTCGCTGACTAACACAGTGGACTAGGAACTGGTGCTGGTACATAGCTTCCCAAGGGGAGTACTTCGAAGGTGACCACACTGAGATTGATATTCAGCAATGAGGTACACAGCACTTTTTCTAGGATAAGTTTGTGAACTTTATTGTCAATCGTCATATGTCTTTCTTCCCAAATACATTGCAAAGCTTTAAAAGGAAGGATTGTGGGACTCACGCAAACATGGCTGTGTCAACATACTTGTCCATTTTCCCATTCTTGACTACTCTGGACTGTTGTCTGGAGTAGGATGGAAATGCTTGTGGCAGGACTAGGGCAGACAGGATGTGACAGCATGCTTGTCCATTTTCTATTTTTGCTTATTCTGTGATATTCTTTGGACTTGGGCAGACTTGTTTCTGTCAGCACGATTGTTCACTCTCCACTTTTGGCACTCTGAATATATGCCAATTAAAACTTTCTTTTTACTTTAAAAGAAAATAAAAGAAGGAGGATTGTCCTTCATGCATCTTCAGCTTCCCTGAAAGGTGCCAGTGTACATTGTCATTGCTGTTGTTAGGTGCCATCGAGTTGGTTCCAACTCATAGTGACCCTACACACAACATAATGAAACAGTGCCTAGATACGTACCATGCCCACAATGCTTTTTTTGCTTAAGCCATCATGGCAGCCTCTGTGCCAATCCATCTTCTTGTGAGGCTTCCTCTTTTTCACTGACCCTCCACTCTACCAAGCACGATATCCTTCTCCAGGAACTGATCCCTCCTCACAATACGTCCAGAGTATGTAAGATGCATTCTCACCATCTTTGTTTCAAAGGAGCACTCCAGTGTACTTCTTCTAGATCTGTTTATTCTTTTGGAAGTCCACAGTACAGTCAATATTCTTCTCCAATGCTGCAATTCAAAGGCATCAATTCTTCTTCTGTCTTCCTTATTCATTGTCCAGCTTTTGCAGGCATATGATGCGATTGAAAATATCATGGCTGTGTCAGGCGCACCTTAGTCTTCAAGGTGAAATCTTTATTTTGCAATACTTTAAGGAGGTCCTTTGCAGCAGATTTTCCCAACACAATGTATCTTTTGATTTCTTGACTGTTGCTTCCATGGGTATTGACTGTGGGACCAAGTAAAATGAAATTCTTGACCACCTCAATCCTTTCTCCATTTATCATGATGTTGATTATTGATTCAATTGTAAGGATTGTTGTTTTCTTGGTGTTGAGGTGTAATCCATACTGAGGTCTGTGGTCTTCATCAGTATTTTAAATCCTCTTCACTTCCAGCAAGCAAGGTTGTGTTATCTGGATAATGCAGGTTGTTAATAAGTTTTCGTCTAATCTTATGCCTCATTCTTCTTCAGAGTCCAGCTTCTTGGATTATTTGCTTGGCATACAGATTGGAGGGATATGGTGAAAGGATACAACCCTGACACACACCCTTCCTGACTTTAAACCATGCAGTGTCCCCTTGTTGCGTTCACATGACTGCCTCTCGATCCATATACAGAATCCTCAAGAGCACACTTAAGCATTCTGGAATTCCCAGTATCCACAAAGTTATCCATAATTTGTTACGATCCACACAGTCAAATGTCTTTCCACAGTCAATGAAACAGAAGTCAACA
The DNA here is from genome assembly GCA_028571685.1 of Heterohyrax brucei. NCBI lineage: Eukaryota > Metazoa > Chordata > Mammalia > Hyracoidea > Procaviidae > Heterohyrax > Heterohyrax brucei. Next base: position 135,234,737 of record CM053148.1, on the reverse strand, counting down.
TCTTTCTGGTATTCCCTGTTTTCAGCCAAGACCCATCTGACATCAGCAATGATATCCTTGGTTCCATGTCCTCTTCTGAATCTGGCTTGAATTTCTGGCAGTTCCCTGTCAATATGCTGCTCAGTAATTTCCACATTTGATCGAATCACCTTTCTCTGGAATGGACATAAATATGGATCTCTTGCAGTCAGATGGCTAGGTAGCTGTCCTCCTAATTTCTTGGCATAGATAAGTGAACACTTCCAGCATTGCATCTGTTTGTTGAAACATCTCAGTTGATATTTCATCAATTCCTAGAGCCTTATTTTTGCCAATACCTTCAATGCCGCTTTGATTTTGTCTTTTAGTACCATCAGTTCCTGATCTCTTTAAATGGTTGTTAATAAACAGCTGTTTTTAAAACTATCTTCTCAAGGCAATAAATTGGAAAAATTCTCTAAAGGAAGGTGAGTTTCAAGCTGTAATATAAAGGAAGTAATGAACTGAGGTTGAATGAAATGAGAAGATGAACTGAAGATCTGAGATAAACACACACAATTTCTCCTTTAAAAAAAAGGTCAAGATTAAACAAAAGTTATTCATCATTCTATGCTGATGTTTTTGTACATCTGTAGCTTCCTATTTAGGGTAATATTTCAAATAATACAAAATATTTCTAAATTTTTAAAGGACAGTCATAATTTGAAATAACTAATGTCCAAAAGTTTAAAAGACACAATTAAAATTGAGAACATTTAAAAATAACTGAAACAAAAAATCATTTGTACCAAGTCACCTTTGATCTAAAAAATAATAAATTCAAAAAGACTCAGGCCAAATTAGCTTGAGCCACATCCAAGAAAAAAGGTGAGTGGAAAGTCAGGCCTGGAAAGACTCTATGTTGACCTCTGAGAGGCTGTCTATGCCAAGTAGGCAAAGGCCCTGTCTGATTAATGCCCATGTGGTCAGTCCCAGACCTGATCAGCTGACAATATGAGCAGACTGGCCAAATGAAAGGAGGCTGTGGCATGAATGTCAAAAAACATATAAAGAAACTTAAGTGAGAAAATGGTCAAGGTAAGTGAAGAAAGACATAGAACAATTAATATATGCTGTTAAAAGAATACTGTTTCCCAAGTAATACATGAGAGATGCAAATTAGAACATAAGATATCATTTTCAGCTATCAAATTAGTAAAACTTTTCATTTAAGGAAATGCTAAATACCGACAAAGAAATGGTAAAATGGAGTTCTCACACACTGGTTCTGACACACTGTCGTCAAGTCGATTTCAACTCATAACAACTCGATAGGACAGAGTAAAACTGCCCCACAGAGTTTCCAAGGAGCACCTGGTGGATTTCAACTGCCATCCTTTCGGTTAGCAGCCATAGCACTTAACCTCTATACCTCCAGGATTTCCACACACTGGTATAGGAAGCGTGAATTAGTAAAAAGTTTTCTAGAAAGCTACCATTTGTCAGTAGAGAACAAAACATTACCAAAAATTCATTTATGCACTTGATTACCAGCCAAAAGGATGGTGGCTGAACCAACCCAGAGTCACCTTGGAAGACAGGCCTGGTAATCTGTTTCTGAAATGTCACAGCCTTGGAAACCCCACAGAGCAGATTATGGGGTCCCCATGAGTTGGAATCAACTGAGCTGCAAGTAACAACAGCACCACTAAATAATTTGACTTCTAGAAAACCCTACGGAGCAGTTCTTCTCTGCACACATGAAATCACCTTGACTCAGAACTGACTTGGTGGCAACTGAAAAAATGAGATTTTTATTAAGAAAACATTCAGAACTGCAGAAAACACAATGACGTCCCTTGTGGCATTCATTCTGACAATTTAAAGAAATGGAAACAATCAAAAACAGATCATAGTATGTGACTGGCAATTTTAAGTTTTGGTAGAGTTATGCCAGAACTCTCCAAGCCTGTGGTAACAGGGTTAAGGAGGGTGACATAAATGAAGGAAGGGGACTAGAGGAGAGGATGGTAGCTAGCACTTGCCCCACAGAAAGGGGGCAGCCTCAACTAGCCCCAGACAACTGCTAGCAGGAAGGAATGCAAGTTCGCCAATCTAATTTTTTAAAAGAAATTAAAATTTTGGCAAGTATGCAAATACTTTTTTAGTATTACAAAGGCCAAATTAAGTAGGTCCATAGACCAGACTCAGTGTACACCACCAGCTTGCTACCTGTGTCGTGGAATGTTTTGAAAATTATTTTATTAAAGAATTTTTTAAGGAAAATGCTCTTTCTATACTAAGTAAAAGAAGAAGACAGCTCTAATTACTTGAGAAACATATGTTCAGGGAAGACGACTAGTAGAAAAAACATCAAAAAATAACTATCTGGTGGGAGAATGTGGGTAATTTGTTTAGTTTACATTTTTCGGTATTTTTAAAACTCCCTTCAAATAAGGGTTCACTGTTTTCATAAAATTATGTTGAATAAGGAAAGATAGATTTCCTCAGCCCTTCCTCAAAGTTTAGCATATGCTCCATCCTTCATGGAGCAAATGAAACAACTCAGAAAGGCTGAAACTTTTTCCCAGTTTATCATGTTAATTTTGTGTGTAAATGTCTATCTATGAGATCCCACAGTTTTGAATTTCTCAAAACCAAACCAAAAACAAACCCACACCCATTGAGTCAATTATGACTCACAGCAACCCTATAGGACAGAGTAGAACTGTTCCATAGAGTTTCCAAGGAGTGACTGGCAGATTTTAACTGCCAAACTTTTGGTTGGCAGATGTGGCACTTAACCAGTACTGCCACCGTCTGAATAATTTAACACCACTAACATGTCAAATTAACTCAACCAGAAACTAACAAGATAGGAACACTGCAGAAGGCATTTACAAAAATAATACAATGAAATACTATAAATGAAAATGTAGCCCAAAGACACACTCAATAGTTAAAAATAAAATACTATATTCAGAATGTGTAGGGAGTACAAGTGCCTCATTTTCAATTGAAAATTTAAAAACAAGGAACCAAATTACTGTTTTGAGGCCAACAGCAGACATTCAAGAGCAAAGCCAGGAATACATCTGGAAAGGGAATAACTAACAACGTACAAAACGGATCAATCTTTTAAAAAAACGAGAGAGAAAAGCAGCAAGATGCAATGTCATTTGCCTTTCTGTGACACCACTTAGACATTTCTGCTTACTTGTCGATACTATGCCCAGAAGTTATTACTAAATGGCAGGATTACGTGCATATACGAAATGTTTTCCATTGCATCTCAAAGCTTGCATTTAGTTTTTTACTTGTACTATTTTACAAAAAGAAGACCTCTTCAACAAAGTCTACATGCCATGGCATAAATTGCTGAACTGAGCACCTCAGTGCCCAGAAGCACAGGAAACCAGGTATCCCTGGGGCACTTCCATGCTGGCCTTCATGGCCCTTATTTTCCAGTCCCAGCTCATCCCTTCTGACTGCTTGTTCCTGCTACTGAGCCCAGGCAGCCACAGGGCACTGTCTCTGAGGTGTCATTTAAACCTGGAAGTGGAGACAGATAATTTGCTTCTGATAAAATCTGCCTTAATAGAGTGTGCCTTTGTTCACTGATAGATTTCCTGTCAACTGCCATCGATTCCTCCATCTGGGACCACGACTTGGACTTCAGTGCCCTCCTGTTAGAACCCTACATTGGGTAGCTGCTGGCTTGCACCTACCTTCACCTCATTATACTTGCCTTTGGCTTGCCTGCCTTCATGCTGACCTCAGCCCACCCTGAACCCCAGAAAAACCTGACCCAAACACTCCAGCAACCTCAGTCTCAGAGTCTCACCAGCATGGGTGGCTATAAACTGTGATCCCAACACCTTTTAGCCCCTAGTACCTGTTTTTCACACTCTAGCAATGAAATGTGATTTTAATTGTAACTCCTTTGCAGAAGCTGAGTTCAGATACTTGCCAGAAGTTTTTAAGAATATTTATCATACCCTGCTTTCTGCTGTTCTCTCTTTGCTCCCTATTTGGCCAATGTTTATGAGTTACTTCTGCCTTTATTTTCTACTCAGCACTATTCTAGTGTATAAAGTGTATCTGAAAACTTAGAAGAGTACACTCTCCCACGTAATCTTTCCCAGGAATTAATCTAATACTAGATGATCCTGACATAATTGGATTATTTCCATGATGCAAATTCATTCTCATTTACTTTTGTATTTTGATTAGCCAAATATGGAAGTTTGCATTCTCCACACCCAGATTAAGTAACAGCGGAAAGGAATTCACTTACCTCACAGGAAGACATAAAATTTTAAAATTTTTATGTGAAAGAAAAAGATTGACATTGTCACAGATTTCACTTTACTTGATCCACAACAAATGCCCTTGGAAGCAGCAGCAGAGAAATAAAATAATGAATTACACTGAGTGTATGTCTTGCAAAAAATCTCCTTAAAGTGTTAAAATGCAAAGTTGTCACTTTGAGGACTAAGGCACACCTGACTCAAACCACAGTATTTTCAGTCATCTTATATATACAGGTGAAAGCTGTACAACGAATAAGGAAGACTGAAGAAGAGCTGATTTATTTGCATTTCGGCGTTGGCAAAGAATACTGGATAGACCACGGACGGCAAGAACAAGTACAGACAGAATGCTCCTTAGACGTTAGGACGGCAAGACTTAGTCTCACATCCTTTGGACATGCTGCCAGGAGGGACCAGTCCCTGAAAAAGACATCATGGTTGGCAGAGAAACTGAAACAAGATCACCCTCAACAAGATGAAGCGAAACAGTGGCTGCCCCCTCAAGCTGAAGTACAGCACTGACTGTCAGGGTAATGCAGGACCAGCCAGTATCTTGTCGTACATGGGTGTCATTACGTGTCAGAACTGACTCCACAGCACCCAACAACAAAAGAGGGTCGCCTATTGTCTTATTGCTCAGTGATTTCAAAATCACACAGGGCACCCATGCAGCAGATCAAAGCTAGGAATATGAAAAAGAGGTAACAATGCCTTTTTTTTTAAAGGCATTCTTTCAGGAATATATACTTGATAATATTCATGTGTAGATCAACTGATTTTATTTACTCCGCATCTTAAAAAGAGGGTCTAGTTTCTGGGCTAGTAGGAAAGATGTGCTATTATTTACCTGTTACATTTCCACTGGCTATTTTAACAACAGACTGTACTTTCAACCTCTGTTGGAAGCTGCTCGGCCCAACATGATCTCCCATCCAGTTGGCACTGTGTTGCACAGCCCCAGACACAAGCCTTCTGTGACGGTGATGACTGAGGCTCAGACACTGAGTTCACATAGTAACCATGAGTATACACAGGTCACTCTGGCCAGGAAAGAAGAGGATACCAGAGCCAGACGCCATCAGTAGCTCAAAACATGCACAGAAAAAGAAGTCACTGTTTTAGTGTGCTGGTACTCCTGGAACAGAACAGAAATTGTGCCTTAGAAAAACAAATTTTCCTACAGTTTAGGAGACTACAAGTATGAATTCAGGGTGTACTCTATTTGTCTATTAGTTCCATAATTATCTGTATGTGGCTTTGTGCTTGTTTCTCTTTGTCTGTCTGCCCCTTATAATTTAGAGGTGCTCAGGTTTAGGACACATCCTACAATTGGTATAGCCTCATTAACAAAGTGAGGAAAATCGTATTTCCAAACAGGATTACATCAACAGGCATATATGTTAGGATTCCAAAACATATTTTGGGGAGGGGGCACAAATTAATTCATAACAACCACTTTAAGAGGGAGGTGCAAGGTACAGACATTACATGGACCAATCAACACAAAAGCATCTCTTTCCCCAGTACAGGCTGAAACAGAAGCTAGGTTTTCAGCCCTGGGTGGGGTTCTAAGAAGTGCTATACCATCACAGTCAAGGTTTTGGCAAGTAGATTAATACCAGAAGATCAAGTCTTACATGGCCACCTCTGTTGACTAGAATTACTGTATTTTCCTGACTCGTAATAAAAGAAAACTTCAAGTAGAAAAGTTCTCAAGGTATCAACTTCCTGTTTCTACTTCTGAGGAACAGTTCTATGGGGTTGTGAGTAATACTGTCTTCTCCTTAAATCAGTTAAAAAGTTCAGAGGTTACAAATACTATGCTTGGAGTCTCATAACTGGCCAATGAAAGATGGTTTTAACAATGAACATTTTAGGAAATAACCCAGCCCTCTACTGTAACAGTATTAGCAACACTATTTCCTAAGACAATTAGATGGAAATTCCTAGAGCTGACAAACTGCACATTAATGTGCTTCTCTCTGCAGGTTGCCAGATACTTCCTCAAGTCCTTCCCCATTAAGTCTAGAAGAGCAGGCAAGGATCTGGCCCCTCTTGGTTCTCTGCCAAGACCTCTCAAGGGCAGGCCACTGTGAAATGCTGATATAAACGTGTACATAGAGAGCAGCAGGGCTCAGGAGAGGGGGCTGGGTGAGAAGAAATATCATCACTTAGAGGGGCTCCCACTTGGGCACCTCAAAAATACTAGATAATGGCAGTAGTTTTACAACATATTTAGTAGCATAATTGGACTTCTACTCTCCTCAGCTTGACTTAATAAAACTGAAAAGAGTCATCTGGTTTTATAGAGCTTTACCAAACAACCAATTTCATATTTCTAAGTCCAAATTAATTTAAAACTGTCCTCAGAATAGAAGCATTTCTAAACCTGTTCATGAATGGAAAGCCCATTTAAGCTTGCAGCTTTGCAATTCCAAGCTAAATTCTGACTTTGAAACATCACTGGCAAATTCTGAAAGTAAAATAAGAAAAAGTGAAGCAATGGAAAAATCTCCTCAGGCTCACAGAGTTAAAGAGAAGACACTTCAAATCCTAGCGTGTGTTTTAGAGCTTTCTTTTATGAGGATGAGAGATCATTACCACTACTGTGTCATAAGGAAAACAAATTTCTCTACAAAATAAGTTGCCTTTACAGCTACATTTATAAAAGAAACAGGCAATATTTAAAAGGCACAGTTAGAGCCTAACAGTTTTTAAACTCTAGATTCTTTGATGAATATCATCTGTCCCGGATAAACCAAACCCAAACCCACTGCCATCAAGTCGGTTACGACACATAGCGACCGTATACAGTAGAACTGCCCCACAGTTTCCAAGGAGCGCTTAGTGGACTTGAACCACCAACCTTTTGGTTAGCAGCTGTAGTATTTACCCACTACGCCACCAGGGATTCCCTGCTCTGGATAAAGGCTATTAAATCCATTTTCCTAGTGGAAACTGCAACATAGACTACTGACTTACCCAAAATGAAGTTGTCACTCAACGGTACAATGAAGATATAGATGCTCATTTCATTCACAGTATCTCAAATTATAAAAATAGAAAGTCATTAGTTTTCATTAGTTTAAGTCATTAGTTTTCTCTTACTGACAGTAAATAAGGTTTCAAGACACCAGAAAGTACAAATTCTTGGACAGAAAAGAAAAATTCTCAAAAGCTTTCTATATAATAACCTTAAAAGTAGAAAAGGGGTGGCAGGGCATCAACCAATGATCACTCCAGCTAACACCTGTTTTCAAATAATCATAGGATAAAAGCCCCAAGGTAGTATTTCCTCCGACTTTTAAAAAACTTCTCATCTGTTATATTTCTATGCCTTCTAAGTGATAGCAATTTGAAATCTAAATCAAAATTTGGTTTCCGGCCTTTGTTACATGGAAAAACAACAGTCCTCACTCCTTTTGTTACCATGGAAACCTGTGATGGTTTCAGGAAAGCAGCAGCAGTCTGAGTCTCCCTGAGTTACTTGTTCATTATCTAACCATGAGGAAACCTAATGCCTGCCCTCCAGAAGCACAGAGTCAAGCAGATACTTTCAAGTACCTGTACTGTACCAGGGGAAATAGTTTCCAAGGAAACTTTCTGTCTTCAAGACTTTTCCTTTGGAGCACCATGACACTAGCCCCTCTGCAGAGTTACGTAAACAGGAAGACAAGCAGGTTTTCCCTCCTAGTAAACCTTGAAAAACTGAAAGGAAATACCACAACAACTGCTATGCACAGGACAGATACTGATCAGTTTGGAAGGCACATGAACAGTAACTTCCAAAGAAGATGTGAACTTGAATAAAACTGACAGATTTAATCAACTACCCACCCCTCTATATAGTAGTTGGGTTTTTTTGGTTTGTTTCAGAACGGGAAGAAACAATAAAGGCTCTCTAATGCCTTTGTTCTATTATGCCCTACCTACAGAATACAAAATAAATAAGGAACAAAATTCCTCCTTAAAAGAAACATTCCTTCTCAAGATGAAACAAGTATTTTCATGGTTGATGTAGATCAAATTCTTGCAGCTCCATCCACGGAAAGATGAATTTTTATGTAATCACAGATAAATCCGACTTCAAGAAGAACCACAAAGAAATGGGACGCGAGCTATGTGTGTTTTTATAAGAAGACAATTTACAGTTTAGTTTATGTGGGACAGACCATCAGGGTCTGGTTCACATGGAATACAAACCCGGGAGGACTCAGAAGGTAAACCACTATCCTGACAGCACGAGCTCAAAGTGACGACATTGTGTCCTGGCCAGATTTGTCATTCACAGGGTTATTACTCACTGTTTCTCAAAAAAATAGGTCACAAATTAATCAATCAACAGGTATTTGGCATATTTCTCCCACTGCGTATTTTTATAATGAAGTCTCTGGTGTCAAATCAAGACCATCCTCCTAATTTCTTCAGTTCTCGTTATCTGCAAAACAGCACATTAATGTAGGGGGAAAAGTGAAGATCAAGGTTTCTGATGATGGTGGACAGCAAAGTGCCTGCTTAAGTAAGTGGTCATTTTCTTTCTCCCTTTGTATGTCCAAGATTGCCTCAGATTGCTGTTATTTATTTATCTTGTTATTCATATTTCTTCTCTTCTTTAGACAGGTCACCAGTCCCTTCTTGTTGCAAGAAAGCTGGTGCCAGCTACCCTACCTAATATTAATCAACTCCTTCAGTTTTCGTTCCATCCCTGCCTCTAGGAAATGAGGAAAAATGAAAGTTTTCACAAGTTTAAAAGAGTACATTCAAGAGAGGCCAAGTAATGACTCAGCACCGTTAACTATCAATAAAATTTAAAGCAACAATAAAAGACCAAAGAACATAAAAAGATCAAAGAATCATTTTGACATCATGCTCACATACATACAGAATCACATACATACAGATCATACAGAATCACAGAACGGTAATTTCAACTCAACTGTTGCTAAAATCTACAATGTTTTTCTAATATTGACAAAAAAAGTAGACGTGTTTTGAAACAAATGTTTATTATAATGAAATTGATGCCATTACATACAAGAGAGATTATTTTATATACATGAAAGACTTTTAAATTTATATTTCTAATTAAGACTAGAAAATTTCAAGAAAATACCAAAGTAACATGAGTTTATATGCTCCACATCTGGGTAAGATGCCATTAGAAACAAAATGAACAAGAAAAGTCCTTCATTATCCATACTGCATATTGAATATATATTATCTTCACTATTGCTTAAGAATCACTGCACAGACTTAATGTATAAACTACTATACATCTGATACCATGGTGACATTTTTCTATTTATGCCCCTAATCTCTAAAAGTATGAAATCCTAAGGAAAACCACCACAAAACCAGAATGAGTGATCACATAATCTAGGTTGTAACTGGAACTGTGTAGCTGAGGGGAGTGTTTTAACCTGCGTTTCATTATCCTGGGGCAATGGTTTAACCTATGTCTTAGGAGTACTAATTTATAGGAGTGGCGTACAGTTTTGCAAAGTGTACAAATCCAGGACATTTCCAGGCCAATTCCTTGTATCAATTATATTTCGGTACCCTCCTACATTCCTATCCCCAGCCAGGATCCTTTGTGGAACACAACGCAACTGACTTGCAGATTGTGACCTTCACACATGTTTCTGCATTTATCACACACTTGGGAATAAAATGAGCCAGGAGCCATGACTCACTGCAGCTGGACTCTAAGTGGAAAAGTTAGCCCCACCCATCCCTACTGGGAATTGTTAAAGACATGCTAGGGCTAGAAAAGAAAACTTGACCCACTTTTTTCTCAGCTACAACATTCCAATTTAATAAAGATAAGTTATTCTCCTAAATCAATTGTTTCCTATGGAAAAAATTGTTGTCTTTTCCATTGGAAAACAGAAATTCAATTCAGGGACTGATAGATGCTAAAGTATCCTTTGCTGAAAACATAGAAATGACACAAAGAGATACCAACAGTCTAAAACTCATGAAACAGAAGTCATGCTTGTAGAACAAGCATGGAAATGAATAACTAGTTCATGCGTCATATTTGCGCCAACATATTTTTCAAGTCTACAAAGAATATTTGTGCAGTTTCTACTTTTTTGTCTTAAAAAACAAACAAACAAAAAACATTGCTGTCGAGTCCATTCTGACTCATAGTGACGTTATAGGACACAGTAGAACCGCCCCATCAGGTTTCCAAGGAGCTCCCGGTGGATTCAAACTGCTGACCTTTTGGTTAGCAGCCACAGTACTTAACTACTATATCAAAACCAAACCCACTGCCATCAATTTGATTCTGACTCATAGGGACCCTACAGGACAGAGTTAGAACTGCCCCACAGGGTTTCCAAGGAACAGATGGTCCTCAGCTTAAATCATTAGCAGTTTCTCCACATCTGACATAAGGTCTCTCTTACATTTTTCACAAGCCTTGTAGCTACAGGGTTACCATCAGTCAGCATCGACTCGATGGTACTGGCCTTGGTTTTTAGTTTGTAGCTTTCGTAGAGCTAATCCTTTTAACAGCTTGGAGAATTTTTCTTTGTTTTTGAAATTATGTCCACTGTGTCCTATTCTCTGACTGGTATTTCTAAACTCTTTTATAACCTTATGGGACCACAGAGGTGGACAAATGGATGTGATGCAGTGCATGACTGTATTCTAAAACCACTGCAATTTTGGCAACAGTGCCCTATTTATCAAATAAATTTCCCTTTATCCAGAACTCACAAAAATAATAAAAATCATGCATGTAATTTCAATTATCAAAGTTACATCTACAAGACTCCCAAGTAGCTTATGAACAATAATGAAAACAAATCTGAGTTATATGCTATGTGTGCTGTCAATGCTAGCTGCATTTTAATGCTTTCGATAAGGCGATGGCCTTACTGAATATCATACTGGTATTACTGATAATGTTCTAATAATCTGAACATTTCCTTCTCCAATCACATAGCCTAAACGGGAGTTTAGTCTAATACTTTTAAATGACTGTGTGTCATTAGTTTACCTTGCAGAAAGCTCTTTTTAAGAGGATACCCTCTGCTCATTCGGGTTACTTTGTCCTGGTAGGCTGATAAGCCAAACTGATACTTCCTTTCACCCCTGATTTGTGCAGCTGCAGATCTTCACTGTGGAGGATCTGCATTTTCCAGTCTTTGTCACTGTGATTCAGCTATAGCAAAGGTCGGATCAAAGTCTATATTGCTGGACCAAGACTTTCTGTTCTTTCTGTGAGGGATTCTTTAACTCTTCCAGAGATAAGTGACTGGCTCTTGCATGAAAAGATCATATAAAAGGAAATCAGAGACAGACTGCGAGTCAGAATTTCCAAATTCCTTTCAGTGCTTGACTATGGGAAACAACAATCTTCCCCTGTGTTAGTCTGAGCATCCTCCTAAGTGTTTCATATGGACATTTCCATCCATCAATAATTCTTCTAGCAAGTGGACATTCAAAGGACTGCATTGTAAAGTTAAGTTGTGATGAAACAAATTTTCTTTCTCATCCAACATAACAGGCTTAGGAAAAAAGGTTTAGAATATTAAGTAGAAATCATTAGAAGTTTTACAAACAAAACCAAGCATCATTAGCAACAAATATTAGCATTCATACTGCTTTAAAGAAAATTGTCAATTAACTCTCAAACCCAGTAGAAAAATAATCCAGTTATGGCTTGTACCTATGGTGAACTTACAGACAATCTAGTTATGAACAAGCATTAAAGGGAAATACTAAGATAAGGGATGCTACTGTCACACACACACACACACACACACATGTTACACACAGCTGCTTTCCAAAATACCTAGAAATCATCAAGGTTTTCAAGAGCTTTACTATGTATGAGAACCCTGTTGGTGTAGTGGTCAAGTGCCAAATTGCTAACCAAAAGGTTGGCAGTTCTAATCCACCAGGGGTCCCTGGAAACTATGGGGCAGTTCTCCTCTGTCCTATAAGGTCACTATGAGTCAAGATGAGGGAAAGAAACAACGAAACAAGTATTTTATGTTATGGACAATTTATTCCTGGCTGGTTCTAATTTGTCATCAGAAAAGCAAAATGATGACGACTGTTTTGGGGAAACATGAAGACATCTAATATAAATTGCCTGTAGCAGTAATAACTTTTGCATATGTACTTTAATATTAATGGAAATGATTATTTGGCCCTTCTTTGCCCTCCTACAAACTCCCATGCAGAAAAACAATAAGGAGAAAGACGAAAACTTCCATTTTCAGTCAAATTTTATACGAGACCTTTCCCTGCTTGGAATTTTTTTTTTTTAAGATTTAAATTGAAATAAAAATCCTGTCATACTTGCACATTAAGTGAGGATTCAGAACCAAGATATCACACAAAGGAGAAGCAATGCCAATGAGCTAACCTCTACTACTGAGGTAGTTAACTGCTGTTTTCCAGATTAATATAGCAGGAACTAGAAAAGACCCTGGATATCATTAGATATAGTACCAGAACCAGAGAATCCAAGAATGTGACTCAGTCTACCAATCAATCTGCAAAGTATATTTTCAGTGCTGTAGCCTTCACTCAGCCTCCCACACTCTCCCTGTCCATGTGATTAAACTCACCTTTATTCTATAGGTTTGCTATGAGTCGTAACTAACTCAACAGCAGTGTGTGTGGTTTGGTTTTTGGTTACTCTAATGGGAACCCTCTAACTTCATTCACATAGGTTGTCCTTGACACTTTATAATATGGGACAGTGACATACTTATAAAAATAATGTAGTCTTGAGTAATGCAGTCAAGAAATTCAAAACTCCGGTAGAAGCATAAAATAGAAGCCTAACACTACAGCAGAAAGTTTGCTTTCTCTTCAGCAATTTGGCCAATGGCATCTTAACATTTTACTTGATGAATGCCTCCCTGTAAACTCTGTGAAGACTATTTCAAAGGTTTCCTGTTCCACCTGACAGTAACAAATATACTACTAAACATTCACTTACTAAGCATGACTCCTCTTTGTAATAATTTCATTTAATTTTCCTCCTAGTAAAACAGAGGCACAATTATTAAGAGAATGGTTCAGAACAGAGAGTAAGTGCACCCCTAACTCCCAGGTCCAGCTTTTTTGCTGCAAAACCTTTTACAGCTTACGCAGTTTTGAATTTCTTTAAATGCAGCTTTTGGTCTTCATAAGTACCGTCACATCTCTCATGGACTCTGAAATTTTAAGCTAGAAATTTGTACCCTAAATTTTTTTAAATATTTTCTTCCAACAGAATTCAAAATCCAGGTTAGTTTTGTGATGCAGGAAACAAGTAATCTCCATCTTCTCAAGGCTTCTCATCAGTTTCAAGACAGGAGTTTTGGTTAAAGCTCTTCCCTGTCATGAAAACACAAAGAGCATTTAATTGAAAGAGCAAAAACTACACTTTCATTATATTTCCAAGCTATGTTTCTGAATTCATCAATCCTTCCCATTTCCTTTGCAGAAAAGGTCTCCTGTGCTATGACTAATTTAAAAAAAAAAAAAAAAAACTCTACAAAGATCACATAATGTTTTTACTACATCCAAAATCAAGTCCATTAACATTTTTTTACACTTCTGTTCTGGTTGATGAAAACTCTGATGCATAGATTATGTGATTATGTACCTAACACTTTCTTAACGGTATCCTCCCTCCGTGAATATACTCCTACATATCAAATGTTAGTGTGGACTTTCTTTTGTTTGATAGGATTTTTATGTTTCAATCTTTGTCACATGAGTGTTTTCCGTATACGAGTAGTCCCTAACTTAAGAGTTACTGGCGTTATGACAAACCACACTTACGACTTTTTTTTTTGGTACACCTATTCGTTAGTATTATGTACTACATACAATTTTGTAGCTTGTAGTTTACCGATGCTATCATTCTCAAATGTTCACTCACAGATGTTTAAAGTTATGATTTCCTGTTCAAAACAGTGGCATGTAACAGGCTACGAAAACTAACATATATGTATATTTGACTTACGCCAGAATCAAATACAACAGTTGTTGGAACAGCACAACATCCTAAGTCAGGTACTACCTATATTTTAATGCCAGAAGACACTGGAATAGATGCAATCCACTAGCAGAAACTAAAGCATGTAGCCCATCTTTTTCACTCTAATTATGCTCTCCTGCATCATTGCTTTGGATGTCTTAGTTTAAATAAGATGTATTTTTAGTTAAGGAAGCACATTCAGGCAGTGTCTCTGAAGGGCCTATAAAGGGTCTTCAAGAAAGACCAAAACAACAGTCATGTTCTTCCTGCTAGATACCACTGAAACTGGGTCATCTGCTGGCTGGGATGCAGAGAGGAGTGGGCATTCTGGTATAAAAGGCAGATTCCTCGTAATACTGCTCTGATAGCAATATTGGCAGAACCTCCCAGGAGACAAGTTAGATGTTTGCAAACATTTAGGAGTCTCTTACCATGCATATACGAAGGCAATGGTAGCTTAACAGTAGAATTCTCACATTCCACGTAGGACACCCAAGTCTGACTTCCTGCTAATGTACCTCACGCACAGATATCACCCATCTATCAGTGAAAGTCTGCATTTTGCAGTGATGTTGAACAGGCTCCAGCAGAGCTTCCAGACTGAGACAGAGTGTGAGGAAAAGAGGCCTGGTGATCTACTTCCAAAATTAGCCAATGAAAATCTTTGGATCACAATGGTCCGATCCCACTGTGCATGAGGAATTAATCCACGGCAATGCAATGGCAGCTAACAACTACATACACAGAATTAGAAAAGTGACTTCTTCAGTTTCCTTGCCCCCATCCTGTCAGGGAAAAAGGCATCATAAAGAGATTCCACTCAAGGCTTCGGGAGTTATGCTAGACCCTTGGTGAATTTCTTTCACAAGCACACATGAATTGCTCCGGTTCTTCTCTTCTAAAAGACTCATAAAGATGTCTAGTCTGGGTAGAACCTGTTCATGAACAAGTGACTCTAGGAGGACAGCAACAGAATCAAATGTCAGAGCCCAACTGTAAACCCACCGTCTGTATCTAACTTATGACTATACAATAGTGTCTTTACTATATAGTTAACTTTTGTAACCCTGGTCTGGTTGTAGATCATGGGGAAAAAAGGAAAACAAAAAACAAACAAACAAAAAAACACTTGTCAGGCACTTGTCCAAAACACAGGCAGAGAGAAGGAAATGTGAAGACAGTGATTACAGTCTAAGATGAACTTGAATAAAAAGTGAAGATGAACCTGAGAGATGTAAAAGATACACTTTAATGAGCTATGTGGATTGAAAGTATACAGAAAAGTACCTACAGAAATGAAATGATATGCTAAAAGACAGAAGAATTCTGCTAAAATACACAAGGATTTATGGCTACTCAGATGCTATTTACAGGAACTTTCTGTGAAAAATATTTTATAGCATTGGATCATATGGGTGACAGCCATAGTAACAAGAGAGAAAATATGAGATAGCTCTGGGATCTCTAGGTCAGAACAGATAGCATTCCAGTTTTACAAGTTCTGTCACTTGCTAACAATTGTGACTACATGAGGTCTGACAATTACATTCACAAACTCACCACAGAAAAAGTGCTACATAGCTCACTGCTGAGTATCACTACCACTGCCTTTGAAGTACCCCCCTTGGGAAGCTAGGCACTCATGCCAGCACCTAATCTACCCTTCAAAGCAATTTTGGAACTCTTTTTCCGGAATAGCCATCAGAGTTGTTGTCATATTACTTTTGATGTTCTGAACGCCATCAAAATGTCTTCCTTTCAATATTTTCTTTATCCTTGGGTAAAGAAAAAAGTCACTGGGGGCCAGATTAGTAAGTAGGGAGGGTGTTCCAATACAGTTATTTGTTTACCGGCTAAAAACTCCATCCCAGACAACTACATAGTTAAGTTTGTGAATGCCACCATGCCACCGTGCACAATGGCCATTCCAGAAAGAGTTGCAAAATTGTTTTGAAGGGTAGACTAAGTGCTGGCACTGGTGCATAGCTACCAAGCGGAGTACTTCGAAGGTGACCACAGTGATATTCAGCAATGAAGTATATAGCACTTAAGAACAATTAAGTTCATGGACTTAATTGTCAGACCCCATGTATCTTTACTTCTTTGAGCCTTTTTTCCTCATCTATAAAATTTAGAACAGAAATGTTCAATTTATAAAGCCATTATCAGGAATAAATGAGGCAATGTGTATAGAAGTGTATGATAATGTAAAGAATTTAACAAACGCTGGTTACCACCAGGACCCATGATACATAGACAGGAGTTGGGTGGTCATGCCGGGGCCCCTAATCTAAGGCAAATTAAGAACCTAGGTTCAGGAACTATTTCAAATACTTACATTTTATGTCCTTTCACAAAAGCTGCAAACTCAGGATCATTGGCATACAGTTCCAAAATTCTCATTCTTTTCTTGACTTTCCTTTTTAAAAAAGAAAAAGAAACTATATATTGTGTCATGGATTGAACTGTGTTCCCCAAAACCTGTGAGTAGAAATTTGACTGGGCCATGATTCCTAGTACTGTATATGCTGTAAACCCTGCCTCTCTGATGTTTGGAAGGGAGGACGGGCAGCTGTTGTGTTGCTGGATCAGGACTCAGTGTGTAAGACTGTTTTGTGCCTTGTGGCAATCTCTTGAGAAATAAAGGAAAGAAGCTATCAGAAAGATTTGCGGACCTCATAAAACCAAGAAGCAGTCTCTGGAGCAGAGCACAGCCTTTGGGAAGGACCCAGCAGTTCCTGTGCCTCAACAGCCCCTAGGCAAGGGGATGACTGACAAGAAGGACCCTCCTCTCCCAAACTGAGAGGGGAGGCCTTCCCCTGGGGCTGATGCCCTGAATTCAGACTTGTAGCTTACTGGATTGTGACAGAATAAAATTTCACTTTTTAAAGTCATCCACTTGTGGTATTTCTGTTATGGTAGCACCAGAAGACATCCTTTTTCAAAAGGAATTATGCTTTTCTGTGTCATTTAGGAGAGACCCATTTTAGAGAAACAAAGATTTGGAGGCTGTATGTACTGTCCCTAAATAACTCGGGAGAGTTATTTTTAGAACTTCTTTCAAGGAAAGGAGGAGAAAGATATAAGCAGAGGAAGAGAGCTAAATTATTTTGTTAACAATAATGAAAAAAATGAACCAGTACATGGGAGTTAAGGGACAGCTCTGAATCCCCGACCCTCTGCATTCCACACAAACCTCCAAACCAAGTCCACTGCCATCGAGTCGATTCCAATGCACAGCAACCCCACGGAGACAGAGTACAGCTGCTCTCTAAGTTTCTAAGGAGTGCCTGGCAGATTTCAACTGCCGACCTTCCTGGTTAACAGACACAGCACTTAACCACTATACCACCCGGGTTTCCACATTTCACACAGACAGGGAGATAGGCATCAGCAGACGAATAAAAACTAATCATGAAATATTTTCATCTTTTCTTGAAGCCCATGTATACATCAATACTAACATACACACACACAAATATGAGCACACATGCATAGGACATCGGACAATTAAGTTCACGAACTCATCCTAGGAAAAGTGCTACATACCTCATTTCTGAGTATCACTATGGTCACCTTCAATGTACTCCCCTTGGGAAGCTATGCACCCACACCAGTGCCCCGTCCACCCTTCAAAGCAGTTTTGGAATCTTTTTCTGGAATGGCCATCAGAGCTGTTGTTGTACTGAATGTCATCAAAATGTCTTATGTGCCTCAAGGCACAAAACAATCTTACACACAGAGGTCTGCTCCAGCAACACAACTGCTGCCTTTCCTCCCTTCCTAATATCAGAGAGGCAGGGTTTACATCTGGGGACCCACCAGATCAGCTGAGTAGGAAGGGTATTCCAATACAATTATTTGTTTAGTCATTAAAAACGCCCTCACAGACCATGTGAGCTGGTACACTGCTGTGATGCAAGAGCAACAAGTCGCTGGTACAAAGTACGGGTCTTTTTTGTCTCACTTTTTCCCACAGCCTTTTTAGCACTTCCAAATAGCAAACTTGGTTAACTGTTTGTCCAGTTGGCACGAATTCATAAGGAACAAGGCCTCTGATGTCAATCTGATGGTAAAACGGTAAGCAACAATGTTTTGACTCTCGATTTGGACTGGCAGAACTTTTTCGGTTGTGGAGACTTGGCTCACTTCCGTTGTACACTTTGACACTTTGTTTCAGGGTCGTATTGGTACACCTATGTTTGATCACCAGTGATGTCACAGCCCAAAACACCATCTTGCCTCTCAAAGAGGTCTTGCAAACTCTGACTCTCCCGGCTTTCGTTCATCCTCCAGCTCTTTCAGGATCATTTTTGCACACACCTTTCTCATGCCAAGATTTTCAGCTAAGATTTTCCTGTTTCTCGATTGATGTTTACTTGGTCTGCTATGGTTCTCACAGTCAACTGATGATTTCGACAGACAGTTTGACAAAATGTTGCAATGTTGCATCAGTTCTGCTTGTTACTGGCTGCCCTAACCTATTTTCATCAGTGTCACTTTTTGTCCCCTCAGAAAAATGTTTAATCCATTTGTATACTGCTGTTTTCTTCATGACATTATCCCCATATACTTGGACTAACATGTCCCTGATTTCACCTCCACCCTCGCCAAGTTTAACAAAAAATTTAGTCTTTGTTCACTGCTCTAATTCAACCTCGAGCTTTCTTGTGATGGCATACAAAATCACACAACAACAATAATGAACACCACTCAGCAAGACACCGCCACACATCAACATGAACACAGCTGTCAGGCACTGGGTTTCATAACCAAGGTTATGAAACGCCCCCCACGTTATCTGTACAGTGCTGCCAATGTAAGGGCATAGTGGTAAGTTTGCGAACTTAGATCTGTCAGATGCACACAAAGCAACAGAAAAGCTGTTTCCTACCTGTCTGGAGAGCTTGCTGCTCTCATACATCTGTCCAATTTCTTCCCTGCTCAGACCACCAATCACTTCTCTGCTATCACAGCTGTAGAAGAGAGACTGTGGGTATGGTCCCTTGTACTGCTCGGACTCAGCCACGTGTCTTCCATACACAGGGTTGTGTTTCACAGCATTCTCAATAGATGAAAGACTATCAGGCTGCCTGCAGGAGCCAAACAAAAGAAAACCAGAAAAACTCCCTTCCATGGAGTTGATTCTAACTCATAGTGACCATATAGGAGAGTGGAGCTGCCCCCAGAGCGTTTCCGAAGCCGTAATCTTTATGGAAACAGACTGCCACACCCCATAGTGGCTGGTGGGTTTGAACCACCAACCTTCTGGCTAGCAGTTGAGTGCTTTATCCTCTGCACCAACAGGGCTCACAGAAAGGAGAAGCATAATTAATTCATGTTCTCCTCCAAGTGCTCTACTGCTTGAAGAGTACTCAGGATAACATCTTTGTTGTAGCAGAAAAAAGAGATGAACCAGGTACAAATAGGGGAGATGACTCAGAATTACTAAAATCAATCTCAAATATTATTTACCAAGTGTTATTCTAATCAGAGCCTGACTCAGTTGTTAAGAACTTGAAGGGTGTCACAGATAGAAGTATGTTCTGTGTAGCAATTTGGGTAGGCCTTGGTTCCTGGTATTGTGTGGTGTTCTTCCACAGTGGGATTCCTACTTCTACGGTGATAATGAGGGTGGGAGGGCAGCAGCTGTGTCGGTGGGACAGGATTCAACGTGCAAGTTTGTTTTGTATGTTGAGATGGTCCCTTGAAGAAATAAAGGAGAGAAGCCAGGAGAGACCTTTAGAGATCTCATACCATCAAGGAAGAAAGCAGTGGAAGGAGCTGAGCATGTTCTTTGGAAAAGACCTGGGTCCCTGTGCCTCAGAAGTTCCCAACCACTCCTGGCAACCCTATGGGGAAGTTTTACTCTGTCCTAGAAAGGTCACTATGGTTGGGATCAATTCGACGGCAACAGGTTTGGGTTTTTTGATTTTTATCATCATTGTCTGTTCAACTAAATGGCACGCAGAGATATTCCACATCTCATTCATCTTTATTTGCCCCACAGTACCTGGCAGTCAATAAATGTTAATTTGGAAATATATCTGCCAGAAGGATAGTATTCTATTAAAAGAATATAGCTTTGATATTCTCAGAGTTTACAAATTGAAAATCAGTGTACAGAGAATCTAAAAGAAATAGAAAGACAGGACGGTTGGCCATCAATTAAATTCAACTCAGATCTACAAATGATAACTGAGCACTGATTATAAGTCTAAGACTGCTCTAGATGCTGATACTATAAAGAAGGATTTGTTGGAATCCCTGCCCTGGATGAGATTACTGTCCAGTGCAAAGCTGGACTTAATATAATGTTTAAGAACAGTACTCATAACCATATCCACTGCTATTGAGTGCATTACTCATGTGAACTCATAGGGTTTCTAAGGCTCCAGTCTTTACAGAGCAAACTACCACATCATTCTCCAGTGGAGCAGTTGGTGGGTTCACACTGTCAGTCTTCCAGTTAGCAGTGACGTGTCTTCACACAAGAACACTGAAAACACATTGCCATTAAGTCCATTCTGACTCACAGTAGTCCTAGAGGACACAGCAGTGTTGTCCCATAGGATTTCCAAGGAGCAGCTGGTGAATTCAAACTGCCAACCTTCCAGTTAGCAGCCAAGTTCTTAACCACTGCACCACCAGCACTCTAAAAACACTAGTACAGCTATATTCTGGGCACTCTAGGAAGGCAGAAGGGGTGGCTCCTTATCCTGGCCAGAGGCTGGGGAAGGCTTCCAGGTCTAGGGGAGGACACTAGAGGGACGCAAAGCACAGCCAGGGATTGTGATCACATGGCAACCCAAAGGTGCTTGAATTCGATTCCCTAGTGTCATGGATTGAATTGTGTCCCCCTAAAAATGTATATGTTCATTTGACTTGGTTAGGAGTTCCAATACGGTGCCCTTCCTCCCATGTGTTGTGAATCCTGCCTCTGTGATACTGATGATGGAGAACGGTCTGCAGTTATGTTAGTGAGGCAGGACCCAAGCTACAAGCTTATGAAACATAAAGGACAGAAGTGAGCAGAGGAAGTTGGGAACTTTATACCACCAAGAGAGAAGCACTCAGAGCAGAGCACGTCCTTTGGACCTGAGGTTCCTGCGCCGAGATGCTCTCAACTCGATTTGGAATTATCCTACTGGACTGTGATTGTTTCTCATATTGAACAGAATTGTAACTTGCTAATGGATCTGTGGCTTACCAGACTGTGACAATAAAAGCTTCTCTTTATGAAACCTTTCACTCGTGGTATTTCCTGTTAGAGCAGTACCAGGTGACTGAGACACTTAGGGAAGACTTTGTTTCCTCCATTAATTAAGCCATGCTTAACTAACCAAGAGGGAGACTTCATTTCTCTTCAGAGTCTTACCTACCTTTAAAATTTGGTTAACTGCCAGTGTTACACACTAAAAGGGAACAAACTGCAACAGTTCTGGCATTTCACACAGAGGAATTTCTTTTCTACTTCATCTCCATCACCCACCCCCGAATCACCATCACCACCTCCATAACACAGGCATCTGGCTACACTCAACAGTGCCACTTCCTTCAGTGCACCCTGAGGTCCACGAATACCTCCTCTGACTTTGCTTACTTATGTTCACGTAACTGGTTAGGTGTCTCACCTCACTCCCAGCCAAATTCTACTCACTTGTCCAGCTAAATATCACAACCATTTTAAAAATACAGAGACCCATGGAAAACCAATCAATCCTCATCCAGGTTCCTTAGCACCTGGTTCATGCTGCTACTCATGTTGTATTATAGCTGCTTTCTTTTTAATGTGCCACCCTTTGGGGGCCAAGGATCATGCTTTTGTTCAACTTTATAGCTGCCCCCTATCTGGCTGGCCTATCCACCTTGTTCCTGGTCCAATATTTGCATATGGAGAATACTATGAGACTAAAAGGAATATTTATTGCACCAGAGAGTTCTCTTCCTTATTTACCTGAAAGGCATCTCTCTTTCCCTTCTACTCTGTTGTGCTTCAAGACCTTTGACGAGGAAGACGATGACAGCAGAAGAGATGAGGAGCAGTCCCACCACAGCAGCAACGGTGACGCCAATCACAAAGGGCTCTGAAACAAACTCCTCGCAGTGCTCACCTCGATACCACCAGTTCTCACCCACCCGGCATCTGCAAGGACAGTCACCAAGTTCAAAATGGAGCTGCTCTGTCCACAGTAACAGTTAATAGCAGAATCTCTTCAAGCTTCATTAGAGAGTTCAATATACGTGTCAGATGATTGTACAATTTAAGGCCATGCATAATGCCTGGCAAAGAAACAGTAGGTCATCAATGACTGTAAATTAGTAAACAGACTTATTCATTAAACTTCCTTATTTTTTGTTATAATTTATTTTTGTTGTTGTTCAGAATATACCAAATAGCACATACACCAGTTACATAATTTGAACATGTACAATTCAGTGACACAGATTACATTCTTCATGTTGTATAACCATTCTCAGCTTCATCTTCTGAGTTCTTTCTCCACCATTAACATAAACTCACTGCCCCTTAAATTTTCTAGTTTTTTGAATTACTGTTGTCAAGTTGATCTCATACAGACAGATCTTAAAAAGAGATCAGTGCACAAGACGTTCTTTACTAGTCAAGCTAAATAGTTGGGGTGTGAGAAGATTTCAGGGGGTATTTTTGTTTTTCCTTTCTTCTTTTATCATGCTTTACATAAACATTTATAGGTCAAGATAATTTCTCATACAAAAATTTATACACATACTGTTACGTACCACTAGTTGCAATCCCTGTAATGTGACACACAGTCCTCTCTTTCCACCCTAGTTTCCCATGTTGAACCAACTGTCTGTCCTTTCTCTGCCTTCTCATCCTGCCTCGGGACAGGAGCTGCCCATTTAGCTTCAAGTATCTACTTGAACACGAAGCACACACTTCATGAGTTTTGTTTTATGTGTTATCATTCAGTCTAATCTTTGAAGAGTGGGCTTTGGTAAAGTTTTTGGTTCTGAGTAAACAGTGTCCAGGGTCCACGGCTTTGAGGGTTTCTCCAGTCACAGTCAGATCATTAAGCCTTTTCTACTAGAATTTGAGTTCTGCACCCTGCTTCTCTCCTGCTCCTTCAGGGACTCCGTGTTGGGTTCCCTGTCAGGGCAGTCACTGGGGGTGGCTGGGCACCATCTACCTCTGGTCTCACGCTGATTAAGTCCCTGCTTTGTGTGCTCCCTTTATCTCTTTGGCTAATATTGTCCTTGTTTTTTCGTGTTCATTCTCTTTTGTTCCAGGTGGGTGGGGACCAACTGATGCTTCTTAGATGCCTGCTTGCCAACTTTTAAGAATCCAGATGCCACACACCAAAGCAGGATGCAGAATATTTTCTTAATAAACTTACACCAATTGACCTAGGTGTTCTCCAAAACCATGGTCCCCACGCAGCAAGCCCTACTATTCTGTCCCTTAAACTGTCCGGTTGTACTTAGAAAACTTCTTAACTTTTGGTTTAGTCCAGCAGCGCTGACTTCCCTTGTATTATGTATTGTCCTTCCTTTCAACTAAGATAATTCTTGTCTACTAGACCTCTAGGGTCACTGTAAGTCAGACCTGACTCAACGGCAATGGGCTTTATTTGGCTAGCGAATCCCCCTCTCCCTTTCTCCCCACCCTTGTAAGCATCGAAGAATGCTTTCTTTAGTGTTTAAATCTTTTCTTGAGTTCTTACAACAGTGGTCTCATACGATATTTGTCCTTTTACAACTAACTAAGTTCACTCAACATAATGCCTTTCAGATTCATCCATCTTGTGAAATGTTTCATGGATTCATCACCGTTCTTCATCACTGTGTGATATTTCACTGTGTGAATACACTATAACTTGTTTATCCATCTGTCTGTTGATGGGCACCTAGGCTGTTTCCATCTTGTTACTGTGAAGAGTGCTGCAATGAACACAAGTATGCATGTATCTATTCCTGTGACAACTCTTATTTCTCTAGGATATATTCTAAGGAACAGGACTACAGAATCATTCGGTAGTTCTATCTCTAGTTTTTTAAGGAAGTACCAAACCAATTTTACAGTGACTGTATCCTTTTATGTTCTCACAATCAGTGTATAAGTGTTCCAGTCTCTCTACAACCTCGCCAACATTTATTACTTTGTGATTTGGGGATTAACGCCAGCCTTGTAGAGGTACAATACTATCTCATTGTAGTTGCAATTTCCATTTCTCTAATGGTAAATGATCTTGAGAATTTCCTCATGTATCTGTTATCCACCTGAATGTCTTCGCTGGTGAAGCACCTCTTCATATAATTTGCCCATTTTTAATTGGGTTATTTTCTGTCACTGAGGTTTTGCAGTCTCTTGTAGATTTTAGAGATTAGACGCTAATCAGATATGCTGTATCCAAAAATTGTTTCCCAGTCTGTAGGTTGCCTTGCTGTTCTTTCAGTGAGGTCTTTTGATGAACATACATGTTTGATTTTTAGGAGCTCCCAGTTATCTAGTTTCTCTTTTGGCGTTTGTACATTGTAAGTGATGGTTTGTATTGTGTACATAACAATGTATTAGGGCTGCTAACATTGTCACTAATCTTTCTTCCATGGTCATTATCACTGTAGATTTTATATTTAGGTCTGTGATTCATTTTGAGCTAGTTTTGATACATGGTATGAGTTATGGGTCTTGTTTCATTTTTTTGCAGATAGATATCTACCCATGCCAGCACCATTTATTAGAGACTGTCTTTTCCCCATTTAAAGGACTTTGTGCCTTTGTCAAATATCAGCTGCTGACAGGTGGATGCATTTACATATGGATTTTCAATTCTATTCCATTGGTCTATGTATCTGTTGTACTAGTACTAGGCTGTTTTGACTACCATGGTGGTATAATGGGTTCTAAAATGAAGTATGCAAGGTTTCTCACTTTGTTGTTCTTCAGTATTGCTTCACTTATCCAGGGCTTCCTCCTTTTTCCATATGAAGTTGGTGATTTGTTTCTCCATCTCATTAAGAAATGTCATTATAATTTAGATGGTGACTGCATTGCATCTATACATCACTTTGGATACAACTGACGTTTTCACAATGCTGGACCTATCCACGAGCAAGATACATTACTCCACGTATGTCTCTTTTGGTTTCTTGTGGTACTGTTCTGTAGTTCTCTTTGTATAAGTATTTTATGTCTCAAGTTGGATTTATTACTAAGCATAGTATCTTCTTGGGAACAACTGTTGTTGTGTTGTTGTCCAGTGCAGTTGAGTAGGTTCCAACTCAAGCAAACCTATGCACAACAGTATTAAACACTGCCTGGCCTGCACCATACCCACAATCATTTTTATGCTTAAGATCATTGTTGCAGCCACTGTGTCAATCCATCTTGTTGAGGGTCTTCCTCTTTTCCGCTGATCCTCCACTCTTCCAAGCATGATGCCCTTCTCCAGTGACTGATCATTCCACATAACATCAAAGTATGTGAGACACAGTCTCACTATCTTTGCTTCCAAGGAGCACTCTGGATGCACTTCTTCCAGAAAAGATTGGTTTGTTCTTTTGGCGGTCCATTGTATGTTCAGTATTCTTCTCCAACACTACAATTCAAAGACATCAATTCTTCTTCTGTCTTCCTTAATCATTGTCCAGGTTTCACATGCATATGATAAGACTGAAAATACTATGGCTTGGGTCAGGCGCATCTTGCTCTTCAAAGTGGCATCTTCACTTTTCAATATTTTAAAGAGGTCCTTTGCAGCCAATTTTCCCAATGCAATGTGACTTTTGATATTTTGATTGCTTCTTCCATGGGTGTTGATTGTGGAACCAAGTAAAATGAAATCTTTGACAATCTCAATACTTTCTCTATCATGATGCTGCTTACTGGTCCAGTCATCATGATTTTTGTTTTCTTGATGTTGAGGTGCAATCCACATTGAAGGCTGTAGTCTATGATCTTCACTAGTGTTTCAAATCCTCTTCACTTCCAGCAAGTAGGGTTGTGTCATTTGCATAATGCAGGTTGTTAATGAGCCTTCCTCCAATCCTGATACCTTGTTCGTCTTCATGTAGTGCAGCTTCTCAGATTCTCTGCTCAGCATACAGAGTGGAATGGTATGGTGAAAGGATACAACCCTGATGAACACTTCTCCTGACTTAAATCATGTAGTGTTCCCTTGTTGTGTTCACAAGACTGCCTCTAGATTCAGGTGCAGATTCTTCATGAGCACAATTAAGTGTTCCGGAATTCCCATTCTCCACAAGGTTATCTGTAATTTGTTATGATCCACACAAATGACATAGCATAATCAATACAACACACATAAACATCTTTCTGGTATTCTCTGTTTTCAGCCAAGATATGTCTGAAACTAGCAAACACATCCCTGGTTCCACATCATCTAGCTTGAATTTCTGGCAGTTCCCAATATACTGTTGTAGCAGCTTTTGAATGATCTTGAGCAAAATTTTACTTGCACATGATATCAATGATACTGTTCACTAAAAATTAGATTTGGTTGGGTCACCCGTTCTTGGAAACAGGCACAAATGTGGAGCTCTTCCAGTCAGTTGGCCAGACAGCTGCCCTCCAAATTTCTTGGCATAGATGACTGAGCACTTCCAGTGCTTCATCCATTTGTTGAAACTTCTCAGTTGATATTCCATCAATTCTTGGAGCCTTGTTTTCCACCAATGCCTTCAAGATAGCTTCAATTTCTTCCTTCGGTACCATCAGTTCCTAATCATATGCTACCTCTTCAGATGGTTGAACACCAACCACTTCCTTCTGGTATAATGACTCCGTGTATTCCTTCCATCTTCTTTTGATGCTTCCTGAGTCATTTAATATTTTCCCTGTAGAATCCTTCACTATTGCAACTCGAGGCTTGAGTTTTCTCTTCAGTTCTTTCAACTTTAGAAATGCAGACTGTGTTCTTTCCTTTTGATTTTCTATCTCCAGTTCTTTGCATATACTGTTATAATACTTTACTTTGTCTTCTTGAGCCACTGTTTTACTTCCTCATTTGCTTTAGCTACTACACGTTCAAGAGCCAGTTATGGTGGGAACAACTGTAAATGGTATTAATCTAGTGATTTCCTCTTCAAAGTTCTCTTTTTTGGTGTATACAAATCCAACTGATTTTTGTGTTTTTCTTGTATCCTATTATTTTGCTGAAATCCTCTATCAGTTTCTGTATATTTCTTGTGGATACTTTGGGGTTTTCTGTGTATAAGAGCATATCATCTGCAAATAGGAATACTTTCAGTTCTTTCTTATGAATTTGGAAGTGTTTTGTTTTTCTTGCCATATTGTGCTGGCTAGGGCCTGCAGAACAATGTTGAATAAAGGACATCCTCATCAGGTTCCTGTTCTCAAAGGGAATGCTTTCAGACTCTCTCCATTTAGGATTATGTTGGAAGTTAGCTTTGTATAAATACTAACATTCCTATAAATGTTATCCCTATTTGAGAGATTTTACCACGCATGGGTGGTGGACTTTGCCAAATGCCTTTTCTGCACCAATCAATAAGGTCACGTGGCTCTTATCTTTTGTTTTATTCATGTGATAGAGGCCACTGATTGTTTTTTCAATATTGAACTGTTCCTGAATACCTGATATGAATATATTAATGAGTTCCATTAGCTAGAATTTTGCTGAGGATTTTTATGTCTATAATCATGAAGGATGTTGGTCTGTAATTTTCTTTTTTGTGGTGTGTTTACCTGGTTTTAGTATCAGTGTTAGGCTGGCTTCACAGAATGAGTTCAGAAGTATTCTATCCTTTTCTCTGCTCTGAAATAACGTTAGCAAATCTTTCTGAAAGTTTAGTAGTCTCCAGTGAAGACATGAGAGCCAGGGCTTCTTTACTGTTCTTATTGGGAGTTTTTTGTTTTAATCTCTTCAATCCCTTCTTTTGTTATAGGTTTACTTCAACTTTTGGTCTTGCTAACTCAACTGTTTTTCTATTCTCTATTTCATTTATTTCTGCTCTAATTTTTGTTATTTGCTTTCTTCTGGTGCCCAAGGGCTTCTTTTGCTACTCTGTTTTTGTTTGTTCAGATTGTAGGTATAATGTTTAATATGGGCTCTTTCTTTTTGGATGTGTGTATTTAGTGTTATAAATTGACATCTAAGCACTGATTTTGTTGTGTCCCAAAGGTTGTGATGTGTTTTCATTGTCATTGGATTCTATCATTTTCTTTGTTCTGTCCTTGATTTCTTCTACAACCCAGTAGTTTTTGAACACTGTGTTGTTCAACTTTCTTTGGTTTTTCTATAACCAATTCTGGGTTATAGAAAAAAAAATTCCCCTGCTTTTTCTGTTACTGACTTCTATTTGTATGGTTTTATGGTCAGAAAAGATGTTTGTAACATTTTGATGTTCTGTATTCTGTTAAGGCTTTCTTTGTGGTCTAATATGTGGTCTATTCTGGAAACTGTTCCATGGGTGTTGGAAAACAAAGTATACTTACTTCACTGTTTTTGGATGGAATGTTCTGTATATGTCTATATCAAGTTAGCTGACTGTGGTATTTAGATCTTCCATCATCTTTACTAAGCTTTTTTCTAGATGTCGTATTCTTGACCAAGTTGAAGCATTCTACTATTAAGGTGGAGCTATCTATTTCTCTTTTGAATGCTGTTCGAGTTTTTTATGTACTTAGGAGCCCTGCATTAGGTGCATAAATATTTAATATGATTATATACTTCTGATGTGCTGACCCTTTAATCATTATATAGTGTCTTTCCTTACCCATCGTGGTGGATTTTATTCTAAAGTCTATTTTGTCAGAGATTAATATTGCCACTCCTGCTGTTTTTGAATGTTGTTTGCTTGATGTATTTTTTCCATCCTTTGAGTTTTAGTTTGTGCATTTGAGTCTAAGATGTGCCTTGTGTAGGCAGGATATAGATGGATTATGTTCTTTAAATCTACTCTTCCACTCTCTGTCTCTTTACTGGTGCATGTAGTCCATTCACATTCACTGTAATTATTGATAGGTACCAGTTCAGTGCTGCTATCTTGATGCATTTTTTTTTTTGGTGTGTAGTTGTTGGCACTTTCTTTGTTCCACCTAATTTTCTGTGATATCACTTTTCTTTGTGTATTTTTTATTTTTTTCATTGTTGTTGATTTTGTATTATCTGAGTCTTTATGTTTTTCTTCTTTTTTATTCTGATGTGTAGGGTTGTTAGTTTCCTTTATGGTTACCTTAAAATTTACTGCTATTTATTTTAAGTTTAAATCAATATTTTGTTTCTTGATACTGCCTTAACTTCCTCTCCATATGAAAGTTCTATTACTAATTAGTCCCTCATTTTTGTTTTAATGTTTTCATCTTTCACATATTGATTTCTCAGTGTCCCTATTTTCAGTGTTTTCGCTTTCACTTATTTTTGTGACTTCTCTATCTGGGTTGGTATCTGATTTTTCTGTCTTATGTTCTAGTTGTTGTCTGTTATCTAATGTTTTTGATTTTCTAACTAAAGGACTCCCTTTAGTATTTCCTGTAAATTTGGGTTGTTTTTTATAAATTCCCTTAATTTCTGTTTATCTGGAAATGCCATAATTTCGCCATTATATTTGAGAGACACTTTTGCTGGATGCTTAATTCTTGGCTGGCTTCCCTCCCCCCTCCTTTAAGACTTTATATGTATCATCCCATTGTCTTCTTGCCTGCAGGGTTTCTGCTGAATAGTCAGAGCTCAGTCTTATTGACTCCGCTTTTTAGATGATTTTTTTGTTTACTCCAGCTACTCTTAATATTGTGTCTTCATCTTTGATTTTTAGCAAATTTAATAGCATGTCTTGGTACCTTTCTTTTGGGGTCTACCCTGTATGGCATTTGATAGGCTTCCTGGATAGGTATCTTCTCACCTTTCATGATACCAAAGAAATTTTCTGCCAACAAATCTTCAGCAGTTCTCTGTGCATTTTCTGTTATCCCCTCAGAATATATTTTTTGTTTAAGATTTAAGGCTCAAAGACTATCTCAAGGGATTGACTAAATCTCCTTGGCTCCAGAAAAATCTCAATTCTGTGGGAATGTGACAAGTCTTTTCCATATTTCTTTTTCTTTTGATTAGGATTGTTCTATAGAATCTTTGATAAAAATGCTCAGTAATAGTTGCTGGTGTCATCCAGTTCTGGCATAATGGAAAATGGGTCAGCTGGTCACAGAAATAAATTCCTTCACATTCCATTTCCTCATCCTTTTTCTGACTCTCCTTCTTCCTCTGTGGCCTCAGGGGAACACACACAAATTATTGTAACTTTGATGGTTGCTTGAAAGCTTTTCAGACCCAAGGTCATACACAATAAACTAAGATTTACCATTCTTATTTATGGGTAAAGGTAAACAGGCCTATAGAAGTAAAAGGACTATCTTAAGGTCACACAATCTTTCAGCCAGGAACTAGGTCTAGGAACTGGATTTCCAGACTTCTAATGTCTTTTCACCATACTGTTGAGATTCTCCAAACTTCAGGGTGTCAAACTTGGGTCAAAATGTCTTCACTCCTCAGAGCAGCACAACAATATTAATTACACTGGAAATCAAGAGATTAGTTTTCTTAGTCTTCTGGTTAAACTTTATAGTTTTTCCTATGGAAGAATCCAGATTGTTTCCACCTATTTCCTCTGTTCCTGGGATCTATACCAACATTTGCCTGTTCTGACATTCACAGATTCTTTTCTGGGCGTCTTCTTCGTTGTTTTCTGCATTCTTTCACTTCATACCCATGAGACGTTGGTTGTCTTTAGTCAGGAGACTGTTTCATTCAAGAGGAGTGGACAGTGAAGGCAAATTACGCTACCTGAGTCTGCTCATTTGTCTTCTGCATTAAACACTTCATCATTTTTTAAAACATAGACTCTTAGATAACTAGATGAAAATATACTTGCCACCACTTCAAAGACTTCAAAACTGGTTTCTCCTTATTCTGGATTCCTCAGAAGGACCAAAAGCAGGTCAAAGTTATTAAGAATATAACCGAGGGCCCAAACCAAAGAATTAACCCTACAGCTTGAACAAGTAGAAAGAAACAAAGGAACCCCTCATGCACCAGAAGAAAACAGTTAATAAAGATTAGAGCAGAATTACATGAATTACAGAACAGAAGAACTGAAAACCTTAACAAAACCAAAAGCCAGTTCTTTGAAAAGAGCAGTAAAATTGATAAATCATTGGCTAAACTTACAAAAGAAAAACAGGAAAGGAAGCAAATAACCCAAATGAGATGGGCGATGTCACAAGAGACCCTATGGAAATCAAAAGTATCATAACACAGTACTACAAAAAACTGTACTCTAACAGATTTGAAAACCTAGAGGAAATGGACAAATTCCTGGATTCATATCACCTACCAAAATTATCGCAAGGAGAAGTAGAAAAATGTAATAAACCTGTAACAAAGGAAGAAACTGAAAAACTAATCAAAAAATTACCAACCAAAAAAAGGCCTGGTCCAGATGGCTTCACCAGAGAATTCTACCAAACTTCTAGGGAAGAGTTAACTCCAATACTACTGAGGCTATTTAACAGCATAGAAAGGGATGGAATACTTCCAAATTCATTCTAGGAAGCCAGCATAATCCTAATGGCAAAGCCAGGGAAAGATCCCACTGAAAAAGAAAATTACAGGCCAACATTACTCATAAACTTAGATGCAGAAATCTCCAGCAAAATCTTAGTTAACAGAATTCAACAACACATCAAAAAAATCACTCACCATGACCAAGTTCAATTCATACCACAGACGCAAGGCTGGATCAACATCAGAAAAACAATTAATGTGATCAACCATATAAATAGCACAAAGCATAGGAAGCAACTGATTTTGTCAACTGATGCAGAAAAGGCATTTGACAATGTCCAACACTCATTCATGCTTAAAACTCTCAGCAAAATAGTAATAGAAAGGAAATTCCTCAACACAAGCAGCATCTACACAAAGTTAACTGTGTACATCATCCTGAAATGGAGAAAGACCAAAAGAATTCCCCTTGAGAACAGGAACTAGACAAGGATGCCCACTCTGATAACTTCTATTCAACATTGTATTAGAAGGTCTAGCCATAGCAATTAGACAAGGCAAAGAAATAAAGGGCATCCACATCAGCAAAGAAGTAAAAGTCTCCCTATTTGCAGATGATATGATTGTATATACAGAGAATCCTAAAGAATCCATAAGTAAATTACTTGACCAGAAGAGTTCAGCAAAGTATCAGCATACAAGATAAACATAAGCAAATCAGTAGGACCAAGAAAGAGATCACCAAAGAGGAAATCACCAAATCAATAGCATTTACTATAGCCCCCAAGAAGATACGATACCTAGGAATAAATCTAACTAGAGAAATAAGAGACCTACACAGAGAGAAGTACAAGACCTTACTGCAAGAAACCAAAAGAGACTTACATAAATGGAGAGACCTACTTTGCTCATGGACAGGAAGACTTAACATTGTGAAAGTGGTGATTTTGTCCGAAGTGATCTCTCTCTATATAATGCAATCCCAATACAAATTCCTGTGTCATTTTTCAATGAGATGGAGAAACAAATCACTAACTTGGTTTGGAAAGGGAAGAAACCCTGGATAAGTAAAGCACTACTGAAGATGAGAAACACAGTGGCAGGCCTCACACTACCAAGAGAACCTATTACACTGCCATAGTAATCAAAACAGCCTAGTACTCATACAAAAACAGGCATATAGACCAGTGGAAAAGATCTGAGACCCCAGAGATGCTACCATCCTCCTACGAACAGCTGATATTTGCCACAGCCCCTAAGACTGTAAACAGGGGTGAAAACAGCCTTTTTAACAAATGGTGCTGGCAAAATTGCATACCCATCTGCAAAACACTGAAACAAGATCCATATTTCACACCTCATTCAAAAACTAACTCAAAACGGATTGAAGACCTAAATATCAAACCTAAAATGATAATGATCATGCAAGATAAAATAGGGTCAATAATAGAAGTTCCAATATACAGCTTAGACAGACTTCAAAATCTGACAAACAGAAGACAAAATAAATGGGTGCTATCAAGAATCACACACTTTTGCGCATCCAAAGTCTTTATCAAAAGAATGAAAAGACCACCTACAGAATGGAAAAAAGTATTTGGCAACTATCTGTTGGACCGACATCTGATCTCCACAATCTACAAGGTACAACAAAATTATCAACAAGAAAAAAGTAAACAACCCTATTAAGCGATGGGCAAAGGAGATGGGCAGACACTTCACCAAAGAGAACAGCGAAAAGACACATGAGGAAATGCTCATGATCATTAGCTATCAGACAACTCCAAATCAAAACTACAATGAGATAACATCTCATCCCAGCAAGGTTGGCCATGGTCCAAAAAACACAAAACAACAAATGCTGGAGATGTTGCTGACAGACAGGAACCCTCCTACACTGCTAGTGGGATTGCAAAATGGTACAACCTCTTTGGAAAGCAATCTAGTGCTTCCTTAAAAAGCCAAAAATAGATATACTTGATCCAGTAATCCCACTGCTCAGAATTTATCCTACAGAAACAAAGGCTGTCACACAAACAGACACATGTACAAAATGTTTATTTCAGCACAGTCCACAATAACAAACAGATAGAATCAACCTAGATGCCCATCAACAGATGAATGGATAAACAAACTATGGTATATATACTCAATGGAACACTATGCAATGATAAAAAACAATGATGATTTTAAGATCTCATAACCTGGTTTCAATTGGAAGACATTATGCTGAGTGGAATCAGTCAGTGGCAAAAAGACAAATATTGTATGAGATTCCTACTATAAGGACTTAAAAATAGACTTAGGTAGAGAAGAAAAGACTCTTTAACAGCTACAAGGGTAGGGAAAGAGGGTGAGGGCTGGTCATAGATTAGATAGCTGATAGAAATTTGGTTAGGTGAAAGCAGTGACAGTACACAGTAGAAAGCACATCAATTTAACTGTACTTCACCATAAACTGAAAGTTCTTCCAATCTCAACCCAATATTGTAAGGAGAGAGTGGCAGGTGCAGGGTCTAGGATCCTCTTGGGGGACATCAAAGTCAATCAGCATAACCCTATTGCTAAGACAGTCTTCTACACCCCATATCGACAGTGGCGTCTGGGGTCTTAAAAGCTGGCAAGCCTCCATTTGAAGTACACCAAGTGGTCCCAACTCATCCAGAACAGGTATCACCAAGAACAACAAAGACACTACTAAAAAAGAGCCCAGGAGACAGCAGGACCCATGTAAAGTATTAACACATAACCAGAACAATCGATGGTGCCTGGCTACAATCAAAGACAGCCATGATGGGGCACATAATGTTGATTCCTGTGGCGACACAAGAAAAAGAGGGGTACAGCTCAGGAACTCTACTAAAACACCCCAACTGATGGTCCAACGGCCCAGAGGATACTCTGGGAGCATGGCTCCTAGATCTCCTGCTGCCCTGGTCTAGAAACACTACTGAGTTCAACTCTTTAGACAAAAATGAACTAGACTCAGGGACACAATGTGACCATATGGTAGGTGTACTTTATGGTTTTATGCATTATAGGAGACTGTTCTACTGGTCTCTTTCCAGACGAGAGAAAAGAGGGTGGAGAGGAGAGGGCAGGAGCTTGTTAAGAGGATACAAGTATAGAACAAAAAGGAGTGTGCTGTCACAGGGCAAAGGGAGCAGAAAGAGCTGCAGATAGGCAGACATGAAAAATGGATTTGGATTGTATACTTTCACTTAATCACAATGAAAAAGAAAAAAAAAAGAACGTAATCCAAGTAGAACAACAAAACTTTCCTGCTTTCACATTCTTGCCTAAATACGAGGTCTAACAATTAAGTGCACAAACTTAATTGTTCTAAGTGCTACATGTCTCACTGCTGAATATCACTAGGGTCCCTTCAAAAAACTCCCACTGGGAACCTATATAGTGATGCCAGCATCGAGTCCACCCTTGAAAACAATTTTGGAACTCACAGTGGCAAGGGGGCAAGTTCACGAACTTAATTATATAGCTGTCTGTGACGGAGCATCAGAACACCTTCCCTGCTTACCTGATCTGGCCCCCAGTGACTTTTTTCTTTACCCAAAGATAAAGGAAATATTGAAAGAAACACATCTTGATGACATTCAGGACACCAAGGGTAATATGACAACAGCTCTGATGGCCACTCCAGAAAAAGAGTCCCAAAATTGCTTTGAAGGGTGTACTAGGCACTGGCATAGGTGCCTAGCTTCCCAAGAGGAGTACTTCAAAGGTGGTTGTAGTGGTGGTATTCAGCAATGAGGCATGTAGCACTGTTTCTAGGATCCTTATAGAACTTCCACAATGTTGCTGTAAGTACCCTAAAACCATATTTTATACCCTTTTTTGTTGGTGTTACTAGGTGCCATTGGGTTGCTGCTGACTCATAGTGACCCTGTGTGCAAGAGAACAAAATACTGCCCAGCCCTGCACCATCTTCACAATTGTTACTGTGCTTGGGCCCACTGTAGCTGCCAATGTGATGATTCACCTCACTGAGGATTTTTCTCTTTTTCACTCTACTTCACGAAGCATGTTCTCATTCTCCAGGGAGATCCCTCCTGATAACATTTCCAAAGTGCATGACACATACTCACTATCCTTGCTTCTAAGGAGCACTCTGGTTGTACCTCTTCCAAGACATACTTGTTCATTGTTTTGGTTGCTCATGGTATCGTCAATAATCTTCACCAATACAACAATTCAAAGGTATCATTTCTCCTTTGACCTTCCTTATTCAGCGTCCAGCTTTCAAGTGCATATACGACAACTGAAAGCATCATGGCTGGGGTCAGGCACAACTTAGTCTTCAAGGTGTTACCTCTACTTTTCAGCATTTTAAAGAGATCTCTTGCAGGTGGTCTGCCGAATGCAATGCATCCTTTGTTTTCTTGACTGCTGCTTCCATGAATGTTGATTTTGGATCCAAATAAAATGAAATCTTTGACAACCTCAATCTTTTCTCCACTTATTATGATGTTTCTTATTGGCCCAGTGGTGAAGATCTTTGTTTCCTTTATGTTCAGGTGTGATCCACACTGTTGTCCAGGCTGTCACCTTTGATCTTCAACAGTAAGAGCTTCAAGTCCTCTTCACTTTCAGCAACCAAGACGGTGTCATCTACATAACATGGGTTATTAATGAGTCTTTCTCCAATCCTGATGCCATATTCTTCCTCACATAGTCCAGGCTTCTCAGATTATCTGTTCAGCATACAAACTAATACAGTGAAAGGATACAATCCCAATGCATACCTTTCCTGACTTTAAATCAAGCAGTATCACTTTGTTCTGCCTCTTGATCCAGATCCAGACTCCTCCTGAGCACAATTAAGTGTGACAGAATTCCCATTCTCCACAATGTTATCCATAATTTACTGTGATCCACAGTCAAACGTCTTAGCATAATCAATAAAACACACACAAAAACATCTTTCTGGTATCCTGTTTTCAGCCAAGATAGATCTGAAATCAGCACAGATATCCCTGGTTCCACCCTTTTCTAATCTCGCTTGAATTTCTGGCAGTTCCCTGTTGATGCACTGCTGTAGCTTCTTTTGAATGATCTTCAGCAAAACTGTGCTTCTATATGATATTAAAGATATCACTTGGTAATTTCCACATTGGGTAGGACCACCTTTCTTGCGAATAGGCAAAATACGGATCTCTTTCAGTTGTTTGGCCGAGTAGCTGTCTTCTAAATCTCTTGGCATGGACAAGTCAGCACCTCCAGTACTACATCTGTTCATTGAAACATCTCAGTTGGTATTCTGTCAATTCCCAGAGCCTTATTTTTCACCAGTGCCTTTAGTGTAGCTTAGATCTCTTCCTTCAGTACTATCAGCTTCTGATCATATGTTACCTACTGGAACAATCAATTCTTTCAGGTGTAGTAACTGTTTATTCCTTCCATCTTCTTTTGATGTTTCCTACATAATTTAATACTTTTCCCACAGAATCCTTCAGTATCACAACTCAAGGCTTGAATTTTTCTTCAGTTCTTTCAGCTTGAAAAATACTGAGTGAGGTCTTTGCACATGTCATCAGAATACTTTGTCTTCTCAAGCCTCCCTTTGAAATCGTCTGTTCAGCTCTCCTACTTCATCATTTTTCCCTTTTGATTTACCTACATGACATTTAAGAGCAAGACTCAGAATCTCTTCTGACATCCACATGGGTCTTTTCTTTCTCTTCTGACTGGTAATGACCTCTTGCTTTCTTCATGTATGATATCTTAGCTATTGTTCCCCAACTTGCCTGATCTTAGGTCATGAGTAGTCAGCATGTCAAATCTATTCTTAGATGGTCTCTAAATTCAGGTGGGATATACTTAAGGTCACAATTTGGCTCTCATATACTCATTTCAGTTTCATCTTAAACTTGCACATGACTAATTGATGCCCTGTTCCACAGTCAGCCCCTGGCCTTGTTCTGACTGATGATATGGAGCTTCTTTCTGGTGTGTGTTAGCCTGGAAGCTCGGCTGAAACCTGTCTACCATGGGTGACCCTGCTGGTCTATGAACCCCTCTGGTATAGCTTCCAACATCACAGCAACACACAAGCCCCTTAAGTAAGATGAACTGACAATGGGTTGGGGTCTTTTTATCTAAAAGAAGTACTTATAACCTTGTAAAACCAAAGTCCCTGTAACTCTAACATACCTACAAATGGCACCATGCCCAGGCATAATGTCACATTTTCCATCGTTCAAGCAGAAGTCAGGCTGTAGGTCACAGACACTCTGACAGGGCAGTTCTTCTACACTCAGGTACCCAGGGTAGCATCTGCATTCTGCTTCTCCACTCCAGGGGTTGACCAGACACTCAGAAAATTCATTGCAGGCCTCAAACTTGCAAGGGTTTGCTTCATCACCTAAAACCTCAAACAAAGCAGAGAATGTTGCAAGGCAAGGCAGTTGAGGTACATAAAGCCCACCCACTAAACCTCCCCCTAGAGTACTATGGGACAATTCTCCCAAACTGTTAATTATACCATCGCCACCAAAGCCAAAGGAAATTTTCTGACCCATTCTTGACTGATGATGAGCTTCTTCCAAATTTCCCTGAAACCCAGAGCGAAAATCATAAAGACCTGAGTCTTTAAGCTCCATGTCATTTAATTACAAATCTAAATTTAATACACTGTTTATACAGTTCATTTCTCCCAGCCCTATCCTGCTCTAGTGTACCCCTAACTCTTCTCTCACAGTGCTTCATGCAGTGGAGAGGAAGCGTTCAGAGAAGATCTGGTAGGAACCTCAGAGGTGGATATGCACGTTTAGAACAGCAGTGATCATGGTGGCCAATATTACAAAGGTGAATCATCCTTGTACCTGTCCAGCCACTCCCAACAATGTTTTGGCTTAAGCTATTTCGCTTTTCATTTATGGAAGGAAGGAAAATTATATTCTTTAAAAAATAATTCGGACAATAACTAGCCAAAAATTATGACAATGGTTATGGCTCACGGTTCCACCGTACAGTCTTCATTGGTGTGTAGCAATCTGTGAATGGCAAGTGGTGACACAGACACAAAAAATGAGAAAATAAGCGAAAATTTCCCATATCCTTCTCTACGAAAAAGTGTCAAGTTTGGCTAGAAGGATCAAGGAAAAAAAAAGCACTGTCCCTGGGTTTTCAGAGTTGTTAATGTTGTTTTAAAAAACTGATTTCCTTGCTGTTTGGACACTGAAGATAAGTTTGCACAGGTCTGTGGCCTTGGGGGAGCAAATCTTCCTTGGCCCTCCATGAAACTAGGAGGCCCACTGTCAAGACGGTCGCATACAGGGAGACTAGATAAGTGTGCGACACAGCAGGATTCCACTATCTATTTCATAATCTTCACAGTCATACACTAGTACTCATTTGGTAAGTATGTAATCAGAAAATAACAACGCTGGTCTAGCAGTTCCCCCTTGCTGATAGAAGTACAAGACTTTTTGAGAAATGGCAGATGTAAACAAGTTATGCAAGAAAAGAGTCAATTTTCTCTCCAGCCATTCTTGGAATAAAATAATACCTTAATCTGAGGAGTTTTAACTAGAAATACTATATTAGGAAAATTCTATTTACATTTTTTAAAACCTTGTGATCATTCTCTGGCTACAGATGAGTGGTTGCAGGAAGGAAAAGAGAATCTGTAAGAGGAAAATGATACATGCTACTCCAATTTGCTTTCAGAAAGCAAATTAAGCCTAATATTTCAATCTGTAAATAAGAGGCTGGCTTCTATCTCTTCCCAGTTCTTTGTGCTAGTAGAATAGTGATGCCCAGAATAGATGACCCTATGTTTGGAAAAACTCCTTAATGATTTTAGGGGAAAACAAAAGTAGACCTGGAGCTAAGGTTGAGATAGAAGAAAGGAATCTCAAGTGCAGAATCAATTACATTCTGGTTTTCCAGAGGTAATCTAAGAGACGGATTGATGGTTTCAGGAAGATGAATGTGGAGGAATTGTGAAGCGTATCTGGAAAGATACCCTGAGTTTCCACAGCAACACTGTAGCTGGCCAATTATAGCTGGCTGGAGAAAAGGGGGCTCAATAAGAAATGCCTCTGAGGGGGTGGTGAAGGAATTTTTGGGTGGTGATGCCTAGAAATATTATTTTAAGGTGCTGGCTTCATAAAAGTCTCCTGCAACTATCCTCCCACCATACGCAAATAACTGACAGAATCAATTGCCTTAGGCAGAGGTGCTTTGGGAAAACCAAAATCCAGACACTGTGTTTACTGACATAAAGAACCACCACCCAGGCCAAGACACAACTGACAGTGGAAATTCTGCAGGAGCAACTCAGAGATGGACGTGAGTTAGAGAAATTCTGGTTCCCTGAGAATCCCTGAAGTTAGGGGGGAAAGATTCAGATGCAGGTTTGACACTGTCCATGGGATCAGCTCATAAGACTGTTAAAGAAAATGTGATGCTATGAATTTGGATCACTGACAAGCAGCTGACTTGTAAGTGACACACAAAACCGCAGTGAATGCACTGATACAGAGCACTTCTTCTAAAAGTGTATTTGCTTGGCTGGCTTGCTATTATAAAAATTTCATAAATCGCAACTGCTTGCATTTGTAGGGCTGGCCAAATGCTTTTATGATTATTATTTGTTTAATCTTGAGCATAGTTACAGGAAACACACAGGGCAGGTAATATTATCTCCCACTTAACACAGGAGGGAACTGAAGCTCAAAGATAAAATAACTCATCTGGGGGTCACACAAATGATATATAGCAAAGCAAGAACCCAGATCTTCTAAATTATAATTAACTGCATTTTCCACTACACCACATGGCAAAGAAGGTACAATCGCTCTTTGGATATCTGTGGACTGACTAAATCATTTACCTCACTTTGAGTGAATAACAATCACTCAAGGATTTCAATGGAAAGAATGTTTCTTTCTCAGCTAAAGTATAGGGCTCACTTCCAAACCAGTTTGACAGTAAAAGGCACTGAAGAAATATGAAACTACACAGTCTATCTTACACCTGTTCAAAACCACTGTCCTGAAGAGTGTGCTGTCACCGGACAGGGAGAGCAGTGGAAGCTGCATATAGGTGGGCATGTAAATTTATACGGGAATGTACATTTTCACTCAGTCATGTTAAATAAAAAAGAAAAAAAACCCCACTCTCCTCTAGTATATGGGAGAGAAAGAAGAACAAAATTTAAGGTTCCAACAGTATTCTCCCCGTCCAAGTCTTCTAACTAAACACTTGTTGCTATCAAGTCAACTCTAGGATAGAGCCGAGACAGTGGTTAATAAAACAGGCATAGTCTCCGC
Organism: Heterohyrax brucei; assembly: GCA_028571685.1. NCBI lineage: Eukaryota > Metazoa > Chordata > Mammalia > Hyracoidea > Procaviidae > Heterohyrax > Heterohyrax brucei. The sequence continues at coordinate 135,193,648 of CM053148.1, read as the reverse complement.
CTTTGTAGATAGCCCAACTGTGAAAAACAGCACTTAAGCAAGTGTACATGTAAACTACCATTATTACAATGGAAACAAACTCTACAGGATAAAAGAATATGACATCATAAGAAAGATTAATTGGGGAGATCTAATCTAGTTTAGGAGGGAGTCAGTGAAAGCCTTCAGGAAGTGACATTTGAATTCAGGCTAAAGGGTGAGCAGGAGTCAGAGGAGGAAAGAGTTTCAGGCAAGAGGGATGGTATGTGCGAAGCCTTTAAGACCAGAAAAAAACTTGTATCTGAGGAACTAAAATCAAGCTAGTTTAACTGAAACATGATGAGCAAAGAGTTTAGTTTCACTAGGCAGAACAGAAGATAGGAACCAGGCCTTGAAGCTACTGAACCAGGAAGTCACTGAAAGGCTTTAAGCAGGAAAGTAAAATACTCTGATGGATTTTTCAGAAAGAGTGCCCTGGCTGCTATCTGGAGAACAGTTATGAAGCAGAGCCAAAAAAAAAAAAACAGGAACTAGTCCAAATGGCTTGGATTGGAGTTGCACAGCAGACACAGAAGAGAGTTGAGATATATCTAGAATACATCATCAACACAGTTTTAAGAGGGAGTAAAATTTGGGATGGTAAAAAGTGAGGTATTAGGAACGTCCTCCCATATTTCTGGTGCAAGTAGCTGAGTGAATAGAGTCTCCACTTACTGAGATGGAGAAACTGGGAAAAGAGTGAATTTAGTTGCAGGGTAAGGAGATACAGAAAACAGAGCTCACTCTTCAACATCTTGATTTTAATACACACAGAGCACATCAAAATATTATTGATTCTGAAGCTCTAAAGAAACATCTGATCTAGATATAAAAATACAGAGTATTATTTACATTTACATAGGACTTAATGGAGATGGATGCAACAATTTGGGGGGATAAAATACAGAAGGAGAAGAGGGCCCAGGACTAAGTCTATTTGGCTTACTAACACAACAGATCCCACAGATAAATAGAAGGCAGATCCAGGTAAAGTGAGTTGAAAAGGAAGGGGAAGTGATCAAGATAATGTGTGTAGACAACCCTTTGAAAAGAGAGTGACACAGATGTCCTTGGAAAGTTAATTTATTATTTGACAAGATTTGGAAAATTTGTCTCACATGGTACTCTTTTTTCCTGCAACTACTGGATTCATTTTTACGCAGTATAAAATAATACACACAATGATCACTCTATTCCACTAAGAAACCACTGTAATAGCCAGTATCATTACCTGATTCTACATCAAGTGAGTATTTATCAATAGCCAAGTTCATAGTCTGGTAGGCAGTGTTGCAAAAGTCTTCTAGAATCATGTATACAGCATTGTTGACATTAGCAGGTACAGACTTGGCAAACTTCATTCGGCTGTTCACCACAATACTGCCATTTCTGAAGTTCAGAATTTCTAAGTTCTGAAATCCTGTGAGATTTGACTGAAGGTAGGGCACCAGCTGCAAAACAGGAAAAGTGCGAAGTTATTATTTCTTCAACACATACCAAGAAAAAAATTAGGCCTCTCTCCTGTTTTCCTAATTACACTCCCTTTTCATTACTTAAACTGTTAATTAACAAAAGAATAAATTAAGAACTATTTGAAAGTCGTGAGGTTTTGATAGTGCTATTCAGGAACCCCAAGAAACTTGCAGAACTGCTTTAGATGCCCACAGAGTTGACTCTCCCTGTCTTCCCTGAAGGATCACAACAGTGACGGCATTGCTAGACCAGGTGCTATGGAATCAGTTCTAACTCATGGCAAACCCACATGTGTCAGAGTAGTAAGTTTTTAAGAAACAGACTAAATCTTTCTTCCACAGTGCCTCTGGTTGTACCTGAACTGCCAACGTCTTGGTTAGCAACCGCGTGCATTAACAGTTTGCACCACCTAGGGACTCCAAAAGCATTCTAGGTACCTGCAAAAAAATCTCTGGTCTCAGATAAAAACAATACTTGCAAAAGAAATCTCAAGCTTATTTTAGTCCTAGAACTCATGAAACACAATTGTCAGTATCCATCCTGTCACATCCCTCATGCTACATCTGCTTCCCATTTCTTGCACGCACCTTGCATGTGCCCCTACTAACCTTAGGCCATGGCACTATTTGTAGAAGACAGGAAATAAATGTTCACTGTGATCTTATGTGAAGGGGATGGAAGGAACATTTATGATATCTATGATTGCCTGTCTTACCTTTTTGGTGCTTACCAGTTCTAAGAATCTTTGCTCCAGGGCTTTATATTCCAGCGAGTTTTTATTAAACAGATCTTCTGAAAACATCATGTTAGTCACTCGAAGGCTAAAGAAAACCACCAAAGCTCCTGCTGTCTGAGTATGACTCAAGTCGCCTCCTTTTGTTGGTTGAGTCATCACAGCCATTTCTGCAGAATGAGCATTTGTAGACATTTCCACATAACTACCAATCTTGCCATTTTCCTCATGGGTCAGCTCAGACTGATAGTAATCCGTGCCTACTCGGTCCAGTTCTAACGAAATATCCTGTACACCCATAATTACTTCATCCTCCACTTGGGTGGAGCTTTTGGTTGGAAGCAATCTGGCAGACTGTGTCATGGAAGCTTTCAGCGAGACTTCGTTAGCGCTCAGTGTTGTACTTGTCCGTGTGTCTCCGGACAACCTCCCTAACAAAGAAGTTCTTGCCCAAACTGTATCTGATTCTGGCAATACAGTCCACAAAGACTGAATGTCTGTCTTCACCGTTGAAACCTCGCTTTCAAACCATTCATGGCTGGATGACTCTGAAGTCTGTCCCATATCCTCCATGAAGACAGAATCTATTTGATCTAGTTTATCAGTAGAGGCAGAAATCTCCATAGATGCCAACAGAAGAGGTGCTTTGGTAGCTGAGTAATAATCAGTATTAAGTGCCTCTGATTTGCTCTTAGAGAGAATAACAGATACAGATTGGACTGTGGTCTCTTCAAACACAGACACACTAGGTCCACTGAGGGGTTCTTCTACAAAGTTTATGAATCTACCCTTTTGCCCATCTTTTGAAAAATGCTCAGTAATTTTCTCTGTTGAATCCACTTTGTCATCTATAACTAGTTTTCCATCTATTCCCTCAGTTGGCAACAATGAATCCTCATCTTCAAGCCATGACTTGGACAGTAGTTCAGTCCTCTTCTCTAATGAAGTCTCACTCCAGGGCCAAGTAATCATATCTACCTTTTGCCCAGATCCTGAACCTAAACCACTCTCAAATATAAATTCTTTTTCCATGTAACTGTCTGGCAACAAAGTGTCCACTTCTAATTGGTCTTTGACTTTGGAGGCTGCAGAGTTCAAGCCAAAGGATGTAGTTACTTCTTTAGCATGAAGATCTAATGTGGCAGGGGAAGCCACATATGGTGAGGATGTAAAAAACACCTCAGAGTCTTCACCGGGTGGTACTGTTTCTTCTGGCACATGATGAGTGAATGGACTTGAAGGCAATGAATCAACAGAAAGATAATCTTCTGACCCTTCAACATTAGTTAATCCTAAAAATAAAATTTTCCGTTAATTAAGCTACAGAATTACCAAAATACATTCATAGTTTTCCTGACACAACTAGCTACATGTTTTTCCCATTAAGTAAGCAGAGACAGTGCTGACTTTTCATTTGCTACAGCTAGCAACAAAAAGATCGGATGTGTCTCTAAGTGGGACAGTCATCCATGAATATACCTTCTTTCCCTAAGAATAACAGGCCTTCCACTGTTGAAATAATCCACCTCAAATACTTGATTTTCTTTAACCCGTGATACTAAGGAACTTCTGATAGCCATGCTGACAACAAAAAAACAGAATCCAGTGGAAATGTAGGACCCTAGAAAATGTAGTCTGTCTTGGAACTCTCCGTTTCTCTCTTATGTTTATACTCAGCATCCTTCCTGTTCACCAAAGGTTCAAAATCCTGGAGTCATTATTTACATTTTTGTTCATCTTCCTCTTTCATATGTATACCAGCTGCCATCAAGTTGAGTCCAACTCATGGAGATCCCATGTGTAAGACAAGAAGTGCACCACACAGGGTTTTCAGGGCTGTGACCTTTTGGTTACCAAAGCTTTTCTCACCTCTGGGTAGGAGAGTAGTTCTTTTGTTCAACTATTGTGGTAATTTAATTAAATTCTTAACTGTTTTTGTGTTACCTTCAAAATATCCATTAACTGATCCTGACTCTAGTTCATCAAGTTTATATCTTAAAATTCACCTCTTTGGACCATTCATTCCAACTAAATAAATCTGATTGTTCCCTCTCATACAACTTTCTCAAGATACTTTCCCTTTATGGACTAACTGTGTTTTCCCTAAGCCTAGTCTTTTCATCCTTTCAAAATTCTGGTCATTTATTACAATAAAGAACTGTATACGAGATTAGAATTTCTCACCTTTTTCTAATAAAGAAGATGCAGCAGTCCTTTCCTCAGAAGCCACAGACAAGCTGGTCTGAAGCATTGGTGGGGTGTCAAAATGAAGGGTCAGGCTGCTCACCTCTAAATCCTCTGGGGAAGAAGTGAGGTCCCCCTTAAAGGGAAAAGCTGTATCACTCAAAGTGCTTCCTGACCAGAGCTCCCTACCAGTGGCAGAGGGAGGACCAGAGTTGAAATCAAGTGGCGAAATGCTGCTAGTGGTGGCTGCATCTGCTGAGGGCCACTCAGCTTGAAAGGTGTCATCCTAGGGAGGGAAAAGGCTCAATCATATTGTATATAAAAGAAACACAGAAAAAATGACTTCAAGACAAGAAGCCAAAGTCACATTGGAAATCAGGCAACAGGCTCATACAGTCAAATGGTCAAATTCCAATTCAGTCACTTACTAAATCTAGGGAGAAAACAGGTAACCTCTTAAAACTCATCTGTAAAGTGGGAATCGGTAAGATTATATATTTAAAAGACACTGAACACCAAGTGGGTTTGGGAGAGAAAATATTATTTGTTTTGCTTTAGAAAATTTCTTTTTCTCTGTTTTGCTGGTTTAAACCCATTACTATCAAGTTGATTCTGACTCACAGCAACCCCATCAAACGGAGGAGAACTGCCCCACCAGTTTCTAAAGAATAGTTGGTAGATTCACACTGCTGGTATCTGTGTCAGCAGCCAGAGCTCTTAGCCACTGTGTCATCAAGGCTCCTCTTCTTGATTTACATGACTTTAAATACATAGAAGTTACTTGTCTCTGTAATAATTTTGCAAAGCCTAAAGCACAATGCCCACAGCAGAAAAGAATAACTGTCAATTTTATTTATCTTTATGGAAGATATTTAACTAAAGTTGTGGTTTCGATCAGAAATACTACTACATCAAAATGTGGTCTGATTATCTTGAAGAATAGCAAGACCTATGAACTGGCACCAGTTACAAAACACAGTTTTTACTTTCCGGTGACTTTTGGTGGAAACTTCTACATCTGAGCTTACGGCAAGCTGTGAATGACAAAGAATGCAGTATTTCCTAGATACATGAAACAGTCAGAAGGAAAACAAAAAAAAAGAGTAACTATTCCCAAACCTTAAATGGACATTAGAATCACATGGACACTTTTATAAAGAAACAAAAAAACCTAATACTCAGGCCCTACACACCAGGGATTCTGATTTTAGTGGTCTGGGGTAGGACGTACAGATTGATACGTTTTAAAGCTGCCTAATACTGGATACAGCCCAATCACATTATCTGTACATTATTCCAACCTGGGTTTCTAATACACTTTTTAGTTACTGAGTGGTTATTTCTCTCATAAATTAGAAACTTTTAAAGAAATTCTTCACATTTATACACATACCAGAATACCAGAATTCATGGAACAGTTAAGAACAAAGGAAAGCCCAGACAAATTAACAATAAAGAACCCTAAATACAACCTTCTCCCCTTCTTCTACTGTATTTGTTACCTGCCATTCAGTCACTTCCAATGTCAGGGGTGGTGAATTTTCACTGACATACACTCTCAAGCTTAATATAATTTTTGAAGTAAACCACACAATTTAAGGCCGGTGACTAAAGTTCAGTCTGCTGTTGCTATTAGGTTCCTTCAATCCAACTCCATAAGGACCCTATGTACAGCACGAAACACGGCCCAGTCCTGCACCACCCCTACAATTGTTCCCATGTTTGCTGCATTCCCTGGGTCAATCCACCTTGTCTTCCTCTTTTTCACTGATCCTCAATTTTACAAACATGATGTGCCTCTCCAGGGACTGATCTCCACCGATACCATGTCCAAAGTAAGTTAGACGTAGTCTTACCATCCCTGCTTCTAAGAAGCATTCTGGTTGCACTTCTTCCAAGACGGATTTGTTCATTCTTTTGGCAGTCCATGGTATACTCAATATTCTATGCCAGTCCCAAAACTGAAAAGCATCAGTTCCTGTTCCATCTTCCTTATTTATTGTCCAGCTTTCACACGCATATGAGGAGACTGAAAACACCATGGCTTTGCTCAGGCATGCCTGATCCCTTCAGGTGACATTTTTTATTTCCAGTACTTTAAAGAGGCCTTTTGTAGCCAATTTGCCCAATGCAGTGTGTCTTTAGATTTCTTGACTGCTGTTTTCATGGGCGTTAACTGTGAATCCAAGTAAAATGAAAGCCTTGACAATGTCAGTCTTTTCACCTTTTATCATGAAGCTACTGACTGGTCCAGGTGTGAGGACTTTTGTTTTCTTTATGTTGAGACAAAATCCATACTGAAAGTGATGGCCTTTGATCTTCATCACTGTTTCAAGTCCCCTTCACTTTCAGCAAGCAAGGTTGTATTATCTTGCAGTTAATGAGTTTTTCATCTAATCCTGATGCCCTACTCTTCTTCATGTAGTCCAGTTTCTCAGCTTACTTGCTCAGCAATTTTCCTGATTTTAAACCACACAGTATTCTTTTGTTGTACTCCAACCGTTGCCTCTTGATCCACATACAGACTCCTCATAAGCACAATAACTGTTGCAGAATTCCAGTTCTCCACAATGTTATCCATAATTTGTTATGATCCATACCACTGAATGCCTCAGCATAGTCAATAAAACTCAGGGAAACGTCTTCCTGGTATTCTCTGCTTTCAGCCAGGATCCATCAACATCAACAATGATATCCCTGATTCCACACTTCCTTCTAAATCCAGCTTGAATTTCTGGCAGTTCCATGTTGACATACTACTGTGACCACTTTTGAATGATCTTCAAAAAAATTTTCACTTGCATGTGACATTAACGCTACTGTTCAATCATTTCTACATTCAGTTGGATCACCTTTCTTGCACACTAGCATGAATATGAATCTTTTCCAGTTGGTTGGCCAGGTAGCTGTCTTCCAAATTTCTTGATGCAGAAGACTGAATCTCCACACTGTATCTGTTTGCTGAATCATCTCAATCAGTAACCCATCAACTCCCAAAGCCTTATTTTTCACGAATAACTTCAGTGCAGCTTGGACTTCCTTCACTACCATTGGTTCCTGATCATATGTTACTTCTTGAAATGGTTGAATGTTGACCAGTCATTTTTGGTATAAAAAAACCAAACCAAACCCAGTGCCATCGAGTTGGTTCCAACTCACAGCAACCCTGTAAGACAGAGCAGCACTGTCCCATAGGGTTTCCACGGAGCACCTGGCAGACTCGAACTGCCGACCTTGTTAGCAGCCGTAACACTTAGTCACTACACCACCAGGACTGACACAGTGACTGGGTATTTCTTCCATCTTCTTTTGAAGCTTCCTGTGTCACTTAATATTTTCCCCATGGAGTCCTTTAGTATTGCAACTTGAGAATTGAATTTTTTCTTCAGTTCTTTCAATTTGAGAAATGCCAAGCATGTTGTCTTTTGTACATGTCATCAGAATACTCTGTCTTCTCGAGCTGTCCTTCGAAATCTTCTGTTCAGGTCGTTTACTTCATTTTTTTCCTTTTGCTTTAGCTACTCAGCAAGTTTCTGAGTCTCTGCTGACATTCCCTTGTCTTTTCTTTCTCTCCTGTATAGTTAATGACCTCTTGCATCCTTCATGTATGATACCCTTGATGTCATTCCACAACTTATCTGGTCTTTTGTCATTAGTGTTCAGTGCATCAGATTTATTCTTGAGATGGTCTCTAAATTCAGGTAGGATATACTGAAGGTCATACGTGGGCTCTAACGGATGTAGTCTAATTTTCTTCAGTTTCAACTTGAACTTGCCTGAGTAAATGGTGGTCTGGTCCACAGTTGGTCCCTGACCTAGTTCTGACTAATGATAACGGGGTTTTTTCACCTTCCCTTCTGTCTCACTCACCTGGTACTGCTCTAACAAAAAATACCACCAGTGGAAGGTTTCATGAGGAGAAGCGTTTACTGTCACAGTCTGGTGAGCCACAAATCCATTCATAAGTTACTAGTCCATTCAATATGGGAGATCATTACAATCCGGTAGGCTGAGTCCACATCCAGTGAGAGCATCTCGGCACTGGAACCTCAGGTCCAAAGGCCATGCTCTGCTCTCGGTGCTTCTCTCTCGGTGGTGTGAGGTTCCCAACTTCCTCAGCTCACTTCTCTCCCTTATATTCCACAAGCTTGTAGCTTGGGTCCTGCCTCACTAACACAACTGCAAACCATTCTCCATCATCGGTATCACAGAGGCAGGATTCACAACACCTGGGAGGAAGGGCACCATGTTGGAACTCTTAATCAAGTCAAATCAACACATACATTTCTGGGGAGACACCAGTTCAATCTATGACACCTTTCCACCGATGTAGTCGATTTGATTCCCATGTATTCCATCTGGCAAAGTACATCTGTACAGTCATCATTTATGTTGATGAAGAAAAGTATTTGCAAAATTAAATCATGTGACCTCTGGCATCATTTCTGTCACCAAGGCAATATATTCTAACTACTGGTCCTTCTGTATTTCCAACTTTCCCATTCCAATCTCCGTAGTTATCAGTGAGTCCCCAAAGCATGTCTCATCAAATTCAGACTGTGGAAGTTGGTAAAAAATTTCAGTGTCTTCATTTTTGGCTTTAGTGGTTAGTGAGTAAATTTGAATAATAGTTGTATTTACCGGTCTTCCTTGTATGCACACGGATATTATTGTATCACTGACAACACTGTACTTCAGGACAGATCTCAATTGTGTCCCCCTATGATGAATGCGATGCTATTCCTCTTCAGGTTGTTGTTCCTGGCAAAGCAGAGCATATGACTGTCTGATTTAAAATGACCAAAACCAGTCCATTTTAGCTCATTAACACCTAGAATATCAACATTTCTATGATCCAGTTCATTTCTGACTGTTTCCAATTCTCCTAGATTCACATCTCATATATTCCAGGTTCTGATTATTAACAGTATTTGCAGCTATTTCTTCTCATTTTGATTTGTGATATATCAGCAATTGAAGGTCTCAAAAGCATGCCTCCATCCACATCATTACGGTTGACTCTAATTTGAAGAGGGAGCTCTTCCCCAATCCTATTTGAGTGCATTTATCAACCTGGAGGACTTATCTTCTGGTACTGTATCAGACAGTGTTCCACTGCTATTCATAAGGTTTTCACTGACTAATTCTTTTCAGAAGTAGACTACCGGGTCCTTCCTCTTAGTCTATCGTAGTCTGGAAGCTCAGCTGAAATATGCCCACTGTGAATGATGCTTCTGATATTGGAAAATCAGTGGCATGGCTTCTAGCATTACACAAGTTCCCACAGTATGACAAACCAACAGATGTGTAAAGGACAGTTCAGTCTAGGATCATGAAATAAAAAATTAGCCTTTTATGCTTTGCTCACACATCTCCTCCTGTCTCTCCATCAAGAGACTATACGAGGAAGCTCTGAGCAGTACACTCTCCCAATCATAGAAGAGAGAACACTAGGCAAGAAATTACCACAAATATCATAATTTATTCCTTCCTCTAGTAACACATGCACTGGAAAGACAGTAATAATAAAAGGTCACTGAGTAAGGATAGATACACTCTTGGTTTTAAACTAGAATTCTGTCCCCTGTAAAATAAAATAATTTGCTCTTTCAGAACTCAGTTACGCCATCATTCATATCTTAAATGAGTCACCACACAATTATTCTTTATTTGCCACTAAGATCTCAGACCATTATCTTCCATGATCTGCATCCTGAGATGCTGATCCCTGTGAACTTCATTGCACATGCTCCCTTGCCAGCTATCTTCCATATGAATTTGCCAAATGGGAGGCATAACAGAAAATCACATGGTTGCAGGAAACAGAGGCTGGGACATTTTTTCCCTATTTACCCCTAACTGTAATATTTACATCACTAACATTAGCTTGGTCTCTCTACAATTACAGATACAGCTCTCATTGGGCTCTGGAAATAGCCTATCTTCTCCTTACCTCTATAACACAAAGGATGGTAACGGCTTCCCACTATTGCTAGTCTCTATGTACCTCAGTACTCTTGTTTTGCTCCCCTAACACCACCAACACGTCAATCAGTAGATTCTTCATCAAGGAATCTCCCTTTGAACTATCTAGGTGATTTAGTTACTACTGACACCTTGGTTGAGCTATGCTATACAAATGTACCCTCACTTAGTAACACAATGCAATTAAAAATCCATAATACCTACACACATAAAATTACAAGACTCTACTACAAGAAACCAAAAGAGACTTAACGTAAGTGGACAAACCTACCTTGTTCATAACATTGTGAAAATGTCTACCCAAAGTGATCTACATATACAATGCAATCCCAACACAAATTCCAGTGTCATTTTTTAATGAGATGGAGAAACAAATCACCAACTTTGGAAAGGGAAGAAACCCTGGATAATTAAGACACTACTGAAAAAAAGGAACACAGCAGGAGGCCTAAAGCCACCTGACCTTAGAATCTATTACACTGCCACAGTAGTCAAAACATCCTGACATTGGTACAAAAACAGAAATATAGGTCAATGGAACAGAAAAGAGAATTCAGAAATATCACCACCCTCCTATGAACAGGTGATAGTCAACAAAGGCTCAAAGGTTGTAAACTGGAGTAAAAACAGTCTCTTTAACAAATGGTGTTGGCAAAATTGGATATCTATCTGCAAAAAACCGAAACAAGACCCATATATACACCTGATACAAAAACTAACTCAAAATGGATCAAAGACCTAAACATCAAACCTAAAATAATAAAGATCATCATGCAAGAAAACATAGGAACAACAATGGACGCTCTAAAACATGGCTTAGACAGACTACAAAATCTTACCAACAATGCACAAACAGCAGAAAAGAAAATAGATAAATGGGAACCACAAAAATCACACCCTTATGCTTATTCAAAGATTTAATCAAGAGAATTAAATGACTACCTACAGAATGGGAAAAAGTATTTGGCAACTATGTCTAAGATCGATGTCTAATTTCCATAATCTACAAGGTACTATAAAATATCAAGGAAAAAGTAAATAACCCAATTAAACAATGGGCACAGCATAATGACAGACACTTCACCAAAGAAGACATCCAGGCAGCCAAAAGGCACATGAGAAAATGCTCACAATCATTAGCTTTCGGAGAAATACAAATCAAAACTACAATGAGATACCATCTCACCCCATTAAGGTTGGCAATAATTCAAAAAACATAAAAGAACAAATGCTGGAGAGGCTGTGGCAAGATTGGAATTTTCCTACACTGCTGGTGGGAATGCAAAATGGTACACCCTCTTTGGAAAGCAAAAAACTAGAAATAGAAATACTATATGATTCAGCAATCCAACTGCTTAGAATACATCCTACAGAAATAAAGGCCATCATATGAACCTACACATACAGATGAATGCTTACTGCAGCACAGTCCACAAGAGCAAAATGGAATCAACCTAGATGTCCATCAACAGATAAATGAATAAACAAACCATGGTATATATACACAATGCACACTATGCAATGGTAAAAGAACAATGATAATTTTAGGAAACATCTCATAACCTGGCATCAACTTAAAAACATTACGCTGAGTGAAATCAGTCGGCTACAAAAGGACAACTATTCTATGAGACCACTACTACAAGGACACAAAAATGGGCTTATACACACAAGAAAAGACTTTTTGACTGCTACAAGGGTGGGGAGGGAGGGAGAAGTTGTTCATACATTAGATAGTCCATAGGAATTTGGTCAAGTGAAGGGTGAAGGGAGGGAGAAGTTGTTCGTACATTAGACAGTCCATAGGAATTGGTCAAGTGAAGGGTGTGACAGCACTGAAAAGGCAAGTCAGCGTAACTGGACTACAATATAAACTAACAGGTTTTCTAAATTCAACCCAACATTTCAAAGGATAAAGTACGAGGAACAGGGGCCTGGGGACTGTGTTTTTCAGGGACATCGAGGTCAACTGGGATAACTAGCCTTTTACTAAGGCAGTCTTCTTTACCCCATATTGGTAAGTGGTGTCTGCAGTCTTAAAAACCAGCAAAGTGCCATCTGAGGAACATCAATTGATTCAAATCCACCTGGAACAGATGATGACCAAAAATACCAAAGACATAATGAAAAGTGAGCCGAGGAGACAGAAGGACCCATATCAACACGAGACCAGAAGAACCAGATGGTGCCTAGCCCCACCAAAAGCAGTCTTGATAGAAGACACAACATAGAGTCCCAGACCTAACACAAGATAAAGAGGTGTACAGATCAAGAACTCTACTAAAAGACCATAAATGATGGTCCAGCAATGTGGAGGGTCCCCTGAGAACATGGCCCCTAGACTTCCTACTGCCCCAGACCTGAAATCAGTACTGAGGTCAACACTTCAGATAAAGAATGGACTGAACTCAGGGACACAGACAGAGTGAGCATGTGGTGTGTATACTTTATAGGTTTACACATTCATAGAAGGCTGTCCTATGGGTTTCCTTCTAGACAGGGGTGAAGAGGAGGGGACAGGCACCTATTGGGAGGTTACTAAAAGAGTGAAAAGAAGGAGTGTGCTGTCACAGGGTGGGGAGAGCAGATAGAGTTGTAGAGAGGTGGGTATGCAAAATTGACCTGAATCATAGACTTTCACTTAATCATAATAAAACATTTTTTAAAAATCCATAAAAAATTGATCCATTTCTGACAAAGGATGGTTAGATAGCCTGTAATAAAATTAAAATGGCTCAAAGAAGAAATCAGAATCAGTTTTTAAAAATGAAAAATGGTATCAGCCTGGTGAAACACGGTTAGAAATGAGTAATCTGGAAATAAAAGAGGAGGGTAATGAAAAGTGACCGACGCAATGGTAGTAAATAGTTTTAGCAATGTAACTTCGGTCAAGAAAAAAAAAGCAGATGCAAGATATACCCTAACCTAGGCCAGTTGGAATGAAATATATGAGAGAAAAGAAAGACGTCTGTAAAAGAACGAGCAACGTAAAGGTCGTCCTTAGTTGACGGGATGTAACTGCAAATGAGCTGTAGGAAAAGAGAAAGAATTCTGGGTAAGAAATACCCTCTTGGGAGAATGTGCATGGTCAGAAGTAAATATGGGGATAATAAGATTTCGTTTATGTGTAAGGCCCAAAGGATTATCTAATCAGAGACAAGATTTCTGGCACATTTCTAGTAAATTTTAGCATCTTCAAGTACGTGATTACTAAAAGCAAAGTTAATTTTACAAAACCTGTGTAGTGGAACTGGCTTCTGAACACTGGCTCACGTGCAGGGTGCTTCTATAGAAGCTATGACCAAACAGACACACTAAGTTGCCTTATATTTCTGCCTAGAAGATCTGAGTTATTCCGCTTTCTCAGAAACCACGACTCAATTGGAGACAGTAGGAATTCAATTTCCAGATTAAATGAGAAGACAACAAATTGAGATTCATAATATGGATGGAAAAACTAAACAAATAAGCAAAAACACCAGTTTTTGTCTTGTCAAAGGCTCCAGGGCTTTATGAGAACATTCTTTGGTTTATAAAAATTTTATGTCAGGGAGGAAGTTCATATGTGTGAACACAAACAAAAACATCAAATGCTAGAACTAGAAGGACTGAAGAATTCTCAGATAAAACCTTCTTCTATTAAAAGATAAGGAACCAAGGTTCACAGAAGTGAAATGACCAAGGTGAGAATAGAGAAAAAATCAGAACTAGAATCCAAATCTAGGTTTCTGAGCCCCAGTGCACCTCTTACTGTACCAGGCTAGTCATTCAGAGATATGTCCAGGTGTTCGTAGGGCACGTGAGAAAGAAGACAACAGAAACGAAAGCCAAAAGACCCGGCGGTTTGTATTCATGTGTGTTGGAATATATGCACTGATCTAGAAGATCTGGGTGAACTGAGACCATTTTTTAATATTTAAAGTTCAGATATGTGGAGTTTTCACTGTATACAGACTAGAAACCCTGGTGGTGTAGTGGCTAAGTGCTATAGCTGCCAACCAAAAGGATGGCAGTTCTAATCCTAAGTGCTCCCTGGAAATTCTATGGGGCAGTCCTACTCTGCCTATAGGGCCACTACGAGTGGGAATTGACTCAGTGGCCAATGGGTTTGGATTTTTTTTTATTTGTTATAGGCAATTCCCAGGCTATGAGCACTCAACTTACATACAAGCCAAGTCATAGTCATATACCAACCTCCATAAGGCCTATTATATTAAAAGTTTGAGGTACACACAATGGTTTATGTAACAAATAGGTGCTACTTCGTGATATGCACCAAAATGTTATTACTGCATTATTATGTTAAGGATGTTTTAATGTGTCCAGAATTGCTTCTTTCACTTTTTTCATGCATAGAAAAGTACACTATACACTACATACTAAGACAAACATTTGATAACTTTCATTAGATAGGAACCTGCCTGTTTCAGATTACATACAAATTTGAATTAAAGACAGACATAGGAATGGAACTCATTTGTAATACTGGGGACTGACTGTATAAAGAAAAGTTTCTCCCCCAGACCCGATGCTGCCCCTGATCTGGACAGGAATAGACTGGATGTGGCGACACAGGGTCACCATATCGTGGGTGCACTTTATGGTTCTATGCATCTATGGGATATCATCCTACTGGCCTTTTACAAAATGGGAGTGGAGAGGGTGGAGAAGAGGGGACAGCAGATTGTTAGGAGGATATGATCTGTATAAAACAGAAAGGAGAAGTGTGCTATCACTGGGCAAGGAGAGCAGTGGGAGCTGCACATAGGTGGGCATACAAATTTAAACCAGATTGTACACTTTCACTCTTTTTCTTTTTCTAGTGCCTAAAACCATAATGTATTCATGGAAAAACAATAATGCCACATGTTCAATACTAAGCTATGTTCCTCATAGAACTAGTTACTGTGATACAGATCACGCCATACCAGGGAATTCACATTTTTTAGCCTGTAATGATCTAAAACCACTTCTAAGGATAGGGTAAAGGTATCCATGCTTCCAGCTGAAACAACCGTATTTATGTTCATGTAAATTTTAAATGTTCCTCTCTTTTTTATTTCAAGTGTTATGGCTTATTTCAAGTGTTATGGCTTATAGCCCTTTAACCTATGTACAAGAAATTGAGCTTTACTGGACAGAGCCTCTGCCCTGACAAAGCAGCTAAATTCTCAATGAAAAGAAACATCTCAAATATCTGCTATCCAATATATCAGCTGAATTCCTTTTCATTGCATAAAAATTCATACTATAAGTTATACATTTTAATAACAAAGTCAAGTCACAAATAAGCAACATAAAATGAGAAACTAAACAACTGAATTTTTAAATAAAGGAAGACCATTTATCCTGAATAAGTATCCTCCTGTAAAAAAATGGCATGACAATGAAGTTTCCTTATACATTATAAAGGTGAATACATACGTGCCAGGAATAGCACTTCATCATTTATTTTTATATATACAGATGTTTCCATAGTAACAAATTCACCTCGTGAATTCTTTCAGTTCAATACAGTATATTAACAATTTTAATATTATATTGGCCAGTTTCACTTCTGCTAATGCCAACTGAAAAGTTTACTGGTGCTATAGAAAGTGTACTGTTCAACAAATGATTTTCCAATTCTGGATGCCAGGAAGGTGTCAAATTCAGAAATTTTTCTTTTTTAACTTGGCTAAAAAAAAAAGAAAAACTCACCTCTAAAATAGAGTAGAATGTTGTTAACAATTTATACACAAACTAAAAAAAAAAGTAATAACCAAACACACCAAGTGGATCATTCTTTTCATGTCTTATAGCTATCTACTGACATTTCCATGTCTCCTGAAATTCTTGATGAATGCCCTACAGTTGCTACTCTTTAAAAAGTAAAGCATTAGCTTAACCACAAATGGAACCACTTAATAGTGAGCCCAGCTCTTCAGTGCCTGCCTGTCATTGAAAGGGCAGCCATGGTTGGGCTCCAGCGACTTTCTGCCACAAGGAAATGTGAACCCAATGGTACCAAGCCTTTCTAGTTTTCAATGGAGGCCATGAATCTATATTTTTATGCAAAATTTTCTCAATTTTAAACTACTAGCTTTTTTTTTTTTTTTTTTTTTTAATTTGCACAAAGGTACACATCTAACCTCTGGCTTGTGCAGAAATTCCTATCTTCACACTTGACTCTGGACTATCATTACAAATCTTCTATGATCAGAGAAGGCCCAAGCTGAATGTGATTTAAAGGAATGGAGATTTGCAATATCATCTTTACAGAGAACCACCACTCCCCGCCACTGCACCCTGGGCGGACTTCTAAGAAAGCATCTATGTCACCTTGTATGTTTAGAAATCAATCTACTACTATCAGACAGAAAGCTTCCTGTAGGCAACAGTCATACCTTATTCATCTTAGTTTCCTCAGTAGTTGTCACAAAAAAGCACAAAATAAATATATTTGAACAGACAAATGAATAAACAACAGATGACTGTGTTCTCAAATGCTGATCTCCCTCTTTCCACTGACTTCCCATTTCAAAACTGAGTTATTCTTTAAATGAGTAGAAGAATAACAACATGGATTAATGGCTAAGTAGTTTTACTGCTGGATTAAAGTCAAGAAACAAGTATTTCTGTCTTCAACAAGGTACCAAAGGCCATTAAATGGAGAAAAGGCAGTCTTTTTAAGAAAGACTGTGCTAGAAAGGCACTAGAAAATCAGATGCCCATCTGACAAAAAGTGAAACAGGACCCATACCTTACATCATACACAAAAACTAATTTAAAATGAATCAAAGACATAAATATAAAACCCAAACCTATGAAGATCATGGAACAAAAACTAGGATCAGTGCTACAGTCCCTAATACACAACATTAATATGATACAGACTAACTAACAACACACAAACTTCAGAAGATAGGCTAGATAACTGGGATCTTCCAAAAGGTAAACACTTTTGTTTATCAAAAGACTTCATCAAAATAAGAAAAAGAGAACCTACAGACTGGGGAAACCATTTTGGCAATGACAAATCCAACAAACGTCTAATCTCTAAAAGCTACAAGAAAATGCAACACCTGTACAACAAAAAGTCAAATAACCCAATTAAAAAGGCTCAAAGAATACAATGACACTTCTCCAAAGAAGACATTCAGGTGGCTAGAAGACGCATGAGGAAACGCCATTAAGAGAAATGCGAATGAAAACCTCAGTGAGAGGCTAACGTGAGCAGTTTCAATCCACCAAGCATTCCTTAGGAACTCTACGGGAGAGTTCTACTCTATCCTACAGGTTCGCTAGGAGTCCGAATCAACTGGACGGCAGTGGGCTTTTCAGAGGCCCTGTCATTTGTCAGCTATCTTGTACTTCTATTCTTCTTTCTGTTCCTTCTGTATACACTGTGCTATATACTTTGGTGAGCCCTTGTGGGACAGTGGTTAAGAGCCTGACTACTAACTAAAGGTTGGTAGTGTGAATCCACCAACTGCTGTCTGGAAACCCTATGGGGCAGTCTCATTCTACTCACAGGATAACTTTTAGTTGGAAATGACTCAATGGCAACAGCTTTTTGTTGGTGTTGTATGTGTGTGTGCTTTACTATGCTATGAAATCTAAACTTTTTCTTCAATATAATGCTTGAAACAAATGCCCATACACTGTATGAATTAATACATAGTCATGGTTATAAAAAACTATTTCCTGGTAACTCTTAAAGAACAACTCAGTGGTCACTTAAAGGTTAATTATTGCCAAACAAGTATGACTCATAAATAAGTTTTTTACCATGTGTGAAGCTGGGAAACACATACTTCATCTAACCACTGAGGGAGGCTTAAATTTTCTGAACCAACACTCCAGACTCATGAACTGACAGTAATGAGTAATGTTCTAGGGATGATGCAACAGAATACCTACAATGGGAACAGCATGAAAAATGTACTATGCATGCGAGTGAGCAGGTGAAGGTACCAAGGCGAGAAGCTTGACGGCCTGGTTCTAGCCAAAAAATACAGAAACATACGTACCATAATAGATGGTGTAGTTGCCTGAGCACCTGAACTTGGCTTGTTCCAAACTGGGTCTTCAGTTTGAGGAAGTAAAACACCTCTCACTAAGGAAAGAACAATATTAAAGAATATTTCTAATCGAGACAATAGAGGTACAGAGATTAACTAAAAACCAAGTTCATTCTCTTAACAGCTTGAATTTTAGATCAGAAAGCGGAGGCCTAAAAATGTCTCCTCCTTTATTCAGATGTTTTACTTAAACTAGTACAACTGTCTTAATTATACAAATCTGACATAAAACAGTATTCCTATTGTACTGTTTACAGTATTATTATTATGTCCCTTTCTCTCTCATCAGTTTTTACTCTTTTCGTTATTTGTATGGTGCAAATATTTTAACATTTTTTTTCATTCTCAGAAAGTTAAACTAAAATTGCCACCCATTTGACTAATTCTAGGAACGGTAGAAAATTATGCAAAATCATTCCCTTTTTGGCAGAAAGTGCTTTTTGAGAAATAGACTAAGACACTATTATTTATCAGGAAAGCAGTATTAAAAATCAGCAAAGGAAAGAGAATATTTTACCAAACTGAACAAAGATTTACTGCATATTTACGAGTTATTAAAGACTTTGCTGAAATCAAGTCTATGAAGATTAAGCAAGTCAAGTTTCTCCTCTGGAAGCATTCCTTGCTAGGGAAATAAATACGAATTATAAAACTATATAAAGGACATATATACAATGCATGGAAACACAGACTAGAAGCAACTGATTTTCCCTGTGGGGTACAGGGAGTCAATGAAAGCTAAAAAGAGGAGACTGCTCACATAGTAATTTGGTATATTTTACCAAAACCAGAAACTGGATCTATCTTTATTCACCTGCTTCCACTGGCCTGACTTGCAGGAATCAACAAGAAAAGTAAAAACTCTTTTAAGGTATTTTTTAAAAATTTATTTATTCATTTATTTATTTCAGTAAATGAATAAAATTTCTAACATCAACTATCTCATCTATGATAAAACCTCACCCCCCCTGCCCTTGTAGTCATGAAGGGTATTTTCTTCTGTACATAGTTCTATTTTTCAGTACTTATAACAGGGATCTCACACAACATTTGTCCTTTTGACAGTGATTTCACTCAGCATAGTATCTTCCAACTGAAACCATGTTATATTTTCTAAAATCTACATGGTTTTTTTTTTTTTATCATAGCACAGTGTTCCATTGAGTGTATGTACCGTAGTTTGTTTATCCATTCATCTGTTGATGGGCATCTGGCTTGATTCCATCTTTTTGCTACTGTGGACTGTGCTGCAATAAACATTTGTATACATTTGTCTGTCTGTGTGACAGCCTTTGTTTCTGAAGGATACATTCCAAGCAACAGAATTACTAGATCAAACAGTATCCCTACTTCCAGCTTTTAAAGAAAGCACCAGATTGCTTTCCAAAGAGGTTATACCAATTTGTAATCCCACCAGCAGTATAGGAGAGTTCCAATCTCTCCACAGCCTCTCCAGCATTTGTTGTTTTGTGTTTTTTGGATCATGGCAAACCTTTTCGGGTGACATGTAACATGAGATCTCACTGTAGTTTTGATTTGGATTTCTCTGATAGCTAATGATCATAAGCATACTGTCATGTGTCTTTTGGCTGCCTGGATGTCCTCTCTAGTGAAGTGTCTGCTCATCTCCTTTGCCCATCACTTAATTGGGTTATTTACCTTTTTCTTGATATTTTGTAGAACCTTGTAGATTATGTAGATCAGACAACAGTTCAAAATTTAGTTGCCGAATCTTTTTTTCCATTCTGTAGGTCTTCTTTTAACTCTTTTGATAAAAATCATTGGGTAAGTGAAAGTGTTTGATTCTTAATAGTTCCCATTTATCTAATTTCTCTTCTGTTACTTGTGCTTTGTTTGTTAATATTTTAAAGTCTAAGCTGTGTATTAGAACATAAATCATTGATCCTATTTTTTTCTTGCATGATTTTTATTGTTTTAGATTTGATACTTAGGTCTTTAATCCACTTAGAGTTAGTTTTTGTGTAAGGTGTGAGATACGAGTCTTGCTCAGTTTTTTGCAGATGGATATCCAATTTTGGCAGCACCATTTGCTGCAGAGACTGTTTTTACCCCAGTTTACAATCTTAGGGCCTTTATCAAATATCAGCTGTTTATAAGAGGATGGCAGCATCTCTGGGGTTTTCACTCTATTCTATTGGTCTATATGTCTCTTTTTGTATTAGTACCAGACTGTTTTGACTTCTGTGGCAGTGTAACAGGTTCTGAGATTGGGTAGTTTGAGACCTCCCACTGTGTCCCTCTGCTTCAGTAGTGCTTTACTAAGCCAGTGTTTCTTCCTTTTCCAAACAAAGTTGGTGAAATGTTTCTCCACCTTATTAAAAAATGACACTGGAATTTGTATTGGGATTGCATTATATAAGCAGATCACTTGAGGTAAAATAGACATCTTCACAATGTTAAGTCATCCTAACCATGAGCAGGGTGGGTTTCTCCAATTTTGTACAGCTTTTTTGGTTTCTTGCAGTAAGGCCTTGTAGTTCTCTCTATGTAGGTCTCTTATTTCTCCAGTTAGATTTATTCCTAGATATTTTACCTTCTTGGGGGCTATAGTAAGGGGTATTGATTTGGTGATTTCTTCTTTGATGATCTCTTTGTTGGTATAAAGGAATCTTGCTGATTTACTTACGTTTACTTTTATCTTGACACTTCGCTGAACTCCTCTACTAGTTCTAGCAGTTTACTTATGGATTCCTTAGGATTCTCTATATGTACAATCATATCATCTGTGAATAAGGAGATTTTTACTTCTTCATTGCTGACATGGATGCCCTTTATTTCTTTGTCTTGTCTAATTGCTCTGGCTAGAACTTCTAGCACAACACTCAATAGAAGTGGTAAGAGTGGGCATCCTTGTCTAGTTTCTGTTCTCAAGGGAATTCTTTCAGTCTTTCACCATTCAGGACAATGAAAGCAGCTGGCTTTGCATCTAGCCACTAATTGCATTGAGAAATTTCCCCTCTATTTTTGTTTTGCTGAGAGATTCTAGCATGAATCAGTGTTGGACTTTGTCAAATGCCTTTTCTGCATCAATTGACAAAATCAGGTGATTCTTATCTTTTGCGTTATCTTTTGTGTGGTTGGTCACCTTAATTGTTTTTCTGATGTTGAACCAGCCTTGCATCCCTGGAATGAAACCAACTTGATCATGAAGAATTATTTTTTTTTAATGCTGTTGAATTCTGCTGGCTAAGATTTTGTTGAAGATTTTTGCATCTAGGTTCATAAGTGGCCAAGCCAAGCCAAGTGCCATCGAGTCGGATCCAACTCATGGCGGCCCTAGGGGTCAGGGTAGAACTGACACCCAGAGTATTCAAGGAGTGCCCACCAAGTGCTCATAAGTGGCATTGGTCTGTAATTTTCATCTTTTGTGGGAACTTTCCCTGGCTTTGGCATCAGGGTTATGCTGGCTTCATAGAATGAATTTGGGAGTATTCTATCCCCTTCTATAGTGTAAAATAGCCTCAATAGAATTAACACTTCTCTAGAAGTTTGGTAGAAGCCTCTGGTGAAGCCATCTGGGCCAGGACTTTCTTTGGTTGGCAGGTTTTTGATGGCTTTTTCAATCTCTTCCTTTGTGACAGGTTTATTAAGTTGATCTACTTTTTGTGATAATCTTGGTGAGTGATAGGAATCTAGAAATCTGCCCATTTCCTCCAGGTTTTCAAACATGTTAGATTACAGCCTTTTGTAGTATTCTGATATTTTTTTATTTCAGTTGGTTCTCTTGTAACATCTCTCATATCATTTCTTAATCAGGTTATTTGTATCTTCTCCTATTTTTCTTTCGTAAATTTAGCCAATGATTTATCAATTTTGTTGATCTTTTCAAAGAACCAGCTTTTGGTTTTGTTAATTTTTTCACCTGTTCTTGATCTTTTCAAAGACAGCTTTTGGTTTTATTAATTTTTTTTTCAACTGTTCTCCTATTCTCTAATTCATTTAGTTCTGCTCTAATCTTTATTATCTGTTTTCTTCTGGTGCCTTACAGGTTCCTCTGTTGCTGTCTTTCTACTTGTTCAAGCTGTAGGGTTAATTCTTTAATTTGGGCCCTTCTTTCCAGATGTGTGCAATTATAGAGATAAATTAACCTCTGAGCACTGCTTTTGCTCTATCCCACAGATCCTGGTAGGATGCGTTTTCATTCTCACTTGATTCCATAAATTTTTTCATTTTGTCCTTGACTTCTTCTATAACCCATGGCTTTTTGAGCAAATTGTTGTTCAGTTTCCATAGGTGTGAATGTCTACCTATGATTTTTCTGCTAATGATTTCAACTTTTATGGTTTTATGGTCTGAGAAAATACTTTACAGTAAATCAATGGTTTGGACTTTGTAGAGAACTGCTTTATGACCTAACACATGGTCTATTCTGGAGAATGTTTCATGCGCTTTGGAGAAGAAGGTATACATATCCATTGATCGGTGAGAAGATCTGCATATGTCAATAACGTTAGCTGACTGTCACAATAAGATCTTCTGTATCTTTACTGAGCTTTTTTTCTAGATGATCTGTCCGTTTCTGAGAGAGGAGTGTTGAAGTCTCCAACTATTATTGTGGAATTATCTATCTCATTTTTCAATGTTGTCAGTGTTTGTTCAATGTATTTGGATGCTCTGGTATTGAGTGAATATTTAATATTGTTAAGTCCTGCTTGAGTACTGAAACTTTCAGCAGTAAATAGTGACCATTCTTGTCCAAGATAGTGTATTTTATGTTAAAATCTGTCTTATCTGAGATTAGTATTGCCACACCTGCTCTTCTTTGTATGTTGTTAGCTTGGTATATATTATTCTATCCTTTAATTTTCAGTTTGTTCATATCTTTGAGTATAAGGTGTGCTTCTTGCAAGCAACTCATGGCCACCCTAGGGGCCAGGGTAGAACTGACCCCCAGAGTATTCAAGAAGCGCCTGCTAGGGTCGCCATGAGTTGGATCCAACTCAACCTCACTTGGCTGGCTTTGGCTTGTAAGCAACATATAGATGGGTCATGCCTTTTGATCCAAGATGTCACTAGCTGATTAACTATGGTTTGTTGTCTGTGCATCTTCTAGATACTGTTTGATTTCTCTGGCATTACTTCAACCGGAGCTGAGGCATAGTTCAAAGAGAGGATTTGGTCACCAGCCATTTCTATATATTCTAGAGATTTGTTTGCTCCAGGTGGACTCTCTGAGGAAGAAGTGTCTGTCTATTGGGTGGCAATGACACCATCCTACTTATGGGGGCTGTCAGCTGACCCTACAGTGTGGGTCAGAAAAGGGTGGGTGGAAAAGCTGCCAGGCCTCTCAACAGGTAGATCTCCAGACAAATAGTAAACTTCACTCCTATGCAAAGAACTGTCCCAGGTACTGAAAAGCAGACAACTCTCAAACTAGGAGCGGTTCAAAGAGCTTCCGAAAACAGGACATCAGGAGCAGCAGACTCTGCCTTCCAGCTGATACTGAAAGTACGTCACAGCCATTCACAGAAGTTGCAGTTCTCCAATACAGTGAAACACCAGAAGTGGAGGTCAGACAGCCACTGGCCTATCTTTGAGAGGGGAAGATTAGTCTGATACTGTACCTACTCAAATATGCCAGGTCCTAGGGCTCCCCAAATGTCCAGTGCGCCACACAAATATCACTCCAGGCCTTAGTTCTGAGGAGACGTGTGTCTAGTCTGCCATCTTTTAACAGAATCTTTTAAGTATTTTCTGCAACTCTTTTTCAACTGTGTGAACAATGTGAGTGTTTTAGTCAGCTAGGGCTGCTCTAACAGAAATACCACAGAGTAGAACACTTTAACAAACGAAAGTTTATTCTTATACAGTCCAGTAGGCTACAAGTCGAAATTCAAAAGGTTCATTCCAGGGGAAGGCTTTCCCCCTTCTCAACTCTGGAGGCAAGTCCAATACTGCATTAGTGTTTGTCCAGGGAGCATCTTGGCACAGGAGCCTCGGGTCTGAAGGATGCACTCTTCTCCCAGTGCTGCTGTCTTGATGGTGTGAAGTTCCCAACTCTCTGCTTGCTTCCCTTTCATCTCTTGTAGAATAAAAGGATTAAGGGTTGTGCAAGTCATATTCCAGGCCTTTAGAGTGGAGCAGGGAGGTGATCTTCTGAAGGGATTTACAGTCCCACTCTAGTCCTTTAACATACAGCATAGGGAAATTACAAAATGAAGGATAATCACAGAATACAGGAAACTCTGGACTAGGCAAATTATTACACATATTTTTGGGAGGACACAATCCAATCCATGACAATGAGCCTTCACTGACTCCCTCCACCTCAACCCAAGCCCCATGAAAATCAACTGGTTCTTTGTCCATGCTTCCATACGTTTATCTAGTTTTATGTGGAAAACAAGCTCCACAACATCAAGGATGACAATATCTTTTAAGATGCTGACCACATTACCTAGAAAGCTACAGCTATTCAAGACACTGAGTTGGCACTGGAATGGATTTTAGGAGCAAATTATCAGCAAGACAGAAATACATCTAATGAAAGGCCAAAGCACACAAATTAGTTGGTACTAGATACCCTGGGAAGCCCTGGTGACATAGTGGTTAAGGGCTACTTCTAATGAAAAGCTCAGTAGTTCAAGTCTGCCAGGTGCTCCTTGGAAACTCTGTAGAGCAGTTCTACTCTGTCTTATAGCTGGCTATGAGCCAAAATTGACTTTATGGCAGTAGGTTCTTTGTTTTAGATATCTTGAAGCTTTTGTTTGGCTTACTTGGAAATTCTGGGTTGGCTTCTTTTAGAACATTTTTTGGGAGATAGCTGCACTCCACCAGTAGTCCCCAGCAGGAAGACCTACTATGCTGTCTGTGGATTTAACATCCAATTAACAACCTCACTTTACCTATTTCACAGCTTATTTCTTATGCCAGGTGGTAGTAACCATCTTGGTTACTACCATGGTGCTTGTATCTTTTGTCTCCCTCCATTCATGACTCTTAGCTATATCTTTTCCTTGCCACGCCCTAGCATCCAGATTCCTGGAACCTTCTGCCTACATCCTTACTCGTGAGTAGCTCTCAGCTGGCCTACATTAGCGTTACAAAAGCAGCTTCGACAATTTGAGATTATAACAAGCCTCTTCTCTTTACAGTTATTTTACAGCCTAAGTATTTCAATAAGATTCAACAAAAAAGAAGCATGTAAACCTAGGGTACCTGCCTGCTGCAAAACCAATGACTACCCAGTGTATTAGATAGCTTTATAACCACTATTATCTGATGTAACCCATATGAAGTCCAGGACACTTTGTGGCCCTGTCTAAACATAGTGTTGCTTAAACAAACATCAGTCCAGCATCCAAATAAATTAAAAATTAATTTAAAGTTTTAGTCCAAGATCACACAAAGGAAAAGAAAAATTCTTATTTTGGGATAAAGAAATCATTACACATAGAAAACTTTTGTTTTAATTTCTCCCTTTCTCCCTCTTCCAACTCTCCTTTTAGTTCTTTCTCTCTCACATACACACATGTACATACATACACACACACACAAAAAAAAAACTACTGAGAAAGACTTTCCTTTCCCTCCTTCTAAAAATCTCCCTGAAACCCCAGACCCAAAATTCTTGATTCCCTCCCTAAGTATCTCTCTATCTTCTCTTTCAAACTGATTCCACTTTCATTCACCAGTAATTTTTCTTACCTTTTTCTATTTGACAGATGGTGCTTCTCCCATGCTCAGTCACTTCGGTAAAATAAATGCTGCTAGACACTTTTAAAAGCTAAATTACCAATAAGTGAAAAAATCATGGAGATTTTTTTCATGATATAGCAAGGAAGTTAACATTATGTACCACATCCTTGAAGCGCTAAGCTATTACATACTAGTAACCAGACTCTTGGTCATCCTTAGCTCCATGATGACTGAGCTACTCTTTCACGTCTACATCTGGAGTTTATTTCTCTCCTTGATGACTCAAGATCCACCTGTTTGTTATCGGATTTATTATATAACTGCATCTCCACTATCTGACATCAAACTTAGTATTAGAGCCCCGGATACTCTGCCTGGAACCTATCAGTAATCCTTCAATTATGATCTTCCATCAACCTTCCTGCTCCTCTTCTTCTGTTCTCTGAGTTTTAACCCTTTACTAGTTGGCTTGCCTCTGCAGAATTAATGTCCTTGTTCCTTGGACAACACTATAACCTGTTTCAATTCATATTTCCACGGACTACTTCCTTTTTCTTACACTTTGCTCCCATTTCTGTAAACTGTTTCTAAATGTCATGGCAGTTCTCCACTCTCCCCACTCTTTCTATGACTAGTCTAGACAGCCTCTGATTAATCTATGCAAGACAGCTTCACGGCTAAAGCTCCACTCACGTGAGGATAGTTCCTGCCTTACAAGTATGCACACTAGAAAATGCTCAGAACTGCACATATTTTAGGAAAATGAGTTTCTCCCAGAGCTTAGCAAACTCACCACTGATAAGCTGAAGAGACGCAGGATCCAGATTCAAGGAAGAGTTCCCCAGCAAAAAGTTCTGGTGCAGTGTCTCAGCAATGTAGTCTCTGAAGTTACTAATTGTATAAACAGCAGTGGGCTTATCATCCAATTCCACAAGGCCATGGTTTTCCACTTTGTTGGAGTGAAGGCTAATTAGGTCCCAGGTGGTATTGCTGATGGCCTCACCATTGAAGGTAACTGTATAATGAACATCGATACCACTACGGATGAAAACAGAGGACAAATTAGGACCTGTTTAAGTACTTTGGAGCATCTTGATTTTGTTAGTTGCCTCCGTGAAATACTACTATCACTGAACCTTCACTGTCTCTATTAAGTGCTCTTAAGGAAGCACAAATAAAGAAGCTTGAACCCATGGAAAACAAACATTAGACAGAGAAGGGGAGTCTCCAAAAGTCATGGATCCCATTATTGCTCTCTGCAGACTCTAGGCAGCCTTTTGCCATCTCCTCCTCCATCCCAGGGAACAAAGGAAACAATCTCAGTCATCTAGCACTGATATAACAGAAATATCACAGGTGGATGATTTTAACAAAGAAAAAACTATTTTGTCACAGTCCAGTAGGCTACAAATCCAAATTCAAGGCATCAGCTCCAGGGGAAGGCTCTGTCTATTGGCTTTAGAGGAAGATCCTTGTTGTCCATCTTCCCCTGGATTGGGAGCTTCTGAGGCACAGGGACCCAGGGTCCTTTCCAAAGGATGCACTGTGCTCCTGGCACAGCTTTCCTGATGATATGAGGTTCCCCACTCACTGCTTACTTCCCCTTCCTTTATATCCCAAGAAATTGCCTCAATGCACAATATGATCTTTCACATTGCACCCTGCCCCACCAACACAACTGCTGTCCATCCTCTCTTATTAACATCATAGAGGCAGGTTTTATAGCATATAGGAACATCACACAATACCAGGAACCATGGCCTAGCCGAATTGCTACACAGATTTGGGGCGGGTGGGGGGAACAATTCTACTCACGACAGAGTCCAAAGAGACCATCCCTGTAAAATTATCTGAGATCATCTTCTTCCCTATTCACATCCCTCCTTTCCTCCCTCAGAACCAACTCCTCCTCTCTTCACTATCAGCTGTCTTCCTTCACTATATTAGTATTTCTCGTCACTTATTTAAAAGAAGGTTCTAATTAACCTAACTTCTCCCCAAAACGGGAAAATCCTTTCTATCTTATTATCATTGTTACTGGGTGAATTATGTAATTCAACAAGGAAGAATGAAGCAGTGAAGAAGTCAAATACTATGAAACCAAATTTTTGTGGAAGGAAAATTATGAAAAACTTGAAAATAAATTAATGATTCTGTGATTTTTTTTTAAATATTACGAGAGCATATTTTCTAATACGCCAGTTATCTGAGTCTCTCAAGAGACATACTTCCGTTTGACAGTAGCCCAGGCAATTTACAGTCCTGTAAAGCAGGGCAGTCATTAATTTGGGATTATCTTTCCGATCAAATTAAAACAAATCACATCTTGGTGACTTTTTAAATTATTACTTACAGCACAACTGATTTTACACTTAACTTACTGATTCTTTCCCAATTAACTATGTAAATTTCTGCTCTACAAATGTTCTAGAAACTAAGCCTCCTCATGGATGGGTTGAATAAAATCTTAATACAAAAAAAAGAAAAACATAAACCCACTGCTGTCAAGTAGGTAACGACTCATAGCAACCCCATAGGACAAAGTAGAACTGCTCTACGGAGTTTTCAAGGAGCACCGGAAGGATTCAAACTGCTGACCTTTGGACTAGCAGATGTAGAACTTAACCACTACACCACCACGGTTTCCAAAAAAACCCTTAATAAGTGGTAATAAATAACTTTGGCTACTGGGATTTTTTTTACTGTCTACCTTTCTATAAACAAAGAGAAGATTTCTTGGAATAATGATAGGAAGAGAGAAAGAAAAAAGTAAGTAGAAATTGATGTCTTGACATTTTCTTAGTGTCAATTTGGAGAAATAACGCCAGAAAATAAAATTTTAAAGCCAACAGGTATGTGCCTTCTAGACGTAACTCAGATTTTCTCTAATGATAAAAACCCAATCTTTTGTGAGTGCTTACCATGGTACACAATTTTTTGACTTAATGTTCCTCTAATTTATTTAATTTCATTAAAATGCATCCAGTTTTCATAATAACCTATGAGACAAGTTTTATTATCTTTAGATTATTGTTGGGGTAACTGAACTTTAGAGGAGCTTAAAGACTCATGTAAAAGTTCACAACACATAAGCAATAGTGAAGATTCAAACACAGATCTGTCTGACTTCAACACCAGTGTTCTGAACTACCATGCTACACTCTCAGCAGCTTTCATTAAACCACTACCAGAAAACGTTCTTAGTAGGATACCTCTGATCCAGTCATCATGCTGGCTCTCCAGCCAGTCTTTGCGACACAGCCATCATAGTCAGTATTCTACAAAGTTTGCCCAGACATAAATCTACCAAGATAGATGTGTAGTGGAATATACTTGCCACCTTCAGACATCTTATAAGGGGCAAAATGACTCCCAAATTAGAGCAAAAAAAATTATGAGATTCTTCCTCTTAACTTACACAGAACATTGTGTATTTCTCCATTGCAGCCTTTGTTACATGATAAAAAATTTTGTTTACAGTACCTGTCTCTCGGTCTCTCCTTTTTTAGTTTCCGTCTTAGGTCTTCAGCTTGGCATCTGACCCTGAAAGGTACCTAGTGTCTACTAAATGAATAGAAATATACAACTGTCTGAATATAAAACTACAACCTACCCAAGGTACTCACATATCTAACATAGCAATTAATGGGTATAGGCCCATGAAGTCTACTTTAAAAAAGAGATTTTTTTTTTTTTTAAAAAAAGAGAGATTTAGTCAACTAATTAACAGTACTGTTGCATGGCAACATAACCTACATTTCCAACTACAGTACTGGGGCTTCTTTGTCAGACACATCCCTAGACTAGAGATGGCTAATAGAGGCTAGCATGATTTGATGACACTGGTCATCAAGATAGGGAATTTCCTTTTTCTGATTTCAAGCTCAGAAACAAAAAGTTTGAATATAACTCCCTATGGAATTTTCCTACGGGGAGAAACAACATGAGCCAGCCAACGCAATCATCAATTAGTTAGCAGATATATTTCTCCTTTTAATTGCTCAAGGCATCCCAGATAATCTGTAGTCTTTTCTGATTTGATTAGCATGAATTGGTCTTCAGAGACCTCTCCTCCCAGGGAGCACTGGCAATTCTGGATCTGTTCTGACCTGCATGATGTGGATCCCACTCTAGACTGCAGGTGATACCATAGAGGCCAGTCCCTTCTTTTGCCATAGAAGCAGCCTGGTATCTTCCAGGTTCCTGTATTTTGAGTAACTTCAATAAGATTTTCGTCCCAGATTTGATATACTGTCTATTCCAAGGCAGTAGTTTAAAGCTCTCAAAAGTAGCACTGTTAAGACCTCAATGCACTATTAAGTGGTGAAAACATCTGCTTGATTCCTAGCACTTCAGTCAAGTCCTGGAGTAATGAAAACCACTTAATATTGCATATCTTAATACATTAACTGATGGATAGTTCCTGATCCTCATTTGTAATAACACAGTATCTGTAAAATATGCTAAAATGACCAAGCAATGACCCTAAGGTAGAAGAAAACAACAAGAGGGCCACCTGCTGGTCAGAACTCACCCCATCACACAGCACCCTCTGCTCTTCATATACCGTAAGTCACAGTGATACACTCACGCCACAGGCACCATTACTGCCCATCCGTTACCTCTGTCCCCACCACCGTCCACACACACAACACATACCTTCTTCACCTGGCTATTTATTTTTTTCTCTAGCTCTCTAGCTCAGATGTCACCTCTTGGGTAAATCTCTTCATACCAAAACTATGGCTGATATTCAGGTTCTATGTCTCCCACTGACTGCACAGGGATAATTATTCATTCATCTCTGTGTTCCAAGCACAGTAATTCATGCAATGCTTTTGAAATTAATCAAGAACAAATGGTAACTTTTGTTCACTAATGGCAGTCAAATAGATCAAATATGCAATCAAGATACTGACAATTACTGGTGACCAGAATGCGAAAGTAGGAAACAAAGATGAAGTGACAGCTGGAAGATAAGGCCTAGGTGACAAATGTGACACCAGGGATAACATGATAGAATTTTGCAGGATCAGCAACTTAATCCATTGCAAATCATTTTTTTCAACAATATAAACAGCAACTATACATGTGGACCTCACCAGGTGGGAAACACAGGAATCAAACTGAGTATGTCTGCAGAAAGAAATTATAAAGAAACTCAATTATCATCAATGAGAAAAAGGCCTGGAACAGACCATCAAACCGCTCATACAAGTTTAAGTTGAAGATGAAGGAAATTAAAACAACTCCATGAGAACAAAATACAACCTTGACTATACTCCTTCTGAATTTAGAGACCAATTCAATAGATTGGACACAATGAATAGTAACGACTGAAGACCAGATGGGTTGTGTGACGAAATCAAAGACAGCATATACTTGAAGAAAGCAAAACGTCCTTAAAAAGAAAGAAAAGACCAAGATGGACGAGTTTCAGAGACTCTGAAACTTGTTCTTGAACACTGAGTGGCTAAAACAAATGGAATCAATGATGAAGTCAAAGACCTGAACAGGAAATCGCAAAGGGCAGGTCAAGATGACAAACTAAAGCATTATAGTGAAACTGCCAAGACCAGGAGCTAGAAAACAAAAGGGACTAACATGCTCAGCCTACCCCAAGCTGAGAGAACTGAAGAAAAACATTCAAACTTTGAGTTGTAATTTGAAGGATTCTATGGGCAAAGTATTGAATGACCCAGGAAGTATCAAAAACAGATGAAAGGTAGCAAGCCAGCATGGTGCTTCTTTTACAGGTAGCAAGCTACCTTTCAACTGCTTTCGGGTCACTCAATATAGCAGAAGTAGCATGTTGTCCCCGTGTAGCCAAGACCCAAAAAACTAAACAAAATAAATACAAACATCAGTCCTGGAAGTATCAAATGAAGGAACAAAGAAATCAGTCAATCACCAAACGGAATAAGAAACTGAGTTCCCCTGCCAGCTAACACAGCCAGATTCACCATTTTGAGCTACAGCCGCCAAAGAACCCAGACAGCAAGTATGGGAAGGCACACTTCACAGAGCTCTCAAAAGAGGACAGAGCACCCAGTAACCATGGACACTTTCCAACCCCACATTCTTCTTGCCTATACGAAGCCTCTGACACTTGATGGCCAGGGTCACTAGGCCAGAGATACCAGCTTGTTGGCATCTGAATTCCCCCTCTTGGACCTTAGCTACCAAGGACTGCAGACCGGGAGTACAGGAAGACAACTCCACAGAGATCCCAGGAGGAGACAGAGCACCTGGTATGGGACACATACTTTCCCACCCCTCAGCCTTCTTCCCTCTGCAGAGCCTCCACTACTTGCTCAGTTGCTCAACCAGACAGACATTAGCTCACTGCTGACAGGGTCTACCCTACCCACCCCCTACCCTCCCATCCCACCCAGCTCCTTCAGTGCCATTTATTTTTGTTTGTGATTTGTACTTTGGTTGGTTGATACTGGGTTTGTGGGGGACTGTTTTTGGTTGCTTCTCTCTTCTCCTTCCCTTCTTTCTTTTCCTTTTTCCCATCCACCTAGCTTCACGGGCCATCACCTCCTCTTCTTGACAAGCTCTGATTTTTGTGTTTACCTTGTTCTTTTTATTTGCTGGTTTTCGTTGTTATTTATTTTTTGTTTTTATTTTTTGCTTTTTTGTTGTTTTTCTCGCCTTTCCTTCCTTTTCTCTTCCCTGGCCAGCTAATGTCATGCACTGCCCCCAGTTTCTTGGTAGGCTGTGCTGTATTCCTTGGTTAGAAAGTTTCTGGCACATAGCCTTTCCGGTTCTATGCCATTCCTAAAGGCCAGTTTCCTCTGAGACATATTTTCTTCCCCCTTTCACTCTCCTTCTCCCTCCCATCTAAGCCTGTGCTGCCTCCATCACTTCCTGACATGCTGTGCTGGGCCGCCAGGTAAGGGTAAGATGGACATCAGTGTGCCACCACCCCAATTCTGCGCCCACCTTCAACAGCCAGCACCCCCACCACACTTTTTGTTGTTTCTCTTTCATTTTTATCTTCGATTGTTAGTTTCTTCTCTCTCTTTCTCCTCTTTCCTTTCTTCTACTAAACTAGTCACAAGCACCACCTATACTGGTTCTCAATAGCATGAGCCACATTACTTAGCTACAGAGCCACCAGCACATGTCCTGACCAGATCTACCAAACGCACATTCACTGAATATTACCACATCATCATCTTATTTGCTTTTTCTTTTATTTCTATACTTCCTTTTTCTTTTTCTTAACTTTTCATTGCCTTTGTTTTTCTCTCTCTTCTTTCTCTTCTTTCACCCACCCATTTAGCTCTACACATCACATCTTCTCTTTTCCCTCCTGCCAATCTACCCCATGCATTGAATGCCATACCCCTAAGCAGCAGCAACACAGTCCTTGGACCCTGCCCTGTACTGCCCCCTAGCCCAATTATGTCATCCTTAGATCATGCTGCAAATTACCCATCCCCGCCGCTCTACTGCCACTGGATGCACCCTGCTGCATCACAGCTGAGTTACTGGCCCTGCCCACCCGGGCAAAGTGGTAAATAGTATTGTGTTTCCAGGTGAGCAAGCAACACAACACACCCAGCCTGCCTGCCCAGATATAAACAAATGAAATAATAAAGGAGGAGGACATAATAAAATCTACAATATAATCCTGGATGTCCTCAAGACAGCAGACAGTACCAAAACATAAAAAAGAGAGGAAAGCACAAGAAAGTGATCAAAATAAAACACGAGATGACCTGTGCTGGAAGGAGAGGCAACGGAACGACCCAACAGGGAATTCAGAACCCTAATATTCAGAGTTCTTCGACACACAAAGGAAAACATAGACAAAAATGAGGAAAAATAAAATCATGGAAAAGACAGGCAAAACAATGGAAGAAATCAGGAAAATAATACAGGGAACAAAATATCAAAATAAGTAAGCAAGTATAAATCACACAAACACAGCAAATCGAAACTAAAAGACAAACAAGGTTTCAAAAATGGATGGTGCAACAGAAAGTTTTAGAAGCAAATCTGAGGCAATGGAAGGCAGAATCAGCAAAACTGAAGATAAATTCTTAGATACCAC
This sequence comes from Heterohyrax brucei, assembly GCA_028571685.1. Classification (NCBI taxonomy): domain Eukaryota; kingdom Metazoa; phylum Chordata; class Mammalia; order Hyracoidea; family Procaviidae; genus Heterohyrax; species Heterohyrax brucei. Next base: position 135,159,468 of record CM053148.1, on the reverse strand, counting down.
TTTGAGGAAAAATCAGAGAAAAGGAAAAAAGAAAATTAAGCAACCTTGAGAATGATGTGGGACACAATCAAAAGCAAAAATCTGTGTGTGACTGGAGTCCCAAAACAGAAGGAGAAAACAGAAAACACAGAATTACTGAAGATTTGCTGATAGACAACTTCCCTAATATCATGAAAAATGAAAAGCCAACCATCCAAGAAGCTCAATGAACTCCATAGAGGGTAAGTCCCAAAAGAAAATTACCATGACATATCACAACCACACTTAACAAAGCCAAAGACAAAGGAGGAATCTTGAGACTATCTCCAGAAAAACCAAAAGTCACATACACAGTGGAAACAATAAGGCAACTCTGATTACTCAGGAGAAAACATGCAGGTAAGACAACAGGATGAAATATATATAAAACCTTGACAGAAAAAAACTCGTCAACCAAAAATAATGAATCTCAGAAAACTCTCCCTCAAATAGGATGGCAAAGTTAGGGCATTCCCACATAAACAGAAATAAAGGGAATATGTAAAAACCAAATCCAACATACAAGAATCGTTTGAAAAAAAAAATTCCTTGGATTACAGCACCAACAACATCACACAATAACCTGAATTTAGCATATAAGACAGATACCAACTTACACAATGAAGTCTCAAGGATAAAACAAAACTAAAATATTTAAAACAGGAACCAGAGACATCAATCTGTAAATGTGAACATCAGAACAGTAAAACAAAGATAAAATGCTGTAGGTATAGAACTTCCAAATGGAGAGGAAGTCAAAGCATTATCAAATAACAAATGACAGATTCAAACTTTCAAAGTTAGTGGTAAATTTCAAATTAATCACAAAGTTAAGAAGCCTACTCATCAAAATAAAGAAGAAAAACGAAGTCTCAGTAAATATAAAATCTACAAAAGCAAAGGGAACAAAAAAAAAACCGCAAAAAGGTATTTGGCACAGAAGAGTAAAAGGAACCAAGAAAACACAATACCACAAATAAAGACTACAGCAATAAACTCACACCTATTAATAATTACACAGAATGTAAATGGCAAGGTCACCTGGCAAAACTAGTCTATTGCTAAGACAGTCTTCTGTATCCCATACTAGTGAGTCGTGTCTGGGGTGTTAACAGCTAGCAAGCTACCACTGGAGGTACACCAAATGGTCTCAACTCATCTGGAACAGATGATTACTGAGAATAACAAAGACATGATGAAAAAAGAGCCCAGGAGTTAGGACACATGTGAACGAGAGAGTGTACCAAGAAGAACCAGATGGTGCCCAGCCACCAGCAAAGACAGTTGTGATAGAGCACACAATGTTGAGTCCCTGTGGCAACATGAGAAAAACAGGGACGCAGCTCAAGAACTCTACTAAAAAAAATCATAATTGATGGTCCAACAGCCCAAGAGATCCCCTGGGAGCATGGCCCCTACAACTGCTGCTGTCCCTGTCTAGAAAACACTACAGAGATCAACTCTTCACACAAAAATGGACCAGATCAGGAGACACAATGTGACCCTATGGTGTGTGCACTTTACAGTTCTATGCATTTACAGGAGGTTGTCCTACTAGTCTCTTTCTAGATGGGAGAGAAGAGGGTAGAGAGGAGGGCAACAGGAGCTTGTTAAGAAGACATAACAAAGAAAATGAAAAGGAGGAGTGTGCTGTCACAGGGAAAGAAGAACATGAAGCTACAGATAGGCACACATGCAAAACTGATTTCAATTGTATACTTTCACTTAATCACAATTAAAAAAAATATATACCCATAAAAAGACAGAGACTGAGAAAATGGATTAAAAAACAGGACTCGGGGGCGGAGTCAAGCTGGCGGACTAAGCCCACGTCTCCTTCTATCCCTCTGGAAACCAAGACCTGAACTGACAATCAAACAGAACCTTCTGATCACTCAATCAGCCTGATGACACAGCACAGAGCTATTAATTGGGACTTCATACCACTCTGCGAAAAACCTCTTTCGCTGACTCCCACTCCTGGCGAGCCCCGGCTCTCACGGACGGAAGGTAAACACACCATTCTGACTTTTTTTCCCTCTGTCTTGGCTGGCGGGCAGAGCTGGGTCTTGCCCGGCGGCTGGACTCAGACATGCTGCTGGGGGGATAGGCAGGCGAAATTCCCATATTCTGAGAGCCAGGCTCGGGACTCTGTTAATCTAGCCACTTTGAGCCTTTCGTTTTGTAGCTGCCTCAGTGGGGTTTGTGCGGAACTCCGCGGTCAGGGTGCGGGACACCATGTTGGTACCGAGATTTTAGCGGGCCCTCGTTCGTAGCCTGGGAGCCAGCGCCTGCAGACAGGACAGCGCTTCTCCGTCAGAAAAGTAGTGATTTGTGATTTTGCAAAGTGCTGCCTGCATTGGGGACCCTGCAACAGAAGCAGAGGAATCGCTGCCTCTGGGCACCTTTAGCCCCTCTGTCTGCTGCCTGTGTGGAGGACACCATCTTGGGTACAGTGGACGCAGCTGGACCTAATTCTTAGCTTGGGAGCCGGAGCCTGACCACAGGAGAGCGCTTTTCTATCACAAAACCAGTACTCGACACAGTGTTGGCTAAGGCTAGGCCCTGTCAGCAGAGGCCACCAGGGCAGCAGCACTGCTGTATTCTGAACCAGTCTGTTATCATCTGGGGTTGGATATAGTGGCGCTTACTTTGTGAGATGAGAAGAGGGACCTCTATACCTGAAAACATAACTGACTTGTGAAGTGGTCAGACACCTTTTGCTTTACATTTGAAGACAGCCTAGAGAAACATTTGCAATCCACCCTCACAGTACCTCTTCCAGCCTCTATATACTCACATGGGACCCAAAAAGCAACAGACAATTGTGGCATACAAGCAATCACTCATGGCTTCAGAAGGCTCCAAACAAAGCAACCAAGGAGTTTTCGAGATGAAGAAACTTTTATGAAAGCATCAGTAAGCGAATATAAATTGATTATATACAGAGCCCTTCTATACCTTATACAAAATGCAGGAGAACAAAATGAAAAATTAAGCAAGTTGTTAAATCTGATGGAAAACCAGTACTCTGAAATCCAACAGATCAAGAAGAAAATCAAAGACATAGAAACTTCCATGCAAAGCCAAGAAAACAGAATGGAACAAATAGAAAACAGAATTTCTGACTTGGAAGACAGAGCTACTGATGCCAGCATCTATGAGCAGAAATCAGAAAAAAAAAAACAAGAAAAATGAGGAAACATTAAGAAGCATGTGGGACTCTATTAAGAGGAATAACCTTCGATTAATTGGAGTCCCTGAACAGGGTGAGACATCTGAGAACACAGAGAGTATTGTTGCAGAGCTGCTGAAAGAAAACTTCCCAGAAATCATGAAGGAAGAGAATATAGACATCTCAGATGCATATCGTACACCACCCAATATAGATCTGAGAAGAAAGACTCCAAGACATATTATAATCAAGCTTAACAAAATGAAACATAAGCAGCAACTCTTAAAGGCAGCAAGACTCAAGGCAAAGCTAACATTCAGAGGGAAACCCTGTAGGCGCTCGTCAGATTTCTCAGCAGAAACCATGCTGGCACGGAGACAGTGGCATGACACATTCAAAGCCTTGAAGGAGAAGAACTTCCAACCAAGAATTATATCTCCTGCAAAACTATCTTTCAAATACGAAAATGAAATTAAGACATTCCCAGGTAAACAGAAGCTCAGAGACTCTGTAAAAACCAAACCCAAACTACAAGAAATACTGAAAGAAGTTCTTGGCTTTGGCTTAGAAGAACAAAACCATTAACTTTATATTTTAGAATGACACACTACTCAATACTCTACTCATTTAGGGAAGGCTCCAAAGTAAATCACAGCTTTGATTTGGAAAGAAGCAATCCAGTGATCATCATGAAAACTATGGTGTCATCATAAAAAAAGAGGGATGTACTACAGTCGTTACAGGCCTTCCAGATGGAGAGGAAGATGACAAGACTGGTAGTAATTAAAATTGGGTTTATAAATAGTTTATTAAGGGGGTTCATAGGGGCAGCTGTAAAGCACAACAAAGATGTATCATACCATTTCAAGAAATCTAACACATGAATCTCAACAACTATAAAACTAGCTCTGAAAAAGGTGAAAAATCAACTCACAAAAAAGAGTGTCCCAGAACAGACTAATAAGAACAACAGAGAAAACATCAACACAAAAATAAACATATCACAATGGCAGCAGTGAACACATACCTATCAATAATTACATTGAATGTGAATGGACTGAATGCTCCAGTAAAGAGACACCGACTGTCATCATGGATCAAAAGACACGAGCCATCCATATGTTGTCTACAAGAAACTCACTTGAGACCTAAAGACAGGAACAAACTGAAAATTAAAGGATGGAAGAATATATATCAAGCTAACAATGAACAAAGAAGAGCAGGGGTGGCAATTCTAATCTCAGACAAAATCAATTTTCATGTCAAATCCACCATCGTGGACAAAGATGGACACTATTTATTGCTGAAAGGTTCAGTACACAAGCAAGACTTAACTATATTAAATATTTATGTACCTAATGTCAGAACACCTAAATATGTTGAAGAAACACTGACTACGCTCAAAAGAGAGTTAGATGACTCCACCATAATAGTGGAAGACTTTAATACTCCACTCTCATCACTAGACAGATCATCTACAAAAAAGCTCAGTAAAGATACAGAAGACCTCACTGACACAATTAACCAACTAAACCTCACTGATAGATACAGAACTTTCCACCATCAACAGACAACTACACCTTCTTGTCCAGTGCACATGGAACATTCTCCAGAATTGACCACATGATAGGCCATAATGCAATGCTCAACAAAATCCATACGATTGAATTACTGCAAAGCATCTTCTCAAATCATAAAACCATCAAAGTTGAAATCAATAGCAGAAGAAACATAGACAGAAAGTGGAACTCTTGGAAACTGAACAACATCTTGTTCAAAAAAACATGGGTTATAGAGGAAATCAAGGATGAATTACAGAAATTTATGGATTCCAATGAGAACGAAAACACTTCCTACCAGAACATATGGGATACAGCCAAAGCAGTGCTCAGAGGTCTGTTTATCTCCATAAATGCAGACATTTGGAAGGAAGAAAGAAACCAAATCAAGGAACTAACTCTACAGCTTGAACAAGCAGAAAGAGAACAATAGAGGAACCCCTCGGGCACCGGAAGAAATGAGATCATAAAGATTAGAGCAGAGCCAAATAAATTAGTGAATAGAAAAACAATTGAAAAAATTGAAAAGATCAAAAGCTGGTTTTTTGAAAAAATCAACCAAATTGATAAACCATTGGCTAAACTTACTAAAGAAAAGCAGGAAAGGAAACAAATAACCCAAATTAGAAATGAGAGGGGAGTTGTCACCACAGATACAACAGAAATCAAAAACATCATAACAGAATACTATGAAAGACTGTACTCTAACAAATTTGAAAACCTAGGGGAAATGGACCAATTCCTTGACTCATACCCACCTACCCAAATTATCACAACGTGAAGCAGAACAACTTAATAAACCCATCACAAAGGAAGAGATTGAAAAGGTCATCAAAACACTGTCAACCCAAAAAAGTCCGGGCCCAGATGGCTTCACGGCAGAATTCTACTAAGCATTTAGAGAAGAGTTATCCCCAATACTACTGAGACTATTGCACAGTATAGAAGGGGATGGAGTACTCCCAAACTCATTCTATGAAGCCAGCATAACCCTCATACCTAAGCCAGGGAAAGATCCAACAAAGACAGAGAACTATAGACCGATATCACTCATGAACCTAGATGCAAAAATCTTCAACAAAATTCTTGCCAATAGAATACAACAACATATCAAGAAAATAATCCATCATGACCAAGTGGAATTCATACCAGGGATGCAAGGCTGGTTGAATATCAGGAAAACAATTAATGTGATTAACCACATAAATAACACAAAAGACAAGGATCACCTGATTTTGTCCATTGATGCCGAAAAGGCATTTGATAAAGTCCAACACCCATTCATGCTAAAAACTCAACAACAATGAGATACCATCTCACCCCAACAAGATTGGCCACGATCCAGAAAACAGAAAACAACAAATGCTGGAGAGGCTGTGGAGAAAGTGGAACCCTCCTACACTGTTGGTGGGGTTGCAAAATGGTCCAGCCTCTTTGGAAGGCAATCTGGCGCTTCCTTAAAAAAATGGATATCAATATACCATTTGACCCAGTAATTCCACTACTTGGCATATATCCTACAGAATCAAGGCCTTTCACACCAATGGACACATGCACAAGAATGTTTATCACTGCACAGTCCACAATAGCAAAACGATGGAATCAATCCAGATGGCCAACAATAGAAGAATGACTAGGTAAACTATGGTACATATACTCAATGGAGCACTACGCAATGATAAAGAATAACCATGATTCCAGGAAACATCGCCTAACCTGGCTTCAACTGGAAGACATTATGTTGAGTGAAAGTAGTCAGCGACAAAGGGACAAATACTGTATGAGACCTCTACGATAAGATCTCAGAAACAGACTTGTGTATAGAAGAAAAGACTCTTTGACAGCTGCAAGGGAGGGGAGGGAGGAAGGGGGAGGGGGGAGGGCTTAGTTTAGATAGTTACTAGAAATCTAATCTAATTGGGAGAAAGCGGTGATAGCACACATTAGAAACAAGAACAACATTAAGTGGACTTCAGCATAACTTGAGTATTCCTTCCATCTTAACTCAATACTGCAAGGATAGAGTAGCTGGGGCGGGGGGCGGGGGACCACGCTCTTAGGCAAATTCCAGGCCAATTGGCACAACTAGCGTTTTGCTAAGAGAGCTCTCTGCACCCCACATTGGTGAGTGGCGTCTGGGGTCTTAAAAGCTGCCAAGCTGCCATCCGAGGACACAGCAAATGGCCCCAACTCAGCAGGAACGGATGCTCACCGAGGGCCAAAATGACATGTGGTAAAGACAACCAAGAAGACAGAGAGACCCACAAGAGTGGGTGCCTACATTGACGTGGGACTGGAAGAACCGGATGGTGCCCAGCCACCACCAGCGATAGCCATGATGGGGCTCACAGAGAGGAGTCTCACTGGCAACACAAGAATAAAAAGAGGTGCATCATGAGATCTCCACTAAAAGACCTCAATTGATGGTCCAGCAGTTTTGGGGTTCCTCTGAGGGCATGGCCCCCGGCCCTGATGCTGCCCTTTCCCATAAATTGTAACAAAGGTCCATTCTTGGGACAGGAATGGATTGGACTTGGCAATGCAGAGTGACCATATATTGGAAGCACTTTACGGTTCTATACATCTACAGGATATCATCTTGCTGAACTCTGGCTGGAGGAAGGGGAGTAGATGGAGAGGAATGGAAAGGAGGCTGTTGGGAGGATGAGACATGTATGGAGCAGAGAGGAATAGTGTGCAGTCACCGGACAGGGAGAGCAGTGGAAGCAGCATATAGGTGGGCATGTAAATTTATATGTGAATGTACATTTTCACTCAGTTATGTTAAATAAAAATAAAAAATAAAAAAAAAAAACAGGACTCATCAATATGCTGTCTACAAGAGACATACTTTAGAAATGAAGACATAAATTTATTAAAAATCAACGGATGGTAAAAACACATCAACAAATAGCTATCAAAGAAGCACATGAGTGGCGATATTAATCTGACAAATGAAATCTACTAGAAAAGACAAAGAAGGGCATTATATATTAAAGGAATGATTTACTATGAAGACAGAACCATAATAAATAGCTACACATCCAATGACAGGGCTCTAAAATCTATAAAATGAACTCTAACAGCACTGAAAAGATAAAATGACAGCTCCACTATAATAGCAGGAGACTTCAACATACCACTCTTTGTAAAGGACAGCAGATCTAGAAAGAAACTCAACAAAGATTATGTAAGATCTAAAGATCACAATCAAACGATTTGATCTCATAAACATACAGAACACTCCACCCAACAACAGCTAAGTATACACTCTCTTCCACCATGCATGGAATGTTCTCCAGAATAGACCACTGACAACAAAGCAGCCCTCAACAAAATCCAGAACACTTAAATAATACAAAGTATATTCTGTGAACTCATCACCATCAAAGTACAAATTACTAACAGGAAGAGCATGAAAAAAAAATAAAACATATGGAAACTCTGGAAGACAGAAGAAATTAAAGATATAATCAAAAAATTTCTAGAACCAAATGATAATGAAAATACACCATACCAAAACCTTTGGGACATAGCAAAGGAATTGATCAGAGGTCAATTTACAGCAATAGATGCATACATCAAAAAGAAGAAAGGGACAAAATCAAAACAACACCTACACAACTCAAACACAGAACAGGAAAAGAAGCCCACAGACACCAGAAGAAAGGAAATAATAAATATCAGAGCATAATAAATGAAATAAAGAATAGAAAAACAACAGAATTAACAAAACCAAAAGTTGGTTCTTTAAAACAACCAACAAACCACTGGCCAAACTGACAAAAAGGAAAACACCAGAGGATACAAATAACCCAAATAAGAAATGAAATACAGGACATTACAACAACTCAACTAAAACAAAAAGTACTATGAAACACTATAACAAATTTGAAAACCTAGACAAAATAAATAAATTTCGAGAAACACAGTACCTACTCAAACTGTTACAAACTGAAGGTGAAAATCTGAACAGACCCATAATACGAAAAGAGATTGAAAAGGTAATTTAAAAAAATAAAACTGCCAACAAAAGGCAGAATGAAAGGAATACACAAAGTCACTCTATCAAAAAGAACCGATCAACATTCAACCATTTCAACAGGTAGCACATGATCAAGAACCAGTATTACTTAGAAGTTGAAGCTGCACTGAAGGCACTGGAAAAAAATCAAGCCTCCAGGAATTGAGAGAATCCCGGTTGAGATGTTTCAGTAAACTGACGCAGCACTGGAGATGTTCAAGCCCCTAAACCACGAACTTTGGAAAAGGGCTACCTGGCCAACAAACTGGAAGGGTTTCATACTTCATATTTCCAAAGAAAGGAATGTGCACAAACATGAATGCAGCCAAATGCGTAAATTATCCAACAAGATCATTAACATCACATACAAGTAAAATTTTGCTGAAGATCCTCCAAAAGCAGCTGTAGTACATCAACAAGGGACAGTCAGAAATTCAAGATAGTTTCAGAAGAGGACATGGATCAAGGGGTATCACTGCTGATGTCATTTCAGATGGATCTTGGCTGAAAGATGTTTACCTATGTTTTACTGACTGTGCAGAGGCATTCAACTGTGTGGATCATAACAAATTATGGATAAAACTACAAAGAACGGGAATTCTAGACCACTTACATGCAGTCATGAGGAATCCGTACTTAGACCAAGTCAGTCTTTTCGACCGAACAAGGAAATAGTACATGGTTTCAAGTCAGGAAAGGTGCCTGTCACAGTTGTACACTTTCACCATATTTATTCAGTCTGTATGCCGAATGAATAACCCAAGAGGCCGTTCTGTATGAAGAAGAACACAGCATCAGCGCTGGAAGAAGACTCATTACTGACAGGACACAGAAGTGACGCAACCTGCTTGCTATTAATAAAGAGGACTTGAAGGGCCTACTGATAAAGATCAGGAACTACAGCCTTCAGTATGGATTCTACCTCAACAAAAAGAAAACTTCTTCAAAACTTGGCCAATAAGCAATCATCATAAATGGAGAAAAGACTGAAGTTGTGAAGGATCCCATTTTACTAGGATGGCATAATCAACACCCACAAGAATAACAGTTAAGAAATAAAGCAATACATTGCACTGGGCAAGTCTGTTACAAAATACCTCTTCAGAGTTCTAAAAAGAAAAGACGTCACTGAGGACGAAGATGCACCTGCCATATTTTCAACTGCCTCGTTTACATGTGAAAGCTGGACAATGAATAAGGGAGATAAAGTATTGATACCTTTGAGTTACAACATTGCAGTGAATATTGAACATGCTGTGGACTGCCAAATGAACAACTAAGTTTGTCTTGGAAGAAGTAAAGCCAGAGTGTTCCTTCAAAGCAAGGATGGTGAGACTTCATCTCACACACTTCGGACATGCTATTAGGAGGACCCAGCCCCTGGAGAAGGATATGATCGTTAATAAAGTAGAGGGTCCATGAAAGACAGGAAGACACTCAAAGTGATGGACTCAAATATACTAACGATTCTAAGAATGGCCCAAGACCAGCAAGCATTTCATCCTGTTTTACATAGGGTAGCTTTGAGTCAGAACTGACTCCACAGCACCTAACAATAACAACAATGCAAACAGACATGACAATTTAATTTGTGCCACTTGAACACATCTGGTACTGTAATACTCCTGACAACCAAAAGCATTTTATTCTGTAAACAAGCAACAGTAGTTTTTCATCCTGAACAACATGCATATTATCTTCACACATTTGTACCTTCTGAGTAACCATTGCTTCACAGCCAACAACCCATCATCTCTAGAAGGACGTGTGTCTTTGCTCTGCAGCATGTCCAAACCTCCTAAATTTATCCCTGGAAAGGTGGCATCTCCTCTTTGCAAAAGCTATTACACTGACCTGTAATGTTAATACAGATCTAGGACACAAAGCAATGATTCAAAACTAAGGAAAAAAGAAGCAAACACAGGAGAGGAGAGGAGAGGGAAAAGGCTGTGTCAGTTAGCACTCAAGGTGTTCCCAGTCTAGGAAGAAAAATCAAGCACGGAGAATCATGCAATTACTGGGAGCCTATCATGTGCCCACAGTAACTTTTAAATATTCTGGAAGAAGATCAAGAAAAATGGTCCTGAATCAAGAAATGTAAGCAAATCAGACAGTTTGTGTTAGGTTACAGATTGGGTTTACTCTTTATTGGCAAAATATTATTCCGATATTTCTCTTGGGCATCTAAAAATGACAAAATAATTTACATTCTCTAGTGAGGATAAATTTGTAAAAATGCCTCAGATACGCTGTGATTTATTACCAAGTTTTGGTTCTAGAATGAGTAAAAAGGAAATGCTTCAAAGCACCAGGAGAGCATCCCTTCTCGGGCCGCCCTTACCAGGACTATAAACTGACTGGACTCTGGCAGAGTGTTGGAAGCACAGAAACCTGTTTTGGTCTCAGACACCGCGTCTGGGAATGAGGATCACAATAAAAGAAAGCCAAGAGCCCAAGGAAGTACACAAGAAACAGAATACATACTGTCACACCACCCAAAAAACATCATTTGATTGGAAAACACTGTTCTGGCTGCCTGCATTCAGCTACTCCATTTCAGTCCATCACCGCTTAACAATCTTCTGAACTTGGCTGCAACAGCTGCTATTTAAGAGAGAATTCTCTACCCAATCACTATTTCCAGGGGCATCTGTCATGCAATAGTGAAGTATACCCTTTCTTATTCTCTCCTCTCAGATGCCCTGATTGATGGTTTGACACAACCATATTTTAGAAAGGAAAAACAGCAGACATTACAACTTATCAAGAACGTCTAAAACAGATATTTCAAAGAAACTCAGACATCTTTTCTTCAATCACACATCTCCTCTGATTAGGAAGGAGGCAGACACAAACCAGGAGATGAATCTCGACAGAGTGTATCAGGTGGACAAACTGTTGATTCACTTCAAACTGGTTTCACTAGCTGTAATGCGATGTGTACATCTTGAAAGATGTACAAATAGAAAATTCATGTGTACATGAATGTTTGCAGATAGATATGTAGATGCATGTATACAAAAAAGATATTTACAATAAACTACTTTTGTGTCACAAGCTTATTCAGAGACCATCTAGATTACCAAAAAGTTTAGAATAAATTCAATTAACTTGCTTAATAATACCTGACAAGGCTGAACAAGTGAAATGTAGAAACTGAATCTAGAGTAACACTTCTATTATGAGACTGAATGGCTTCTTTAAATAGTTGTCTGTGTCTCTATACAGAACTATTAGCACTCAGCAACTGGATGCCATTCTCTTGATCACAAAGTTAACATCAAAGTCTGAGTTAATAACCTAAGGTTACAACCAAGGGCAACAGTGAAACAATCAGGCTTTTCAACAGAGTACAGACCATCAGTACATGTATCTATAATGCATACACACAGAGCAGCTTATATACACTATTGGTGTTGGTTGCTACTGAGTCGATTCAAACTCATGGTGAACCCAGATGTTACACACTGGAACTGACCCATAGAGCTTTCCTGGCTATAATCTTAGTGGAAGCCAACTGCCAGGCTCTTTCTTCCCTGATACCACCGGGCAGGTTCAAACCGCCAACCCGTATGTTGGTAGTCAAGTGCAAACCATTAGCCCCACCTGGAGACCTTTAAACACACAGTACTGAAACTCAAATTACTTCTATCAAAATACCTGATACCTCCCCAGTCATATAACTTTTAATAAGCCAATATATTTCTCTGAGCTACAATATCCTCACCTCTAAACAGAGAATTCTCATTTTCACTACCTCACATGGATAGCAGGAAAATAAAAGAGAAAAAACCCCAGCATTTTGACATATGTCTGAAAGCACTTTCTATTCAACTCTATGTTTCTAGAGTGTAGAAACCAGTTATTCCTTTTCATATGTCAATCAGTAGTTACTTACTAATACCTGTTAAAATATTATAGATAAAAATAGTAGGAAACACAGAAGATTCTTTTCAAATATATTACAATGAAGAAATATTATTATACCTATATACATTCTCATATTTAGCCTATTAGTTCCCTTTATAAATTCCATAGTATACGTGTTACCCAAAAGAGAATATGAACATTAAATAAATTTGGAATCCAAAGACAAACATGACAAGCAAGCTTCACAGAGGGTACTGACTATGTTTTTATTTACCCTCTGTTAGGACATTATAGAAACCAATTGCTTTTCCAAATGAGCTATTACAGATGCCAGCTCTTTTCTCACTTTTTTTTACCACTTACAGTACTTGAGTATCATTGACTCACATACTGTAGCTGAAAGTACTCATATTAATACAAGTTATCATTCTTGTTTTCAGTGAAGTATAACTCATGTTTATACATATGTGTCAGTCAACAGTCCATAACAAGGTCTGAAAAATTATAGCCTGTAAACTAAATTCAGCCTGCTGTCCATGAGCTGAGAATAGTTACATATGGTCCTTCAAAAAAGCAAAAGAAAACTGTTTTGTGACATACGAAAGTTACATGAAAATGATGTTTCGGTGTCTATGTATAAAGTTTTACTGGAAGATAAGCCATGCTTATTTATTTGCAATGTACTTTCTTATCACTGGGAGTCCTTGCCACACACTGGTTAAGAGCTCAGGCTGCTAACTAACAGGTCCACAGCAGGAATCCACCAGGTGCTCCCTGGAAACCTTATGGGGCAGTTCTACCCTGTCCTACCGGGTCACCATCATTTAGAACCTACACCATGGCAATGGGTTTGGTGGTGTTGTTTGGTTGTTGTTGTTGCTAGTTTGTTTCTTTACAGCTGCTGCCCCTACAGTGGCAGCCAAGTAGCTGTAGCAGTCCACATAGTCTGCAGAGCTTAAATTATTAACCTCAGCCTTGACAAAAATAGTTGTATCAATTCCTAATCTATAAGATAGAGATGAACTAAGATACTGGAAGTTGGAGAAGACCTGAGCCGTGCTCCTCAAGACCTAGGCTTCCGCATATTCTAAACTACCTCCTGATTCAAAAGTGGTACAGAAGATGCCAAAGAGCACTCTACCTGCCATTCTCCTTGGGGGACCTGAAAATACAAAGTTGAAAATGTCAAACAAGGTTGGACAAGCAATCACATCATTCATTAAAATACAAGTTCTTAGTATATTGCCTCTAATTTTATTCTGAACGTTTCTTTTAATACAAACATTTGCATAATATACTATAAAATTCCTATAGATTTGAAGAAGCAAAGTGCAGAGACATTGTATTTTAAAACCAAAGGTTTTTACTGTTTTTGAAACTTTGCTTAAAAATACTTTTTAAACACTTCATATATGTTTATGTTTTTATAAATAAATCTTTACAGAAGATTAATAGAACATTAACACAACTGGATGCCCTCTTTTGGGGGCATTACAATGGATTATGTTGTATATTATGGTAGCACAATGGTCACGTGCTTGGCTGCTTACCGGAAGGGTGGCAGTTCACATCCACCAAGAGCTCCACACGAAGAAAGACTTGGCAATCTGCTCCTATGGCTATGACAGTCCAGAAAACCCTGGGGGGCAGTTCTGCTCTAGCATACAGGTCACTATGTGTCAGAATTAGCTCAACCCCACAAAAAGACAACATGTTTGTATCCAAACAAGAAAATAATGAAAAGAGAATCAGATGGGTTATGGCAACTTAGGGGTTGAGGACTGACTAACCTGCATGATACTGCATAGCCTTTAAACCCATTGCCATCAAGTCAATTCCAACTCACAGTGACTCCACAGGACAGAGAAGAACTGCTTACATAGAGCTTCCAAGGAGCACGTGGTGGATTCGAACTGCTGACCTTATGGTTAGTAGACACAGCATTAATATTTATTTACTTATATGTAAGAAATACTTAAATAAAACTTCCCATACATCAGAAACTATGCTAAGCATTTTACAAAACTTAATTCATTTAATCCTCCTTGCGGCTGTATGAAAGAAGTGCTACTGGTATCCCCACACAAGTGCTACCGGTTGCCCCTGAAGTACAAACAAGCTAAATACTTTCACCAAAGTATTTTTAAACTATTTCTTAACAAAGCAGGGTACATAGGTAAATCACTGTTGTCTTGTTATGCTTGCTATTCTTTCTAGTAAACCCCAAAGTTTTGACAAGGAGATGTCAAAGTTAGGATGCTGAGACGGTTAAGTCTACTGTCACCCTATACAGTGTGTGGCCTCACGCACAATCTATCCCTAGTGGCTGGACCACAGCTATTGCCCAAATGCCCAAAACATTCACTGTGCTGCGGCCAGCATAGAGGCTAACAGCAGGAGCGTAAAAGACAGCCATTTGGTTTCAAATTTTCCTTCTGCCCCCAATTTACAAGTTCCTTGAATTTGGGTTAATACTTAATTACCTGAAACTCATTTCCTCTTCTCTGAAATGAATACCAGTAAGAAGAAACCCTGTCCTCAGAAGGCTGAAGATTAAATGAGTTCATGAAAGTCAACTGCCCAATACAAAGTACTCACTTAATGAATGTTCACTAGTATTATGCTAAGCAGCCTGGATGGCTCAGTGGTTAAGCACTTGGCTGTTAACAGAAAGACTGCCAGCCGGAACTCACAAGGCACGCCACTGGAGAAAGATGTGGCAGTCTATTTCTGTAAAGATTTTAGCCTTGGAAACTCTACAGAGCAGTTCTACTCCGTCTTACAGGGTTGGTACGCATTGGAATCAACTTGAGGGCACACAACAACAGTAGTACGGTGTGAGTCTCAAGCAAAAAAGAGATGCCTTATGAAAAACATCTTTGATTTACTCAAAATTACAAAGTTTAAAGGAGCCTAACATATCCTCCAGAGTGGCCTTATACAGGATGATGAAGCCACCTCACTAGGACAGTGACAAGCTTTAGGAAGATACTAAAGCCACCCCTAATCTGACTTCAGGCTCCCATTAGTGTCAAAGAGAGCTGTGTGACCTGTCAGCAGTAAGCTGGGGATAGGAATTCTTACCCAAGTCCTACCACAAATCTATTTATGTCTCCTTAAATGTATCATTTTGCTTTTCAAGTTCCTTCATCTGCAAAACTAGCACTAAGAATGCTAGCTTACTAGCAAGAAGACTGAAGCGCACCCTTCAAATCCTTCATTATTAGAGCATGTACAGTAAATATAAAAGGCTATCCCATTTGAAATAAAGAGTGTCATGCAACATGTGCATTTTTAGAATAAGCTACTTACCTAAATTCAACTACATGGATGTCCTTATAGCCTGGTAACACAGTAAATGCATTCTCCACCTGTTAAAATAAGTATGTAGAAATATGAAAAAGTATATAGTAGATGACGCTGTTAAGAGAGGAATATAAAATACACTACTTAAAATTACAACCCTGTACACACACACCACAGATAAACATGGCTGAGAAAGTTGTATGGGAAAATTGCAACAGCTATAAGGTTAAGAAATAGTTTCTGTTTAATTTTGTGTTATAAGGCCTTATTTGCTTTAATATTAATTTTTTTCCAATTATAAAAGGAAAGCATACTTCCTGATCTTACTGGCAAAGTACTGTGGTTTCCCTCGTATGATGCAATGTGAAAAAAGGACTAGTTTCAAAGGATGCTCAACAGCATTTTTAAATGTTATTGTGTGGATTAGGAATCTGGCATCTGTTTCTTATTCTGTTTCTTATTCCTACAGCAGAAGAGAACCATGAACACACATGAAGTCAGAAGGAAATAAGCCCTGGGTTAGGTCTCAGGAGAGAGGCTTTACTGACTAGTTTTCTCCTGAAGGGTATGAAGCAATGGCCACCCAACTGAACTGATCAAAATATCAGTTTATGAGCATTGCTTCTGCAGGAGCTGGGTTTCTTACCGAGCCTTTAAAATCCATCCATGTAAATCAGTATGAGTTTAATGACTGAAGAAGGTTAAAGAATTTTAGTAGTTATGCACATATACAGACTTTAATAAAGCTGAATATTTAATCTGAATATTTCACAAGTTAACAGTCTCACCAGATGAGCTATAACACCAGTAGTCAGGGAAGGAAGTTAGCGGACTTTGGAGACCTATCTGGGCATCTACTTTTAGCCAAACCCTTGGACAATCAAGACAGCAGAATTTTTTCTAAATCTGGTTTCAGTGAAGATCTTCATGTCCTAAGAATAAAGAATCCAAACTCATGAAACTTTCTGGCAATAATGATTTCGCTTTGTTTTATTCCCTGAAGAAAAAAAGAGATATCATAATTCTTGAAGGAGCCCTCGTGGCATAGTGGCTAAGCAGACAACTGCAAAGCAAAAGTTTAGCGGGCAGAACCTATCCGTGGCTCTACTAGAGAAAAGATCTAGAGATCGGTTCCAGTAAAGATCGCAGCCTTGGAAACTCTATGAAGAAGTTCTACTCTGTCCTACAAGGTCACAATGAGTCAAAATACATGTGACAACAGGCAACGACAACATCATTCTTGTAAGATAGGGGCATAGGTGGAACCCTTGGGACTAGGAATCAGAAAACTAAAAGTTAGTCCCAGGTCTGTTGTTCGTGCTGGTAGAGTAACGGTACGTAGAGGTCTTCTTTTAGAGAACTAATACTGCCCTCCCCACCTACCACATGAGATCTTTGTAAGAAGAAAAAACAACACACCTGAAAGCACAACTTAAAGAACAAAATGCTGCACAATTTTCCATTAGCATGATTCGAAAGTACTGGATTTGGGTTTTGTGTGTGCGTTTGTTTGTTTTCATGCTCACTAAATCCATTTCCTACCTGAACTTTCACCATCTCTTAAATCCACATACAGGTATTCTCATTCATCACAGCTAGCTAGCTACGGTACAGGTATCATTTGAGGGAGGAATCATTCCACTTTATTAACCATCATTAATATTACTAACAGCTACAATTTACTGGACTACCACGCGCCTAGTGCTTTGTAAAAATTATTTATAATCTTTGCAACAATTATGAGAGATACGTATTATATCAATTTTATAGATGAGAAAAGTAAGATGTCAACTAACTCAGCAGGATCACATCGTTAGAAAGTGACTAATCCAGAATTTATTCAACCCCATATGTCTCTAACCCCAAAGCCCACATTCTCCCCACTAAATTATACTGCTTCTTCTTATTTCCCTTGTGTCATGATAAATGTTTTATAATTGGGACCACCACCTGACAAACTGTAAATTAAAAACTCCCTGAGTTAAAATAAAGGGGTCTCTCTATAAAGGAAAAAGCACTTTGAAAAGAAAGGAGATGATATGATTTTGTCAGGGGAGGGTTAATCGGTAAACAAGGCATATATGGGCTTACATTAAGAAAGGTACACATGGGCTTATTAGTGTTTACTTGCTAATCTGTAGTACACAGTTTCACATGACTTTCCCCCCTTCCCAATCCCTGATGTGATAAAATTAGGTACTAGAGATTAGTAAGTAACCAAAAGTAAGCCTGTGTGTACATCTGTCCATGGACTTTCCCTCCTACCCAAGATAGACTGAAATGACCATGAAGAAGTTACTTGAACTCCCTGAGCCTCAACTTCCTCATCTGTAAAATGGGGATGCTTCCTCACACAGCTGTTACGAGCAAACAGAAAATAGCCTGTAAAGCATAAAGCTGTATGTAAAGAAACTGTGTTGATACTGTGATCATTCTATGTCAGTGTCACTTCCCAAGTCTCTCTTTTCCCTGTCTCGTGAGATACTTTGTGTTGTCACAAGACTATCACACCCCCTCCTCCTCTTATCTCATTGGAAGAGAAATAGTTTCTGAACTTAGTCTTCTCCAATCATGTTTGCTTCCTCCCTGTGTGTCTGTGAATATTACCTAGAGAGGGTGAAGTAACAATCTGGGTGACTATCCTTTGAGAGAGCTAGAGAACTCCCTTCAATTCACAGCAGGCATGGTGACAGGGGTGTTAGAAATTTTACCCCCATCTATGCTGTCCCACACAGGAATGTGGCTATTGGTAGGTATCTGATTCCGGTGAAGAGGACAGTAATTTAGACAGAGAAGAGAAAGAGCATTTTCATGAGAGGCCCAGGGCCTTCATCATCCTCAGATCACCTTAAGTCAACAGCTACCTGCCTCATAAGGTCCCTGCTAAATGTGTACTCAATCAATGCAGCTGTTTACCCTAACACTAAGGTTTAATAAAGTTTCTTTAATTCAAGAGTAGGGAAAGTCTGACAGCCAATCCAAGACACTACCTGATGCCAGGTAGCCACTGGCTTGGCTGCCATTTCTTCTACATACCATACAGCTTTGCAACTTGGCCACACAGCAAGAAAAAGCAATCATCTAGCTTACAATCCCCAGGTCTCAGGGCCACAATGATGCCATTTGGCTGAGAGATGCATGTTTTTATTTCCCATTTGGACACAAAGTCTAGTGAATGAAATTAGTCCAAGGTAAGGGAATTAGCAAACTTCGCCAAGGAGAACTCCATCAAGAAGGAATGGAAAAGAAATAAACAGGAAGGGATAGTGTGCTTATCATGAGACAAAGAAGGATGGATGAGATTTAATGCCTTACCACCCAAGAGTGAAAGTATGAGTCACTGTTAACTAAAAAGTCTTAAATTCAAGTGCTATACAGAATTCTTCCAGAAGGTAAAGTTTTGGGTGGGTCTAATCCACAGTTCTTTAAAGAAATCTCTTTAACCAGAAAACAAAGATACATAGGAATTTTAATTTTCACTGGCTACTTCTGGTGCCTTTGAACTTTGTACCATGTGAACATCCTCTTTTATTTTACAACGTGAAATTTTTTCATTAAAAAGAAGGAATATTAAAAAATTAAACATGATGTTCCCTCAAGCAAAAGGAATTACACTGTATGTAGTTTCTTAAAGATGCAATTTCTCCAAATACTGTCAAGTTAAAACCATGCCACAGAACAACACATCCTTCCACTGGTGGGCAGCACAAGTTGCAAACCACACTAACTTGTTAGCAGAAAGCAAACCAAAGTAATATTTTGTTCAGGTGAAACAATTCATCTGTGGTTCCATGTATCTGTCACAGAGCTTTCTGAAGAAATGGCTAAGTACTAAGGCTCTACCCGAGGAAACGAGCAGATGCAGAGCTTGAATTTTAACTCTGCCTTTAATCAGTGTTGCAAATGTAGGAAAATTACAACCCCAGCAAACTACTCTGCTTACCAAAAGAACAAAAGCAAACCAAAAATTACCACCTACCTCTGAAATAAACTTTTCTACAAGGTGCTGGTAGTGGGAGCTGTAGGGGTCCCGCAGTTCTTCTCCATACTGCTTCCCCACAAGATTGATGCTGAAATCTGCCATCTGTTCAGCCGCAGGTTTGGTGGGTTCCTCTACCACATTCTCAATCTCATTGCTAATCTGTGTGTCAAACAAAAGTAAGAAAATGACAATGTTTACTTGCTCAGTTAACAAATGTTGATTGATTATTCAAAAGTGCAACTTTCTACATGCCAGACAGCAAATCAAAGGCAACTTCTGATGATGATTTTCATACAGTGTTTCTTTTTGGAACAAAGTGGGTCAACTTTGAGGCATAGGCTAGTATTAAAAAGGCTGCATAGAAAGCAGAAACTTGTCCACAGAAAACTGACCATATGCAAATAAGTAAACAAGAGTTGATTGTGTTACATATAACTATCAGCTACAAATAACCTAGAATGGTGGTCCTCAAACTTTCTGGGCTCAGGACTATATTAAATGCCTAAAATTCACTGAAGAGTCCAAACAAGTTTGCTTTATGTGGACTCTATCTGTAGATATTTACCAAACAAAAAATTTAAAAAGAAAAAGTTTTAAATATTTATTAATTTATTAAAAAATAATTAAGTTGATACCCGAGAAAGTAACTCTCAGTTTGTATCTATTGGGCATGTCTTCATCCTTCTGACAGAGCTGTTCTAGAACAAGAAGAAGAAAGGGAGAGAGAGAGACAGCAATGACAATGCAATGGAATATTATTTACCGATAAAGAGGAATTAAATACTAATACATGCCAAAACATGTAAAACTTATGCTAAGTGAAAAAGCTATTCACAAAAGACCACTGTTGTATGACTGCATTTGTATGAAATTTCCAGAAAAGGCAAGTCCTTAGAAAGTAGATTAGTGACTGCCAAGGGACTAGGCTGAGGGTTGGGAGGAGGCTGCTAACGAACATGCAGTGTTTTGGAGGGATGAAGAAAATGTTATAAAATTATAACAGCAATGACCTCTGGAAGACTGAGAACATACTACTTACCATTAAACTGCACACTTTAAAACAATGTATTTTATGGTATGTGAATTCTACTTCAGTAAAGCTGTTTTAAATAATACTAATAAGCTTATTATGGGTAAAATAGATAGCATATTCTTAAAAAAAGAATAATTAATGAAAAGTAGGACTATTTACATTTTTAGAAGTTCTTTAATGTACAAATTATCAGAATAGAGCTAGATTCTGCATTCAGTCAGATGCAATATATTGTTTAGTTGAAATATATGACAAAAATCTGGCCACACAGATAAGCGTGAGAGAAGGGAGGAGTGTATTAATAGCCTTTTCAGATAATTACATATATTCTTTTTATGCTACATCAAACTCAACAATAGTCATTGCTTACAGGTTAGTTGCTAAATAAGGTCAACAAACTTTTTAAATCCTCTAACATTAAAATCCAAGACTCTCAATGGCCAAAGCCAGAACAATTTGAGCAGTAAAATAAATATCAGGCTATATATAACCCAGAGAGTAAATTAAATATCCAGTAATTTATACTGATACAAATGATTTAAAAAAGGAATGAGACAGAAATGACAACATAAGAATTCCGATTAATAAATGTAGAAAGATTGAATGAAATAGAGTTATCACCATTAGAATACTATAATAATAGTTACTGCATGCAAGATCCACTTCAGCTTATCTAACCCTAGTCCTTCAATTTTGATTCTTAAGAAAATGAAGGATTAGATAGGAAGAATGAGTAGCCTGAGATCTTACAGCAGGCCAGTGGCAGAATCAAGAGTAGAAGACAGTTTCTGTTGTTGTTTTGTTTTTCCCACTGTACTCTTTTCCATCCACTGGACTACTTTTCATTGTACTGTTACATATGATCTATGTATGTATTATATATGATCTATATAATCAGAGACTTGTAAAACTTCAGAACGAGAAAGAACTTCAAGGATCTCACCACCCCTTCTCATGCATGAAGGCTCCTCTAATATCCCTGGCACATGACTGCTCATTCTCTGCTTAAATGACTCTAATGAGGTCTTTTGTGGACAGCTTTTTCACATAGCATAATATTTACATGTTTTGGCATGTATCAGTATTAACTCCTTTTTATCAGTAAATAAAATTTCATTGTGCCGTTACTGCTCTCTTTCTCCATTTCTTCCTCCTGTTCTAGAACAGCTCCCTTAAGAAGTGAAGACGTGCCCATAAGAAAAAAACTTGTAAATTTCAAGAATTATATTTACAAAAGCTCTTACAGTTAGAAAGTTGTTAATATTACATCCAAAGCTACCACCTTGAACCTTCTACCACTTGTCCCAGTTCTGTAACCTGGGGCACATACAAAAGCTACAGTTCACAGAGAGCCCTTCAAACTATACAGGAACAGCTAGTATGTCTTCCAAGACTTTTCTCTAGTTTCATTCCTCAACGATCTCAGCCTTTAACGGATTTGATAGGTTGTGGCACCCACAACTGAGGTGTGGGCAATTTGAAAAAGGTAGGACTACCACCTCCGTTATACTGTATACTGCCATCAATTAATGAAATATAAGATTATACTAATACTTAATAGTCTTTTGCAGTAATATATCACACTGTTGATTCACACTGAGACTAATATAATAAAAATGTATGCTTATTGAATTTTAGACAACCGCATTTATAGAAATTTCATCTTGCTAAATGTAGACAGAATTCCCATTTCTAAAAATTTTATAAAATAAATATCCTAAGTAATCCTACTGCTACAAAACTCATAAAATACTGAACAAATTTAATGCTTTTAAGACATAGTTGGTTTGCAAGAAAGTAAAGAATACCCCAAGAGGCCAGAAACAATAGGCTGCATGAATCCAGAGAGGTGATCAGTGTTGAACATGGCAGTTTCTACCGTGTGTCTGCTGATTTCTTGTAACTCATGCGATACTGAAAGCAACCCTATGCACAACACAGCAAAACATTGCCTGGTCCTGTGCCATGCCCATAATCCTTGCTATGCCTTAACACACTGTTACAGCCACTGTGTCAATCCATCCTATAGAGGGTATTCCTCTTCTTTGCTCACCCTCTATTTTACCAAACGTGATGTCCTTCTCCAGGGACTGAAGCCTCCTGACAATGTGTCCAAAGCATGTAACAAACAGTCTCACCATTCTTGCTTCTAGGAACATGATGGCTGTACTTCATCCAAGACTGATCGGTTGGTCCTTTTAGTGGCCCGTGCTATATGCAATATTCTTCTCCAACACAATTCAAAGGCGTCAATTCTTCTGTCTTTCTTATTCATTGTCTAGCTTTCACATGTATATGATATGATTAAGAATGCCATGGCTTGGGTCAAGGACATCTTAATCTTCAAGGTGACATTTTTGCCTTTCAACACTTTAAGGAGGTCTTTTGCAGCCAATTTGAACAATGCAATGTGTCTTTGGATTCTTTGACCGCTGTGTTTCCAGGTGTACGCATTGCGGATCCCAGCAAAATGAAACCCCTGCCAATCTCATCGTTTCTCTACTTATTCTACTGAAGGCTGTGGTCTTCTGATTTTCATCAGTGTTTCAAGACCCCTTCACCTTCAGCACACAAGGCTGAGTCATCTGTATAACTGTATAATGCCAGCTGTTAATGAGTATTCATACAATCATGACGCCCCATTCTTCCTCATACAGTCCAGCTTCTCAGATTATTTGTTTGACACGCAGAACGAATAGATGTGGTAAAGGGATATGGCCTAACTCACACCTTTCATGACTTTAAACCATGCAGTATCCCCTTGTTCTCCTCTCATGACTGCCTCTTGATCCAATTAACTGTTCTACATTTCTCATTCTCCACAATATTATCCATAATTTGTTACGATCCACACAGTTGAATGCCTTTACATGGTCAATAAAACACAAGTAAACATCTTTCTGGTACTCTGTGCTTTTAGCCAAGATCTGTCTGACATCAGCAAAGGTTCCTGGTTCCGTGTTCTTTTCTGAATCTGGTTTGAATTTCTGGTAGTTCCCTGTCAATACAATGCTGCTTGTTAATGACCTTCAGCAAATTTTTTCTTCCTGTAATAGTGATATTATTCAATAATTTCCCAACTGGCATAACTAGCCTACTGCTAAAAGAGTCTTCTCCAGCCCGTACTGGTGACTGGTGTCTGGGGTCTTAAAAGCTAGCAAGCTGCCATTTGAGGTACAGCAAATGGTCCCAGCTCATCAGGAACAGATGATCACCAAGGACAAAAATGACATGGGGGAAAGAGAACCCAGAAAACAGAAAGACTCACAGGAATGGATGACTACATCAACATGTGACCAGAAGAACCAGATGGCGCCCAGCCACCTCCAGTGACAGACCTGAGGGGGCTCACATAAATCATTACTGAGGTCAACTCCTCAAACAGGTATGGATTGGACTCCATGACACAGTGACCATATCATATGTGCACTTTATGGTTCTATGCATCTATAGGATGTTGCCCTACTGGCCTCTTACTAGAGGGGACTGGGGAGGGTGGTGAAGAGGGGACAGGACATTGATAAGAGGATGTGACATGTATAGAACAAAAAGGAGGAGTGTGTTGTCACCAGGCAAGGAGAGCAGGAGGAGCTACACACAGGCAGGCATGCAAATTTAAACTAGATTATACACTGTCACTCAATCACAATAAATAAATTTTAAAAAAATAAAAATAGTTTCCATATTTGGATGCATCGCTTTTTTGGAAACAGGCATTTACAAATCTCTTCTAGCTGGTTGGTTAGGTAGCCATCTTCCAGATTTCTTGGTATAGACAAGTGAGCACTTTCAGGGCTGCAATCATTTGTTGAAACAACTCAATTAGTATTCTATCAATTCTGGAGCCTTACTTGGCTTCAGTATCTTAGTGCAGCTTGGACTTCTTCCTTCACTACCAACAGTTCCTAATCCTATGTTACCACTCGAAATAGTCAAATGCCAACCAATTATTTTTGGTATAGTGACTCTGTGTAGTCCTTTCATCTTCTTTTGATGTCTCCTACATCATTTAAAATCTCCCCCACAGAATCCTTCACTATTGCAACTTGGGGCTTGAATTTTCTTTCTTTTTTTTTCTCCCCCAGATCAACGGCTCCTATATAAAGCAAGGACTCTTAAAACTGAAATGAACAGTTTGAACAAGACATCCAACTAAGTTGAAGGAAGAATTAGTGAAATGGAAGACACACACAGATGTAACCAAGACAAAGGAATGAAAGCTATGAGCATGTGGGAAACAAAGGATAAAATGAGAAGACCTAACATGTATCCAACTATAAGAGACAACAAACAGCTGAGACCTTCCCAAGATTGATGATGGACATAAAGCTTAACATTAATAACAACAAATTCAAAGCAAAATAAACAATAAAAGTCCACACATCCACTAATTCTTGCAAACCTGCCAAACTTCAAATTGAAAGGAGAAAAATAACTCAAAAGTAGCCACAGGAAAACACCAGATAATCCACAAAGGAATGACAATTAGTCTAAAAGTTCAGTTCTCAGTAGTAGTAACAGAAGTCAAAAGACATTGAATCAAAACCAAAGACAGAAAAACATAACTCTTAATCTAGAGATTACAAATATCTTTCTAGAATAAAGATCATAAATTTTTATCAGTAACTGAGAATGAACCACTAAGGGACTCTTACTAAGAATATTAGGTAAAATGTCCCAGCAGAAAGATGTAAAATGAAAAAATTATTATAATAAAATGGTGAAAACCTGGGTGTCATGGATCAAATTGTGTCCCCCCAAAAATATGTGTAGCCATGTGGCTGGGCCATGAGTCCCAGTATCTTGTGACTGTCCTCCATTTTGTGGTTTTCCTATGCTGTATATTAAAGGATTAGGGTGCAACTGTAAATTCCTTCATAGGATCACCTCTCTTCTTTCATTCGAAAGAAACTGCAACAGTATATTGACAAGGAACTTTCAGAAACTTAAGGTGGACACAGAAGAGGATGTGGGATCAGGGATGTCATTAGATCTTGGTTGAAAGCACACAATACCAGAAAGACATTTACCTGTGTTTCACTGACTATGAAAAGGCATTCAACTGTGTAGATCATAATAATCCTTCCATCCTACAAGAGATAAAAGGAAAGACAAGCAAGCAGAGAACTGGGAACTTCATACCATCAAGAAAGCCGCATCAGGAAAAGAGCACGTCCTTCAGACCTGAGGTTCCTATGCCAAGACAATCCCTAGACAAAGACTGATACAATACCAGACTTTACTCCAGAGCCGACAAGGGGAAAGCCTTCCCCTGGAGCAGACACCATGAATATGGACTTGGAGCCTACAGGACTGTCTAAGAACAAACCTTCCTTTGGTATAGCCATACACTCTGTGATATTTCTGTTTCAGCAGCCCTAGCTGACTAAAACACTGGGTAAATATAAAATAAGTTTAACCATATAAAACAAATATGGTAGCTTAATTTGTAGATAGAACTAAAAGAGAGAAAATGAACAAGAAAATACTTTCTGGTTTTCCATTTCCAGCTCTTCGCACATGTCACTGTAATACTGTGTCTTCTCAAGCTGTCCTTTGAAATCTTTTGTTTAGGTCATTTACTTTACCATTCCTACCTTCTGCTTTAGTTGCTCGACATCTGAAAGCAAGTTTCAGAGTCTCTCCTGATCCAGTTTGGTCTATTGTTTAGGAGACCATATAGTTCCCCCTTTTTTTTTTAATTACTCTGTAAGGTATAATGCACATTTGATTTGGCAAAGTTTAAAGTTTTGCAAAATCTTTATTTTGAATAATGCAGGAGCCTTAGAACACTACAATTCAGATTACTACCCTGTCAGCAGAAGGGAAAAACACATTCTGCATTTTTTCAAGCTGAAATAACTGAAAAAAAAAATTCAAGCCTCGAGTTGCAATAGTGAAGGATTATACACAGAAAATATTTAATGACTCAGGGAGCATCAAAGAAGATGGAAGGAATACACAAAGTCATTATACCAGAAAGAACTGGTCAATGTTCCGCCATTTGAACAGGCAGCATATGATCAAGGAACCAACGGTACTGAAGGATGAAGTTGAAGCTGCACTGAAGACACCAGCAAAAAACAAGGCTCCAGGAATTGATGGACTATCAAGTGATATATTTCAACAAACAGATGAATCACTGTAAGTGCTCACTTGGAGGACAGCTATCTGATTGACTGGCTGGAAGAGATCCATGTTTATGTCCATTCCAAAGAAAAGTTATCCAACCAAATGTGGAAATTACTAAAAAATATTTGTTAATATCACATGCAAGTAAAATTTTGCTCAAGATCATTCGAAAGAAACTGCAACAGTATACTGACAAGGAAGTTTCAGAAACTTAAGGTGGACACAGAAGAGGATGTGGGATCAGGGAACTCATTAGATCTTGGCTGAAAGCACAGAATACCAGAAAGACGTTTACCTGTGTTTCACTGACTATGAAAAGGCATTCAACTGTGTAGATCATAATAAATTATGGCTAACACTGCAGAGAATGGGAATTCAGAACACTTAATTGTGCTCCTAAGGAGCCGGTATGTGGATCAAGAGGCAGTCATGTAAATAGAACAAGTGGACATTAAATGGTTTAAAGGTCTGCATCACAGTTGTATCCTTTCACCATACCTTTTCAGTCTGTAAGCCAAGCAATTAATTCGAGAAGATGAATTATATGAAGAAGAACAAGGCATCAGGTTTGGAGGGCATCAAAAACCTGCAGTATGCAGACACCACCACCTTACTTGCTGGAAGTGAAGATCTGAAACACTTACTGATGAAGATCAGAGACCACAACCTTCAGGATGAATTGCAACTCAACATCAATACAATAAAAATCCTCACAACTAGACCATTAAGCAACATCACTATAAATGGAGAAAGGAATGCAGTTGTCAAGGATTTCATTTTATTTAGGTCCACAATCAATGCCCATGGAAGCAGCAGTCAAGAAATCAAGACACATTGCACTGGGAAAATACGCTGCAAAGGATCTCTTTAAAGTACTGAAAAGTAAAGACGTCACCTTGAAGACTAAAGTGCACCTGACCTAAGCCATGGTATTTTCAATTGCATCACATACATTTGAAAGCCAGATGAACATAGAAGACAGAAGAAGAACTGATGCCTTTTAATTGTGCTGCTGGAGAAGAATGTTGAATGCATCAAGAACAAACAGATCTGTTCTGTAAGAAGTACAACCAGACTACTCTTTGGAGGCAAAGATGGTAAGACTGTGTCTTACATACTTTAGAAATGTTGTCATGAGTCATCAGTCCCCGGAGAAGGACATCATGCTTTGTAGAATGGAGGGTCAGCGAAGAAGAGGAAGATCCTTGACAAGGTGGATCGAGACAGTGGCCACAACCATGGGCTTAAGCATTAAACAAGGTGCGGACATGGCTCAAGATCACGCAGTGTTTCACCCCGCTGTGCACGGGGTCACTGTGAGTCGGAACCTATACCACGGCACCTAACAACAACAAATAACAGAGGGAAAGGAACTCAAGCAAGTGGCACAGTCACTAATTGCTGCAACTTACTAAACAGAAAGTTTAAATCCACCAGATGCTCCTTAAAAACCCTCTGGGGTAGTTCTATTCAGGCCTATAGGGTCCGTGTGAGTCATAATCAACTTGATAGCAACATGTTTTTTTTTTAAAGTAAATAGAAAACCACATCAGGGTAAACAGTAAAATGTGAACTACATCTTCAGCTTCATTTTGAATGAACTCTTGCCAGCTACCTCTTTAATTGTTTTGTTTTCTTGATTCTATAAATTAGATTCCAAATCATCCTATTTTGGAAGCCAATGTTTCAATTAATTGCACATAATTCCTTCATTACCATTACAGTGAACTCTACCTATCCTATAAACGTTTCCATACCCAGTGACTGCTATACTACCTTGGAGTTCAGAGCCATGTTGTTAACTTTCGGTTCACTCATTAACAATTACTTATTGCGTGGTAATACTTTCTCAGCACCATTGGCTAAATACAGTTTTACTGAGAGTAAAAAAACCAATTCTGCCATCTTTTTTAGGTATCCCAAGCTATTCCCAACCTTGTTCAAGAACAGGAAAGGTAGTAGGACACAGGGGAGTGACTTTAACCCGATTTAACAAAGATTAAAACGTCCAAGTTGGAAAACAAAGGAGCAAGGTAACCAAATTTCATCTCTTTGGGGAGTATGTTGAATCAAGGTTTTCTCCATGTTAAATAATGTAGAATCTACGAACCCCCCATTTTGAACATTCAGAATTTACGAAGCTTTCTAATAACACAAGTACATCTCTATTTTCCTGGAAGTATGAGTACCTTTCTTTAATCTGAATGTCATAGAGATTCAACTTCAAAATCTGACACTGTTTAATGTGGATGATACTGTTGTTGTATGCTGTCAAGTCAATTTTGACTCCTACCAACCCTGTATGACAAAGTAGAACTGTCCCTACAGTTTTGCCTAGGGAGCAGATCATCAGGCCTTTTCTCCCTCTGGAGTAGCTGGTGGGGTCAGACCACCAACCTTTTGGTTAGCATCTATTGTGCCTCCAGGACTCCATGTTTAAGAGATAGGTCCCTATTAGTGATAATACAGTAAAGAAACATAGTATTTCATGATTTTTAAACTATGACAATTACCAACTGAGTTCACAAACTCATCCCAGAAAAAGTGCTACATACCTCATTGCTGAATATCACTATGGTCACCTTCAAAGTACTCCCCTTGGGAAGCCATGCACTGATGCCAGCACTTAGCCCACCCTTCAAAGCAATTTTAGAACTCTGGAACTCTTTTGCTGTGATGCCATCAGAGCTGCTGTAATTCTACCCTTGATGTCCTGAATGTTATCAAAATGTCTTCCTTTCACTATTTCCGTTATCTTCTGGTAAAGAAAAAAGTCACTGGGGGCCAGATCAGATGAGTAGGGAGGTTCCAATACAGTTATTTGTTTACTGCCTAATAACTCCCTCACAGACAACTATTCAATTAAGTTCATGAACTTGCCACTGTGCCACTGTGTGCAATGGCCATTCCAGGAAGAGTTCCAAAATTGCTTCGAAGGGTGGACTACACACTGGCATCAGTGTATAGCTTCCCAAGGGCAGCATTTCCAAAGTGACCGTAGTGCTACTAAGCAATAAGGTATGTAGCACTTAGAACAATTAAGTTTACAGACTTCATTGTCAGATGGTGTACATAAAATCTGTATTACTTCCATCTGGAGAAGAGAAGTCTACAGTCTCGTCTACTAAAGATCAGAAGCACACAGGCAGAAAAAAAAAAAGACAGTGTAAATCATGGCACAGAGGCCATGACAGGCATGTAAGCTGACCATTAATAATAGCTCGATAGTCCCCAAATAATTTCCTTCCTGCCCTCACCAAAAACTTGCCAGTAGGAACAGATTTACTCAGCTCTCCAAGGGATCCCAGATTCTTTCTTTATGTACTGGTTTCACAATCCACATTTTCATTAACAAGGTACCACATGAAGTCCTGTGCAATCAGGCATCGGAACATAAATCCTCTCTTAAACCCTGTTCTCCATGACAGGCACTGAAATAGCAAAACAGAACATCACTCACACTCCACTCAGGCCTCTCCAAGTTTCTCTCTGAGGCACTGTCAGAGGAAGCCACTCCTGGATATGGTACACTGAAAACAGCGCCTAAGAAGAAAAATAAAAACATGTGTATGAATTCAGCCCCTGACTAACTCAGAGTTCATATCAGAAAATAAGCAGCTGGCTTCAAAATCATCCCTATAAGCCATTTGCTTTCTCTTCCTGAAAATTATGTGCATTCTAAACTGAAGACACAATTGTAGAGAGTCTTCCCATAGAAGAGGTTTAATTATGGCTCATTCATGTATTCATTCAAAAATTACTTATTGAGAATTTACTATATGCCAGCATCAGCAACTACGATTAGAGATGAAGTTCCTAACCTACCAGCGCTCACTGACTAATAAAGGGAACAAATATTGAAATTAGTAACTCTACTAGAAAGGGGCAGTAAGTGAAAGAATACATTACAGGAAACCGACCATAACTTGATAATTGTTGAAACTGGAGTCTCATCAAGCTGTTTTGACATCTTTGTATGCTTAAAATTTATCACATTTTTTTGAAAATTTTAAACAATGTAACTACCAATTTACAGAAAATACAGAGGCCAAAGGAATATGTTAACCTATGCCATGCAAATGGAATCAGAAATGTCCTTACCCTGGAAACTCTATAGGACAAATGGCCTGAATTCTTCAACAAAGTGCAAGAGGAAAAACAAGGAATTTAGAAGGCATTTACAGTTGCCTTTTCTTTTTTTTTAATAAAAACTAAAACACGTAGAAAAAATAAAACTGGTAAAACTAAGCTACAATACGCATATCCCATTGCCACTGAGTCAATTCCAACTCACTGTGACCCTACAGGACTGAGTACAGCTGCCCCATAGGGATACCAATGAGCGCCTGGTGGATTCAAACTGCCAACCTTTTGTTTAGCAGCTGAACTCTTAACTACTGTGCCCACAGTAAGTGATAAAACTATTTTTAAAAAATAAAAACATAACTCCTACAAAATGAGGACAATGGTACTCTCAAGCAGACGGGGAGTGCTGTTTTTGGAAGGGGGCATACTGAGGATGTCTGGTAGAGCTAGAAAGGGTCTGCCTTTTGACATAAATAGTAATTACACATTTGCCTTTAATAATTCACTAGATTCTATATTTAATTGGTTTTCTATACTTGTCTTACATTTAACAGTAACAGTTTTAAGTACCTAAATCATAATGCCATAAAATACATATACTTAGAGTGTTAAAAAAAAAACAGGAGGAAACGCTTTTTCTGGAGACTCTTGAATGACATATAAGGAGAAATTTGATAGTCTTAAAATATGGGCTGTACAGTTTGGTTACTTACTTGCAAGACCATCTTAAGACACGAGTAATTTAAAAAATAAAGTCCCTAAAAGCACAAAAACATACCTCGCAATGTTGAGGTTTCTTTAACAGGAACTGGAGATGACAATTCAGGGCTAGGAAAAAAAATTCTTAAGGTTAATAAAATGATAGAAATGTGAGTTTATTTTAATATTTGTTTTCCAAAAAGGAAGTCACTGTATCTCTTTAAACAAGAGTTCTCGAATCAAAGTACTGAGTAGCAACCGCCACCCCATCACTGCCATCAAGTTGATTCCAACTCATAGTGACGCTACAGGGGTCACTATGTAGAACTGCCTCATAGCATTTCCAGGAGTGCCTGGTGGATTGGAACTGCCAGTCTTTCGGCAGTTATAGCACTTAACCACTAGGCCACCAGGGTTTGCAGACTGAATAGCAAAGCTACAAAAATAAGTCTTCACAATTTATTTTTCCTACACTTACTGATGCCTACTAAACTAGATTAAACCATCAGAAACCCTGGTGGTACAGTGGTTAAGAGCTATGGCTACTAACCAAAAGGCTGGCACTTTGAATCCACTGGATACTTCTTGGAGACTGTATGAGGCAGTTCTTCTCTGTCCAATAGGGACACTATAAGCTGGAATAAACTTTACAGCAACAGGTTTCCTTTTTTTCGCTAGAGTGACTCTACATAAAATACTTCCCCAGTTACAATCTCATCACCCTGCTTTATTCTTACCAGTTTTTAACACTATCTAAAATTATTTTCCTCATTTAATTATCTATTTGTTTATCATCTATCTCCACTGCCTTAATCCTCTAGAATTATCTTGCCCAATATGGCAGCCACTAGGCACATGTGTTGAAACCCTCGTGGCATAATGGTTAAACACAGTGCCTGCCAAACCAGAGGTCAGCCGTTTGAAGCCACCGGGCACTCCCTGGAAACTCTACAGAGCAGTTCTACTCTGTCTGATAAGGGTGCTATGAGTCGCAACTGACTTAATGGCAATGAGATTGCTTTCTGGGTGTTAGGCACATGTGATGATTTAAATTAATTAAAAACAAGTATATATTAAAACTGAGCTCTATAATCACTCTAGTCACAGTTCAAGTGCTCAAAAGGCACACATGGCTAATAGTTACCGTATTAGACAGGGTGGTAAAGAACATTTCCGTCAAGAGAAACCATGGCCATCTAACACACAAACTGTGCACCCGGTCAGGGGCATGCTCTTTTGGCACAGGAGTGTGTGGACTAGATTTCACACTCCAATGTATGTATCAATTTTTATACAAGAAACTGACTCGACAGTAAGCTTTCACTGAAAGCACAAGAAAACTAAATAAATAATACAGAAACCATTTCCATCATCACAGGAATGTCTACTGTGCAGAAGTGCTTTAGAATCCAAATTCCATGAGCTAAGGACCTTGCCTGCCACATTTCTGCTGCATCTCCATGCCTATAAGGCACTCCAGTAGGCAACAAATAGATATTTGTGAAATTAATCCAGATTATGTGTCATGCAGTGTAGCATGCACTTGGCATACCGTAACCCATGTTGAAGCTGAGGAAAGATGGTTACATAAACAGCTGAGTATTCTTATCCCCCCACAATGAAACAGAAAGTACCAAGAATAGGTAAACATACAGTTTCAGAATTCTAGAAATCAAAGAATTACAGCATTTAAGCCAATACTGAAATAAGAGAAACACTGCTCTCAAAAGAAAATGCTTTTCTACTATAGGTGCTCCGCTCCCCCTTGCCTCCACAGCAGTGGTCACCATGACAGAGGACAGGGCCAAAGTGGAGAACCACAAACCGTGCACCCAGTCAGGAGCATGCTCTTTGGCACAGGAGTGTGTGGACTAGACTTCATTTCTGCCAGTGGACTGATCTGGCTGTTTGTGTCTTCTCAGGGCGGCCCGAAAAACTGAGGGGTCAATCCCCAAGATTACATGCATGGGTACTCCCATGGGATGGAAGGAAAGACTGTACCAAACAAAACCTACAGGCAGCACCCGCAGGTAATCACACAGGAGTAATTAGCATGACTGAAGCATGTGGAAGTACCGATTTGGCTTTTAGGGGCTAAAGGAAAAGGGCTAGTGTTAATCTTACATAACTCACAAAATTCACAATTAGTATGTAATTATGCAAAATGGCAACGTAGGGAACTCTAGATACGCATCCTACCTCCGAAATAACAGCAGCACTGAAAAGAGGACTTGGAATCAACTGGAACTCTTGAACTGGTTTGGACACTTAATTCATCCAGGGGAGTATCTGATGAAGGGACACGCTGCTGACCTCTCCTGGGTGAACTACATGCACCACCTAGTTACCACCTCCCATTCCTCAGTCCCTCCAAGGTGGTGGAATCAGTGGCCTGTGTTCTCTGAATAGTTGGCTGGTATCAGAACAGACAGTGTGGATTTTGTGCTCCAATGATTTAGGATTACACTGCACACAGTGGGCTGTCTAACACTGCCTGTAAGGAGGGGTGCACAACTCTGTAGCAATTTTGGCTCTTTCCCAGAAACAGCTGCACCTCACCAGCACATTCAAAAGTCTAGCACACCCTCTCATGAAATAAATCAGGTCATAGACTGACTGCAGAGATTACAGAATCAGAACACACACTTTCTAAAAACTAGTTCGGAAAAGTCACTAAGCAACAGCAGCAATAACTGAGGAGTGGAACCACCAGATATTTTCTGCTTTTTTGCTGTTTGTCTCTCCCCCAAGACTACAAGGAAATCTCCCTTGAATGACTACTTGGGCTTGGGCTCCAAAAGCAGTTTCCAGTGCTCATGAACATTTTGTTAGACAACTTTTGTGAAAGTAATCAGGGGAGGCTGATGACTAGATGTACTATTACA
The DNA here is from genome assembly GCA_028571685.1 of Heterohyrax brucei. Lineage (NCBI taxonomy): Eukaryota > Metazoa > Chordata > Mammalia > Hyracoidea > Procaviidae > Heterohyrax > Heterohyrax brucei. The sequence continues at coordinate 135,124,699 of CM053148.1, read as the reverse complement.
ACTTTGAACTATTAAAAATAAATTATTAATTAAAAAACTGCAAACTCTGGGGAAAGGGAAGTATCTGTGTTCCAGAGTTACCACATCGTAATAGTCAACGTCCCAGTTTCAACAAAATATCACAAAGCAAAAGAATACAGACCAAAAAAAAGGATCCTTTGGAAGCCCAGATAATTGATGGCCTGGAAGAATTGTAAACAATGCACTCAGATAACTACAGAAATACACAGACAATAAACTAAAGGAAATCAAGGAAACAACAGAGAAACAAAATGAAAAGCCTGATAAAAAGCAACTATGAAAAAAGGTCAAACACAATAAAGATCAGAGCTGAAGAATATAGTAAATAAAATGTAAACTCCATTGGAAGTTCCCAACAACAGATTTGAGCTGGCAAACGAAAGAATCAATGCATTGCAGTATTATAATAAAACCAGCCAAACCTGTTGCCCTCAAGTCAATTCCAATTCATAGTAACACTACAGGACAGAGTAGAGCTGCCCCGTAAGGTTTCCAAGTACCATCCACGGGATCTGAACTGCTGACTTTTGGTTAGCAACCGTAGCACTTAAAACCAGGGTTTCCTAGAGCTTGTAGGTCAATTAAAATTCTGAAAGTAAAGAGCAGCAGAAGAAAAAACACAAATAAAATTGAGAAAAACCTAAGGAAACTGTGGGGTAGTAATACGTAAACTAACATACTAAGATGGGAATCTCAGGAAGAGACGAGTAAGAGAAAAGGACAAAAGGAATACTTGAAGAAACAATGCCACAAAACCACCCAAATCTGATGAAGCTCATGCATCTACAAATCCAGGAAGCTCTCTACAAATAGGAAATAGTCAAGGAATTCCACACCAAAACACTTTATCATCAAGTTCTCAAACACCACACATGAAAAGAATCCTGACAGCAGCAACGGAGAAGTGAAATGTCACACACAAACATCCTCAGTAAGATTAAGTGACAATTTATCCTCATAAACCTTGGAGTCCAGAGACAATGGAATGGCACAATTAGAGAAGTGAAAGAGAGAACAATCAACTCATAAAACTATAAATTAAGAATGAGAATGAAATTAAACATTCTCAGATAAATAAAGGTTGAGAAAGTTCATTACTGCTAGACCTATCCTACAACGAATGTTAAAGGAGTCCTTCAGATAGAAAGGAAAGGACACTGGACAGGCAGTCAAGGCTCTGTGTGTGTGTGTGTGTGTGTGTGTGTGTGTGTGTGTGTGTGTGTGTGTACAGAGAGAGAGAGAAAGGTATAGATATATAGGTATATATATCTATCTATCACCAGTAAAGGTAATTTCATGGGCAAGTTTGAAGACCCGTCTTAAGATATATTTGGTTGACAATTCTAGTTGCTACATCCTTCATGATTTATTGACAAATGCATATATATTAAGCATATTTTATAGCGCACATGTTGTAACAGATGACAACAATTACACAAATGTGGGAGCACTACAGGAATAAAGCTGCTGAATGTTACTGAAGGTAAGCTGGCATCAATTTAAACCAGGTTGCTGTAAATGTAAGATGTGAAATGTAATCCTCACAGTAAACACAAAGAAAATAGCTATGAAAACACATACAGGCAGAAAAGAGAAGGAAATCAGAATGGTTCACTCTTTTAAAAAAGTCAACAAAACACAAATGTTGGTAGAAATGAAAACAAAGATACACAAAACAAACAAATGTTGTAAACAGGCTAAATGTGCCAATCAAAAAACAGCACGGCAGCATGGATTCAAAAAAGACGATCCCACTATATGCTGGCCGTAAGAGACACATCGTAGGCTCAAAGACATAACACGTTAGAAGTGAAAGGACAGAAACAGATATTCCACGCAAGCAGTAACGAAATGACAGCTAGGGTGATTATTTGAATGCCAGATAAAGTAAAACTGAAATCAGTTATAAGAGAAAAAGAAGGACATTATATAATGATAAAAGGTCAATTCATCAAGAAGATATGACAGTTTTATATATATGTATGTATATATATACACACACACACACATTGCACACAAGCCCCAAAATACATACAGAAAACACTGACAGAACTGAAGTGAGAAACAGACAAATCTACAAAAACAGTCGAACACTTCAAAATATCATATTTAATAAAGAAATAGACGATTTTAACAATATTATACACAAAATAGAATTAATAAACATATACAGAACACTGTACCCAACAACAGCACAATATGTGTTCTCTTCCAGTGCACACAGATTATTCTCCAGAACAGACTTATGTCAGGTCACAAAGCATGTCTCGATATATTGAAAAGACTGAAATCATACAAAGCACCTTCTCTAAGCAAAGTGGAACAAAATCAGAAACTAGTGAAAAAAAAAAAAAGAAAAAGGGAAAATACACAAATATGTGGAAATTAAACAGCACTATACTACACTTGTCATGGATTGAATTGTGTCCCCCCCCAGGATATGTGTAGCCATGTGGCTGGGCCATGAGTCCCAGTATCTTGTGACTGTCCTCTATTTTGTGGTTTTCTTATGCTCTATGTTAAAAGATCAGGGTGGGACTGTAAATCCCTTTGTAAGGTCACCTCCCTGCTCCGCTGTAAAGGGAGTTTCTCCCTGGAGTATGGCTTGCCCCACCCTTAATTCTTTCATCCTGCAAGAGATAAAAAGAAAGCGAAGCAGTCTGAGAATTGGGAACCTCACACCATCAAGCAAGCAGCACCATGAGAACAGCACGTCTGATGCACTGATGCAATACCAAACTTTCTTCCAGAGCTGACCAGGGGGAAAGCCTTACCCTGGAGCGGACATCCTGAATTTGGACTTGTAGCCTATCGGACTGTGTAAGAATAAATCTTCATGTGTTAAAGCCATCCACTCTAGTATTTCTGTTAGAGCAGCCCTAGCTGACTAAACCACCACCCAATGAGTCAAGGAAGAAATCAAGAAACAAACGAGAAAAAAGTATAATGAAAAGGAAAGCACAACCTACTGAGACTAATGGGATCCAGTAACAGCAGCAACAGGAAATGTTCAGTGGCAAATACCTACATTAAAAAGAGATTTCAAATCAACAGTCTTACTTTACAGCTTTAAGAACTGAGAGAAGAGAAGCAAACCAAGCCCAAAGCTACCAGAAAGGAAATAAAAAAAAGATCAGAGCAGAAATAAATGAAACGGAAAATAAAAAAGTAACAGTGAATCAACAAAACCAAAAGTTAGTTGTTGGAAAAGAAAAACAAAATCAACAAACCTTTAGCTAAACTGTCAGAAAGGAAAAAATTCAAAGATGCAAATAACTAAAATCAGAAATTTAAATAGAGACATTACAACTAATCTGACAGAAAGAAAATGGATCAGAAGAGAAAATTATTAATTAATCTATGCCAACACATTAGGTAAAATGAGATGAAATGGACAAATTCCTAGAGATACGTAAACCAGCTTAACTGTCTCCAGAAAAAACAGAAAATCTCAACAGATCTCCAACAGGTAAAAAGACCAAGTAACATAATCACAAACCTTACAACAACAAAAAAAGTTCTAGACCAGATGGTTTCACCCAAGAATTCTATCAAACATTCACATAAACACCATTGCCTCTTAAACTCTTCAAAAAACAGAAGAGAAGGAAACATTCCCCAACACATTCTATGAGGCAAGCGTTACTCTGATACCAAAGCCAGACAAAGCACCACAAGGAAAAAAAAAAAAAAAACTAGAGCTTAATATCCCTTCTAAATATAGATGCAAAAATTCTCAACTAAATACTAGGAAACCAAATCCAACATTATATTAAAGGGATCATATGGTACAAACAGTTAACGTATTCAGCAGCTAACCAAAAACTTGCCAGTTTGAGTTTACCCGAAGGAGTGCGGAGAGAAAGACCTGGTGATCTACTTCTGAAAAATAATTACTGAAGCAAACAACTAAAGACGGCGTGGAGAGTTATTCTACTCTAACACTGCTTTACACCATGACCAAGAGGGATTTTTTCCAGAGTGGTTCAATATTAGAAAACCAAGCAATGTAATACATCACATTAATAGAAGAAAGAAAAAGAACCACATGATCTTCTCAATAGATGGGGAAAAAAAAGCATACAAAATCTAACACCCTTTCTTCATAAAAATCACTAAATAAACTAATAACAGAAGGGAAGTGTTACAAATATGATGAAGATCATTTATGAAAAAGACACAGCTAGCATCATACTGAAAATGCCAACAACTTTCTCTGTGAAAACAGAAAAGTCAATCCTCAAATTTATATGGAATGGCTAGGAGTCTTGAACAGCCAAAGAAATCTTGAAAACAAAGTAGAAGGGCTCACATTTCTCAATTTCAAAACATACTCTAAAACTACGGTAATCAAAGCAGTTTGGTGCAGGCATAACTGGCATATACACCAACAGAAGAGAATTATGAGCCCACAAATAAACTCATACACCTCTACAGCCAACTGACGTTCAACAAGGAAACTACATTCCTCCAGTGAGAATAGTCTCTTCAACAAATGGTGCTACAACAACTACATCTCCACGTGGAAAAACAGTAAGTTGGACCCTTACCTCCCACCATAGACAACTATTAATTCAAAATGGATCAAACACCTACATGTAAGAAATAAAACCATAAAACTCTTAATAAGACAAAACGCAGGAGTAATGCTTCTAGCTCTAGTCTTTGACAATGGATTTAGGGATATTATATGTTACTTTCAGTGTAGTATCCATAAAAAAAAACTTATGAATTGTGTGCCCCCCAAAACGTGTACTGCAATTTGGCTAAGCCATAATTCCCAGTATTGCTTGATGTTCCTCCATGTTGCAAATCCTGTCTCTATGATGTTAATGAGGGAGAACTCAGGGGGCACCTGTGTTGGTACGCCAGGATTTAATGTGCAAGACTGTACTGTGCGTTGAGGAAATCCCTTAGGATATAAAGGAAAGATAAGCGACTAGGCATATGGGGACCTCATACCACCGCGAAGCAGTGTCAAGAGCAGAGTGTGTCCTCTGGAAAGGACCTGGGGTCCCTGGGCCACAGAAGCTCCCAGTCCAGGGGAAGACTGACCACAAGAACCTTTCTGCAGACCCAACAGAGGAAGCCTTCCCCTGGAGCTCATGCCTTGAATTTGAATCTGTAGCCTACTGGACTGTGACAAAAAAAAAATCTCTTTAAAGCCATCCACATGTGGCATTTCTGCTATAGTAGCACTAGACGATTAAGACAAAATCCACTGTCAAAAAGTAGACCTACAGAATTACTGCTATGCTTGTTCTAAAAGCTTTGTGGTTTTAGTTCTTATGCTAAAAGTGGGGACCTGGTAGCATAGTAGTTAAGATCTTTGTTGCTCATAAAAGGCTGACAATTCAAGTCCACCATTTGCCTCCTGGAAACCCTATGGGGCAGTTCTAATCTCTCCTATATGGTCACTACAATTAAGATTCAACTTGACAGCAACGGGTACACACTAAAAGTACTAGTCACAAAACACAAAATAGATAAATGAGACTTCATCAAAGCTAAAAATGTTTGTGCATAAAAGGAATCTATTAATAAACTGAAGAAACAATCTATAGAGTCAGAGAAATACTTGCAAATCATATAACTTATTAGGATTATGTTTTCATTAACGGAATGTCCACTAAATTGTGTCTGAACTGAGTGTGTTTCTCAGGACTTTGAATATAGCAGGATTGGTGGGACATATATGGCCCTTTGGGCTTTAGGGTGGATGCTTATGTTCATCTGGACTTGGGGGTGGTAGAATTGGTAGGATGCATATGACCTCTTGGACTCTGGGAACCACATGTTCCTGTGTACTGATGTAGAAGTTTGATGGGACACATATGGCCTATACATACCAGAATGCACTACCTCATGTAATACCCTATAAGAACAGTAATTTGCAGCACATGCCCATTTCCTCTCCTTCCAACAGTTTATATAGGTCTCCTCCTGATGGCTGTATATACTATTATCAGGAAAGCATTTTCCCAATGAACTCAAGAGGTATATGGAACATAACTATGCCACTGGTCATGAAAAGGTTTAACATCCAGGCCATAGTTACCAAAAAACAAAACAAAACAAAAAACACTCTTACAACACAACAAAAAAAAAACCCAATTTTTAAAATTAGGCAAAAAAAAGTTAAAAGGACATTTCAGAAAACAGAAATGGCCAATAAGCATATGAAAATATGTTCAGCGCCATTAGTCACTAAAACCAAACCTTCACTGTCGTTCAGTTGGTTCCAACTTGTAGCGACCCTATAGGTCAGAGCAGAACTGTCCTATACCATTTCTGGGAAGCGCCTGGTGAATTTGAACCAACAACCTTTTGATTACCAGCCATACCACTTAACCACTACACCACCAGGGTTTTCATTAGTCATTAGTGAAATGCAAATCAAAACCACAGTGAGATTACAAACATATATTACTAAATGAAAGAGGTGAATCTTGAAAGTTTACATCCTATATGATTTCAATTATATGACACTGCAAAAGGAGCAAACTACAGAAACAAAGAAAAGACCAGTGCCAAGGATTTGCACTAAAAAAAAGTATTATATTATTTGAAACACACACACACACACACACACACACATACACACAACATCACTTCACCCCCTCTAGGAAATAAGTGTTGCTGAGAATATGTAGAAACTGGAACCCTCATCTATTGTTTTTGGAATTGTAAAATGGCATAGCCACTACAGAAAATAATTTGGTCGTACCTTAGAAAATTAAATATAGAACTATGCTATGACACAGCAATTCCATTCCTATGTATATAACCGAAACAAGTGAAAGCAGGTACTCAAACCAGATGTGCACCAGTACAGAATTATCCACAACAGCCAAAAAGTGAAAACAACTCAAGTATCCATCAATACATAAATGGATAAATAAAATGTGGTTTATATGTATAAAAAAATATTATCCAGCCATAAAGAGAAACAAACCTCTGATAGATTCTACATTGACGAACACTAGAATATTATGCTGGATGATACAAGTGAGGTACAAAAGGACAAATACTGTACAATTCCACTTATATGAAATACCTAACATAGGCAAACACAAAGAGATCCAAGTTCATTAGTGATTACCAAGGGCAGTTGAGATGTGGGAATGGAAAGCTATCGCTTACGGAGTACAGGGATTTCTCTTTTTTTAGGGAAATTAAGAAATTTACAAACAGATAAAAAAAAAAAACAGTGCCATCGAGTCGGCTCCAACTCATAGTGACCCTCGAGGTCAGAACAGAAATGGCCCATAGTTTCCAAGGAGCACCTGGCAGATTTGAACTGTTGATCTTTCAGTTAGCAGACATAGAACTTTACCACTATACCACTAGGGTTTCTAAAATTTAATTTTTTTTAATTAAAAAAAATTTAAATCATGGTCTATGAAGGTTGTAGTTTTACTGAAACTACAGATATCAAATAAGTGGTTACAAATGCAACAAGGAGTACAGACAAGGAAAGGGGGAACATGTAATCATGAATCTCTTTTCATGTAAAGTGATCATAGAAATTTTAAAGCTGTATGTAATCTTAAAGATCACTTCCTTCAACAATTTGTACAAAAACAAAAAAGTAAAGCTTAGAGAAATGGCTTGCTATAGGCCACACTGTTAGCTGGTTTTAGGTTTCCTAGCTTTCCTCTTAGCGTCATCCTGGAGCTACAAGAAGAGATCAGAACATAATCTGCAAAAGCCCCTGCTCTTAAGGAAAGAGAGTTTCTGCAAGTCCAAACCCCCATATATCTCTAAAGTATAAAATATAAATCTGTGTAAGTTTTTATAACTTTAAAGTTTGTACACATATCCTAAGGGGGAAGGGTTGTTCCATTAACTAACTTCTCCAAAGGTGCTGAATCAGTGGTGATTGCCAGTTTTCAACTGACTGCAACTCAAAGTTCTCTCAGTCTTACACATGTCAGCTTCCTAAGGTGATCTGATCAGTCAGAATGTCTCCATCACAGACTCGCCAAGGTAACAGTAAGTCTCATCTTCATAATAACTCCTTTAGGTTGCCCTGCTGCTCTAAATTAGGTCATGAGGGTATTCTAAACCACCAAATAAACTTGGAACACAACTTGAATGAATTTCACTTGGAGTTTAAGCAGTTGGGGAGTCAAGTAAGAACCAACACATAAATTTGAGTATTTTAATAGTAAAAACTGTACTATGGGATCAAATATAAAATTCAAACACATTTTAAGATAAATTACGATCATTTAAAACAGACATTTCCGACTGGAGTCAGCATAGAGTCATGTTCCCTAAACTCTCAGGTTCTGCTAGAAACTTTGAGAACAGAGGCTAAAGAGATATCTCACCATAAGGATTCTTCTAGTTTAAAAAAAAAAAAATCTAGAACCACTCCTATTGCAAGGAGCAAAAGAGCAAAACTACAGAAACAAAGAAAAGATCAGTGCCAAGGGATTTGCTCTAAAGAAGAAAAGACTATTATCTGAAACACACACACACACACACACACAGATAATATCACTTCATCCCCATTAGGAAATAAGTCTTCTAAGAATATGGACAAATTTACGTAAGCGGATTCCTATATATCAATACAGAGAACTCTGGAAAGGACATCAGGAAACAATACCATTTATAAAAGCCCTTAAAAGAGATAAAATATTTAGGAATAAATCTAACCAAGGACACAAAAGACCTATACAAAAAGAAAACCTACAAAACATTACTATAAGGAACTAAAAACGACCTACATAAATGGAATGACGTATAATGTTTATGGATATAGCACAATGTTGAATCTATTCAAAGCAATTTACAAATACAATGCAATCTTGATCCAAACACTAACCATATTCTTTAAAGACATGGAAAAACCAATCACTAACTTTATATGGAAGACAGAAGACTTCAATAAGTAAAGCATTACTGAAAAAGAAGAATGAAGTAGGAGGCCTTGCACTACCTGACTTCAGTACCTACTATACAACTACAGAAGTCAAAACAGCCTAGTACTGGTACAGTGACAGACACACTGACCAATGGAACAGAATCAAGAACAGAGATGTACATCTATCCACCTACAGTTATCTGATATTGGACAAAGGTCCAAAGCCCAGACGTGGGGACAAGACACTTTTTTTGAAAGAAAGAAAAAAAGAAACAAGACACATACCTCACTTTACACACATAATATGGGACATCCAAATTGGTAAAGAAGCTAAAATATCACCATTTGCAGATGACATGAGTTTATACACAGAAAACCCTAAAGAATTCACAAAAAAAAACTACTGGATCTAGTACAATACTTCAGCAAAGCAGCAAAGTATCAGGATACAAGATAAACACACATAAATCAGTGGGATTCCTTTACACCAACAAAGAGACAATCAAAGAGGAAATCTTGAAATCATTACCATTTACTATAGCCCCCAAGATGATAAAATGCCTAGGAATAAATCTAGCAACAGGTTATAAAAGACCTATACAAAAAAAAAAAAAAAAAAAAAAAAAACCCTACAAGACTCTACTCTACTGCAAGAAACTAAAAGTGACTTACATAGGTGGAGAAACCTACCTTGCTCTTCTTGGAAAGGAAGACTTAACACTGAAAATGTCTAAAGTTCCAAAAACGATCTATATTTACAATACAATCCCAATTCAAAATCCAACAACATTTTTTAACGAGATGGAGAAACAAACTGCCAACTTCATATGAAGCGGGAAGAAGCCACAGATAAGTAAATTATTACTAAACAACAATGAAATGGGAGGTCTAACTCTACCTGACCTTCAAAACTACCACACTGCCACAGTAGTCAAGACAGCCTGGTACTGACACAAAAACAGACACACAGATTAATAGAACAGAATTGAGAAACCAAATATAACTTTATCCACCAATGAACACCTGATATTTGATAAAGGGTCAAAGGCTGTCAACTGGGGAAAAGAAAGACTCTTCAATAAATGGTTGGGATAACTGGTTATCCATCTGCCAAAAAATGACACAAGACCCTTATCTCAGACCATGCACAAAAACTAACTCAAAATGGATCAAAGACCTAAATACAAAAGTTAAAATAATAAAAAATCAGGAAAATGCTGGAAACCCTAACCCACGGCAACAACAGTCTACAAAAAACCACCAATGACCCTGAATCATAGGAAATGAAAATATATAACTGGGAACTCTTAAAAATCAAACACTTATACTCATCCAAAGCCTTCATCAAAACAGTAAAAAGACTGCCTACAGAGTGGGAATGAATATTTTCCCCATCATGTTTCTGACCAACACCTAATCTCTCTAATCTACAAGGGCACAGTCAAGATGGTGGACTAAACACACATCTCCCTAAATCCCTCTGGAGACCAAGACCTGAAATGATAATTAAATGGAGCCTTCGAGACACCTAGTGAGCCCTAGGACACAGCATAAAGCTGTTAATTTGTACTTCGTACCACTGAACAGAAAACTTCCTCACTTTCGCTGACTCCCGCTTTTGGTGAGTGCTGGTTTTCACATACTGAAGGTAACTCACCATTTTAACTTTTTCTCCTCAATCTTAATCGGCAGGCATAGCTGAGACTTGACTAGCAGCCAATCTCACACTGCCAGCAGGCAAAATTGCCATATTCTTAGAGCCTGGTTTTAGACTCTGTGCATCTATGCACTTTTGGCCTCTCTTCCGCCTTCGCCATTGAGTAGCCTGTAACAAGGCAGGTGGGGAGATTGTGCGGGACACCATCTTGTTCCACTGGGAGGTAGATATACCCATACAGAGGCCTCAGTTGGACCTAATTTCTAGGCTGGGAGACAGTGCCTTCCCAGAGGAGAGCGTTTTTCTATCAGAAAAGGAGCATTCTACACAGTGGGGCATTCTACAACTGGGGCCCAGCAGCAGAGGCCAACAGGGCAGTAGCCTTTCTGTATTTTGACTAGTTTTTAACATCTGGGGTTGGATATAGAGGTGTTTACTTTGCCAGCTGGGAAGACGGACATGTACACCTGAAAACCTGACTGAATTTGCAAGTTGTCAGATACCTTTTACCTTCCATTTTAAGACAGTGTCGAGAAATAACGGCTGTTCCTCCTCACAGCATCTCTCCCAGCCTCTACTGACTCACATCATGCCCCAAAAGCAACAAACTCTGGATAAAAGCATAACTAAGAAATCACCCACAGCTTCAGAAGGCCCCCAAAAGAAACCACCTCAGAACTTCCCAAAGAATTCTGAAACTATCAGAAAGTGAATACAAAAATGATTATATACATAGCCCTTATAGACCTTATACAAAATGCAGAACAGCAAAATGAAAAATTAAGTAATCTGTTTGATCTGATGGAACACCAGCACTGAAATCCAACAGATCAAGAACAAAATCAAAGACATAGGAACTTGCATTCAAAGCAAAGAAAACAGAATGGAACAAATAGAAAAGAGAATTTCTGATTTGGAAGACAGAGCCACTGACTCCCCCATCTATGAGGAGAAATTAGAAGAAAAAAAAAAAAAAACAAGAAAAAAGAAGAAGCATTAAGAAGCATGTGGCACTCTATTAAGAAGAACAATTCACAATGATTTGGAGCTCCTGAACAGGGCAAGACACCTGAGAACACAGAGAGTACTGCTGTTGAGCTGCAGACAGAAAACTTCCCAGAAATTAAGAAAGAAAAGAATATAGATATCCAAGATGTGTATCAAACACCACTCAACACAGACTGAAAAGAAAGACTCCAGATATATTATAATCAAGCTTCACAAACCGAAACATAAGCAGAAACTGTTAAAAGCAGCAAGGCTCAAAGCAAAGCTAACCTTCGTTGGGATTTCTCATCAGAAACAATGCTGGCACAGAAACAGTGGCATTACACATTTAAAGCCTTGAAGGAGAAGGACTTCCAGTCAAGAATTATATATCCTGCAAAATTATCTTTCACATATGAAAATGAAATTAAGACATATGCAGATAAACAGAAACTCAGAGACACTGTAAAAACCAAACGAAAGCTACAAGAAATACTAAAAGAATCTCTCGGCTTTTGCTTAGAAGAACAAACCACTAACTATATATTTTAGAAGCAAATATAGGACACATCCTCCAGAATCCCACTCAAGTAGAGAAGTCCCCAAACTCAATCAAAGTTACAACAGTGAAAGAAATGACCCAGTGATCATATTAGGAAAACTATGTCATCATATTAAAAACACGGAGGTACTACAATCATTAACAGTCCTTCCCAATGGACTGGAAGTTAATAAGACTGGTAGCAAGTGAAACTGGGTTTATACATAGTTTATTAAGGGGGATCATACAGACAGCCCTAAATCACAATAAAGAAGCAACATATCAAATCAAGAAACATACTACAGGAGTCTCAAAAACCACAAAACCAACCCTGAAAAGGGTGAAAAATCAACTCACAAAGAAAGATGTCCCAGAAAAGATTAATAAGAACAACAGAGAAAAACATCAACACAATATCAACACTTACATTGAATATGAATGGACTGAATGTGTCAGTAAAGAGACAACAAGTGACAACTTGGATCAAAGGACATGACCCATCCATATGCTGCCTACAAGAAACTCACCTCAGACTGAAAGATACTAACAAACTGAAATTAAAGGATGGAAGAATATATATCAAGATAACAATTAACAAAGAAGAGCAGGAGTGGCAATTCTAATCTCAAATAAAACCTATTTTAATGTAAAACCCACCATCGTGGACAAAGATGGACATTTACTGCTGAAAGGTTCAATACACAAGCAGGACTTAACAATATTAAATATTTATGCACCTAATACCAGAACACCTAAATACGTCAAAGAAACACTAACTATACTAAAAAATGAGATCAATTACTCCACAATAATACTGAGAGACTTGAACACTCTACTCTCAATATTGGATAGATCGTCTAGAAAAAAGCTCAGTAAAGACACAGAAGACCTTATTGCCATAATTAACCAACTAGAACTCATCGACATATACAGAACTTTCTATCTATCAGCAGACAAGCAGACAGTTGCACCTTCTTCTCCAGTGAACAATGAACATTCACCAGAACGGACCATGTGTTAGAACATAAAGCAATTCTCAACAAAATCCTACCACCGAATTAATGCAGAGCATCTTCTCAGATCACAAAGCCATAAAAAGTCTAAATCAATAGCAGAAAAAAACATAAATAGAAAGCAGAACTCATAGAAACTGAACAACTTCTTGCTCAAAAAGCCTTGGGTTATAGAAGAAATTAAGGATGAAATAAAGAAATGTATGGATTCCAATGAGAATGAAAACACTTCCTACGAGAACCCATGGGATACAGCCAAAGCCGTGCTCAAAGGTCAGTTTATCTCCATAAATGCACACATCCGGAAGGAAGACAGAATCCAAACAGAAGAACTAACACTACAGCTGGAACAAGTTGAGAAAGAGCAACAGAGGAACCCCTCAGACATCTGAAGAAAACAGATCCTAAAGATTACAGTAGAATGAAACCAATTAGAGAACAGAAGAACAACTGGAAAAAATGACAAGACCAAAAGGTGGTTTTGGGAAAAGATCAACAAAATTGACAAACCACTGGCTAAACTTACTAAACAAAAACAGAAAAGGACACAAATAACCCAAATAAGAAATGAGAGGGGAGTTGTCACCACGGATCCAACAGGAATCAAAAGTAACATAACTGAATACTATGAAAGACTGTACTCTAACAAATTCGAAAACCTAGAGGAAATGGACAAATTCCTTGATTCATATATCACCCCACCAAAACTATCACAAGCTGATGCAGAACAACTTAATAAAGCCATCATAAAGGAAGAGACTGAAAACGTCATCCAAAACCCACCAACGAAATAAAGCCCAGGCCCAGATGGCTTTAACGCAGAATTCTACCAAGCTTTTAGAGAAGTTATCTCCAATACTAGTGAGATTATCTCAAAGTATAGAAAGGAATGAAATACGCCCAAATTCATTCTATGAAGCCAGCATAACCCTGGTACCAAAGCCAGGGAAAGACCCAACCAAAAAGGAGAAGTACAGATTGCTATCACTCACGAATCTAGATGCAAAAATCATCAACAAAATTCTTGCCAATAGAATACAACAACATCAAAATTATCCATCATGACCAAGTCAGATTCATACCAGGGACGCAAGAATGGTTCAACATCAGAAAAACAATTAACGTGATCAACCGGATAAATAACACAAGAGACAAGAATCACCTGATTTTGTCTATTGATGCAGAAAACGCATTTGATAAAGTCCAACACCCATTCCTGCTAAAAGTGCTCAGCAAAATAGGAATAGATGGCAAATTCCTCAATGCAATAAGGGTCATTTACACAAAGCCAATGGCGTGTGTAATCCTGAATGGAGAGAGACTGAAACTACTTCCCTCGAGAATGGGAACTAGACAAAGATACCCACTCTCACCTCTCTTACTCAACACTGGACTAGAAATTCTAGCCAGAGCAATTAGACAAGACCAAGAAATAAAGGGCATCTGCAAAGAAGAAGTAAAAATCTCCCGATTTGCAGATGATATGATTGTATATGCAGAGAACCCCAAGGAATCTATAAGTAAGCTACTCAAACTGGTAGAAGAGTTCAGCAAAGTCTCAGGATACAAGATAAACATAAGTAAGTCAGTAGGATTCCTTTATACCAACAACGAGACTGTTAAGGAGGAAATTATCAAATCAATACCATTTACTATAGCCCCTAAGAAGATAAAGTACCCAGGAATAAATCTAAGTGGAGAAATAAGAGGACTTTACAAAGAGAACTACAAGCCCTTACTATAAGAAACTAAGAGAGACTTACATAAATGGAGAAATCTGCCCCGCTCATGTATAGGAAGACTTAACATTGTGAAAATGTCTATTCTACCCAAAGCAATCTACCAATATAATGCAATCCCAATACAAATTCCTGTGACATTTTTTAATGAGATGGAGAAACAAATCACCAACTTTGTTTGTAAAAGCAAGAAGCCCAGGATAAATAAAGCACTACTGAAGAAGAAGAACACACTGCGAGGCCTCCGACTATTCAACTTTAGAACCTATTACACTGCCACAGCAGACAAACAGCCTGGTACTACTACAAAAAGAGACAGACAGATTAATGGAACAGAATTGAGACCCCTCAGATGACACCATATTCCTATCAACAGTTGGTATTTGACAAAAGCCCTAAGACATTAAACTGGGGTAAAAACAATCTCTTCAACAAATGGTGCTGGCAAAATTGGATATCCATCTGCAATGAACTAACACTCATATCTTACACCTTATACAAAACCAACTCAAACTGAATAAAAGACCTAAATATCAAATCTAAAACAATAAAGCTCATCCAAGAAAAAGTAGGAACAACAATGGAAGTTCTAATACACAATGTAGACACACTACACAATCTGTCAAACAAACTACAAACAGAAGAGAAAACATATAAATGGGAACTATTAAGAATCACTTTTGCTCATCCAAAGACTTTATCAATAGAATTAAAAGGTCATCTACAGAACAGCAAAAAATAAGTGGCAACTATGTGTCAGACCAATGCTTGATCTCCATAATCTATAAGGTACTACAAAATATCATTAAGAAAAAGAAAATCACCCACAGAGTGGGAAAAAATACTTGGCAACTCTATGTCAGATCGACGCCTGATCTCCATAATCTATAAGATACTACAAAATATCAATAAGAAGAAGATAAACCGTCCAATTAAGCGATGGGCAAAGGAGATGGATAGATACTTCACTAAAGAGGAGATCCAGGAAGCCAAAAAACACATGTGGACATGTTCACGATCTTTAGTTATTAAAGAAATTCAAATCTAGACAACAATGAGATACCATCTCACCCCAACAAGATTGGCCACGATCCAGAAAACACAAAACAACAAATGCTGGAGAGGCTGTGGAGAAAGCGGAACCCTCCTACACTGTTGGTCGGGTTGCAAAATGGTCCAGCCTCTTTGGAAGGCAATCTGGCGCTTCCTTAAAAAAATGGATATTGATATACCATTTGACACAGTAATTCCACTACTTGGAATATATCCTACAGATTCAAGGCCTTTCACACCAACGGACACATGCACCAGAATGTTTATTGCAGCACAGTCCACAATAGCAAAAAGGTGGAATCAACCCATATGCCCAACAATAGAAGAATGGATAGGTAAACTGTGGTACATATACTCAATGGAGCACTACGCAATGATAAAGAATGACGATGATTCCAGGAAACATCTCCTAACCTGGTTTCAACTGGAAGACATTATGTTGAGTGAGAGTAGTCAGCAACAAAAGGACAAATACTGTATGAGACCTCTACGATAAGATCTCAAAAACAGACTTGTGTATAGAAGAAAAGACTCTTTGACAGCTGCAAGGGAGAGGAGGGAGGGAGGGAGGGTGAGGCGGGGGAGGGTTTAGTTTAGGTAGTTACTAGAAATCTAGTTGGGAGAAAGCGGTGATAGCACACATTAGGAACAAGAACAACATTAAGTGGACTTCAGCATAACTTGAGTACTCCTTCCATCTTAACTCAATACTGCAAGGATAGAGTAACTGGGGCGGGGGGCAGGGGACCATGCTCTTACGCGAATTCCAGGCCAATTGGCACAACTAGCGTTTTGCTAAGAGAGCTCTCTGCACCCCACATTGGTGAGTGGTGTCTGGGGTCTTAAAAGCTGCCAAGCTGCCATCCGAGGACACAGCAAATGGTCCCAACTCAGCAGGAACGGATGCTCACCGAGGGCCAAAATGGCATGCGGTAAAGACAACCGAGAAGACAGAGACTCACAAGAGTGGGTGCCTACATCGACCTGGGACCGGAAGAATCGGATGGTGCCCGGCCACCACCAGTGATAGCCATGACGGAGCTCACAGAGAGGAGCCTCACTGGCAACACAGGAATAAAAAGAGGTGCATCATGAGATCTCCACTAAAAGACCTCAATTGATGGTCCAGCGGTTTTGGGGTTCCTCTGAGAGCATGGCCCCCGGCCCTGATGCTGCCCGTTCCCATAAATTATAACAAATGTCCACTCTTTGGACAGGAATGGAATGGACTTGGCAATGCAGAGTGACCATATGTTGGAAGCACTTTATGGTTCTATACATCTATAGGATATCATCTTGCTGACCTCTGGCTGGAGGAAGGGGAGTGGACGGAGAGGAGAGGAAAGGAGACTGTTGGGAGGATGAGACATGTATGGAGCAGAGAGGAATAGTGTGCAGTCACCGGACAGGGAGAGCAGTGGAAGCTGCATATAGGGGGGCATGTAAATTTACATGTGAATGTACATTTTCACTCAGTTACGTTAAATAAAAATAAAGAAAGAAAGAAAGAAAGACAAAGAAAATCATCCAATTAAGCGATGAGCAAAGGAGATGGACAGACACTTCTCTAAAGAAGAGATCCAGGCATCCAAAAAACACATGCAGACATGCTCACAATCATTAGCTATTAAAGAAATCCAAATCAAAACTACAATGAGATACCATCTCACCCCAACAAGGCTGGCCATGATCCAAAAATCACAAGACAACAAATGCTGGAGAGACTGTGGAGAAATTGGAACTCTCGTACCCTGTTGGTGGGGTTGCAAAATGGTGCAATCTCTTTGGAAAGCAATTTGGTGCTCCCTGAAAAAAGCTGGGTATAGATATACCATTTGGCCCAGTAATTCCACTGCTTGGAATATATCCTACAGACATCAACTAATACATGCCCATGAATGTTTACTGTAGCACAGTCTACAATAGTGAAAACATAGAATCAACCCAAAATGCCCAACAACGGAGGAATGAATAGGTAAACCATGGTATATATACTCAATGGAACACTATGCAATGATAAAGAACTACGATGATTTTAGGAAATATCTCATAACCTGGTTTCAACTGGAGGACATTATGCTGACTGAAAGTAGTCAGTGACAAAAGGGCAAATATTGTATGAGACCTCTATGATAAGAACTTAAAAACAGACTCATACATAGAAGAAAAGACTCCCTGACAGCTACAAGGGTGGGAAGGGAGGATAGGCAATGGGGGACAGTTTAGATTAGACAGTTGAGAGAAATCTGGTTGGGTGAAATCTGTGATAACACACATTAGAGAGAAGATCTATATTAACTGGACTTCAACATAACATGATTATGCCTCCTATCTTAACTCAATATTGCAAGGATAGAGGAGATGGTGCGGGGGGCTGGGGACCATGCTCTCACAGGCAGTCGAGGCCAACTGACACAACTAGCGTTTTCCTAAGAGAGCCTTCTGCACCCCACATTGGTGAGTGGCGTCTGGGGTCTTTTTAAAAGCTGCCAAGCTGCCATCTGAGGGTACAGCAAATGGTACCAACTCAACAGGAATGGATGTTCACCAAGGACCACAACAACATGGGAAGAAGAGAATCCACAAGACACAGAGACTCATGTGAGTGGGTGTTTACATTGACTCGTGACCAGAAGAACCAGATGGTGCCCAGCCACTACCAGTAATAGCCGTGATGGAACTCCCAAAGTTGAATCTCACTGGCAACACAAGAATAAACAGGGATCCACCCTGCGATCTCCACGAAAAGACTGCAACTGATGGTCCACGGGCCTTGGCATTCCCCTGAGAACATGGCCTCTGGCCCTGATGCTACGCCTGTCTATAAATCATAATGGAGGTCAACTCTTCGGACAGGAATGGATTGGACTTGGCAACACAGAGTGACCATATCATGTGTGCACTTTGTGGTTCTATGCATCTACAGGATGTTGTCCTGCTGACCTTCCACTGGAGGTGGGGAAGTGGGTGGAGAGGATGGGATACAAGATTGTTGGGAGGATAAGACATGTATGGAACCGAGAGGAAGAGCGTGCTGTCACCAAGCAGGGAAAGCAGTGGGAGCTGCATATAGGTGGGTAGGCAAATTTATATGGGAATGTACATTTTCATTCAATCATAATCAAAAAAGAAAAAGATACTGGAAAACCTGAACAAGCAAAAGAAAAATAGCCCAATTAAAAAAATGGTCAAGAGACATGAGCAGGCACCTCACCAAAGAGGACACAGAGGTTGCCAATGGATACATGAGGAAATATGAACACTATCCATCAGAGAAATCCAAATCAAAACTATAAAGAGATACCATCTCACCCCAACAAAGCTGTCAGTACCCTAAAAAACACAAAATAATAAATGCTGGTGAGGATGTGAAGAGATTAGAACTCCTCTCCATTGTTGGTGGGACTGTAAAATGGTTCAAACACTGTGGAAATTGATTTGGCGCTTCCTTAGAAAACTAGAAATAGAAATACTGTACAATCGAGCAATCCCACTCCTTGGAACATATCACAGAGAAATAATGGCCACCACTCAAACAGATACATGCATGCCAATGCTCACTGCGACTCTCTCTACAACAGCAAAAAGTTGGAAGCCACTTAGATACCTATCAACAGATGAATGGTTAAACAAACTATGGTATATTCATACAATGGAATATTATACAACAAGAAACAATGATTGCCTCCAGAAACATTTGTCAACATGGGACCATCTAGAAGAAATTATGCTAAGCGAAATTACCCATCACAAAAGGATGAATTTTGTATGACACCATTATTGCAAGCATGCAACAATCATTTAAGCACAGAAGAAATCAGTATCTGATTTCCACAAGAGTGGAAAGGGTGAAGGGAGATGGATATTTTACAAATCAACAGTTAGGATTAGGGTTGGGTATAGGACATGACAGCACACACTAGAAATGGGGTACTCACAACTACTCAAATTCAAAACCAAATTGTTCCCTTAAAGTGGTCTACCTCTTTGGAAGGACAGAGAAACAGGGTCTGGGATCAGGGGACCATGCTCTCAAGGGACATCTAGACTAACTGGCAAACCCAAGTTTTCTCTACCCTGTCTTAATTAAGCCCATTTGATACTCATTCTTATCTACTTCAACTCCCTTCTTCACGCATGGCCTTTACGTGGCCCAGACTCTTGAGAAGATCAGCCTGGGTGGTTTCAGTTGATCTTAAAGACAGTGAGCTACATAACCAAATGACCTACAAGCCAAAGTTTATAGGTTCCTAGGAAAAAGTAAGGAAAACTCAGTCAGAGCAGGAAGGCCACAGTGAGCAAGCAGGCAAAAGAGCCCAGTAAAGCCAAAGAGTCAAAACACAACGTAACAACTAGAGTGGTAAACTGGAAAGAGACAGGGGAGACACCAGTTGTCACCTAGGTCAGGATAGGAAGTGGGTAAAAATGTACTCCATATCAAAATCAAATTTAAGTTCAGTACTCTAACTCAGCAAGCATGTAAAAAGGAGGCATTTGCTCACTTCTGTAGAACTATACTTCAACTTACTGAAATGAAAATAACACTATTTTAATAACGGTAAAGGGGAAACTCTTGATAATTCAAATCATTTGTCTAACACTCCGACAGTTAACTCCTTACCCTCTCACTCTCCTTTCAACAGACAGAAAAGAACACTTAATAAGAATCCTTTCACATGTTCTTACTAGGCATGTCTCTTGCAAGGATCCCTTAAAGCATCCCTCAGAACCAGAACAGAGCTTATGAAGTTGGAACACCAAAACTGCTACTACACATTCAGGCGAAACTACAAATTTTAAGAAGTCCAGTTAAGTCTTTTAACTGAATACCAGCAGCAAACAATCACCTCCTGTCTTGTTTCTTCACACATTGTGTTCATTCTTCATGATCTTGCCTAAGCACATCAGTGGAATTCAGTCAGGACTGTGTCAAAAGATGCATATAGCCATGCCAAGCCAGCCAAGTGCCGTCTATATATATATATATATATGAAACATAAATTTTAAAACTGTGAAACAAGCCAAGCATAGGTTCCCCTACCTAGGTTACTAGTCCATTGACAATTTCTATACTTTGTTTTGCTCTTGAATCTGTTGCTATAACCAGTATACAGAGAAAGAAATCCAGGCAAGTTGGGAATACTGGATGGTGGTCTCAGATATATGATTTATTTCATCAGGGAGACTTGGAAAACCCGGTGGCACAGGTGTTAAGTGCTACATCTCCTAACCAGAAGGTTGGCAGTTCAAATCCACCAGGCATTCCTTGGAAACTCTATGGGCAGTTCTATTCTGTCTATGGGGTCACTATGAGTTGGAAACTGACTTGACAGCAGTAGGTTTGGTCTTTTGGTTTATCACTGACTTTGAAAACTGTCTTAACTACCCTGAGGCTCCTGAACCTAATCTTCCAAACCAGAAGACCTCTCTGCCCTGCCTGTTAAACCCAAGCTATCGATGAAAGTGAAAAACAATATACTCAGAGCATGATGAAAAGCACAAAGTGGTAAATAAATGCAACAAAGAACACCAGTTAATAGAGCATCAACATATGTCACCCTAACCAAAAAAAAAAAAAAATTGCTGAAAAATCTTATAATTGGATTTCTAATCCAAGATTGATAACCTCAACTACAAGGCAGGTACAAAAATTCCGGGAGAAGCCCTCACTCAATGAGAATATTACCTGGTATTCTGAACTGATAATGGAGCTAGGAGAGGGAAGAAATTCAGTTATTCATTTAAGAAATACTGAATGAGCACACACCTTAAGCTGAGCCATCTGCTGTTTGTTGAGGCTATAACAGCACCAACAGACAACATGGGGGGAGCAGTGACAGGAACTCAGTGTAGATGCTTTCAAGATGCCTGAGCATGATGGAGGTAAGAGCTGGGAAGGGATTTTTCTTTTTTTAAATACGTAACATGCGAGACTTGAGTATATTTAAATGCTAACAGGAAGCGGTGTTGCAGTGGTTAAGAACTCAGCTGCTAAGCAAAAGGTAATTCAAATCAACATGCTGTGCCCTGGAAACCTTATGGGGCAGTTATCCCATAGGCTGACCTTGAGCTAGAATCAACTTGGCAATGGATTTGTTTTTGTTTTTCATTTTAGCAAACAGAAGATGAAGACTCAAGAGAAAAGACAGAACAATGACAGGCAGGGTGAGGCAGGACGTAAGGACCAGAGTACACAAAAACACATGCTTTTTTAAAGAGACTTAGCACATAATAACGGGAAAGCTTAAAATGAGGCACGCCAGAGTATATGTCAGCAAATGTTCCATGGAGGAAGTGATTTAAATTACACAGAACAGTGGTAGACAAAATAATGGCCTCTAAATATGTCCATGTCCTAATCCCTAGAACCTGTTAAACATGCTGTGCTATATGTCAAAAGTGAAATTAGGCAGCAGGTGAATAAAGGGTGCCATCAGTAGACCTTACCAATAGGGAGATAATCTTGAATAATCTCCTGAATGCAATGTAATTACAAGGATCCTTAAGGTGGAACAGTGATGTGGTATGAGAAAAATCTGGCTGGCTGCTGCTGGTTTAGGAAATCAATAGAGCCAGGGACCACAGGTAGGTTGTAGAAGCGGGAAAATACAAGGAAACTGATTCTTCTCGAGAACCTCCAGAAAGAAATCCACTCCTGCCAACACCTTCATTTTAGCTCAGCAGTATCTCCATCAGACTTGTGAACCACAAACTGTATTTGCATTCTTTTAGGTTACTAAATTTGTAATGACTTGTTATAGCAGTTACAGGGGAAAAAAATACAAGGGGTCTCTCTAACACAAGAAGAGAAGCATTATCTCAAAAAAATTATAAAAATAAATTTGAATATTAAAGTAGTGGTCATTAGGGTACTCAAAAAGATTCCCGGTGGCTCTGTTGTTAAGCAAAAAGTCAATGGTTCACACCTGCCAGCAGTTCTGTGGAAGATGAGACCTGATGAACTGCTGCTGGAAAGATTACAGTCTGTGAACCCCAGAGAGTAGCTCTCTGTCGTACTCGGCCAACCCTCAAACAGGGCTGTTACGCAGAGGAATAAATCTGACAGCACACAAAAACAACATGGTAGTCAAGCTGGTGAAAGACGGGCTTAGTAAATTCTTAGGCTCCATGCTATCATTCCCAATACGACCTACCCCCAGGTGATCCCCTTTTCAACAACTACCACAGCTGACAGTTTCCACCTTGCCCAAACGTGGTATGTTCTGGTTTCACAGGAAAGATGTGAACTTTTAAATTCTCAAAATTCACTTGCATTTTATTTCATAAGCACTACTATTTTTATACATTCCTTACCTTACAAGAACAGTGAATACTATCTTGACTAACTAATCGTACGTAGCGCCTTGCATAGTGTCAAGAAAGACGTGAGACAGCCAGTTCTGCTATGACACTTGTTTGCGAATTTGAGTATCACTAACATCTTAGAAAACAACTGATCACAATGCGAATGTATCCTTTAGTGTATGATTTCAAGTGAAAAACTAAGTGAATGCACACAACTGTACCCAAGTGATCTCAGCTGCAGAGAAATATATAAAACGTACACTCGCACACCTCAAACATCTACCAGCTAACTCAGTTCACTGTTATGAGCCACACTCATCCTTACACGTGTTACTTTTCTTCCTATTTCAGAAAACTCCCCTTATATCACTTTACTACCACCTTTCCAATATCTACTTTCGCAAGCAAACTTCAAGCCTTCAAGTTTAAATTGCGCCCCCATACACTGCACTATTTACATATTACTTGTCATTTATCAGTTCATTTGTCATGAACAGTGTCATTTATCTTATTTATGTCAGTCATTTTTGTTAGGTTTCTATCCATGAGTCGGATCCGACTCGACGGCACTTGGCGTGGCTTCATCTTTTTTAAAAACATATAACTAAAAAGTATTTTTAGTGTTGTATCCATAATCCTATTTTTAGCACCAGCCCTGTGATTTTTATTGTACAGTGTTGTATTATGCAGTGACTTCTTGGAAACCAAATGCAGTTACTATAGCAAAACTGACCACACAACAAATAAATCTGATTTTCATAGAATTTGAAAGTGATAAACATCACTGTTGTTCTAAGACTATCTCTCAAACAAAGTATATGTACCTCAGGGAATACAGCAGAGTGCTAGAGAATGCAAAGTCACTGACTAGACTTGGCTCCATTCCCAAAGCATTCATTTTGCTGAGATATTTAGAAAATTAATCACTTTATATAAAACAATCACTGCTACATGATGGCAATTGGCTTGGCTGTCTATATCATACAGTGAAATACAAAAACATGCATAAATTTTGAAGAAAATCAATGCTTTGAAGAAAGTTTAGATTTAGACAATTACTGTTATCTGTATCACTAGGGAAACTGTGAGAGAAAACTCTGAAAAGCACTACTCTAAGCAAACTTAAAATTCCCCTTGCTGACGGAGACTAATAAGAGAAACGATGAAATCACGTCGGCTGCTGTGTAGAGAAAAAAGTAGAGGAGACCTGCTAGAAGGCTAATGCCCACATCTGAATGGATGGTGATGACTCAGACAAAGGCAGCGGGTCGGGAGGTGCTGAGAAGTGCTCCGATTCTCGACACCTTTCAAATCTAGAGGCAAAAGAATATCCTGAGGGATTAGAAATCAAGTACGAGGAAAAGAATAAAGGATGATTACAAATTTTAGGGTCTGAATAAAAGACATGATGAGGCTGCCACACATGAGATGTTAAAGATCGCAAAGAAGAGTCAGTTTCGGTATGGGGTGAATGGGAAGATGAAGAGTTCAATTTTAGCTATGTTTAGCTTAAGAAGACTACCAGGCATTCAGGTAGAGATGTCTTAATAAATATGAGTTGCCTTTCTTCCTCTGTATCTAGATTTTTAAAGTGATCTATCCAAAACCACATAACCAATTAGAAGTGGGAAAGAAAGGTCTCTACTCCTAGTCCAGCGCTCCTCCTAGTAAATCATCACAGATAATAGATTACTTTCTGTCATAGATTGAATTGTGTCCCCCCAAAAATAAGCATAGGCATGTGGCTCGGCCATGATTCCCAGTATCTTGGGACTGTCCTGCATTTGTGGTTTTCCTATGCTGTATGTTAAAGGATTAGGGTGGGACTATAAATCCCTTTAGAGGATCACCTCCCTGCCTCACTGTAAAGGGAGTTTCCCTGGAGTAAGGCTTGTCTCACCCTGAATCTTTTCATCCTGCAAGAGATAAAAGGAAAGGGAAGCAGGGTGAGAATTGGGAACCTCACACCATCAAGCAAGCAAGCAGCACTGGGAGAAGAGCATGTCCTTCAGACATGAGGTTCCTGCACCAAGATGCTCCCTGGACAAAGACTGATGCAATATTCCTCCAGAGCCAACAAAGGGGAATACCTTCCCGTGGAGCAGACATCCTGAATTTGGACTTACAGCCTACCGGACCATGTAAGAATAAACCTTCCTTTGTTAAAGCCATCCACTTTGTGGTATTTCTGTTAGAGCAGCACTAGCTGACTAAACACTTTCTGTTAGAAAAGACTTATATTGATGGATCTGTAATAAATCAGTATTTTATTAATAAACCAATTATAACATTCAGTTCAAACAATTACATCAGATCTATTCATCTTATTGTAAACAGTGAGAATTCTATGGAGAGACAAGCTCAAGATGGCAGAACAGCCAGATGTTTCCTGAGACCCCTCTTACAACAAAGACCTGAAAAAAAAAAAACACATGACTTCACTATATCTTACAGTCTAGTAGCCCTGAACATCAAAGACTAAGTAGAAGACTTAGACTAAGGGGCAGGGGAAGGAAAAGACAGTTTAGAAGAAGCATGGATTTTCCAGAATTGACCTGGCCAGTACCCTGCAGGCTGTATCTGCTGGCACAAACAGGCTGAGGTAAGCAGTAGCACTCAGGACAGGTTTTCCACATCCAAAGAAGCCAAGTGGAGGAGAATGTGCACAAGGCTGCAGAGCCACTGGTAAGCAACACTGGATCTGCAACTGTTAAGGGCAAGTATCTAACCTACCACACAGAATCAAAACAGCCCTTTCATCCCTGGGACGTGCTTCCCTCTCCTTTACCCTCACCCTCTCCACTCTGCCCTGGTCACACTCTGGCTTCAGCAATTACTGTGCCCTCTGGGCCAAAAGTGGGACATGCTGCATACCCTGAACCAGTCTCCTGGCTTCAGAGAAGGAATAATGAACAGGAAAAAAATAACATGCCCCTTCCCTTAACCCTACCTCACACAGAGGTAGGTTTAAACAGACTCCGCACAGAGACAGGCACCAGGGTTCCTGGACTCCGAGTCCTTCTCACCCCACCCACACATATGTGGCAACTCATTAGCCTAGGACAACAGGATAGTCACCCGGCACCCATTTCCACTGAAACAGCTATGGGGCAGCAGCCAATACACGACACTGGACATCACCCTGCTCATTACACAGGGTCCTCGTATCAAGGGCCTGAGAACCAGTAGCTCCACCCACACCACATAACCACCTATGACCAGAGTCTCAGAATAAATGGTACCTCACAGTCCTTACAACCAGCACTGGGTGCCCAAAGTTTAGCTACAGAACCCACCTAGCTATGTGCTCTAGGGAACACGGACATGTCTTGTACCCAGGCACTCTGGGACAGCTGTCATTCCCCTACCTTACTGAGCACATAACCCCCTACTGTGGTCAGATATCTGCGCCTGTTCCAGTCACCCCTACATAGCCTTGCCCATCTGTTTCAGTCAGCTAGGACTGCTCTAACAGAAATACCACAGAGTGGATGGCCTTAGGAAAGGAAGGTTTATTCTTACACAGTTCGATAGGCTGCAAGTCCATATTCAGGGTGTCCTCTCCAGGGGAAGGCTTTCCCCTTGTTACCTCAGGAGGAAAGTCTGGTATTGCATCAGTCTTTGTCCAGGGAGCATCCTGGCACAGGAACCTCAGGTCTGAAGGACGCGCTCTTCTCCCGGTGCTGCTTTCTTGATGGTGTGAGGTTCCCAATTCTCTGCCTGCTTTTCTGTCCTTTTGTCTCTTGCAGGCTGAAAGGATTAAAGCTGCGGCAAGCCATACTCCAGGGGAACACCCTTTACAGTGGAGCAAGGAGGTGATCTAAAGGGATTTACAGTCCCACCCTAATCCTTTAACATACACTTTAGGAAAACCACAAAATAGAGGACACTTACAAGATACTGCGAATCACGGCCCAGCCACATGGCCACACCTATTTTTGGGGGGACACAATTCGATCCATGACACCATCTGAGGGCTGTAAGTGAGAGCCTGTACCATACCCTCAGTGACTGCAACAAAGGGCTTAAGTGTAAAAACAGTTGTGGGCATGGTGCAAGACTGAGCAGTGTTTCATAACGTTGTTCATGGGGTTACTGTAAATTAGAACCAGCTTGATAGAACCTAAGAACAACTCTCAGTAAATGTGCCAAGGAGGGACACAGAAAGACACGGAAAGTTCTTCCTTCCCTTCTACTTGGAGTTCTGTTCTTATCAATCACTGTCTGTAAAAGGTACCAACCAAGACTTACAGTAAGTTGTGGAGAACGACATCAAAACTTCAGTCCCTTCTCCACTGACAGCTTTGTCTCACGTGCTGCCTCCGTATGGATCACTTCCGGTCACACAGTAGCTAATCAATGTGCTTACTGACTAACTGAGTGTTTAGGAAACATTATCATGAAGAAGTCTGCATAATATACTGTAGCCACTCTCAAAATGTTTACCTACTTGACTCACCTCCTTTTTGCTTCACTAGGCAAGAAAAATTTGAAAACAGTTTGCTACAACATTTTTTAGAGTACAGAACTACTGAAATTGAAACTGTTCATTCTTCATGTTTTCTCCTTTCTTGTTCATGTGCATAGACTTGACACAAGTACAACTCTATTAATTTCTGAATAATAGAGAAAAGTCCTGTATTTGAAAAGGGAGACAGTACAGCACAAGGACTGAATGTTGGCTCCACCACTTAATAGCTTTCTGAACAAGTCACTTAGGCTCGCTATACTGGTTTCATTCTCTTTAAAAGAAAAAACACAATAATGCCTATCTCACAGCATTTGAGACATAAATTAAGTAGAATGATCTAGAACAACGTCTAAATGATAAGTGCCATGTTCATGTCAGCTACTGTTATTTTTTATTTAAACTGCAAAACCTCCAACTGAGTAATTATCAGGGTACAGGCATAAACAATTCTGTGACTAAGTCTTTCAATCATCTACGTAACTGCTAATCTGTTAGCATTTTTACATTAAACAAAGAGGCAGAGCAAAATGGAGTTCATTCTTTGGCCCACAGTGATCTACCATGGAGGTCCAGACTTGTTATCTGACAGGATGAGGAAGAGAAAGACTCATGTCCCTCCTGTATGGCTTCTTGAGGATGCTGTCACATATCAGAACACAGCTTTTCTTCGGATGCCTGGAATTTTACTGCCTCAACACCTGCACATATATATATGCCAACACTAATCTAGGCATTGCCTGCCTAGTTTCCAACTGCATATAGTATATTACAGTCTAGCTCTTGTGATAAAAGCTTATCTAATCAAACACATTAAATCATTTTTGGTCTTCTCTTATAAAAACATCACTCCTGAGTCTTAGGATGGGAAAGGAAAGAATGGAAGTATATGAGAGATTTCCAGCTGATGTATACAAGGACAAGAGTTTGAGCCAGCAGGCAGGAGAGCCAAAGAAACAGAAATGAAGTCACTGATTTGGACCAGCTCCAAAGAAAACCAAAGTTTTCACTTATTTCCCTTTTCTCTAATCCTTTCCTTCTTTTTATGAGTTAGATGTCCTGTCATCCGGGAATTGTCAGCGATATATTGTGTGAGAAACATTTTTATCAGCGGGAATAAAGAACAAATCTACATTTTTCCTGTTGGAATGATAAAACCCAACAAGCTCTGAAGTTGGCTTATTCATCAGAAATACCATATTACCACTTGGGTATAGTAATACCGAACTAGATGGGACAAAATGTGCTTAGCTGTTCTATGAGGTTCATGTGGAAATGTAACCTTTGCAAAATTTATAGTGTGGCCAGTCTGGCCATACACAAAACTGAATAAATCAAAAGATCATCCAGTTGAATTAATTTCTCTTTTCTTCCCTCTCCCCACATTTGTGTATATATACCCACCACACCCACACAAAACTAGACTAAATCAAATCAACCAAATCAATACAAACTGTATATACTGAAATTATACCATGTGTAAGTATTGTAGTGGTACTGTACAAGTTATGAAGAATCCTAAGAAATGGTCCCTTTCCTCAAGAAGCTTACTTATTTAGGTTACAAAAATGAGTAAAAGGTAGGTTTTAGGTATTCTGTAAAATTACTGATTTTATTTTTTATACTTCAGACTCCTATGAATATATTTTTGCTAAGTATACTTATCTTTGTTGTGATGAGTAAGTAAGATAGATATTTTGCACAATAAAAGGCTGTATAACTAGAGATTAAAAAGGTAGGCTTGAGAATCAAATTGATAAGGGTTTGAATCCCAACTCGGCTGAATAACCTTGGTTTATTTAAATTCTAATACTCAGTTTCCTCATCTATATAAAGGGGATCATAAAAGTACATAACCCACAGTATTTTTGTGAGGATTAAGGAAAGTGGCAAACATAAAGCACTTGACATATAAGGACTGCCAATTAAGTCTACGAACTCATGCTAAAAAAACTGCTACATACCTCGCTGCTGAATGTCACTATGGTACCTTCAAAGTACCTGGGAACCTAGTTACCTACCCCAGCACCTAGTCCACCCTTCAAAGCAATTTTGGAATTCTTTCACTTAGAACAATTAAGATTGTGGACGTAACTGTCAGACCTCATACTGTAAGCATTCAATGAATGTTAAATTATATGTTTAATAACATTACTTCATCCCTATCACCAAATTTCAAACTCTTTTCTGCTCAGTAGTACATCTATTCCCAACCACAGTATAAACTTTGATTACTATTTACTTGGTACACATATGTGAGTATTCATGCAATTAAATTGCTACCACTTTTTCAAAGTTTCATTACCTGTTTTTTAAATAAAAAAGATTTTGTGCTTCAACAAAGCTTCTTACCCCCAATTCAGGCCATTAATGTACGGTAAGCAATAAAATCAGATAATCTAGATGGTCTCAGGTTTATATCACTACTGACAGAACCCCCCAAATTTTTAACACCTTAATAATATTCAACAGTAGCATGGTTTGAATCTTTTTTCAGACCTATAGACCAAGGTCACAAT
Organism: Heterohyrax brucei; assembly: GCA_028571685.1. Lineage (NCBI taxonomy): Eukaryota > Metazoa > Chordata > Mammalia > Hyracoidea > Procaviidae > Heterohyrax > Heterohyrax brucei. The sequence continues at coordinate 135,094,521 of CM053148.1, read as the reverse complement.
CACTTCATGGTATATTTTCCCAGTAGAAACAATACGTCCTACAAGATGGTTATGTTTATACAGTTTTCTTATTCTTTCTTTTACTATAGTTTAAAATTGAAAATTGATTATAAGATACATTAGAGACATAAGGCCCCTAACAAAGTTCTAAATTTGGAGGTAGAAGATCTGAGATCAAATCTCATCACCACCATTCACCAACTATGTGATATTCATTCATCTATCTTTACAGTAATTATTTACTGAGACTTAGTTTTAATCCAGGAGCCCTGGTGACACGGTAGCAAACAGCCTGGCTGCTAACCAAAAAACTGGCAGTTGAAATCCACCAGCTGCTCCTTGGAAATCCTATGAGGCAGTTCGACTCTGACCTACAAGGTCATTATGAGTCGGAATTGACTCTGGGACAACAGGTTTTGTTTGTTTGCCTGCCTGCCAGCTTGCCTGTTTGCGTGTTTGTTTGTTTTAATGAGTCAGGAGGTGTCTGAGGCCCTAGGAAGATAAAGATGAACTATATTTAAATCAGATTTTTTTTCAGAGGTTGAGGAAGCAGCGGATCATGGAGAGTCCCAGCAATCTACTTGCACAGGATCACAGCCATTGAAAACCCTACAAAACACAGTTCTACTCAGGTATACACGGAGTCACTATGAGTTACAATCAACTTGATGGCAACTGGCTTGTTTTTGTTTTTTAGCAGACCATGGAAGACTTCCTAGAGGAAATGATCACTAAGTCGAGATCGAAAAAGAAATATGATTTAGCCAGGCAACGAGGAAGACAGCATAAGCCATGAGAGTGGTCTATGAAAGAACGTGGCTGAATTATTGAGTTTGAGAAGGGAAGAGAATACAGATAAGGCTAGAGGCTTAAACAGAGGCTGGAACATGAAGAGTCTCGTGAACTATGTTAATCTTGATGTTAAGAGCAGCAGGGAACCATTAAATGGTTTTATAAAACGAAGGGACATGATCAGATTTATTCCTTAGAAAGACTTCTGGCCAGAGTGCACAGAATGGATCAGGGAGAAGACAGTTCTACTGGCAAGTCTTTAGAGCAAGAAAGAGCAGCGACAATGGGGACAGATGGAAACACACAGAATCAAGAGACACTTAGGAAATGAAAGGGACGGAACAAATAAAGTGAAAAGGGGAATCTAGGCAATTAAATGGATGGTGGTAACATTCACTGGTGAAGGGAACTCCAAGGTAGAAACAGATTTGTGAGGAAATGATAAGATCAGCTTTGAGTACACCAAGCTTGAAGAGATATTAAACAAGTTATTCTGGATCCAGTAGACTATGAAAGTTGGTTGAGATGATCAGGAACTGTTTGTTGACTTTAGGAAATAAAAAATTAAATATGCATATTAAAATGCAGTATTTACTTAAAGGATGTGCTTTGTGAATGATGTCTAGGAAACACTTGCTTAAAATAATCTTTTGCATGGGCACAGAAATTATAAACATCTAACATGCTAAGCAAACTCCCTATTTAAAAAAAGGGACAGAGGGCAGAGTCAAGTTGATGGACTAGACACATGTCTCCTTAACTCCCTCTGAAAACTAAGGGCAGGACTGATAATTAAACGGATCTTTCTGGACACCCAGTGAGCCCTAGGACATGGCACAGGGCTGTCATTTTGGACTACATGCCAATAGGAAACTTCTTTTCTTTCGCTGACCTCCACACTTGTTGAATGGCTGGCTTTTGTGAACTGAAGGTAACTACCAGCTTTAACTATTTTCCTTTTTGTTAGCCTGTGACAGCAATCGGGCTTAACTGCCAGCAAAGTTCTGCCACACTGCTGACGTGACCAGAGGGTGGAACAGCCACACTTTGAGAGACTGGCTCTAGACTCTAAGCACCACTGCCCCTCCACCCCTCTTTACGAACCTCCGCCACTGATTCGGTTTATTTCACAATGGGGGGAGAGCCTCTGCAGGACGCCATCTTGTCCGACTGGGAGGTGGATCTACCCAAACAGAGGCCTCAGCAGGACCTAATACCCAGGCTGGGAGGCAGTGCTAGCCTAGGGAGCACTTACCCAGAAGAAAAGCTGTGCTTAGCACAGTTTACTCCTTGGGTAGGGCCCGGCACCTGATGACAGCAGGGCAGTAGCCTATCCATACTTTGAAGTAGATCACAGCATCTAGGGACAGATATAGAGGTGCCTCCATTGTAGGCTGGACAGAGGGGCATGCACACCTGACAGCCTGACTTTCTGGAAGCTGTCAGATGGCTTTTACCTTTCAAAATAAGACTACCTAGAGAAATAACTGTGGTGCAGCCTGACGGCATCTCTTCCAATCTTGACTGACCCACAACATACATAGGGGCAGTTGACAGCCTTCCAGTGACTCTGTAAGTAGGGCTTTGTCTTTGCCAGCCAGGAGGTGGAGCCTGCTATCACAAAGATTCCACTGGGCCCAGTCCCTGGAGTACATAGAGGTAACTGGTGATCAACTTCTACTTCAGCTCCTATTAAGACAACGCCAGAGAACTTAAACAACCTCTAGACGCCCAAAAAACAACAGACCTTGGCTCGACACTTAAGGAGAAATCCAACCATGGCTCCAGAAAGCTCCAAAAAGTAAGAAGCAAAGAACTTCCAACATGAAGAAGCCTTTCTGAAACTTCCAGAGGTCGAATACGAAAGAACTATACAGAGAGCCCTCCTAGATCTTATATAAAATGCTGCAGAACAAAAGGAAAAATTAAGCAAGCTGTTCAAATTGACAGCACTCCACCATTCTGAAATCCAACACATTAATAACAAAATTAAGGAATCAGAAAATTCAATTCAAAGCCAAGAGAACAGAAGTGAACAAATGGAAAACAGACTTTCTGACTTGGGAGACAGAACTACTGACACCAGCATTTACGAGGAGAAATCATCAGAGAAAAGACACAAGAAAAACAAAAAGCATTAAGAAGCATAGGGGGCTCTATCAAGGGGAATAATCTAAGATTAACTGGAGTGCCTGAACAAGAGAGGACATCTGAAAACACAGAGACGATTGTTGTTGACTTGCTGAAAGAAAACTTCCCTGAAATTATGAAAGAAGAGAACATAGATATCCAAGATGCATATCAATCATACAATATAGACCCCCAAAGAAAGACTTCAAGACATATTACAATCAAGCTTAACAAAATGAAACATCAACAGAAACTCTTAAAGGCAGTGAGACTCAAAGCAAAGCTAACATTCAGAGGAAAGCCCTGCTGGCCTTCATCTGACTTCTTGGCAGAAACCATGTTGGCATGGAGGCAGTGGTTCGCACATTCAAAGCCTTGAAGAAGAAAAACTTCCAACCAAGAATTATATATCCTGCAAAATTGTCTTGCAAATAGGAAATGAAATTAAGACCTTGACAGATAAACAGAAACTCAGACACTGTAAAAACCAAACCAAAGCTACAAGACATACTGAAAGACACTCTTGTCTTAGAAGAACAATACCATTAACTCCATGTTTTAGGAGACACTACAGGACACATCGTCCAGAAACCTATGGAGTTAGGGAAGGCACAAAACCCCAACCAAAGATATAAAACTAAAAAAGTGATCCTGTGACCATATCATGAAAACTACAACACTATCACACTAAAAAGAGAGATATATTACAGTAGTTATAGTCTGTCCAGATGGAGAGGAAGTTAGTAAGATATTTAGAAGTTAAAATCAGGTTTAAACATACATTATTAAGGGGGATCATAGGGGTAGACACAAAGCACAACAAAGAAGTGACATATCAAAACAAGAAACGCAAGAGTCTCAACACACAAAACCAACACTGAAGAGAGTGAAAAATCAATCCATAAAGAAGAGTGTCCCAGAATAGAATAGTACAAGTAACAAACATCAACACAAAAGAAAATACAGCAAAATGACAGCACTAAACACATACCTGTCAATAATTACATTGAAGATAAATGTACTGAACACTCCAGTAAAGAGACAACAAGCGACATCGACATCTTGGATCAAAAGACACGACCTGCCTGTATGTTGCTTACAAGACACTCACCTTAGACTTAAAGATGTGAACAAACTAAAAATTAAAACATGGAATAATATATACCAAGCTAACAATATACAAAGAAGAGCAGGTATGGCAATATAGATTATACTGTTAAAAAAAAAAAAAAGCTCAATAAAGACACAGAAGATCTTACTGCAACAATTAACCAACTAGAGTTCATTGACATATACAAAACTTTCTATCCATCATGTTGAGTGAAATTAGTCAGTAGCACAAGTACTCAAAAACTGACTCATGTATGGAAGAAAAGACTCTGATGGCACAAGGGAGGCAAGGGAGAGAGGGAGGGAGAGGGCTGGTTATAGATTAGATAGTTGACAGAAATTTGGTTGGGTGAAATCAGTGATAGCACACATTAGAAAGAAGATCAATTTAACCGGACTTCAACATAACCTGAAAACTCTTCCAACCTTAACCCAATAGGTAAGGACAGAGTAGCAGGGAATGGGGTCCAGGGGCCATGCTCTCAGAGGACATCAAGGCCAACTAGTGTAACTAGCCTATTGCTAAGACAGTCCTCTGTACCTCATAATTGGTGAGTGGCATCTGGGCCTTAAAAGCTAGCAAGCTGCCATCTGAGGTACACCAAATGGTTCCAACTCATCCAGAACACATAATCACCAAGGACAAAAATGACATGGGGGAAAGAGAACCCAAAAGACAGAAAGACTCATATGAATGGGTGACTATATCAACATGTGACCAGAAGAATCAGACTGTGCCTGGCCACCTCCAGTGACAGCTGTGATGGGGCTCACAAAGTTGAGTCCCAGTGGTAATACGAGAACAAGAAGGAGTTGTCATGGATTGAATTGTGTCCCCCCAAAAATAGGTGTAGCCATGTGGCTGGGCCCTGATTCCCATATCTTGTGACCGTCCTCCCTTTTGTGTTTTTCCTAAACTGTATGTTGAAGCATTAGGGTGGGGCTGTAAATCCCTTCATAGGATTAACTCCCTGCTCTCCTGTAAAGGGAGTTTCCCTGGAGTATGGCTTGTCCCACCCTTAATCCTTTCATCCTACCAGAGATAAAAGGACAGAGAAGCAGGCAGAGAATTGGAAACCTTGTACCATCAAGAAAGCAGCACCGGGAGAAGAGCGCGTCCTTCAGACCTGAGGTTCCTGCGCCAGGATGCTCCCTGGACAAAGACTGATACAATACCGGGCTTTCTTCCAGAGCCGACAGGGGGAAAGCCTTCCCCTGGAGCGGGCATCCTGAATGTGGACTTGCAGCCTACCGGACTGTGTAAGAATAAACCTTCCTTTCCTAAAGCCATCCATTCTGTGGTATTTCAGTTAGAGCAGCCCTAGCTGATTAAAACAGGGGTGTACCCTGAGAACTCTACTAAAAGACCACAGTTGATGGTCCAAACGCCTAGGAGTTCCCCGGCAGCATGGTCCCTAGACATGAAGCTGCCGCTGATCATAAATCATTACTGAGGTGAACTCCCCGGACAGGAATGGATTGGACTGGGCAACACAGAGTGACCATATCGTGTGTGCACTTCATGGCTCTATGTATCTGCAGGATGTTGCCCGACTGGTCTCCTACTAGAAGAGAGTGGAGAGGATGGAGAAAAGGGAACAGGGGACTGTTAAGAGGATGTGACTTGCACAGAACAGAAAGGAGGAGTGTGCTGTTACCAAGCAAAGAGAGCAGTAGGAGCTGCACCAAGGCGGGCAGACAAATTTAAAGCAGACTGTACACTTTCACTCAAGCACAATAAATAGAAAAATTCAAAACAGAAAAAAAACCAGACAGTGGAGTTACAACATTCCATCCTACTATTTTTAGATTGGTGACTTCTTCCTGTTCAGAATAAACACAGTAGCATACGACAATTATTTTGGTAGAGTTTCTAGAGTAAGTCTTCAGTTGCACAAGATGAATGGTGTTTTGCACTAGTGTTCACTTTTTTCTTACAGTTATCTACTCACTGGTAACTTTTCAATAAGAAGCCCCAATGGCGGAGTAGTTAAAGCAGCCAGTTGCTAACCAAAAGGTCAGCAGTTTGAACCCACTAGTTGTTCCGTGGAAGACCTGACAATGCACTCCAGCGTAGAAAGCCCTATGAGGCAGGTCTACTCTGTCAAAGAATTATTATGAGTCAGAACCAACTCAGTAACACACAACAACCTTGTTTCAACAACCTAAAGTAGCGGTTCTCAACATCAGCTGTGTATTAGAATTACCTGGACATTTTCTTTCTAATTCCATGTCCAGAAACCTCAGTGAAATCATTCTCAGTGAAGTCAAAGTTGTAAGCCACCAGATGAAAACTTCCTAAATGAGCAAGGCTTTCTAATTACAAACAGTCAAGGTAAGACTGGAGGGTCAACAGGTTAAGCAAATTGAATCGTAACGAAGAGGCTAGCCAAGTGCTGATGTCATCACAGGTTTCTGAAGCAGAACCCTCAGCACAGAACTCTCCATGCAATACACTCTTTTTTTTATTTTTTTATTTAATATAACTGAGTGAAAATGTACATTCCCGCATAAATTTACATGCTCACCTATATGCAGCTTCCACTGCTCTCCCTGTCCGGTGACAGCACATTATTCCTCTCTGCTCCATACATGTCTCATCCTCCCAACAGCCTCCTTTCCCCTCCTCTCCACCCACTCTCCTTCCTCCAGCCAGAGGTCAGCAGGATGATATCCTATAGATGTACAGAACCATAAAGTGCATCCAATATATGGTCACTCTGCATTGCCAAGTCCTATCCACTCGTGTCCAAAGAGTGGACCTTTGTTATGATTTATGAGCAAGGGCAGCATCAGGGCCAGGGGCCATGCTCTCAGGGGAACCCCGAAACTGCTGGACCATCAACTGAGGCCTTTTAGTGGAGATCTCAGGATGCACCCCTTTTTATTCTTGTGTTCCAAGCAACACACTCTTGACAGGCATCAAAATGGACCCTCTACTCCATCGCCTTCCCACCACCACCACTTACCTCCTTCTTGCAATTCCTGCAGTACCCTTCGAAACAGATGCCAAGGAGTCAAGCATTTCAGAACACTCTGCAACAACCAGCAGGGGGATTCTAGGAAGAGCCATCAAGCCCTTACTTGAATATCTGGCCCTGTGCAATGACCACCTGAGCCCTCCGCACGCTGTTTATACAACTGTAGAATTACTGAAACCAGTAATCAGTGTATTGAGTCCACTGCCTGCATTATAACGACAATCCCAAGAATTCTTAGCTCTGCTTTTCAGTGCTGAAGAACCCATACCCCAGAGACTACACGCTAACACATACAAAGAGCATGCTAAATCCCAGGCGCCAGGATAGATCCGGCGGTATCACCAACTGCATGATGAGTGAGACCATGGAGTCCCATTTTCCACGTGATTACTCATGTTCCATTCAAAACCCACATACACTCTACTATGATCACAAATATAATCCAACTATACTTCTGCCAGGGCTCTGATGCCCAGGCTGGATCTCCAAATGCCAACTCACCTATGTAATTTTTAATCAGTTCTTCCCTCTGATTTGAAGTTGTGGACTCCGATACGAACTACATGTCCTAGTGGTACGTCCCTGGAAAATCACCCACTTGCTGGCATAATCTAGGTATTCTAAAGATGTAGAGAATAGGAAGTCTTTATCCTCCACAGGCTCAAAATTCCTCACCTTCTACTTTGTACTGCTACTGCCCAGGAGCCACAGATGACTTATCCTTACACCTACAGGCCAACATACCAAAAGGCAAGAACAATAGCACTGGAGGGTTCATCTGGGTTTACTATTACAATGCTTCAATACCACATTCATTCATATTCAAGAAAGTAATTCAAATCCCTCCCATCATTTAATAACCTGTTCTACTGCAGAACAATCTTACCATCAGCCCTCAGATCTAAACAATAGTTGTTATGGATTGTATTGTGTTCCCAAAACTACATGCTGTAAATCCTAACTCCTATACCTATGGAGGAATCCTGGTGATGCAGTGGTTATGAGCTCAACTGCTAAGCAGAAAGTCAGCAGTTCAACTCTCCCAGGTGCTCCTTGAAAATTCTATGAGGCAGCTCTACCCCGTCCTAGGGTATTGGAGTCAACCGAAAGGCAGTGGTTTGGTTTTGGGTTTTATAACGGTGGATGTTATCTCACTTGGGAATAGGAGGTTCTTCATTATGTTAATGATGCCATGTCAGTGTAAAGCATGTCTTAAACCAGTCACTTTTGAGATATAAAAGACCAGATTAGGCACAGAGAAAGCAGACTTGGGCAGACTGACACTATCTGTAGACTGTAGAGGCAAACCAATCTACAATCCCAGGAACTCCAAGAATAGCCAGCTAGAAAAGCTGACACAAGGATTTTCCTTCAGAGTGGACAGAGAGCTCTCACCTAGAGTCAGTGCCCTGAATTCAGACTTCTAGCCTCTGAACTATGCGAAAATAAATTTCTGTTCATTATAGCCACCTACTTGCAGCAGCACTAAGTAAGACAACAGTTGACAGTATGATATAAACCAGAAGTCTGCTTTCTTACCCAAGAGAGAGGAACAAGTCTGTGTCTTCATACTATCAGACAGTAAACAAGCACTGAGTCTATGACAGTGGTCTGGAAAGGGAAGTGGCCTCAAGATGAAGAAAAGCATCTGAGACTTACCCACAGGCCCGGTCACTGCAGGAACTGGCAAGAAAACAGGAAGACACAATTAAATGTGAGATGAATCTTGGAATAAGCATGACAAATCTATGTTGCCAGACATTAACTCAAAGAAAAAGAAACACTCACCCACTTACAGTTTCCTTTGTGTATGTCAGTTTCTAAGGAAAACAAACATATAAAAATGACTAAATTTTTAAAGACAGTTATTGAGCAGTACAAGAGAATATGACTTTCCCAGCACTGTAGACTTTATGTTATTATTCTCCAGTTAGACAAATGGTTTAAACAAGGTACTAACGCTGTCAAATTTGCTTTGAGAGTGTGGAGATGCCCCGACATCAGTCACTGTTTATAGACCCAAAAGATCCTGTGCTCTTTTTTAAATGGGCACAAGTTTTTAACATATTAATAGTAATTTTCATGCTGTAACAATAGAGGCACATGGATAAAATTAAGTGAAAAGACCATTTTTCCAGCAATCAGACAAAATGACAAACTGTATCAATAACTGGGTTATTTATCTGGTCTATTTCAAAGCAAACTGTCCCCAAGCTTCCTCTACACAGTTTTATTCTGAGGCCAGTATGGTGAAAAGAAAAGTAAGAATTGGAATGTTTGGTTTCAAGTTCTCTTTTTCCTCTTTAGTTATATAGACAAATCTTAAAACCTCTCTGGCACTAGGCCTCAGCTCCTAGTGCTCCTATTACTCTAAATACTCTCACAATATTAATTAATAACTCACTGTTCTTCTTACTCTACAGCCTGTCCTGGAGTAATCTCAACCCCTCTCACAGTTTAGAAAACGCTCAAGCTTGATTAATTCACAAAACTATATTTATAACTCACATCACTCTCTTCTGGATTGAAACCTAAATATCAACAATGCCCTTTTCAAAAGGGCAGCTCAAATCAATACATTCAAAAGTAAACTCAGTCTTCCCATCACACACCCCAAAGCTACTTCTCTATTCTTGGTCTCACCAAAGCGAGAAACTAGGAGGCATCCTAGGCCACTCTTTCACCTTACCCCACTCCCAATCCAATCCCTCACAGAATCCTACACATTTCGTTTCCTACTGATATCTCCCACACTCCCTTGCTCTATTTTATGTTATAGTTAAGAAACTGATCCTCTCTACCCTGGAGAACTACAGCAGCATCCAACCTGGTCTCTCTGTTCCAGTCTCTTCTCCTCCAATCTAATCCTATGGTAACAGAAACGACATGACCTTTCTAAAACTCAAACCTCTAAAATCACCTCCTGTGACTCTCTTGTTTACAACTCCTTTAATGGTTTCCAATTATCTACAGATTCAAATCAAAAGCTGTTAATCTACCCACTTTCCAGTCTAATCTTCCATTACTCCTAGTCTAGGCTTCTAGTAGATTCCTTTCAAGAATTCTCTACAAACATTTGGCTTATCTATCCACGTATCTAGAATGTCCATTCCCAATTCCTGCTATTTAGTTAATTCATACTTACCATTTAAGATTAAATCCAGACAACACTTCATCCCTTTTGTCTCCAAGTTCTATGAAATAGCCACTGGAAGTGTGAGTACAATAACCTATGTCTTCAAATCTAAACTTCCAAAAAGTTCCAATTGTAAGTGACACCTTCCGATGTAACATCCCCAAAACTTGATGTTGTGGCAATAGTAACTCTAAGCCAGTTGTCCCTGCACCAATTTCAATTCCAGGCAACCCCATGTGTGTCAGAGTAGACCTACCCCATAGGATTCTCAATAGCTGTGATCTTTCAAAGTTACATCATCAGACCTTTCTTCTAAGGCATTTTTGGGTGAATTCAAACTGCCAACCTTTTAGTTAGTAGCTGAGCTCTTAACCATTTCCAGTACTTAGGGAATGTATACATAATTCTACATGATATATATTTACAGTTTATCTACATCATATATATCTGTAGTCCCTCACTTGACACAGACACTGATGATGTACATGTAAATATAATGTAGCACAGGTATGTGTGAGCCACACTGAAAATGGTAAAATTAGTAATGATTGACAATGGACATTTACTGCTACGGAGGGAAATAACCCTGATTCTGGAAAAGAAATTTGGATTCAGATTTAACCATCAAATATATATGGTTGTGTCACAGCCCATAAGGAACTTAACTCTGATGCTTAATTTCCTTTTCCACAAAATGGGTACATTAGCACATAACTATACGGTTGCTACTTACTAGACATAAAGAGTTTAATGGACTTAATGCATGGCCTAGTTGATGGTGGACACTGTATAAGTGGTAGTCATTAATACAGAGAAGTTTAAAAAATGGCAGAGGAAAAACTATGCAATGCTTTGGCTTAAAATGTGAGGTATGATGATGAAAAGATGGTTTCATTTTGAAATATGCAAAAGCTTATACTCCTTTAAAACTCGCACATCTTTATAAGCCTGAAAATTTGTCTTGGGCTTACCCATGTTTATCAAATCACCCTTCTTTCCTCAACCTGTCCCCACTGAATGAGATCACCATGAGTACAACCAAAAGTTAAGACAAAACAACAGGATCACTCTACTACCTATAAAACAGAACTAACAGAATACCATGTCTTATTACTTAAAGCATACTAATCTGATTTTAAGCTCAAATAAAAATATCTCAGTTTTTCACCCAGTAATTCTTTTCTCAGTCCCTTTGAAGTATAAAAGACTTGAAAAACCCATTTAAGATAATTTTTATAAAGTTTACAAAATGCAGAAAATAGGAAAAAGGCATTGTGACTATTGCTTATAGACATTCAATTTATTTCAGCAAACATCTATTGTGTATCTACTTTATCCAAGGCAATGCAAAAATGAACAATTAATGACATAATCGTTACCCTTCAGTTCATAGTGGAGAAATTAATCACATATAAAACTAACAATAATAAAGCATAAGTACAATATTAGAGAATGAATAAAAAAATCATGGGAGCTCAAAGGCTTGTGGGAGCTAATGCTGCTAGGCTGAAAGCTGGTTCCTCACAAAGGAGGTTCCCTCTGAGCTGAGCTCACATACAACTGGAAGAGAGGCATGGGAGCCAGGGCATACCAGGCAGCATGAACAATGTGCCACATCTGTCATGAGTACAGATATGTTTTATAAAAAGGGACGAGCAGGAAATCTGTCTACATGAATACTCAGTTATCCCTAGCTATGAGTAAATTAATGTCCAAAACAACTTAGCAACTTCATTAATTAGAATCATATTTATACTTTACTAAACATTTATTCAATGAACTATATTCTCTATCTTAAAGTCACAGGTAACCATTCTGATTTGATAATGAGTATTATTTCCAAATAGTTACATTTCTAAACAAAGCTGAGGCTCTAACCTGGTTTAATAGTATTTAGCATAAAGGCCAGGGCTAGGAATACAAAGAGTAGGCCACATCCTAGAGTAGCCCACTACCTTCTGCAGGGCAGTCGATTTCCAAACCACAGCAACCCTAAAGGACAGAGTGGAAGTGCCCTATAGAGTTTCCAAGGAGCACCTGGTGGATTTGAACTGACCTCTTGGTTAGCAGACGTAGCACTCAGCCACTACACCACCAGGGTTTCCAAGAGTAGCCCACTGGGATAGCATAATTCAATGAAAAAGAAATCCAGGGATTTGACACTTGGTCTTCCTTGTTTCAGGCCTTCGCCGTGGATGTGCATTTCAACAACAGTCCATCAATTCCTTCCCTTGTTACTACACTTACCTTCATGATTAAGCTCTGATGTTCTGCAGACTGACTAAAATTTGCACCCATTTCAAATACACTTATGATTCCATCCTTGCACAAATTCATCCAGTGATGATATTCCTCACTGCCAGGAACTCGATCCCAAAAAGTCCTATAGGCTTCCCAGACAGCTTCCTGACACACTGAAAAAATGGACAGAGGTGTTTTTATGAAAAGACATACTCCGGACTCTCACACTGATCGTGGACCAATTCATTCAGATTCCCCTGAGATACCTGTGCCCACACTATTTGCTGGAGGGATATGGGAATGAGTCTCAGTCAAGATACCTTCTCATATCTATTTAAACTTTTCGGAAGATAATCTGTACTCCCCATTACCTTGGAAAGGTAATGAGCAAGGATTTCCCACCCCTTAAAAAAAAAAATCACCTCTGTGTTTTTCAAAACTGAAGTTGATGTGAGTTTACTATACACAATTCAGCACAGTTCTTTAATAGCTGCAGTTTTAACATTACTTGTTATTTACAGATGTTTCAAAGTCAGTTCCTTAGAAATAACAGGTTCTCAGCCTTTCAAGATGACTTGGGAAGGGGACATAATCATATACCCTGGGTGCCTGCAGTTGGCCTAAGGTTTTCAACAGAAACACAGTGACATAACTGCACTGCATCAAATCCTTCATCACACACCAGTAATAAAAATAGGAGCATTCAAATCTTTCCACAGAGCTCAAAAAAGCAAAAAGACCAAGGCCATCAAAATCAATTCCAATTCATAACAGCCCTATATAACAGAGTAGAACTGCCCCATAGGATTTCCAAGGCTGTAAATCTTACAGAAGTAGACTGCCACATCTTTCTCTCTCCAAGTTCCCACTGGTTTCAAACTGCCAATCTTTTGGTCAGCAGTTGATCACCTTAACCATAGGCACCTAAAATTACTTTTTCTTTTTCTTTTTTAATTGTGATTGAGTGAAAGTATACAATCTGGTTTAAATTCACATGCCCCCCTATATGCAGCTCCCACTGCTCTCCTTGTCCAGGTGATAGCACACTCCTCTCCTTTCTGTTCTATGCAAGTCATATCCTTTAACAATCTCCTGTCCCCTTTTCTCCACCCTCTCCACTACCCTCTAGTAAGAGGTCAGTAGGACAACATCCTATAGATGCATAGAACCATAAAGTGCACACACAATATGGTCACTGTGTTTCGCCAAGTCCCATCCATTCCTGTCTGAAGAGTTGACCTCCATTATGATTTATGGACAGGGGCAGGATCAGGGCCAGAGGCCATGCTCCCAGGGGAATCCCAAGGCCCCTGGATGATCAATTGACGTCTTTTAGTGGAGATCTCTGGTTGCATCCCTTTTTATTCTTGTGTTGCTAGTGAAACTCTACTTTGTGAGGCCCACCATGGCTGTCACCAGAGGTGGCCAGGCACCACCTGGTTCTTCTGGTCACGTGTTGATATAGTCACCTATTCACGTGGGTCTGTCTTCTGGGTTCTATTTCCCCCATGTCATCGTTGTCCTTGGTGATCATCTGTTCTGGATGAGTTGGGATCATTTGGTGTACCTCAGATGGCAGCTTACTAGCTTTTAAGACCCCAGACACCACTCACCAACATACGGTGGAGAAGACTCTCTTAGCAACAGGATAGTTATGCCTCAATGTCCTCTGAGGGCATGGTCCCCAGACTCCCAACCCTGCTACTCTGTGCTTGCCATATTGGGTTAAGATTGGAAGCGTTTTCCGGTTATGCTGAAGTCTAGTTAAAATGATCTTCTTTCTAATGAGTGCTGTCACTGATTTCACCCAACCAAATTTCTATCAACTATCTAACCTATAACCAGCCCTCTCCTTCCCTCCCTCCCCTCCCTTGCAGCTGTCAAAGACCCTTTTCTTCTGTACATGAGTCTGTTTTCGTGTCCTTATCGCAAGGGTCTCATACAATATTTGTCCTTGTGCCCAATTTCACTCAACACAACGTCTTCCAACTGAAACCAGGTTATGAGATGCTTCCTAAAATCATCATTGTTCTTTATCACTGCACAGTGTTCCACTGAGTATATGTACCATAGTTTATTTATCTATTCATCTGTTGTTGGGCTAAAATTACTTTTAAAGTCAGGAAAGACAATAGTCATTTGAAGCTATCCTTCCACAAACCACTACGTTTCATACTGGAAAACAGAACATAATGGATGAGTGCACTATCTAAAAAGAAAATTACATTCCGTAAAAATGTACTGCTATATCAAAATGAAAACTAACTCAATTTCCCTGTTGAATTATTTTGTAGCATCAAATGTGAGAGGTAGCTAAACATGTTGTCTACTTATTCTGTACAGCCCTGAGCATATTGCTGTCTTACAGCTATTTCAGTGAGCAGATGCTCACTGTCTGTCAGAGACAGACAAAAGGAATGGGAGGAGGAGGGCAATGATGAGGGAAAATAATCTAAGTGGAAAGAGATAAATAAAACTATTTTCCATTTCAAGATGATTATTTATCAGGCAGTACACTAGGATGCAGAGGCGCTCTGGTGTCATGGTGGTTAAGTGCTCACCTGCTAACCAGAAGGTCAGAGGTATAAGTCCACCAGCTCCTCCATGAGAGAAAGATGTGGCAAGGTCCATCTGTAAAGATACAGGCTTGGAAACTATGTGGAGCCACTTTACTCTGTCCCATAGGGTTTCTGACTCAAAAGCAATGTATTTGATATTGAGATGGAGCCCTGAGACTCCAGAGTCAGACCTCTATTCTAGCTCTCACTTCACTAATTACTAGTGTAATAATTATGGAAAACTCTCCCACTCATTCAAAGTTTCAAAATACTCAACTTCTCTTCTATTTTGAGGAGGAAAGAGATGAATAATTACTGCCTTATCTACCTATCTGTGGAAGTATTTTGCAAAATGCAAAGTGTTATATGAATTTCAGATATTATTATCGTACTGAGCTCTGGCTGTTCACTGTTTGATGGAAGAAGGCAGTCTAAACCAAAAAAATAGCTTTTAAACTTGAACGAAACATGAAATTCATAAATAGTGAAACTTTATCAACTTTTCAAGCTTGAAGTGAATCTTTGGTTACAAACTTAAATTCTGTTTAAATGAACTAACTCCATTCTTATGACTGCTGTTTGGAACTTTTGATCACACAGTATACTGAAGAGTCCAGCAGGACTTATTTATGCAGAAGTGACCCACTTGTAGATTCACAGTTCTTCATCTTCTTAAAACTTCAAAATGAAAGTTCGGTAAACCCCAAAACACAACACAGAAGTAAATGTCTGGTTAAGTGAAAACAACTAAATAAAACATGAATGTGTATACAGTCTGATAATGAAATGAGGCAATTCATCTAAAGTATACAAATGCTGGAAACCCTGGTGGCAAAGTAGTTAAATCTACATCCACTAACCAAAAGGTTGGCAGATCAAAACTACAAAGTGCTCCTCAGAAACTCTATGGGGTAGTTCTACTCCGACCTATAGGGTCACTCTGAGTCAGAATCGACTTGATAGCAATGGGTTTGGTTTGGGTTTATACAGATACTGCCAGGACAAAAAAAAAAATGTATAGCCATAAGGAAAAAAAATAAATAAAAGTCAATCCCTTTTTCACACCGTACATAAGCAATAATCTGAACTATGTAAGCAGCTAATACTATCAAGGTTTCAATAGAAAACACAGAAGAATATCTGTGTGACTTGAAGGTAGGCAAAATTTTCATAAACGGCCCAGAAAGCAACAACGGTAAAAGCAAAAAAATGACAGATTAGACCATCAAAATCTGCTCATCAAGAGATACCATTAATGAAAATGAATAGGCACGCCATACCTCGGGTAGGAAATACTGCAGTGGATTGCACTGTATCTCCCCAAAATTGTGTGTAGCAATTTGGCTGGGCCATGATTTCCAGTATTGTGTGATTTCCCCTCCACTGTGTGATTTTTCTATGCTGTAAATCTTAATATCTGCCTGCTTACTAGATTATGTTAAAGAGGATTAGAATGGGACTGCAAAGGGAGTCTCCTTGGAGTATACCTGGACCACCTTTTACCCTGCAAGAGATGATGAAAGGGAAGCAAGGAGGGAGAAGGGACCTTTACCATCAAGAAAGTAAGACTAAAAGCACAGCACATCTTTGGACCTGAGGTACCCGCACTGAGATGCTCTCGGACCAAAGAAAGACTGATGAAACACAGGGACCTTCCTCCAGAGCTGACAAGAGACAGAGGCATTTCCTTAGAGCTGGCACCCTGAATTCTGACTTTTAGCCTACTGGACTACGTAAGAACAAACTTTTCTTTGTTAAAGCCACCCACTAGTGGTATTTCTATCAGAGCAGAACCAGATGACTAAGACAAATAATGGAAACTCTTGTGGCACAGTGGTTAAGTGCCACGTCTGCTAAACAAAAGATCAGAAGTTCAAATCTGTCAGGCACTAACTGACAGTACTATAGAGCAGCTTTACTCTATCCCATAGGGTCACTGTAAGTCAGAATTGACTTAACAGCAGTGGGTTGGGTTTTAAGATAAATAATCTATACATACATATATATATATATACATGTCAAAGAACTAGTATCCACAATATTTGAAGAATTCCTACAACTCAGGAATAAACAAGTAAATTCAGTGTTTAAAACAGGTAAAACATTGGACAGAGACATTACAAACAAAGTACAAAGGCTGAAGAGCACATGAAAAAGTGCTCACCATCACTCATCATCAGAGTAATGCAAATCTAACTGTTGGCACACAAATCAGAATAGCTGAAATTTTTTAAACATACAGCACCAAATTTTGGTCAGGATGTGGGGCAACCAAAATACTCACTTTTGGTAGGAGTATAATATAGTACAACCACTTTGCAAATGATACAACAGTTTATTACATAACTAAACAGAAGATGTCTTAGTTACCTAGTGCTGCTGTAACAGAAAGACATCAAGTGGATGGCTTTAATGAACAAAAATTTATTCTCTCACAGTATAAGAGACCAGAAATACGAATTGAAGGCACCAACTCCAGAGGAATCCTTTCTCTCTTTTGCCTGCTATGGCAAATAATCCCTGTCATCAATGTTTCCCTGGCCTAGGGACTTCTCAGCACAGGGACCCTGGGTACAAAGGACAACCTTTGCTGGTTCTTCCTTCATGGTAATGAGCTTTACCTTGTCTCTGTTCGTGTCTCTTTTCCTATTTCAAAATATTAACTCAAAATTCCATCTAATCCTATAGACTGTAATAGAGTGGCTCAAAATACAATCTAATCCTATGGATTATGTTCTGCCTCATTAACACAGGTTAGGATTTACAACACACAGGTAATTATATCAGATCACAAAATGGAGAACAACTGCACAATACTGGGAATCATGGCCTAGCCAAGTTGATACACATTTTTGAGGGATGCAATTCAACTGCATTAATGTCCACAAAACACATGACCCAGCAATGCCTCCTAAGTACTCACTCAAGACAAATGTAAGCATATAGCCATGAAAGACTTATGTTCAATGCTAACGAAGCTTTATTCATAGTAAGTAAAAAATTAAAACAACTCAGGTATCCATCAAGAGGGAAATAAATAAGAAGTGTTGATAAAGTCATACAATAGAAAAAGAATAAATTCAAGCAGTAACATATTCGATGCATCTCAAAAACTAAGGCTGAATATAAGAAGCCTTACACAATGACTACAAACTATTTCTATACAGTACAAGATATGTGAGACTAAGTTATGGTTTAAAAAAATTAGATAGCATCCCAATTCATGGTCAGCCTGTGAAAAGGGGAAACTTTCAGTAGGTTTGTTCAGTTTTATCATTAATACATTATCGATGGTTCTGTAACATTCCCTGGACTTAGGCAGATACGGCTGTGATGGCATCCTTGTCCGTTTTCCCATTCTTGTCTCTTCTGTAATATTCTCTGGACTCCAGCACACGTGCATATAGCAACATGCTTGTCTATTTTCCTATCCTTACCTATTCTTTAATATTCTTTGGATTTGGGCAAACATGGCAGTGGCAAGCAGGCTTTTGCTTATTCCTATTCTCGCCTAGTCTGTACTATCCCTTGGACTTAGACAGACATGGGTCTAGCAGCATGCTTGTCCATTTTCCCACTTTTGTCTATTCTGTAACTTTCATGGATTTGGGCAGACTTGGTTCTAGTAGCATGCTTATCCGATTTCCTACTTTTGCCTCTTTGAAAATATGCCTAATATAACTTTCTTTTTGTTTTAAAAAAGTGGAAGACTAGTTGTCTGAGGGTGGGGATGTGTGGAGACTGTCTAGGAGGGACAAAAGCGCTCTTGCAGTGAAAAATGTTCCAAAACCTGACAGAGATATGGATTACAACAGCATGTACATTTGTTAAAATTTCCAAATAGTCTACGTAATATTTACATACTTTATGCATATTTTTCTTAAATACTGAGCTTTAGTTAATGAAATTCCTGCTAAAGTGTCTAAGGAGAAGCATGTTAATGTCTGAAACTTGTAAAATATATCCCTCAAACAGGATGGCCGGATAAATACATATGTGATAAAGCTAACATAATATGAAGTCAACTATAGAATCTCGGTGTAGAATACAGGTGCTCACTACACTAGTCATTCAACCTTGTGGTTTGTTTCGAAATTTTTCATAATAAAATCCTGAGAAAGCATCCCTATATACTGAAGAAAGGCACATAGTTGGACATAAAGTAGGAGCATCCAGAAGTGATTTGAAAGAATGCTAAGAAGAATACCAGATTTTATAGTAAGCCTTCTCTTTACCTAATTCATGGATTCAAGGTAGCAGCATCAGCAATCTCTTACAAATTAGGCTCTGTGGGACACCTCTCTACCTCCCACAAAAAGCTCTCTCAGCATTTCAATGCTGGGCCTAAATATCTCCATCCAGGTTCATTCCTTTGACTTCAGACAATTCTTTGAAAAGATCAGCAAAACCGATAAACCTTTAGATGGATCAATCCAAGGAAAAAAGACCGAAGACTCAAATTCATTAGAAATGAAATAACTATATAACTACTGACCTTACAAAAATAAGAGAGGTTATATAGGAATATTACAAACAACTGTAGGTAAAAAGGGCAATCTCTACAAAGATAAACTCTGGAAATTAACTCAAAAAGAAACAAAGTGTCTCAATGAACTTATTAGGTAAGTAAAAATACTGACTTAGTGATCAAAAAATTTCCCACAAGGAAAAGTACAGGTCCATAAAGTTTCACAGGCGACTTCGACCAACATTTTAAGAAGAATTAATGCCATTCTTCACAAACTCTTCGAAAAAATAGAAGGTAAAACTTCACAACTGATTCAATGAAGTCGGTATTTACTAAAATTCTCTAACAGAAACAGCCATCACAAGAAAAGGAATCTACAGACCAGTTATCCCTTCATCAATATGGTACAAAAATCCTTAAAAAACAGGAGCAAATGGAATCCAGAAACATATAGAAAGCAGTATACACAACTGGGATTATCCCAGGAATACAAAGTTTAATACCCCCAAAATCAATTAATGGGATATACCACATCAGTTAAACAAATATCACCTAATCTTTTCAACTGACTCAGAAAAAGAATTCAAAATCCATACCTTTTCATAACAAACACTCAGCGAACTAGGAACAAAAAGTAACCCTCAACCGAAAAAGGCAGAAACAACTATCTATCAACTGATGAAAAGGTAAGGAAAATGTACTATGTATGAATAATGGAATATTATTTGGTTACCAAAAAGTCCAGCAACAACATGGATGAACCTTAAAAGCATTATGCTAAGTGACAGAAGCCAGTCACAAAAGATCAAAAATTATTATAATTCCATTTATAGGAAGTATCCAGAATAAGCGATTTTATACAGACAGAAAGTAGATTAGTAGTTGCCTAGAGCTACAGAAGACGGAAGAAATAAAGATACCCTCTTTTTTCCTTTCTTCTTAAGCCAAGTAATACAAATTTATTCTCTTACAGTTCTAAAGGTCAGCAATCCAAAATAATTCTGTCTGGGCTAACATCAAAGTGTCTGTAGGGGTCGTTCCTTCTGGAGTTTCTAGGGGAGATTCTGTTTCCTTGTCTTTTCCAGATTTTAGAGGCTACCCACATGGCTTGGCTCATGGCCACTTTCTCACATCACTTCAACCCCTTGCTTCCTTCTTAACATCTTCAAACACTAACTCTGATCTCCTGACTTAATCTTACAAGGATCCTTGTGATTACATCCAGTCTACTCAGGTAATCCAGGATAATCTCTGCACCTCAAAATCCTTAACTTAATCACACCTATGAAATCCGTTTTGCCAGTACAATATTCACAAGTCCCAGGGACACAGCTGTGGCTATCTGTGAGGGGAAGGGCATTATTTAGCCTACTACAGTATAATTGGGTTTTTTTTTTTTTTCCTGGTGTAATCATCACCATTATTTATTTCCAAAACTTTCTTGGCACTGCAAAGAGAAGCTCTGCACCCAATAACCAATAATTCCCCATGCCTTCATCCCCTAGCTTCTAGTTATCACTAATTTATTTTCTGTATCTATGCATTTGTTTATCCTAGTTATTTCCTATAAGTAACATCATACAATATATATGTCCCTTTGTGTCTAGCTTATTTCACTTAGCATATGTTTTCAAGGCTCATCCATAGTGTGGTATGTAACAGAACTTCATTTCTGTCAGTGGCTGAATAATACTGCATTCCCTGTATATATCACATTTCACTCATTCATGTGTTGCTAATCACTTGGACTGATTCTACCTTTTGCCTACTGTGAATAATGCTGCAATGAAAATTTGTGTGCAAGTATCTGTTTGAATACCTGCTTTCAATTCTTCAGGTTTTGTACTTAGAAGTGGAACGGCTGGGTCATACAGTAATCCACCACACTATAGTGGCTTGCGTGTTGCTGTGAGACTGGAAGCAATGGCACCAACATCTCATATGCCAGCTAAGTCACTCATGAAGGATAGGTTTCACTTGAGCTTCCATACGACGACAGCCTTAGCAATCTATCTGGAAGTCAGCCAATGAAAACCCACTGAGCAACAACGGTGTGCTGCCTGATACAGTGAGAGAAAAGGAGCCCCTCAGGTTGGAAGGGATGCAGACTTACCAACAATCACAAAAATGGCACAAGACCAGGCAACATTTAGTTGTGCTATACACGATGCTACCATGAGTCAACCCAAGTCCAAAACCACAACATGGTAATTTTATGTTTAACTATTTGAGGAACCTGGGTTTCTTTTCTGATGTAATAAAAATTTCTAAAATTAACTCTGATAGTGCTGCACATACCTGTCAACATAGTAAAACTCAATGAATTGTATACTTTAAATGGGTGAATTACATGGTACCTGAATTATATTAAAACTGCTTTTAAAATGCAATTTCCAGAGGGCAGAGTCAAGATAGTAGAGTAACACGTCCCTGACAAACCCTCAAGAAACTAAGTACCTCAAAATTAATAAAATCAACCAAATACAGCAGTCCAAGAGGCCTGTACAATATGTAGAAAATCTTACAAAGGAGGCACAAGGAAGATGGTAGGAGCTCTGAGCCACCACAGATAAAACAACACAGCCTGGGCAGAGATTCTCCATGAACTGAAGGTGAGCCAGGCAGAGAGAAAAACTACCTCCAGTACACCTAAGCTATCAGGAGTTGCTGAGCAAACCTGCATTCAACTAAGGAGACCAGTCCCAGCCTAAGCATCACAGCCCACAGCCCACAGCCCCAGCCCCGATTAGATGACTTCCACACAGATTACAAGGCCCCAGGACCAGGCCAGCCGACGTTCAGCGGGCCTTAGGAGCCATCAGCCAGGCATGACTCAGAGTGGCAAGGGGCTGGGAGGACTCAGCCCACCAAGCAGGAAGACATGATGGTGAGCACAGGGATGGGAGGCCTAGGTTTCAGCCACCCAGGACAACAGGGCAGGAGAGGACAGAGCTCAGGGGGAGGTGCAGATGTGTGCTTCACACAGCAGGCCTTAGTGCTACCTGGGACTGGGAGGCCTAGATCCAGGTGATCCAGGGCAATGGAGCAGGTGATTGTGGGGCTGGGGTCAGAGTAAACAGGCCAGCAGCTAGGCAAACCTTGGAGCCATGCAGGCCAGGAAGGCCTGGGCTCAGGCAACCAGGAAAGTAAAGTGAGCGTGCTTACAGCTGAGGGGTCACAGGGGCCTCATTTGTCAGGGAGGCCTGGGCTCAGCTGACCCAGGAGGAGCAGAGTGATCATGCCAGTGGCTAGGCAGGCATTGGAGCCACGTGGGCCAGTGAGGCCTGGGCTCAGCAGAGCAGGAGGTGCAGATACAGAGAGCCTATGGCTGAGCAGGCATCACATTTGCATGGGCCAGTGAGGCCTGGGCTGAAGCAACCTGGAGTGATAGAACAGGAGACTGTAGGACCTGCAGGGGTAAAGTGACTGCACTCACAGCTGGGCAGGCCCTGAAGCCTCGTAAGTCAGGGAGGCCTGGGCTCAGGCGACTCAGAGAGACAGAGCAGGCGACTGTAGGACCTATGGTGGCAGAGCAATTGTTCCCATGCCTGGGCAGGCCTCAAAGCCACGCCAGCCAGGGAGTCCTTAGCTCAGATGTCCAGGGGCAACACAGTAGGTACTCACAGGACCATAGCAGTGGAGTCAATGAGACCACGGCTGGGCAGGCCTTGGAGCAGAGCAGGCAATGGAGGCCTGGGGCTAGGCAATCCAGGAGGACAGAGGAGGCAACTGTGGGACCCAGGTGGTAGAGTGAATGCACCAGCAGCCAAGGCAGACCTTGTAGCCACAAAGGCCAAAGATGCCTGGGTCCAGGTGACCTGAGGCCACAGAGCAGGCAGTCTTAGGACCTACAAGGATGGAGTAAACACACCCACAGCCCAGCAGGCCTTAAAGACATGCAGCGTTAACAAGAAAAGTTCTCAGTGACCCAAGGTTGTGGCACAGGCCAGCAATGGCCATTAAGACAGTGCTGCAGATGACCCAGGTAGGCAGCATGTGTGTAAACACAGCCCTGTCAGCCATGTGAGACGGTACAGAACAGATTAATACAAGATCAGATGAAAAAAAGCACATCATATTACACTGAGGAGAGCCTGGCCTGCTGGCAGGTGGTCCACACACAGAGTAGTAACATCACAGAGCAGAAGGTCATCAGAAGGCACAGATAAACTCTAGCCCAGGCCCAACAGAGAGATGCCAGGCAGCTCAACTAACTTATCAGGTCTCCAAAATCAAACCAACTCAGTATTTCTCAGTATTCATAGACACAGCTTAAACCACAATAAGTAAACAAAAATATCAATGACTTTTTGAAGGCTCAGAGACAACAATCAATTTCTAAACATTTAAAAAAGCAAACTGCCACAGCTGCCAAAAACTCCCAAAACAAAGAATCAATGGATTCTGCACACGAAGAAGACTTCGTAAAATTATCAGAGGTAGAATATAAAAAACTGCTATACAGAGCAGTACAAGATATCAGGGAAGAGACCAAATAAAATGCAGCAGAGCACACTGAAAAATTAAAGTGTAAGAAATGCTTGAGGAGCAATGATCTGAAATTCAACAGATTAACAACAAAATTACTGATCTTGACAATTCAGTAGACTATCAAAGAGCAGCACTGAGGAAATGGAATGCAGAATTAGGAAGACTAAGACAAAGGAAAGGACACCAGCATACATGAGGAAATACGAGATACAACATTCAATAAGGATGAAAGATCACTAATCGTTACGTGGGATTCTATCAAGAGGAATAATAACATATAAGTGACTGGAGTGCCAGAGCAAAGAGGTGTATCTGAAAACACAAACAGAATTGTAGAAGACATGCTGACAGAAAACTTCCCTGATATTATGAAGGACAAGATATCAATCCAGGATGTTTACCAAACCACTCTCAAGATGGAACCCCCTGAAAAAACACACCAAGGCATATTATACTCAAACTCAATAAAACTAAAGGTGAGAAGACAGCACTAAAGGCAGCTAAACAAAAAATAAGCTACAAAGGAAAATTGTTAAGACTAAGTGCAGATTGCTCAGCCAGAATCATAATGGCAAGAAGACAATGGGACAACATATACAAAATCTTGGAGGAGGAGAACGTCCAACTGAGAATTATACATCATGCAAAATTGTCTCTGAAATATGAAGGTGAAATTAGGACTTCCACAGATAAACAGAAATTTAGAGAATTTGTAAAAACCAACTCTATAGGAAACATTGAAAAAAGACTTTCAAATACACTCAACATTTGGCAGAGCACCCAGATTCCATCAGGACACAAAAACCACAAAGGATATCTAAAACAGAAAAAAGAAATTCTAAGATCCCAGCTTTTAATTTATGACAACACCATATTAAAAAGGTCTAATTGATGTACCCACAGATCTCTTGGATGGGGAAGAAACACAGGAAATAATAGGAAATACAAAGTCACTGTAGACTGGACTGATTTTAGCTTAATAAAGGAGTATAAAGGAGTAATGGCAACAGAAACCTATAAATCTACACACCAAAACATCAAACAAAATAAAAATAAAGCAAAACACGAAGACAGCAATCACAAGAAAACAACAATGAAAGATAGCCAAAGAAAATTCATGACGAGAAAAGGCTCAGCACAGAAAACTGGATGGAACAGAAGAATTGCCTATAACATACTAAAAAGGACACCAAAATGGTAGCACTGAACTCATACATATGTATGAGCTTATGTAAATTGCTTACATGCACCAATAAAGAGACAACAGAGTAGCAGGTTAGATACAAAAACAAGATCCATCTGTATGTTGCTTATAGGAGACACACATTAGACACAAATGAACTTCAACTCAAAAGATGAAGAAAATATATACCATGCTAATAACATACAAAAACAACAGAAGTGGCAATACTAATCTCTAACAAAACAGACTTTAAAATCAAATCCACCTTACAGAATAAGGACGGAACTACATATTGGTTAAGAGCACAATATACCAAGTCATAATCATATGAAACATCTACACACACAATGACAAAGCTCCAAAATACATAAAGAAAACACTGCTATTCACACTGAAAAAAGAAACAGATAGCTCCACAGTAACAGGAGATTTCAATATACCACTCTCATTAAAGAACAGAACGTCTCCGAAAAAGCCCAGTAAAGACATGAAAGATCTAAATGTCACAATCAACCAGCTCAACATCACACACATATTCAGAACACGTCACCCAACAGCAGCCAAGTATATTTACTTTTCCAATATACATGAAACAGTCTCCAGAACTGATCACATAATAGGCCACAGAGAAATCTTTAAAAATATACAGCCAAGCCAGCCAAGTGCCGTCGAGTCGGATACAAAACATCAAAATAAGGGGAGTGGAGTCAACACAGCAGACTAAGCACACGACTCCCTAAATCTCTCCGGAAACCAAGATATGAACTGATAATTAGATGGAGTCTTCTGGTCACCTAGTGAGCCCTAGGACACGGCACAGGGCTGTTAATTTGGACTTCATACTACTGAACGGAAAACCTCCTCTCTTGAGCTGACTCCCACTCCTGGCCAGTCGTGGCTATCATGGACTGAAGGAGACTCACCATTTTGGCTTTTTTCCCTCTGTCTTGGCAGGCCGGTAGAGCTGGGTCTTGAATAGTGGTTAGCCTTAGACACATTGCTGGTGGGACTGGCAGGTGAAATCACCATATTTCAGGGGCCCGGCTTAGGACTCTGTGCATCTAGCCACTTTGGGCCTCTCTTTCCGCCTCTGCCACATTGTAGTTTGTAAAGAGCGGGCAGCAAGCTTCTGCAGGAAGCCATGTTGGATACAGAGGCCACAGCTGTACCTAATTTTTAGTCAGGGAGGCAGCGCCTGCCCTCAGGAGAGTGTTTTTCTAGCAGAAAAGCACTAGTTTACACAGTATCACCTACAACTTGGGCCCGGTAACAGAAACTGTGGACTCTATGCATCTCAGGACACTCAGCCTCTCTTTCCGCCTCTGTAATCGTGTAGTTGTACGGAGGTGCCGTGCGGCAAGCTTGCACGGGACACCGTCTTCAATATGGAGGCTTCAGTGACACCTAATTCCTAGGCTCAGAGGCAACGTTTGCCCACAGGACAGTGATTTGCAGGCAGAAAAGCATGATTTTGCATAGTGTCGCCTATGGCTGAGGCCTCTCAGTAGAGGCTAACAGAGCAGTAGCCTTGCTGCATTCTGCACTAGTTCTTAACATCCAGGGATGGATATAGAGGTGCTTACTTTGTGACGTGGGAAGAGGGCCCTGTACACCTGACAACCTGATTGACCTGGGAATTGGTCAGAAACCTTTTACCTTTCTTTTTAAGATGATTTAGAGGAACAACTGTGGACCATCCTCACAGCATCTTTCCCAGCCTTTAGTGACTCACATGAAGCACAAAAAGTAACAGACTATGGCAAAAACTGTAAAAATGAAATCACACATAGCTTCACAAAGACCCCAAATGAAACAACCAAACAGCTTTCCAGGCAAAGAACCTTTTCTGAAATTATCAGAAGGTGAATAAAAAAGAATTATATAGAGAGCCATCCTAGACCTTGCACAAAATTCAGCAGAGCAAAATGAAAAATTAAGCAAGCTATCTGATGTGATGGAACACCAGTACTCTGAAATCCAACAGATCAAGAACAAAATCAAACACATAGAAACTTCAACTCAAAGCCACGAAAACAGAACACAGCAAGTGGAAAGGAGACTTTCTGATGTGGAAAACAGAGCTACTGACTCCAGCATCTATGAGGAAAACTCAGAAAAAAGAAACAAGAAAAATGAAGAAGTATTAAGCAGTATGTGGGACTCTATTAAGAGGTACAAATTTCAATTAACTGGAGTCCCTGAACAAGGCAAGACACTTCATGCCGGGAGCCGGTCCCAACACTTTGTAGGGTCCCGCACGGAGGGAGGGAGAGGCGCGGCGGGAAATGAATCAAGGAGACAGGAAAGACTTTTCTGGTTTAAGGCAGCCCGACCCAGAGAGCAAGACAGAAGGGTCGTCTTAGTTTATTGTTATCTTTTTATAGTTGGTAAGGCAGTAATACTTTGACCACGTCGGTGATTGGCTAGGCAAGAAGCAGGTACCTCGTGGTCTCTTCATGTCAATCACTGGAGTTTTCTAAATAATGGCCCGAGACTAGTGTCTCTTTTCATGTTAGCTATTAAGATCTTTAAACAATGGTTAGAGACAGTGGTCTTCTTCTCTTGTTGATTATTAGGGTCTTCTCTGTTAGTTAGTAAAGAGTAAACACTTTGTCATTCCTTTTCATGTTAACCATTAGGATCCTCCAAAGAATGGTCTGAGACAGGCATATTTGTGATTTGTAATTAACAGCTGGAGCAAAACTAATCTTAGACTTCTATTAACTTTACCTAAGCAGGAAGAGAGGACAAACTCATCTCAAAGGTTATACAGTCTCCATTTGTTCCTTCTCTGCTCTTCCTTATCTCTTCCTGTAAGGACAATGGGTGTCCACCATCCCTTATTCTAAGTTTCTCTTAAACTACTCTAAGAAAGGCATTTCTTTAGTGTTTGTCTGTTTGCTGATACCAAATGTAATAGACTTGGGAATCTAGTTATTTTCCTGAAGTAAGATGTTTGCTATCTAAGAGCTGAGAAAGAGAGTAAGGGGAGTTGTCTCTGGAAAGCCCTTCAGGGCCTTCTTGCAAGCTTGCTTAGCTCATGTGAAGGGAGGGGTGAGCAGCTGGGAGAAGTCAGCAGAGGTTGGGCCGGCCTCGCTGCTCTCAAGCTGGCTGTGTTAGAAATCATTCCTCTGAACTCTTTTCCCCAGAAATTCCTGTACAGGTTTTCCCAATATTATTTTATAAGCCAAGGAGGCAGTAAAGGGCCCCTCTCAGAAGGCATCTCCCCTGATCCTTGTGCCAGGAGAGGAGGGGGTATCTTTTTGAAGAAAATTTAATTAGGAAGCCAATTAATATCAAGGGCAGTAGGCTAAAAAACATGTCACAGGTGAGATGCTTCAGCCCGTCATTTGCAGGGGCTCGTGACTTTGTCTACGAGGCTGATGGCGGACCTCCGCAACTTCAGAAACCAGAGAGTACTGTTACTGCGCTGCGGACAGGGAACTTCTGAGAAATCATGAAAGAAGAGAATATAGTTATCCAAGATGCATATCGAACACCACTCAATATAGATCTCAAAAGAAAGACTCTAAGACACATTATAATCAAGCTTAATAAAATGAAACATAAGCAGAAACTCTTAAAGGCAGAAGGACTCAAAGAAAAGTTAACACTGAGAGGGAAACCCTGTAGGCTTTTGGCAGATTTCTCAGCAGAAACAATGCTGGCACAGAAACAGTGGCATGACATATTCAAAGTCTTGAAGAAGAACTTCCATCTAAAAATCATATATCCTGCAAAACTATGTTTCAAATAGGAACATGAAATTATGGCATCTGTAGATAAACAGAAACTCAAATACTTTGTGAAAACCAAACCAAAGCTAGAAGAAATACTGAAAGACTCTCTTAGCTTTGGCTTAGAAGAACAAAACCACTATCTTTATATTTTAGAACGACATATCATCCACAATCCTACTCAGTTAGGGAAGGCTCCAAACTAAATGAAAGCTAATAGTGAAAGAAATAATCTACTGATCATACCATGAAAACTATGATGTCATCATATTAAAAAGAGGGATGTACTACAGTCCTTACAGTCCTTTCAGATGGAGAGGAAGTTGACAAGACTGCTACTAATCAAATTGGGTTAATACATAAGTTTCTTAAGCAGGATCATAGGGTCAGCCATAAAGCAAAATAAAGATACAACATAACATTATCAAGAAACATAATACAGGAGTCTCAACAACCACAAAACCAAACCTGAAAAAGGTGAAAAATCAACTCTGAAAGAAGAATGTCCCAGAACAGATTAATAAGAGCAGAGAAAACATCAACACAAAAACAAAAATATCACAACGGCAGCACTGACTATATACCTATCAATAATTACCTTGAATGTGAATGGACTGAATCCTCCAGTTAAGAAACATCAAGTGACATCTTGGATCAAAAGACTTGACCCATCCATACGTTGCCTACAAGAAATTCATCTTAGACTTAAAGACAGGAACAAACTGAAAATTAAAGGATGGAAGAATACATATCTACCAGACAAGGAACAAAGAAGAGTAGGGGTGGCAATTCTAATCTCAGATAAAATCTATGTTAATGTAAAAATCCACCATTGTGGACAAAGATGGAAACTATTTACTCCTGAAAGTTTCAATACACAAGCAGGACTGAACAATATTAAATATTTATGCACCCAATACTAGGGCACCTAAATACATCAAAGAAACACTGACAACACTCAAAAAGGAAATGCATCACTGCACGATAATAGCAGAAGACTTCAACATTCCACTCTCAATATTGGACAGATCATCTAGAAAAAAGCTCAATAATGACAGAGAAGACCTTATTGCCACAATTAACCAACTACACCTTATCGACATATACAGAACATTCTATCCATCAGCGGACAACTACACCTTCTTCTCCAGTGCACATGGAACATTCTCCAGAATTGACCATGTGTTAGGACATAAAGAATTTCTCAACAAAATCCATACCACTGAATTGATGCAAAGCATCTTCTCAGATCATAAAGCCATAAAAGTCCAACTCAATAGCATAAAAAAATTAGAAAGTGTAACTCATGGACACTGAACAACATTTTCCTCAAAAACCAATGTGTTACAAAAGAAATCAAGGATGAAATAAAGATATTTATGGATTCCAATGAGAACAAAACACTTTCTACCAGAACCTATGGGATACAGCCAAAGCAGTGCTCAGAGGTCATTTTATCTCCATAAATGCACACATCTGGAAGGAAGAAAAAAAACCAAACCAAAGAACTAACCCTACAGCTTGAACAAGTAGAGAGAGAACAACAGAGGAATCCCTCAGGCACCAGAAGAAAACAGATGATAAAAATTAGAGCAGAACGAAACTAATTAGAGACTAGAAGAAAAATTGAAAAGACCAAAAGCTGGTTTTGGGAAAAGATCAACAGAGACTTACATAAATGGAGAAACCTACCCTGCTCATGGATAGGAAGACTTAACATTGGGAAAATGTCTATTGTACCCAAAGTAATTTCCTTATATAACACAATCTCAATACAAGCTCCAGTGACATTTTTTAATGAGATGGAGAAACAAATTACCAACTTTGTCTGGAATGTAAAGAAGCCCCAGATAAGTAAAGCACTACTAAAGAATAAGAACATATTGGGGGGCCCATCAATATCCAACTTTAGAATGTATTACACTGCCACAGTAGTCAAAATAGCCTGTTACTGGTACAAAAAGAGACAGATAGATCAATGCAACAGAACTGAGACCCCAGAGATGACATCATCTGCCTATGAACAATTGATATTCAACAAAGGGCCTAAGACATTAAGCTGGGGTAAAAACAATCTCTCAATAAATGGTGCAGGCAAAATTGGATACCCATATGCAATAAATTGAAACAAGACTCACATCTTATGCCTTATACAAAAACCAACTCAAACTGGATAAAAGACCTAAATATCTAAAACAATAAAGCTGACCCAGGAAAAAAGCAGGAAGAAAAATGAAAGTTTTAATACACAACATAGACAGACTTCCAAATCTGTCAAACAAACCACAAACAGAAGAGAAAATAAATATAAATAAATGGGAACTATTAAGAATCGAACACTTTTGCTCATCGAAAAGCTTTATTAATAGAATTAAAAGGCCACCTACAGCATGGGAAAAAATAGTTGGCAACTATATGTCAGACTTAGACCTGATCTCCATAATCTATAAGGTACTGCAAAATATCAATAAGAAAAAGATAAATCATCCAATTAAGCAATGGGCAAAGGAGATGGACAGACACTTCTCTAAAGTGGAGATCCAGATAGCCAAAA
The DNA here is from genome assembly GCA_028571685.1 of Heterohyrax brucei. Lineage (NCBI taxonomy): Eukaryota > Metazoa > Chordata > Mammalia > Hyracoidea > Procaviidae > Heterohyrax > Heterohyrax brucei. The sequence goes on along the minus strand of CM053148.1, from coordinate 135,063,140 downwards.
CACACATGCAGACATGCTCACAATCATTAGTTATTAAAGAAATTCAAATCTAAACTACAGTGAGATACCGTCTCACCCCAACAAGGTTGGTCATCATCCAAAATAACACAAAACAACAAATGCTGGAGAGGCTGTGGAGAAATTGCTACTCTCCTATACTGTTGGTGGGATTGCAAAATGGTGGAATCTCTTTAGAAAGCAATCTAGTGCTTCCTTAAAAACTGGATATAGATATACCACTTGACCCAGTAATCCACTACTTGGAATATATCCTACAGAATCAAGGCCATTCACACCAACTGATACATGCACATGAATGTTTATCGCAGCACAGTCCATAATTGCAAAAAGATGGAATCAACCCAGATGCCCAACAGAGGAATGGATACGTAAACTATGGCATATATACTCAGTGGAATACTATGCAATGATAAAGAACAACCATGATTTCAGGAAACTTATAACTTGGTTTCAGCTGAAGAACATTATGTTGAGTGAAAGTAGTCTGTGACAGAAGGACAAATATTGTATGAGACCCCTACAATAAGAACGTAAAATCTTATTAAAATTAAAAACTTAAAAAATTAAGTTTTTTCCTTACTAAAATGTAAAATCTTATTAAAACTAAAAAATTAAAATCTTATTAAAATTAAAAACAGACTCATGCATAGAAGAAAAGACTCTTTGATGTCTGCAAGGGTGGGGAGGGAGGGTAGGAAGGGTTTAGATTAGATCGTTGTTAGAAATTTGGTTGGGTCAAATTGGTGACAGCACGCATTAGTAAGAAGATCAATATTAACTGGACTTCAACACAACCTGAATACTCCTCCCATCTTAACCCAATATTGCAATGACAGAGTAGCTGAGCTGGGAGGCCGGGGACTGTGTTCTCAGGGAAAATCGAGGCCAATTGGCCCAACTAGCATTTTGATAATGAGGACTCTCCGCACTCTACATTAGTGAGTGGTGTCTGGGGTCTTAAAAGCTGCCAAGCTGCCATCTGAGAGTACAGAAAATGGTCCCAACTCAGCAGGAACGGATGATCTCTGAGGTCCATAACGACATGGGGGAAAGAGAACCCAAAAGACAGAGAGATCCACATTAGTTGGTGACCACATTGACTTGGGACCGCAAGAGCTGGATAGCGCCAGACCACCACCAGTGACAGCCGTGATGGAGCTCACAAAGTTGAGTCTCACTGGCAACACAAGTATAAATAGGGGTGCACCCTGAGATCTCCACTAAAAGACCATAACTGATGGTCCAGGGACTTTGAGGTTCCTCTGGGAGCATGGCCCCTGGCCCTGATGCTGCCCCTGTCCATCAATCATAACAAGGGTCAACTCTTCAGACAGGAGTTGATTGGAGTTGGTGACACAGGTTAACCATATTTTGTGGGCACTTTGTGGTTCTATGCATCTATAGGATGTCGTCTTGCTGATCTCATACTTGACAAAAGTCAGTGGGTGGAGAGAATGAGATAGGAGACTTTTGGGAGGATAGGACATGTATGGAGCAGAGAGGAAGAGTGTGCTGTCACCATGCAGGGAGAGCAGTGGAAGCTGCATATAGGTGAGCATGCAAATTTATACAGGAATGTACATTTTCATTCAATCATAATTAAAAAAAAAAAATCAAAATAACACCAAGCTTCTTTTCAGCCATAAAGCCATGACAGTAGGAATCAACAACAGAAAAAAGATAGAAATAAAATAAAAAACATGGAAACTGAACATCTTACTCAAACTACTTTGTAATAGAAGAAATCAAAGATGAAACGAAGCAATTCATAGAATCAAATGAGAATGAGACACATCCTATCAAAACCTACAGGACAAAGCAAAAGCAAGGCTTAGAGGTCAATTCTAAATAACGCACACAAACAAAAAGAAGAAAGAACACAGAGTTTTAACCCTTAAACTTAAATAACTAGAAAGAACCCTGCAAAAGAATCCATCAGGCTGCAGAAGAAAGGAAATAATCAGAGCAGAAATAAATGAAATAGAAAATAGAGGGGGTGGGGCCAAGATGGTAGACTAGACACACGTCTCCTCAATTCTCTCTGGGAATTAAGACCTGGACTGATAATTTCATGGGGCACTCGGGACACCCAAGGAGCCCTAGGACATGGCATACAGTTATCAGATCAGACTACGCACCACTAAACAGGAATCTACCTCTCTAAAACACAAGACAGAGCACCCTGAGCCCTACTCTTGCTGACTCACCATTTGGGTGGCCAGCAGGTACCAATGCCATCTTTGTTATCTGGGAGGCAGGGGATGGACATCAGCTGGCAAATACGCTGAACTGCAGTGCTAAATTAAACAGTGTATAGTGCAGCAGACAGACAGTGCATGGGATAGCCACATTTTTAGATCCTGGCTGCTGAGTGAGGGCACCACTGCTCATCCACCTCGCTTTTCTGAGCTCCAACATAGATTCGGCACCACTGCTCACCAACCTTGCTTTTCTGAGCTCCAACATAGATTCAGCCAGGACATCATATTGGCTGCCTGGGAGGAGGCATCACCCAACCACAAGACTCAGCAGGGGCTAATTCCCAAGCAAAGATGCAGTGCCAGCCCAGAAAGCACTTTTCTAGCAAAAAGACTGTGTTCGGTACTGCGTTACCTTATGGGTGCGGCCCATCAGAGGATGGCAGCATGGCCATAATCCCTCCCTACTTTGAACTATGTCATAGCATCTGGGGATGGCCAAAGAGGTCCTTCCATTGTCAGCCTGAAGGTGGGGTGGGGCCTGCCACACCTGACGGCCTAACTGATTTTGACAGCTGTCAGACAGCTCCCAGTGCCCAGCTTTTCAAAGACTGCCTAGAGAAATAACTGCTTAGTGGCCCAGCAGTATCTCTTCCAGCCTTTACTGACCCACATCATAGGGTTAGTTGATGGCCCCCTAGTGACTCGTAAGTAGGGCACCATCTTTTTCAGCTAGGGGGCAGAGCCTGCCACCCCTGAGAGTCCACTGGAGCCAGTTACTAGAGTACACATAGGTGGCTAGTGACCAACTCTCATCTCAGAACTATGCCTCAGCTCCTGTTGAGGTAACACCAAAAAAAAAAAAAATCTAACAGCCTCTAGATGGTCCAAAGGCAACAAATCATTGCTAATCATTTAAAGAAACAGTCCACCATGGCTCTGGAAAACTCCCAAAATAAAGAATCAAAAAATTTCCCAGGTGAAGAAACTATCAGAGGTCATCTACAAAATAATTATATGTAGAATACACCTAGAGATTAAACAAAATGCAGCAGGGAAAATACAAAACTGGTTCAAAAGAATCAAAGAGACAAAAAACTGATTTTTTAAAAAAATGATGAGCCATCAGCCAAACTGACAAAAGAAAAGTAGGAAAGGAAACCAATAACCTGAATAATAAATGAGATGGGTGATATTACAACAGACCCAAATGAAATTAAAAGAATCATAACACAATACTACAAAAAAACTGCATTCTAATAAATTCAAAAACTTAGCAGGAATCAATGATTTTCTAAGAAACACTACCTATCAACACTAGCACAAACAGACACTGAACAACTAAACAAAGTCACCACAAGAGACTGAAAAGGTATTTTAAAAACTCCCAACTAAAAAATGTCCTGGCCTGGATGGCTTCACTGGAGAGTCCTACTAAACATTCAGAGAAGAGTTAATACCACTATTAGTAAAGGTATTCCAGAGCATTAAAAAGAATACTCTCAAACACATTCTATGAAGCTAGTACAATTCTGATACCAAGGCCAGATAAAGATAGCACTAAAAAGGAAAATTACAGACCAGTATCTCTCATAAACAAAGATGCAAAAATTCTAGCTAATAGAATTCAACAACACAGAAAAATCACTAGTTCACCATAACCAGATAGGATTTATACTACGAATGCAGGCAGATAGATGGTTCAACATCTGAGAAACAGTTAATGCAATCAGTCTCATAAAACAAAAAAAAGATTTGATTCTATCAGGAAAGGCATTTGAAAAGATTCAGCACCCATTCATGTTAAAAATTCTCAGCAATATATGAACAGAAGGGAAATTACACAACATAATAAGGGGCATCTACACGAAACAAAAAGTGAACATTCTGAATGCAGAGAAATTGAAAACATTATCCTTAAGAACAGGTACCTAACAAGGATGCTCAATGTCCCCACTTCAATTCAACATTGTTCTGGGGGTCCTAGCAAGAATAATCAGGCATGAAAAAGAAATTAGAGGCATCCAGATTGGTAAAGGATGACAGATGACAGAAAACCCTAAAGAATCCACTCCAAAACTACTGAATCTAATAGAAGACTTCACTAAAGTATCAGGATATAGAATTAGGATTCCTTTATACCAACAAAGAGACAAGAGGAGATCTCGAAATCATTAACATTTACTATAGAACCCAAGATGATAAGATGATATGACCTGTACAAAGAAAACTACAAGACCCTAATGCAAGAAACTAAAAGTGACTTATGTAAATGAAGAAAACTACCTTGCTCTTGGATAGGAAGACTCAACATCATAAAAACGACTATTTTGCCCAAAGCAATTCATACATACAATGCAATACCAATACAAACCCCAATAGCATTAATAAAACGGAGAAACAAATCACCAACTTCATATGGAAAGGGAGAAAGCCACAGATAGGTAAAACATTACTAAAGAAAAACAAAGTTGGAAGGCTCAGTCTATCTGATCTTAAAATCTACTACACTGCCACAATAGTCAAAGAATGCCTGCTACAGGCATGAAAACACACAGACCAATGAAACAGAATTGAAAATCCAAATATAACATCATCCACCTAAGAGAAACATATATTTGATAAAGGCCCAAAGGATGGGAAGTGGGGAAAAGACAGTCTTTTCAACAAATGGAGTTGTGATAACTGGACAACCTCCTGCAAAAAAATTGAAACAAGATCCTTATCTTACACCATGCACAAAACTAACTCAAAATGGATTAAAGACCTAAATATAAAATTCAAAACCATAAAAATCTTGGAAGAAAAAACTGGGAAGACAATGGAAGCCTTAGTTCGTGGCATTAACAATCTACAACATAACCCTCAAACACCAGAAATGAAAATAGACAAAAGGAAACTCTTAAAAATAAAACACTTCTGTTCATTCAAAACCTTCGTAAAAAGACCATCTACAGAATGGGCAACAATTTTTGACAATCACACCTCCAATGAATATTTAATTTCTCTAATCCACATGATACTGCAAAATGTCAACATGAAAAAGGCAAACAATCCAATTTAAAAAATGGGCACAAAGACATGAACAGGCACTTCACTAAAGAATATATACAAGATGTCAACAGATACATGAAGAAATGCTCACAATCACTACCCCTTAGAGGTATCCATATCAAAACTACAATGAGATACCATCTCATCCCAACAAGGCTGGCAGTTACACAAAAACCACAAAATAATAAATGCTGAAGAGAACATGGAGAGACTGGAACTCTTCTACACTGTTGGTGGGAGTGCAAAATGGCACAACCACTTTGGAAATTGATTTGGTGCTTTCTTAGAAAAATAGAAATAGAAATGTAGTATGATCCAGCAATCCCACTCCTTGGAATAATCCCAGAAAAATGAGGGACACCACTAAAACAAATACAATGTTTATTGCAGCTCCCTCCACAACAGCAAAAAGATGGAAGCAACCTAGATGCCTGTCAACAGCTGAATGGGTAAACAAACTATGGTATATATATATATATATATACAATGGAATACTATGCAATGATAAGAAACAACAATGGCTTCTAGAGAAGTATCTGACAACGTGGGACCATTACAGAGGGCATTATGCTGAGCAAAATTAGCCAGCCAGACACAAAAAGACAAACATCATATGAGACCATTAATAGAAGGAAGCATCAAATCATTTTAGCACACAAGAAATCAATTATTGATGGTTACACAGATGGGGAGGGAAGGAGAGGGATTTCTATAAATTACATAGAGGTTACAATTGGGGTTGGGTACAGCGTACGACAGCACGTAAGAGAAAGAAGTACCCACTACTGCTCAATTCCAAAACTAAACTGTTCCCCAAACACGGCCTGTCTCTTTGGAAGGACAGAATAACAGGGTCTAGAGTGAGGAGACCATGCTTCTCAGGGGACATCTAGACTAACTGGAATATCAAGTTCTTTTTTTTTCCCCCACTTCTTTTAAGAAAATATTCTATATACCACTTGGGTGAGTGGTATCTGGGGTCTGAAAAGCTAACCAACTGTCATGTAAGAAGCATCAATTGGTCCCAACACACCTGGACGACAGGTCAACAGTAGACATCAAGGACAGAAAGAAAATATGAAGCCACCAGATGGAAGGAGCCATACGAGCCTGAGTCTGCCTCAATATACGACCTCAAGAACCAGATGGTGCCTGGCCATCATCAATGACCGGCTGGAGATGGTGCATGAAAATATCCTGCATATCACATGGGTAAGTGGCATCTGTGGTCTTCAAAGCTAACAAGCTGCCATCTAAGTGGCACTGATTGGTCCCAATCCACCTGGACCAGAGCTAAACAGAGGACATCAAAGACAGGAGGAAAATACCAGCCCAGTGGATGGAAGGAACTGTATACTTCAGAGACTACTTTAACACAGGACCAGAAGAATCAGGTGGTGTCTGGCCACCACCAATAACTGCACAATACAGAGCCCTTTACATAGCAGGGGAAACATTAAGTGTGCAGAACGAGAAATCTACCAAATGACCACAATTGATGGTCCACCAGTCTGGAGGGCCCCCTGGGAGTGTGGACCCCAGATTCTCTAACCCCAAACCACATCCAGCACCAATTCCAGCTCATGACATGCAGTGATCCTGGCCCCAAACAAACTTCTAGACTTAAATGAATACATGGGGGCTGTTCAAGAAGCTTACTGCTGGAAGCGAGAAGACAGGGTGAGGGGGTACAGGTCTTGATCAAATGGACTTGAGAACTTGTGGATGATAAGAGAAAGTGTGCAGTCACGGGAGGGTGGGGAAGGGAGAGAAGAGAAGTTAGAGTAGAATAGTGGTGTGGGTTCTAGATGTTATATGGTAAATTGATATGGATTGTACACTTGTACTTAAATCACAGTAAAATTTATTTTTTTAAAAAATGCGATTACCTCTCAAAAGGTAACACATCCTTACTTTATTCAATGGCTTTTCAGCATCAACCTATCTGACAACAAGGTCCAATTAATTACTTGGAATAGTAGAATTCATAACAGCTAGATTTCATTAGAGGGGGATAGTTGAGTGGAAGTTTGAAGCATTCATGCAGTTCAGAATAAACTGGATGGGACACTTCAGGCAACAGGGGGAAAAGCAAAATCGCCTTGATTCCAGGGAAACAGGTACCAAGGAAAGCCAGCATCCACTACAGACAAACGTCATGTACTTCACTATTTGCCCTAGAACTAGAGCTACTCAAAATCCCATAAAACAAATCCAGAGTATAGCCTTTTGATCGTTGCTGAAAGTTTCTGTGGCTTTTAATTACTGAATAAGTCCTTCTGTTTTTGAAAATATTTAAAAAAAAAAAAAAAACCCTCTGTCACTGAGTTGAATACTAGTAACTATGAAGACTTCTTTTCTGGAGAAGAAAGGCTGCCCTGGAAACTGGCAGAGAAAGGAAAAACATAACAGCTTTATATATATAAAGTTTTTTTTTTAATTTTTTAAACATTTTATTGTGATTTAAGTAGAATAGAACTTTACAATCCAAATCAATTTACCATATAAAACTTCACGCACATAGGACAATTTCATTCTAACTCCTCTCCCTACCACCACCCATGACAGCACACTCATCCTTTCCACCCTGTACTTCCCATATCCATTCAGCCAACTCCTAACCCCCTGCACCCCCTCATTTCGCCTCTAGAGAAGAGTGGCTCAGGCACCCTCACATACACATTTAAGTCAAGCAGCACATTCCCCACCAGCATTAATCTATGTCTTATGGTCCAGTCCAATCTTTGTCTAAAGAGTTGGCTTTGTCTTAGTTTCAGCTCTGGGCTAACACAGAGTTCGGGGGTCATGTTCTCACTCTGACAGACCAGAGGTCATGACTCTCCAGTCTGATGGACCACCAAGTTTTGTCTTTTAATAGAGTTCCAGTTCTGCACACTTATTTTTCTCCTACTACACTGGGGACTTTACATTGTGTTCCCTGACACAGCACTCTTTGGTGGTGATTAGGCACCATCTAGTTCTTCTTACTTTTTCTTTAATCCTGTTACTAGGGCTCAGGCTGTGTGTCTTACTCAATTTACAGAAACCCAGTATGGAAAAAAGTTTCTTTTTAGGGTACTGTAGTTTCTTTTCAGAGCTGTGAAGCACAAAGCATCTGGAGTGATCAATTCAGCGCAGTAAGGCAAGAAAAAATGCCACATAGCTTGGAAAATATGTGAAACTGTCTTTATTCGTAGATAGAATAACTGTCTATATACATAATCTATAAAAAAAACTATTAGAATAAGACTGCAGGGTAAAAGGTCGGTATACAAAAATAAATTACATTTCTATACACTAACAAAGATCCCCCACTTGTCTGTCAGTTTGTCATATGGTGGAGCTTACATGCTCCTACAATGCTGGAAGCTATGCCACTAGCATTCAAATACCAGAGAGGTCACCTATGGCAGAAGGGTTCAGCTGAGCTTCCACACTAAGACAGACTAGAAAGAAGGACCCAGTAGTCTATTTCTGAAAAGAATGCACCAATGAAAACCTTATGAATAGCAGCAGAACAACGCCAGATACACTGCAGAAAGTGGGTCCCCCAGGTTGGAAGGCACCAAAAAGAGAACTGGGTAAGAGCTGCCTCCTCAAAGTAGAGTAACCTTAATGATGTGGCTGGAGTGAAGCTTTTGGGACCTTCATTTGCTGACAAAACAAGACTCAAAACGAGGAGAAACAGCTGCAAACATCCATTAGTAATTAGAGTGTCAAACATACAAAGTAGGAATCTAGGAAAACTGTCAAAAATGAAATGGAATGCATAAACATTGATATCCTAGGCATTATTGAGCTGAAATGTACTAGAAACAGCCATTACGAATCAGACAATCACATGGTCTACTATGGCAGGAATGAAGACTTGAGGGGGAATGGTGTTGCAGTCATCATCAAAAACAGTATTTCAAGATCTGTCCTGTTATCTAGTGCTGCCAGTGATACAATAATATCCATATGCCTACAATGAAGGCCAAGTATTACAACTATTATTCAAATCCATACACCAACCACTAAGTCCAAAGATGAAGAAGCTGAGGATTTTTACCAGCTTCTCAAATACAAAATTGATTAAACATGCAGTCAAGATGCACTGATAAGTGCTGGTGACTGGAATGCAAAAGTTGAAAACAATGAGGAATTGGCAGCTGGAAAATAGGGCTTTAGTGACAGAAATGATACTGGAGATCACATGACAGAATTTTACAAGATCAACGACTTTTCATCGCAAATACCTTTTCGCACCAACTGAATGATGACTATGAACATGGACCTTGCCAGACAGAATGCATACGAATCTAAATCAACTATATCTGTGCTAAGGGAAAATGGAAAAGCTCAGTCTCATCAGTCAGAACAAGATCAGACGATGACTGCAGCACAGGTCATCTACTGCTCATATGCCAAGTTCAAACTGAAACTGAAGAAAATTAGAACAAGTTCAAGAAAGCCAAAGTATTACCTTGCGTATACACAACTTCGAGTTTACAGACCATTTCAAGGACAGATTTGATGCGCTGAACATTAATGTCCAAAGACCACACAGCCTGTGGCATGACATCAAAAATATCATACATGAAGAAAGCAAAAAGTCATTAAAAACACAGGGAAGAAAAGTCAACTTGGATGTCAGAAGAAACTCTGAAACCTGCTCTTAAACGTCAAGTAGCTAAAGCTAAAGAAATGATGAAGTAAAAGAGCTGAACAGATTTCAAAGGACAGCTTGAGAAGACACAGCATTATAATTACATGTGCAAAACCTGGAAATAGAAAACTAAAAGGGAAGAACACATTCTGCATTTCTCAACTTCAAAGAGCTGAGGAAAAAATTCAAGCCTCAAGTTGTAAGTGTGAAGGATTCCACAGCGAAAATATTAAATAACTCAAAAAGCATCAAAAGAAGAAGGAAGGAATACACACAGTTATTATACCAGAAAGAATTGGTTGACATTCAACCATTTCAAGAGGTAGCATACGACCAGCGACGGGTGGTACTAAAGAAAAAAGTCAAAGCCGCGTTAATGCACTAGAGAAAAACAAGGCTCCAGGAACTGACAGAGTATCATTGAGATATTTCAATAAATGGATGCAGCAATGCAAGTGTTTATTCATCTATGCCAAGAACTTCAGAACACAGAACTCTGGAAAACTGACTATTTACGGCTATTCCAAAGAAAGGTGATCCAACCAAATTCACAAATTATCAAACAGTATCAATAATATCACATCCAAACAAAATTTTGCTAAAGATCATTCAAAACTGATTTTACCAGTTTATTGACAGGGAAATTCAAGCCAAATTCAGAAGAGGACAGGGAACCAGGCATACCACTGCTGATGTCAGGCAGATATTGACTGAAAGCAGAGAATACCAGAAAGATGTTTACGTGAGTTTCACTGATTGTGCAAAGGCATTCAACCGTGTGGATCACAACAAATTACGGAAAACACTAGAGAACGGGAATTCCAGAACATGTAATTGTGCTCATGAGGAATCTGTATATGGATCAAAAGGTAGTTAAGTGAACAGAACAAAGGGACACTACATGGTTCAAAGCAGGAACGGTGTGAATCTGGGTTGCATCCTTTCACCATATCTTTTCAATCTGTATGCCAAGCAAATAATTCAAGAAGCTAGACTATATGAAGAACTATATGAAAATTGGATGAAGACTTGTTAAGAACCTACATTATGCAGATGACACAAGTTTACTTGCTGAAAGTGATGAGGATTTGAAACATTTACTGATAAAGATCAAAGACCACAACTGTCAGTCTGAGTTGCACCTCTACATCAAGACAAGAAAAATCCTCACAAATGGACAAATAAGTAATGTCATGATAAATGGAGAAAGGATTGAGGTTGTCAGGAATTTTATTTTACTTGGTTCCACAATCAACACCCACAGAAGCAGCAGTCAAGAAACCAAAAGACACACAGCATTGGGAAAATCTACTGCAAAAGACCTCTTCAAAACACTGAAAACTGAAGATGTCACCTTGAAGACTAAGGAGCATCTGATCCAAGCCACTGAATTTTCAATTGCATCATATGCATGCAAAAGCTGGACAAGGAATAAGGAGGACAGAAAAACTGACAATTCTAAACTGTGATGTTGGAAAAGAATATTGAACATGCGATGGACTTCAAAAAGAACACACAGATCTCTTCTTGAAGAACCACCAGCGTGCTCCTGGGAAGCAAGGATAGTGAGACTGTGTCCTACATACTTTGGACATACTGTCAGGGGGATTACTCCCTGGAGAAGGACATCATGCTTGTAAATTAGAGGGTAAGGAAAAAAGAGGAAGAGCCTCAACAAGATGGAATGACACAGTGGCTGCAAAGCTGGCCTTAAGCGTAAGAACAATTGGGGGACTGGCATAGCACCGAGCAGTGTTTCATTCTGCTGTGCACACGGTCACTAGGAGTCGGAACCAACCCGACGGTACCTAGCAACGTGTTTTACGTTTAGGTCAGTGACCCATCTTCAGTTAACTCTGTGTGCGGTGTGAGGTACAGAACTAAGTCAAAACACATCTGCGTCTCGACAGCCAGTCATTCCAGCACTGCTTGTTAAAAAGATTCTCCTTTCTTGTATGGTCGTTGTATTTCTTCACTGTTTATTCTGTTCTACTGATCGTCTTCTTTATTTTTATGCCATCCGCATACTGTTTTATTACTACAGCTTTATATAAAGTCTTTGAATCAAGTGGTAAAGTACTTTTTGTTCATTTTCAAACTTATTTGACTGTGCTAGGTCCTTGGCAGTCCATATAAACTTGAGAATCTATTTGCTAATTTCTACAAAACAGGCTGCTATACATCAATTTAGGGTAGACTGTCAGCTTAAGAATACTGAATCTTCTAATCTATAAGCAGGATACATTCCTCCATTTATTGAAGTCTTCAATTTATCTCAAAAATGTTTTCAAATGTTCAGTGCACAAGGTCCTATAAATCTTTTTCCAGATTTATCTCTAAGGGCTTTGTATTTTTTCATACTATTGAAAATAGCATTAAAAAATTAATTTCTGATCTTTATTAGTTGTTATGTAAAACATAAAACTGTATAAAACTTCTACAACACAAGAGGAAATGTTTGTGACCTTTAGTTAGACAAATTCTGATATGACACCAACAACGTGCTTTAAAAAAGATGAATTAGCCTTCACTAAAACAGAAAATGAAACAAGCCACAGATTCCGAAAAAATATTTCCAAAATACATCTTACAAAGAGCCTGTTATCTACAAAAAGTAAAGGACTCTTACAACTCAATAAAAAAGCAACTTCCCAATTTTTTTTAAAATGCTACATATTTGAATAGACTCTTCTTCATCCAAGAAGGTATGCAAATGAAAGATAAGCTCATGAAAACAAGTTCAGTATCATTAGTCATTAAGGAAATGTAAATGAAGCCACAAGATAATCACTTTGCAACTAGTAAACCCACTGCTGACTCACAGCGACCTTACAGACAGTAGAACTGTCCCATAGATTTTCCAAGGAGTGCCTGGCACATTTGAACTGCTGTCCTTTCAGTTAGCAGCCATAGCACTTAGTCATTATGCCACCAGAGTTTCCTTGCAACTACTAATGTCATGGATTGAACTGGGTTCCCCAAAATGTGTGGTAGTTTGGCTGGGCCATGATTCCTGGTATTGATGTGCTTTCATGTTGTAAATCCTGCCTCTATGATATTAATGAGAAGATGGATGCAGTTGTGTTGGTGGGGCAGGACTCAATGTATACAAGTGTTTCATGACTTAAGACAGCCTCTTGAGATATAAAGAAGTTAGCAGAGAGAGCTGGGGATCTCATACCACCAAGAAGCCGTGTCAGGAGTTTAGCGCATCCTTTGCAAAAGCCTAGGGTCCCTGAACCTCAAAAGCTTCCAAATCAGGGGAAGACTGATGACAATGACTTTCTTCCAGAGCCAACAGACAAAGACCCCTAAAACTGATACCTTGATTTTGGACTTTTAGTCTCTGGATCGTGACAAAACAAGGTTTCTGTTTTTAAAGTCATGCACTTGCGGTATTTCTGTTAAAACAGTACTAGATGACTAACAGAATTTGGTACTGAAAGAATGGCATGCTGCTCTGACAGATACCTAAAATGTGAAAGTGGTTTTGAAACTGTGAATGGATAGAACACTCAGAAGAAACGAAGGAGAGCTGTTAACCCTGACAAAGGCACAGCTGGTGAGAAGCAGCAGCAAATGGGCAATGCAGAACCAGGAGCCAACCCACTGAGCGAGAGACTTGAGTGCCATGTACAGGAGGCTTCCTGGAAGAGCAGGGTGCCTCTTGGCTCTTAAATTGGGGAGCTAGTCTTACTGACCCACAGAGAGCAAGACTGCTGACAGCCTGTGTGCAGGCAGTTTCCTGGTGGGGTGAGGTAGCTTCCAGGCACTTAAATCTGTGGAGCTACAGAGCTTTGGAACATTCGCTCCAGCAGGACAGACATGGGCCTGAGGCCCAGGCCATGAGGCTACAGGAAGCAGAAGCTGAGGAGACAAAGTGCGTGAGAAGCTGAGTTGCCTCAGTCTCCAAGGGTATGGCCTACAAATGAAAGCCTATGTTCATACAGTGATTTTTACCCAAATGTTCATCACAACTTTAACTGTAATCACCAATAACTGAAAATAGCCCAAATGCCCCCAAAATGTGGTATATTCATAAAATTAAATACTATCCAACAATAAAAAGTAACATACTAGTGGCACACACACCCCCAAAAACAAAAATGAATCTCAAAATAAGTACACTGAAATACACACCAAAAAAAAAGCACATACTATTTGATTTCACTTACATGTAAAACTGTAAAAGATGCAAACTAATGTATAGTAGCAGAAGACAGACCAACAGCGATCTGTGCACTATGATTAGAGGAGGTGCCATGAAAGGGAAGAATTATAAACAGGTGTGAGTTAAAACATTTGTGGGTGATCAGTCAGTTACAATGACAGTTTCAAGGGTAAATACATTTGTCAAAACTAATCAAATCACATACTTTAAATGTGTGCAGATTATAATCCATTAAGTATATACCTCAATGAAGTAATATTCTATAAGGTCCAACCACAAATATGATGTTTTAAAAAAGAGCGAAAGGAGACAATTAATAGTAGTGTACTTCAAGTGCCCTAAATATCTGGTCAATTTTACAAATAATTAGGTTAAAATGCAGGTGTTCACTGGCTATATGAATATACTTTTCAAAATTTGATTCTTCAACTAGCAAATCATGTAAAATAATCTATACAGAAAAAAAATTGAGCAAAAGATTAGACTGAATCAGCTTAGTAAAAACAGCTAAGATTCTTAGTTGGACATTGAATGGAAGCTCTCCCCGCCCCCCCAAGTTTGAAACATTTGCTTCTAAAGACAGGTTGTTGTGAGGTGCCATTGAGTTGATTCCAAATCATAGGGATCCTATGTACAAGGAAACGTAATACTACCCAGCGCTGCACCATCCCCACATATGTTGCTATGTTTGAGCCCACTATAACAGCCACTATGTCAACCCATCTCATTGAGGTTCTCCCTCTTTTTTTTTTTTTTGTCAACCCTCTACTTTACCAAGAATGATGTCCTTCTTCAGGGCATAATCTCTCTAAAGGCATAATCATCTAAAATCCATCTTTTCAAAATCAAGACCTATACTAAAATATTCCTTTTACTCAATTTTCAAAAATGTAACAAAATAATACCTTTTTCCATGATAGGCATACCAGTATACCAAAAGTAGAAGAATCCAAAGACAACAGAAAGATAGTGAAAGAACTGAACAGAAATGAAAATGACACTTAAAAATTACGCAGATATGATTTCTATTGCCTGCTTTGTACTTTATATTATTTTTAGATAGATCAAAACATATATCCCAAATACACAGATAATTGCTCATTAAGTAGTGAGGATAAAATAACCAATCATTAAAAGCATATGGTTATGCTCTTGATTTTTCCAAGTGTTTGTAGCTTCAAAAGGTATTATTTTAGAAAGCAAACAAATTTAAAGAATCTTCAGAATAACTGATTTTAAAATACAGACGCTATAAATGGAATCACTGATAAGGGGCCTCACAGAACTAGAATGTTCAGCACAGCACATCAAGATTATAACACTGTTGATATGGCTTTCTGTCATAGCATGGAATAGTATTTCACTTGTTACATTTCTGAAAACTAGGTAAAACGAGTACTTCAACAAATGATTTCACTATCATTTATTCAACTATTTCCACTTTAGTTTACTAGCATTACACTGATTAGTTTCTTATTGACTCCTGAGCAACGAAAGCCGATGTTTGAGAGTTCTCCAAATGTCTAAGGGATATTGTCTCTGTTAATACTTTGGTAAGTACAGCATGTGGGCACAATGAGATATCTGTGTATGTTTTGGTTAGCATATATGAGAAACAAAGAATGAATTCACGTAATAATAAAATCTGAGCTCAAGGCTAATACTGTTTAATTCCAAACAAAATTAAAAACCTCAATGTTGCCTTAGGTTTCTTTCTAAGAAGTGGCATCAATCAGTCACATACTTATGTAGGGAGCAACCAGCACAAAATACATGGAATGACTAAATTAAAAAATACAGAAATGGATTATATTTTCACTTATATAACTAAATTAGGCCAACAGTAATACTTTGGTAAGTACAGTATGTGGGCACAATGAGACAAATTACTATAATAAAGAGGTAAAAATAGCAATTATTTATCTGATAACACAAACTGGTATTCCTAAAGTGCCGAAAAACATTTAAAATACTTTCCCTTAAAACAGTGTAACTTTCCTCAGAAACTGGCTTAACACCGTATGCCTAGTAAATCGTTTCTCCAAAGCTTCTAGAAAGAAGATAATTGGTTCAGGCCCTGTCCAAATTATCACAAATTTTGAACCATAATGAGACACAACAGTTGTCACAGAATTATGCTTGAATTTCATGTATGAAGCTCAAGGGTCTGCAGCAGTGGGCTGGGGGAGTTAACTTACCTCGGGCTTTAAAATACTCCACATGACTTGCTACCACCTCTGTAACACTTTCATCTGGGCAGATTTTCACTCCATTAGGAAACAGAGATCGCTTTCTTCTAAGCAACCACTGTCTCTTAGCTTCTCTACGCACCACAGCTTGTTTCTTTTCAGGAGATACAGAAGGATAGGTGGATTCCGAATCCATGAAGAGAAAAGGAAAGGAACTCTTGTGTTCTTGGACCTCCTCGAAAGATAAGGCTTCTGCTACAGAGTGAAAACATAATCAGAGGTCTGATGACAAACAAGATACACCATGAAAGCTTAATAAGGAAAAGCTGACATCTGGGCAACATTTAGATTTTGGAGTCGATGCTCAGTATACACATGTGTGCCCATCTAACGAAGACAGGAGTGAAGCAAGCAATCTTTTTTCTATTTTATTTCCACTCTTTTAAGATTGTTACTAAATCAAGTATACATCCAATTTCAACACAAGAAATAAAGAAAAAGAAGGCTTGCATCAGAAATTTCTAATGAAGAGCTAGAATTACTGGATTTTGAAACTGTTTACAGGAAGCAATATTAATTTCTTGCAGATAATCACATCAAAGAAAGCTATTTTTAGAACGAACCTACTATAGCTATACAGAAAGATAAAACAAAGTTTAAAAAATACCTGTTAATGACAGAAGGTTTCCTTTTATCAGAACAAGTATCAAAATACCCAGAGAAGTCTTCCCAAAAAGAGGAAACATAATCATTTGGGCTGATACCAAAGGAACAAAGAGGGTAAAATCCGCAGATCAGCATTCAAAGCCTTGAAACTTCCTATAACAATTTGTTACAGGAAAATTTTAGCACTGAAGTTTGCTTGAGAAGAAAACCATTATAAATTAGCTCAGATAAAAATGGTGTCCTTTCAAAGGTCCCACTTCTTTCCTGAAATAACCAAAGTGCTGTGAAAGTGGGAGAGGTAAGCTAATTAGAACAGATGGGCCGAGACAACTTCTTTAATCTAGCTGGCTAAGCTCTTTATTAATACTCTTCACCTTTTACAAGCAGTCTACTTAAGAATGTTTCGTATATAATTCACTGAGCTTGTATACTTCTCTAAATCTGATGGATTCACACGTTCTTCTGTGGCTTAAGATGTATTTAAGATGTATAAGCATGAAACGCCTAACTGCCTATGTCTACTTCATTAATACAGAGCTGTATCTACGTACAGAACAAAATTCCTTTTCCTGGAGCTATTTGTCTTTGTAACAAAACCACTGTCTTGCAAACTTATCCCCTTAAGGAAAAATCTGAAAACATTTCACTCTAATCACTGCATCTCCTTTGTTTATAAAACAGTATAGAATAGTGAACCCATGGTGACGAAAGATGCTTAGGACAGCAGTGGACATGCATGAAGTACTTCATGTAAGTTACAGTCACGTGGCAGCTTTGACGCCTGATGTGCTGTCAAACCTGAGGCCCACTGTGTTCACCTGCATGGGATATCAACTCAGCAAAGATTTTCTTTACCAAAACGAGATCGAATGAAATTCTCCTTATTAGAACAGTTGTCTTTTTCAAATACCTATTGGGAAACAGTCAACAATGCTGACGAAGCCAGGACTCACTATCAAACGGCAATGAGTTCAAACTTGGGGTAATTTAAACGTTTGGGGAAATTCACCTAAAAGTATTTTATAAAGGTCTTAAGCCCATCTGAGAATCATCAAGAGTTACCTAAATCATCTTAAAACATTCTCTTACCCTTCAGTGCTGCCGCTGGGTGCCGTCCAGTCAGTTCTGACTCACAGCAACCCTGCGCACAACAGAAGGGAACACCGCCCAGTCTTGCGCTATGTCCACCATCGTTTTCATGCTTAAGCCCATTGTTGCAGCCACTGTGTCAGTTCACCTCGTTGCGGGTCTCCCTCTTTTTCGCTGACCCTCCAAGCATGGAGTCCTTCTACAGGTACTGATCTTTCCTGATCAACATAGCCTCAAACTAGTTTCATCATTTATCACAGCTAACACATCTAAACAACTGTGACTAAAATACACATGCATAGTGGCATCTGCAAAATATTGACAAGTTTCTAAGAAATTATTTGCCAACCCTTATCAGCAGTGGGAAAAATGCTGAAGATTTTACTAAAACCATGTTTAAAATCTTAAGAGAAGTTCCATGATTACAACTCAGAGCAAAGGAAAAATTTCAGGTAAAAAAAAATCAGTTGGAAATTACTCTTTTTGATAGACCACTCCAAAAAGTCAGAAAAATCTTCAAAATAGCCTAGTATTCAGTCCTTTCTCAGATTCAGAAAATCCGGGCTCAAATCCTCATTTGATCTTGGGAAAACCTGTTCAACTCTTTGAGTTGGCTTGCTCATCCATAAAGTAAGGATGATAATCTCTGCCTATATCCAAAGGTTATCAGTAAAAATCAGGAAATACGAAAAATTTTTTATAAATTAATATACCATGTACTATTTGTCCTGTATTATAATTGTTAATAAAGCTTAAAGAAATTTCAAGCTTTGGACTTCTTTTTTGTTCAACCTCAAGAATGGAATGAAACTTCTCTAATTATGAATAGAGAATTTTCTTAGGAACTTTTAAAATGTTTATTACTTTCTTTAAAATACAGTTTATAGACTGTAAAAAACCTCTGCTGCCTTAAAAAAGAAAATTCAGTAGGTTCATTTGTTCATAAATAGGTTCCTCATTTTATAAATTCTTTTTAAGTTGGTATTTGATACAATTACAAATTTTAACTGCAGCATCTTAATACCTATTATACAAAGCAGTAGGTGATGACTGCCACAACACTGTGCCATGTGAATCCAAAGCAAGGCTAATTCCAACCAGAAAAGTGGAGTGACCCTACTTGGGAAGGGAGTGTTTCTGCCTGGTCTTGACAGGCCTGTGCAGTATTACACTGGCAGAAGTTAGGATGGGAGGAATAGGAGCTACGAAGAAAATTCGTGGTCATAATCAATTACAGTAAGGTAGAAAAGTATGCTGTTTATACGGGAAGTAATCTGTTAAGAGTAGGATCAGGAGCCAAAATAAACAGTTTAAGAACAGGTCTTCCAACTGGTTCAATCCAGTTGGAACACTGCTGAGAACCTGAATTTCTATCAGTTTCCAGGAAGTTGTATACACAAGAAATCACCTGGGAAATTCTGCTAAAACGTAGATTCTGGTTCAGCATACGTAGGGTGGAAATGTAAATTCTCAGTGGGTAAACTATTAGAAATACAAACTCTTAGCGGGGGTTCAAACCAGAATGAACTGGTTCTAAGCCCTGTGTGTGAATGAAGGCTGAAAAGATAGTGACAGATTATGAAATACCTTTGAAGTCATAACAGATTTTGGATTTTTAACTTATAAATCAAAGATTATCTAACATATAACTGTACAGAAAAAGTATTTCTTTGATTTTTATTTAAGGAGATTCCTTTTAGGATATATTTTGAAATCTCATGACAGCCCTTGAACCTTGTCATACTTTAAGTAACAGTCCCAAAATCATATGCAGGCAAGAAAAAAAAGATAAAACTCTGTGCTCTAGCACAGCTAATAAGTACTAGATTACTCCATTTATACCCTAATTCCAAACCAGTGAAGGGTCATTTATAGACCTAGAGAAATTTTCTAAATGTTTACTATATACTACTGACATATACAGGAAAAGCAGAATGTTTCCAGTCCTTCCGAAGCATGTAATATAAAAGGAAAAACGTGTGCAGACAACGTAATAAAAACAATGAGAGTTATATAGAAATTGAATTCATTCTGTGTAAGCAGCTGTAGGGAAGGTTTCCTAGAGGTGGTAAAATGTGAGCTAGATTTTGAAAAAAGTAAAGTTCACAAGATGTAATAAAACAGTCGTCTAGGAAGAGGAAATAAACTGTGCACGGCAGGCACAGAGGTACAGTACTGTAATGCCCACTCCATTCAACCAACTGTGGTCTTGGCTTTAAAGTGACAATCACACTCACAGGACAACAGTCCATTCTGTGGTTCCAGCCAAATTTTTTCTGTAATATTACAGCACAGGAAATACAGAATGTTATCAAAATAATATCAAATGAAGGACATCATCTGGAGTCCCCTGAAAGAGATTCAATCAGTTGCAAGGCCATACGAGTATCTGGAAGCCTCACACCCACAGGAACACAGGAGCTGCACAAGGCACACGAGCCAAGTTTACCACGTGTCCAAATCTCCACAAAGAAAACCGCAGTTCTAAGACGGAAGCCGAGGCATATGGTTTCCAACACAATTTTATACAGTTCTGGTCAATCAGGCCCTTAGAGTCCTCACTCATGTGCCTTCATCTTTCTTCCAGTGTAGAACAAGTTCAACAGTTAAGGGTTGTTTTTCCACAATAAAAGAGTACTGAAGACACAATTACCTCGGCTCAATACATCTCCAAATAAAAAGTATTGAAATAAAGAAAACCTAAGATCATTTCTCCGTGAGAAAAAAGTTTAAGCTTGTTGCTAACATATAAGTTATTTATAGCACACTGAATAATTTCATATGATTAAATAGCAGGGGGATGGGAATATAGGAGGAGGATAGACTGTAAGCAGGAACAAAATTAAGAAGGGCTTTATATAATCCTTTTCTTCCCTCCCTACATAAAAAGAAGTTGATTTTAAGAGGCACTACGCTTTTTCTAAGGGGCCCTGGTGACGCAGTGGTTAAGTTCTCAACTGCTAATCAAAAGGTCAACAAAATCCAAACCACCAGCTGCTCTGTGTGAGAAAGATGTAGCAGTCTGCTTCAATAAAGGTTACGGCCTGGGGCAGTCAGAATCAACTCAACAGCAGCGGGTGTACACTTTAAGTCCTGGTTAAATGATTGGGAAGAATTTTAAAAAATAGTAAGCAAACTACTTTTTTTTTAATCCCAGGAGTTACGAACTTACAATAACATCATTTTCTCTTGTCCACAGATAACCCTCTCAATATCCACCAGACACACATACACATCCTTAGGCTGATTTCCCCTCTGTGCTCCCACAGAATGTTATTCTTACACAAGACCATTAAAACTGTTCATGTGTTCATTTTTGCATTAGACTACAAATGCCACAGGAGTAACAGCTGTTATTTTTCTGTAGTAATATGCCTGCTAAATAAATAGTAGATGCTCAGAATGTTCCCTGAATCAAAACTACATCTGAAATAAATGAGTGTTAAAACAGGAAGAAAAATCAACTTAAGCATCAGTTATAAGATATTCATTGAATAGCATACAATTTGGAATTTATTTCCAGCAATTGATCATGCTTCTTAAGAAAAAAATTACACTTCAATTTAATTGGAAACGCGTTTAATACAAAATATTGATATTGTCAAAGCATTATTAACATGAATTTAGGAAAACAAAGTTTAATCTTCAAAACATAATACACGACAGTGGTATTTTTGAAAAACATGTAAATGAAAAAGTTAGTAACAAGGTGTCTTATATACCTGATGTACCCAAAATTAGATGTAAAAAAATTATAAATTGTCACCTAAAAAAGTACCCCCACATACACACATAAATTAGGAATGAATTATATAATTACAACCATCTTTATACGAAATTTCCAAAAGACAAATATCTTTAACAAGATGGTGACAAGATCATTAAAACCTTGAGGACCCTGAGACTAAACTAACAACCTCAATTCATGTGATTCTGAAATAAAATGTTCAGTCCTCTTTTAGACTTTTCTTACATTATTTTGTGTTTCATTGCTTTACACACAGTTACAATGTAAATTCAAGAGCTGCTTATAGCAGAAGATTAAAATAGCATTCTTAAAAGAATATTTTTCTTATCGGAGAAAATAGAACGTATTCCTGATAATGTCAGAGTAAATCAAAAGGTTCTGAAGTGTTTAATCAGATATAATACCACCATCATCACATCAATCAGTAGAATTGTTATCTAAAAAAATTAAGCTCTATGGGGATCATAGGTCTCTAAATCTACAATTTAAAAATATAAAAGCAGTGAGAACAATCTGGCTTTGCAGATGAATACTGGGTAAACAGAGGTATAAAATTATATACTCAGCTCTAACAATTAATAAATAGTATTCTGGGAAATTTGGGGGGTTCTGCTCAATTTAAGCAAACACCAATTTTGTGTTCTATACATACAGAAATTGTACACATACCTTCTGGGATAACACAGGAGTCAATATTTACATACAGTTGGGCAGCTACATGTGTAATTTTTAAAAACCTATCTTACATAACTAAATTTTTGAGGAGGGGGCTATTTCTTTTTACCTTGTTCCTCTAATTTCAGAAAGAAAGCCATAAAGAAAAAAATAGAAAAAAAATCTAGTTTTTTAGTTCATTCCAAAAGTCACTCTAAATCAATTAAATTCTCAAATCCCTAGATATGATGTCAAAAGAAATGGAAAAAAGTGGTTAGAATTAAAGCAGAGTAATGGTTCCATTAAGCAACTAAGAAATCTAAGCTGCACTTTGAAATAATAAATTTTTTTCATCTTCCTAACATTGTTTTCTTTAACACTATACAGAAAGGATGCCGTAAATGGCATTTTCTGAAGGCTTGATACTAAATTCTTTAAAAAAAAAAAAAAAAAAAAATACACAGTATTCATACTGCATGCTTGAGTTGCAAAGAGTAGAATCACAATATGATGTGACTTGTCAACAAAGGTGACAAGCACTGGGGCTGGCACCAGGAAGAAACTAACTCCCTTCAACTCCCAGTCATCAGGAAGTACAGATCACATCGTTTTATTATCTACAAAAACACTGCCACCTTACATATACTATTGCATAATCCAAGCATATTCACCCAGAAAAATACCAAATATTTATGAAATTTTAATCTCTATTTATACTAAGCTTATCTACATCACTCCCGTTCCCTCTCCATGTCTGAGATCCCAACAATTCTAATAATAAATCTTATATATTTTAAATAATGTTCACAGATTTATAAAACTACTGCCAGTCTCTTGAGCCCTCTGTGAGTGTCTAATGCAAATGCCGGTAAGCAGCTTCCCGTAATCCCGCAGGGCGCCCTGTCATGCTGCAGGGATTAACTAGCTACTGCTGCCCTTCTGCTGCTGTAAGTGAAGTTTCAAAATGAGCTCGCGAATATCTTCCCGTTTGGTCTTTATTACATGACGAGGAAACCATTTCTCCAAATGAATTGGAAGTTCAAAGTTAACAATAGGATCCTAATGAGAGAAAAAAGGAAGAATGCAGTAATTTTAGTAACACAATTTCAAATTGTTTTAATTTTTACAAGAAACTTAATTTTCAAAAAAATAATTTTATGGACACACAATTCACATACAATTCACCTATTCAAAGCATACAATTTGGTTTTTAGTACACTCAGAGTTGTACTATCACCACCATAATTAATTCAAAACACTTTCCTTAAATTGCTATCTTTTGAACAGGAAAATGAAGTACCAGGTGTTCTGCTATGATGCATGTTTAAGTAAACTAGCTCAAACAGCACTCGTACACAGGGGAATGATTCACCATAATGCAGAAGTCACACTGCCTGCGCACAATTTTTTAAGTGATGCTATTACTTTGAAACTATTAAAACAAAGAAAAAGCCTTAGCAGTATATGAAAAACATCTTCAAATAAAAATTTAAAAAATCTTACAAAAGTTGTCTTCTTTTAGTGTAAGAAATGACTTAGTGTTTTCAAGAACCATTACATCTTCCACTGTGTTAACTGGGGGATCTGCAAGTGTTGTCGAATATGTAAACACATTTCCCTCTGTGCTTAAAAAAATAAAGTGTTAAAGAAGGCTACCCCTGTAGCATGTCTGTAATTCTGATGAAACTATTAGAAGACAGATGTTAACAAAAACATATTTTCAATGAAATAAGAGCCCCTGGGCATGAAGCTAATAGGATGAACTATGATTCTAGGAATAAATGCCAGGGCAATTTAACTGTATATTTATCAGAATTCTTACTGTTTCGTTAGGATTTTAAGTTCCATAGGTGGTGTGCTGTCCGCACCAAGCCTCATTTTTCAACGTAATTTCAGTTATACTTGTGCACAAATTTGCAAAACACAAGGTTTAGTTTTTTAGTTTGTTTTTTACAGGACTTTTAACATGGTGTTACAACCTATGATGGGAGTATATTCTGTTGATGAGATTACATAAAATAGAATTAAGTAGCTGACTCACAGCATATTAGACAATCACATACTGTAAAGGAGTCTTCTAGAAACAAAATCAAATCTTTCGGAAAGAACATTTGAGAACCAGAATTGTCACTCTCTAAGTTCCAATGTGGAATAAAAAAAAAAAAAAAAAAAGATATTCAATGGCTTTTACAACATGTACCATCTTCTATATATTATCATTCCTCACCAATATTAACAAATCCAAAAACTAACTGTACATTGTAACCTTCATGCTTTATAGGCACCTTTAAGCACTCTCCAAGCAGGCTCTTGGTCAAAAACTCCCTACTCCTATACACATCTTCACAAATACTAAAAGTAATGGTTAAGTAAATGAGCTGACAGTTCAATAAACAAACAGCAGTATCTTGCCATTAAAGATTTTTTTCAGTAATACCCCTAACAAGACTGGTGAACTAAAAACTAATACCCATGCTTGCCACTGTACTTATCCAGCTTGTGGTTACCTGTGCTTCTTGAAAACACTTCCAGTCCTCAGTCTGCCCCATCCTTTCTCTCCCCACCCTCCTTCAGGGAATCTAACTATGTGTAAATCAGACCTTCTAACTGTATCACACTTGTTTCATATGCTTTATATTTTTTTTTTCCTGAACTTCACTTCGGATATTCTCTACTATCCAATCTTCAAGTTAACTAATCCTGTCTTCCACTGTAATCACTCTGCTATGAAATCCATCCAGTAAATTCTTAAAAAGGTCTTAAAATAAGTTCTTAACATTGTTACACATTTTCAGTTCTAGGTTGACCATTTGGTTTTTCCGGTGTTTTTTTGTTTGTTTGTTTGTTTGTTTTTAAATAGATACTATACTTTCACCCAGTTTGTTCACCTTTGGTTCTATTCTCTCAAACATACTAACCAAATAATTATAAAATTTTAATCTGCTAACTCCAACATCTGGATCATCTGTGAATCTACTTCTATTGTTTCTCTTTTCTGTTTTATGATTACCAGTAACATTTTCCTCTTTGTGTGTCTAGTACTTTGCGATTATTTTGTAATTGTGAATAAGCAACTGACTTACATCTTCACATACCTTGAAAAAGCTTTCCACATATTGTAGTAAATACACTCCACAATCACTGCTATTATCTTGCTTAGGAACTTTAGGGCATAGGTCCACCATGTTTGTTTTGCTAAATTCACGGTGAGTTTTTCGTTTGACTTCCCACTCTACTTCTAAATACCTGAAATCACCAAGTAGAGCAACTCAACTATAAATCTGTCATACCATTTGCAACACTTTCACAAAGGAGGAAAATCATTTGTTGTCAGATCACATGTCAAACCAAATATGAAATATCCAAAGACTAAACCGCAAGTCTAATATCCAAAGTCTAATATCCAACACTGCAAATTATATTATGTGAGCTTTCACAACTGCCACTTAAAGGAAAATCTGATTTTCACAAAAGTTAGGCTTTTTCAACAACTTAACGTTCATGTAACTCAAATACTTAAAAGTTATTTGTATTACACAGTAAACCAACAAGTGATTTTAAAAGTTTCATTGCTATAGCCAATTTCCAGGACACAGTACATTACAAAACTATACACACAGACATGCACCAACACACAAATGTGTAACAATAAAAAATTTGAAGACTTTTTTCTGAAGTTGTATGAAAATGTATGTAACAGCTTTACAGGACAGATTAACTGTTTCTTTATTTCATTTCATCTTCTCTGCAAATGTTATCACGTGTGATCATTTTGCTGTAAGAGAGACCCTTGGCCAGAGCCTCGCAGGTAGCCTGCACAGTAAAGAAACTGACGTTGCACCAAGAAACTCGGGTCTCTGCCTTGGCCTGTGGGAAGTTAATCTCTAAACTGGTGAAATGTCCTGTCTTCTAGGAGTCTCTGCGTTGCCTGAAAGCCATGAGCTAGCCATAAAGTAACAATAGGATTTAGGCTGTAAACTCTGAGCCACAACAGTGAGTTGCTGTCAGGTAGGATTCGGAAGTTACACAGTAATCAACCTTACCTTCTGAGGGTCTAGAGACTGAGCTAAGCTATGTGGACAGTCAAACACACTTACACCAAAAAAATCTCTGGATACCAAGGTTCAGCTGAGCTTCCCTAACTGGCAATAATCTGTGCACATTGTCACATACTGATAACGGAAAAATAATAGTGTCCTGCCTCTACATGGAGAAGACAGCTATGAGCTCTGAGCTTGCAACTTTCCTGTACTCTGTCATTTGCAATTCTTCCTTTAGCTGGTTCCTTTAACTGTACTAAATGCTATTAATTAGCTGTAATAAACTGTCTCAATTAGTTGTGCTAAACCATATCCATTACTGTAACAGCTTTCTGTGAGTTCTGAGTCCTTCTAGTGAATTATCAAATCCGAAAATGGTTTCAGGAACCCTATGAACCTACAACTGGTATCAGAAGAGAGAGGGACTCTTCTAGACTGAACACATTTTAACTTCATAGATATTTTTTGACAGTATCTACAATGCTCTTTTATAAAATTTTTTCAGTTCAATTATGAACATAAATTCCTAGTTTGTTTTGCATGTGATCCTTGAGAAATATTAACACACAATTGGCTAATTTATTATTGATTAGATTTGAAGACCTCCTCTAAATGCATAAAAAAATTATAATCCTGATACAGTCTTTTTAGTAATTCTTAACATACGCTCAAAATCACTGAAATTTTAGACAACAGACTAAAAGGTACAATTATCATTACTTACTCTCGTAAATTCTGAACTGTGTTTTGTATAGAAGCAGCTTTCAGGGAGTCAAGTATGAGAATACACGGCCTATGACAAGAAAAAAAAAATCAAGGTGTATAAACTTGTATATGAAGTATACCTAAATATCTGGAAAAATCATTGTTGTTACCGTATATACCTACCTTTTACACCTTTTCTTTGGCAGTGACATATTCATCTCGGTATCCTGAAATAACACGAATTTTTAGGACTTTGAAATTAAAGTTAGCTTAAATAAATTAATACTCAGCAACTCCTTAAAATGCTTCAAATGACTCTGAAATTAGTATTTCAAGTAAGACTTCATCTTCTAAAATCAGCAGATGAACTTGATTTTTCAAAAATTATTTTTCTTGTATGTTGGTAGAACAATACTGCATACACTTTTACACATGGCCTATAAAATAATCTAGAACTTCACTTCTAGTCCCCAAGGTAAACAAGTTAATCTAACTCCTTTCTACATGCATTTCTCTAACTCGACTTATGGTATCAGTAGAGATACCTTTCTTCCCTTTGAATCACTGGAAGCAGAGTATTAATCTGTCTTAAAGGAAACAAAATGGGGACAAGATAGTTACTGTTTTTACTGTTGATGTTGTTCCTGTTCAAATAAATTTATGAAACAACAGATCACTGAAAACTAGCTTCTTTAATGAAGGACTTCTTTGTACCTTATTAGTCTAA
The DNA here is from genome assembly GCA_028571685.1 of Heterohyrax brucei. Taxonomy (NCBI): domain Eukaryota; kingdom Metazoa; phylum Chordata; class Mammalia; order Hyracoidea; family Procaviidae; genus Heterohyrax; species Heterohyrax brucei. Next base: position 135,035,230 of record CM053148.1, on the reverse strand, counting down.
TGTGCAGAGAGAATTTCTAAGACAGGAGGAGAACACGCATAGGTTTTACCCAATTTATCTGACTCTAAAATCCTTTTTATCAAAAACGGTATCTTACAACTAGTGTCCCATGGAATTTAATTGGGAAACCTATCCCGAGAACATGACAGAATTCCATATCCCGCCACTGTGACAACAGAAAGTAACTTCCTTCTTCCTCCCTACCCTAGATCACTGGTAGCAATGACACAGGCCTATGCCAAAAAGCCTGCTGCTGCTGCTACACCTACAAAAAATTACTTTGGTGGATACTTTAACCAATGAGAACATGGTATCTAGACCGTACTTATCGGTCAGCTTGGAGGCCCACAGAAAGACAAGTTTAGAGTGACTCTATTTAATTTCAGGAGTTATACAAATTGACCTTGGGTTTATTCTCAATAATTTTTAACCATAACTTATAATAATAGAGTGTAATATAGAAAATATATTTGCTGAAGTTATTAACCTGAAGTTCAAAAAAGTGGCTGACATAATTTAAGAATAAATTTGATCTTCATGAGTTAAAAAGTAGCCAACCAGGAACAACACCATTGTAAAACACTAATAAACAAACTGAGGAGTTAAAAGTAAGATACACAGATACAAGAACAAATGATAAACCTCTTGTTCTCTTTCCCACTCCCTCGAAAACTGTCAAAAAATTATAAAAGTGCATAATTTGACTATGGACTACCAATATTCATAAAAGTCCACCTCACTATGACATACTTTCCTAGTATAAACTCATGAATTTTCCTTCCTTCATAGCTATAAAAATCACAACTTACCTGGGAATTCTCTGCATCCAAGGATAGTGCTGTAGTAGTATGTAGATCATTATCTACTCAGAAATAGCAAATTATGAATCTTCAGTGTACGTATAATACAGAAAATTTACATATGCTTAAACTGTAATTTTTTATGCCCAGTAGTAGTTAAACACCCCACACACATACACCTGGAATTTATTTAATTTTTTCATAATTAATATTATAAATAAAATTCAATCAAAAGATAAAACAGGCAATGGCTGGCGATTATCAGATAATACATCAACCCCAGAGATAAACTTTCAAAGATCAATTTGTTGAGTCAATTTTCCACAAAAGGACAACCTTTAAAGATATCTCATGAATCAAAATAGCAGCTGTTTTGAATTCCAAATATTCAATGGAATTCAGACTTCCTGGAGTCATTAAGGCTACATATACCCTAAAACTACTGCCTTGAGACAGTCTTTAACTAAAACTATCCCTGAATCCTTGTTTGAGTGAAAAATAGCTTATTTTAATTAGTAATGTATATCTGCTTTGAATACTGTGTTCTTTTGAAGAATTATGTAATGTGAGATCAAACTGACAATACCAAATTGAAACACTGGATGGGAAGATTAAGGGGGGCATTTTGAAATAATGGTGATGAAACAGTACAGAAATAGCACGAATGGCAACAAAATTTGAAGTACGCAACCGATGTCACTGACACGGATTTGTTGAAATGGCGTCTTTCGCTGTGTATACTTTCTTAAAAATAAAATACAATCACCACCAAAGACAGCCGTGATGGGGCACACAATGTCGAGTCCCAGGGGCAACACGAGAAAAAGAGAGGCATACATCAAAAACTCCACTAACAGACCGCGACTAATGGTCCAAAAGCCTGAGAGTTCCCCCGGGAGAGTGACCCCTAGACCTGCTGCTACCCTTGACCAGAAAACATTACTGAGGTCAACTCTTTCAGCAGGAATGGATTGGACTTGGGGACATAATTGGACTGTAAGGTGTGTGCACTTTATGGTTCTATGCATCTACAGGATGCTGTCCTACTGGCCTCTTACCAGAAGGGGGAGGAGAGAGTAGAGAGTAGGGAACAGGAGATTGTTAAGAGGGTATAACATGTATAGAACAAAAAGAAGTGTTCTGTCACCAGGTAAGGAGAGCAGAAGGAAGTGCAGATAGGCATGCAAATTTAATTTGGATTGTGTACTTACACTGAATCACAATAAAAAAACTAAAATACAATCAGTTGCTGCTTGTGTGGAGAAGACAATCCGCCTAGTAGTATTATGCAAAAATAATAGTTTTCCACATGCATACTTCTGAAATTCAGAAGGATTAGTGAAATCAGAGAATAATTGGTTGCTTTATCAATTTTTCTTCCCCCCTAGGTTTTGGCCAGTATCGTGGTAATGCCATTATTAATTCTGCTTGCAACTTGGGCTATGGTGTTTTATATGTATTTATATATATATATATTTTTTTTTTTTTGGTGCTTTCTGTAAAGAAATCTTATTTATTTAAGATTGAGGCTGAAACATTTAAAAGCTCACAAAAAAATTACAGAATTCTAGGAAACCCTGTATTACAAATAAGAATTTGCATTTTCTATTAGAAATATGGAAACCCTGGCAGTATAGTAGTTAAGTGCTATGGTTTTTAACCAAAGGATCAGCAGCTGAAGTTCACTAGGTGCTCCCTGGAAACGCTAGGACGCAGTTCTAGTCTGCCCTACAGTGTCACTATGAGTCAGAACTGACTAACAGCAATGTATTTTGGCTTTTTTTTTTTTTTAATTAGAAATGTGTTAATTTAAACAAAAAAAAAAAAAAAAAGGAAATTTTCAAGCTGTGCCTAAAGGACGATGGTATAAAGTCTTGGTCATGTTAGCAAGGCTACTCTATAAAAACTGCTGTGATAAAACTTGATGTAACACTGCAACGTAAGAATTATACTTTTTTCTACGAGACTATGCATCTACCACAAAATTTCAGACTTTACTCTTTCTTCTAAGTTTAATGACAATAACCACTATACTACCTTTAAACTTCTTATCAACCCCTGTAATCATTATACTGTTGTCATAACTATTAAAAACGACATTCTCCATTGACCATGTCACCTATTGTTCTGCTGTCCGTTTGGGATTGCTGAGCCTGGGATTGCTGGGGTATAGTTTGTGAGAAATCTTCATACACAGCTTCTTCTAACCATGGAAAACAAATGACTGCAAGATACCAGTGAGATCTGTTGGAAAAGAAATAAAATCTTAACATACAAAATCTAAATAATGTAGAATATATTGTACACCTTCATCTGAGAAAGTGTGACTTACATTTCCTGTCAATTTTGAAGAGCAGTGTACATACATTAAGATCTGGTGTACTGTAAAGCACACACTCCAAACTAATATCCAAAGTTACCAGGGCTTAAGTACAACTACTTAGGATGAAATTCAAACTTTCTAAGGATCTTCTTCAGTACACTAAGAGACTCATCAGCCATCGCCATTTTGTGTACTAGGACTTACTGAGTTTTTACTCTTAAATATACCTGAAAACTCATTATAAAATCTTTTCATACTTTATTTAGCATATCTTCTCTTCAGAACCAAAAGACAAAAAATGCTGATGTCTCCATTATCACTTACCAGTTTTTTCACCGTATTTACAAAATAACCACTATCAAAGACCCAACATAGTAACACACCACTGTAGCTACTTGTTACCAAGTTAAACAAAAAGAAAATACCTAGAGCCAGAATTTATGTGCCCAAACTTTTTATTAGCAATTAGTCACCAAACCCAACAAGGTTATTTTGGACACCCTCTAATACCCAGACCCGACTCGACAGCAGTGGGGTTGTGACTCCACGGCAGCGGGGTTTTTTTTTTTTAAATATTATATTTAAATAATATGAATACTCACGACTCATTTACAGGCACAAAGATGTAATCTTTATTAAAAATGTTTATATGACGAGTCCATGTTCTTACTCTTTTATGTCTTCTCTGTGCCATTCTGGGAATGTGAAAGGTAGATTTGATATATAAAAAAGCAAAATAGGAAATTAAAGAACCATTTTTAATATACTGAAAAAGGAAGATTTTGTTTATTTAACCATCATCTTCAAAATATATAACATTTAGAAACAAACAAACAAAAAAAAACCTGTCGCCATTTAGTTGATTCTGATACACAGTGACCCTACAGGACAGACTAGACTGCCCCATACGTTTTAGATGAGTGCCTGGTGGATTCAACTGCCGGTCCTTTGGTTGGCAGCCATAGCTCTTAACTATTATGCTATCAAGATTTCCATACAATATTTAACACACTCCCTCACTCACAGCCATTTAACACACTAGAGAATTATTTGTTCTTAAATCTGAGCACTATTTAAAAATAATGTTAGAAGGATGGAAGAAAGATACTATGTAAAAGGTTTTGTGGATATCATAAGTACAGAGTAACAAAGTATAAACACAAATATACCTATTTATTATACTTAGCTATATCTGGGGATAATACATTATCCTCAAACTTTGATAGAATAGTGCAAACAAATGTTCTGTGATAAAAGGAGTGTAAAAATTCATTGCAGGAAGAACTATGTGGCACATGTTCCCTATCTCCCTTTAGTTCTTACACAAGGAAACTACAGGACAATGAATTAAAAAATACCCACCATTTATCCATGTTTCCTTTTACTCTTCCAAAAAATATTTAACAGGTCCCTAGGAGTACATAAAAAATCACCCATATTGCCCTAAGTGAGGACAGAAAAACTACAATCAACAACTAAAACTTAAGTGTTAACAAAAAATATAAGGGAATCTAAAAGCATCTAGCCCTGACACCTAAAAAAGGATGGTCACACATGCCTAAAAACACTAGTTTACTTTCCTCACATCATTAGTGAAGTTAACAAAGGAAGATTATCAAACTACACCTGGACATCAAAATAGACTTTAAAGGAGAGGCAGAACCAACGTCATATACACATACCATGCTGTCAACAAAATCAAAAGTTGCTTCTTTGAAAGGATTAAAAAAAAAAAAAAGACAAATCGCTGGCCAAAATGACAAGAAGAAGCAGGAAAGGAAGCAACAATCCAAATAAGAAACGAACTGCAGAACATTACAATAGGCCCAAGTGGAAAAGGGTCCTAACAGAGTACTATGAAAAACTATACTCCAACAAATAACAAAATATAAGAAAATAGACAAATTTCTAAACTGCACACTACTTAACCAAACTAACACAAACTGTGTACAAAATGTGAACATATCCATAAAAAGAAATTTAAAAGGTAATTAAAAAGGACTCTCAACAAAAACTCCAGGCACAGATGATGTCACTGAAAATTGCTAGCAAACACTGACAGATGGGTGTACACCACTATTACTCAAACTCATTCAAACCACAGAAAAAGGACAGTTTTCAATGCATTCTATGAAACAGTCATAGCCCTGATACCAAAACTAGGGAAAGACCCTACAAAAAAAAGAAAATTATAGACCCTAGTAGTTAAGAGCTATGCTGCTACTCAAAATGTCAGCAGTTTCAATCCACCAGGTGTGCCTTGGAAAATTCTATTAGGCAGTTCTACTCCATGCTACAGGGTTGTTGTTTCAGTCAGCCAGCGCTGCTCTAACAGAAATACCACAAGTGGATAACTTTAAAAGGAGGAATTTTATTAGTCACAGTCAAGTTAGAAGTCCAAATTAAGGATGCCCGCTCCAGGGGAGATCTTTCTCTGCTGACACTGGAGGACGGTCCTTGTGTTCAGACATCCCCTTGACTGGAAGCTTCAGTGGAGCAGGGACCCAGTCCTCTATAACAGACGCACTCAGCTCCCAGCACTGCTTTTTTTGGTGGTATGAGATCCCCAAATGTCTCTGCTAGCTTCTCTCCTTTATATCTCAAGAACCCATCTCAGGGCACAAAACAAACTTCACAATGAATCTTGCTCTACCAACACAACTGCTGTCCATCTACATCATACAGGCAGGAACTCCAACACGAAGGAATATCACGGAACACCAGGAATTATGGCACAGCCAAACTGCCACAGATTTTTTAGGGAACACAATTGAATCCATGACATCCCACCCTTTGTTCTCTAAAAACATCACATCTTCGCAACACGTAAAATATATTCATCCATCACAGCAAAAGTGTTAAAAAACCAAAGCCCAAAATCCATAGATCACTCTCTGTGAAATCTAGAACACAAGTTATTCATAAGTTGTGTTTCCAAAATATAATTGAACAGGAAGGCACCAAGTTAGACATTTCCATTACAAATGGGAGAAATGACAGGGAAAAAAAGGCATTTAATGGGTACCAACCAAATTAACAGAACACATCACATTAGCTCTCAAGGCTTTGAAAAGAATTTTCCCTTCTCTGAGACATTTTACACAATGGCCCTACCCTTCACACTCTTGGTATCAGCCACCCTCTGCAGATTCTGAGTGGAAGACCCCAGCCCTGTACTACAGCTCTGCCTTCCAAGCACAGTAGCTCTCTCAGCTTCAGGTACACCATTTTCCAAGTCCACATACGAGACAACTCCATAATTAGAAACATCAGGAGCCTTGGCTCCACTATTTCAAACCCCTGAGGTCATGCCTATACCTCTGACACTGAGATGGCTCAGCTTCTCACATTCTGTCTCTTCAGCTTCTGCTTCCTATGGCCTCATGCTCCAGGCCTCAGGCCCACATCTGTATCCCCTGGCAAGTGTTCCAAAGCTCTGCAGCATTATCACTTCAAGGGCCTGGAGGTACCGCCGTCCACCAAGTGGCCTCCTACACAGCGGCACTCAGCTCTCTTGCTCCACCGGTTGGCTCTGACCCTGTCTCAAGGTGGTCTGGTTATGCTGGTGCCACTGGCACTAGTTCTCTGCTGTCTCTCACCATCTGCAGCTTCTTCACTGTTAACAGCTTCCCTCGGTTCCTTCTGAGTCTTTTATTGATTCCCAGTTTTAAAAACATTTCTGCATTCTAGGTATTTGTTAGAGCAGCACCCCACTCACTCAGTACCAAATTCTGTTTTAGTCAGCCAGTACTGCTCTAATAGAAACACCACAGGCGAATAACTTTAAAAAGAAGAATTTTATTTGTCACAGTCCAGTAAGCTACATGTCTACATTCAGGCTGTCAGCTCCAGGGGAAAACTTTCGCTGCTGGCACTGGACGACAGTCCCTGTGGTCAATCATCCCCTGGATTGGAAGCTTCAGAGAAGCAGGGACCTTGGTCTTCTATAACAGACGCACTCAGCTCCCCGCACTGTTTTTTGATGGTATGAGGTCCCCAAATGTCTCTGCTGGTTCCTCACCTTTATATCTCAAAAGACCACCTCACGGCACAAAACACACTTATACAATGAATCTTACTATACCAACACAAATGCCACCCATTCACTGTCTTACATTTTAGAGACAGGAATTCCAACATGCAGGAATGTCATACAAAGCCAGGAATTATGGCCCAGCCAAACTGTCATACATTTTTTAGAGCACAAAGTTCAATTCCTGACAGTCATTATGAGTTACATTCAACTCGACAGCAGTGGGTTCGGTTTCATTTTCTCTCATGAAGATGGATGCAAAAAGACTCAACAAAATTCTAACCAATGCTATTCAGCCTCATTTTAAAAAAATTAAAAACCCACCACAAACAAGTGGGATTCACCCCAAGTATACACGGATGGTTCAACATTAGAAAATTACAAGAGACATGAACATCAACTGATATAACTAGTCTTTTCCTAAGAGAATTTTCTGTACCCCATATTGATAAGTGGCACCTAGGGTCTTAGAAGCCAGCAAGCTGCCATCTTCAGGATCATCGACTCGTCACCATCCACCTGGAAGAAATGAAAACTGAGAACATCTGAGACATGAGGAAAAATGAGCCCAGGAGACAGAAGGACCCATATGACTGGGAAACCACATCAGCAGAACACAAGAACTAGACAGTGCCCAGCCACCACCGAAGACAACCCTGATAAGGAACACAATACAGAGGTCCTGATGCGGTAAGGCAGAAAGGGGTGTGCAGATGCAGAATTCTATTAACCAAACTTGATGGCGTGACAGTCCTAAGGCTGCCCTGCTACCAGTCCAGAGCTGAAGCCAGTACTGAAGACAACACTTCACACAAAGAATGGACTGGATTTGAGGACCCAGAGGGATGCAGCAGGTTGTGTGTCTGTGTCTACCACGCTACACTACAGGTTTCTTTTTAGACGAAGAATACAGCGTAGAGAACAGGGGACAAGTACTGGTTGAACGGATACTGGAATGAAGAGTAGAAGAGTGTGCAAAGAGGAGCGAGAAAAGCAGACAGAGCTGCAGAGAGGCAGGTGCTCAGGGTTTTACATGCAAACTGACTTGTGAAATTTCTCTGCATCACAATAAAAAAATTCTTTAAAAAGTCAACCAACATAATTACCACATAAAGGAAAGAAAGAATCACATGATCATCTCAGTTGATGCAGAAAAGGTTATCTGATGAAGTCCAACACCCATCTAGGATTAAAACTCAATAAGTGAAACAGGAAAAAGGGGAAATTCCTCAACATGAAAATGTCTATACAAAAGCCTGGTGGTGTAGTGGATAAGTGCTACAGCTGCTAACCAAAAAGGTCAGCAGTTCAAATCCACCAGGCGCTCCTTGGGAACTCTATGGGGCAGTTCTACTCTGTTCTATAGAATTCCTATGAGTCAGAATCGAATTGACAGCAGTGCGTTTGGTTTTTTTTTTTTTTTTTTTTTTTTGGTTTATACAAAAGCAACAATCAACATCACTGTCTATTCAACAAGGTTGAAAGCATTTCCCGTAAGAAAGGGAACCAGACAAGGATGCCCTTTATTACCGCTTCTACGTAACATTGTGATGCAAGTCCTAGCTGAAGCACTATGACAAGGAAAAGAAATAAAGAGCACCCAGACTGGGAAGGAAGATGAGAACTACTCCATGCACAGATACAATCTTGTACTTGGAGAACCCCAGCAATTCCCCACAAGCAAATTAGTAGAACTAAAATAGAGATTCAACAGAGCACCAAGATACAAGCCTTATTTACAAAAATTGCTGGATTCCTATAAATCAACAAAAAAACCTCAAAAAGGAAATCATGAAAACAATGTCAATTTGTAATATAAAAATATAAAATACTTAGGAATAAATCTAAACATGAATATAAAAAAACTTATGCAAAGAAAGAAAACCCTGGTAGCAGAGTGGTAAGTGCTACATCTGCTAACCAAAACTTCAGCAATCCAAACCAACCAGGCGCTCCGCGGAAGCTCTTGTGGTGCAGTTCTCCTCTTTTCTAGGATCACACGAGGCAAACCAGCATGGTGGCAGTGGGTCTGGGTTTGGCTACACAAAGGAAACTATACAACATCCCTGAGAGTGATCAAGAGAGACCAACATACGTGGAAAATACGCCAGGTTCAGGCACAGACTCCACATTCAGAAGACGTCAGATCTACTCAGAAGTTATCCACAGACAAAATGCAAGCCATATCCAAATAATAACAGCATTTTTTTAGCAAGATGGAAAAACCAATCACCAACTTTATGTATATGGAAAGGAAAGAGGCCTGAATACAAGCAAAACATCACCAAAGAAAAAGAATAAAGGACAGAAGCCTTCATACTACTTCATCTCAGAACCTACTTTCCAGCCATAGCAGTCAAAACAGGCTGGTACTGGTATAATTATACACAGACCAATAGAATAAAGTCAAGAACTCAAATGTAAATACATCCACCTATGAACAGCTGACCTTTGGCAAAGGAACCAAAGTCCTTTAAATGAAGAAAAGACATTCCAGCAAATGAAGCTGGTTAAACTAAATGTCATTCAGTGAAAAATAACACAGGACTCATACCTCACATCCCACATTATAAAAACTAACTCAAAACTGACAAAAAACCTAAACTAAACTCTAAAATGATAAAGATCACAGTAGAAAAACAGGAGCAACGCTGTTGTTGTTGTTAGGTGCCACCGAGTCGGTTCTCCCTCACAGCGACCATGTGTGCCCAACAGAATGAAACACTGCTTCATCTTCAGCCACGTCCACAACTGTTTTTATGCTCATGCCCATTATTACAGTCACGATGTCAATCCACCTCACGGAGGGTCTTCCTCTTTACTGCTGACCCCCCATTCTACCAAGTATGATGGCCTTCTCCAGGGACTGATCCTACCCAACACTATCTCCAAAGTACATAAAACACAGCCTTGTATCTTGTCATCTTTGCTTCCAAGGAGCACTCTGGTTATACTTCTACTAGAACAGATTTTTGTTTGTTCTTTTCCTGGTTTATGGCATTCAACATTTTTCTCCAACAGTAAAATTCAAAGGCATCAATGTGTCTTCTGTCTTCCTTGTTTATTATCTAGCTTTCATGTGCAGGTTAGGTGACTGAAAACACCATGGCTCAGGTCAGGGACACTCTAGTCTTCATGGTGACGTCTTTACTTTCCAATACTTGAAAGAGGTCCCTTGCAGCAGACGTTCCCAATGAAATACATCTTTTGACTTCCTGACTACTGCTTCCACAGGCATTCACTGTGGACCTACGGCACATGAAACCCCTGACAACCTCAATCCTCTCTCCATTTGTGACAATCTAGCTCACTGGCCCAGTTAGGAAGATTTTTGTTTCCTCAACACTGAGGTGCAGTCCATACTGAAGGCTGTGGTCCTTGATCTTGATCAGTAAGTGTTTCAAATCTTCTCCACTTCCAGCAAATAAGGTGGTGTCGTCTGCGTAATGCAGGCTGTTAATGAGTCATCCTCCAATCCTGATGCCTTGTTCTTCTTTGTATCATCCAGCTTCTTGGATTATTTGCTCAGCATACAGATTAAAAAGGTACGGTGAAAGGATACAACCCTGATGCACACCTTCTCTGACTTTAAGCCATGCTGTGCCCCCTTGTTCTGTTTGCACGACTGCCTCTTGATCCATATACAGATTCCTTAAGTGCAGAATTAGGTGTTCTGGAATTCCCATTCTCCACAACATTAGCCATACCTCAGTATGATCCACAGAGTTGAATCCTTTTGCATAGCCAATGAAACACAAGTAAACATCTTTCTGGTATTCTTTATTTTCAGCGAAGATCCATCTGACATCAGCAATGATACCCCTGGTTGCATGTCCTCTTCTGAATCCAGTATGAATTTCCAACAGTTCCTTGTCAATACACTGTTGTATTCACTTTTAAATGATCTTGAGCAAAGTTTTACTTGCATATGACATTAACGATATTGTTCAGTAATTTCCACATTCAGCTGGATCACCTTTCTTTGGAATGGCATAAATATGGATCTCTTCCAGTCAGCTGGCCAGGGCGCTGTCCTTCAAATGTCTTGGCATAGACAAGGGAGCACTTCCAGCACTGCATCTGTTTGTTGAAATATCTCAGTTGATATTTCATCAATTTCCAGAGTCCTGTTTTATGCCAATTCTTTCAATGCAGCTTCACCTTCTTCCTTCTGCACCACTGGTTCCAGATCATATGCTGCTAGCTCTTCAGATGGCTGAACATCAACCAGTTCTTTCTGGTGTAATGACTGTGTATTCCTGCCGTCTTTGTTTGATGCTCCCTGAGTCATTTCGTATGTTTCCTATAGAATGCTTCACTATTACAACTTGAGGCCTGAAATTTTTCTTCAGTTCTTTCAGCTTTCAGAAATGCAGAATGTGTTCTTCCCTTATGGTTTTCCATTTCTAGCTCTTTGCACATGTCATTATAATACTTTCTTTTCTCTTCTTGAGCTGCTCACTGAAATCTTCTATTTAGGTCTTTTACTTCACCATTCCTTCCTTTTACTTTAGCTGCTCAACACTGAAGAGCAAGTGTCAAGAGTCTCTTCTGACATCCAATCTGGTCGTTCCTTTCCTTCCTGTCCTTTAAACGACCTCTTGCTCTTTTCACAAATGATGCTTTTGATACCCTTCCACAATGTGGTCTTCACTCGTCAGTGATCAGCACACACATCTGCTCTTCAGGTGATCTTTAAACTCAGGAGGATACACTCAAAGTCACACTTGGGCTCTCACGGACTCACTCTTATCTTCTTCAGTTTCTATTTGAATTTGCATATGAACAACTAATGTTCTAGGCCACACCTGGTCTTGTTCTGACTGCTGATATGGAACTTTTCCATTATCTTTTTCCACAGACACAGTCAATCTGGTTGCTGTGTATTCATCTGGTGAGGGCTGTATGTACAGTTGCTGTCTGTGTTGGCTACAAAAAGTATTTGCAATGAAGAAGTCATTACTCTTGTAAAATTCTATCATGCAATCTCTATTATTTGTGTCACCAAGGCTGCATTTTTCAACTACCAATCCTTCTTCTTTGTTTCCAACTTTTGCATTCCAGTCACCAGTAATTATCAAAGCACCCTGATTGCACGTTCAATCAAGGTAAAACTCTTCAATCTCTTCATCTTTGGTCTTAATGGCTGGTGCGTAAATCTGAAAAACAATGGTATTAACTGGCCTTCCTTGTAGGCACATGGATATTATCCTATCACTGAGGGTCACTGAGAGTCAGAACCAACTCGCCAACAGTGGTTTCGCTGGGACAGCACTGGACTTCACGACAGATCCTGAAATGTTCTTCTGACGAACACAACACCGTTACTCTTCAAGTTTTCCGTCGGCACAGCAGATCAAGGGATTGTTGGATTAGAAATGGCCAAAACCTGTCAGCTTCAGCTCACTAATGCCTCAGATATCGAAGTTTATGCATTCCCTTTCATTTCTGACAATTTCCAATTTTCCTAGACTCATACTCTGTACATCCCATGTCCTGATTACTAATGGATGTTCGCAGCCGTTTCTTCTCCTTTGGAGTCGTGCTGTATCAGCAAACAGAAACCCTGAAAGCATTACTCCATCCACATCATTATGGTAGAGTCTACTTTGAGGAAGCAGCTCTTCCCCAGTTGTCTTCCAGGTGCCTTGGTATCTGCAGGGCTCATTTTCTGGCACGGTATCTGACGGTGTTCCACTGCTATTCATAGGCTTTTCCCGGGCTAATTCTGTTCAGAAGTAGACTGCCAGGTCCTTCTTCCTAGTCTGTCTTTATCCGGAAGCTCAGGTGAAACCTGTCTACCATGGGTGATCCTGCTGGTACCTAAATACCAGTGGCATAACATCCAACCTCACAGCAACTGGCAAGCCTCCACTGACAGGGAAGCAGGGGCTGCTCACGCTCTCTTTACCCCCTTTATCTCATGCTGTTACCCTCCTCACCTGATTGAAAGGGGCAGTGCTCAGGGGCCTAACATACAGCATACATATAACACAAACCAGAAGCTACAATGCAAAAAACAGGAGATAAACTAGATTAACAGGAAGCTTCTACAAATTAAACACCTATAGCTTATCAAAGGGCTTCACCAAAAAGAGTAAAAATGAATAATAAAAAATGTTTGGCTCCAACTAGTATGTAATCTCTAAAATCTAGAGAATACCTCCACACTACAATAATCAAGCCAAGCCAAGTGCCACTGAATCAAGAGACAATTCAGTTAAAAAGTGGGAAAAGATTTGAACAGATACTTCACCACAGATGAGAGTCAGGCAGCTAAGACACATGAAGAAATGTTCATGATCATTAGCCATTAGAAAAATAAAAATCACAACTACAATCAGATTCCACCTTCACCTGACAGTAATAGCATAATCCAAAAAAAAAAAAAAAAAGCCCAGAAAATAACAAATGTGGGAAACATTTCAGAGAGAGTGGAACTCTTATACACTGCTAGGGGGAATGTAAAATGGTACAACCACTATGGAAAACAACAGGGAAGCATCCTGCAAAAGGTAGAAACAGAAATATACAATCAAGCAATTCACTCAAGAGGACACATATCCTGGAGAAATAAGAGCTGTCACACAGAAATACATCTATCTCCACTGTAATTTATACACAGTAGCAAAAAGATAGAAACGACCTAAATGCCTATCAAAAGATAAATATATACACTATGTTACATACACACAACGGAATATTATGTAACAACGCAAGAACAACAATGAAACTGAAAAATCTCACAACGTGGATGAGTCTGGAGCCCATTACCCAGAGTGAAAGAAGTGAATTACAGAAGGTCAAATATTATATACAAACTACTATTATAAAAACTCAAGAAAAAGTTTACACTCAGAAAAAAAACCTTTAACAGTTAGGAGGCAGGAGAAAGAAGGGAAGGAAAACTACTAATTAGATAATAATAGAGAAGTTCACTTTGGCAAATGGAAAGACAACACACAATATTAGAGAAATCAGTAAAACTTAACCAAGGCAAAACCCGAGAAGCTTCCCAGACACATCCCAACCTCTTTAGGAATTAGTTACTGGCGCTAAATGCTTGGAATTGTGATCTCAGGAGACATCTAAGTCAAAGGGCATAATACAGCTTAGAAAGAAAACATTTTATGTTCTACTTTGGTAAGCAGTACCTGAGGTCTTAAAAGTTTGCAAGTGGCCATCTAAGATACACCTAATGGTCCCATCATGTTCAGACCACAGAGAATGAAGAAAACCAGGCACACAGAAAATACTATTCTAAAGACTAATACATAACCTAAACCAAAGCGTTCACCAGACTGAGCCCAGCACAACTGGACAGCGCCCACTCCCAATGCCCACTCTGACAGAAGTCACACGCAGGGTCCCAGAGCTGCTGCTCTGACAGGGACTGGAAGAACCCCGGAGACTGCAGTCCTCAGACACTCTGCTAACGCAGAACTGAAACCACACCCAAAGTCCGCTTTTTAGCCAAATATTACACAGGACTATAAAACAAACAACAACACACATAAAGAACATGCTTCTTAGTTCAGTCAAGTACATGAGACCAAATGGGCAACACCTGCCCCAAAGCAAAGATAAGACAGCAGGACGAGACAGTAAAACTGGATGAATAGACACAGAAAATTCAGAGTGGAAAGGAAAAACGCAGGAGTACACTGCAGAGACTGTAACCAGTGTCACAAAACAGTGTGTATAAATTTTTTAACGAAAAACTAATTTGTGCTGTAAACTTGCACCTAAAACACAATAAAATTTAAAAGAGAAAGATTTTAAAAAGGGAGACAGCATTTAACAGTGGGATAAAATCACATACTTCTGGCTCAGTCCCTTGGAAGGAGCTCTTTTTATGCAGGGAATAAAAGAAACTATTACATTGTTACACACCATTCCATCTTACAGATTTATGTAACAAATAATGTAAGAAAGAGACATTTTTGCACATCCCTGATCATGTGAACAACATTAAACCACATAAACACAGGATCGAGATCACAGATATAAAAAAGATTCAAAATGAGCTACCGTGGGGATCAAGCACTTTGTGGATGATTAAGTACATAAAATTAAAAAGTACACTTACCAAGTTTGCTCATTTGACTCAAATATTCCTGTGACTATAAACAATTATTTCCACCTAGTACACAGTCTTCCGTCTGAACACCTTCAGGACAGACACTTGGTTTTCTTATGTTGCTACCTGGTCTATTTCCTGATTATCCTAACATTCTACGATTTAGAATTTGATCAGAGACCGGGTAGGGCATGAAGAACAGAGAAGAATATGAACACCAGCATATGATCTCTTATTCTCACAGAAAATTCTCAATTAAATATTAAATAATTAATAGTTTGCTCAGTATTCAATACTGTACATTATTATTATTACCTTTTCTTGTGAGCATCTACTATGTTCCAATCACTGTTCAAGGCACTGGGGACAAGACACAAAATAAGATCAAGTCCATATTTCACGGACTTTACACTTAAAGATGAAAAACAAAGACTCAGCAAGCAAAAAATGAATGAGTAAAGTTCATATTGTGAGGTCAAGAAAGAAAACTGGCAGGTAAAGAAATTCAGGCAGAAAACAGAAGAGCTTAGCGTATTTGGAAATTGAAGGAGGTAGGTTAAGGTGAAGCATGGTAAGTGAAGGTCAAGAGTACTGCAATGAATTTGGGGGAGATGGACAAAAGCCAGCTCTTAAAGATCTTGTAAACTGTGGTAAGGAGCTTATCACTTAGTCTTCTTCTTCTTGTTAGCTGCTATCCAGTAGGGCCTGGCCCCTTGTCAGTCCCCTGTACAGTAGAGCAGAACACTGTCCCTATCTACACAATCTCCATGACTGGCTGGGTATCCCAACATTGTGACCCATCTGGTTTTCACGGGCTGATTTTCAGAAATAGGTCTCCAAGCCTTTCTTCCTAGTCTGAGTCAGGAAGCATAGCTGAAGCCTTCTGAGAACAAGCAAGCTCCCACTGACAGGAGTGTGACTGTGCATGAGGTGCATTTAAGTGCACTGACCAGAAGTCAAACAGGGATCTTCCACTTAGAAGGCAAGAATTCTCCCACTGAACCACTCTAACAATAGAAGTTAGGGTGGTTTTTGTGGGACATTCATTGATCATTAAGGCTTGTATCCCTCATCCATTATGCTTTGAGATTATCTTTTTATTACCAATTTATCTTTGATCATTAAGATTTGGATCGCCCATCCATCATGCTTTGAGATTATCTTTTTATTATCAATTTATAGGAATTCTCTGTGTGAACACCAAAGCTTGGTCTGATACATACATAGAAACACACACACAAGAATGTGCACTAGCTACCAAGACCTCATTATAATGTATACCACTCATGTAACTTTGTTTTATATTATTTTCATACAAGAAAAAGAACATACCTTTTTTTTTTTTTTTTTTTTTGGTAACACAACAATGGCAGAATCTGCTTTCATTTCCTTAGTTTCTAGATAGGTATTCCAAATTGACAGTCTCTACATTGACAAGTAATCTTAAAATATGAGATTAAATGTATGATACTATCAATTTCTACATATACAAAACAGAACAGAAAAGCATCAGAAATAACAAATATCAAATTTATGTGATAATTTAACAAATCTGCATTTCCCAATTCATTAACTCTAATTTTACGGAGGTTTTCACAGTGGGATTTTTCCCTTCAATTGACTCTGGCAGGCCTTGTCCACCAGCACAACATCACACAGTGTAACTGTTACTAGACAGTCCTTTCAGTCTCAAGAGCACAAATTACAGACCTGCAACACTACAAACAACAGAAAAGAGCATGAACCTTGAAACTGACAAGCTATACCCAACTGTGGATGACTTATTTAACTAATGTGGGCTTTAATTAATAAAGATAATGACATTTACCTCACAAGATTATTGTAAGATCAAATAACTTTGTGTTCACTGCTTGGACTGTAAGCAGTTATAAATACTAACACCTTCCCCCTTCAAATCTGCCTTCTCCCACAATACCATAAATTCATGCAGTTTATCCATTTAATAATCTTTTGTTTACTACTGTTCATTAAAGGGATAAAACAAACTACGATAGCCTCCCCTACCCCACCCCTTTGTTTCTCTCACTTAGGACAGTCTAGTACAATGACAATATCCTATGGTCTTTAAGTACCAACCAGCTCTGTTTGGCCTCAGTCAAGTTAAATAATCTTTATTCGCTTACTTCCTCATCTGAAAACCTGGACTGTAATATATTCTCTATATGTAATATCACTGTCGTGAGGGGGAAAAATTCAAGGACATAAATGTACACTGTAAAGTGGCAGGCAAATGTCTGTATTTATTTCTAAGTAAGAACTTTTTTATAGTAAGTTTATCTAGATAGATTATCACAGAAATTGTTGGAGGAATGGACAATGTGAAATGCTCAACTATCAGAGTTATCATTATCTAAGTTATAACACACTGAAGGCTGTAGTCTTTGATCTTCAACACAGCCTTCAGTATGGATTGCACCTCAACATCAAGAAAACAAAAATCCTCACAACTGGACCAGTAAACAACATCATGACAAATGGAGAAAAAATTGAGGTTGTCAAGGATTTCCTTTTATTTGGTTCCACAATCAACATCTGTGGAAGTAGCGGTCCATAAATCAAAAAACATACTGCATTAGGACAATCTGCTGCAAACGCCCTCTTTAAAGTATTAAAAAGTCAAGATGTCATCTTGAAGACTAAGATGCACATGACCCAAGCCATGGTATTTTCAACTGCATCATATGCATGCAAAAGCTGAATAATAAGCAACGAAGACAGAAGAGTTGATGCCTTTGACCAGTGGTGTTGGAGAAGAATATTCAATGTATCATGGACTGCCACAACAGCAAACAGATCTGTTTAGGAAGAAGTACAATCAGAATGTTCCTTGGAAGCAAAGACGGCAAGACTGCCTCTTCAGAGGATCAGTCCCTGCAGAAGACATCAAGCTTGGTAAAGCAGTAGGTAAGCACAAAAGAAGACCCTCAACAAGACGGACTGACACAGTGGCCGCAACAATGGGCTTCAGGGTAAAAACAACTGCGGACGTGGTAGAAGACCAGGCAGTGTTTTGTCCTGCTGAGCACAAGGTCGCTGTGAGTCAGCATCAACTTGACAGCACCGGACAACAAGAAGGTAGAACAAGGACACTGCTGGTTCACCGGCAGAATGCTCATCTTGCAAAACCTGGGTTTGACTTCTAGCCAGTATCTCATGCACAACCACTACTCATCTATTAGTGGAGGCTGGTGTGTTGGTATGATGCTGAACAGGTTTTAGCAGAGCTTCAAAACTAAGAATGACTAAGAAGAAAGTCCTGGCAATCTATGTCCAAAACTGAGCCAGTGAAAACCCACTGGGTCACAACAGTCCACTCACTGGGGCGGCACAGGATTAGGCAGCATTTTCTTTTATTGTGCACGGGGCTGCCCTGGGTCAGGGGTCCAACCTGACAGCAACTGGTTTGGGTTTTTTTTCCCCTCCAGCAACAGCAAATTACAATACCATTCCCATTTTTATCCATACAAGCCACTCCACTATAGGTCTTCACATTAATCAAATATTAAATCAAACATTTTCTGTTGGACAGAGACTATGCTAAATTGTGCGAATGTGGCATTTTTTATAATATTTAAAATGAAACCAATTGCCATCTCGCTGATTCCAACTCACAGCAACCATATGAGACAAAACTGAAGTGCCCCATAGGGTTTCCGAGGAGCAGCTGGTCATTTCAAACTTTTGACATTTTGGTTAGCAGCCAAATATTTAACCACTGCTCCAGGAGACCCTGTTTGTAATACTACAACAGTTTCAGCAACAGTGCCCTAGCGAAGCAGTGGTTAAGAGATCACTTACTAACCAAAGGTCAGCAGTTTGAAATCACCAGCTATTCCTTGGAAACTTTATAGGGCAGTTCCAATCTGTGCAACAGAATCGCTATGACTCAGAATCAACTCGATGGCACTGGGTTTAAACAGCAGTATGTTGCCAAGGCTTGAAACAAAAAGAATGCTCCACATTTATAACAGAATTTAATGCAAGGAATGGACCACAAAGGAGATACAAAAGGGACAAAGTTGTAACAGGGGTTAGTGAGGTGACCAGGTATTAATGAGAACATGATTGTGTTCCTAGTCTAGAGGCCAAACTGAAGACGCGAAACCTGCACGTAAAAGCTGGTACCTTAGCAGGCCTATACAGTGACACATGGAACCTTAGAGGAAATGCAATCACGGGCAGTCACTGCCCAAGGCAAAGAAGGTACAAAAGACAGTCCTCCTTTCCGGTCCTCTAATCCCCAGCTATCCCATGAGAATTTGAAACGCAGTTTGCAAGAGTTAGCCTGCCTGTGATAGTGAAGTACAAAAGTAGCTCTGAGAACAAACAGGCCCAGGACTGGAGAAGTGGTAATACTGCTTACTGTAGAAAATACCATGTAGTTTCAAAACAGTATATTTTCTTCTTAAAACTAAGTATATTAGAAGATTGACTTACGAGAGATTTGGATTATCTTCTATTAAATTATTTTCCTTTCTTGTCAAGCACTTATAGAAAAAGCTACTAAAAATGTGACTTCGTTCAACAAGTTCATTTGATGCCTTCTCCAATATAAGATACCTGTGAAACAGAAACCCCACAAGTCAATTATTTTGGTAAGATTTTACCTAGTCATATGCCAATTATTTAACGTGTTCTGAAAATCTTATTTCTATACACAATAAGATTCAAAGTAAGGTTGCCAACTTCTGCTGCTCTGATTTCAACTTTCGGTTTATTTTTTAATTATTTCATCTTCCAAAAAGATCATTAAAGCAGAAACTGTGCATCAAATTTCTAATACGTGCTAAGTACCATGTTCAAACTAGACACAGAAAATGGGAAAAAAAAATAATATCATCCCTATAAAGCTTTATTGTCAAGAGGAGCAAGGGGAGGATGACACATTAACCAAATAATAAAAATCAAAGTGCCAACTATGACACTAAATAAATTCAGAAAATTTTTAATACCTCAATCTTTAGGCCATTCCTATAATAAGACAACAGAAGCTTATAATTCAGTCATCTAGTGATGAAAGACTTCATAGTTAGAGAACTTTAGCTGTCACGAATAATTTACACAAGTTTAAAAATGACTTCATAAATAATAATAAAAAGAATTGTAAAAAACCGTAGGTTGAAATGTTTTGAATGTGGTTATACTGAAAATGGACCATCTAGAAAGTGAAACTATTCTGGGGTCTCAAAATGTGCTCTACCATGATCTGAATGGTGCTTACATGACTGTGTACACATGTAAACATATACATAAGGTAAACATTACTGCGCAGTTAGGGTTTACTCACTTTAGTACTTTATAATGTATTCACCAATTTATAAACTAGTCAGTTTTCAAATGCACTTATAATCTCCTCCCAAAAGGCAATGAGGCCAAGGAACAGGCAGTTTAGTGAAAGCCAAGCCAAAGCCAAGTGCCGTCCAGAAAAGAAAGTATAAAAAATACAATTACAACAACTAGAAATAAAATTTTACTATTTAATTCCAATAAAGTACACTAAAATTAACTCCTAAGATGACTCAGCTCACAAAACATAAATTGGGTGCTATTTATGGGAATATACAGAAATAAGGAAGGAAAATCAATCGCTTAGAAGACACTGAATTTCTGCCAACAGTGATGAAAAATCTGGAATTGAATAATGACAATATTTGAACAACATATAATGGACACAGTACCACTAGATTGTATAAGTAAAAAACATTAAAATGGCAAATACCTTTTTAATTTTATTTTGTTGTTGTTGAGAATACATACATCAACATATAAACCAATTCAACTATTTCTACATGTACTAATCAGGGACACTGGTTACATTCTTTGGAGATGTGCAACCATTCTTACCCTCCTGTGCAATTTTTTTTTTGTATCTATTTAACACAATAGAAAAAAATAAAAAATAGCCAACATTTAAAGACACTTTGATAGTTAATACGATGTGTCAACTTGGCTAGACCATGATTCTCAGTATTATGTGATTATCTACCCTTCTGTGATCTGATGGAATTATTCTCCATCCTCTGAGACAATGTAGTTATTTGCATAATGAGATCAGCCAATCAATTATAAAGGGAAATTTTTCCAGGGGTAAGGCCTATATCCTATACATAGAGAGAGAGAGAGAGACCCTATGGGGCATGGGGCAGTTCTACCTCGTCCTATAAGCTTGCTGTTAAGTTTGAACTGACCCAATGACAATCGGTTTGGTTTTTGTTTTACACACACACACACACACACACACACACACACACACACACACACACACTTCACTAGTTTCGCTTCTTTAGAGAACCTACCCTAAGACTAATACTTAACCTTTAGATAATGAGTATAATACCCCAAATTACTTTAAAATAAGATAAAATAGTCTAAGTACCATAAAAGAGATACAAAGTATCACTGGAATTAATAATAACTCTTCAGAAGACCAGGAAGACTTCCATGGGAGAAACAAGGCATTAATGGGGTTGAGGAAATGAGAATGGAATTTTTTTTGTAAACTGTTCAGTAAAATTCAATTTTGCAGGACTGATACACATACAGCTATTAGGAGAAAACGGCTGAAAAGATAGATGAGTGACATACAATCAAGACCCTCAAATGCCAAGCCGTGTCTGAATTCATCTGGACAGGAAGCAGCATGTACTGACTGCATTCACACAGCAGCTGAAGCAGAATGGCGGTAACAACAGACCACAGAGAAGGAGGCAGATACAAGCCGAGTAGTTAAGAACACACAACAATGTACGTGACACAAGGAGTAAAGATAATGACTCTACAGGAAAGAGATGAATGGAACCTGAGGAACAGAAACCTGAACCTGGTGCCTTGCGAGGACTGCCAACTGAGTTCAGGAACTCATCCTAAAAAGTACCACATGCCTTGTGGCTGAATAGTAATCACTACATTCACCTTCAAATTTGAACTCCTTTTCTGGAATGGCCATCAGAGCTGTCATCTTATTACCCTTGATATCTTAAATGGCATCAAAATGTCTTCCTTTCAATATTTCTTCATCTTTGGGTCAAGAAAAAAGTCACTGAGGGCCAGATCAGGTGAGCAGGTGCGGTGTTCCAATCCAGTTATCTGTTTACTGGCTATAAAACTCCCCTCACAGACAACTATATAATTACGTTTTCAAACTTGCCACCATGCCACCATGCACAACGGCTATCCCAGAAGGAGTTCCCCAACTGCTCTGAAGGGTGGCCTACATACTTGGCACAGGTGAACAGCTTCCCAAGAGAACTTCCAAAGTGACTAGTGACATACAGCAATGAGGTAGACAGCACTTACAATAATTAAGTTCATGGACTTAACTGTTAGACTTCATAGTTACCTAGTGCTGCTGTAACTTAAATACCACAAGTGAGTGGACTGTAACAAACAGAAACTTATTTTCCCATAGTTTAGGAAGCCAGAAGTCCAAATTCAGGGTGCTGGCTCTACGAGAAGGCTTTCTTTTTCTGTCAGTTCTGAAGGACATTCCTTGTCTATTCTGAGTTTCTGATCCAGGGGAATCTTCACGCAGCTTTGCATTAATATTCTCCCATCTCTATTTTACAATATCTCAAAAGAAACTGTCTCAAGATATACCCTATACTAATACATCTGCTAACTGAAAGGTCAGCAGTTCAAATCCACCAGGCCTCCTTGGAAAGTCTATGGGGCAGTTCTACTCTGACCTCTACGGTTGCTATGAGTAGACCTGACTCCACAGCAGTGGGTTTGGTTTGGGTTTAATCCTGCTTCATTAACATAACAAAGATAACCATTCCCAAATGGGATTATCATCACAAGCACAGAGGTTACAACTAGCAACACATGTATTCTGGGGACATAATTCAATCCTTAACATTCTACCTTTTGGCCCTCCAAAATTTATGTCCTTGCCACAAGCAAAACACATTCAGCCCTACAATTAACAACACATATATTTGGGGGACATAATTCAATCCTTAACATTCTACCTTTTGGCCCTCCAAAATTTATGTCCTTGCCACAAGCAAAACACATTCAGCCCATCACATCATCTCAAAAGTCTTAAATCACTTGCAAGTCCAAGATCTCATCTTCGCAATCATCTAAATCATATATGGGTGAGGCTTTGGGCATGTTCCACCCAGGGGCAAAATTCTTCTTCATCTGGGAACATGTCAAATCTAGAATACACATTATCTGTTTCCAAAGTACAATGGTGGAAAACCCACAGGGTAGATACTTCCATTACACATGGGAGTAACTGGAGGGAAAGATGGGATAACAGGAACCAAACAAGTCCAAAACTTAGCAGAACAAATTATCTGCTCTCAAAGCCAGAAAACAATCTCTTCTCTGAGACCATCTAGGCAATGGCCCTGCCCTCCAGACTCTCAGTCCCGGCCATGTCCTTCAGACTGTAGATTCAGAGAGGAGGTCCATTATTCCTGGGTTTCAGTCCAGCTTCCTGGCTCTCAGAGGTGGCCATTCAGCTCCCTCAGCTTAAGCAGCCCCATTCTCCTAGTCTACCTGAGTACCATACCCATCCCCTTGGTCCCAGCAGACCCTGTTCTACTGCCCCTCAGGGATGACAGCTCTGTTCCCTCAGTTTTCAAAGGTGGTTCCATCCCTGTGGCACATCTCAAAAACAGTCCCACACTACAAAAACTAGCTGTAGAAGATCCACCTCTTTGAAGTCTAGGAGGCTGTAGGTGCATTCTTTGTCACTAACAAGGCCCAGTTTTCCATGGTCCTTCTAATAATTCTGCTGATCTCCAAGCTACTGCAGGGATGGTTCTTTCCTCAGAGGAGCTTCTTTCTTTAACCCCTTTTGTCTGTTTCCTGCCTGTAGAATTCCAACAAGTAGATAGCATCCTTTCTTTGCATTTGACTCCTGTAGTCTAAGCTGATAGGTTTTCTGCCGTGGGAGTTGGTTAGATTCATAAATCAAAGACTGAACAAAAGACTGTGTATTCACATCCTTGGTGAACATTCTAAGACACGTGTCCTTTTCATTTTGCACAGGTCACTTTTAAGTCCATCTTTTTTCTCTCACACATTATTGTATAAGAAACCGCATGGCCCCATAAAGATCTTGCTTAGAAATGTCCTCAGCCAGATATCCAAGTTCATCACTTATAAGTTCTACCTTCCACCAAACATTTGCACAAAATTCAAACAAGTTCTTTGTCACTGCATCAAGAGCGAAACACTTCCTCCACTGTCCAATGACACATTCATTATTTGCTTTTAAAGCTTCACCAGAAGCATAGTTAATGTTCACATTTCTAGCAGCATTCTGTTGCTGCTACCGTATTTTCTAAGATGACAGAACTTTCTCCACAGCTCTGCTCACTCATTTCTCTTCAGTCATCACCACAACTGCCTTTGAAATCCATAATTCTAACAACAGTCTCTATAAGGCAACCCAGGCTAATTACTATTACCAAAACCAAACCTACTGCCATCGAGTCAATTTCCGATTCACAGTGACCCTACGGGGCAGAGAAGAATTGCCCTATAGAGTTTCCAAGGAGCACCTGGTGGATATGAACTGGTGATTATTGGATTCGCAGCCACAGCTCTTAATCCCTACACCACCAAGGGTTCTTATGAGGCACTTTACCAACTACTCAATGCTGTAACAGCTTCCATACTTCAGGTGTCTGTTAGAGCAGCACCCCACTACTCCAGTATCAACTTCTGCCTTAATTATTTACGGTTACTCCCAACAGAAATACAACAAGTGAGTGACTTTAACAAACAGAAATTTATTTTCTCACAGCTCAGGAAGCCAGAAGTCCAAATTAGGGTGCTGGCTCTAAGGGACAGCTTTCTCTTTCTGTCGGCTCTAGAAAAAGGTCCTTGTCTCTTTTGAGCTTCTGATCCTGGCCAATCTTCATGTGGCTTCATATTAATTATTCCCTATCTTTGCTTGGCTTTGATTCTTTAATCTCTTTTATAACTCAGAAGAGACAGACTCATGATTCACACCATACTAACCCTATGTCATTAACATAAAGACAATTCATTCCCAAACAGGATTACAACTACAGGCACAGAAGTTAGGATTTACAACACATTATTCTGGAAAAACATCAATTCAACTCTTAACACCTGGCAATTTACTAAAACCTGCAGTGAGGGATAGGAGGGTAATCATGATAATGGAGATCAATGCTTCCAGTTGAGACAGACTAACTGAGACTGGATTTACCCTTCTAGTTGAACAAGCAAAAAATCTGACAAAACACTTGAAATACTGCTCTTCAAGACACTGAGTAGCAGACGACAAAGAACAATGATTCCTGAGAAAGGTAAAACAAACAGGGTGAGTCCTACTACTGCCCGCCTTGAGAGTTTTCAGGCTACAGCACAAAGGTAAGCCAAATGGAGCCCAGCAGACTGAGCTGAGGGGAGTCTTGAGATACCCAAGCAGCCAAAATTTGAAGATCATAATATTGGAGAAGAAAGAGCTGTACACAGACAGAACCCCAAACACCTACAGAGAGTGTTGTAGCACAGTATTAATCACTACACGCATGTGAGGAAAAGTACTGGAGACAGGGATGACTGAAACAGTAATAATAACAAAAAGGGAAATAAATGTTGGCAAGAATGTAGAGACATAGGAACTCTTCTTCACTGCTGATGGGAATGAAAAATGGTACAGCCACTACAGAAAACAGTGTGGTGGTTCCTCAGTTCTACTCCCAGGTAAATACTCAAAAGACATGAAAACAGAAACACAAGCAGATAAATGTACACCAACTGTTCAATGCAGCTCTATTAACAATAGTCAGAAGGTGAAAATAACAGAAATGCTCATTAACAGATAAATGGATTTAAAAAAATGTGGTACACATATACAGTAGAATACTACTGAGCCAGTAGAAGAAATGAAGTCCTGATATACACTATACTATGAATGGAGCTTGAAGACATTACTCTAAGTGAAATAAGTCAATCACAAAAGGACAAACAGTGTATGACTTCACAAGTGCAAAAAGAGGCACAGGCACAAATACCAAAGTATTCTGGTTACCAGGGGCAGAAGGCAGTGGGAAAAAGGAGGTTAACGATAATGGAAAAATTGTACTGATTAAGGGTAGGACAGCATAGCCAATTATTGTAACTGTTGCTAATAATTTGTACACCTGAAGGTGAATAAGGCAAAAATCTGTGTAACAGATGTATTTACAACAATGACCAAAGAAAAAAAAAGAATAGCTGTTGAGGCTGCACACACCTCATAGAATTTCCTTCCCTGGTTTGGAAGTTTAGGGTCACGGTTTCATGGCACTTTCTAGTTAACTATTCTCTGCTAAGATGTTTAGTGCTTCTGTTCTGCTGCACAGTGCCTGGAGTCCTAAAAAAAGTTTGCAAGCAGCCATCCAAGATACAATAGGTCTTTAACTGCCTAAAACAACAGAGGAAAAAGGAGACTTAGGAATAAGAGGATATGGAATGTGTCACTGTCTCCATGAATTACTGCCTCCTTTGCCATGAGACCAGAAGGAACAGACAGCACCCTGCTACCATTACTGAACACTTCGATCACATATTCTACAGAGAAATTGCGACTGAAGAGAATCAATTGCAGCACAGGATTTCAAATGCCCACGGACTCCAGACTTTCAGGGGCCGTGGAGGCTGGATGAACCCCTGTGATCACTGTCTGACACCATCTTTAATTCTTAAACCAAAAATATCCCCTGAAGTCTTCTTAAAACCAAACAGTAGTTTAGCTCAAATAGCAACAAATGTCTTCTAAGCGTATTATGCTCTTCTGAGAACTTTCTATACAGGGTGAAATTATCCACATTAATACGAAAGACGAGACAGGAGCCTTACGGCACGGTGAGTTCACTCGAGGAGGAGGGACAATTCAGAAAAGAGGGAGAATGGTGGCACAACATGAAACATGTCATCAGTGTCACTGGACTGTTCATGCAAAAAAACACTGAATTGGTGTAGGCTTTGCTTGTATATTCTCAAAAAAACCATGCAAAATTTTTTTTTAATCATCAGACACCCAAGGAAGCAAAAAAAAAAAAGCCATAATATTATAACAAAAGGAAAACTCAGGCAACTGAACTTGACCCAGAACGGAAATATCTTAATACGCAGAAAATGACATTTAAAACAGTTACTATAATTGAATTTCATATGTTCAAAAGGTTAGAGACATGGAAGATACAAAAAAGACACAAATCAAATATCCAGAGATTAAATCTACAGCATCTGAGAAAAAGAGTAAATGGTAAGGTGAGATTTTGAGCTAAATGGCTATAAAAAGGATAATATTAGCAAATAAATCAACAAAGCTTAGTTAAACTGATGACAAATTTGGTTTGGCTAGGGTCAATGAAATCATCACAAGACATATCCAGTAGTACACCTAGTACTACAAAATGAAGGTTAAAAACCAATTTCCTGTGTGTAAAAGTTCAAAGAACCTTCATATCTACTCCTTCAGCATGGCGCTCTAAAGAGATGGAAGCATTTTTTTAAAATAAAACAGTGATAAGGATTTTTCAAAGGACAGTTAACTCTCATGCTGCTTTTAAAGATACAGAGCCTACTGAAGAATTGTTTCATTCTAGTACCCAAAGGGATTTCTTAGTTCTTCCTTCACCACAATAAAAGAGAAAGTATAAACCAAAAATAAATAAACATACACACACAAAATTCTTTTTTTAAGAAAGTACTTCTTCCAAAGTACACAGCTATCTATGGAAAGTAAAGAAACGCACCTGAACTACACAACACCAGAAAATTTTGGTAAGAAAAACTTTTCGAACTCTGAAAAGTTATCTTTTGCTAGTGTTAAAATATCTCAGAGGCAGAGATCTTTAACACCAACACCTGTAAAACAAATAAGATCACTTACCACTATACTTACTTAAGATAGAAATCAATGATTACATCATTAAGAAATTCCCCTTCTTCTAAACACTCGAGATCTTCATTAGTTACTCCTAATCCCCCTTTAGTAGGTGGCGGAGGATATACAATTAACCTTAAAAAGTAAAATTAAGGTTAAAATATATTGGTATCAAAACCTCTAGTATAAAAGACATTTGTTATACTGAACAGTGATAGCCAGTAGTATTCTATAACTGAAATCTGAAAGCTAAAAAACATCTGAAGCAATTAAATTTTACTTCCTTTGTTTTCACAAGCTACTAACAATATTCTCATTAAATATCATCTTTTCCCTTCAAAACCTTCCCATGTGGGCTTATCTCAATACTTGTTAATCAATAAACTCTTTCTCATAATCAGTTACAATACTGTTGAGGATATTATCTCTTCATCCCAATTTAACTTACAACAAACTGATGCAATCAAAAACAAATTCAAAATGGATTAAGGAGCTAAATGTGAAAACTAAATCCACAAAATCCTTAGAACAAAATGCAACAGTAATCCTATCTGACTTAGCTCTTAACCATGGATTATCTACTATAACAGGACAGAACAAACAACAAAAGACAAAATAAATAAACAGGACTTCATAAAACTTAAAAATTTCTGTTTAATTTTCACTGAGTTATGTTAAATAAAAAATAAAAAAAATTTGTTTACTGAAAGACTTAAAGAAATGAAAAGAAAAACTAACAGGAAAAATATCTTCAGAAACAATATATCCAACAAAAATCTAATAATCAAAATATACATAAAAACCTCGACCACAAAAATACAAATAACCCAACCATAAACTGGCAAAGGATGTGAACAGGTATTTCACCAAAGAGGACATTCACGTGGACACCAAACATACGAAAAAATGTCATTAGCCATCAGAGAGAGGAAAATCAAAACTACAACGAGATACCATTTCATTCCCACTAGGACTAAGATTTAAAAAAAAAGAAAGGAAGAAAGGAAGCAAAGAAAAACCAGAGAATAACAAATGTTGTTTAGGGTATGGGGAAATCGACTGCTGGTGGGAATGCACAACTGAACGAAATGACACCAACTATTTTCTTAATAAAGCTTTAAGCTTTCTCATAAATAAAACTTTTCAAAAAATTACTGTCAGAATGAAAGTAAAATCAGATTTCAAAATGCAAACTCCTAAAAAGCAGCAACATGAATAAAACTGTCTAAATTTCTATTATAAACAGAATACGGCACAGTACATACTTCTGAACAGGTCCAGTGTGTTTGACTTCTCGCCATTCTTCATCAGCATTAGATGTAATGGAAAGTGAGTAGCAACCACTACTTTGCTTCTGCAGGAAGGTGTAAGTAGGTTTGGCAGCATCTACATTTGTGGACTAACAGGAGATGGCAGGGGAAAGCGTCTGATTATAGACACATAAACACAAACATACTGACTCTCAAAACTACAAAGTCAAAACCTAGAGTTGTAAGAGAAACCTCTGAAACTAAAATAAATCCATACTGGTGCGCTACAGCTATACTTTCAGAATTTCTATGAAATAAGACATAACCAAGCTAAAAACAACACTTTTCATCACAAAACACTGTATACAAAATGGCCCAAGTTTAATCTGGAGTGATTATTACCAATTCTGGGCACTCTAAATGAGAAAGTGTGAAAACTCTGTAGTTCAAAGTAAACAAAAGAGATAAGAATACACAAAAACAAAACTTTCAAGTGAGAGAGACTGCCTAAAACAACATAAATTCTATGTTACTATTAAATAAAAGCTGGATGTAAAGTTATACACATATAATAACTGCTCAAAGGATAGTGAAGTCTTTATGCTTCACCATTCAGTAAAGTGATTTTCTACAGGCCCACTGTGTAAAAGATTAGCCCCATATTACACCCTTTGAAAGATATACATATACACATAACATGCACATATATATACACACACACACAAAAAAGGTATCTATTAAAATACATATAAATTAAGATATAATGTCTGATAAAAGCCAAAGCCACTGCTGCTGAATCAATTCCAACTCACAGCAATCCTACAGATCAGAGCAGTATTGCCCCACAGAGCTTCCAAGAAGCACATGGAGGATTTGAACTGCTAACCTTTCAGTATGCAGACACAACACCTAACCACCACACAATCAGAGTTTCTATGTATGAAACACATACATATTTAATAGAACACTTCATAAACACCTTTATTTCTGGAGGTATCTGACACAGATATATAAGCTACGTGTATGCTGCGAGCATTCTATAAAAATTAACACAGTGTTTTTTAACTTACTGTGAATTGTTTCGGGAGAATTTCAAACTTATGGAAGAGTGGCAAGAAACAAACTTTCACCTAGGTTCCCCTACTGTTAACACCTTGGATGCCATAATGCAATTACTAAAACTAAGAAATGAACAGGAGTATATTACTAGTAACTACAGAATTTATTCTGATTTCACTGTTTTGCTACCTTTTTTTTTCCTATTCTAACCAAAAACCAAGCCCACTGCCACTGAGTCTGTTTCTGATTCACAGTGACCCTACAGGACAGAGCAGAACTGCCCCTACAGAGTTTCTGATGAGCATACGGTAGATTCGAACTGTCAACCTTTTAGTTAGCAGCTGTACTACCTAACCTCTACACCACCATGGTTGCCACGATTAGGATCTTTTAACTCCCTGGCTACTAGTAACCTAGAATTGTGGTCATGATACTTTTGAAGAACACCGTTCAGTTACTTTGCAAGTAAATCTCTAATTTTTCTCACTATGAGACCAAGGTCAGGAATTACCGGACAGAACACCACAGAAGCAGTATACCCTTCTTAGCACACAACATCAGGAATACATTATGCTGCTATTTCTTATTACCGATGATGTTTACTTTTACCCCTTGATTAAGGTGGTGTCTGCAGGATTTCTCAACTGTAAATTTATTATTTTCCTTCTGAAATTCATTTGAGCAAGTATTTTGAGACTATGCAAATATGCTATTTCTCAAGTTTTCCTCATTAATGTTAGCATCCATTAGTGGATCTCATCGACAACAATTACTTACAGTGGTGTTCTAATAGTGATTTTACATATCCTTCATTCCTTTCATATTAATTGAAATTTTTCTCTAAGGAAGTTATTCTGTGTCTTCCAATTTATTATTCATTCATTCATTTATCTACTTACATCATTTTAAACTCACAGACATTTATCTTATTCTTTAATTACACTCTTGCATTATCAATATTAATTTTGTTGATCAAACTGTTCCAGCTTTGTTTAGCATTAGCAGCTCTCTCAGATCGGTTCCCGTACTCTTTCAACAAAATAAAGCAGTCTGAAACCAGCCTGATTTCGATGAAAAAATTTTTGTCTAGCACCCCTACAAACTAAATCATACACTAACCTGAGATACTGATTTCAACTTCATTTCTTCAACAGTAGCCGTAGGGAAAGAACAAGTTGAAGAACAGTAATACTGAATAAAAGAACTGTCTTTTGAAGAGAGGCTCTGAAACAAAGGAAATGCCTGAACCCACGACAATGGGTAAGAAAGGTCTAATTTTCCACTGGTCCTACTTATTTCTGTCATAATATCTTTCAATTTCAGTTCTTCTCTTTGTGAAACAGGATTGTGTAGCTCAAGGAAAATGAATTCACTAGATTTTGCTATAAAAGAAAAAAGAAACCAATTTTTAACCATGGCACTATTTTTCAAGGATACTATAATTAAAATTACTATTACCAACAATAAGTTTGCTCTGTAAGACAACCAAGTATTTTGTATGTTAACTAATAACCCAGGCAAATTAAAACCATACACCATGTCATTAACAGCCTAGAACCAAAAGTCACAATTTTTAGATTACTGCATGAGAACGGACACTTTGTGACGGCTACTGACTGCCCTATCTCCAGTGGCCAGGACTTAGCTGGTGCTCAGTAAACATTTCTTAATAAATACATATAATGAATGACTGAATGAAAATTATGCAATCAGTAAACTGTTCTAGCTTTCTCCATATATCAAATCTATCAGCTGAGAAGTATACGACCAAACACCTCCTTCAAAATCATTTAGTTTCACCAATCATTTCAACAATGGTCTCACAAAATATTCTTTCCTTCTACCCTAATAATGATTATAAAAGGCTTTTTACATTTCCCCAACTTCTTTACTATTTAATCATGAATTTTTCTAACTTGTATGTAACAAAGGTATGGAAATAACTAAGTTTAAACATATAAAATTTAATAAACCAATTAACATCTTTATTATTCAAGAGACTAAGAGGAAGAAGGTACGCAAAGCAAAGAAATAAGAACGAACCTTACTAATATTATTTATCTACTTCTAAATCAGAACCCCTGGTGGTGCGGTGGTGCAGTGCTGTGTCTTGGAGCCCAGAGGTCAGCAGTCCCAATCTACCAGATCCTCCTTAGAAAGCCTAGGGGGCAGTTCTACTGCGACCTCTGGGGTCGCTATGAGGCAGAACCGACTCGATGGCACTTGGTAACAACAACAACTTCTAAACCAAACTCTTTTGGGGGTCTAAAACTAAAAAAAACTTGAGAAGTATCTCAAGATACACCCACACACGTGTTATGGGGCACAGAGAAAGGGACCTGAGCCCGTCTCGCAAGGACAACATGAAGCAAACGAAGCCCCTCCCCATGAACTAGGGGCAATGCCGAAAGGGAAGACTTCTCTATTTTTCTATATTTCACATATATATATTTGTTTTGATAAAATGAACACATTCCTATATGCACATCTTTACAAAAATATAAGCAAGTGTATCATATATAACAAGACTAATAGAAACTACAACTATAAAGAATTATTTCATTTCCAAAGATTCAATTTAAAAGACAACAGAAATTCATACAGTGTAAATACAGGTTGAGCACTCTTTCAAAGTCTCTACACTTTGGACAAGTTTATAGTTAGATACCTTCCGCCGCTGAGGATAATTTCTAATCTCTATCAACTATCTTATCTATGATAAACCTTCAAATCCCCTCTTCACCCTTGTAGCAGTCAGTCTTTTCTTCTGTACATAAATACATTTTATTTAATCTTGCCACTGATTTACCTCTGCAACAGTTCATTACGAAAGAGCAAGAAACATAAAAAAGTAGCAAAACATAGCAACTGACTATAAGATATTCCTTTTACCTTTAAAGATAATTTCCCTTCATTAAAAAAACTATCAAAGGAATTAATGTGAATGCAATAATTTGTTTTACATAGTATTGAGCAATAAAATTATTTTTAAGTCAGTGAAATACTTAAATCCTATTTGTTTTAAAAGAAAACCACTTATAGATTTCTCAAGTTATTCTGAAATTTAGAAATCATTTTATACTTACCTTGCTGGCTTAATACACAATTTTCTAACTGGGACTGAATCTCCTGAAGATAATTTGAAGAAACCCAAAGGAAAACAATAGTATGATTTCTTTTACTATGATCATCATCCTTACATTTCCACAACCCAAACCTCTTTAAATGTGTGGTATCCACTAGCAATGAAACCTCATTGAGGGACACTGCAACAAATAAAAGACAACTTATGACAAGTGAAAATTAACACACAACGTTTTTTATGAAGGATTTTAGCAAAGTGTTTCAGAAATACATTTCTAGTTCACTAAACTTAGCTGAAGTACTCCAAGCAGTATGATCAGCCTGAAATAACAAATTATTATAATTACGAAAGGCTACACATTTATTCAATAATAATTGAACTTCGGCACTTAGCCTTTTATATTGCATGATTTCAGTTATATCCAGGAAAGTGAATTTTGAGATTAAATACATTCAGTAGCCTAAAAATCTTGTCCAAAGAGATTTCTCACCATGAGGTCTGATATCACTAGCAAAAAAGGGTGGAGGACCTACAGTTTACTGATGCAGAGAATTAATTATAATGTAACTTTGAAAACAATATATTTTGACCCTACTCAATCCTATAAATCAACATACGAAATATTATCAGCAGCCAACTTCTATCACTCTAATAAATCATGTCTCTTTTTCTCCCAAAATATCTGCCCTCTACCACACAGACTAGCCAAAATGCCACTGCTGTTGAGCCAGTTCCAACTCACAGTGATCCTACAGGTCAGAGAAGAACCAGCCCACAGGGCCTCCCAAGAGAACCTGGCAGATCTGAACTGCAAAACTTTTGGTTTAGCAGATGTAACACTTAACCACTGCACCACCAAGGTTTCCAACTAGCCACTGTCAAAAAATGCTTTTTGAAAATACATATCTTACTGTGTTTTAAAAAAAGTTTACAATTCAAATCAATTTGCCATCTAACAGCCAGAACTCACACCACTATGCTACTCTAGCTGGTCTCCCTTCCCTTTCCCCAAAACGAGACTGCATACTCCCCCTTTCCACCCTATAGTTCCCCTGTCCATTCGGCCACCTCCTCTATCCTATCAATTCACCTTGGGAGAGGAGCTTGTCAGGCAGGCCCATGTATATACGAGGATTACCAGTTAAGTTCATGAACTCATCCTAGAAAAAGTGCTACATGCCTCATTGCTGAATCACTACAGTCACCTTCAAAGTACTCCCCTTGAGAAGCTATGCATGAAAGCCAGCACCTAGTCCTCACAGCTATTTGGGAACTCTTTTACTGGAATGGCCATCAGAGCTGTCGTCATTTCACCCTTGATGTTCTGAACGTCATCAAAAGTCACTGGGGGCCAGACCAGGACTAGAGCCGGGGTTCCAATACAGTTATTTGTTTACTGGTTAAAAAAAACCCTCACAGACAACTATACAATTAAGTTCACGAACTTGCCACCTTGCAACCATGCCTAACGGCTTTCCAGAAAGAGTTCCAAAATTGCTTTCAAGGGT
Source organism: Heterohyrax brucei (assembly GCA_028571685.1). Lineage (NCBI taxonomy): Eukaryota > Metazoa > Chordata > Mammalia > Hyracoidea > Procaviidae > Heterohyrax > Heterohyrax brucei. Next base: position 135,000,206 of record CM053148.1, on the reverse strand, counting down.
GGACAAGGCACTGGCATCACTATATAGTTTCTGAAGGCAAATAATGCAAAGGTGACTGGACTGATACATACCAAAGAGGCATGCAGCTCTTAGAAAAATTAAGATAGTGGACTTAATTGTCAGACCTTGTCGTATTTAAGCCAAGAAGCATAATCTACACCAGTATCACTCCATGTGTTATACAGCGTAGTTCAGTCTTTGTCTGAAGAGCTGGCTTTGGTACTAGTTTGGGTTTGGGGCTGAGGGTTTGGGGCCATGTCCTCAGGGGACCTTCCAGTGTGACAATCAAGTGTGGTCACTTAGTAACTGAGTTCTAGTTCTGCACACTTATTTTTCTCCCACTATATCAGGGGCTTTACACTACGTATCCCATCAGGACAATCAGATGGCTAGGCTCTACTTCTTCTGGTATCATGTTCAAGCAGTCTATGGATCATATGGCACCTTCTATCTGCTGGGCTTGTATTTTCCTTCTATCCAATTAATACTAGATGGCAGCTTGTCGCATTTTAGGGCCCCACATGCCACACACCAAAGTCCTAAGCAGAGTATCTCCTTAAAAAAAACTTAGGTATGACAATTAGCCTAAATGTCCCCTGAAGGTGTGGTTCCCAGACCCCTTTACAGCTACTATGTCCTTCAAAACACTGGGCTGTATTCAGGAAATAATTTAGTTTGATGTAGTCCCATTTTGCTGACCTCTCCTGCTGCATACTGTCACACACTTCACCTAACACTTTATTAGAGCTCCAAGAATTTTCCTATTTTTTCTTCCAAAATCGTTACTGTTTTAGATATTATACTTAGATCTCTGGTCCATTTTGAGTTAGTCTTTGTGCATAGCGTGAGATATGGGTCTTGTTTCATTTTTTAAAGATGGATATCCAGTTATGCCAACACATTTGATGAAGGGACAGTCTTTTCCCCAGTTATGGACTTCGGACCTCTGTCAAGTATCAGCCATTTATTTATAAGTAGCTGATATTGTGTCCGGATTCTCAATTTCAATCCATTGATCTATGTGTCTCTTTTTGTGCCAGTACCAGCCTTCCTTGACTACTGTGGCAGCATAATAGGTTTTAAAGTCAGGCAGAGTGAGGCCTCCTACTTTGTTGTTTTTCTTCAGTATTGCTTTACTATCTGAGGATTTCTCTCTTTCCATGTAAAGCTGGTGATTTGTTTCTCCATCTCTTTAAAGAACATCACTGGCATTTGTATCAGGATTGCATTGTACAAGGTCTGAATATCACTACAGTCACCTTCAAAATACTCCACTTGGGAAGCTATGCACAAAAGCCAGCACCTAGTCCACCTTTCAAAGAAATTCTGGAACTCTTTCTCTGGAATTGCCATCCAAGTTGTTATTACATTACCTTTGATGTCCTGCTGTTGTCACATTACCCTTATGTGCTGAATGTCACCAAATGTCTACCTTTCAATATTTCCTTTATCTCTGGGCAAAGAAAAAAGTCACTGAGACCCAGATCAGGTGAGTAGGGAGGATGGACCAGTACAGTTATTTGTTTGCTGGCTAAAAAGTCCCTGACAAATAGTGCCACGTGAAGGTGGACTGTCGTGACGCAGGAGCCACGAGTTGTTAGTGGAAAGCCTAGGTCATTGTCACCTAACTTTTGCCACACAGTCCTGTCACGAGTTCCGAGCAGGAAATCTGGTTAACTCTGTATCTAGTTGGTACACACTCATAATGAATAATCCCTGATATCAAAAAAGTTAGCAACATCATTTTGACTCTTCATTTGGACTGACTGACCTGTACTGGTCACGGAAAATTGGCTGACTTTCATCGTCCACCGTAATGTTTTGTATCAGGGTCATACTGGTTCACCCACATTTCATCACGAGTGATATCACGGCCCAGAACACCACCTGGCCTCTCTCAGAGGTCTCGGCAGACCCCGACACGCACTTCCTTTTTGCTCCTCGGTGAGCCCCCTCAGGACCATTTCTGCACATTACGTTTCTCACGTCAAGATTTTCAGTTCAGATTTCTCTGTTTCTCTATAGATGTTTACTTGGTCTGCTATGTTTCTCACAGTCAACAGATGATTCTGAAGCACAATTTGACAAATTTTGCAAGGTTTTTCTCATTTCTGCTCATTACTGGTCCCCCTGACCTCTCTTCATCAGCAACACTTTCCCTTCTTTCTGAAAAACGTTTAATCCATTTGTACACTGCTGTTTTCTTCATGGCATCATCCCTATAAACTTGGACTACCATATCCCTGATTTCACATCTACTCTTACCAAGTTTAACAAGAAATTTTGTCTGCTGCTCTAATTCAAGCTCTGACATTCTCACTAAAACACATGACAAGAACTCCACTAAGCAAGACATTGCCACATACTGACACAAACACAGCTTTGAGATACTGATATACCAAGGTTATGAAACCTCACCAAGTTGTTTGTACGCTGCTGTCAACGTAAGTACACAGTGGCAAGTTTGCAAACTTAAATGTCAGACCTCACAGCCCAAGCAATGGGATTCCTGGATCATATGGTGTTATTTCTTGTTTTTTAAGAAAGCACCAAATTGCTTTCCAGAGATGTTGAACTATTTTGCATTCCCACCAGCAGTGTAGAAGAGTTCCAATCTCTCCAAAGCCTCTCTAACATTTGTTAATTTGTGTTTTTTGGATTAATGCCAGCCCTGTTGCATTACGATGGCATCTTGTTGCAGTTTTGATTTGGATTTCTCTTCACAGAATCATGAGCATTTCCTCAAGTGTCTTTTGCCTGCCTGGATGTCTTCTTTGGAGAGGTGCCTGTCCATATCCTTTACCCACTGTTTAACTGGGTCATTTGTCTTTTTCTTGTTGATATTTTACAGTACTTTATAAATTATGGAAATTAGACATCGATCAAATACACAGCTGTTAAATAATTTCCCCAGTCTGTAGTCAGTCTTTTAAATCTCCTGATAAAGTATTTGCATAGAAATAATTTGATTTTTAGTACTTCCCATTTAATCTCTCTTCTGTTTTGCTATTTGGCATTGTTAGTTATATTTTGTAGTCTGTTTAAGCCACTCATTAGAGCCTCCAGCATAGTCTTTATTTTTAATTCTATAACCTTTAGCATTTTAGATTTGATATGAAGGTCTCTGATCCGTTTTCAGTTAGTCTTTGTACAGGTGTGAGATACGGGTCTTCTTTCAGTTTTCTGCGGATGGATATCCAGTTGCGCCAACACCATCTGTTAAAGACACTGCTTTTGCCTGAGTTTATGACCTGTGGGGCTTTGTCCAATACCTGCCGTTCACAGGTAGACAACATTATTTCTGGATTTTCTATTTTGTTCCATTGGTTTACGTATCTTTTTGTGTCAGCAGCAGACGGGTCTGACTACCACAGCAGTGTAACAGGTTCTAAGGTCAGGCAGCATGAGGGCTACCTCTGTGTTCCTCTTATTCAGCAGTGCTTTACTTACTCAGGTCTGCTCCCCATCGAAACAAAGCTGGTGATTTCTTTCTCCATCTCTTTAAAGAATGACATTAGAATCTGCACTAGGATTGCACTGTCTGTACAGACTGCTTTGGCTAAAACAGACATTTTCACAACGTTAAGTCTTCCCATCCAGGAGCAAGGTAGGTTTCTCTACGTATGTAGTTGGCAGTTTTTGGCTTTATAAAGGGTCTTCCAATAAAGATGTCTTATTTTTCACATCTCACAGCAGCCATATCTGTGAAGCTACTACAGCCACATTTATCTTTTTTTGACTAGTCCTGACAAATAGCCATGAAAAGCTACATGATTCCACAACACACAGAAATTATTCAAGTTTATTACTGAAGCGGGTGTTGTTTTCACCAAACATCCTGTGCATTATGTGAAATTTACAATGCACATTATCACCCCACTGAGAGAACAATCTGACATTTAATCCAAGAACTTGAGGCAACCGGGTCTGCTGCCAATCAGACAGACAATTCCTGTGCATCAATGAAGCGCACATTCCAATGAAAACATCACCGCTGTTCATCACAGCGGATGGAGGAATCTAGCCTAATCAACTTCTTGACAAGCGCAACAACTGGGCCTTTCATTGACTACAGTTTGGTGGATTTCACATTGGCCTTGATGCTTTATCCTTACAAAATTTTTTTAACTCAAGAACTGAAGTCCAACAACCACAGACTGCACCATACATATGCTGACTGGGCTCTGAAGCAAGTAGAAGCTGACTCTGCTTTTGGCAGAAAAATCATCTTCAGCGATGAGGCTCATTTTTGGATGAATAGTTTTGTTAACAAACAAAACTGTCACATTTGGAGCCATGAGAATCCCATGGCAATTCAAGCAAGTCCACCTCATCCCTGAAAAACTACTTTTTGGTGTGGATTTGGTTTGGTGGAAGCACTGGCCCTTATTTTGTCCAAGTTGAATGAGGAGAGCTGCAACTGTCAACGGTAAAAGATAACAGGCTATGATTACTGATTATTTTTGGCCCCATTTGGAAGGTGTCACAGTAGCCACGTGCTTCAAGTTCTTTTCCACACCTAATGCCATCCAATGTACTTCAAATTAACAAAAAAATTAGAACTGTAACATTTACACAACTTGTTTTAGTCAAGTTCAAAAATAAGACACCCTTATTGGAGGACCTTGCTAACATGGTTTCTGCTCAATCTGAGCTCAGTCTTTTTTTTTTTTATTTAACATAACTGAGTAAAAATGTACATTCACATGTAAATTTACATGCCCCCCTATATGCAGCTTCCACTGCTCTCCCTGTCCGGTGACTGCACACTATTCCTCTCTGCTCCATACATGTCCCATCCTCCCAACAGTCTCCTTTCCCCTCCTCTCCGTCCACTCCCCTTCCTCCAGCCAGAGGTCAGCAAGATGATATCCTATAGATGTATAGAACCATAAAGTGTTTCCAACATATGGTTACTCTGCATTGTCAAGTCCATTCCATTCCCGTCCAAAGAGTGGACCTTTGTTATAATTTATGGGAACGGGCAGCATCAGGGCCGGGGGCCATGCTCTCAGAGGAACCCCAAAACCGCTGGACCATCAATTGAGGTCTTTTAGTGGAGATCTCATGAAGCACCTCTTTTTATTCTTCTGTTGCCAGTGAGGCTCCTCTCTGTGAGCTCCGTCATGGCTATCACTGGTGGTGGCCGGGCACCATCCGGTTCTTCCGGTCCCAGGTCGATGTAGGCACCCACTCTTGTGGGTCTCTCTGTCTTCTCGGTTGTCTTTACCGCATGCCATTTTGGCCCTCGGTGAGCATCCGTTCCTGCTGAGTTGGGACCATTTGCTGTGTCCTCGGATGGCAGCTTTACAGCTTTTAAGACCCCAGACGCCACTCACCAATGTGGGGTGCAGAGAGCTGAGCTCAGTCTTAATGGTTCTCCTTTGTAGGCTACTTCTGGATTCAGCCTAGCTGTCTTTAAAAGTTTGTCCTTATCTTCAGTTTCACTAAATATGATTACAGTATGTCTCAGTGTCTTTCTTCTGTATCTATCCTCTGTGGGGTTCAATAAGCATTCTGAATGGGTATCTTCTCATCTTTCATGATATTGGGGAAGTCTTCTGTCAACAACCATTCAATAATTCTCTCTGCATTTCCTGTAAGCCCCCTCCTACTCCAGTCACTTGTCTGTTATTCCTCTTGATAGAATCCTACCTAACACTTAGTGAATAGTCATTTTTTAATTATTTTTCTTCACGTATGCTGGTGTCAGTTACTCTGTCTTCAGTCTCACTAGGTCTACATTCCATTTCCTTGATTCTGCTCTTGTGACTTTCTATGGCACTATCTAGTTCTGTAATTATATTTTAACCTGTTGAATTTCAGATCATGGCTGCTGAAGAATTTCATGCAGCTTATTTAATTTTTCAGTGTGTTCTGCTGCACTTTGCTTGATCTCTTTGCTGGTTTCTTACACAGCTCTGTACATTACTCTCTTGTATTTACCTCTGATAATTGCAGGAAGTCTTATTCATGTGGAAAATTTACTGAATCTTTGTTTTAGGAGTTTTCCAAAGCCATAGTGGTCTGCATCTTTAAATGTTTAGAAATTAACTGTTGTCTCCAAGCCATCAGCAAGTTCTCACAATACATTTGTTTGGTTATTGTACTTCAAGTGGCATCTCTAAATAGATCTGATTTTACTTCTGACTTTCCAAGTAGTTTAGTGGTTTGAGATGGTTTGCTTTTTGAAGTCTTAATAATTCTGATTCCCTATCAGCAGACGGTTACAACTGTGAGTGTGCTGAGAAGGGTAAAAGAAGTTGCCGGCTTAGAAAAACCAAGAAAATTTTTTCTTCTCCCACCCCTCTTTCAGTTTCCCCTCTCCACATTCTGGAGATTAGCTCAAAGCACACACATAAAATGTCCCACTTCCATCCTAGATACTGCATCAAAGTTTAGAGCCGGCACAGAACACAGAACAGAAGCGCTCTGCCTGGCACTGTGGTCCTTTTTCTGGTCCAGCCCTCCTCCACCCAGCCCCATGTTCCTCCATTTCATGCAGCTCCCCTCCAGCCTGCACAGTATTTCTCTGCCTAGCCTAGCCTTTCTCCACCCAGCCCAAGCAGCCTTCTGCCCCATGTGGCACTGCTCTACCTGGTGCAGTGCTCCTCCACCCAGTCCTGCACTACTCTGGCCTGTGTGATGTTCTTCAGCCTGGCATAGCTCTTTTCAGCCTAGCCTGGTGTTCCTACACACAATTTGGTAACCTTCTGCACCACACAGCACTGCTCCATCCAGCCCAGCTCTCTCCCACATGGCCCAGGACTCATCCACCCAGTCCCACACTATTTTAGCCCATGCCATGTTCCTCAGCATGACGTGGTTCCTGTCCACCTGACCTGGCATTTCTCTGCAGGCTGAGTGACCTGCTGCCCCACTCAGCACTGCTCCGCCCAGTGCACCTCTCCTCCACCCAACCCAGCGCTCACCCGCCTGGTTCTGCACCACTGCAGTCCACACTGTGTTCTTCCACCTGGAGTAGCTCTTTTGCACCCAGCCCGACATTTCTCCATGTAGTCCAGCAACCTTCCATCCCACGCATCTCACCTTCAACCTGCACAGCGTTGCTCTGCCCGGTGTAGTTGTCCTCTGCCCAGTCCCGTGGTCCTCCAGCCTGTGCATCGCCTCACGTTGCGTTTCTGAGCCACGCAGCTTTCTTTGGCCCAGCCCAGCACTCCTAGGCTCAGCATGGTTCCGCCCTGTTTCACTCGCTGCTGCTTTGTTTACCGGCCCAGATGGGTGCTAGTCGTATTCCCACTTCTGGTACTCAGTCCCATCTTTCAGCTTTCCGTCTGGTATTCAGGCCTCCTGGAACGCCCTATCTCTTCTCTGTAGTTGTTTATTTGGTCCTTTGTTACAGGGATCAAGGAGGCCATGTGGCTACTCCACCGTCTTGGCCCTGCCTCTCAGACAAGATTCTGAGTAGACCAAGAAGCAACTTCTTCTAAAATTTTTCCAGATTTTACTTCTCAAAGCCTCCAGGAAATCACTGACTTACCTTTCTCCATACTAAGCTATAGGAATCACCTCTAAGGACTTTTTTTAAAAAACTAGAAAGACACATAAACTGTAAAAAACCGAACCCACTGCAGTCAATTCCAACTGACAGCAGTCTAAAGTTCACAGTAGAGCTGCCCCACAGTTTCCAAGGAGCACCTGGAAGAATCAAACTGCCGATTGTTTGGTTAGCAGCCACAGCACTTAATCACTAGGCCACCAGGGTTTATAAAGACACAGAGGCACACATAAGAACTGGCTTAGAGAAATCCTGAGGCCATATGTTCCAACTTTAAGCAGATGAACCACAAATACAAAGAATACACATATCAGTTAACAAATCTCTTAGTATTCCTCCCTCAATTATATCCTGGCACCCTGCTATTAAATGTGTGGTTCTCATACCAGTGACAATGGCATCACCTCAGAGCTGGTAGAAACACCGAATATTAGGCCCTACCTTAGAGCTCCTGAATTGGAATTGCTTACTCACTTTTTATTTCATCTTCTTCTTCTTAACAAAATCATAAATCTATTCAGGGCAGCAATATACCAAGCTTAAAAATATTTTTTTTAAAAAAAAAAGTAGCTTAATAGCTTCTTTTACAAGTAAGTATGTGGCCACATGACTAAGTTCTAGATAATAAAACGAAAGAAGAGGTTAAGTAGCATAAACGTCCAGGAAGGTACTCCAAAAGGTTAGAGGCAGATGCAACATGGCCTTTTTATTATTTACCCTACTTTTTACTTCCAGCTTGTAATATTAGTATGATGATGGGAGCAAGACAAACTTGAGGATGAAAGCCCTGTTTCAGAGATGACATAGTAAAAAAATAAAAGAGTCTGGGACCCTGACAGTCATTAAGTATCATTATCAGCCCTAATCAGCCCTATGTTACTATTCCTAACAGCCAAATACAATACAACCAAAAAATCCAAACCCATTGCTGTTGCGTTTATTCCAACTCAAAGTGACCCCACAGAGCAGAGGAGAACCACCCCATAGGGTTTTCAAGGACTGCCTGGTGGATTCAAACTGCTGACCTTTTTGTTTAGTTAGCAGTTGTAGCTCTTAACCACTATGCCACCAAGGTTTATAAATACAACATAAATATGCAAAAAACATTTCTTTCCTCTGGAAAAAGGATAAATACTTAGACCTTAGGTTCTCATCTATAAAAACCTTTTACATGCATGCCTTATTTTTAAAAGATTTTTTCACACAGAAACTTATCATAGTCAGAACTCGAGGACGAGGACTAGTCTCTTCCTGTAGACACCCACTATAAAACTGTAAATCACTATAAATGAAAACAGAATTTTCCTATTATTTTTAATTAAAATTATCTTTTAAATATTATTTGGAATGACAGGGGCACCCTGTAAAAGACGCAGCTACAAGTCAAGTAATGCCATGGACTGATGGGAGTCACTGCAAGTTAGGAAAGTAGTAGGCAATTTTCTCTCTCAGAGCACTCAATAAGAAATCAACATGGCCAATACCCTAATTCAAATTTATAGTCTCTGGAACTCTAAGACAATCAATTTCTTTTTAAAGCTAAAAAAAGAAAAACTCGTATCAGCTCAAACATTTAAAATCACCAATATTGGAAACATAACAGAAATATAAGTATTAACTGTGAAAACCTAACACGAAAAAGCAGTTGAGTTTTGTATCATAAGAATTTGAACATAGTGCACTCTATTACCCAGGCCTTTAACTACAGACTATGTCACTGTCTCTTCTGAAACTATTTCCTTTCAAAATCACAGGCCTTTATTTCCACTAAATAGCTCGTATTACAGCATAAGAAATGTAAACAGTGTACTAACATGTCCTAATTAAGACTATCACTGTGTGTGTTCTGGATCTTACACGTTCTTACTATATATGATGGCTTCCTAATTATCAGATTAATTATCATAATGTATAGTTCTGGATTTCTATACATGGCTATTTATGAATGCAATTAAGGTCACTTTAAAGACCATCTTCAGTCCTGTAAAAGAAGCTTCCCTCTTCCGTAGTTCATATCTGAAATGGTAACTGTGCACATTTTTTCTTCCTTGCTCTTTCACAATAAATTCTCTAAAGACACTAATTACTTTGGGGCTGTAGTGTCACTCGTTATTCTGAAACGATTTTAGTAGCAGAGAGAGAGAACGAACAAATGGTCTGAGTTACAGGAACCTTCTCCAGTTTAGCTATTAACATGAAATGACATAAAAATTTCTCTTAGCTACTATGCAAAAACATTTTTCTATTACTCTTCTTTCTTTATGGTTATTGTTTTCACTCATTTTTATATGCCAGAAATATTCCTGCTTCCTATCCAAACTCTGTTTCTGTTAATCTCAAGAAATGCATTATAAGTTCCCGTAGTATTCTTTAACCTGAAGTCATTAAAACAATACTAAACTATTTTCAGTACTTTAAACCATTGTTAGCTCCTTTTAAAGCTGCCTTGAAAAGAAAAAACAAAGGTTAGCCTCAAGCTTGTTATTAAGCTGCCTTAGTTTTACTATAGTTCCACACAGAAAAAAAAATATATAGAAAAGTAGCTGCAAAAGCATTTCACAATTTTGGCTGACCATTTATATTCTAAATCACAGTGAAAAGAAGTCATCAGACAATGATAGCTTACCTTGAAACGGAATCTTAACATACTTTGTCGTGAACTTAAAGGAAAATATAAAAGCAAAAAATTAGTTATTACTCAAAACGTGTCACTACACAAAATGATTTTTTTAATTTTGTTTTTCAAACTACAAGTACATATTCAACTGCTAAGCTCCCTTTAAAGAAAATCTTTCACTAACAGCTCAGTGTTACAAAAGATTAAAAAGTCTATACTAGAAATTCAATTTCAGTGTTCATTCATTTAAAAAAAAAAGGTAATACTATGTGTTTGGAGGGGAAAAAAAAAAAACTCCTGAAGATTTAAAAGAACAAGTAAGACAAAATAAGACTACAGCCAAAAGAAACTTTAAGGAAGCAATGACTTAGGTAAATATACCATAACGTAGAATCTGATTTTTGGCTTTGCAGACGCTAGGGAGGAACTCACAATAACCAAGAACATATGAGATGCTGAATAATCCAAAATGCCAGTGTACACCTATATGTTCTACATCATTTATAATGAGAAAGTAAAACCGTGGGAGGGGGAAAAAAAAAAAACCTGTATCCTACCTAGCCCAATGAACATCTTTTTTCTGCTAAAAACATTACCCAGTAAGTCCAACTACAATCAACAGGTTGCTTTTTCCACACGAAATAGAGCTAGAAGAATCAGCTGTTCAATGTCAAATGGCTACAAAGGTGCAGTGCATCGAACTCTACAACAGACACCCTTGGGAAAACAATAATGTTAATGTATGTCCAGACACCAAAACACCCTGGATAACTTTTACATGGGCACTGCCAACTCTTTCATCCCCAGCATTCATCTTTCTTTGTTCTATGTTATAAATTCCCTTCTGAATAAAGATACAGCAATTCTTACTACTTCAACTCTCTTTAAGCATTGTTTTATGTATTGTTTTTATAATAAGCAACTAGCTAAGTCTTCTACATGTTCTACCTAAAATAGGTTTGTGCTTTTCAGTTTATTTTTCTATTAACACCAAATAAATGTGTGCCTATTTATTTGGTTATCTGGTTAAGTTTCTCTTTTGATCAACACATTTATGAAACTTTTGAGCATAAGTAACCTGAAAGTACAAAACCAAATAGACAATGGCCCCAGTATATGGATATCTAACCTACCTACCAACAAAGTTGCACATTTAGTAGAAAGAATGCTCAGTGAAATCACAGGTTTATTTGACTTCATTTATTTTACTAATTTACTTCATATTTTAGTGTCAGAAACTAAAAAACTCATATTCCATTAGTGTAAGTCAGTTACTAAAGGAAAATTTGAGGCACATAGTGTATTCATTCAAATTATGAGCTTGTGTTTAAATCCAGTCTCTCTCTGTCTCTAACACACCAAAAAAGGAAGCAGATAACCTTTGCTAACTTAATGAACCTCTTTCAGCTTTAGTTTTCACATCTACAGCAGGTACAGTTGATTTTTTAAAGAGATGATATATTTACAGTGCTTAGAACTTTACCTGTTCAGGAACCAAGGCATTAGACATGAGCATCTGATTACCAATGTTTCATTATCTAGCTCAATTTAGCCAAATAAATCTTATAATTCAGTCATTTTCAAACAACTGTCATCTGTATCTACTCCTTATTTTCTGGTGCTCAATGCTGATATATTTCACTGCTTCTTTAATCTCATAGAATGTCTCCACAAAGGTAAATAACTAATTCTAGTAAATAAATACAAAAGGTCAGATTTTCTGCAGCCACAACTACAACATACAGTCCTAATGCCAATGAAGACAAAATCATCAAGTAGAAACAGTACCTCATCTTGTCCCTAGCCTCAAGTTCCTACACTCTTCTCATGCTGTCCCTCCTCCAGTGCTACTGCCTATTCCAACCTTGATGCTCGACAAGGGTTTGATACATAGATGGTCATAAATGTAGCATGACCCTGAAGGTTTCTGTAGGATGACTACACCAACATATTACTTCTCTCAAGAGTAAAACTCTACTCCCAACAAAAATTTAACCACTAGTTCAAGTGTAAAAAAACAAGTTTTTGTGGCAGTTAAAGAGTCCTGGGAGCACAGTGGTTTAGGCACTCAGCTGTGAACCAAAGGGTTGGCAGTTCAAACCCATGAGCCACTTCATAGGAAAAAGCTATGGCACTCTGCTTCCATTAAGATTTACAACCTTAAAAACCCAATAATGCAGTTCTACTTCATTCTATAAGGGTCACTATGAGCTGAACTTGACTCAGAGACAGTGGGGTAAGGTTAAATTCAGTTCTCTGAAATCATAACACACTTGTTTAAACTTAAGAATAAAGCTGACTGTTAAGTGCTATTTTATACCTTCTTACAGTAGCCTCTATTTCTCTCAACATGCTATACATAATTAATTTTCCTACTATCATCAGTCAAGATTTTAAAAAAGAAAACATTCACATCTAATGCAGGCTTCTCCACATTAAAAAAAAGTTAAATTTAAAAGTATAACTACAGGAAAACCACTCCAATTGATGTAGCAGTGTCTCTTACATTTTCTAGTTCAGCTAACTTGTAACTATTGTGAGCATGGGAAAAGCATCCCCAGTGTCTCTAATAACGTCAACACACAGCAGGCGCTCAGTAAGTAACACTTTGTTTGTTTGCTTTGCCTGACATCTCAGCAAGCCTGCAGTGGTAGTCGCTGCTTTCAGAGCTTCAACATGCTGCCCAGAACACCACACGACTGGTCTCAGAAAACTGCCACAAAGGCCCACTGAACAGACGTGGGAACAAGGCCAAAAAATAAGGAGTCATTGAAAGGCCAAGTTCCAGGCAAGCTAAATAACTTGACCTTGTTTGACAAAGTCACATATGACAAACCTTGTAAGAAACTTCCTAACTCTAACTTTTATCCCCAGCTACTGTCTCTGAGAGACTGAGGATCAGAGGTTTCCCAGGCCAGGGTAGCCCTGCAGGTGCTTCTTAGCACTAGACTTAACAAACAGGTTTGCAAACACTGGGCTCAAGTAACTTACACCAGAAACTCAAAGGCTGCCGAGGCACTCAAGCTGGTAAAGAAGCAAGAAAAGGTCCAAGCAACTTTGTATTTTGAAAACTAAAACTTTATTAAATCAAAGAGAAATTTCTGAAATAAATTCAGAACTTTCACTTGTTTTCCTTTGTTACATTACCTAATAATTTTTAATTTTTAAAGTGCTTATGTTCTCTCTTCATCTTAACGTTATAGTTTTAATTTTTGCAGTACTCCTCTCAGCCTTCACTTACATACATGTTTTAGAGAAGTTACTAACTTTAACTTATTCAACCACTTTTTTAAAAAAAATTGTTTTTTATTTTAATTACAAGAAATAATCTAACAATCATAACACAATAAATTTTAAGGTCTAATCTGTAGCATTTACTAAAGATCTGCAATCCCTATTATTTGTAATCAAAATCCCTAGTGGCACAGTGGTTAAGAGCTACACCCACTCACCAAAAGGTCAGCAGTTCCAATCCACCAGGCACTCCCTGGAAATTCTACGGAGCAGTTCTACTCTGTCCTATAGGATCACTATAAGTCAGAATGAACACAATGGCATTGGGTAGGGTTCGGGTTTATTATTCATAATAGAAAAATTCTGAGACCAAGTAAATGCCAAATAGCAAGAAATTGTTAAAGACAAAGATCTCAGAATAATAGATGAATTAATAGATTAATAATGGATGAATTAATAAAAGGATGGTAAGCTTCAAAACAGTATGGATAATATTCTTTCTGTTTGAAATGCATGTAGGTATAAGTGTGCGTGGCACACGTGTGTGCACAGATATACATCTATATGCAGATACATATACGCACAAGAATATGGAATGATACAAACTATAAAATTAATAGCATTTGTCTGTACATAAGCAAACTTACGGCTGCATCTTAAATTGTTCCTTTATTCATTTGTAACTTCTGTGTGGTTTTCACCCTAAACAAACTCACCTAACTGTGTAATAACAATTAATTTATCAATTAATTTTAAAAATTCTGATGTTTAGTATTTATGTTGGACTTTCCCCCTTTGCTAATCACTTACTATCATATATTTATGGTAGCTAACATTTTTTCATTATACTGAAGTTAAAAGAAACAGCTGGATAACACTGAATTTAAAATAAAAAAGCAGAATAAGGGAAAAATTCTATAAAGAGAAATTCTGACACTTCTTAGACAAAGAATTACAAAATCATCCCTGGGCATGTCAAAACCATTACTACTGAAAAACAGTGACCAGAGAACAATTAATATTAAACAATTTGTTCTTATGCTTTCAATAAACTCAATTTTCACTGTATCACAAACTACTGATATTTGTATCTCCCAGAATTTGCCAAGATTTGGACATGACTCTTAACTCTCTTGGGATCGGGCTCTTGCCTACAAGGACATCAACTAAACATCTACTTCCTGTGTAGCTGCCAACCCTTAAAAGGCTGGCAGTTCAAACACACCAGCTACTCCTTGGAAACCCTATGGGGCAGCTCTACTAGGTCCAATAGAGTTGCTATGAGTCAGAATCAACCCAACAACTATGGGTTTGGTTTGGTTTGGTTTTAGTGGCACAGTGGTTAAGCGCCTCTGTCGCTTCGTCTCGCCACCAGCTTGGGATCCATGTAAGAGTATTTCCAAAGCTTTGAGGGCTAATGTAATGTGTTCTGTTGACTTGCCTGTTGCCTGTTAATGCCTTCTAAGTTTCACAGATGTAGAAGAGTTTTTGTATTTTGGACTTGGAACTGATTTAAGACTTCTGTTACATGGATGGACATGATTTTGCTATGGTGAGATGAATGTGTTAAATCTTTTGTGATGTGATTTTTGGGTTGTCAAAGGGTGGGATGTCATGGTTGGAATTGTGTCCCCCCAAAAATGTGTGCAGCTACGTGGCTGGGATATGGTTCCCAGTATCTTGGGACTGTCCTCCATGGTGTGGTTTTGCTAACCTGTATGTTAAAGGATTAGGGTGGGGCTGTGAATTCCTGCTGTAGGGGGAGTTTCCCTGGAGTATGGCCTGCCCCACCCTTAATGCTTTCAGCTTGCAAGGAATAAAAGGAAAAAGAAACCAAGGACAATTTGAGAACCTCGCTACCATCAAGCAAGCAGCACCGGGAGCAGAGCGCGTCCTTCAGACCAGAGGTTCTTGCGTGAGGACGCTCCCTGGACAAAGACTGATGCAACACCGGACTTTCCTCCAGAGCCGACGAGGGGAAAGTCTTTCCCTGGAGTGGACACCCTGAATATGGACTTGCAACCTACCGGACTGTGTAAGAATCAATCTTTCTTTGTTAAAGCCATCCACTCTGTGGTATTTCTGTTAGAGCAGCCTGGCTGACTAAAACAAGCACTTCGCTGCAAACTCAAAGGTTGGTAGTTGAACTCATCCTGTGGCTCTCTGGGAGACCCATTTGGCAATTTGCTTTCATAAACATTACATCCTGGAAAACCCTGTGGAGCAGTTCTACACTGTCACATGGGTCACTGGACAGCACCCAGTATCAACAACAAAAAGTACAAGTTTATTTCTTTCATTATAATGTAAATTCCTTGAAATCAAAAACTATGTCTCTCCCTTGTTATAACTCATGCCTTACCCCTAACACAGTGAAATATTAACAAAACTTCTAGAAAATAACCTAAGTAAAACTTGGAGATTATTTATGTGTTTTGTAATCATTTCTCACAGTTAAGGGAATTTAACGAGCATTCGTAACTGCCTACTTAGGTTTGAGCCATTCACTGATGATACACAAGGGGATGAGCGTGATTTTATCACAAAATGCTTCAAAGGCCAACGGAAGTTTTAGGGAAGAACAAAAGTAATTATAAAACTGAATGGAATACATCGTTTAACACATACACAAAGTGTTACTAAGTTTATTAAAAAAAAAAAAAAAAAAACCTTCCTAAAAGAGGTAGTAATAATTTAGATAAGCCTAAAAAGATGATTAGATGATTAACAGGCTGAAATAGTGAGAAAACAAAGACAGCTACGTAAAATCCAGTCTGGCTTCAGGATATGCAATGGAGACTACCAGGGAGGTGGAAAAAGTGGAAAAAATAGACCAGAATCAGTTCTCATACGCCCTTCAATGATAAATTTATGAATATGGAGAACTCAGGGGCACAGTTAAATGCCTGACTACAACCTGAAAGGCTGGCAGTTTGAATTTACCCCGAAGTGCCTCAGAATACAAGTTTGGTGATCTTTTCCAAAAGGTCACAGCCTCAAAAACCCTAAGGAACAGTTGTACTCAACATACATGGGCTCACCATGAGTCAGAATCCATTTAATAGACACTAACACCAATAGTTTACAATAATTTAAATCAGCAAAATAAGATTTGTTTTTCCTTTGTGCTTACCACTGTACCATGAATAAAAATTTACCATCGAATATTTTTATAGCTAACAGAAATATAATACTGCACTTTTGTCACAAATGATCTCCATTAAAACAGTTAGAAATCAAGAGATTAAATTTTAAAGCGGAAGGAGGAGAAATGGTACATTTCAAAGTAGGTATAATGACTGTCAACATGTCTCAAGTGTCCCATAAAAAATTAATTTTGCTGTGCTAAAAAAAAAAAGCAAATCTAATTTAAAAAAGAAAATATACTTACTGTAACAGAACCTTTAGATGCTCCTTTTATTTTACCAATATAAATAGAAGTAAATATAAAATCCAATTGTAGATCCACCTCATTACTAGGCATAACACAAGAAATGTTTTCCATGACAGGATATAATTCAGATGAGGCCTAGCAAGGAATCAATTATAAAATACATAAAAACTGAAAACGATTTTCAAAGTAAAAACAATTTTTAAATTCTTACATGAATCTATAAAAGATTTTATGCTGTTACTGTAAAGATACAGTATTTAGACTTGTTTCTCTTAAAATATATGATTCACCTTGAGAAAACTGTTCTAAACAGTCCAAGTCACAGGCCTGAGCTCCAGAAATATATCCACCTTTATATCAAGGCTATAACTGCATATTCAATATTCTCTAACAGGTTTTACTCAGCTTTTAACACATATGAACACACAGCACTTTATTTAAAAATGAGGTTGTAAAGATCTCTCTTGATCTTCACAGCTGTTCCATGTGGTAATTTTTTTTCCCATTTCACAAATAAAGTTAATAAATGTTTGGATTGGCTAAGTGGCTTCCCATAGGTCACACAGTTAATAAAAGTAAATCTAAAACTCAAAAGTCCTAGTAAGTCCCATTTCAACCACATAAAATTTCTTACATAACCCAAGATAACTGTCTCACTAATGCATTTTTATAGCCAACAATCAAGAGATGTAAGACTCAAAGAACATTCCGTTCCAATAAATCTCTATGTTTTACATCTAAAGATAACTAACCAGAAGTAGCTCACAGTTGGCTAAAACTTCAAAACCACACCACTTCCATTCAAACAGGGATCTAAGTAACTGCTTGTAATTCACACAGACTACCAGAGACTATCAGCAGTAGCCATTTCCCACAATCACTTCTGAATTTTACACTGATTTCAGGTAACTTTTTTCAACTCATCACTTGTCAAACCTCTGCACATTATCCTCCTTTAACTCTAACGTCACTAAATAACCAAACAAATTACCACCACTAAAGCAACTACTGTGAACATGTACTCACTCTCCTACCTCTAGCAAATATAATCAATCTTCATCTGAAACGTATCTTTTTCATCCAGCTCATGATGTCAACAACTTTCTTAAAAGAAGTCATCATTCTCATTTTTTATTGCTTGTTATACTATTTTTTTCATTCTCTAACTAAAAAGGGAGAATTCGATCCACTACAGGTGGATTTGGTCAGACAAGTAACCGAAATTTTTAGTGATGAGATGAAAGAATAGAAAGAATTTTTTATGGGGCATCACATGTTATGAAGACTGTCTCTTACAAATAACCAACCTGTCACAGACTGAACTGTGCCCCCCCCAAAATGTATGCATCAGTTTGGCTAAACCATGATTCTCAGTACTGTGTGACATTCCTCCATGCTATATAATCTTTGCCTCTATGATGTTAATGAAGCAAGAAGGACCACAGTTGTGTTGTGGGCAGGATTCAATCTGTAAAACTGTATTGTGCCTTGAGGCAATCTCTTGAGATATAAAGGAGAGAAGCTAGCAGAGATCTGGGGACCTGACACCACCAAGAAGCAGTGCTGGGAGCAGATGCATCCTCTGGAAAGGACCCAGGGTCCCTGTACCTCAAAAGCTCCCAGTTCAGAGGGAAGACTGACATGAAAACAGGAACCTTCCTCCAGAGACAAGAGAGATAACTTTCCCCTGGAGCTGACACCACAAATTCAGACCTGTAGCCTACTCAACCGAGACAAAATAAAATTTTTCTTTTAAAAGCCATCCACTTGTGATATTTCTGTTATAGCAGTATTAGATGACTCTCATGGACTGAACTGTGTCCCCCCCAAAATATGTATAGCCATGTGGCTGGGCCATGATTCCCAGTATCTTATGACTGTTCTCCATTTTGTGGTTTTCCTATACTGTCTGCTACAGGACTAGGGTGGGACTGTAAATTCCTTTATAAGATCACCTCCCTGCTCCACTGTAAAGGTAGTTTCCCTGGAGTATGGCTTGCCCCACCCTTAATCCTTTCATCCTGCAAAACGTAAAAGGAAAGAGAAGTAGGCAGAGAATTGGCAACCTCGCACCATCAAGCAAGCAGTACAAGGAGAAGACTGCGTCCTTTAGACCAGAGGTTCCTGTGCAAAGTTGCTCCCTGGACAAAGACTGATGCAATCGGACTTTCCTCCAGAGCCGACAATGGGAAAAGCCTTCCCCTGGAGCGGACACCTTGAATATGGACTTGTAGCCTACTGGACTGTGTAAGAATAAACCTTCCTCTGTTAAAGCCACCCACTCTGTGGTATTTCTGTTACAGCAGCCCTAGCTGACTAACCTGTATTTCTCTAATTTCACTTAAAATTGGAACTAGGAAGGAGCATGGAGACAGTAAAGTATTATGCCTCAGAGATCTTAGCGTGTGTCCACAGTATCTGCTCTTTGGTTGTAATCATATCCGGTCAACTGTACAACAGATGTTCTTTTCTTGTGGCTGATCACTTTATACTGTATCGTCAGCGGATAGAGAAGTTCTGGCGGTGTACTGGTTGAACACTCAGCTGCCAACCAAAGGCCAGGGGTTCTAACTCAACAGCTGCTCTTCAGGAAAAAGACATGGCAGTAAGCTTCAGTAAAGAGTTACAGTTTTGGAAACCCTACGGGGCACTTCTATTCTGCCCTATAGGTCACTATGAACAGGATTTGACCTGAAGACAATGTGTATGGGTAGCAGCTTAGTACTGTGAAGACAACTGTTTTAATTATAACCAAGACTTCAAGTGGAATCCCTCTACAGTACCAACTATTAGTGCTTACCGCAGCTGGCTACAACAGAGAGGTCTGAGGTTTGAGGGCACCCAGAGGTACCTCAGGAAAAAAACTGGCAATTTACCTCCAAAACACCAGTCAATGAAAATTCCACAGAGCACCGTTCTGTTCTGACACACAAAGGCTGACTGAGGTAGGGTTCATTAGAGCAATATGCCATCAAGTATGGTACTGACCCAATCTCACGAGAATAGTTATTTTAGTAAAATTCAGAACACAGCTGCTGAGGTGATTTCTGTGTGGATTATCAAATACTCACGAAATGATAATCAGACCACATCCTTCATCATACTCCAGTGAATAAAAGCTTCTAAAAATTATTCAAAATCACACTAACATAAGTTATAACAATCCCTGGTGATCACTGACGATAATTCTTTTTAAAAATGATATAATCAGAAACTGAGAGTATAAAAAAAATTTATAATAAAAACCTTACACTAGAGCAATACTCTTTGAAAGACTGTATCAAAAACAAACTTGAGAAAAATTAAATCAAAAACCACTTCCATTTATTGTTTTCTGTAAGAAGGAAGAAACAAGGAATTTGACAAGCTTGGTAAGTTTCTCAAACAGTTCTACATACTTGCATGTGTTATGTCATTTAATACTCAAAATAATCTTGCAAAGTAGATATTATTATGATTTATCATTACGAGGAAACTCAAGCTTAAAAAAATGACTTCCCTAAATGGCAGAGTCAGTATTTGAACACAGGTCTATGTATCTCCAGATGCCATGTTCTTTCTCCTAGTATCACGCTACCTTAACAGTATATAAAGGAAAAGGAATAACTTCAAGTAGTCATTGTACTACAAGATTTTAAAAGACAGCTATCGAATAACTCTCTTTTATTCTAAACAATTTTTTGATGTGAGTCAAATGTTCAATGAGTCATAAAAAAATAAGTCATAAAACACTCAGACTGAAACCAAAAAAATGGCATACCCTTTTCACTTCAAAACTAAATATAATTACATACTACCCTGAAAGTAATATGAAATGTGTGTCAAAACTCAAAACTGAGAAAATTTATGATTTTTATTACTATACTGTTTAATGGAAGAGTAACACTGTATACTTCTCTGTTAATCTGTGAAAAAGGAGGATAAATTACCTGTACAGATTCACATGCAATCAAAGGTAGTTCGGACAATGTTGATTGTGAAATCCTCTGATTTTCACTAATGATCTCATGGTCTTGCTTAGGTTGTAATTTAAGAATTTCTAAACTTTTATGTTCAACAGGACCTTCTTCATCACTAGAAACAACAACTAAAAAGGAGAAATGGATTTTTTTAAATGTGCCACAATAATCAAAATATCAACAACAGAATTCCGTAGTTGAGGGACTGTATCTTCCATCATTCCTTTAAATTTAATTACAAAAAGATGTACCAGGGCAAAGTCAACATAGCAGACTAAACACACATCTCCCTTAATCCCTCTGGAAACCAAGACCTGAACTGAGAATTAAATGGAGTCTTCTGGTCACCCAGTGAGGCCTAGAATACGGCACAGGGCTGTTAGCTTGGACGTCATACCACTGAATGGAAAACTTCCTCTCTTTAGCTGACCCCAACTCTTGGTGAGTGCTGGGTTTCACGAATTGTGGGTAAGTCGTCACTTTAACTTTTTTTTCTCTGCCTTGGCCAGCAGGCAGAGCTGAGACTTGACTGGCAGCTGGCCTCAAGCGCACTACTGGTGGTATCGGTGGGTGAAACTGCCACACTTTTGAGAGTCTGGCTTTGGACTCTGTGCATCTCAGTATCTTCGGCCACTCTTTCCGCCTCCACCATTCAGTGGCCTGTGCTGTGGCAGGTGGGAAGCTTGTGGGAGGCAGAAATACCGATACAGAGGCCTCAGCTGGACCTAATGCCTAGGCTGAGACACAGTGCCTGCCTGTAGGAGAGCATTTTTCTGGCAGAAAAGTAGTATTCTACACAGTGTCACCTACAGCTGGGGCCCGGCAGGAGAGGGCAGCAGGGCAGTAGACTTTCTGTACTTTGAACTACTTTGTAACATCTGGCGTTGGATATACAGGTGCCTGCTTTGCCAGCTGGGAAAAGGAACCTGTGCACCTGAAAACCTGACTTTGCAAGTTCTCAGCTACCTCTGACTTTTCGTTTTAAGACGGCCTAGGGACACAACTGCGATCCATCCTCACAGTATCTCTCCCAGCCTCTACTGACTCACACACATGATGCCCAAAAAGCAACAAACTCTGGAGAAAACGATAATGTAGAAATCACCCATGGCTTCAGGAGACCCCTGAAAGAAATGACCAAAGAACTTCACAGACAAAGAAAACTTTCTGAAACTACTGGAAGGTGAACACAAAAGGATTATATGGAGACAAAATGCAGCAGAACAAAATGAAAAATTAAGTGAGCTGTTCAATCTGATAGAACACCAGTACTCTGAAATCCAACAGATCAACAAAATCAAGGATATAGAAACTTCCATTCAAAGCCAAGGAAACAGAATGGAACAAATGGAAAAGACACTTTAACCTGGAAGACAGAGTTACTGACTCCAGCAGCTGTGACAGGAAATCAGAAAAAAGAAACAAGAAAAATAAAGAAGTATTAAAAAGAATGTGGGACTCGGTTAAGAGGAACAATCTATGACTAACTGGAGTTCCTGAACAGGATGAGACACCTGAGAACATAGAGAGTACTGTTGCTGAGCTGCTAGCAGAAAACTTTCCAGAAATTATGAAAGAAGTGAATATAGATATCCAACATGCATTATCAAAGGCCACTCAATATAGATCTGAAAAGAAAGACTCCGAGACATATTATAATCAAGCTTAACAAATGAAACATACCCAGAAACTCTTAAAGGCAGCAAGACTCAAATCAAAGCTAACATTCAGAGGGAAACCCTGTAAGCTTTCATCAGGATTTTTCTGCAGAAACAATGCTGGCACGGAGACAGCAGCATGACACATTCAAAGCCTTGAAGGAGAAGAACTTCCAACCAAGAATTATATATCCTGCAAAACTATCTTTCAATTAGGAAAATGAAATTATGATATTGACAGATAAACAGAAACTGAGAGACTCTGTAAAAACCAAAGCTGCAATACTGAAAGAATCTCTTGGCTTAGAACAACACAATCACTAACTTTATATTTTAGAAGCAACTACAGAACACATCACCCAGAAACCTACTCAGTCAGGGAAGGCTCCAAACTCAATCAAAGGTGTAATAGTGAAAGAAATGATCCAGTGAGCTTATCATGAAAACTATGATGCCATCATATTAAAAAGAGGGATGTACTACAGTCATTACAGTTCTTCCAGACGGAGAGGAAGTAAATAAGTCTGGCATTAATGAAAACTGGGTTTATACATAGTTTATTAAGGGGGATCATACAGGCAGCCGTAAAGCACAATAAAGATGCAACATATCAAATCAAGAAACATAATACAGGAGTCTCAACAACCACAAAACCAACCCTGAGAAAGGTGAAAAATCAACTCACAAAGAATGCCCCAGAACAGATTAACAACACAGAAAATATCAACACGAAAATAAATATATCACAATAACAGCACTAAACACATACCTATCAATAATTACACTGAATGTGAATGGACTGCATGCCCCAGTAAAGTGACACTGAGTGACATCTTGATCAAAAGACATGACCCATCAACATGTTGCCTACAAGAAACTCACCTCAGACTTAAAGATATGAACAAACTGAAAATTAAAGGATGGAAGAATATATGTCAAGAAAACAATACACAAGGAAGAACAGGTGTGGCAATTCTAATCTCAGATAAAATAGATTTTAATGTAAAATCTACCATCATGGACAAGGATGGACACTATTTATTGCTGAAAGGTTCAATATACAAGCAGGACTTAACAATATTAAATATTTATGTATCTAATACTAGAGCACCTAAATACATCGAAGAAACAGTGACTACACTCCAAAATGGAATAGATCACTCCACATTTACAGTGGGAGGCTTCAACACTCCACTCTCAATATTGGACAGAATGTCTAGGAAAAAAGTTCAATAGACAGAAGACCTTATCACCACAATTAACCAACTAGATCTCATCGACATATACAGAATTTTCTATCCATCAGCGGACAACTACACCTCCTTCTCCAATGATAAAGAACAATGAGGATTTTAAGGAACATCTTATAACCTGTTCCAATTCAATGACATCATCCTGAGTCAGAGTGGTCAGTTACAAAAGGACAAATTACTGTATGAGACCCCCGCGATAAGAACTTAAAAACAGACTCATGCATAGCAGAAAAGATTCTTTGATGGCTGAAGTGGTAGGGAGGGTGGGAGTGGGGGGTTCAGCTTTAAATTAGATAGTTGATAGAAATTTGGTTGGGTGAAATCTGGGACAGCACAAATTAGAAAGAAGATCAACATTAACTGGACTTCAGCATAACTTGAATACTCCTCCCATCTTAACCCAATATTACAAGGACAGAGTAGCTGGGGCAGGGGGCCGGGGACCATGCTCTCAGTGGAAATCAAGGCCAACTGGCACAACAAGCGTTTGGCTAAGACAGCCTTTTGCACCTCATATTGGGAGTGCCATCTGGGGTCTTAAAAGCTGCCAAGCTGCCATCTGAGGGTACAGCAAATGGTCCCAACTGAACAGGAACAGATGATCACCAAGGACCAAAACGACACAGGGAAAAGAAAATGCAGCAGACAGAGAGGCCCATATGAGTGGGTGACTATCTCGACTTGTGACCAGAAGAATTGGATGGTGCCCGGCCGCCACCAGTGCTAGCTGTGATAGAGCTTCCAAGCTGAATTTCACCAGCAACACAAAAATAAAAAGGGGTACACCTTGAGATGGCCACTAAAAGACTGCACGGGTTCCCTGGGAGCATGGCCCCTGGCCCTGATGCTGCCCCTGTCCATAAATCATAATGGAGGTCAACTCTTCGGACAGGAATGACTTAGACTTGGCAACACAGAGCGACCATATCATGTGTACACTTTATGGTTCTATGCATCTGTAGGATGTCGTCCTGCTGACCTCTTACTGGAGGAAGGGGAGTGGGTGGAGAGGAGGGGATAGGAGATTGCCGGGAGGATAAGACATGCATGGAACGGAGAGGAAGAGTGTGCTGTCACTAGGCAGGGAGAGCAGTGGGAGCTGCATATAGATCGGCATGCAAATTCATATAGGAATGTACATTTTCACTCAATCATAATTTAAAAAAAAGATGTACAAATTTTTAGAAACTGGTTTAGCAATTATTATCCATTTTATACTAGCTATATTCTAGTTTCCAAATAGTTATACATTAGTTTCTCAATCAATGTCAGTATTTAACAGTTACCTGCAACTTTAGCTTTGGGAAGATGAAAGTTTTGAAAAATGGGTAAAGGAACTTTAGAGTCCTTTTGGGTCCTACAGAACTTGAGGAACAAGTTCTAAATCTGACAGTGTAAAACTACACTCTAAATTGTACTCTAAATGTTGTTACATTAGGAAAGGCAAATGGATGGCTAGGAAAAGTTATATGAGACCATTCACTTAACCTCCCTGAAAATCTGTTAAATTTGCTATACTATGTTACTGTACTGACTACTCCAAAGACTACATGAAAATTAGTAATAATTATACAGTATTTATACTCTCTGTAGTCCAGCTTCATAACCAAAATTACAATGTTCCTTTTTAAAACTACTATGTAATCTTCTTTTGAGACTACTGAGATTCACTACAGTGTACTCTCTAAGAAAAAAAAAAAAAAAATTACCATCTCCTCCAAGTTTACCTAAATCATTATTACAAGAGTCATAAACAAAGCCTCAAAACTCCAAGATTTTTTTTCTAAAATACATATATTTCACATTGATGCTGTAAGCAGGTCATTACCTTAGGAAACCTGTTGATGAGGAGGAAAACAATGACTAACCAAGCAGAGAAAATTGTCTTCATAATTCTCCTATCACTTACTTGGTTCAGCTGAGATCAATGACTGATTCTCTTTACAGTGTCCACTTAGAAGAAGTTTGTCAATTGTATTCACCTCATTCTGATCCTTTTCAATCAGGGGAGAATTCCCCACTGCAGCACTGGAAGTAGAGTTCTCAAATGTTCCAGTGACTGAATAGTCAGAGGCACTTGTAGAGGCAGCACTCAAAGTCAACTCCTGACTACTGACCAAAGGTGGTTTAGTCAGAACGCTTTCTGAAGGTTCGGGTGTAACTTCTTCAAGCAATTGTGGGTGCTGGTGATACTTTCCCCTCAAGTTTTCGACCTCAGTGGGTACTGCAGAGTCATTCTCTTGTTCTTTCTGAACATAAATATATGGAAAAATTAGCAATTTTCAAAAGTGCCTTCCTTAAAACAACTTTTTAAACTTGAAGTGCATGAAAATGGTAAAATACTGCATCATTTCTATACCTACATAAACAGAAAACTACAACTATGCTACATTATGCTTACTAGTGTCTCCCAAATATAAAAATGTAGGGTTTCGTTTATCAAATCTGATGCCTAAATATTTTTATTAACGATGGTATTAAGATGGCTGCCCATCTTCAGAAGTAGTTCAGAGAAGAAACTTCTGAGATATAAGCCAATTTTAGAATGGGAGGATTTGTTTTACATTTTCATTTTGCAAAAGTAATGATGTCATGTGACCAACTACCTTAGTAAAAAAAAAAGAAAAAAAAGAAAATTTAAGAGACTAACAATATTTAAAAACCATGAAAATCAACCATTTCCTTCAACATCTCTATTACTGTATATTTGTAAATTAGGACATAAGAGCACTGTGATGTCCTGAAATGCCTTGTAAAACAAAGGATTAAAGCTGCATTCTTACTACTTTTACTGTTAATATCTTTGAAAACAGATAATATATATACTCTTTATTTACAAAAAATCCCCTAAACTCTAGATCAGTGGAAGCTTAAAGAACCTGGCAAGTGAATTACTTCTGATAAAAGGTGTGTGATGATCAAAGCAGAAAGCTACAACAAACTGCTCAGCCACAGTCACTTTTATCATATCACAAATGATGACCTATGACATCTGAACACTCCTACTTACTGTCTGTTCGGCTGTCTTATCCAGAAAACAAGCAGAATTATGGGAATCAGACATATTGCTTCTAAGCCTTTTCTTTGTCTTCCTGGAAATCAGAGTAGGTTCCACTTTTGAATCAGAATGAATACCATCTGTATTTCTTCTCCCCTCTTCAAGATGATCACAATCTCTACTTCCACTATTAAAGTCTTAAAAAACAAAAGACGCATAAACATGGCCAGAAGGTAGCACAAGAATCCCTTTTAGAGAAGTTCAAAGAAACATCATCAAAACTGCTACACTACTTTTCAACGTTTATTAGAATAGAAGTCCACTGTCAAATTCTCACATTGAAATAGGATGAATGTCAAAGAACACTGTATCTTAAATTGTATACATAAATATTCATTATACAATAAATCTGAGGTAAAATAAAAAAGTATCCTTTTGCAACCTAGACAAAGTATGTATTTATTCCTTTACTACACTGACTGTAATATGGTAAAAGTCTTAATAAAATCTGGAAAATTCAAATCTTAAAAAATGTTTTGATGATACACTAGGATGTTACAACTGTCTTTCTAAAACTAAGGTATATATAAATCTGTACACATGCATATACACAAACACACATATGAAACAACCATTTCCTTCACTATCTCTATTACTGTGTACCTGTAATTACGACACAAAGGCACTCTGATATCCTGAAACACCTTCTGAATCAAAGGATTAAAACTACATTCTTTCTACTTTTATTGCTACTATCTTTGAAAATAGGTAAAGAGATATGTATCTTTATCTCAGTAGGACAAGACTGTGGGTGATACAAACAGTATCCACTCAACTACTACAAGAAAGTTTGGAAGTTCAAATTCATCCAGATGCCTAGAAAGAAAGTCCTAGTGAAAACCCAACGGAATGGAGTTCTAGTTTGAAGCACATGAGGTCACAATGAGTTGCAATCCACCCCATGGTAGATCAGGTCAATTTTGGATCTTAGTAGAAAAAGACTACTGATCAATCCTCTTTAAAAAACAGCCAAGCCAAAATACCTTTCCCCATCTAGCTGAGATGTGATCATTCACAAAGATATCAACTTGCTTCACAGTTTCTTCTTTTTAATAATCAAGGGCTTGTCCTTTTACACCTCCAATAAGCTACCCTACAGAGAAGGAAATGCTCCCTTTTTTAAGTCAACAAAGCATCATTTTAAAAACCGTATCAACTATTATTAAGAATGCTTAGTGTATACGTTATGAAATAAAAGCTCTGTCCAAAATTACCTTTCAAATGGGTCTGACTGGTTATCTTGAATTATTCTGCTTTCTGCATCTTTTACTATATAGGGACCAACTAAAAGTTTCTATCCAACAAGTCACACAATAGTTTTCTTGAAATCATAACTTATACTTGATCTAACATTGCTTGGAATGACCTTTTCCTCCATGATCCAAAATGTTTTTCAGCTCCAAATATCTTCCAAATATTCCCGCACTTTAACTTCAGAGACTCCTAATAACTAGCTTTTAGGAAAATACATCTTTGTCAATGCTCGAAAAGGCAGACGATAGAAGAAGAATCAGGGCAAGAACTCCAAGGCAGTCAACAGTCTTTTTTGTTTTCTAAGGAAAACACTCTTTACTCCTTCCCCCAAGAAAATAAACTTCTCACAAATCATCAACACCATATGTTGAAAAGCACATTAAATTTTATTAGTAAAACTATAAATGTAAAGGAAGTCAAATACAATTTCTAAACACAAATACTGTACCAAATTACAATCTCTAACCATAAATACTATAGCAAAGAGATGGATGAATTCAAAGGCGCTTGAGAAAAACCATACCATACAGGAGTTTTCCTGTAAACAATTTACTATTTGCACATCAGCAAAGTCTGTCTAATGGAAAACTGGAGAATCTTGGTGTATAGAACCAGACAGTGTAAAAATAGGGTTCCACCTGAATAAATACATACAAATTTAACTTCCAAATATTACTAGCATATAACAAGGTGACAAAATCCTGTAAGCAAAAGAATGTTAAATATTTTCAGTGCATTACTGTGGTAAAGGCAAACTTTACAGGCAAACTTAATGTACTACAAAACAATGGTGTACCTGGGGTTTCCTTCAGAATTCCCATTTACTTATGGGTTTATGTTATGCAACCGATACTCGAAACTATTGTCTATAGGAGAACAAACATTATGAGCTTCAATAAAGCTGCAACAGTGAATTTTCTTAAAAACACTTGACTGTGAAGATGTTCAAGGTACTGAAAAACTAGAAAATATTTGTCACATACTTCACTGCTACATCTCTGAAATTCTACTGTGACTGCTTAGGTAACACATGAGGGAATAAATTATAAGCTTTTAACTCAACTATTCCTACATGCCCACAAATAAGTAGAAATGTGAGAGCCACATACTGTCTTTATATTAGTAGTCCTGAGTCTACAAATAAAAATATGTAAATTCTTATTTGCTAATTAAAGATATTATTTTTAGGAAAAGCACAGTTCTTAATAAGAATCTTTCTTTTTATGCAGACAGTACTGAGGTGAGCAATTACAATTATTTTTTCTAAGAGTTACAGTGTTCTCTCTAAAGATGGTCTTTTAAAAAGTTTCAGCCAGTTTCTTACATAAATTCAAGTTTTTCGTACAGTTACAACTTTTCTGTGTTCTGTGAAAAAAGTAACTCAAAATCTGTAAATAATTGTGTCCCAGTGAAGGCAAAGAATTTTTATTATGTCATTACAGGACCTTTTCTTTGGAGTACACACACACACACACACACACACACACACACTCACTCACTCACTCACTCATAAAATCATTCAAAAACCAAAATACCTCCACTAGTTTGAGGTTATCATAACCTAAGAGATCCGTGAACACATCAACTTCACAAATAATCAATGCAGTAAATAGCTGTGATGCATATTTTGGTAAAGTATTTTACTGAAACTCTTGACAGACAAAAAAGGAATGAAGAAGTCAATTTAATAACCCTACATTCAAGGAGGCCTACAAACAATTTCCACAAGTTCTGGAACACCTTTACCTTTAAATCTGTTACTGGTGCTTGTTTCAGCATCATCTTTGAGCTTAGAAGTTCTAATAATAAGGAATGTATTTCACAGTAGGAGGAAAATAATAATTCAGTGAGCACTAATATCAATTTTTAGACAGACAGCACACAGAAAGAGCTAAACATTGTCACTTTTATAATACACTCTCCCAACAACCACCAAAAAAATTCCAATTTAACTTTTGGAATTAGTAAATTAATCAAGAAATGTGTACTGTGGTATACAAATAATAACTTCAGTAGTTTTTTGTGTGTTGTTAAATAATCTCCCTTTACTTTGAGATATCTTTTAGCGATAAGATGAAATAAGATTTTTAATTTTAAAAATTACTGGAAATATACTAGGCAAAAATAAAAATTCTACCAGTTTTCGAAGGTTCACAAACCTTTAGGGTGAGTATCAGATATTATAAGAGAAACGCCATCATCATCTCTTTGTTTTTCTTTAGTGTGTGCAGCCTGCTTCACAGATTTGTTATTTATTGTCGGACTTGACTGTGAGCCCCTGCAAAACAAAATTACATCATAGTCATTTCCTCTAAAGCCCACATTAATTTAGAAAATAAATGGCATATTCAACAACAAAAAGATAAAAATTCAAAAGATCACAGTTCATTCCACTTGGCCGAGTACATGAACTAAGAATATTAAACTGAGATTTGAAAAGTAATTCATCACCGTTTTTATACCATTGCATTTTCTGTGTGTTCTGGGGAAGAAGAAAAAAACTCAGGAATCCACACTATACGACTATGCACATATAAAATCAGAAAAACAGTGATACTAATAATTAAGTGAAAGAGCTAAAATTCCAAAAAAAATTCACCAAATGAGTACTTATGTCTTTGACAATTATAAGCCAAAACTAACTGTCAATACATTTCAAACACAGTTCATAAAATCCATCCACTTAACCAGTAGCACATCCACATTAAAAGGTAAAACACAACAAAGTAAAAGGCTTCACACTTCCAAGTCTCCAGTCAGACTGCAGAGGATATGGGGAGAGTAGAACCCACATATACACTGCTGGTGGGAGTATAAAATGGTACATATACTCTCTCTTTCCGAAATACATATTATATATATAACATAAATATATATATCTATTTCCAAGACATATACTCTAGAAACATAACCCTAGAAACACAAGGACATATGAATACCTATGTTCACTGCAGCACTATTCAAAACAGCAAAAAGATGACAGTAATCTAAATGTCCATCAACAAAAGAACAGACAAAATGAAGTACATACACACAATGGAATACTATGCAACCATAAAGAGTAATGATAATTGATACATAACATAGATGCCATTTAGAGGAAATTATGTTACATCAAGTAAGTCAATCACAGAAGGACAAATCTTTTAAAATTTCAGTTTTATAAAAAGACAAACACATGTATACATACAGAAACTAACATTTATTGGTGGATGCCAGGGATGGGTGGGCAGGATGAGACAAATCAGTATTTCGATAGCAGACACTTGTTATTTTAGTGACGCAAGAGATAACACTGCATGTGGGCAACACGCATGCAGGCTGATGAAGGTCAGCTGATGTTGTTAAAAAGTGCACACACACCGATAAAAGGATGTTTCTGACAAATGCTAGGGCACAAACACATAACTTCGCAACAACAACCAAAAAATGTGTGGTTACTTATTTTCATATGTGTGTATAAACAAAAAAAAACCACTGCTGTCAAGTCAATTCGGACTCATAGCAATCCTACGGAACGGAAAAGAAGTATTCCATAGCATTTCCAAGGAGCACCTGGCAGATCAGAACTGCCAACCTTTTGGTTTGCAGCCACAGCACTCACCATGCCACCAGGGTTTCCATGTATGTGTACAGGTAGGTACATGTTTGCATGTCTGTACATATGTATGTAGTTGTATGTATATGTGTGGATATATAGCTGCATGCATGTATGCATACTCATCTACATAGTGAAGTTATGAATACTTCTTAGACATAGCCAAACAACTCGCCAAGACTGGTTTTCTGCGTTTGAAACTTTATGACCACAATCTTAAGGACAACTCAAGTCAACTGGCACAACATAATTTGTGAGGATAATGTTCTGTATCTGACTGTGGTCAGTAGCATCCAGGATCTTAAAAGCTTGCAAACGGCCATCAAAGATCCAACTACTATAGGACTGACAGTCAACACAAACCACAGTCTCACCTAGTGTGATGTCAGAAACACTGAATGGTGCCAGGCTACCACTAATGACTACGTTGATCAGGGCCACAGTGCATGGACCCTGATAGAAGAGGAGAAGAAAAATGAAACAGAACTCAAATTCTTCAAAAATCCAGACTTACTAGACAAGGAAACCTGGTGGCATAGTGGTTAAGAGTTACAGCTGATAATCAAAAGGTCAGCAGTTCAAACACACCAGGAGCTCCTCAAAAACCCTAGGGAGAAGTTCTACTTCATCCTTAAGGTCGCTGTGAGTCAGAACCTACTTGACAGCACCAAACTTTTGATTAAGTGGACCAGCTGAGAATCAGGGACTCCTCAAAACTGCTGTCCTGAGACATTCAAGAAACACAGAACCACAACTACAACAAGGTCACCTGTCAGCTAAGTAACAGGCTGGCTCCTAAAAAATAAAGACTATTCCCATTGAGAACCATGGGCTTTAAAAAAATTTAAAGAAAAGATGAGAGGGTAAAGGGACACAGAAACCAGATTACTAAAAGGAAAACATCCAGAAGGCAACTAATGAGAATATTAACACACTGCAAAAAATGTAACCAATGGCTCTAAATATTCTGTGTAATAATTGTCAAATAGGAACATAACTTGCTACACAAACTGTCAGTGAAAACAGTACTATATTTTAAAAGAAAAGGTAAAACAGATACCTCAGGAATAAGACTGTAATTTAACAGCTAACACTGTTAAAGAAAGTAAATACAATAATCAAGTTCACTTGAGAAAATCTTTGAAATATATAAACTAACCAAGGAGAAGCTTTTAACTTGATTCAATTACAGTCTTGCTTCAAGCAAAGTCACTGAACCAAAGTAATGACTAATACTCTCATTGGAAGTTGAATGATGCCACAACTTACATGCAAGCTTCTACCACCTTAGGAACTACGGTACTCAAGATCACCCAACAGTAAAAATTCAGTAAATACTTACTTAGAACCTTTAGTGTGCCACATACAACTGGTGCTACAAGAATAAAGATTAATAATTCATCATCTATTGAAGGAACTCCATTTTTATCTCAGGAGATAAACACAAATAAACTTATTTATAAGTGACAGATGCAATAAAGAAACAGTAAACTTGCAGAACTTGTAGAAGGGAGCAACTAAACTCCTGGAGCAGGAGGCATTTATGAAAAAGGCTTTAGCAAAGGGGATGACATCAGAGATGTCCTTAACGATTAAGCAGGATTTATTCAGGCAGATAACAAAGGAACTACTCCAGCCACACATAGCAGTTCAAGCATAAGTATGAAAATCTGTGGAATGTGTACAGAGGTACATGATGATAAACACAGCTTATCAAATACATTTGTGATTTATACAAAAAAAAAAAGAGCTAAACTCTTCTTTATAGATGTTCTATGCTAAGAAACTACACTATATCGGAAAAAACTTAGTACAAATTTGGTAAAGTGTATTTGGTGCTTTTCAGAAGCCTTAAACTATTCTTCAAGCAAAATGATCATTTTCTTAATTAGAATTTTTGTGATCTTTAAAGATCTCTTTAATAGAAACATTAAGAAACTCCTATTATTTCAACAAAGCCAAAAATTACCAAAGCGAAAACCACACCTTAAAAATCCTAGAAAGTTCTTTTAGCAACCTATTTTTGTACTTTGATGCAAGAAAAATACGATGAATGGGTAAATACATATGCATTCTTCAACCTTACTAAAATATATTTTAATATATGTCATTTGGGAGGCTAGCCTTTGATACTTTCACTCTCTAACACTAAGTGTTTCAACTATAGCCAAAAACGAAACAAATTTCCAACCAACTCAGATCACATTAATTTTGTTTCACAAATATAATCGTATTTTTTAACATGGAAAGGCTTCTAGATACCCATAACTCTGAATAACAAACCCAAACACTGGAAGTTATGAAGTAGACAAAAGTACAAACTGACCCCCTCTAAACTCAGGCATTCTTTCGGGACTCTCAGTTTCCAAAGATAAGGAAGAAACCAGCATTATAGATAACGAAGGATTACAGGGAGCACTTCAAACTCAAACCTACAGACTACTGCCATTTCAAATCAACATATATTTATGCAGCACCTACATGTGTCAGAAACCCTGGTGTTGCCGTGGTTAAGTGCCACGGCTGATAACTAAAAGGTTAGCAGTTTGAATTCACCAAGCACTCCTTGGAAATTCTGTGAGGCAGTTCTACTCTACCCTACAAGGTCTCTATGAGTCGGAATAGACTCCACAAAAACAGGTTTGGGTTTTTTGGGTTTTTTTTAATGTATCAAGAAGCCCCAGTGGTATAGTGATTAAGCACTCATCTGCTAGTGTAAAGGTCAACTATTTGAATCTACGCGAGAAAGATGTGGCAATTTGCTTCCATAAAAATTTCAGCCTTGGATGAAATGAAGGTGAGTGGTGTCTGGGACCTGAAAAACTACCAAGTGATTATCTAAGAAGCACTAAGAGGTCTCAGTCCACCTGCAGCAAAGAACAGCATCATCAACAACAGGAGGAAAGGGCAAGCCCAAAGACAGAACGGGCCACCTACACCAAAGATCACATGAACAAGCGAGGAGAACTAGACGGTGCCTGGCCACTACTAAGGACTGCCCTTACAGAGAACTCAACAAAGAGGCGCTGAAAGAGCCAGAGAAATGCAGGATGCAGCACCCAGACTCTAGTAAAAAGACCACACATGATGGTCTGATGGACTGGAAGGTCCTAGGAAGACATGGTCCCTGGACTCTCTTAATCCAGACCTGGAAACCCACTCTTCATACAAAGACTGAACTGGTACATAACACAGAAAATAATACTGGTAAAGAATATGCTTCTTGGCTTCAGCCCATACAGAGGGGTAACTAGGTGGCTCTTGTTTCGAGGCAAGAAGGAATTACAGAGGGGTACAGTAAATAGTCAAATGGACATGGGAAATATGGGTTGGAGGAGAGAAGTGTGCTGTCACAGTATGCAGACAGCAGCTCAGGTCACATAACAAAGTGTAAGTTTTTGTATGAGAAACTGACTGTAATCATAAACTTTCACTTAAAGACAAAAAAATAAAGATTTCAGCCTTGGAAACTGTATGTGGCAGTTCCACTCTGTCGTAGAAGGTTGCTAATGACTCAGAATTGACCCAATGGCAATGAGTTTGATTTTTTATTTTGTTACTATGTTTCAAGTTCTATTCTAGACCCTATAGATAAAACAGTGAGCAACACAAATGTCTCTGATTTCCTGGGGTTTAGTATCCAAGCACTCAACACGACCTAGAAAGCATAATGGAGTTAACAGCCGATAAACATCTAACGAAAAAAATGTATTCTCCAACTCTGACTACACCCACCTTTTCTCATCTATAAGTATATTCCTATGTAAAACTACAGAAAACAAATTCCGCCACAAGATGATCAGTGATGGGAATGTACATATACTAACGTGAAATGTAAAGGTTATAAAACAAGTAGACAGTTTCAAATTTGATACAGGAGAAAACAGGACAAACAGTCATGTATAGCTTAACTCCAATAACACATTCTGTAAAACAGGACATTATGTGATTCAAACATTGTGAAAACTCCATTTTATATATATTATACATACACACATGCACATATACAACAGACATACACGCAAGAATCCTGAGCAATAGCATTCACTGATTTTCCATCTTCATGTTGTTTAACAACCTGGGTCTCTTGCTGCTATTACTAGCATTCGGTTTGCTATGTATGGGAGTCATGATGTACTTAATGGTAACATTTACTGAAGAAACTTAAACAGAAAGACAACACCATAACACTCAACACAAATTGGAATGTGGGTATCTATGAGTCAAAGTATACACTGTTAGAAGGTCAATTTTTGGTTTATAAGGAGGAAAGTTCAAATTAGCAACAACAGAAAGCACAGTACTTACATAAACCAGTAACACATGCATTTATTATAACTATCAAGACATAACTACTACAGATTATATATACATTGTACTACTGTATGCCTGGAAACAATTGTTTTGTATACAAGAGACATGGGATACACAAGTTGCACACAGGAAACTGTTACATTTTCTACAAGATGTCTACTATACCTTGTTCTCAAATTGAGGTATCTAATCCTAGTACAAAACAGCGGGACAACACACATATATATAGTCAGATGTTACCCAAATAGATATTATGTGGTGAATGGTATATTAATAGATTTTAAGTACATAAATTAATTAGATCAATAAGATAGGAAGAAAAATGCTCTTAAAAAAAAAGGCAGGGGCAGAGTCAAGGTGATGAACTAGACACATCTCCTTAACTCCCACGAAAACTAAGGCCAGGATTGATAATTAAACAGAGCATTCTGGATACCCATTAAGCCCTAGGACATGGCATAGGACTGTCATTTTAGACTACCTGTCACTGAAAAGGAAACTTCTTCTCTTTCGCTGACTCCCACCCCTGGTGAATGGCCAGCTCTTGTGGACTGAAGGTAACTATGAGCTTTGATTTTATGCCTTTCTCTTAGCCTATGGCATCACTTGGGATTAACTGGCAGCAAAGTTCTGCCACACTGTGACGTGACCAGTGAGTGGAACAGCCATACTTTGAGAGCCTGGCTCTGGATCCTGAGCACCACGGCCCCTCCACCACTATATCCAAACATTCGCCATTGATTGGGCTAGAGAGCCTCTGCAGGATGCGATTTTGTCCGAGTGGGAGTTAGAGGCCTCAGCAGGACCGAATACACAGGCTGGGAGACAGTGCAACTCTGGGGAGCGCTTCCCTAGAAGAAAAGCTGTCTTTCCCACAGTATACCCTTTTAGTAGGGCCCAGCACCTGATGACAGCAGGGCAGTCACCTTTCCATACTTTGAGCTAGATCCCAGCATCTAGGGATGGATATAGAGGTGCCTCCACTGCGAGCCACAAAGAGGGCATGCACACCTGACAGCCTGACTTTCTGGAAACTGTCAGATAGCTTTTACCTTTCAAAATAAGACTACCTAGAGGCTGCAGGAGTCAAGGTGGAGGACTGAGCACACGTCTCCTTATATCCCTCTGGAAACCAAGACCTGAACTGATAATCAAACAGAGCCTTCTTGTTACCTAGTGAGCCCCAGAACACGGCACAGGGTTGTTAATTTGGACTTCCCACCACCAAACAAAAACATCCTGTCTCTCACTGACTGCCATTCCTAGCTAGCCCTGGCTCTCACGGACTGAAGGTAAAGCACCTTTGTGACTTTTTTTTCTCTGTCCTGGCTGGTGGGTGGAGCTGGGTCTTGCCTAGCGGCTAGACTCAGACTCACTGCTGGGGGGACAGGCAGGTAAAATTGCCATATTTTGAGAGCCTGGCTTAGGACTCTGTATATCTCGGCAATTTGGGCCTATCTTTTCATCTCTGCCACAGCATGGTTTGTACAGAACTGCGGCACCTATGTGCGGGACGCCATGTTGGATACGGAGATTTTAGCAGGACCTAATTCCTAGCTTGGGAGCCAGCGCCTGCAAACAGACAGCGCTTCTCCAACAGAGAAGCAGTAGTTTACACAGTGTCACCTACGGGGGGGCCTGGAAACAGAGACTGAAGACTCACTATGTCTCAGCACCTTTAGCCCCACTATTGGTTGACCATGTGGAAGGCACCATCTTAGATACAGTGGCTGCAGCTGGACCTAATTCTTAGCTTGGGAGCCAGAGCCTGCCCACAGGAGACCACTTTTCTTTCAAAAAAGCAGTAGTTTACACAGTCACCTAAGGCTGGGCCCTGTCAGCAGAGGCCAACAGAGCAGTAGCATTGCTGTATTTTGAACTAGTTTGTATCATCTGGGGTTGGATATAGAGGTGCTTATTTTGCCAGCTGGGAAGAGGGACCTCTACACCTGAAAACCTGACTGACTTGGGAAGTTGTCAGCCTAGAGAAACATCTGCAGTCCATCCTCACAGTATCTCTCCAAGCCTCTACTTACTCACATGAAACCCAAAAAGCAACAGACACTTGTAGCAAACAAGACACCACCCATGGCTTCAGAAGGCTCCCAAACAAAACAGCCAAGGAGTTTTCCGGATGAAGAAACTTTTCTGAAATCATCGGAAGGTGAATACAAAAGGATTATACACAGAGCTCTTCTATACCTTATACAAAATGCAACACAACAAAATGAAAAATTAAGCAAGCTGTTCAATCTAATGGAACACCAGTACTCTGAAACCCAACAGATCAAGAACAAAATCAAAGACATAAAAACTTCCATTCAAGGCCAAGAAAACAGAATGCAACAAATGGAAAAAAAGAATTTCTGACTTGGAAAATAAGACTACCTACAGAAATAACTGTGGTGCAGCCTGACGGCATCTCGTCCAATCTTGACTTACCCACAACACATGTAGGGGCAGTGGACAGCCTTCCAGTGACTCCGTAAGTAGGTCAGTGTCTTTGCCAGGGAGGAGGTAGAGCCTGCAATCAAAGAGATTCCACTGGGCCCAGTCGCTGGAGTACATAAAGGTAACTGGTGATAAACTTCTATTTCAGCTCTTATTAAGACAACGCCAGAGCACCTAAACAACCTGTAGATGCCCAAAAAGCAACAGACCTTGGCCTGACACTCAAGGAAAACTCCAACCATGGCTTGAGAAGGCCAAAAAGAAAGAATCAAAGAACTTCCAAGATGAAGAAGCCTTTCTGAAACTTTCAGAGGTTGAGTACAAAAGAATTACAGAGAACCTTCCTAGACCTTATACAAAACGTAGCAGACCAAAATGAAAAATTAAGCAGGCTATTCAAACTGACAGTACTCCAGCATTCATAAATCCAACACATCAATAACAAAATTAAAGAATCAGACAACATAATTCAAAGCCAGGAGAACAGAAGTGAACAAATGGGAAACAGGCTTTCTGACTTGGGAGACAGAACTACCAACACCAGCATTTATGAGGAGAAAACAGAGAAAAGACACAAGAAAAATGAAGAAGCACTAAGAAACGTGTAAGACTCTATCAACAGGGACAATCTACGATTAACTGGAGTGCCTGAACAGGAAGGGGCACCTGAAAACACAGAGAGGATTGTTGTTGACTTGCTGACAGAAAACTTCCCTGAAATTATGAAAGAAGAGAACACAGATATCCAAGATGCATATCGATCACCATACAATATACACCCCCAAAGAAAGACTCCAATACATATTATAATCTAGCATAACAAAAGGAAAATAAGCAGAAACTCTGAAGGGCAGTCAGACTCAAAGCAAAGCCAACATTCAGAGACTAGCCTTGTAGGCTTTGATTCTGAATTCTCGGCAGAAACTATGTTGGCACAGAAGCAGTGGGGTGGCATATTCAAAGCCTTCAAGGAGAAAAACTTTCAACCAAGAATTATATATCCTGCAAAACTGTCTTTCAAATACAAAATCAGACGTTCGCAGATAAACGAAACTCAGACTTTGTAAAACCCAAACCAAAGCTACAAGAAATAAAGAAAAAGGCTCTTGGCTTAGAAGAACAAAACCATTAACTCTGTATTTTAGGAGGCAACACAGGACACATCACCCAGAAACCTACTCAGTTAGGAAAGGCACAAAATCCC
The DNA here is from genome assembly GCA_028571685.1 of Heterohyrax brucei. Classification (NCBI taxonomy): domain Eukaryota; kingdom Metazoa; phylum Chordata; class Mammalia; order Hyracoidea; family Procaviidae; genus Heterohyrax; species Heterohyrax brucei. The sequence goes on along the minus strand of CM053148.1, from coordinate 134,960,693 downwards.
AACCAAAGCTAAAATACTAAAAGAAGTGATACAGTGATCACAATCATGAAAACTACAATACCATCACAGTAGAAAAGAGGAATATATTTCAATAGTTATATTCCGTCTGGATGCAGAGTAAGTTAATAAGGTACACAGAAGTTAAAATTGGGTTTAAACAGACATCATCAAGGGAATCATACGGGTAGCCACACAGCACAATGAACAAGCAATATATCAAAACAAGAAATGTAATACAGCAGTCTCAACAAACACAAAACCAACAATGAAAAGGGTGAAAAATCAACCAATAAAGAAGTCTCCCAGAACAGAATAGAAAGAGCAACAGAGAGAACATCAACACAAAAATAAATACAGCAAAATGAAAGCACTAAGCACATACCTATCAATAATTACATTGAAGGTAAACTCTATCAACTGAACGCTCCAGAGAAGAGACAACGAGTGACATCTTGGATCAAAAGACACAACTCACCTGTATATTGCTTACAAGCAACTCATCTTAAACATATAAGCGAAATGAAAATTAAAAGACGGAAAATTATACACTAAGCTAACAATAAACAAAGAAGAGCAGGTTTGGCAATACTAATCTCAGATATAATAGATTACAGTGTATAAAAAGCTGAATAAAGACACAGACGACTTTACTGCAACAATTAACCAACTAGACCTCATCAACATATACAGAACTTTCTATTCATCATGTTGAGTGAAATTAGTGAGTGGCAAAACATGGTATGAGACCCCTACTTTAAGGACTTGAAAACTGACTCACGTAGAGAAGAAAGACTCTTTGATGGCTGCAAGGGAGGGGAGGGAGGGAGAAAGCTGCTTACAGATTAGATAGTTGACAGAAATTTGGTTGGGTGAAATTAGTTACAGCACACATTAGACAGAAAATCAATTTAACTGGACTTCAACATAATCTGAAAATCTTCTAATCTTAAGAGTAGCAAGGGCGGAGATCTGGGGACCATACTCTCAGAGGACATTGAGGCCAAATTGGCACAACTAGAACTTTGCTAAGACAGTCTTCCACACCCCATATTGGTGAGTTCTGTCTGGGTCTTACAAGCTAGCAAGCTGCCATCTGAGGTACATCAAATGGTCCCAACTTAGCAGGAACAGATGATCTCCAAGGACAAAAATGACACGGGCAAAACAGAACTCGTAAAACAGACCCGTGTGAATGGGTTGACTACATCAACATATGACCAGAAGAACCAGATGGTATCAGGCCACCTCCAGTGACAGCTGTGATGGGGCTCACAAAGTGGAGTCCCAATGGCAATACAAGAACAAACAGGGGTGCACCCTGAAAACTCTAAAGACTGCAGTTGGTATGAAGGTCTAGGGGTTCCCGTGGGAGCATGGCCCCAAGATCTGAAGCTGCACTTATCATAAATTATTACTGAGATCAACTCCTCAGACAGGAATGGACTGGACTCGGCCACACAGAGTGACTGTATCGTGTGCACCCTTTACGGTACTATGTATCTATAGGATATCGCCCAACCGGCCTCTTACTAGAGGGGAGTGGAGAGGGTGGAGAAGACGGGACAGGGGATTGCTAAGAGGATATGACTTCCACAAAACAGAAAGGAGGCGTGTGCTGTTACCAGGCAAGGAGAACAGCAGGAGCTGCACACTGGCAGGCATGTGATTTTAAACCAGATTATGCACTTTCCATCACAACAAATAAAATTTTTTTTCAGAAAGGCCAAACACGCAACTCTGTAAATTATTAAAACAATAATCTGCATTTAGTTCAAATATGCTTGATTAAAATAATTTTTTCTCATCTCCACTGCAAATCACACACAAATGTACTTAACAAAAATGAACTTAGAAGCAGCTATAAATGAGTGCCCTAACATGAAACCAGTTTTCCACAATATGCGGTTCCCTCCACAGTTCCCAAGTTCTAGTCACTTTCTCTCAGACAATAAGGGCACATCCCAATCAACAGTGAAAAAGCAATGATTTATAGACTTTGGCAATACATAATGGCTTTAGTTAAAATTATCTACTCTATGCTTAAATTTTCTCATAAATAAAATGGATATACAAACTACTTCAGCGAGTTACTATTAAGATCAAATGAAGAGAAGCGGAGTCAAAATGACAGACTAAACATACATCTCCCTAAATCCCTCTGGAAACCAAGACCTGAACTGATAATTAAACGGAGCCTTCTGGACACCTAATGAGCCCTAGGACACAGCATAAGGCTGTTGATTTGGACTTTGTACCACGGAAAGCCTCCTCTGTTTAGCCATCCCCCACTCTTCGTGAGTGCTGACTTTCACAGACAGAAGGTAATTCGCCATTTTAACTTTTTTTTCCTCTGCCTTAGCCAGCAGGCAGGGCTGGGACCTGACTAGCAGCTAATCTCAGACCCACAGCTGCTGGAATCAGCAGGAAAACCTGCCACATTTGAAGATCCCAGTTTGGCACTCTGTGCATCTTGGCACCCCTGGCCTCTATTTCCACCTCCGCTGTTGAGTGGCCTGTACGAGCCAGGGCGGGCAGCTTGTTGCACTGGGAGGCGGATGTACCCATAGGGAGGCCTCAGCTGAACCCAAATGCTAAGCTGGGAGGAAACACTGGTCCAGAGGAGAACACTTCTCTGGCAGAAAACCAGCATTTTATACAAAGTAACCTATGGCTGGGGGCCAGCAGCAGACGCCAGCAAGGCAATATCTTTTCTGTATTTTGACTAGGTTAGCACATCTGGGGATGGATATCCAGGTCCTTACTTTGCCAGCTGGGAAGAGGTACCTGTACACCTGAAAACCTGATTTTTCATGTTCTCAGATACCTTTCACTTTTCATTTTAAGATGGCCTAGAGAAACAGCTGTCTTCCATCTCTACAGCATTTGTCCCAGCCTCTATTAACTCACATGATGCCCAAAAAGCAACAAATTCTGGAGAAAACCATAATGAAGAAATCACCCATGCCTTCAGAAGACCCCCAAAGGAAACTACCAAAGAACTTCACAAAGAAAACTTTCTGAAACTGTCAGAAGGTGAATATAATAGGATTATAACAGCCCTCCTAGACTTTATACAGAATGAAGCAGGGCAAAATGAAAAATCAGGCAAGCTGTTCGATCTGACAGAACACCAGTACTCTGAAATTCAACAGATTATGAACAAAAGCAAAGACACAGAAACTTCCGTTTAAAGCTAAGAAAACAGAAATGAATAAATGGAAAATAGACTTTCTGACCTGGAAAAGAGAGTTACTGACTCTACCAGTTATGAAAAGAAATCACAAAAAAGAAACAGCAAAAATGAAGAAGAATAAAGAAACATGTGGGACTCTATTAAGAGGAACAACCTATAATTAATTGGAGTTCCTAAACACAGAGAACACAGACAGCATTGTTGCTGAGATGCGGACAGAAAACTTCCAGGAAATTATAAAGAAGAGAATACAGATATCCAAAATGCATATCAAATGCCACTTAATATACATCTCAAAAGAAAGACTCCAAAATATAATCAAGCTTAACAAAATGAAACAAAAACACAAACTATCAAAGGCAGCAAGACTCAAATCAAAACTAACATTGAGAGGGAAACCGTTTAAGCTTTCGTTGGGATTTCTCAGCAGCAGCTGCCACGTAGACAGTGGCGTGACATATTCAAAGACTTGAGGAGAAGAACTTCCAACCAAGAATTATATATTCTGCAAAACTATCTTTCACATAGGAAAATGCAATTAAGACATCTGCAGACAAACAGAAACTCAGAGACTTTGTAGAAACCAAACCAAAGCTACAAGAAATATTGAAAGAATCTCCTGGGTAAGAACAACAAAACCACTAACTTTACATTTTAGAAGCAAATATAAGACACATCACCCAGAAACCTAGTCAGTTAGGGAAGACTCCAAACTCAGTCAAACCTACAAAATAGTAAAACACATGATCCACAAATTATATCATGAAAATTATGATGCCATCATAGTAAAAAGAGGGATGTACTACAGGTGTTACCGTTATTCCAGATGGAGAAGAAGTTAGTAAGACTGGCAGTAATTGAAATTGGGTTTATACATAGTTTATTAAGGGGGATCACACGGGCAGCAGTAAAGCACAATGAAGATGTAACATATCAAATTAAGAAATGTAATGCAGCAGTCTCAACAACCACAAAACAAACCCTGAGAAAGGTGAAAAATCAACTCACAAAGACGACCCAGAATAGATTAATAAGAACAGAGACAAGATACACACAAAAATAAACACATCACAATCACAGCACTAAGCACATACCTATCAATAATTACACTGAATGTGAATGGACTCAATGTCCCAGTAAAGAGACACCAAGCAACTTCTTGGATCAAAAGATACAACCCATCCCTATGTTGCCTACAAGAAACTCACGTGAGACCTAAAGATAGGAACAAACTGAAAATTAACGGATGGAAGAATATATATCAAGCTAAAAATACATAAAGAACAGGCGTAGTAATTTTGATCTCAGAGAAAACAGATTTTAATGGAAAATCTACCATCATGGTCAAGGATGGACACTACTGCTTGGTTAAATACTCAAGCAGGACTGAACAATATTAAATATTTATACAGCTAATATTAGAGCACCTAAACACATCACAGAAACACTGACTAAATTCATAAATGAGACAGATCACTCCACAATAATGGGAGACTTTAACACTCCACTCTCAATACTGGACAGATCATCTAGAAAAAAGCTCAATAAAGACACAGAAAACCTTAGTGCCACAATTAACCAACTTGACCTCATCAACATATACAGAACTTTCTATCCATCAGGAGACAACTATACCTTCTTATCCAGTGTATATGGAACATTCTCCACAATAGACCATATTTTAGGACATAAAGCAATTCTCCACAATATCCATACCACTGAATTAATGCAAATCATCTTTTCTGATAATAAAACCATAAAACTCAAACTCAATAGCAGAAAAAACATAAACAGAAAGGGAAACTCATGGAAATTGAGTAACATGTTGCTCAGAAAACCATGGGTTACAGAAGAAATCAAGGAAGAAATGTATGGATTCCAATGAGAATGAAAACACTTCCTACCAGAACATACAGGATACAGCCAAAGCAGTGCTCAAAGGTAAGTTTATCTCCATAAATGAACACATCTGGAAAGAAGAAGGAAACCAAAGAATTGATCCTACAGGTTCAATAAGTAGAGAGAGAATAACAGAGGAACCTCTGAGGCACCAGAGGAAAACAGAGTATGAATATTAGAGCAGAACTAAACGATTTAGAGAATAGAACACCCAAAGAAATTGAAAAGACGAAAAGCTGGTTTTTTCAAAAGATCAACAAAAATGACATACCACTGACTAAACATACTAAAGGAGAAAAGATAACAAACAACCCAAATAAGAAAGGAGAGGGGAGTTGCCACAATAGATTCAACAGAAATCAAAACCATCATAACAGAATACTATGAAAGACTGTACTCTAACCAATTTGAAAAGCTAGAGGAAATGGACAAATTCCTTGATTCATATCACCCACCAAAATTCTTACAAGCTGAAGCAGAGCAACTTGATAAACTAATCACAAATGAAGAGACAGAAAATGTCATCAAAAAATTACAAATCAAAAAAAGTCCGGGCCCAGATGGCTTCATCACAGAATCCTACCAGCTTTTAGAGAAGAGTTATCTCCAAAGGGATGGAATACTCCCAAATTCATTCTATGAAGCCAGCATAACCCTGGTACTAAAGCCAAGGAAAGACCCAACCACAAACAAGAACTACAGATAGATATCACTCATGAATCCAAATGCAGAAATCTTCAGCAAAATTCTTGCCAATAGAATACAACAACATATCAAAAAAACTACCCATCATGACCAAGTTGGATTCCTACTACGGATGCAAGGCTGCCTGAAATTCAGAAAAACAGTTACCGTGATCAACCACATAAATAATACAAAAGATAAAAATCACCTGGTTTTCTCTATTGATGCAGAAAAGGCATTTGATCAAGTACAACACCCATTCATGTGAAAAACTCTCAGCAAAATAGTAACAGATGGCAAATTCCTCAACACAAAAAGGGCCATTTACACAAAGCTAACTATCTATGTCATCCTGAATGGAGACAGACTGAAACAATTTCCCTTGAGGACAGGAACCAGACAAGGATGCCCAATCTTACCTCTCTGATTCAACATTGTACTAGAAGTTCTAGCCAAAGCAATTAGATGAGACCAAGAAACAAAGGGTATCTGCATCAGCATAAAAGGAAAAATCTCTCTATTTGCAGACGATATGATTGCACATGCAGAGAATCCTAAAGAATCCATAAGCAAACTGATAGAAGAGCTCAGCGAAGTCCCAGGATGCAAGATAAACATACGTAAATCAGTAGAATTCCTTTATACCAACAGCAAGATTGTTAATAAAGAAAACATCAAGTCAATACCATTTACTGTAGCCCCTAAGATAAAGTACTTAGAAATAAATCTAACTAGAGAAATTACAGACCTTTACAAAGAGAACTACAAGCCCTTACTACAAAAAACTAAGAGAGACTTAGATAAATGGAGAAACCTAATCTGATCATGGATAGGAAAATTTAACATTGGGAAAATGTCTATTTTGCACAAAGCAATCTACTGATATAATGCAATCCCAATACAAATTTCATTGTCATTTTTTTAATGAAATGAAGAAACAAATCACTAACTTTGTTTGGAAAGTGAAGAAGCACCGGGTAAGTAAAGCACTACTGAAGAAGAAGAACACACTTGAAGGACTCTCACTACCCGACTTTAGAACCTATTCCACTGCCACAGTAGTCAAAAAAGCCTGGCACTGGTACAAAGACAGACAGACCAATGGAACAGAACTGAGACGCCAGAGATGACACCATCTTCCTACAAACAGTTGATATTCGACAAAGGCCCTTAGACGTTAAACTGGGGTAAAAACAGTATCTTCAATAAATGGTGCTGGCAAAATTAGATATCCATCTGCACTAAACTGAAACAAGACCCGTATCTTACACCTCATACAAAACCCAACTCAAATTTTATAAAAGACCTAAATATCAAACCTAAAACTATAAAGCTCATCCAAGAAAAAGCAAAGTTTTGATACACAATATAGACTTCGAAATCTGTCAAACAAACCACAATCAACAGAAAAGAAAATAGGTAAATGGGAACTATTAAGAATCAAACACTTTTGCTCATCCAAAGACTTTATTAATAGAATTAAAAGGCCACCTACAGAATAGGAAAAAATATTTGGCAACTATACGTCAGACCGACGCCTGATTTCCATAATATATAAGGTACTACAAAATATCAATAGGAAAAAGATAAATCATCCAATTAATTGACAGGCAAAGGAGATGGACAGACATTTCTCTAAAGAGGAGATCCAGGCAGCCAAAAAACACATGAGGACATGCTCACAATCATTAGCTATTAAAGAAATTCAAATTAAACCTACAATGAGATACCATCTCACCCCAACCAAGTTGGCCATGATCCAAAAAAACCCAAAACAAATGCTGGAGAGGCTGTGGAGAAACTGGAACTCCCCTACACTGTTGGTTGCATTGCAAAATAGTGGAACCTCTTTGGAAAGCAATCTGGCATTCCCTTAAAAAAATGGATATAGATATACCATTTCAACCAGTAATTCCACTGCTTGGAATATATCCTACACAATCAGGGCCATTCACACCAACTGATACACGCACACGAATGTTTACCAGGGCACAGACCACAGTAACTAAAAGATGGAATCAACCCAGATGCCCAATAACAGGGGAATGGATAGGTAAACTATGGTATACATACTCAATCGAACACTACGCAATGATAAAGAATAACAATGATTTCAGGAAACATCTCGTCATCTGGTTTCAACTGTAGGACATTATGTTGAGTGAAAGTAGTTAGTGCCAAAAGGACAAATATTGTATGAGAACCCTATGATAAGAACTTAAAATCATACACATGCATAGAAGAAAAGATTCTTTGATGACTCCAAGGGTGGAGAGGGTGGGAGGGGGAGGGGGAAGGGCTTACATTAGATAGTTGTTAGATATTTGGTTGGGTCAAATCAGTGACAGCACACATTAGTAAGAAGATCAATATTAACTTCAACACAACCTGAGTACTCCTCCCATCTTAAGCCAATATTGCAAGGACGGAGTAGCTGGGGCAGAGAGCCAGGGACCGTGTTCTCAGGGGAAATTGAGGCCAAATGGCACAACCGGCATTTTCCTAATGAGGACTCTCCACATGCCACACTGGTGAGTGGCATCTAGAGTCTTAAAACCTGCCAAGCTGCCATTTGAGGGTATAGCAAATGGTCCCAACTCAGCAGGAATGGATGATCACCAAGATCCATAATGACATAGGGAAAAGAGAATTGAGAAAACACAGAGACCCACATTAGTGGGTGACTACATCGACTTGTGACTCCAAGAGCTGGATGGTACCAGGCCACCACCAGTCATAGCCACGATGGAGCTCACAAAGTTGAGTCTCAGTCTCAACAAAAGAGCAAATAGGGATGCACCCTGAGATCTCCTGGTCCAGGGGCTTCAGTGTTCCCCTGGGGGCAATGGCCCCTGGCCCTCATGCTGTCCTTGTCCATAAATCATAAGGGTCAACTCTTCGGACAGCAATGGATTGCACTCGGCGACGCAGAGTGACCATGTTTTGTGGGCACTTTGTGGTTCTGTGCATCTGTAGGATGTCATCCTCCTGACCTCATACTTGAGGAAGGGAAGTGGGTGGAAAGGAGATAGGAGACCGCTGGGAGGATAGGACACGTATGGAGCAGAGAGGAAGAGTGTGCTGTCACCATACGGGTAGAGCAGTGGAAGCTGCATATAGGTTAGCATGAAAATTTATATGGGAATGCACATTTTTATTCAATCATAATAAAAAGAAAAAGTAGGAACATGGGAGCTTTAATACACAACACAGCAGACTTCAAAATCTGTCAAATAAACTACAGACAACAAAGAACAGATAAATGGGAACTACTAAGAATCAAACACTTTTGCTCATCCAAAGACTTTATTAGTAGAATTAAAAGGCCACCTACAGAATGGGAAAAAATAGTCGGCAACTATACATCAGACTGACGCCTGACCTCTATAATCTATAAGGTACTACAAAATATCAATAAGAAAACAATAAATAATCCAATTAAGCAATGGGCTAAGGAGATGGGCAGACACTCTGAAAAGGAGATCCAGGCAGCCAAAAAACACATCCAGCTCATGATCATTAGCTATAAAGGAAATTCAAATCAAATCTACAATGAGATACCATTTCACCCCAGCAAGGTTGGCTATGATCCAAAAAGCGCAAAACAATAAATGCTGGAGAGGCTGTGGAGAAATTGGAACTCTCCTACAGTGTTGGTTGGATTTCAGAACGGTGAACCTCTTTAGAAAGCAATCTGGAGCTTCCTTAAAAAGCTGGATATAGATATAGATATATCATTTCACCCAGTAATTCCACTACAGAATCAAGGCCATTCACACCAACTGATACATTCACACAAATGTTTACGCAGCACAGGCCAAAACAGCAGAAAGAAGGAATCAACTCAGATGTCCAAATTGAAATACTGAAAGAAATATTCCATTCCAAAGGAAATACTGAAAGAACACTATAAGGAACATTAGTATACACCAAGATTGATTATACCTCATCTTTTAAAGAAAACATGTACTTTTTCTTGAGTATACTGAGTATATTTTCATTGAGTATACTCACAGTGTTTGCAGCCCAACACCTCTATGTAGTTCTAAATAACTGTCATCGCCCCAAAAGGAAACGCTGCCCTCATTAAACAGGTGCTGTCCACTGCTCTACCTGTTGTCTCTGGCAGCCATCAATCTGCGTACTTGTCTGCATGGATTTATTTTTTCCAGATATTTCATGTAAATATCATACTATGATATCTGACCTAATGTTTGAAGGCCAAATTGGCACAAGTAGCATTTTGCTAAAAGAGCCTTCTGCACCCCACATTGGTGAGTGGCTTCTGGGGTCTTACAAGCTAGCAAGCTGCCTTCTTAGGGTACAGCAATTGGTCCCACTCAGCAGGAACGGATGATCACCAAGGACCAAAACAACATGGGAGAAAGAGAACCCACAGGACAGAGAGACTCATATGAGTGGGTGACTACATTGATGTGTGCCCGGAAGAAACAGATGGTGCCTGGGCACCACCAGTGACAGCCATGATGGAGATCACAAAGTTGAGTTTCACTGGCAACACAAACTAAAAAGGGGTGCATCCTGAGATCTCCACTAAAAGACTGCAAGGGTCCCCCTGGGAGCATGGCCCCTGGCCCTGATGTTGTCCCTGTCCATAAATCATAATGGAGGTCAACTGTTCCAACAGAAATGGATTGATCCTGGTGACAGAGAGTGACCATATCATGTGTGCACTTTATGGTTCTATGCATCCATATGATGCTGTCCTGCTCATATGGAGGCATGGGAGTGGGTGGAGAGGAGGGGATAGGAGATTGTTGGGAAGATAAGATACGTATGGAGCAAAGAGGAAGAGTGTGCTGTCACCAGACAAGGAGAGCAGTGGGAGCTGCATATAGCTGGCTAGGCAAATTTATATGAGAATGTACATTTTCATTCAATCATAAAAAAAAAATAAATTTAAAAAAGCTCAAATGAAAAAATATCTATGAAAATACTTAACACACAACCTGGCACATTTATTTTGTTTATTTTCATTCTCAAGAAAAACCTGAAAGCTGTTTATTACCTATTTATGTCTGTGAGTTCTATCTAGATAAGAACCTTTTCTCCAAGGAAAAAACAAGATAATGGAATAGAAATAATAATTAATGTTGAATTCAAGTAGTATTATATTTGTTATTCTTAAAAATTGTTTTATAGTTTCACCTGTGAATAGTTTTCTTTCTCTTCCCTGCTCATTACAATTCAATTCTTATGCGTAAACAACCTGATACAGGATACAATGTGGAAGAATCTTCAAACATTAGGTCAGGTATCACAGTACGACATTTACATCAAATATCTAGAACAGGTAAATCCGTACCGAGAGTGCACTGACTGATCGCTGCAGGGACAACAGGTGAGGCAGTGAGGAGCACCTGTTTAATGAGGACAAGGTTTCCTTTGGGGGTGATGACAACTATTTAGAACTGCAAAGAGGTGTTGGCCTGCAAACACTGTGAAGATACTCAATGAAAATATACTCAGTATACTCAAGAAAAACTGCATGCTTTCTTTAAAAGATGAGGTATAATCAATCTTGGTTTACACTAGTGTTCCGTATAGTGTTCTTTCAATGCATGGTTTCTTTAAAAGATGAGGTATAATCAATCTTGATGTATAATAGTGTTCCTTATAGTGCTCTTTCAATATTTCTAAATACTTAAAATTTTTCATGATAAAAGCTCAGAGATTAAAAAGCCAAGACAGATCTAAATATTCTCATTTTCCAGATATACTGTTAAATGAAAAAAGCAAAAGGCAGAACAGTGTCTATAATTCTACTCACATAAAGAAAAGAAAACAAGTCCATATATACAGGTACTTGTCTGTGTCCACAGCTCTAACGGTGCAGTGATTACGAGCTCAGCTGCTAACCACCTGCTGCTTCCTGGAAGCCCTATGGTACAGTTCTACTCTGCCTTATAGGGTCACTGTAAGTTGGAAGAAACTCGATGGCAATGGGTTTGGTTTTCTAGTTTTTATCTAAGTACAGAAAATATCTGGAAGAGCACCAATGGGTAGGGAATTGTGCATAAAGGGAAAGGCGCTTCTATTTTCTGCAGGACTCTCTACACCTAGATCCTACATTATTCTTTGACTGCCCATTATTGGAACCTGAGCCAACGGCCTGCCACCTGTTGTGCCAGCTCTAGGATTCATCCCTCTTGAGAGTCTTGTGGGTCAGCAGTCTGCCTCTGACATCCTAATTTGGGTTTGTTGGCCCTCTATCCACGTGACTAGGGAGCAGCCTACACCTGACACACTGATTTGGGACTTGCCAGTCAGCATGAAGATTTCCTTACAGTTAATGAGTTAGTGAGATGTTGCAGTATTACAGTACTCAAAGACAATGCTGAAGGAAGAGTGGTTAAGGGATGGGATGCCATAGCTGTTTGGAAAAAGTCAGACATGTGGAACATCTTTAACCTACAATTCATAGGAACCAGCTTTGCTATGATCCTTAAAAAAAACTTATTCATTTAGAGCATATGCTGGTTTTGCAAGGAAAAAAACAATCACAATTCTGTTTTCTCCTTGGAAAACTGTATTTAAAAAAAAAAAAAAAAACAGAAAACCCTGTTGCCTTTAAGTCAATTCTGACTCATAGTGACCCTAAAGAACAGAGTAGAACTGCCACACAGTGTTTCCTAGGGGCACCAGGTAGACTGGAAAGACTAACTTTCAGTTTAGTAGCCCTAGCACTTAACCAATATGCCACCAGAGTTTCCACCTAAATCACAAATCAGGTTTCCAGGTTTAGCAAAAATAAGAAACAACTGGTCCTTGTTTTGCTAGCATTATGCATACAGAACAAGTTTCACTTAAAAACTACACTGTTAAGCACTTGGTCATACAAGAAAGGTAGATTTATTTTCTTAAGCAAGCATTAAATGCTGAAATTGAACCAGTAATCAATTATTTTAAACAGATAATGTCATATAATTCAAAGTGTATGGGTAGTTAAGGTAGAGAAATTATTACATAATTTAAATCAATACCTCATCAAGATCCTGGCCAGAGATAAATAAAAATATAGGATACATTTCTAAATCAAAAAGAAAGACAACACTTGCTGGCCTGAAACAGCCTCAAGAAACCTTGAAAGTATGGCTCCAGGGAGCCCTTTCAACTCAGAAATAAAGGCCTATTAGAGATTCAACCTTCATCCACAGACTAGACAAAACGCGACCAAAGGGACATACCAGCCCAGGGCCAATGACTAGATGGGAAGCTGCTAAAAAAGAACCTAAGGTTGAGAAGGGATCGTGTTAACCTGTATGTGGGGTTTTAAAAAATGTCAATTAAACAGTATGTATACTCTTCAATGGGAAACTACTTTGTTTTGTACACTTCACCTAAAAAATACCTCATCAAGACTTTTGTAGTCTCTGACAAAGTAGTCCTAAAATACTTATGATGCAAAAAATACATATTCAACAATGTTGCTGTTACCTGTCCTCGAGTCAGTTCCAACTCATAACGTCCATACGTACCACATGAAGAAACAACACCTGGTCCTGCACCATGCTCACACTGTTATCTGTGAGCCCCTGATTGCATCCAATGTGTCAATCCAGCTCATTAAGCACCTTCCTTTCTTTCACAGACCCAGTACTTTACCAAACACGATGGTCCTTCTTCATCAGGGACTGATCCCTCCTGATAACATATCTAAAGTATGTAAGACACAGTCTCACCATTCTTGCTTCTAAAAAGCATTCTGGTAGTACTTCTTCCACGACAGGCTGACTTGTTCTTTTGTCAGTCCATGGTATATTCAACACTCTTTGCCAACATGACAATTTAAAGGCATCTAAGTGATCTTCCATCTTCCTTAATCACTTTCCAGTTTCCACATGCATACCACCCAACTGAAAATACTCTGGGTCTTGGATCAGGTGCATCTTAAGTCTTCAAGATGATGTCTTTGCTTTTCAACACTCTAAGGTGGCCTTTGCAGTTGATTCACCCAATATAATGCATCTTTTCATTTCTTGACTGCTGCTTCAATGGTACTGACTGTGAATATTAGCAAAATAAAATTCTTGACAACTGCTATCTTTTCTCTGTTTACCATGATACAGCTTATTGGTTCAATTGTGCAGCTTTTTGTTTTCTTTTAAGTTAAGGTGTACTCCACAATGAAATCTCTGGTCTTTTTATCTTCATAAGTAAGTGCTTCAAGTCTTCTTTACTTCTGATAAGCAAGCAAAGTTGTGTCACCTGCACAACACAGGCTGTTTACTGAGCTTTTTCCCAATTCTGATGCCTTTTTATTCACAGTCCAGCTTCTAAATTATCTGCTCAACATACAGGTTGAATAGGTTGGATGAAACAATACAACCCTAACACACCATTCCTGACTTTAAATCATGCAGTATGCCCTTGTTCTATTCAAATGACTGCCTCTATACAGGACACACAGTTTCCTCATGAGCACAATCAAGTGTTCAATTCCCACTCTCCACAGTGTTATCCAAAGTTTCTTATGATCCACACAAATACCTCTGAATAGTCAATTAAAAAAAAACAGGTAAACATCTTTCTGGAATTCTCTACTTTAGGACAGGATCCATTGGACATCAGCAATGATATCCCTAATTCCACATCCTCTTCTGACTCAACGTGAATTTCTGGTAGTTTCCTGTCGAGGGATCATCAGTAAAATTTTATGCGCATGTGTTATTAATGATACTGCTCACTAATTTCCACATTCGATTAGATCACCTTTCTTCGGAATGGGCATAAATATGAATCTGTTCCTGTCAGTTTGCCAAGCAGCTGTCCTCCAAATCTCTTGACACAGACGAGTAAGCACTTGCAGTGCTGCATCTGTTTGACGAAATACTTCAATTGATATTCCATCAATCCCCGGAACCCTGTTTTTTCTCAGTGTCTTCAATGCAGCTTTGACTTCTTCCTTCAGTACCGTTGGTTCCCGATCATAGGCTACCTCTTCAAATAGTTGAACACCGACTAGTTCCTTCTGGTACAATGACTCTGTGTATTCCTTCCATCTTCTTTTGATGGTCTCTGAGTCATTTAATAGTTTCCCTGCAGAATCCTTCACTACTCTAACTCAAGGCTTACATTTTTTCTTCAGTTCTTTCAGCTTAAGGAATGCAGAACATGCTCTTCCATTCTGGTTTTCCATTTCTAGCTCTTTGCCCATGTCATTATAATACTTGCTTTTGTCTTCTGTTTAGGTCTTTTGTTTTCTGTTCAGGTCTTTTACATCACCATTCCTTCCTTTTGCTTTAGCTGCTCGACATTCAAGAGCAAGTTTCAGAGTCTCTTCTGACATCCAATTTGGTCTTTTCTTTCTTTTCTTTCTTTTTAATGACCTCTTGCTTTCTTGATGGATGATGTCTTTCACATCATTCCACTATTCGTCCAGTCTTCAGTCATTAGTGGTCAACACATCCAATCTGTTCTTGAGATGATCTCTAAACTCAGGAGAGACATAGTCAAGTCTGTGGGGAGCCGAAATCATCTTAAAGAGAATCTTAAAGAAATTTACTGGGCAAGGCTCACTTAAGAAAAATATTGTGCCAGCAAGTTCATGGGAACTGACTGCTCAGCAATCTCCCAAGAAAGAATAACAAGATACAGCTGTCCTTGGATAGGGCTATTATTAGATCATTCCCAGAACTAGGGAACACAGGTGCATGAGAAAAACCAGAGTTAAGAATAAACAAAGAAGTGTGTACTGTATAAAAGTTTGCTTGATAAAGAAGTAAACGTCTCAGCTTGACTGGGTCCCTCCTGATGTGAGCATCTTTCTTTAAGCTCCCGTGCCCTCCCTTCAGTCCTGTTCACCTGTAGACAGACGGCTAGTACCGTCACAAGTGATAATTTGGCTCTTGTGGATTTGCTGTAATTTTCTTCAGTTTCGGTTTGAATTTGCATATGAGCAATTATGATCTGTTCCGCAGTCAGCACCTGGTCTTGTTCTGACTGCTGACATGAAACTTTTCCATCATCTTTTTCCACAGATGTAGTCAATTTGATTCCTGTGTACTCCATCTGGTGAGGTCCACATTTACAGTCACTGTCTGTGTTGGTTAAAAAAGGTATCTGCAACCTCTGGCTGGAGGAAGGAGAGTGAGTGGAGAGGAGCGGAAAGGAAGCTGTTGGGAAGATGAGACATGTATGGAGCAGAGAGGAACAGTGTGCTGTCAGCGGACAGGGAGAGCAGTAGAAGATGCATATAGGGGGGCATGTAAATTTATACGGGAATGTACATTTTCACTCAGTCATGTTAAATAAAAAAGAAAAAAAAAGGTGTCTGCAATGAAAAGTCATTAAGTCTTACAAAATTCTATCATGAGAATTCTGGCATTATTTCTATCACCAAGGCTGTATTTTCCAACTACCCATCCATCTGTTTCCAGCTTTTGCATTCCAGTCACCAGTAATTATCAATGCATCCTGATTGCATGTTCGATCAATTTCAGACTGCAGAAGCTGATAAAAATCTTCAATCTCCTCAACTCTGGCCTTAGTTGTTTGTGCGTAAATTGGAGAAACAGTCACGTGAACTGGCCTTCTTTGTAGGCATATGGATATTATCCTATCTCTGACAGCACTGTACTTCAGGAGAAATCGTGAAATGTTCTTTTTGATGATGAACACACCACCATTCCTCTTCATGTTTCCATTCCCTGAATAGTAGACCATATGATTGTCAGATTCAAAATGGCCCAAATCGGTCCATTTCAGCTCACTAATGCCTAGGATATCAATGTTTTTGCATTCCATTTCATTTCTGACCATTTCCAATTTTCCTAGATTCATACTTCAAACATTCCATGTCCCAATTATTAATGGATGTCTGCAGCTCATTTTGAGTTGTCCCACATCAGCCAATGAAGATCTGGGAGACCTTACTCCATCCACGTCGTTAAGGTCAACTCTCCTTTGAAGAGGCAGCTCTTCCCCAGTCATCTCCCAAATGCCTTCCAACCTGGGGGACTCACTTTCCTGCATCCTATCTGACAAGGTTCGGTTGCTATTCATAAGAGTTTCCCTGGCTAATTCCTTTCAGAAGTAGACTGCCGGGTCCTTTTTCCTAGTCTATCTTAGCATGGAAGCTCAACTGAAACTTGTCTACCATGGTTGACCCTGCTGGTACCTAAATACCAGTGGCATAGCTTCCCGCATCACAGCAACAAGCAAGCCTCCACATTCCTACTACTAATGGATATTTGCAGCTCTTTATTCTCATTTAAAGATACTGCCTCGTATATATCAGTGCTCACATACTATAAGTTCTCATCTCTTGTTTAAAAAAAGTGAACTTAGGACCATACAAACGCCTAAACAAGAAATACTGTACATATGTCAAATCTTCTAGTTAGCAAACATAATAAAACTCAAACATATTCTTAGAATGCAACAAAATTTTAAATATTACTTTTAAAATTAGCAAATTTTCAAATTACAAAAGTGTATAGAAAATTAAGAAAATGGAAAAACTGGTTATCCTGATCTCATAATAAAATTATACACTACTACAGTCTAACATCAAAGGTGATCACAAAATGGAAACAGATCAGTGGGTGGTAAAATGCTGGCTGATAATGCGTATGAATTTCATATATGACCAAAAAGAATCATTCTAAAATACTGGGAACCTAAAGGCTCTTAAATTAAAATGGGAGTGAGATAACTGGGTGGTTAATTCCAGGAAAAGAATTTAGAACTACATCCAATACAACAAATCAAACTGAGCTGATGATGGATTAAAAGTAAATTGTGAGATCTTTCACTAACCAAACCAAAACTAGCAGAAAACAAAACACTGTATTTATTATCTCTGTGGCAAAATAATTTCCTCAGACTTAAAGAAATTTCATGAGGGAAAATATGATAATATTCAAACATACACATGCTACACTTTTATACATTAAATATTAACATTAAAACTAATAAGTGAGCACAAAAAATCCATCCAAACTTGTAAAATGAATAAAAAAGAGGGAATAAGAAAAAACTGCCTAAAAACCAATCTAACATGTATAAAAGGTCTGACAATTAAATCTGCAAACTTACCACCATTCACATACATTCGCAGCACTATACAACAATTCAGTAAGGTTTCGTAATCTTGGTATATCACTGTCTCATGGTTGTGTTTATGTTGACAAGTGGCAGTGTCTTGCTTCATCGCATTCATCATTATTGTTGTTGCATGTTTGTGTGTGCCATCACAAGAATACCGGAATTTGAATTAGAGCAATGAACAAACACTAAATTTCTTGTTAAACTTCACAAGAGTAAAGTGAAATCAGGGACATGTTCATCCAAGTTTATGAGTACAATGCCATCGCAAAAGTGGCAGTGTACAAATGGATTAAACATTTTTCTGAGAGTAGAGAAAGTATCACTGAAGAAGAGAGGTCAGGGTAGCAAGTAATGAGCAGAACTGATAAAAATACTGCAACAATTTGTCAAATGGTAAATCAAAAATCTCAACTGACTATAAGAAACACAGCAGACCCAAATAAGCATTGACAGAGAAACAGTTAGGAAAATGTTAACTGAAAATCTTGTCAAGAGAAAGGTCTGTACAAAATAGTCCCAAAGCAGCTCACCAATAAACAAAAACAAAGGAACGTCAAAGTATGTGAAGACCTTTTGGACAGGCACAATGATGTTTTGGACCACGGTATCACTGGTGATGAAACATGCCTGTACCAATACAACCCTGAAAAAAACGGTCAAATTGCACAGCCAATTCTCCACAAGTGAAACAGTCCAAATGAAGAGTCAAAATGATGTTGCTAACTTTTTTCAGTATCAGAGGGATAGTTCTCTATGAATTTGGATCAACTGGACTATCAGTTAACCAAGTTTACTATATGGAAGTGCTGAAATGGCCCCATGAAAAAGTTACACAAAAACAACCTGAACTTTTCGCCAATAACTCATGGCTCTTGTATTACAACAATGTACCAGCTTACACGGCACTGTCTGTGACAGAGTTTTTAGTTAGTAAACAAAAAACTGTATTGGAAACCCTCCCTACTCACCTCATCTGGCCCCCAATGACTTCTTTCTTTACCTGAGGGTAACAAAAATTTTGAAAGGAAGACATTTTGATGACATTCAGGACATCACAAGAAATATGACAACAGCTCTGATGACCATTCCAGAAAACAGTTTCAAAGCTGCTTTGAAGGGTGGATTAGGCACTGGTATCAGGTCCCAAGAGGAGTACTTCAAAGGTGACTATAGCAATATTCAGCCATGAGATACATAGCACTTTTTCTAGGATAAGGTCATGAACTTAAGTGGCAGACCTCATAATACATGAAAAGTTTATTCTATTTTATAAAATTAGACCCATACACAAACGGGAAAAGGCAGAACGGCCAATTCACACAGTTAAAATAAGCATTCAATGACCAGGTTCAACATTTCTACTAGTGAGAGAAATGACATTTAAAAGAAAAGGTGGTAACATTTTCAAAAACAGCAAGCAACACTCACAATAATATTAAATGCTTACAAGTTTACCATTCAGGATGCATGGTAAACTGATACACACCACCAGGAGAGCAATTTATTACAAATTAGAAAGAGGCATATAAACCAAACCAAACCCACTGCGATCAAGTTGATTCCGACTCAGAGAAGAGGAAAATAGCGAAAAGGGAAAAAAAAAAAACCCTATTGGCATCAGATTCACTCCAACTGACAGCAATCCTATACAGTAGATTCTACTGCTACTTCATAATGCCCCACAAAACCCTTCTCAAATAAATCAAGACGTGAAAGTTCTGTATCTACCTACCAATCTATCAGCTGTGATTCAGCCTATGGATCAGGATGAGATGGCCACTTTCAAGGCATATTACCTATGGGCCACATCAGCTCAGGCAATACCTCTAAACAGATGAAAGCACAGTAACACCACTCAATTCTTGGCTGAATTACAGTATATCCAGAACACTGCATCTTCTTGAGAAGTTACAGGAAAATACACATAGAAGAGACGGAGAAAACTGCTAAGTTACATGAATGCACACCAAATACCTGATCAGAATATGATGAATGAAAATGGTTCATGTGACAACATGAAAATTAAACAAAACCCACTGCCACAGAGTGGATTCAGACTCATAACAACCCTAAAGGACAGACTAGAATTGCCCCCACAATGTTTCCAAGCAGTGCCTGGTGAATTCGAATTTCTGACCTTCTGTTTAGCAGTCAGAGCATGTAACCACCACACCAGAGACAACTGAATTTTGAACTTGGTATCACCAATCTGGAACAGCTTATCAATCACAAAAAAGAAAAACTGGCAGATCAAGACTTTATAGATTTGAAGAGGAGAGAAATGCTAAGCATGAGCTAATAAGGAAGAACAAGCAGAGAAGTTGTTGAACAGTTTGGAGTGGAAGAATTAAATAGAGTTGTTTCTAAACTAAATCAGGGGCTTCAGCTGCTTGAAAACATGGACCCAAAATCTGGTCTCTTTGGTGAATTTGATAGATTTGGAAAGCAGGGAGATGTTACAGTGAAATCTATGAAGGGAAAAAAGACAAGGATCATAAAGACAACCTTCACTAATTTTCTGACTAGAAACGCTATCCTCATCCCCAGAAATAATCCAGATAACGCAAAATCATCTACAAATGAAGTGATTACTGCAAATGAAAACATGCTAACCCTGTCCAATTCCTCCTCATCACCAAATATTTATGATTTGTTGATTTTTTAGCTTACATATACACATGTTAAAATATTTTAGTACATTTAAATGTAATGGTTCTAACACCTAAATACAAATAATTATCAGATTTAGGAAGATATTGATGATCAAGGTAATAATAATGAAAACCGACAAGGGAGAAAAAAAGTACTGGACTCAGTCAGGACTCAAGATGGAATCATCCAAAGTGAACCCTATCTTAAGTAGGGGACTACTTGTAAACACTATTACACTGTAAAACTATTTAATAACACAAGTTACTTGTGTAACATTTATAAAAGTGTTAACAAATGTGTAGGAATAAATCAGATCCCTGTAAGCTATAAACAGTGTACACTATGTAAACTGATGGCAAACCTCAGTATTGTACAGAAGTTTATTTGCCTCCAATTTCAAATTAATTAACGTAATCTCAATCAAAATCTGAAGTTTTCAGTAAAACATAACAAGCTGATTCCAAATGAGCATGCAAATGCACAGAATCAAGCTAAAACAAAAAGTACAGTGTTGGTACCCCAACACTAAACATAAAACGAACCCAAATAAAATCTTGAAAACATTTACAGAAATAAAGAAATGACAATTATGGTGACAGACGACTTCTGAAGACCAAGTGTAGAAGACAGAGGTCACAGGAACGATAACCATAAACTTATTCGACGACACTTGGCTTGGCTTGGCTTACTGAAAATAGACTGATAATCAAACGGAGCCACAAGGACACATGGCTGTTAATTTGGACTTCATACCACTGCACAAAAAAACCTCCTCTCTTTCACTCACTCCCACTCCTAGTAAGGTCTGGTTGTCAAGAACTGAAGATAAACGCACTATTTTGACTTTTTATTCCTCTGTCTTGGCCGGCTGGCGGAGCTGGGTCTGTTCTAGCGCCTAGAATCATATGCACTGCTGGTAGGATAGGCAGGTGAAATTGCCATATTTCGAGAGCTAGGCTTCACACTCTGTTCATCTACCCATTTTCGGCCTCTCTTTTTATCATTGCCACACTGTAGTTTGTACAGAACCACAGTGCTTGTGGGGGGGACACCATGTTGGATACAGAGATTTTAGTAGGATCTAATTCTTAGCCTGGGAGCGAGTGACTGCAAACAGGACAGTGCTTCCCCAACAGAAAAGCAGTAGTTCACACAGTGTTGTCTGTGGTGAGGGCCTGGCAACAGAGGCTGAGGACTGACTATCTCTTTGGACATTTAGCCCCTCTATATGCCGATTGTGTGGAGGGCACAATCATAGATACGGTGCCCACAGCTGGACCTAATTCTTAGCTTGGGGGGCAGAGCCTGCCCACAGGACAGAACTTTTCTACAAGAAAAGCAGTAGTTTACATAGAGTCGCCTAAGGCTGGGCCCTGCCATCACAGGCCAACAGGGCAGTAGCATTTGAACCAGTTGGTACCATCTGGGGTTGGATGTAGAGGTGCTTACTTTGCCAGTTGCGAAGAGGGACCTCTACAGCTGAAAACCTGACTGACTTGGGAAGCACTCAAATACCTTTTGTTTTACATTTTAAGACGGCCTATGGAGGAAGGAGAGTGGGTGGAGAGGAGGGGAAAGGAGACTGCTGGGAGCATGAGACATGTATGGAGCACACAGGAATAATGTGCTGTCACCAGGCAGGGAGAGCAGTGGAAGCTGCATATAGGTGGGCATGTAAATTTATATGGGAAGGTAGACTTTCAATCAGTCATAATAATAAAAAAAAAAACACAGCGTAGAGAAACATCGGCAGTCTATCCTCACAATATCTCTCCAAGACTACTCACATGAAACCCAAAAACCAACAGACACTTATCGCAAACAAGACATGACGTACGGATTCAGAAGTCTTCCAAACAAAACAATCGAAGAGGTTTCCAGATGAAGAAACTTTTATGAAATCATCAGAAGGTGAATACAAAAGGATTATATGCAGAGCCCTTCTAGACCTTATACAAAACGGAACAGCCCAAAAGGAAAAATTAAACAAGCTATTCGATCTGATGGAACACCAGTACTCTGAAATCCAACAGATCAAGAACAAAATCAAAGACATAGAAACTTTCATTCAAAGCCATGAAAACAGAAAGCAACAAATGGAAAAAAGAATTTCTGACTTGGAAGCCAGAGCTACCGACGCAAGCGTCTACGAGCAGAACTCAGAAAAAAGAAACAAGAGAAATGAAGAAGCATTTAAAAAGCATGTGGGACTCTATTAAGAGGAACAACCTTCGATTAATTGGAGTTCCTGAGAACAATGAAACACCTGAGAAAATAGAGAGTTTCGTTGCTGAGCTACTGACAGAAAATTTCCCACAAATCATGAAGTAAGAGAATATAGATATCCTGGATGAATATCGTGCACCACCCAATATAGATCTCAAAAGAAAGAATCCAAGACATATTACAATCAAGCTTAACAAAATGAAACATAAGCAGCAACTCTTAAAGGCACCAAGACTCAAAGCAAAGCTAACATTGAGAGGGAAACTGTAGGTTTTCATGAGATTTCTCAGCAGACACCATGCTGGCTTGGAGACAGTGGCTCGACACATTCAAAACCTTGAAGGAGAAAAACCTCCAACTAAGAATTATATATCCTGAAAATCTTTCAAATATGAAACTGAAATGAAGACATTCCCAGATAAACAGAAACTCAGACACTTTGTACAAACCAAACCAAAACTACAAGTAATACTGAAAGAAGTTCTTGGCTTTGGCTTAGAATAACCAAAACACTAACTTTGTATTTTAGAATGACACATTATCGAGAATTCTACTCAGTTAGGGAAGGCTCCAAACTCAATCACAGCTTTAATACTGAAAGAAACAATCCAGTGATTATCATGAAAACTATGGTGTCATCATATTCAAAAGAGGGATGTACTACAGTCGTTACAGTCCTTCCAGATGGAGAGGAAGATGACAAGATTGGTAGTAATTAAAATTGGGTTAACATATACTTTATTAAAGGGGATCATAGGAGCAGCCATAAAGCACAACAAAGATGTAACATGTCATGTCAAGAAATGTAACACAGGAGTCTCAACAACTACAAAAACAGCTGTGAAAAAGGTGAAAAATCAACTCATAAAAAACAATGTCCCAAAACAGATTAATAACAACAACAGAGAAAGCATCAACACAAAAATAAACATATCACAAGGCAGCACTGAACACATACCTATCAATAATTACATTGAATGTGAAAGGACTGAATGCTCCAATAAAGAGACATCGAGCGACATCTTGGATCAAAAGACATGACCCATTCATATGCTGTGTACAAGAAACTAACTTCAGACTTAAAGGTAGGAACAAACTGAAAATTAAAGGATGGAAGAATATATATCAAGCTAACAAAGAACAAAGAAGAGCAGGTGTGGCAATACTAACGTCAGACAAAATCAATTTTAATGTCAAATCCACCATCATGGACAAAGACGGACACTATTTATTGCTGAAAGGTTCAGTACACAACCAAGACTCAACTATATTAAATACTTACGCACCTGATATCAGAGCACCTAAATGCATCAAAGAAACACTGACTACACTCAAAAAAGAGTTAGATTACTCCACAATAACAGTGGGAGACGTCAACACTCCACTCTCAATACTGGACAGAACGTCTAGAAAAAAGCTCAATAAAGACATAGAAGACCTCAGTGCCACAATTAACCAATTAAACCTCATTGATATATACAGAACTTTCTACCCATCAGTGGACAACTGGATCTTCTTCTCTAGTGCACATGGAACATTCTCCAGAATTGACCATGTGTTCGGACATAATGCAATTCTCAACAAAATCCCTACAACTGAATTACTGCAAAGCATCTTCTCAGATCACAAAGCCATAAAAGTCAAAATCAGTAGCAGAAAAACATAGACAGAAAGTGGAACTCTTGGAAGCTGAACAACATCTTGCTCAAAAAAACATAGGTTATAGAAGAAATCAAGGAGGAAATAAAGAAATTCATGGATTCCAGTGAGAATGGAAACATTTACTATCAGAACCTATGTGATACGGCCAAAGCAGTGCTCAGAGGTCTGTTTATCTCCATAAATACACACACCTGGAAGGAAGAAAGAAACCTAATCAAGGAACTAACAAGTAGAGAGAGAACAACAGAGGAACCCCTCAGGAAACAGAAGAAACCAGATCATAAAGATTAGAGCAGAGCTAAATGAATTAGAGAAAGAAAAACAACTGAAAAAATTGAAAAGACCAAAAGCTGGTTTTCTGAAAAGATCAACAAAATTGACCAACCACTGGATAAACTTACTAAAGAAAAACACAAAAGGAAACAAATAACCCAAATTAGAAATGAGAGGAGAGTGGTCACAACTGATCCAACAGAAATCAAAAATACCACATCAGAATACTATGAAAGACAGTACTCTAACAAATTTCAAAACCCACAGGAAATGGACAAATTCCATGATTCATCCTACCTACCCAAATTAACACAACGGGAAGCAGAACAACTCCATAAACCCACCACAAAGGAAGAGATTGAAAATGTCATGAAAACACTGCCAACCAAAAAAAGTCCAGGCACAGACGGCTTCACTGCAGAATTCTATCAAGCTTTTAGAGGAAATCATCTCCAATACTACTGAGACTATTTCACAGTATAGAAAGGGATGGAGTACTCCCAAACTCATTCTATGAAGCCAGCATAACCCTGATACCAAAGCCATGGAAAGACCCAACGAAAAAGGTGAACTGCAGACCGATACCACTCATGAATCTCGACCAGGTGGGATTCATACCAGGGATGCAAGGCTGGTTCAACATCAGAAAAACAATTAATGTGATTAACCACATAAATAACACAAAAGACAAGAATCACCTGATTTTGTCCATTGATGCACAAAAGGCATTTGATAAAGTCCATCACCCATTCATGCTAAAAACTCTTAGCAAAACAGGCACAGATGGAAAATTCCTAAATGCAATAAGGGCCATTTATACAAAGCCAATTGTCCACATCATTCTGAATGGAGAGAGACTGACTTTCCCTTGAGAACAGGAACTCGACAAGGATGCCCACTCTCACCTCCCCTATTCAACATTGTACTAGAAGTTCTAGCTAGAGCAATTAGACAAGACCAAAGAATAAAGGGCATCTGCATCAGCAAAGAAGTCAAAATCTACCCGTTTCCTGATCATATGATTGTACATGCAGAGAATCCCAAAGAATCTATAACTACTCAAACTGATAGAAGACTTCAGCAAAGTCTCAGGATATAAGATAAACATAAGTAAATCAGTAGGATTCCTTTATACCAACAACAAGACTGTTCATGAAGAAATCATCAAATCAATACATTTACTATAGCCCCCAAGAAGATAACGTACCTAGGAATTAATCTAACCAGAGAAATAACAGACCTTTACAAAGAGAACTACAAGCCCTTACTACAAGAAACTAAGAGAGACTGACATAAATAGAAAAACCTACCCTACTCACAGACAGGAAGAGTTAACATTGTGAAAATGTCTATTTTACTCAAAGCAATCTACTTACACAATGCAATCCCAATACAAGTTCCAGCATCATTTTTTAATGAGATGCAGACACAAATCACCAATTCCACTTGGAAAGGGAAGAAGTCCTGGATAAGTAAGGTATTACTAAAGAAGAAGAACACACTGGGAGGCCTCTCATTACCCAACCTTAGAATCCATTACACTGCCACAGTGATCAAAACAGCCTGGTACTGGTAGAAGAACAGACAGATCAATCAATGGAACAGAGTTGAGATCCCAGAGACGACACCATCTGCCTCTGAACAGCTGATATTCAACAAAGGCCCTAAGACATTAAACTGGGGTAAAAACAGTATCTTCAACAAATGGTGCTGGCAAAATTGGATATCCATCTGCAATAAATTGAAACAAAAATCCATATCTTACACCTTACACAAAAACCAACTCCAACTGGATAAAATGCCTAAATATCAAATCTAAAACGATAAAGCTCATCCAAGAAAAGGTAGGAACAACAATGGAAGTTTTAATACACAACACAGATAGACTTCAAAATTTGTCACACAAACCACAACCAATGGAAGAGAAAATAGATAAATGGAAAATAATAAGAATCAAACACTTTTGCTCACTGAAAGACTTTATTAACAAAATTAAAAGGTCTCCTACAGAATGGGAAAAAATATTTGGCAACTGTATGTCAGACCGACAATTGATCTCCATAATCTATAAGGTACTACAAAATATCAGTATGAAGAAGATAAGCAATGGGTGAAGGAGATGGACAGACATTTCTCTAAAGAGGGGATCCAGATCCAGGAAGCCAAAAAACACATGCAGACATGTTCACAATCTTCAGTTATTAAAGAAATTCAAATCAAAACTACAATGAGATACTATCTCACCCCAACAAGGTTGGCCATGATCCAAAACACACAAAACAACAAACGCTGGAGAGGCTATGAAGAAAGTGGAACTGTCCTACACTGGTGGTGGGGTCGCCAAATGGTCCGGCCTCTTTGGAAAGCAATCTGGCACTTCTTCAAACAAATGAATATAGATATACCATTTGATGGCTGGCATTTGACCCAGTTATTCCACTACTTGGAATATATCCTACAGAATCAAAGCCTTTTGCACCAACGGACACATGCACAAGAACGTTTATTGCAGCACAGTCCACAATAGCAAAAAGATGGAATCAACCTAGATGCCCAACAACAGAGGAATGGATAGGTAAACTATGGTATATATACTCAATGGAGCACTATGCAATGATAAAGAATAATGAGGATTCCAGGAAACATCTCATAACCTGGTTTCAACTGAAAGACATTATGTTGAGTGAAAGCAGTCAGTGACAAAAGGACAATATTGTATGAGACCCCTATGATAAGATCTCAAAAACAGACTTATGTATAGATGAAAAGACTCTTTGACAGTGGCAAGAGAGGCGAGGGAAGGCTTGGGGGGGAGGGCTTAGATTAGATGGTAGAAATTTGGACCGGTCATAGCACACATTAGAAACAAGAACAATATTAAGGGAACTTCAACATAACTTGAATACTCCTTCCATCTTAACCCACTATTGCAAGGACAGAGTAGCTGGGGCCAGGGGCCGGGAACCATGCTCTTAGGCAAAATCGAGGCCAATTGGCACAACTAGCATTTTGCTACGAGGGCTCTCTGCACCCCACATTGGTGAGTGGCATCTGGGGTCTTAAAAGCTGCCAAGCAGCCATCTGAGGGCACAGCAAATGGTCCCAACTCAGCAGGAATGGATGCTGACCGAGGACAAAAATGACATGGGGTAAAGACTACCCAAAAAATAGGGAGACCCACACAAGTGGATGCCTACATAGACTTGGCACCGGAAGTAACAGAAGAGTTCAGCAAAGTATCAGGTTATAAACATAAATAAATCAGTGGGATTCCTTTATAACAATAAAGAGATGATTAAAGAAGAAATCCCCAAATCAATACCTTTTACTATAGCCCCCAAGAAGATAAAATATCTAGGAACAAATGTATGCAGGGAAATAATGCAATATCTATACAAAGATAACTACAATACCTTCCTACAAGAAACAAAGAGAGACATACATAAACAGAGAACCCTACCCTGCTCATACATAGGAAGACTTAACATTGTGAAAATGTCTATTTTACCCAAAGCAATCTACATATACAATGAATCCCAACACAAATTCCCGTCACCTTTTTTAATGACATGGAGAAACAAATCACCAACTTTGTTTGAAAAGGGAAGAAGTCCCAAATAAGCAAAGCACTACTGAAGAACAACACTGTGGGAGGCCTCTCACTACTCAACCTTAGAACCTATTACACTGCTACCATAGTTAAAGCAGCCTGGTACTGGTACAAGACAAGACATATAGACCAATGGAACAGAGCTGAGACCCAGAGATGCCACCATCCTGTTATAAACAGTTGGTATTCAACAAAGGCCTAAGATTTTAAACTGGGGTCAAAAGAGTCTCTTTAATGTATGGTGTACGCAAAACTGGAGTTCCGTCTGCAAAAAACTGAAACAAGACCAATTTCTCACACCTTACACAAAAACCAACTCAAACTGGCTAGATAAAAAACCTAAAAGAATAATGATCATGGAAGAAAAAAATAAGGTCAACAATGGCAGTTTTAATACACAATTTGTACTTCAAAATCTGACAAAAAAGCTCAATCAACAGAAGAGAAAATAGATAAATGAGAACTACTGAGAATCAAACACTTTTGCTTATACAGAGACTTTAGTGCAGCCAAAAGACACATGAGGAAATGCTCACGATCATTAACTATTAAAGAAATCCAAATGAGAACTACAATTAGGAGAGGCAGAGTAGATACACATCTCCTGAACTCTCTCTGAAAACTAAGATTTGCAACGATAACTGAATGGTGCTTTCTGGACACCCAGTGACCCCCTAAGACATGGCAAAGGTCTGCCATTCACAAACATATACCACCAAGCAGGAAACTTCCTCTGTACTGCTGAACCCTGATCTGGCTAGGTGGACATCTCTGCGACACAAGGTATCTGATGCTTTTAACTTTTTTTCTTTTTGTTCTTTGCTAGCTGACAGACAGGCAAGGTCATATGCCAGAGTTACTCTCAGACTCAAAGCTGAAGTGAAGTCCTTGTACCACAGCAGAGAGACACTGGGTAGGGATACCCATACTATGAGAGGCCGGTGGTGGGGACACTGCAGTCTCCCCACCCCTATCTGTTTGGAACTCCATCACAGATTTGTCTCTTTCTCAGCAGGAGGGGTAGCTTGACTGGTACACTAGCATGCACACCTCACACTCAAAGTTACCCAATCGGAGCCCTTACCAGGGATGGATTCTCAGGCTAGGAGACAGTAACAGCCTAGGGAGTGCATTCCCAGCAGGGAGGCTGTGTTTAGCAGTTGTTATCTCACAGGTGGCACCCAGTGGTGACAGCACTGGCTGCACTTTGCAACACAGTGGCCCATCCCTGTTGTGACCTGCAGTATAGCACCTCCAGACAGCCAGGGAGCAGCCACCCTCGTCAGCTAGAAGGAGGGGCGTGCTACACCCAGCACCCAGGGAAAAGCTCTCGCATCAGCCAGAAGGAGGGGTCTGCCACACTTAGAGGCAGCCAGGGAAGAGCCCCCTTGTCAGTCAAAAGGAGGGGCTGGGAAGGAGCCCCTTTCCACCAGAAGGAGGGGCCTGCCACATCTTGGTTACCAGGCAAGTAGCTTTTAGATTTTAAAATAAAGCTGCCTGGAGAAATAACTGAAGTGCAACCTAACCAGCCTTCACTGACTGACACCATAGGGTCAGCTGATGGCCCCTCAGTGTCTCCATAACAGTGGTATTAACCTTGCCAACCAGAAGGCACAGCCTGCTGCCACAAAGTCCACTGGGCCCAGTCACAAAAGAAAACAGTGGTGGCTGGTGACCAACGCTCTTCTCAGACCTACAGCTCAACTCCTGTTAAAGCAACACTAGAGAAACTGAACAGCATTTAGACATCATGTGAGCAACAGACCACAGCCTGACACTTTAAAAAATTTTCAAGTATGGACCCAGAAAACTCCCAAAATTCTGACTCAAAAAAACTTACCAGAGGAAGAAGCCTTTCTTAAACTATTGGAGCTTAGGTACAAGAGATTTATATACAGAACCCTCCTAGAGATTAAATAAAATACAGCAGAATAAAATGAAAAATTTAGCAAGCTATTGGAACTAATGAAGCATCAACATTCTGAAATCGAACAGACCAATAACAAAATGTCAGAATTAGACTATTCGATTCAAAACATAAAAAGAAACTTCACACAGTGGAACTCAGAATGAACGATACAGCAGATAAAGTTACTGAAACCAACATTTATGAAGTCAAAGAAAAAAGAAAAAGAAACTCTAAGAAACACATGTAACTTTATCAAAAGGAATAATTTACGATTAGTTGGAATCCCTGAACAAGGAGACATAGCTGAAAACACACAGAGCACTGCTGTTGAGCCACTGATAGAAAACCTCCCTGAAATTATGAAAGAGCACATAGATACCTAAGACATGTATTGACCACCACAGAAACCAGACCCTAAAACAAAAACACCAAGACATACTACAATCAACCGTAATAAAATGAAACATTTAAGCAGAAACTCTTAACGGCAGCAAGACTTAAAACACAGTTAAACTTCAGAAGAAAAACCTGTAGGGTTTCCTTTGACTTCTCAGCAGAAACTATGTCGGCATGAAGGCAGCGGGATGGTATATGTAAAGCCTTCAAGGAGAAAAACTTCCAACCAAGAATTATATATTCTACAAAACTGCCTTAAAACTATGACGATGAAATTAAGATATTCGCAGATAAACAGAAGCTCAGAGACACTACAAAAACCAAACCAAAACTACAAGAAAGACTGAAAGCAGCACTCTGCACAGGAAAACAAAACCCTTAACTGCATATTAAGGAGGCAAAGGTGGAAACAACATACGGAACCCTACTCAGACAGGACAGGCCCAAAAGTCAACCACAGCTACAGCATTAGAAGAAGACAACCAGTGAACTTATCAGGAAAAGTAAGATACCATCACAATAAAAACAGGAATATACTACAGTATAGTTTTTCAGGATAGTTATGAAATTAATAAGATGTGGAGAAGCTACAACTGGGTTTAAACTCAGATTATTAAGGGGAACTGTAGGGGCAGCCACAAAGCAGAGTAATAAGGAAACACATAGAAAGAAGAAATGCACTACAGGAGTCTCAACAAATACTGAAACAACACTGAAAACAACGAAAACTCAACACCTAAAGAAGTATGTCACAGAACAGATTAAGAGCAACAGAGAAAACTCCAACACAAAAATAATCACATTAAAATGACATCACTAAACACATTCCTGTCCATGTGAACAGTCTGAATGCTCCAGTAAAGAGACAACAGGGGATATTCTGGATGACAAAACAAGACCCATCTATATGTAGCTTATAAGAAACACACATTAAAGATATGAATAAACTAAAAATTAAAGGACAGAACAATGTATACCAAGCTAACAATGTACAAAAAAGAACAGATGTGGCAATAGTGATCTCAGATACAATCAATCTTAAAGTAAAATTCACCATGGTGGACAAGGACAGCCACTATGTACTGCTGAAAGGTTCAATACACAAGCAGGATTTAACAATATTAAACAGTTATGCACCTAATGCCAGAGCACCTACATACACCGAACAAACATCAACTACACTGAAAAATGAAACAGATGATACCACAATAATAGCCGTAAACTTCAACATTCCACTTTCAGTAATGGACAGACCATCCAGAAAAAATGCTCAGTAAAGACACAAAAGATCTCATTGTGACAATTAACAAATAGACCTCATTGACATATATACAACTTTTTATCGATAAACAGATAAGTACACCTTCTTCTCCAATGCACATACATCTTCCAGAACAGACCATGTATTAGCACATAAAGCAAATCTCAACAAAATCCAAACCACTGAAATGTTACAGGGTATCTTCTCAGACCATAAAGCCATAAAAGTCAAAATCAACAACAGAAGAAACATAAATAGAAAGTGGAACTCACAGAAACTGAACCCTTTGCTCAGTCATGGATTACAGAAAAAAATCAAGGACAAAATAAAGAAATTTATAGATTCAAACGACAATGGAACACATCCTACCAGAAATCATGGGATACAGCCAAGGCAGTGTTCAGAGGTCAGTTTATCTCTACAAACGCATGTATCTAGAAGGAAGAAAGCACCCAAACCAAAGAATTAACAGTACAACTTGAAAAAACCAGAGAGTACCAAAAGAACTCCTTAAGCACCACAAGAAAACAGATCATAAAGATTAGAGCACAACTAAATGAATCAGAACAGAAGGACAATTGAAAATATTGATAAAACCAAAAGCTGTTCTTTTAAAAAAAACCAACAAGATTGAGAAACCACTGGCCAAACTTACCAAAGAAAAATAGGAAACAAATAACCCGAATAAGAAATGAGAAGGGAGAAGTCACAACACATCCAACAGAAATCAAAAGTATCATAACTGAATACTACAAAGACTGTACCCTAACAGATTTGAAAATCTAGAGAAAATGGACAAATTCCTAGATACTTATCACCTACCAAAATTATCACAAGAAGTAGAACTTAATAAATCCATCACAAAACAAGAGACTGAAACAGTCATCAAAAAACCACCAACTAAAAAAAGCCCTGAACCAGACGGCTTCACCGCAGAAATCTACCAAGCTTTCATAGAAGAGTTAATTCCAATACTAGCAATGAGACAAGACAAAGAAGTAAAGGGGATCCAGATCGGCAAAGAAGACGAAAAAAAATCTCCCTATTTGCAGAAGACATGACTGTGTATGCAGAGAACCCTAAAAGATTCCACAAGTAAACTACTCAAACTCATAGAAGAGTTATAAATATACAAAGAAACCAGTAGGATTCCTTCATACCAACAAAAAGATCATTCAAGAAGAAATCACCAAATCATTACCTTTTACGACAGCCCCCAGGAAGATAAAATACCTAGGAATAAATCTACTGGAGAAACAACACACCTATACAACAACATACAAGACCTTACTGCTAGAAACAAAGAGAGACTTATATAAATGTAGAAACCTACCCTGCTCAAGCATAGGAAGACTTAACACTGGGAAAATGTCTATTTCACCCAAGCCATCTACATAGACAATGCAATCCCAATATAAATTCCCTTGACAATTTTTAACGAGATGGAGAAACAAATCACCAACTTTGTTTGGAAAGGAAAAAATCCCTGGAGAAGCAAAACTCTACTGAAGAACAACAATGTAGGAGGCCTCTCACTACTCGATTTTAGAACTTACTACACTGCCACAGTAGTAAAAGCAGCCTGGTACTGGTACAAGAAGAGACACACAGACCAAGGGAACAGAGTTGAGTTCCCAGAGATGCCACCATATACCAACAAACAGCTGATACTTGACAAAGGCCCTATGACTCTAAATGAGGGTAAAAACAGTCCCTTTAACAGATGGTATTGGCCAAATTGGTCATCCATCTGCAAAAAACTGAATCAAGTCCCATACTTCACACTTTAAACAAAAACCAACTCAAACTGGAAAAAACACCTAAATATCAAACTTAAACAATAAAGATTATACAGGAAAAAATAGGATCAACAATGGAAAGATTAACGCACAACTCAGATTTCAAAATCCACCAAAGCTCAATCAAAAGAAAAGAAAATAGATAAATGGAACTAATAAGAATCAAACACTTCTGCTCATCCAAAGCCTTTATCAAAAGAATTAAAAGACCACCCACAGAATGGGAAAAAATATTCGGCAACTATATACCTGATCAAAGTCTGATCTCCATAATCTACAAGGTACTGCAAAATATCAACAAGAAAAAGATAAGTAATCCAATTAAGTGATGGACAAAGTAGAGGGGCTGACACCTCACTAAAGAAGATATCCATCCAGGCAGTCAAAAGACACATGAAGAAATGCTCATGATCATTAGCTATTGAAGAAATCCAAATCAAAACTACAAAGAGATATCATCTCATTCCAACAAAATTGGCCATGATCCAATAAACACAAAACAACAAATGCCAGAGACACTGGGGAGAAACAGGAACGCTCCTACACCACTGGTGGGATTGCAAAATGGCACCACCTCTTTGGAAAGCAATCTGGCACCTCCTTAAAAAGCTGGAAATAGATATACCATTTGACCCGGTAACACTGCTGCTTGGCATCCATCCTACAGAATGAAGAGCAGTCACACGAACAGATACATGCACACGAATGTTTATTAAAGCAAAATCCACAACTGAAAAAAAGATGGAGTCAACCTAGATGCCCAACAACAGATTAATGGATCAGCAAGCTATGGTTCATATACTCAGTGGAACACTATGCGACACTAAAGAACAATGATGATTTCAGGAAGCATCTGATAATGCGATTTTAACTGGAAGACATTATGTTGAGTGAAATGAATCAGCAACACAAAGTCAAATGTTGTATGAGACCCTTACTATAAAGACTTCATTAACAGACTCACATACAGAAGAAAAGATTCTTTGACGGCTACAAGAGAGGGGAGGGGAGGGTGGGAAACGGATGCATACACATTAGACAGCTGATAGAAATTTGGTTGTGTGAAAGCAGTGACACCATACACCAGAAAGATGATCATCTTAACTGGACTTCAACACAAACTGAAAAGTCTTCTATTACTGGCATAATACCACAGGTACAGAGTAGCAGGGGCAGGGGCCCAGAGACCATGCTCCCAGGGGATATCAAGGCCAACTGACAGAATTAGCCTATTGCTAAGAGAATCTTCTGCATTCCATATTTGTGAGTGGCATCAGGGGTCTTAAAAGCAAGCAAACTGCCATCTGAGATATACCAAGTGGTCCCAATTCAGCAGGAAAAGTTGATCACCAAGGACCAAAATGACATGGGGAAAAGAGAACCCAGAAGACAAAGACTCACATGAATGGGTGACTGTATCAACATGTGACCAGAAGAACTAGATGGTGCCTGGCCACCCCCAATGACAGCCATGATGGGGTTGACAATGTCGAGTCCCAGTGGCAACATGAGAAAAAAACAGGTGTACCCTAAGAACTCCACTAAAAGACAGCAACTGATGGTCTGAAGGCCTGGAGGTTCCCCTGGCAGCATGGTCCCAAGACCAGTGCTGCTCCTGATCATAAATCATTACTGAGGGCAACTCTTCAGACAGGAATGGATTGGACTTGGGGACACAGTGTGGCCATACTGCGAGTGCTCTTTACAGTTCTATGCATCTGTATCATGTCGTCCTACTGGCCTCTTACTAGAGAGGAGTGGAGAGGGTGTAAAGAAGGGGACAGGAGATTGTTAAGTGGATATAACATGTACAGAACAGAAAGGAGGAGTATGCTGTCACTGGGCAGGGAGAGTAGAAGATGCTGAAGACAAGCGTGCTGGATTGTACACTTTCACTCAATCACTAAAAAATTTTTAAAAAATTTTTTTAAAAACTGGAAATAGATATACCATTTGACTCAGCAATCCCACTGCTTGGAATATATTTTACAGAATCAAGGGCAGTCATGTGAAGAGAGACATGCATACAAATGTTTACTGCAGCACAGTCCACAACAGCACAAAGATGTAATCAACCCAGATGTCCAACAACAGAGGAATGAACAAATTATGGTATATATACTCAACAGAATACTATGCAATGATAAAGAACAATGATGATTTTAAGAAGCATCTCATAACCTGGTTTCCACTGGAAGACATTATATTGAGTGAAACCAGTCAGTGGAACAAGGGCAAATATTGTATGAGACCCCTACTATAATGATTTAGACTCATGTACAGAAGAAATGACTCTCTGATGGCTATAAGAGAGGGGACAGAGGGAAACAGAGGACTGGTTACAGATTAGATAGCTCATAGAAATTTGGTTGGGTAAAAGCAGTGATGGCACACATTAGAAAGAAGATCAAATTAACTGGACTTCAACATCAACTGAAAACTCTTCTAATCTTAACCCAATATGGCAAGAATACAGTAGCAGGGCCAGTGGTCCAGAGACCATGCTCTCAGGGGACATCAAGGCCAGTTGGCATAACTAGCCTATTGCTAAGAGTCTTCTGCACTCCACATTGGTAAGTGATGTTTGGGGTCTTAAAAACCAGCAAACTGCCAAATGGTCCCAACTCAGCCAAATCAGATGACCACTGAGGACAACAAAGACATGAGGGAAAAAGACCCCAGAAGACAGAAGGACCCATGTGTATGCGTGATTGTATCAACATGTGACCAGAGTAACCAGATGGTGCCCTGCCACCACCAATGACAGCCATGGTGGGGCACGCAACGTCGTGTCCCAGCAGCAACATGAGAAAAAAGAGGGGTATACCTCAAGAATTCCACTGAAAGACTCCAACTGATGACCCGAAGGCCTGGAAGTTCCCCTGGGATCATGGCCCCTGGACCTGCTGCTGCGCCTGATCATAAATCATTACTGAGGTCAATTCTTCAGACACTAACGGACTGGACTCATGGACACAAAGTGACCATATGGTGTGTCCACTTTACGGTTCTATGCATCTACAGAATGCTGTCCAACTGGCCTCTTACTAGAAAGGAGAGGAGAGGGTGAAGAGGAGGGGACAGCAGTTGTTAAGAGAATATGACATGTATAGAACAGAAAGGAAGAGTGTGCTGTCACCGGGCAAGGAGATTAGAAGAAGCTGCATGTAGCCAGCTATGTAAATTTAACTTGGATTGTATACTTCCACTCAATCACAAAAAAAAAATAAGAAAAAAAAAGAAAACACTAGTTTAAATTTGGAAAAAATAGGAGTAAATATCAAGGTAACCACAAAGGAAAGTATAACAATCATACTCATCAAAAGAAAACACAAAACCATGAAATCTCAGTAAATACAAAACCAACAAAGAAACAGATAAAAAGAAAAGCCATAAGGAAAAACAACTACATAGCAATACTAGAAGACTTCACCACACCACTTTCAGAGATGGACAGGACATCCAGGAATACGCTCAATAAAGACACAGAAGATCGAAAAGTCAAAAACAGCCACAACAACCTCAAAGACATACACAGAATGCTCTACCTAACAGCAGACAAGTACACTTTCTTTTCAAGCGCATGAGACACTCTCCAGAACTCACATGTTAAGCCATAAAGTCAGACTTAAAAAAAATTCATAGCACTGAAATATTGTAAATAATCTTTTTAGACAATAAAGTCATAAAAGTCAAAATCCACAGCAGAAAGGGGGGGGAATCAAACACATGGAAATCACTCAAAAACTACTAAATTACAACAGAAATCAAACACAGAATAAAGTTATTCAAAGAAACAATTGAGAATGATAGTACACCCTACCAGAACCTTTGGGACATAGTAAAAGCAGCACTCAAAGGTCAATTTATCTCAAAAAATGTACAGATTCTAAAAGAGTGGGCCTAAAGCAAAGCACTAATCCCACAACTCAAACTGTTACAAAGAGAACAAGAGCCCCTTGCCAAGCCAAGTGCCGTTGAGTCGGAGCCCCTTGGGTACCAGAAAAAAGCAAATAATAAAAATTAGAGCAGCATTAAGTGAATTAGAGAATAGAAAAACAGTTCAAAGAATTAACAAGACAAAAATGTAGTTCTCTGAAAAGACCAATGAAACTGATAAACCTTTAACCAAGCTTACAAAAGAAAAATGGGAGGCAGCAGATAACCAGAATAAGAAACAAGATGGGTGACACATCACAACAGTCTCAACTGAAATAAAAAACTCATAACACAATCGATGGCACTTGGCTTGGCCAACACAATAGTATGAAAAATTATACTGTTAACAAATTGGAAAACCCAGAGGAAATGGACAACTTTCTAGAAACATACTAGAAAATCTAAATAAACCCATCACAAAAGAAGAGATTGAAAACGTAATTTAAGAACTTTCTATGGACGAAACAGCCCTGCCTTTGATGGATTAACTGAAGAAGTCCACCAAACATTCAAAGAAGCATGAATAACACTATCCCTAAAGGTATTTCACAGCATAGAAAAGGATGGAATATTCTCAAACTCACTGTATAAAGCTCATTCTAATACCAAAACAAAGACATCACAAAAAATGAAACTTACAGAGCTATTTCTCTCATGAACTTAAATGCAAAAATCCACAACACAATTCTAGCCAAAAGAATTCAGCAATATATCAAAAAAATAACTTACCATGACCATGAGGAATTCCAGAAATACAGAAATGGTTCAACATTAGGAAAACAATTAATGTAATCAATCACATAAATGAAGCAAAAGATAGGAACCACTTGATTTTATCCAAAAAAAAATGCAGAAAAGGCATTTGACAAAGTCCAACACCTATTCATGCTGAAACCCTCAGCAAAACAGCAACAGAAGGAAAATTTCTCAACATAATAAAGAGTATCTATGCAAAGCCAACAGCCAACAGCATTCTAAATGGAGAGTCTAAAAGCATTTCATTTGACAACATGAACCAGACAAGGAGGCCCTCTGTCACTACTTCTATTCACTATTATACTGGAGGTTGTACCCAAAGCAATCAGACCACACAAAGAAATAAAAGGACATCTAAATTGGTAAGGAAGTAGAAAGAGCATTTCTATTTGCAGAAGAGACTATCTTATACACAGAAAATCCTAAGAATCCACAAACAACTACTGGAACTAATACAATAATTCCGCAAAGTATTACGACACAAGATAAACACACAAAAATCAGTTGGATTCCTATATACCAACAAACATCAAGAAGGAAATCACCAAATCAATGCCATTTACAATATCCCCCCAAGATGATAAAGTACTTAGGTAAAATCTAACCAAAGATATAAAAGACATATACAAAGAGAAAAAGTAAGATACCACTGCAAGAAACCTAAAGAGACCTACAGAATTGGAGAAACTTGCCTTGTTCACAGATAGGAAGGCTCAACTTGTGAAAATGTCTAATCTACCAAAAGCAATCTACAGATACAATGCAATCCCAATCTAAAGTCCACTGGCATTTTTTAAAGAGATGGAAAAACAAATCACCAACTTCATATGACAAAGAAGTTAAGTAAAGCATTACTGAAAAACAACAACAAAGTGGGAAGCCTCATACTATCTGACTTTAAAACATACTACATTGCTCCAGTAGTCAAAACAGCCTGGTACTGATACAATGGCCACACAAACCAATGAAGCAGAATTGAGATTCCAGATATAAAATCATCCACCTATGAACTGCTGACATTTGATAAAAGCCTAAAGTCTGTAAATCAAAGAAAAGGCAATATCCTTAACAAAAGGTGTTGGCATAACTGGATACCATCTGCAAAATTAAAAGACCCGTACCTCACACCACATATAAAAGCCAACTCAAAATGGATCAAAGACCTAAATATAAACTCTAAAACAATAAAGATCGTGGAAGAAACAATACAAACAACACTTAAGCCCTAACATAAGGCATATTACAAAACATTAATAATACACAAACACCAGAAAATAGGCAACTGGGCATTCCTAAAAATCAAACATTTGTGCTCATCTGAAAACTGTACCAAAAGAGCAAAAGAACTATCTACAGACTGGGAAAAATTTTGGTACAATAAATCCCACCAGCATCTATTCTCTATACTCTACAAGATACTAGAAAATCTCAACAACAAAAACACAAAACAACCCAATTAAAAAGTTGGGAAAGGATATGAAAAGACGCTTCTTCAAACAGATACGTGAGAAAATGCTCATGATCACTAACCATTAACGAAATCCAAATCAAAACTATAAGGAGACACTACCTCATCCCAACAAGGCTGGCATTAACCCAAAAACCACAAAATAATAAAAGTTAGAGGGGCTGTGGAGAGAATAGAAAACTTAGGCATTGCTGGTGGGAATGTAAAACGGTATAGCCACCTTGGAAGTCAATTTGGTGTTTTCTTAAAAAGCCTGAAACAGAAATATTATACAAATCAGCAAGCCTAGTTCTTGGAATATATCCCAGAGAAATAAGAGCTTCCATACAAATACGTACATGTACACCAATACTGATTTACAGCACTGTTCACAATAGTAAAAAGACAGAATCAACCTAGCTGCCCAGCGACAGAAGAATGGCTAAAACTATGGTATATTCACATAATGGAATATTATGCAATGATAAAGAACAATGACGAATTTG
Organism: Heterohyrax brucei; assembly: GCA_028571685.1. NCBI lineage: Eukaryota > Metazoa > Chordata > Mammalia > Hyracoidea > Procaviidae > Heterohyrax > Heterohyrax brucei. Next base: position 134,920,409 of record CM053148.1, on the reverse strand, counting down.
GGAAAGATTCCATAAAATGGAAGAAAATGGAAGAAGTTACGCTGAGTGAAATTAGTCAACTGCAAAAGAATATGTATCGTACACCACCACTACTATAAAGACTCAAGAAAAGGTTTAAACATAGAGGAAAATATTTTCAAAGGTATGAAGGGAAGGTGGGAGGGAAACCAGTATTCACTAATTACATAATTGATAAGAATTATTTTATGTGAAAGGAGAGACAACACACAACAGAAGAGAATCGAGCTCACATGGCCTATATCCAAAACTTAGTAGTATTCTAAATAACCAAACACTTTCAGAGTACGAGGGTCAGGGGTCTGGGGACCATGGCTTCAGGGGACACCTAGGTCAACTGGCATAATAAAGTTTCTAAGCAAATATTCTGCATCCCACTTTGATGAGTTACTTCTGGGGTCTTAAAGGCTAACAAGTGGCCACCTAAGAAACATAAATTGGTCTCAATCTACCTGGAGCAAATGAGAAAGAAGAGCATCCAAGACAAAGGAAAGTGTGAACCTAAGAAAAAGGGTCTGACAATTAAGTCACCTCTGAAGCAATCCCCTTGGAAAGCTATGCACTGACACCAGCGCCTAGTCCACCTTTCAAAACAATTTGGGGAACTCTTTTTCTGGAACGACCATCAGAGCTATTGTCATACTACCTTTGATGTCCTGAAAGTCATCAAAATGTCTTCCTTTCAATATTTCCTTTATCTTTGGGTAAAGAAAAAAGTCACTGGGGGCTAGATCAGGTGAGCATGGAGGGTATTCCAATACAGTTAGTTGTTTACTGGCTAAAAACTCCCTCACAGACAACTATACAATTAAGCTTGTGAACTTGCCACCATGCCACTGTCGGAAATGACCATTCTAGAAAGAGTTACAAAATTGCTTTGAAGGGTCAACTAGGTGCTGGTGTTGTGCAATAGCGTCACAAGGGGAGTACTTCAAAGGTGACAGTAATGTTACTCAGCACTGTGGTATACAGCGCTTAGAATGATTAAGTTCACAGACTTAATTGTTGGACCACATATAACAAAGACTGCATCAACATGAAACCAGAAGAACTAGATGTAAACCAGCCCTCCAAAGACTGCCTTTACAGGCAACTCAACAAAGAGTCACTGAAGGAGCAAAAAAAAAAACGAGTGCAGAACTCAAATTCTAGTAAGTATCCAGACTTGATGGTCTGACAGACTGAAGGGTCCCCAGGAGGCATGGACCCAAGACTCTCTGTTAACCTAGAACTGAAACCATTCTGGAAGCCAATTCCTCAAAGACTGAATTTGTATGTAAGACATACAGCTCCTGTTTGGAGGCGATAGCTGGTTAAATGATTATGAAAAATACAGGGTAAAGGGCAGAAGCGTGCTGTCACCGTATGGGGAGAACAGCTCGGGTCACAGGGCAAACTGTAAGTTTTTTTTATGAGAAACTCAGCATAACTGTAAATTTTTACTTAAAACACAATGGAAAAAGTCTAAATTTATAGTAAAAAATAATAACACAACAAAACTCCTAAATTTAGGAAATGCATACTATCTCTGTCAATAATTTCAAATTACAGGCTGCAGTCATCGGTGAATTCTGAAGCAAATTTACTGCACTGAGATCAACATGTATTTTTTAAATGAAAGATTAAAAGAGAAAAAGAACATCAGAGTGCACTGAACGTAGTAACAGTTAAGTATTATTTGGTAAACTTTTATTTTAGTCCTGTGAATATGTATGTATGTCTCATAGTGCCTGAATCACAATATATTAATATATCTTATTCCTATCAGGTGCAATCAAAATAGTCCGCATACAACCGACACATGCATTATTTATATTCTATTTTACTTAAAAAGTAAAGATGGAAAATGCTACATGAAAAACAAAACTATCCAGAGAAGTGTAAATTATTTTTCAGTGAATAAGAACATGTATACTGAAATCCTTAAAAACTGATTTATCTTTTCAATAACACTCAAAGTGGCAACTAAATACTTAAAAGCATCACTTTAGTTTTTAACATTCAACAACAGAAATCACATAAATCTGGCTTTCTGGCTTCTAATTGCTGACTTTCTCTAAGATCACTCTTTGACATTCTCTTTGCTGGTGTAGAGGAATTCAACTGATTCTTATATGTTTATCTTGTATCTTGATGTTTTACTGAAATCTGTTCGTTCTGTTAGTCTTTCTGTGGATACCTGGGCGTTGTCTGTGTATAAGACAGTATCACCTTTAAAGAGACAGACTTTTACTTCTCCCTACCGATTTTTCTTGCCTTACTGTTCTGGCTACAACTTCCAGCACAATGCTGAATAGGAGTGGTAATAAAGGACATCCTTCTCTGGTTCCCATTCCTCACAGGGAATGTTTCTAGACTCCATTTACGATGATGTTGGCTGTTAGCTTTGCACTAATTCCCTTTACTGTGTTGAAAATTTCCCTTCTATTCCTATTTTGCTTAGAGTTTTTATCAGGAATCGGTGCTGGAGTTGATCAAATCTTGCTCCGCATCAATGTGGTAAGATTAGGTGTTTCTTAAATCTTTTGTTTGATTTATGTGATGACTTACACTACTTTGTTTCCTAATGCTGAACTATCCCTCCGTATCTGGTATGAGTTCCACTTTACTGCAATGAACTATTTTTTTGATGTTGTTGAATTCTACTGCCTACAATTTTGTTGAAGATTTCTGGGTCTGTGTTGACGAGGGACACTGCTCTGTAGTTTTTTCTTTTCCTGTGGTGTGTTTATTTAGCTTTGGTATCAGGGTTACACTGGCTTCATAGAATTAGTTCATGAGTACTCCTTTTAAATGCTCTGAAACATCATTAATAATATTAGTGTTAACTCTTTTCTGAAAGTTTCGTAGAATTTTCCAGTGAAGCCATCAGGGCCAGGACTTTTTGCTGTTGTTGCAATTTTTTTTATTACTCCTTCAATCTCTCATTTTGATACAGGTTTATTACGGTTTTTTCATATTAATTAGTTTAGGTTGGCAGTATATTTATAGAAATTTCTCCATTTCCTCTGGATTTCCAAACTTGTTAGCATACAATTTTTCATAATACTGTGTTACGATCCTTTTTGTTTCAGCTGGATCAGTTGTAGTATGTCTCACCTCAGTTCTCACTGATGAGTTTTTGCTTCCTCTCCTGCTTCTCTTTTGTCAATATGGCCAATGGATTATCAGTTTCATTGCCACCTTTTGGTCTGGTTGACACTTTCAACTGTCTTTCTATTCTCTATCTACTTTATTTCTACTCTAATTTTTATTATTTCCTCTGGTACCCAGGGGCATTTTTCTGCTATTTGTTCAAGTCTGTGGGTTAGAGTTTTGATTCGGGCCCTTTACTCTTCCTGGACACACATACTCTCTGCCATGAACTGACCTCTGAGCATGGCTGCTGCTGTCTCCCAAGATTCTGTTACGGTGTTCTTTCTCATTTGATTACGTCAATTTTTTCATTCCATCCTTGATTTCTTCTGTAATTCAGTAGTTTCTGAGAAAAGTGTTGCTTGGCCAGGTATCTGATTTGTCTTTCTCCTTGTTGTTTCTGTTACCAATTTCTACTTTCATGGTTTCACGGGCAGAAAAAATGCTTTGGAATATGTTGAGCCACATGAGTTTGAAGAAATGGGCCTCAGAACAGTTGCTCAGGTCTGCATCTAGTTTATTTTCCAGTCTTCTTTCCCATGATGAAAAGCTAAACAAACATTTGAGCTAAAAATATACCTTACAGGTTGTCAATGAAGGTAAACACTGCAAATACCCTGAGGAGATCTCTCAGTAAATGCATCGTGTTTGTCAGCAATTCTGAAATGACTTTGTATGTACAAAAGCATTATGTAAAATGGCAGATACATTACTGATAATAACACTAACATACCTATCAGAGAAAAAAGTTAAAAATAAGAAAATGAAACCTCAAACGAACATTATGGTACAGAACCTCAGCCAAAGTACCATGAATTCATGTTTTTATAATACACAAAGAAGTACACAGAGAAATACAAATCTGTATAAGCAGATTAACATACATACAGCTCTGAGGTAGGCTAGAATAACATACCAATACCTAACCAGCTTAATCCACAAGGAGCCTTGGCAGCACAATGGTTAAGTGTTCAGATGCTAACCTAAAGGTGGGCAGTTCAACCCAAAGAGCAGCTTCCTAACAGGAAAGACCTGGTGACCTCCGACCCAAAAGATTACAGACTAGGAAACCCTTGTGGGGCAAAACTACTGTGATCTTCAGAGTTCTCAGAACTGACACCTGGCAAACAACAATAGCTGCTTTCTAAGGGTTACTCTCTAGTAAAAGAAACTAGCGTTCCTTGAAGAAGAAATTGATTCCAGAGCTCAGACAAGGAAAATACAAGTCTAAAACATTCTGCATCAGTAAGGAAGAAAATACTGAAAAAAGGATAGGAGCATCGGGGGAAAACCAGAAACAACTCCCAACATCAAAACCTGAATAATTTACACAATAAAACAAGCAACAATAGCACTAGGCTATAAACCATACAATAAAATTAAATTCATAGTAACACACATACATACATAGATGCACAAAATAGAATACTATAATAATTGTTGCACACAAGATCTCTTGTTATTTAAATTAGTAGCAGAAAATCTGATAAGAAAAGATGTATATACTTTCAAAGTACCTTCCCCAAAATATTTACTAATTCAAAGAGAGAAAAAAGAGCAATTTCACAGTACAGAAATCTAGCACAAATCAATGAAGCCAAGTGATTAAGGTTAGTTATCATTAGTAGTAAGTCACAGTGATGCGACTACACAGTAACAAAGATCTATCATTCTTCTGGTACTCTTATTAAAAATTTACAATCTCCTTCTAATTATGACAAAACATCAGATAAACTAAAACTGATGGACAATCTATAAAACTATTGATCAAAAGTATCATAGTCTCGAAGGACAACGAATGACAGTAACTCTCACAGATTAGAAGGACTAAAGAGGAGGACTCCTAGATTAGATCCTGAAGTATACAAAGATGCAAACACTCTTAAAATCACAATGAAGTCTAGAGTTACTGGTTGTTGTTAACTGTCACTGAGTCAGTTCCAAGCCATAGAAACATGAAGCACAACAGAACAAAACACTCCTGTATCCTGTGGAATCCTCCTAACTGATCATGCTTGAGCCCATTATTGCGGCCACTGTGTCAATTCATCTAGTCAAGGGTCTTCCTCTTTTTCACTGATTCTTCCTTTACCAAAAGCATGATGTCCGCCTATAGGAATTAATCTCTCCTGATAAGATTATGTAAGACATACTTTTGCTATCCTTGCTTCTAAGTAGCATTCTGGTTATACTTCTTCCAAGACAGATTTGTTTGTTCTTTTCATAGCCCACGGTATACTGAATATTCTTCACCAACACTATTCAAAGACATCAAGTCTTCTCCCATCTTCCTTATTCACTGTCCAGCTTTAGCATGCATAGGAGGCCAACAAAAACACAAGGACTTGGGTCGGGTTCACCTTGGATCCCAAGGTGATACCTTGGCTTTTCAACACTTCAAAGAGATCTTTTGCAGCTGATCTGCCCAATGCAACGCATCCTGAGTTCGTTACTGCTGTTTCCAGCACTGTTGGTTGCAGACCCAAGTAAAATAAAATCTTGACAAATCTCGATCTTTTCTCCATTTATCATGATGCTGCCTACTGATCCAGTTGTGACGATTTCTGTTTTACGGTGAAGTGCAATCCATATCAAAGGCTGTCATCTCTGATCTTTATCAGTAAGGACTGTTTCAAGTCCTATTCACTCTCACCAAGTAAGGTTGTATCATCTGCATAATGCAGGTTGTTAATGAGCCTTCCTCCAATCCTGACGCCCTTTTATTCTTCATACAGTCCAGCTTCTTGTGTTATTTGCTCAGCATACAGACTGAATAGCTATGGTAAAAGGACACAACCACAACACACATCTTGCCTGACCTTAAACCACGCAGCGTCCCCTTATTCTGTTCTAACAATTGCCTCTTGGTTGATGTACAGTTTACTTATGAGTACAACTAAGCATTCTGGAATTCCCATTCTTTCCAATGGTATCCATAATTTGTTATGATACACACAAATGCCTCTGCATAGTCAATAAAACATAGGTAAACATCTTTCTGGTTATTTTCTGTTTGGGCTGGGATCCATGTGAGATCAGCAATGATATTCCTGGTCCCACATCCTCTGCTAAAGCTGTCTTTAATTTCTGGTGGTTTCCTGTCAATATACTGCTGCAGCCACTTTTAAACGATCATTGAGAAAAAATCTTCTTGCATGTAATGTTAATGATGTTGTTCGTCAATGTCTTTCAGTGAGACCACCTCTGCTGGGAACAGGCATAAATATGGGCTTCTTCTGATCAGTTGGACAAGCAGCTATCTTCCAAATTTCTTGACAAAGATTAGTCAGCACTTCTCACACACTGTATCAGTTTTCTGAAACATCAGATCTGACTCGACAGCACTTGGCTGGCTGGCACTCAAGTAGTATTCCATCAAATTTTAGAGCCTTGTTCCTCCCACTGCCTTCAGTGAAACATGAACTTCTTCCTTCATTACCACTGATTCCTGATCATACGCTACTTCCTGAAATGACTGAACACTGACCAATTCTTTTTTGTATATTTACTCTGAGTACTCCTTGCATGTTTTGATGCTTCCTTCATCGTTAATATTTTCCCCGTAGAATCTTTCACTATTGCTACTCTAGGCTAGAATTTTTTCTTCAGTTCTAACAGTTTCAGAAATGTTAAGCATGTTCTTTCCTTCTGGTTTTCAATCTCCAATTCTTTGCATATGTCATTATAATACTTCACTTTGTCTTCTCAAGCCACCTTTTGAAACCCTGTTTCATTTGTTGACTTCATCTTTTTTTCCTTTTACTTCAGCTATTTGATATTCAAGAGCAAATCTCAGAGTCTCTTCCGACATCCCTTTAGTTATTTTCTTTCTCTCCCGCCTTGGTGAAGACCCCTTAGCTTCCTCCCGCGCAGCGTCCTTGCCGTCGTCCCACAGCTCGCGCAGCCCTCAATCATTAGTGCTCAGCACGTCAAATGTGTTTCTGACATGGTCTCCAAATTCAGGAAAGACATATTTCAGATTGTAGTCTGGCTCTCGTGAACTCATTCTAATTTTCTTCAGTTTCAACTTGAACTTACACATGAGTAACGGATAGACTGTTCCACACAATCAGTACCTGGTCTTGCTCTGACTGATGATACCGCACTTTCCCAGTGTCTCTTTCTACAGATGTAGCCAACTTGATTCCTGTGCACTCCATCCAGGGATGGACATGTCTATAGTCACTGTTTATGCTGGTGAAAAAACGCAACTGCAATAAAGAAGTCATTGGTCCTGCAAAATTCTATCACACAACCTCCAGCATCATTTCAATCACCAACATCATGTTTTCTTACTAGCGATCTTTCTTTGTTTTGAACTTTCACATTCTAATCACTAGTAATTATCAATGTACCCTGATTGACTGTTCAATCAATTTCAGACTGCAGAAGTTGATAAAAATCTTCAATGGCTTCATCTTTTGCCTTTGTGGTTGATGTGTAAATGTGAATAATGCCATAGTAACTGCTCTTCCTTGTAGGGGTATGGACATTATCCTATCAGTGACAGCATCGCACTTCATTCAGGGACTATAGTTAACAGTATCGTAAAAATAATTTTTTTCATTTAGATGTTGGTTTTGCTAACTGCCTTATAGTTATACATCATGTTACAATTACAGGAAGCCTGGTTAAGAATGGCACAATGGTTAAGAATTTGGCTGCTAACCAAAAGGTTGGTGGCTCGAATCCACCAGTAAGAAATCCTGTAGGGCAGTTCTACTCTGTCTTATAGGGTTGCAACAAATCAGAATCTAATCAATAACAATGGCAACTGTTTCTTTCAGGTTTTTGTTTTTGTTTTTGTTTTTTAGGTTAAGAATACATAGGAATTCTTGGCTACGGTTTTGTAGCTTTTCTGTAAGTCTAAACTTAAATGAACAGAAATGAGTATATGCTTTCTAAAAAGGTTAGGCAAGCAGTTCTGAAATGGTATCTTCAATAATGATCACTGACCTGTTGTTATTAATGATCACTTCCCTTTCCATATATCTCCCTAGGAACTGAGTGCTGTATCACTTTTTAATAAAGACATTTTGAACCACATATTTATTTCTTTCTTATTGATTCATGTGTCTATTTATTTGCCACACAACTCAAATACGAAGGTTTGAGAAACAGTCCTTTTCACTTATCACTGTTTTCAGTTCCTTTCATTAAAACATAATTTTTCACTGTAGCAAGTTAGTGGCAAAACCTCAACTACTGCATGAGACCACAATTACCAGAATTCAAGAAAAGGTTTGAACACAGAAGGAAACATTCTTTGATGGTTACAACAGCAAACAGGGAGGGAGATGGGGATTCAATAACTAGATGGTAGACGAGTATTACCTTAGGTGAAGGCAAGGACAACACACAATATAAGGAAATTGGTACAACTATACTAAACCTAAAGCTAAGAAATTTGCTGAATACAATGAAAATACTTTGAGGACACCGCAGCAGGGTCAGGGGTCTACGGATCATGGTTTCAGGAAACATTTGTCAACTGGAGTAACAAAGTTTACTAAGAAACTGTTTTAGTCAGCTAGGACTACTGTAACAGAAATACCACCAAGGGGATGGCTTTAACAAAGGAAGGTTTATTCTTACACAGTCCAGTAGGCTACAAGTCCAAACTCAGGATGTCCACTCCAGGGGAAGGCTTTCCCCTTTGTCAGCTCTGGAGGAAAGTCTGGTGTTACATCAGTCTTTGTCCAGGGAGCCTCTTGGCGCAAGAGCCTTAGAACTGAAGGACATGCTCTTCTCCCGGTGCTGCTTTCTTGATGGTACGAGGTTCCCAATTCTCTGCCTGCCTCTCTGTCCTATTATCTGTCGTAGGATGAAAGGATTAAGGGTGGGGCAAGCCATATCCCAGGGAAACTCCCTTCATAGTGGAGCAGGAAGCTAATCCCATGAAGGGATTTACAGCCCCACCCTAATCCTTTAACATGTAATTTAGGAAAATCGCAAAATGGAGGACAGTCACAAGATACTGGGAATCGTGGTCCAGCCACATGGTTATACATGTTTTGGGGGGACACAATTCAATCCATGACATCCCACCCTTTGTTACCCAAAAAATCACATCATTGAAACATGTCACACATTCATCCCATATGACAGAAGTACAACTTAAACCAGTTTCAAGTTCAAAATACAAAAACTCTTCTACATCTGTGAAACCTAGAAAGTAAACTGTCTGTTTCTAAAGGTACAGTGGCAGAACAGGCACAAGTCAGACATTCCATTGTAAACAGGAGAAATTGCAGGGAAAGAAGGCATTAACAGGCAACAAGTGAGTCAGCAGAACACATTACATTAGCCCTCAAAGCTCGGGAAATAATCTTCCACTTTCTGAGACATTTTTACACAATGGCCCTGCCTTCCAGTTTGTAGGTACTGGCCACACTCTCTGGTTCCTGAGTGGAAACCCCTGGCCCTGTGCTACAACTCTGCCTTCAAGGTCCACTTGGACAGAAACCCTGCCCCATCGGCTTTAGGAGCACCTTAAGCCCAGCTGAGTGGCAATTCCACCCTTACAAACACAGGACACCACAGTTCCACCCTTTCAAACCCATGAAGTCATGGCCATACCTTTGAGACTGAGGCAGCTCAGCTTCTCACACAGTTTGTCTCTTCAGCTTCTGCCTCCTATGGCCGCACGGCCCGGGCCTCAAGCACACAATCTGCCCTGCCAGGCAAGTGCTCCAACACTCTGTAGTTCCACTGACTTAAGTGCCCAGAGGCACCCCACTCTTGCTAGAAAGCATCCTGTCCAAAGGCACTCAGCTCTCTCACTCTGTGGGTCAGCAAGACCAGTTCCAAAGATTTAAGAGCCCAGAGGCACCCCATTCCATGAGGAAAAGTCTGTGCGCAGGCACTTGGCTCTCTCGCTCCACGGGTCGACTCCAGTGCTGCCTCTGGTTCTGCTGCTGCCACTGCTGCTGCTGGTCCCCCGTTGTTTCTGACCATCTGCGCCTTCTTCCTCGTTCCTTCTGAATCTTCTATCCATTCGCAGTTTGAAAATGGCTTCCACATTTTAGGTCCTGTGTTCATAAGGGTGGAATTGCCACTCAGTTGGGCTTAGGGTACTCCTAAAGCTGATGGGGCAGAGTTTCTGTCCAAGGGGGCCTAGAAGGCAGAGCTGTACCACAGGGCCAGGGATCTCCACTAAGAACCCAGAGACTGTGGCCAATACCTAGAGTCTGGAGGGCAAGGTCATTGTGTAGAATGTCTCAGAAAACGTAGGAGTATTTCCAAAGCTTTGACAGCTAAGGTAATGTGTTCTGCTCACTCACTTGTTGCCTGTTAATGTCTTTTTTCCCTGCAATTTCTCCTAGTTACAATGGAATGTCTGACTTGTGCCTGTTCTGCCACTGTACCTTTAGAAGCAGACAGTTTACCTTCTAGGTTTCACAGATGTAGAAGAGTTTTTGTTTTTTGGACTTCAAACTGATTTAAGATTTCTGTCATATGGGATGGACATGATTTTGCTACGATGAGATAAATGTGTTACATGTCTCTATGATGTGATTTTGGGGTGCCAAAGGGTGGGATGTCATGGACTGAATTGTGTCCCCCGAAAAGTATGTGCAGCCATGGGGCTGAGTCATGATTCCCAGTATCTTGTGACTGTCCTCCATTCTGCGATTTTCCTAAGCTGTATTTTTAAAGGATTAGGTTGGGCTATACATCCCTTCATGGGATTACCTCCCTGCTCCACTGTAAAGGGAGTTTCCCTGGAATATGGCTTGCCCCACCCTTAATCCTTTTGTCCTACAGGAGATAAAAGGACAGAGAGGCAGTCAGAAAATTGGGAACCTCGTACCATCAAGAAAACAGCACCGGGAGAAGAGCATGTCCTTCATTCAGTTCTGAGGCTCCTGTGCCAAGAGGTTCCTGTACCAAGAGGCTCCCTGGACAAAGCCGGATGCAATACCAGACTTTCCTCCAGAGCCGACAACGGGGAAAGCCTTCCCCTGGAGCTGACATCCTGAGTTTGGACTTGTAGCCTACCAGACTGTGTAAGAATAAACCTTCCTTTGTTAAAGCCATCCCCTCTGTGGTATTTCTGTTAGAGCAGCCCTAGCTGCCTAAGACAGAAACTGCTCTGAAAGCCATTTTGTTGAGTGGCATATCAGGTCTGAAGAGCTACCAAATGGCCAATGAAGATGAAATGGCCATCTAAAATGAATGAATTGATCCCAACATACTTGGAGCAAAGGAGAATAAAGAACACCAAAGACATAAAGAAAACATGAGCCCGAGACAGAAAGGGCCACATATACCAGAGACTCCATCAGCTTGAGACCGAAAGAACTAGATGGTGCCCAGATGCCACCAAAGACCACCTTAACAAAGAACACAACAGAGTCCCTGACGGGGCAGGAGAAAAGAAGATTGCAGAGCTCAAATTCCAGAAAAAAAAAAACAGACCTAATGGTCTGGGACTGGGGGGACCCTAGAAGACAAGGTCCCCAGAATCTGTGGTAGCCCAGAACTGAAACCACTCCCAAAGCCAATTGTTCAGACTAAGATTAGACTAGACTATGAGACAGAAAATGTTATCTGTGAAGAGAATGCCTCTTACCTCAAGTAGATACCTGAGAATAAAGGGACAGCTCCTGTCCAGAGGCAACGTAAGAAGGTAAAAAAGGAAAGGAACTGGTAGAATGGACACAGAAATACAGAGCACATAACGATGGGTCACATAACGATGTGTGTATAAATTTTTGCATGAGAAATTAATGTAAACCACAATTTAAAAAAAATCAAAAACACAGATTTTCACTATTCAAAGTTTCACCACAAGAATTTTATTCTTAATGCAAAATTTACCCAATGTACTTCCAAGCTAAAAGTAAATCTAGAGAATTCCAGACTGACAAAGGGGTTATTAGGTGGGAGGGAACACTTTAGGAGTCTAACCCAATTATTGTTAACTGCTATCAAGATGCTTTAGGCCTGTAAAAAGCTGAACTGGCAAATGCTGCATGACACACATATTTACAATTGACAAAAAAAGAAAAAAAAAAACAAAAGAGAGAAAAAGTAGTTGCTGAGGCTACTTATGTTCAACCAAATTCATGGGATTAGGTTCCCCGGCTTCAGGCAACATCCCAGTTAAATGGCCCAATAATGTGTTTAATGCTTCTCTTCCACCCCTAGTTCGTTGCATGGTGCCTGAGGTCTTAGAAGCTTCTCAGTGGCCACCCAATGCACAATAATTTATCTCTCTTCTCCCACAGCAAGAGAGGAAAATGGAAAGTCAGGAACAGGAGAGAAGAAAGGAAACGTGCTAAGTAGCCGCAATGAACAGCTACTTCTTCTGTCGTGAAACTATAAAAAACTAGAAGGTACTCAGTTACCATTACCGAACATTTTGATCAAAGAGTCTACAGAAAAGTCTTGATAACAATGGGAAAGTAGAGAACACAACTGCAAATTCTCAAGGAATACAGACTTTCTGGAGATATACAGGCTAAATGAACTCCCAAAACTACTACTATTCTGAGATCATCTTAAATCTTAAATCAACACTATCCCCTGTAGGCTTCTTAAAACCTAACAATAGTACAGCTTCACCAGTAAAAAATGTATGACTTGAACACCATGTTCTTTTCAGAACTATCTATACGGGACCAAATTAAAAACAGCAACTGGAAAGATTAGACAGAAACTTGGGGGGGGGGGGGGCAGCAAGTTTATGTTAATGAGACAGAAACAATTCAGAAAAGGAGGGGAAGAATGGTTGTACCACTTGGTAATGTAATCAGTATCAACAAATTGTACATGCAGAAACTCCTGAATTGGTGTTATGTTTTGCATGAATATTCTCAACAAAAAATTATTAAAAAAACAAACTCTATAGTCTAACTCTTGTAACACTACCTAACCAAGATCCATAATCTTAAATAATTAAAATAAAAGTTACATTTTATCAAAGTGAATTAGCATAGGTTCCTACTCAGATGAAAATTTGTAACTAAATAATCACGCAGGTTAAAATTTTTTAACTAAAAAAACAAAGATGTTCTCAAAATAATTTTCTTGAGTAATTACATGGATCACTATTTCTTCCAAAATACACTAAAAAATTAAAGATCAACTCACATGCATATAGGAAACTACGATACAACTAAAATGAATGAATCAAATATGAAACCCCTTCCAATTCCATCTGGCAGTTGAGCTCCCTCTACTGCAAGTGTGTATTATATTTATGCAACTTAAGACAGCAGTTTGATGCCTCTTAATAAAGTCTAACAATCTCTAATAAGAGCTGGATGTAAAACATTCTACTGCTTTGACAAAATGTACATATTTTTATGAAGTATTTTTCTCTTACAAATCAGTAAAGCTTATTTTAAAGATGAATTCACACACTTAGAATGCCAGGCAAGTGCCATCAAGTCGGATCCGACTCACGGCGACCCTAGGGGTCAGGGTAGAACAGCTCTTATAAAAAGTATGTCACAAGGATCTCAATGGGAAATAAAAGTGAAAAAATAATGACACATTCTGATCAGTCTGACTTACAGAGAATTCTCAATAAGCATACATACCAGACTGTAGAAAGAAAAAAAAAATCAAAGAAAAGCAACCTCCAGTCACCAAACAGTGGTCGACTAAATTATCTGTATATTTGGATTTGAGAAGGCCTGTCCAAATAAACACCAAAATACAGGGCCAAACACTGGCAGATTTTACAAGAAGAAAAAGAAAGATACTGTGAAAGACACTACAAAGTAAAATGACAAATGGAAGATATTTTTCAATCTTGCAACACACATTATAAATTGTGGTTCGACAAAAAAATTACGTAAGTCCTAATCCCTGTATCTGTGAATATGACCCTATTTAGAAACAGAGGTTTTCTTCTGTTATGTTCATTAAGTCTTACCAGAGTAGAGTGGGTTCTAAATTTAATTCCGTCTCAGTCCAAGCCAAGCGCCGTAGTGTCTTATAAAAAAAGAAAACAGACATGGAGACACACAGCGAGAAGAGACAACGTGAGGGTCTGTCCTCAAGGCCAGAAAGGCCAACACATGCCCGGGTCTAAAGTGCTACCTGTGACTGCTAACCAAAAGGTCAACAATCTGAATTAATCAAATGCTCCTTGGAAACTCTGTGGCTCAGTGTCACTCCATCCTATGGGGTTACCATCAGTTACAATCAACTGCATGGCAGTTTTTTTCCCTCAATAAAGCTAAATGGGGCTAAAAAGGACCTCGCCCAGAGCCAAAACACACAGCACGGCCCCGCCTACCACCTGAATTCAGTCTTCTCCACTCCAAAACTGTGAGATACTAAATTTCAGATCTCTAAAGCCACCCACCTGTGGTATTTTTGTTGCAATAGCACTAGGAATGGATGACAACACAAAAAAAAGAGCTCATACACATAATAAGAATTCTACAAATCAGTAAGAAATCAATGAACACCCCATATACGGAAAAACTAAATACAGAACTCATATAAGACATACAAAATATATCTTCACGAGATTTTTTAATTAATCGGGAATTTTTTTAAACAGTAAAACCTAGTTTCCAGGATTTATAAACTAATATATTAAGACACCCACACAGGCCCCTTGCTATATAATACTGAGACAGAAAAAAAATTATCTTCACTGTCCATGCATAAAAAAGTACATTAAAAAAAAAAAGATGAAGTAAATCTCTATGTACTGACATAAAAGTTACCAAAAAAAGGTAATTTGGGAAAAGTATTTTTAACAGTATGATGCCATTTGTGTAAAAAGGCATAAATATATATGTGTGTGTATATGTACTGTTAGCCATTGCTGAGTCCATTCCAACTAACATGAACCCAGTGTGTACAGAGTAACACCGCTCCACAGAGGTTTTCATGGCTGTGACCTTTAGGAAGATCACCAGGCCTGTCTGGATGGGTATGAACCACTAACCTTCGCGTTAGTAGTCTAGTGCTTAACCATCTGCATAACCACATGCATTCATATTAACATGTTACTCATAGGTGTATAAATAAAGGGCCTCTTAATAAGGATGTCTTATTTTTGATAGCTCACAGTGATATCTGTGAAGTTTCAGCAGCCATATTTATCATTTTTTCATGAGTCTTCATAAACAGTCATCAAAGGTTACATAACTCCACATGTCAAAATTACTAGTTTATTATCAAAATGGGTGTTTTAATTGCCAAATACTCCATGTTTTACATGAAATTCTGATGCATAATCTGTTCCACCAAGAGAATTCAACATTTAATCAAAAACATCTAGGAGATGGACAGATACTTCACTAAAGAGGACATCCAGGCAGCCAAAAGACACATGACAAAATCCTCATGATCATTAGCTATCCAAGAAATCCAAATCAAAACTACAATGAGATACCATCTCATTCCAACAAGGCTGGCTATGATCCAAAAGACACAAAACAACAAATGCTGGAGAGGCTGTGGAGAAACTGGAACTCTCCTACATTGCTAGTGGGGTTGCAAAATGGCACAATGTCTTTGGAAAGCAATCTGGTGCTTCCTTAAAAAGCTGGAAATAGATATACTGTTTGAGCCAATAATCTCACTGCTTGGAATATATCCTATAAAATCAAGAGCATTCACCCAAACAGATACTTTCACACGTTTATTGCAGCACAGGCCACAACAGCAAAAAGATGGAATCAACCCAGATGCCCAACAACAGAGGAATGGATATGTAAACTATGGTACATACACTCAATGGAACACTATGCAATGATAAAGAACAATGATGATTTTAGGAAGCATCTTGTAACTTGGTTTCAATTAGAAGACATTATGTTAAGTGAAATCAGTCAGAGGTACAAGGGCTGTATGAGAGTACAATACTGTATGAGATGCTTACTATAAGGACTTAAAAACAGACGCATGTACAGAAGAAAAGACTCTGACGGTTGCAAGGGAGGGGAAGGAGGGAAAGAGAGGGCTGGTTACAGATTACATAGTTGATAGAAATTTGGTTGGGTGAAATCAATGACAGTACACATTAGAAAGAAGGCCAATTTAACTGGACTTCAATATAACATGAATACTCTTCCAATCTTAACCCAATATTGCAAGGACAGAGTAGAAGGGACAGAAGTCCGGGGACCACACTCTCATGGGACATGAAGGCCAACTGGCATAACCAGTGTGTTGCTAAGAGAGTCTTCTGCACCGCATATTGGATCAGTGGTGTCCGGGGTCTTAAAAGCTAGCAAGCTGCCATCTGAAGTACACCAAATGGTCCCACCTCAGCAGGAACAGACGATCACCAAGGACCAAAATGACATGGGGGAAAGAGAACCCAGAAGACAGAAAGACCCATGTGAATGGGATGACTACATCAACATGCGATCAGAAGAACCAGATGGTGCCTGGCCACCACCAGTGACAGCCATGATGGGGCTCACAAAGTTAAGTTTCAGTGGAAACACAAGAATAAAAAAGGGTGCACCCTGAGAACTCCACTAGAAGACTGAAATTGATGGTCCAAAGGCCTTGGGGCTCCCCAGGGAGCATGGCTCTTAGTCCTGATGCTGCTCCTGATCACAAATCATTACAGAGGTCAACTCCTTGGACAGGAATAGACTGGACTCGGCGACAAAGAGTGACCATATTGTGTATGCACCTTATGGTTCGATGTATCTATAGGATGTCGTCCAACTGGCCTCTTACTAGAAGGGAGTGGAGAGGGTGGAGAAGAGGGGACCGGAGATTGTTCAGACAATATGACATGTACAGAACAGAAAGGAGGAGTGCGCTGTCACTGGGCAAGGAGAGTAGTAGGAGCTGCACATAGGTGGGCACGCAAATTTAAACTGGATTGTACACTTTCACTCAATCACAATAAATAAATAAAATACATAAAAAAAAGGAAATCCAACTGAAAACTACAATGAGATACCATCTCAGGCAAACAAGGTTGGCCATGACCCAAAAAATGCTGGAGAGGCTGTGGAGACACTGGAACTCTCCAACTTTGTCAGTGGGATTGCAAGATGGTACATGCCCTTTAGAAAGCAATCTGGCACTTCCTTAAAAAGCTGGAAATAGATATACCATTTGATCCAGTAATCTCACTGCTTCAAATATATCCTACAGAATCAAGGGCAGTGACACAAACAGATACATCCACACGAACATTTACTGCAGCAGTGCACAACAGCAAAAACATGGAATCAACCCAGATGCCCAACAACAGATGAACAAATAAACAAACTGTAGTATATATACTCAATGGAACACTATAGAATGATAAATAACTATGATTGTTAGGAAGGATCTCATAACCTGGTTTCAATTGGAGGACATTACATTGAGTGAAATCACTCAGCATCACAAGGACAAACACTGTATTAGACCCTGTCATGGACTGAATTGTATCCCACCAAAAATACGTGTAGCCATGTGGCTGGGTCATGATTCCCTGTAGTCTATGATTATCCCCCATTTTGTGCTTTTACTGTGCTGTATGTTAAAGAATTAGGGTGGGACTGTAACTCCGTTCATAGGATCACCTCCCTGCTCCACTGTAAAGGGAGTTTCCCTGGAGAACATGGCTTGTACCACCCTTAATCCTTTCATCCTGTAAGAGATAAAAAGAAGGGGAAGAAGGCAGAAAACCTGGAACCTCACACCATCAAGAAAGCAGCACCAGGAGAAGAGTGAGTCCTTCAGGCCTGAGGTTCCTGTGCCAAGACACTCCCTGGACAAAGACAGACGCAATACCGGACTTTCCTCCAGAGCTGACAAGGGGTAAAGCCTTCCCCTGGAGCAGACATTCTGAATTTGGACTTGTAGCCTACCAGACTGTGTACAAATAAACCTTCCTTTGTTAACAGCCATCCACTCTGTGGTATTTCTGTTACAGCAGCACTAGCAGACTAAAACAGAGCCCTACAATAAGAAGTTAAATATAGACTAACGTACAGAAGAAAAGACTCTTTGACGTGAGCAAGGGAGAAGAGGGAGGGAGGCAGAGGGCTGGTTATACATTAGACAGTTGACAGAAATTTGGTTGTGACAATAGTGACAGCACAAATTAGACAGAAGATCAACTTAGCTGGACTTCAACATAAACTGAAAACTCTTCTCATCTTAGCAGGGGCAGGAGTCCGGACATCAAGGACAAGTATGGCATAACTAGCTTATTGCTAAGAGTCTTCTGCACCTCATACTGGTGAGTGGCGTCTGAGGTCTGAAAAGCTAGCAAGCTGCCATTTGACGTATACCAAATGGTCACAACTCAGGTGGAATCGATGACCATCAAGGGCAACAAAGACATGAGGGAAAAAGAGCCCAGACGACAGAAGGACCCAAGTGAATGGGTGCCTGTATCATCATGCAACCAAAAGAACCAATGGCGCCCTGCCACCACCAGCGCCTGATGTGATGGGGCACACAATGCCCAGTCCCAGTGGCAACACAAGAAAAAGAGGGGAGCGCATCAAGAACTCCACAAAAAGACTGCAAATGATGGACCGAAGGCCTGGAGGTTCCCTGGGAGCACGGCCCCTTGACCTGCTGCTAGCCCTGACCAGCAATCATTACGGGGCCAATTCTTCCAACAAGAATGGACTGGACTCAGGGACACAGTGTGACCATATTGTGTGTGCTCTTTATGGTTCTATGCATCCATAGGATGCTGTCCTACTGATCTCTTACTAGAGGGGAAAAGAGAGGGTGGAGAAGAAGGGACATGAGATTGTTAAGAGGACATGGTATGTACAGAATGGGAAGGAGGAGTGTGCTCTCACTAGGCAAGGAGAGCAGAAGCTGCAGATACGTGGGCGTGCAAATTTAACTTGCAGAGTATACTTCTGCTCAATCATAATTAAAAAAGAATCTGAGACAATGGGGCCTGCTGCCAATCACACAACGCCTGGTGTGGCAACAAACCACTCATTCCAGTGAAAACGTCACCATCACTCTTCAGAGTGTATGCGAGGATCCATCCCAACCAATTTCTCGACAAGCACAAGAACTGGGCCTTTCATCGACCACAATTTCACAGATTTTGCAACTGGACTTGAAGTTTTTATAAAATTTTTTAACTTAAGAACTGAAGTCCAGTGACCACAGACTGCACTGTACATTTGCTGACTGAGCTCTAACTGGAAGCTGATCTTGCTTTTGGCTGAAAAATCATCTTCTGCAACAAGGCTCATTTTTTGGATGAATGGTTTTGCTAGCAAACAAAACGGTCACATCTGCAATGAGAATCCAATGGAGATTCAAGTGTCCACTTCATTCCAGGAAAGTTACTGTTCAGTGTGGATTTTTATCCAGTGGAATCACTTGCCCTTATTTTTTCCACGACAAACAAGGAAAGGCTGTGACTGCCAGTGGCAAAACATAGTGGGCTATGATAAATGATTATTGTTGGCTCCACTGGACGGTGTCACGTTGGCCATTTACCTGAAGTTCCTTTCCACACACGATGTCATCAAATGTGCTTCAAAATAATAAAACAATTAGCCAAAACCCAAAAAACACAAAACAACAAATGCTGGAGAAGCTGTTGAGAGACTGGAACTTTCCTACACAGCTGGCAGGAATGCAAAAGGGTACAACCTCTTTTGAAAGCAATTTGGCACTTCTTAAGAACGCTGGAAATAGATATACCATTTGATTCAGTAATCTCACTGCTCACAGTATATCTTACAGAAACAAAGGCCGTCACACAGACATTGCACACGAATGTTTACTGCAGCCCAGTCCACAATAACAAAAAGATGGAATCAACCCAGGCGCCCATCAACAGATGAACGGATCAACAAACCATGACACATATACTCAGTGGAACACCATGCAATGACAAAGAACAATGATGATTTCAGGAAGCATCTCCTAACCTGGTTTCAACTGGAAGACACCATGCGGAGTGAAATCAGTGAGCAGCAAAAGGACAAATGGTGTATCAGACCCCTGCTACAAGGACTAAAAAATAGACTTCCATACAGAAGAAAAGACTCTTTGATGGCTACAAGGCTGGAGAATGACAGAGTGGGTTGGTCAGCGATTACACAGTTGATAGAAATTTGTTTAGGTGAAAGCAGTAACAGCATACAGTAGAAAGTAGAATCAATTTAACTGGACTTCACCATAAACTAAAAATTCTTCTAATCTCAACTCAACATTGCATGGAAAGAGGAGCAGGGGTGGGGGGTCTTGAGACCATGCTCTCAGGGGACATCAAGGCCAACTGGCATAACCAGCCTATTGCTAAAAGAGTCTTCTGTATCCCATACTGGTGAGTGGTGTCTGGGGTTTGAAAAGCTAGCAAGCTGCCATCTGAGGTACAGCAAATGGTCCC
Organism: Heterohyrax brucei; assembly: GCA_028571685.1. Classification (NCBI taxonomy): domain Eukaryota; kingdom Metazoa; phylum Chordata; class Mammalia; order Hyracoidea; family Procaviidae; genus Heterohyrax; species Heterohyrax brucei. Next base: position 134,899,948 of record CM053148.1, on the reverse strand, counting down.
AACTCATCTGGAACAGACGGTCACTGAGAACAAGGACACAATGAAAAAAGAACTCAGGAGACAGAAGAACCCATGCAAATGGGAGACGGTATCAATCCGTCACCAGAAGACTCATGTGGTGCCCGGCCGCCCCCAAAGACAGCCCTGGCGGGGCACACAGTGTTAGTCCCTGTGGCAGCATGAGAACAAGAGGGGGGCAGCTCAACAGCTCTGCTAGAAGACCACAACTGATGGTTTCCCTGGGAAAAGGGAGATTCCCTGGGAAAATGGCCCCTTCACCTGCTGTTGCCCCCGTCCAGAAAACACTGCTGACCACACAGTGTGTGTACCTTATGGTTCCACGCATTTATAGGCTGCTGTCCTGCTGGTCTCTTTCTAGGTGGGAGAAAAGAGGGTGCATGGGAGGGAACAGGAGCTTGTTAAGAGGGTACGAGCACAGAATGAAAGCGAGGACAGTGCAGTCACTGGGCAAGGAGAACAGAAGGAGCTGCAGACAGGCAGGCACGAAAAATTAATTTGGATTGTACGCTGTCACTTAACCACAATAAAACTTACTCGAGTTCAAACACAGACACCCTTAGTGGAGGACCCTTTATATATATACACACACACACATATACATATACATGCATATAAAAGCAAATTATTAACAGTGTTATTACACAATGGAACTCATGAGTGACTTATCTACTAAAGTATTTTACAACATAATTGTAACAAGTGGCATTTTAAAATAGTACTTCAAAAATAAAAAATCTATAGCAAAACAATTCCATATAGGAAATAACAAAAGCTCTCACTAAAGTCTGTCATACATGTTTTACACATGTTCTTTTACTTACTTCTCCAGCATACCCAGGTCTTATTATGTCATATTACAGACAAGGTATAATGAAGTTAAGCCCATTTACCCAGGATCATACAGCTACAATTGAAACTTGTACTAAATAGGTTAGCATGTTCATCACAACACATGTTCATCCCAAGAGTAAAGAGTTAATAAATGTTGTTTCAAAAATATTACCGGAGTAATAAAAGCTTAATAATTAAGGGTGGAAATGTGGATGCTGTCAAGTTGATTCTGACTCACAGTGACCCTACAGGACAGAAAAGAACTGCCCCACAGGATTTCCAAGGAAGGCCTGGTGGACTCCAACTGTCTGTCTTTTGGTGAGGAGCCCAATGAACAGCAATATGTTAAAAAGGAAGTCCTGGTGGCACGACACCTAAGGGCCACCCGCTAACCTGAGAAACCGGTGGGTCTGCACTGCCCGGAGGCTCTGTGAGAAAAGACCTGGCAACCTGTAAAGGTTAAAACCAAAAACACCACATCTACTGCTGTCAAGTGGATTCCATCTCATAATGACCCTATAAGACAGAACAGAGACGCCCCAAAGGGTTCCAAGGTTCCAAAGAGCAGCTGGTTGGTGGCTGCAAACTGGCAACCTTTTGGTTAACAGCGGAGGTCTTAACCATTACATCACAGTGGCTTCCCTCTAAAGATCACAGCTTAGCCTGTCTACCACCAAGTGGGGCCACTATGAGTTGAAACAGATTAAACAACACCTAACTACAATGTTATTTGTTTTATCCAGATGACAGTTTTACCCAGGATAAAACAAATATGCTCCTACCAAGAGACCATTTTAACCTTTTCTGTTCATCTCTACTGTTATCTATCACTCTTTGATGTTTAGTATAAAGCACCAGATTTTTTTCATGTGTTTTATTTTTTTCCTCTATAGAATTCTATTCAGGTTGTTGTTACTATCAGTAATAGTTTTGAACACTAAAGTTGTCTTAAGTTGTTCAGGCATAATTGCTAAAGCACAACTTTTAGTCTTTTGTATAATATTCCTCAATCTGTATCATCAAGGGCACAAATGCTAGATTTCAATAGAACCATCCTCAGTTTCCACAGTCATAGCCTTCATTTTTCAAACCACCAATTTCAAAAGTTGCCATCTGGCTTTCGTATCCTCCTAATAAGAGTTGTCACATTTATTAAATTCTATATAATAACAATCATGTCAAAGTATGTGTCACCTTTCCAAAGGATCTAAGAACACCGGTGGTACAATGGTTACAGTATTCAGCTGCTAACTAAAAGGTTGATAATTTGAAGCTACCAGCCATTGTGAAGTAGAAAGATGTAACAGTCTGCTTCTATAAAGATGGACAACTTTGGAAATTCTACTAGACAGTTATACTCTGTCCTATAGGGTCATTACGAGGTATGGCAGTGATTTTGCTGGCCTGGTCTCAAAATATCTAAATTTTTATTCACTCTTCCTGATTTTGAGATGGGCAGGCTAAGAGGAGGTTGGATACAACAGAAGTCCCATTCTAAGCCTACCCTGTGTTCATCCTATATTGATTTCAGCTCCACTGGGGCAGATCTACTGAAGTGACAGCCATACTTGATGTCTATTTTCATGGACACTCCGGATTCTGCTCAGAACAAATTCACCTTAAGAGAAGTGAGAAATAAAGCTTGGTTTGAAGACAGTATGAGTTGCCATCAAGTCAATGCCAACTGACAGCGACCCAGTATGTATCTGAATATAACTGCGCTCCACAGGATTTTCAGTGGTTGATTTTTTCAGAAGCAGGTCACCTGTCTTCCTTCCTACGCACTCTGGTGAATTCAAACCTCCAGTGTTTCAGTTAGCGGCTGAGTCTATTAGCCATCTGTACCACCCACAGGCTCCAAGGAGAGCAATATTCCTTTTTAAACCAAATGGTGATGCTAATCGTCTGTGAAAATGCCTTGGCACCACTGGGAACGGCAACAGCAGCAGCCATGATTTCACGGTCAGACATCAACAGCCTCAGCACAAGCAGATCCAGCACCATTAACTACGGTGAAAGCCTTTCATCACACTTTTGATAGCAGTAGCAACAAGAGACATAAATAATGACTATCATACATAAATTATCTATTACGTTCCAAGCATTAAGAACTTTACATGTCTCCTTAAAACTGTAAATGGTACTATGGAGTGTGTATTATTATGCTAGATTTAAAGATAAGTAACTTGTGCAATGTAAGTCAGCATGTGAGAAGTAAGCTTAAGATGTGAACACAGGTGTCTGACTCCAAAGTTTATGCTTCCTCCAAATGTAAAGTTCAAAACAAACTTCCACCAACAGAATGAATTTTCAAGGCCCACATCAAATGTCCCCTAAAAATTTCAGGAACTATTTGGAAATGACATGAGAGCTAGAAATCCCAAAGAATATATCTGAGGAATGGCCAGAAATTTTATATCGCTCTTATTAAGCTTTAGCTCAGACTGGTATAAAGTATGAAAAATGCAGGCCATTCATTATTTTCAAAGAATCTTTAAAACAATGCTATTTCCCACAACAGCATGAATGTACTTTAATGGCACTTGACTTCCCCAGCAACGGTACATCATCGTAAGTTACTTTTCTAATATTAAGTATCTTCAGTGATATTTTCATTTGTATGATACTGTTTGGATACAAGGAATTCTCATATTCACGACACAAAGAGATAAACTAAAGAACAAGGTTAGATGACACGAACATTAACCCAAATGCACAACATTCATTATGTACTGAGCTACGCACTGAGTATAAAGGCAAACGACACATGACACCCCTCCTTAGGGGATTCATGGCTAGTAAAAAGTAAAAGTAATAATAATCAGGGTCTAGCAGAGTTCACAAAAACAAACACCTGCAGTACAATATGGTAAATACATTTCTGATATATCCAACTTTACATGAACTTTAATAACTAGATAATGCCACTGAAACTCTCATTTTCTTCAGCAAATTTATGAAACAATCTAATAAAAGCATAAAGTTAAAACTGTCAATAATACCCAAAGAAAAACAAACCCAAGTGAAAACATGAAATATGTGCCAACAGAAGAAAAATCCAGAACTTCTTAAGAAACAGACTTTATAAAAATAAAATGTGTTAGAAGTGTAAGAAATTAGTTTTAAAAAAACTGCAATTAAGTCTACTGTGACTCAGAGCAAGCCTACAGGATAGAGGAGAACTGCTCCATGTGGTTTCCAAGGAACACTTGGTGAATCTGAACAGCCTATGTTTCTGTTAGCAATCGTAACTCTTAACCACTATGGCACCAGGTTTTCCAAGAAACTAGTAAGAGATCTTTAAAAACAAATTATGAATATTTTTCAATGTAACTAGGCTTATGAGAGAAAAACAAACCAGAACATGCCTTTGGATGGTTGTGGGGGAGGGGTTGAAGATAAATTTTCCACTCAGATCCAAACTCTTTATGCTACAGATTCAAAATAGAAAAACGAAAAGAGAAGCTTCAGGAGTTCATGTGAAACGAACGTTAAATTAGTTAGGAGATCCAGTGATATTACAACTAACCATCCCCTAACTTGTTTCCACAGATTCCTGCTTGATTACTGATCACTTCTGTTGTTCACATGGGCCTCTCCTAGAGTTTAAAACAAAGATAACCTTGACTTACGCGTACCTCTTACCAATACAGCAGGCTGTGTTTGTTAACAGAATTCAGCTCTATCAACCCACGTGAGGAATGCACTCAGTCACCTACTCAATAACTATTTAGTGAGTCTTTTCAGACACGGTTTTAGAATGTGGAGGGAAAGCAGTGAGCAAGACAAGACGGATGCTTAGATAAAGAGACGGACGAACAGACGGCTGGACAAGGCGGAGAAGACGGTACAAATACATCAACAGGTGTCAGGAGTATGGACTTCAACTACACCAGGTTAAGAAACTGGAAGATCGAAATAGATAACTAAATTTTCATTCAGAGTCTGAATCCATTTTCCCAAAATGTAACTAGTACTTTTTGAAACTGTTATTAGTGGTGGACCACTGGTAATGACAGCCACGCCAGCCAACAGAGCAGACAAGCCACAGCAGCCATCACAGCACATTTACCTCACATTTATCAGCAACATTATCTATGAGGAAATAATGGGGAGGGCTCACAAGAGTTTAAGCGTAATATCTATTTTGAGTAAAGTTATCACTAAACATACCTTTCAGATAAATAACAGCTCTTGGGAAGATTTACATTTTGACAAGATTCTAGGTTGCCATCAGGTGATGAAGAAAGCTGCTCTGATTGCAAGTTGTCTGTATCCCCCAAACTGGCCTCAGTTACAGGTAGGGTCTGTATGTATTTTCTTCCTAACTCCGTTCCCAGGACATTCGTCAATAAAACTCTGGGTAGCCTGTCACACAGAACAACAAAAACTGTACTATACTGAAGTTTTCAGTGAAAATCATGTAATCTAGGAAGCTGAATTTTCAAACATTGTCTGCTTAGCACAAGCAAGCTACCAGAACTGTAACCATTACAGTTAGATAAACACAAATTGAAAAGGATTAACATACAACTACAATCAAGACTTCAAGTAGCCAGTTTTAAAATTATTCTAATGGACGCTATTGGGGTACGTAATATTTTAATCAAAAAATGTGCTTTTTCATCTCCAGTAGTTGTTCACAAAACAGAGATAAATGCAAGATTGAACTGACCAATTCAAGAAAGCTTTGTTATTCTCATTCAACAGCAAGTTTCTTAACAATTACATACTTACAATTGGATAACAACAAATGCTAAATCCAGCATGAATGGTATCACAGAGATTGTATCTATGATAACAGATTCCTTAAATGAAACAGGACATATACTAAGGCTAGTGTATATAATTTACATAACAGCAATGAGGAATGAGTCAACAAGTTAATGTGCAGAAAATTAAAGCTTATTTTTAAGCTCCAGACCCCCGTACAGTGGCGGGGTGTCTGTCAACTGTACTATATATTCCTGAGATTTTCTTAAATAGAAAAAAGTAATGCAATCTTTTCTTGGTTAACAACAACAAAAAACCTAACCCGTTGTAGTCAGTTGAGATTCATGACAACTCCACGGATTACAGAATAGAACCACTCCGTTGGGTTTTTTTGCTCTAACTGTTACAGGAGCAGACTGGCAGGCCTTTTCTCCACAGCACCAATGGGTAGATTCAAACAGCTTACCTTAGTTTAGTAAAAACTAAACAACAAACCCACCACCAAGTCAATTCCAACTCATAAGGACCCCACCGGGTTTCTGAAGCTGACAATTTCTGTGGAGGTAGACTGTCATATCTTTCTCTCACAGAGTTCATGGTGGTTTTGAACTGCCAACCATTCAGTTAGCAGTTGATCACTTTACAGTCAGTAGTCAAGGGCAAATCATTTATGACACTTTGGCTGGCTGGTTAACCAACTGTTATTACGAACAGTAATTGGTGTATTTTTCCACACAGCAATAATACCTTTAAAGCTGTTATTTGGCATTGAAATAAGTAGCCTAACTCAAACCTATGACTTTTTTGGTTCTTGTTTCTGTATTTTAAGTGTTCCTATTTCCTCTCTACTGCCTGTTAACAGTTTGTCACTAGCAGCACCTTACTGTCTCATTCTGAATAACATACACAACTCAGAAAAGGCATGAGTATTTTTAAGTGAAAAAATGTGAATTTTATTGTTACATTTGTCACAGCACTTACAGGTGCTCTTTATTGTCACTACATAGATGCAGAATTTTTTTTCCATTGGGTTTGAGATAGTTGTGAATCACAAATTTCAAATCTTAATGACAGCTTTAAAATTATTTACTCTTCTCTTTATTTTAAACACAGAAAATCAAAAGCTCAGGAAAGTTAAATATAAGGAGCTGTTCCTGGAAGAACTTGGCCTATTATTTTTGGCTATTAGTTTTGCTCCATTACACTGTCTTCTTAAAACTAGCTTGCCACCCAAATGTTCCAGATAACTGAGCTTTTCCTTAGACTTTAGGAAATCCTAAAAAATTTATTCATTTCTAGTTCTACCACCATAAAAAGGAGTGGCAATGATTAAACAATACATGTGATCTACCTACAAAGGCTGGTACTAAACACAGCTCCCTGAACCTAAGAGTTTATGAGAGAAGAAAGGAAAAGGAAATCCGGCACCTAGTTCACACTCCAATTGTTGAGGGCAGCGACATTTTCTATCTCCCTGCAACATTTAAATCTCTCAGGATCCTACTTATTACTGTCTCCCCTGTATCCTCAATCCCTGACAAACCTCTCCTTGAAGACATTGGATTAAAAGTGGGAATGAGGGCAACACAAAACCAATAAGGGACCTCAGGGTTTCTGTTATCTTACTTGATACCAGGTACTACTATAAAACAAACTGCTGAAGAAAACTGAACTGTGCTTCCCAATATGTTAAGAAAAATACATGAAGAATTACTAGTAGAGAGAATTTCATTCATGTTAGAACCATTTTTTCCAGACAGATATTTTATTATCTATAAATTATTCTTTTTAAGTGTGGCAATACTCTGATAAGACTAAACTGAGAACTCATCTTTAAGAATTAACAATATATTCTCTTTAGGAGCATTTTTAAATGGTGCAAATTGTTTAAACACTCACCTACAAAGGTCCCCTAGGAGGTCCAAGTGGTTTGTGCTCAACTGCTAACCTACAGGTTGCCAATTCAAACCCAAGCAATGATACTGCGAAAGAAACGCCTAACTGCCTCTATTAAGATTACAACCAAGAAAACCTTGTGGTCCAGTTCTACACTGTAACACAGGGGGTCATCATTAGTCATAACCGACTCAACAGCAGATGTGTTTTTGTTTACCACCCCAAAGGCTGGTGGTTTCAATCCACCAGAAGGACACCTCAAAGGAAAGGCCTTGCAGCCTACTTCTGAAAGATTACAGTTATTGAAAACCCTATGTGCAGCTCTGCTCTGAGGCCCATGGAGTCACCATGAGTTGGAGTCAACCCAACAGCACCTGGTTTAGTTTTTACTTTTCTTGGTATCACTACTGAATTCTAAAATGCTGCTCAGGGTAATAAATAAATAAATACTTAGCACCTAAGTAAAACTTTGGGAGCATACAAGGAGACACACCAACGAGATGCCAGCTACCATTTAGTATTTCTGTTACAGTGTTTGTTAGATATTTGAAAGTTTAAATTGTTCAGACCCTAAAAAGACTGTCTCCTGAAAACAGAAGTTAAGAATTCACAGATGAGCCCTGTACAAAATGTTAACGCTAACAGCTGACAAAAAGGCAGCACAAACATCAGCAAGAGGGAATCTGTAAAAGTTGATCATGTTCCTACATGGTTCGATTCTCCAGTGGATTCTGAAGGAAGAGAAAAGAGTAGAAATCAAAAATAATAATGTTGGAGAATAAATGAGACTGTTTAAGTTAAAAATGTTTCCTAAGATAGAAATTTCAAAACTTTTTAATTCAGCCAAAATATCTGAAAAGGAGATTTTATAAACCAAGCTGTACTAGAACCTGTATGCCTAAAGCACCAGAGCCCTCCAGGGCTTTAGAAGGTATCAGAAAGTTCAAAGAATTATCTCAGCATGTCTACTATAGTCTCTTTCAATCAAGGAACACTCTGTTACTATGTGACAAACATCACAGTGGAAACACTGAAAAGCAAGCAGAACTTTAAGGATACATTTATTCATACAGTACCATGAAATTTTAGAACGAGAAGGGATTAAAAATAAACTCCAATTCCTAATCTACTGATTAGAAAAATATTAAAGTTCAGAAGAATGAAAAAATTTTTTTAAAAGTCAGCTACCGGAAAAAAAAAATGTAAACAGAAACAAAACTGTTAAGAACAAGGAATTTCAAACCAGAAAAACAGCCTCCATTTCTAATTTCACCACCTAACAGCTATGTAACCTTGGGCAACTTACTATAATTTGTCTCTTACTCTTTATTTCAGCTCTCAAATGGGGAGAATAATACCTACCATATGGAGTTGCTTGAATTAAACGAGATAATGGATGTTAAAGCAGTTAGCACAATTCCTAGCACATAGTATGTACACAACAGACACCCACTTTAACTTTTTATGTTTTTTAAATCTTACTGAAAATTATGAACTACTCTTTCAAATACGGTGATTATAATTTATCATGTTCTGTAATCTCAATGAAAATATTTTATTAGAAAAGTTCATGACTGAATAGTTAGCAATGTCTACAGTAAGCCTAGCTCTTTATAAGTCAAAGCCATAGCTCAAATGACTTTTATTGACTATTTACAACGTACTCAACTGCAGTATACCGAGGAAACAAACAATTCTGTGTGATAGCCTTATAGACACAAGCTTGTAAAGGTGATAGGTAAATACTAACACCTAAATTGTCTTTTGGAGTACAACTACATAAATTAGCACTGGAAATTCCAGGGGCTACTAAGAATGTCTAATGATTCTTAAATTAGACAAAGCACATATGCCAAGCCAAGCCAAGCCAAGCCAAGCCAAGCCCCGTCGAGTCAGAGCACATATGAAGGTATATATTTAACCTCTCATAACTATCTTAACCTGGAAGGAAAGACTAAAGTTGTCATGTCACATAACCTAAACAATCCATTTTGAATTAAGTATTTAAGTAGCATCAGGTAAGTAAAACAGAACTCGTTTAACTTTTTTACTAACATTATGGAATCACACTTCAGAAAATAATACGCTACACCAACGCAGAAAATGCCAGCAAAAAATATGACAATAAAGGAACAAATCTTTAAATGCAATGAGATGTAGCAGAAAGTAAAGCGGCCTTAGTAGTATCATTTACTGACTTTATCTCTGCAAAGTTACCCTCTCTAGTCATTAGTTTTCTCAGTTATAAACTAGAGGTTCCTTTCCTGCTTAAGTAGCAGGATGTCAATCCATCTCACTGTGTTTAACACAGATGTTAACCTGTAAGGCTGAAATCATTTATCAAATGAAGACAGGTGTCTGAAAAACTGCTAAAAGCTATTCATAAACAACTTAATGTCAAGAAGACAGACATACTTTCAAGAAATAAAGTACCTGTTAAAAGATAACAACCACATGTAGTAAAAAAGCTACAGGCAAGAAACAATACTAAATTTAGTTTTCATTTTGTTGCAATTCTAGTTTAATATCTTTGTACAATTGTGTTATACAACCAAGTCAGTTCTCATTCTTTCTTGTCCTAAGAAATATATTTCAAAATATCCCTTTTAAATCAGTGTTTGAAGTTAGAAAGAACAGAGTCATAGATTTTCTAAATTTCTTCTTTTAACTTACATTTTAAGTGAATCAATTATCACTCAATTATAGTGCTACTAGTTTAAAGACATTTTATGATGATAAGAATTCTGCAGCATCCAAACATCACTACAGTATGTGGAATATTCAACTTTTTAAAAGTTCAAGCACATGCAAATATAAAAAAAAAAAAGAATATAATTACACCACTTATAGAATTCCAAAAACTAGGAGCTAACTCTTCATAACAGACTAATATGGGTACACCAATCCTCTTTCATATTTCTCTAACAACCTAATATTAACTGATTGAAGGCAGAAGGAAAAGTTTCTCTTCTTCAAAGCACTCTGCATAAATGCTTTTCTCGGTTATTCATCAAGGCTTATAAATGTTTGGAAATTTTCCCCCAGAAAAAATATAAATCAAATGTGCAGACAGGGCATGACTAAAATGTGGTTTACTTATTTGAAAAGAAATCTATATATTCCAACTACTAACAGCTGGACATTTCTAAGCTCTGGACCATTCTCTTCAGTATTTTACAAGACTGATTTGAATCCCATTTTTTATTTTTCTTATTTTCAATTTTATTCAGAAATCAAAAGATCAAATTGCTCTCACAGAAAAGATAAAGTGCTTACATCACAACCTTTATATCTCAGACTGCAAATAAAATTACTAACAGCCGTTTCTTGGACTGAATGCATAATTCTGCTTTTCTCAATAGTTAAACTTAGGATAAAATTTAAAGATAAAACTGAAAACCAAAATTAAATTTTTCTTTCTTCCATTCTTCTGAAATACTTAATTTCCAGTTAGTTAAGAATGAAAATAAGACAAAAAGCCTTATGTCAAAGCTAATACAACACTGAAGAAAGCGTGAGGTCCTATTCCAGACAGCAAGTCTCAAGCAACAGATACGTATCCAAAGTCCTACCCTTAGAGTTCTCCAATTTCCTTACTGGAAACTTACAATTTCATTTCCTACTTGTCACTAAAATTACAGAGCAAATAATTAATTCTGATTTGGTTAGCAACCAAATACTTCACCCCTGAGACAACAGAGCTCCAACTTCAGAGTCTAAAGATGTAACTCCAGTAAAAAGCAAACTGTTTTACACAGCAAACATTTGTTGAGCATTTAACGTGGACAGTACTGTGCCGCGTACTAAGAAATAAAACACAGTCCCTTCCCTCATCAAACTTACTGTCAGGGAATAAACAATGGAAAACCCACAAAACAGTGTGATGAGTGCTGTGATAAATGAAAAGGCCACTTAGGAAGACAGAGAAAGGGATCACATGCAGATTTGGGGTGGGGATGGGGATTAAGGCCAGCTTCCCAAAAAGGTAACAAGGAGATCAATATTAAAAGCCAATAAAACAAAAAACCAAACCCACTGCAGTTGAGCAGGTTCCAAAGTATAGCAACTCTATAAGACAGAGTAGAATTAACCCTAAAAGTTTCCAAGGAGCACCTGGCAGATTTCAACCGCCAACATCTTGGTTAGCAACTATAGCACTTAACCACTGCACCACCAGGGCTTCCAAACAAAAGTCAGTAAAAGGTCAGCAGTTTGAATTCACCAGTTGCTCACTAGAAATTCCATGGGCCGTTCTACTCTATTCTATACGGTCAGTGTGAATCAGAATCCACTCAGTGGCAATGGGTTTGGTTTTAGTTTTTCCGTTTTCTTTCTATTCAGTCAATCATTAATTCATACTACATTAGGCTGCAGGTGTGGTCTCTGACCTTCCCCATTAAGTGCTTCAAATCATCTTCATTTCTGGCAAGCAATACAAGAACAATTCTGTACGTCTGAGACACAGCATTGAATGAAGAGACAGGAGGTTAGGGACCAACAAACATGAGATGATTAAAGATCTTACACACTAAGCTAAGGAGTTTCACCACTACCTAAGGGTTTTCTGGAGCCACAAAACAATTTTAAACTAGAACGGTAAGAACATCTGCCTTTCAGAATGAACACTTTGGCAATATAGACAATACACTAAAAAGAAAAAAAAAAAACATCCACAGGAAGCCCCATTGAGTTACTATCCCAGTAAGAAAGATACAAAGTTATTAGGCCTTGAACAGAGACAGAAGCAATAAAGATGAAGAGGAGATAATTTTAAGATAGACTTAAAGGGTAAAAAGAGCTCTCTGTTATTAGCTGCCGCTGAGTCAGCTCTGAGCGAGACACTGCCCAGTTCTGTGCCATGTTCATAACGGTTGGTCCGCTTGAGTCCATTGTTACAGCTGCCGCGTTAATCGACTTGCGTGAGGTTTTCCCCCATTCTCACCGACCCTCCACTTTGCCAAATACAGCGCCCTTTTCTAAGCAACTGACCTTTCCCAGTAGCACGTCCAATGTGAGGAGACCAAAATCTCCGCATCCCCACTTCTACAGCTCATTCTGACTGTATTTCTTCTAAGACTAATTTGCTCATCCGTCTGACAGTCCAATATTCCTCACCATCAAACACCACAACTCAAATGCATCAATTCTTCTTGTCTTTACATGCATACAAGGCAAATAGTGTGGCTTGACAAATCTTCAAAGACTGGACTGACTACGAGACACAGAAGGGCACTGGCAAAGAGTGTGTGCTTCCTCGCTTACACATATATACATGAGACCATCGGAGCGGCTTCTGTCCAGAGGTGACACAAGAAGATGGAGAGTGGCAGAACAAGAGTTGACTGAATAGATACGGGAACTACAGGGTAAAAAGGAGGAGTGTGCTGCCAGGAGGGGGAAAACAGAGTTGCACAGCGGTGAGTGTGTGGGGTTTTATATGCCAAATTGACTTGGATGGTAAAACCTGACTTAAAGCACAATAAAATACTTAAAATTACTCAGGTGCACCTTAGTCTTCAAAGTGACATCTTTGCATTTTAAAACTTTAAAGATGTCTACTACAGCAGATTTATCCCATGTAACATGCTGATTTCCTGCCTGCTGCTTCCACAGGCACTGACTACTGATTCAGATAAAGTGAGACTGCTAACTACTTCTATTATCCATTTATCATGAAGCTGTTCATTAGTCAGTGCAGTGGTTAAGACCTCAGCTATTAATTAAAAGGCCAGAAGTTGGCATCTACTACTTGCTCCTTGGAAGTCCTACAGGGAAGTTTCACTCTGTCCTACAGGGTCACTATGAATCAGAACTGACTCAGCTGCAACAGGTTTGATTTTGGCTTGTTGGTTTTATTAGCACAGTTTTGAGAATTTCCGTGTTCGTCGTGCTCACACATAATTCATACTAAAGGCTGTGGTGTTTGACCTTCACCATTAAGTGCTTCAAATCACATCCATTTTCAGCATGCATCTGTGTATTTCAGGTTGTTAGTATTCTCCCAGTCCTGTTATCACACAGTCTGGTTTCATGAATTATTTGTTCAGCATACAGATTGAATAAAGTCACAGGAGACAACTCTGTCACACACTTTTTCCAATTTGAAACCATGAAATAGCCCTTTCTTTGATTTGAACAATTGACTCTTGATCTATGTACAGGTTTTACATCAGCACAGTTAAAGTGTCCTATAATTTCCGTTCTTCATAACATTATCTATAACCTGTTACAAGTCACAGAACAGAATGTGTTCACATAATCAAAAAAAAGTAAACATCTTTCTGGTATTCTCTGCTTTTGATAAAAATCCATCTGACATAAGCAAAAATATCCCTAGTTCCATGTTCTCTTCTGAATCAAGCTTGAATTTCTGATAGTCAATGTACAGCTGCAATGATTTTTGAATTATCTTCAGCAAAAGTTTGCTACCATGCAATAAAAATGGTATTGTTTGAAGATTTGTGCATTCCACTGATAGCCTTTCTTTGGAAGGGGGACAGGTACAGATCTTTAGTAGTCACGTCTTCCAAACTTTTTGACATAGAATAATAAGCACTTCCAGCACTACATCTATGTGTTGAAACATCTTAATCGGTATTGTGTCAACTCCTGGAGTCTTTTTTTTTTTCCACCAATGTATTCACTGCAACTTGATCCACTTCCTTCAGGACCAGCAGTCTTGACCACATGCTGTCTACTGAATTGTGTCCCCCAAAAAATATGTGTAGCCACGTGGCTGGGCCATGATTCCCAGTATCTTGGGACTGTCCTGCATTTGTGATTTTCCTATGCTGTATGTTAAAGGATTAGGGTGGGACTGTAAATCCTTTTATAAGATCACCTCCCTGCTCCACTGTAAAGGGAGTTTCCCTGGAGTATGACTTGCCCCACCCTTAATCCTTTCAGCCTGCAAGAGATAAAAGGAAAGGGAGACAGGTTGAGAATTGGGAACCTCACACCATCAAGAAAGCTGCACCAGGAGAAGAGCACATCCTTCAGACCTGAGGCTCCTGCACCAAGATGCTCCCCGGATAAAGACTGATGCAATACCAGACTTTCCTGAATATGGACTTACAGCCTACCAGACTGTGTAAAAATAAACCTTCCTTTGTTAAAGCCATCCACTCTGTCGTATTTCTGTTAGAGCAGCCCTAGGTGACTAAAACACTACCTCTTACAATGGTTGAGCACACCAAACAAGTCTTTTTGGATTCTGACTGTGTATTCCCTCCCTCTTCTTGCAAAGCTTCCTGCATCTTATCAATGTTCTGTGCACAGATTCCTCTGGCAATAAACTCCAGGCCTGAATTTTCTCTCCAATTCTTTCAGCTTGAGAAATGCTCATCATGTTCTTTCTTTCTGGTTTCTAACTCCATGTCTCTACACAATTCACCAAAATCCTTTACTTTGTTTTCTCTAGTCATCCTTTGAAATCTTTTGTTTGGCTCTTTTACTTCATCACATTTTCCATTCACTTGAGCTATTCTGTGCTTAAGGAAAATTTCAGAGTCTCTTCTAACACTCATTTTGGATTTTCATTCCCTTCTCATCTTTTTTAGTTTTTATTTTTTGATGTTGAGACAATATACAGAAAAACTTATACCAATTCAATAATTTCTACATACACAATTCAGTAACACAGAGAACCTTCAAGCTGCACAGCCACTCACCCTCTTTTCCAAATTGTTACTCCTCTATTAACATAAACGCACTGTCCCCTAAGTTTCTGTCTGATCTCTGCAGTAGCTGTTGTGAATATGATCACACAGACAGTCCTCACAGAAGCACAATGATCAACGCAGACCTGCTTTACAAATTAAGCTAGAACATTTTTTTGCTTTAGAGAAGACTTCAGGGAATATTTTTGGTTTACAGTTTAAAGATAATCTCAGAAAAATAAAAGAAAAAAAATTTTTTCAGTGCATTAGACTTCAGGAGTTCATCCAATCTCCATGGCTCCAGAAGTCTGAAATCTATTACAACTATTCTGCATTTTCCCCCTTTTCCTCAACATTCTTCTACAGAGTCTTTCATCAAAACATTCAGTAATTGTAGCCAAGCATCATCCAGTTATTCTGGTCTTATGGTAAAGGAGGCAGTTATTCAAGCCAGCAGTTAGCCATATATCCATTTCCAACCCCTATTCTATATTTCCTTCTTCTTCTGTTGCTCCAGGTGAAAAGAGACCAATTACTATACCTGGTAGGATGCTGACAATGTTTTAAGACCCCAGGTAGTAGGTAATGAACTAGGAGATACAAGAGAACCTTAAGCACAGTATTAGGCCCATTAATAGGGATGTTATATGAAACTATGGCCCCAAACTTCCAAACCAAGAAATCTGATATCATGAGGTATTTAGCTATACATAAGCAGCCTCTGCAGCTACATTTCTGTTGCTGTTGCAGGTATGTCCATCAGACCAAACCAAACCAAATGCATTGCGATCAAGTCGATTCCAACTCATAGTAACCCTATAAGAAAGAGCTGAATTGCCTTACACGGTTTCCAACAGCAGCTGGTGGATATGAACTGCTAACCATGTTGGTTAGCAGCTAAGTCCTTAACCACTGCACCAACAGGGCTCTATCTGTCACACAACATTTGCCAGTTCTACTTTCTACTGGTGTGCAACTTACTGACAGCAATTTCATTAATTGGGTGTGCAACCCTTAATCAGTGTGATTTTTCCATCACCATAAACCAAAACTCAGTGCTCCATAAACAATAATCCTCTTTTCCCCTCTTTCCCTGAAACCCCTGGTGCACGGTGGTTAAGTGCTACATTTATTTACTAACCAAACGGTTGGCAGTTCAAATCTGCCAGGTGCTCCCCTGAAACTCTATGGGGCACCTCTACTCTGTCCTATAGAGTAGTTGTGAGTTAAAATCAATTCAGTGGCAGTGGCTCTGGCTTTTTCCTTTTTCCTGTACGACATCTTTGATGTGATGTCTTCCTACAACTCATCTGGTCTCTGGTTTTTAGTGTTCAGCATCAAGTCAATCCTTGAGATGGTCTCTAAACTCCAGTAGGATATATTCAAGGTCCTATTTGGGTTCTCTTGGGCTTGCCTTGATTT
Organism: Heterohyrax brucei; assembly: GCA_028571685.1. NCBI lineage: Eukaryota > Metazoa > Chordata > Mammalia > Hyracoidea > Procaviidae > Heterohyrax > Heterohyrax brucei. Next base: position 134,883,407 of record CM053148.1, on the reverse strand, counting down.
TATTTAGCTTCAATTTTCATTTACAGATAAACAATTGATGGTCAGCCCCTTCTTTTGTCTTAACTGGTAATATTAAGCTTCTCCATCATCTCTTAGTCAATTTGATTCCTATGTAATCCATTCAGTGAGGTCTACGTGTACAGTTGTTGAATATGTTATTGAAAATAAGTATTACTCTATGAGCTGCCATCTGAGATACTCCACTAGTCTCACCTCTTTGGGAGTAAGGCAGAATGAAGAAAACTAAAGAGATAAGGGAAAGTCTGGCCTCTACCAGACTTAGTTCAACACAACTAGATATTACTCAGCACAAGGGGCCTAAGGCAGAGTCCCAGACAGAGCTGGAGAAAAAGGTATAACATAATTCTAACTCACAAAAAACAAACCCAGATTAACTGGCCTGACAGAGACTGGAGAAATCCCAAGAAGATGCCCCTCCAACACAATCTCAGCTCAGTAATGAAGTCACTCTTAAGGTTTATCCTTTGCCCAAAGATTAGACAGGATCATTCAACAACACAAGACTAAAGGACCCCACCAGCCCAGGGGCGAGGACAAGAAGGAAGGAAGCAACAGAGAACCCACGAACACGAAGAGAAAACACTGACATGTCACAAGGTTTTTAACCAATGTCACAAAACAGTATGTGTACTAAATGTTTAATGAGAGAGGCTAGCTTGTTCTAAAACGCTTCATCTAAAGTACTAAAAAATGAAGTATTTCTTATGAACAAGTCATTGGTCTTAACAGAATCCTCATGTGACCTCTGGTACTGTTTCAATCATCACAGCTATATTTTCCAAATAAACACCTTTTTTCATTTCCAACTTTCCTATTCCAATGACAGTAATTACACATGTATCTTGACTGCATGTTCAACCAATTTCAAATTACAGCAGTTTGTAAAGATCTTCAATTTCTTCATCTTCGTCATTCACGGCTGGTGCATAAATCTGAATAATGGTCATGGAAAGAATTATAGCCCCCCCCAAAATGCATGCAGCCATTTGGCTGGGCCATTATTCCCAGTAATGTCTGGTTATTCTGTATTTTGGGGCTGTAATTTTTGTATATGTTGTGCATCATAATCTCTGCCTACGATTAACGGGGCAAGACTGGATTATCTTACAGAAGACTAGTCTTACTAAGGTCACATCCCTGACAGAATATAATGGAGTTTCCCAGGGGTGAGGACTGCACCGTCTTTTATCTTGGAAGAGAAAAAAGGACAGGGAAGTGAGTACACACTAGAGACCTCCTAGCAACAAGAAAACAGTGCCCGAAGCACAGCGTGTCCTTTGGATCCAGGGCTCCTGAAACCAAGAAGCTCCTGGACCAGACGACTGAGGACAAGGACCTTCCCCAAAGCCAACAGAAAGAGAAAGCCTTCCCCTAGAGCTGACGTCTTGAATTTGGAATTGTAGCCTACTCTACAGTGAGGAAACACATTATTCTAACTGAAAGTAAAGTACTTCCTTCTCACTCTTGTCCCCCCTCAACAGTTCTTTAATTCTGAATTAAACACACACAGTGAGCAACTTGAGGTTACAGATCACAGGGTTCTAGAACTTATTCCTAGTTTTCAGCCCCAAACTTCACATTATGTCTATTTAAAAAATATACACCTAAATTGGTCTTACTTGCTTTCAAACTTAAATTTACTATAAAATTTAATATTTACTATTAAACTTCTACAAATTTCAATATCTTGAAATATTACTTCCTTTTTTAAAAAACATATGTAAAATATTAAAAAGGCCATAAACTCAAAGATGGTCAGAATTCAGATAACATTTTAAAGCCATGTTAAAGATGGGGAAAAAAACAAGTATCTACAGCACTATCTAGCTAGCTATATATTTACATACACATCCTGTTTATATCATAAATGAATTCCTAAAGAGATGAGTACATGGATCAAGTTATTATAAAGTTAAATGCACTAAAGATACTTGTTTTAAAAAATAATTCCATGCCATTCCTTTTAATCAAGTACAAAACCATCCTCTAACTATGTAAATTGATACCACCACCTTTAAGACTACTAAGAATAGGGGTTACCTGTATACACAGATTTTCTTAAAAATCATTTCCAACAGTATTATTTTTCAGAGTATTAGATTTATATTTTTCAAAAGTGGTAAGCTGAGCAAAATCAATACTGAACAACGTACCTTTCAGATAAATTAAGGCTTTGGTGAAGAGGTTCTAATTTTTGACATGCCTCTAGGTTGTCAACAGACGTCGAAGGCAATGAGTCTGAGTGCACCTTGTTGGCATCACATAAATTAGCATCGTTTCTAGGTAGGGTCTCTCTGAATTTTCGTCCTAAATCCGTCCATAGGACATTCGTCAACATAACTTTGAGTTGCCTGTTACACACATAAACAATTAATACATACAATACTAGACACTGTATAACACATGAATTCATCACAAACTGTATGCTATGAAACCTTCAGAAATTCCAGTTTCAATCCTTTAAGCAATGAAAATAGTAAATCTCATTAAGTGCAACACTTACCTTACAATTCTCATATACACACTGAAAACCTAACACTGTATTATATATTACTTCAACTGAAATTTTCTTAAGAATTCTATTTAGCAGGCCACAACTGAAGTTGAACATTCACAGGAGTTAGATTTCTGGCAGCACATCTATGCCTACTCACACTGCTAGAGCACTAGATGGACAATACATGTCTGCACATTTCATCATAAAGGCAGTCTTTCTGTACTAAAAATATTCTTTTCAGTATTGGTTGAGAAAAAAACAAAACTAAGGACATAATAGTAAAACATCTACAGTTATAAGCTTTTGTAGTCAAGTATATAGATTTAATTTTCCCTTATTTCTCACATAGGTAAATTCAAAACATTTACTTTTATAAAACATTGTTCTATAAAACATTCTTTTTAATATCAACTTCAAAAGGAAGACTCTAATAAATGCAAGCAGTACCAGCTTTTTGCCTCATCTCATTTTATTCATCTGCTTATTCAATGTAGCTCTGTGATAAAACTCAAAAGACTGTTCAGATCTTCAACCACAGTACACAAACTGAAGTTTTGTGATTGGTGTAAACAGGCTATCAAGTGGAATTGAGGAATGGCTCAAAGAATATGGAAATGTTTAGTCACAAAGGTGACTCTTTTATTCTTGGTAAGCAATCTGAGGCATTTTTTTCTTTGCTTCTTTAACAAACACAAGACTGTTAAGAAATAAACAAGAGTTGCAAAATAGTCCAGCCTCTTTGGAAAGCAATCTGGCGTTTCCTTAAAAAAATGGACATCAATATACCACTTGACCCAGTAATTCCACTACTTGGAATATATCCTACAGAATCAAGGCCTTTCACACCAACGGACACATGCACCAGAATGTTTATTGCAGCACAGTCCACGATAGTAAAAAGATGGAATCAACCCAGATGCCCAACAACAGCAGAATGGATAGGTAAACTACGGTACATATACTCAATGGAGCACTACGCAATGATAAAGAATAACGATGATTCCAGGAAACATCTCCTAACCTGGTTTCAACTGGAAGACATTATGTTGAGCGAAAGTAGTCAGCGACAAAAGGACAGATACTGTATGAGACCTCTATGATAAGATCTGAGAAACAGACTTGAGTATAGAAGACTCTTTGACAGCTGCAAGGGAGGGGAGGGAGGGAGGGAGGGAGGGGGAGGGGGAAGGGTTTAGTTTAGATAGTTGCTAGAAATCTGGTTGGGAGAAAGCAGTGATAGCACACATTAGAAACAAGAACATTAAGTGGACTTCAGCATAACCTGAGTACTCCTTCCATCTTAACCCAATATTACAAGGATAGAGTAGCTGGGGCAGGGGGCATGGGACCATGCTCTTAGGCGAAATTGAGGTCAATTAGCACAACTAGGATTTAGCTAAAAGAGCTCTCTGCACCCCACATTGGTGAGTGGCGTCTGGGGTCTTAAAAGCTGCCAAGCTGCCATCCAAGGGGCACAGCAAATGGTCCCAACTCAGCAGGAACGGATGCTCACTGGGGACCAAAATGACATGTGGTAAAGACAACCTAGAAGACAGAGAGACCCGCAAGAGTAGGTGCCTTCATCGACTTGGGACCGGAAGAACTGGATGGTGCCTGGCCACCACCAGTGATAGCCATGATGGAGCTCACTAGGTTGAGTCTCACTGGCAACACAAGAATCAAAAGGGGTACGTCCTGAGATCTCCACCAAAAGACCTCAACTGATGGTCCAGCGGTTTAGGGGTTCCCCTAAGAGCATGGCCCCCAGCCCTGATGCTGCCCTTTCCCATAAATTATAACAAAGGTCCACTCTTTGGACAGGAATGGATTGGACTTGGCGATGCAGAGTGACCATATATTGGATGCACTTTATGGTTCTATTCATCTATAGGATATGATCCTGCTGACCTCTGGCTGGAGGAAGGAGAGTGGGTGGAGAGGAGCGGAAAGGAGGCTGTTGGGAGGATGAGACATGTATGGAGCAGAGAGGAATAGTGTGCTGTCACCGGACAAGGAGAGCAGTGGAAGCTGCATATAGGTGGGCATGTAAATTTATACGGGAATGTACATTTTCACTCAGCCATGTTAAATAAAAAAAAAAGAAAGAAACAAAATGCTGGTCTATTTTAAGATAAAACAGGAGACCTCAGAAAAACCACTTGTTTACAGCAAGCACTTTGGGTTATATCCCTGGCCTGCCTAAGGGAGAGGAGTACAAATCCTCACAAACTTTCACAGAAGGAAATGGAACGCTAAACATTTTTAATCCAAAAACAAAAGTTTAATTATTGGTTTCATAATAGTAAAAGAAAAGAGATGAGTGGCATCCCTAAGAATCAGTAAGAACAATTCATTCTTCAGCCAATAAATATCTTCTAGAATACTGTCATGGACTGAATTGTGTCCCCCTCAAAAATATGCGCAGCGATATGGCTGGGCCATGATTCCCAGGATCGTGGGACTGTCCTCCATTTTGTAGTTTTCCTATGCTGTATGTTAAAGCATTGGGGTGGGACTGTAAATCCCCTTATAAGATCACCTCCCTGCTACACTGTAAACAGTTTCCCTGAAGTATGGCTTGCCCCACCCTCAATCCTTTCATTCTGCAAGAGATGAAAGAGAAGCAGGCAGAACATTGGGAACCTCACACCATCAAGCAGACAGCACCTGCGAGAAAAGTGCCTCCTTCAGACCTAAGGTTCCTGCATCAGGACGCTCCCTGGACAAAGACTGATGCAATACCGGACTGTCCTCCAGAGCCGACTGGGGGAAAGCATTCCTCTGGAATGGACATTCTGAGTTTGGACTTGGAGCCTACCAGACTGTGTAAGAACAAATGTTCCTTTGTTAAAGCCATCCGCTCTATGGTATTTCTGTTAGAGCAGCTCTAGCTGACTGAAACAAATACTTTCTAACAAACAAGTGTGCTAGGATCAAGAGATTCGGAATGACAAGATCTTTATAGTTTCTACCTTGCTGAGCTTATATATATTCCTTATTCTTACATTACAACAGTAAACATATGGCAAATTACACGCATATGGTCTGTTTATTCAAGGCCTGTGTTATGAATGCTCCTTGGATAAATGGATGGCAAGAGTTCTTCAGCTTACTTTGGACATGTGGTCCAGAAAGATGAACTGCTACAAAAGAGTATCGTAACCAATAAGGAAAAAAGTGAAAATGAGAGAAACTCTCAGTTACATGGATTCAAACGACAGCCAAACTGCTAACAACACAGTACGGGACTATGCAACATTTAGTTCCATTATCCAAAGTCACTACGAGTCAGAGCCAACTCAAGGACACCTAACATGAAGAGCTATGAATGGCGTTTTTTTTTTTTTTAAACAAACAAACTTTTTCTCCCACAGTCTAGGAGACTAGAAGTCCAAATTCACAGTGCCCGCTCCGACAGAAGGCTCACTCACTCTGTCAGTCGCAGGAAAAAGTCTTTATTGACAATCCTTATGCTTTGTATTATACTTCACGTGAAAGTTCACAGTGGAAGTTCATCTCATACAAATTTTTTGTGCACACAGGTCATGTGACACTAGTTGCAATTTCCACCATGTGACAGTACACTCAGTTTCCCACGTCCACTCAAGCAGATCCCTTCCCTTCCTCCCTTCTCATCTTACCTTCTGAAAAAAGCCTTTTACCTCATTTACAGTTAATTAAAACATTTCTTTTGATGACTGAGATATTATCATTGTATTTTTCAATTTTGTTTGCGTTTTTATTTCTTTGGTTCTCTCTATTATTGTCTAAGTTGTATTTATTTATATCTGGTTTCCATGTTATAAACATTTTCTCTGCCTACAGACTGGGAAAAAATATTCGCATCCATGTATTTGATCTATTTCTAATTTCTATAATCTATGAAGTACTGCAAAATATGAACAAGAAAAAGATAAATAATCCAACTAAACAATGAGCAAAGGACATGGACACTTCTATAAAGAAGACATCCAGGCAGTCAAAAGACACACGAGGAAATGCTCACAATCATTAACTATCAGAGAAATACAAATCAAACCTACAATGAGATACCACCTCACCCAAACAAGGCTGGCATGGACCCAAAAACCACAAAACAACAAACGTTGAAGAGGCTGTGGGCAGACTGAAACTCTTCTACACAACTGGTGGGACTGCAAAATGGTACAATCCCTATGAAGGGCAATTTCTTGCGTGCTGAAAAAGCTAAAAATAGAAATACCATATGATCGAGGAATCTCACTGCTTGGAATATATCCTACAGAAATAACACTGTCACACAAACAGATACATGCACACAAATGTTTACTGCAGCACTGTCCAAAACAGCAAACAGATGAATAGATAAACTATGGTATATTTACAAAATGGAACACTATGCAACGGTAAAGAACAACAATGACTTTGGGGACGGAGTCAAGAAGGCGGACTAAACACACATACCACTGAGCAGGGAACTTCTCTTTTGCCTACCTCTGCCCTTGCTGAGTGCCGGTTCTCATGGACTGAAGGCAACTCGACATTTTAACATTGTTTCTCTCTGCCTTGGCTGTCCAGGTGGGGGACGGGGGCTTGACTTGGTAGCAGGACTCGGACACACTACTAATGTGACCAGCGATCAGGGTTGCCACATTCTGAGAGCCCAGCCTGGGAATCTGTGCAGCTCAGCGTTCCTGGCTTCTCTCCCCTAATCTCTGCCACTGAATATCCTATTCCAAGGCGTACAGGAGAGCCTGGGCAGGACACCACCTTCACTATCTGGGAGGCAGAGTTATTCACATCGAGGCATCAGGTAGACCTCATTTCCAGGATGGGAGGCAGTGCCTGCCCAGAGAGTGCTTTTTCAACGGAAAAGCAGTCTTTGGCACAGAGTGGCGACCAGACGATAGCAGAGAAGTAGCCTTTCTGTATTTTGAACTAGTTTACAGCATCTGGGATTGGATATACAGGTGCTTACCTTGCCAGCTCTCACACTGTATGATCAACTGTAAGTGACTCTATACTTACAGCAGAGTCTTTGACAATCAGGAGGTAGAGCTGGGTACCCCCAAGACCACTGAGGCCAGCTACTGGAGTACACAGAGGTGTCTGGAGATCAACATACATGTCAGACTGACCTTTAGATCCCGTTAAGAAAACAACCTCCAGATGCCCAAAAATCAACAAACTTTGGACAAGAACATTTAAGAATTCACCTACGGCTTCAGAAGGCCCAAGAAACAAAGAACTTCCCAGATGAAGAAGACTTTCTGAAACTATCACACAGCAAGTACAAAAGGACTATATATACAACCCTCCTAGACCTTAAACAAAATGCAGCAGAGCAAAATGAAAAATTAAGCAAGGTACTGAATCTGACAGAACACCAGTACTCTGAAATCGAACAGATCAGTAACAAAATCAAACAGACATAAATTTCAATTCAAAGCCAAGAAAACACAATGGAACAAATGGAAAATGGACTTTCTTACTTGGAAGACAGAGCTACTGACTTTAGAATCTATGAGGAGAAATCAGAAAAAAAGAAGTTTAAAAATGAAGAAGCATTAACAAGCATGTGGAACTGTATTAAGAGGAATACTCTATGATTAACTGGAGTTTTAGAACAAGGCAGGACACTTTAGAACACAGTGTCATGGACTCAATTGTGTTCCTCCAAAAACAGGTGTAGCCATGTGACCATGATTCCCTGTATTCTATGGTTGTCCTCCATTTTGTGATTTTTACTGTGTTGTATGATTAAATGAATACGGTGGGGCTGTAAATCCCATTATAAGGTCGCCTCCCTGCTCACCTGTAAACCGACTTATCCAGGAGTGTGGCTTGCACCACCCTTAATCCTTCCATGCTGCAAGAGATAAAAAAAAAGGAAGCAGGGAGAGAATTGGGAACCTCACACCATCAACAAAGCAGCAGCAGGAGAAGAGCAGGTCCTTCAGACTTGAGGTTGCTGTGCCAAGACGCTCCCTGGACAAAGACTGATACAATACCGGACTTTCCTCCAGAGCCCACAAGGGGGAAAGACTTCCCTTGAAGCAGATATCCTGAATTTGGACTTCTAGCCTACCACACTATGTAAGAATAAACTTTCCTTTGTTACACCCATCCACTCTGTGGTGTTTCTGTTACAGCAACACTAGCTGACTAAAACACACAGTATTATTACTGAGCTGCTGACAGAAAAGTTCCCAGTAATTATGAAACAACAGAATGCAGATATCCAAGATGCATGTAGAACACGACTCAATACAGATCTCAAAAGAAAGACTCGAAGACATATTACAATCTGGCTTAACAAAACGAAACATAAGCAGAAAGTCTTAAAGGCAGCAAGACTCAAAGAAAGGCTAACATTCAGAGGGAAATCCTGCAGACTTTGATCTGATTTCTCAGCAGAAACAATGCTAGTAGGGAGACAACATGATGACACATTCAAAGCCCTGAAGGAGAAGAACTTTCAACCAAGAATTATTTATCCTGCAAAACTATCTTTCAAATATGAAAATGAAATTAAGACATTTGGAGATAAACAGAAACTCACAGACTTTGTAAAAACCAAACCAAAGCTACAAGAAATAATGAAAGAAGCTATTAACTTACAAGAAAAAAACCACTAACTTTGTATTTTAGAATGAAATATAAGACACACCATTCAGAAACCTACACTGTCAAGCAAGGCTGCAAACACAATCAAAGCTGTAATCTTAAAAGAAGTTATCCACTGATCATATCATGAAAACTGTGATATAATCATATTAAAAAGAACGATGTCCTACAGTTGCTATAGTCCTTTCAGATGGCGATCAACTTAATAAGACTCACAATAGTTAAAATTCAGTTTAAACACAGATTATTACGGGGGATCACAGGAGCAGCTACAAAGCAAAATAAACATGTAACATATCAAATCAAGAAGCATAAAACAGGAGTCTCAACAACGACAAAACCAACAATGAAAAAGGTGAAAACTCAACTCATAAAGAAGAATGGCTCAGAACCGACAAATAAGAACAGAGAAAACATCAATACAAAAATAAACATCACAATGACAGCACTAAACATGCACTTATCGATAGTCACACTGAATGTGAATGGACTGAAAGCTCCAATAAAGAGACAACAAGTGAGATCGTGGACTAAAAGGCATGACTCGTCCATATGTTCCTTACAAGAAACTCACCTTAGACTTCACAATATAAACAAACTGAAAATTAAAGGATGGAAGAATATATATCAAGCTAACAACACATGAAGAAGAGCAGGTGTGGCAATATTGATCTCAGATAAAATAGATTTTATCAGCGATAGCACAACTACACTAAACCAAAAGCTAAAAAGTTTCCTGAACACAACCAGACACTCTGAGGACACAGCAGTAAATGCCAGTCGTCCCTGGACCATGATTTCCGGGGTCAACTAGGTCAACGGCTGTTAACAAAATTTATTAAGAACATGTTTTGGGGGCGGAAGCAAGCTGCCGACTAAGCCCACGTCTCCTTATGTCCCTCTGGAAACCAAGACCTGAACTGACAATCAAACAGAGCCTTCTGAGCACCTAGTCAGCCTCAGGACACAGCACAGAGCTGTTAACTGGGACTTCATACCACTCAGCGAAAACCCTCCTCTCTCTCGCTGACTCCCGCTCCTGGCTAGCCCCGGCTCTCACGGACGGAAGGTAAATGCACCATTGTGACTTTTTTTCCTCTGTCTCAGCTGGCGGGCGGAGCTGGGGTTTTCCCTGGGGCTGGACTCAGACGCGCTGGTGGGGGGATAGGCAGGCGAAATTCCCATATTCTGAGAGCCAGGCTTGGGACTCTCGTAGCCACTTTGAGCCTTTCGTTTTGTAGTTGCCTCAGCAGGGTTTGCGCGGAGCTCCGCGGTCAGGGTGCGGGACGTCATGTTGGTACCGAGATTTTAGAGGGACCTCGTTCTTAGCCTGGGAGCCAGCACCTGCAAACGGGACAGCGCTTCTCCAACAGAAAAGTAGTGATTTTGTACAGTGCTGCCTGCGTTGGGGGCCCTGCAACAGAAGCAGAGGAATCACTACCTCTCCGCACTTGGCCCCACCGTCTGCTGCCTGTGTGGAGGATGCCATCTTCGATATGGTGGCCAAAGCTGGACCTAATTCTTACCTTGGGAGCCACAGCCTCCCCACAGGAGAGCGCTTTCCTATCACAAAACCAGTACGCGACACACTGTTGGCTAAGGCTAGGCCCTGGCAGCAGAGGCCAACAGGGCAGTAGCAGTGCTGTATTCTGAAAGAGTCTGTTATCACCTGGGGTTGGATATACTGGCGTTTACCTTGTCAGATGAGAAGAGGGACCTCTACACCTGAAAACCTAACTGACTTGTGAACTGGTCAGACACCTTTTGTTTTACATTGGAGGACAGCCTAGAGAAATACTTCCAATCCATCATCACAGTACCTCTTCCAGCCTCTATATACTCACAAGGGACCCAAAAAGCAACAGACAACTGTGGCATACAAGCCATCACTCATGGCTTCAGAAGGCTCCCAAACAAAGCAACCAAGGAGTTTTCCAGATGAAGAAACTTTTATGAAAGCATCAGGAAGTGAATACAAATTGATTACATACAGAGCCCTTCCAGACCTTATACAAAACGCATCAGAACAAAAGGACAAATTAAGCAAGTTGTTCGATCGCATGGAACACCAGTACTCTGAAATCCAACAGATCAAGAAGAAAATCAAAGACACAGAAACTTCAATGCAAAGCCAAGAAAACAGAATGGAACAAATGGAAAACAGAGTTTCTGACTTGGAAGACAGAGCTACTGAGGCCAGCGTCTATCAGCAGAAATCAGAAAAAAGAAACAAGAAAAATGAAGAAACACTAAGAAGCATGTGGCACTCTATTAAGAGGAACAACCTTCGATTAATTGGAGTCCCTGAACAGGGTGAGACATCTGAGAACACAGAAAGTATTGCTGCAGAGCTGTTGAAAGAAAACTTCCCAGAAATCATGAAGGAAGAGAATGTAGACATCTCAGATGGATATCGTACTCCACCCAATATAGATCTCAAAACAAAGACTCCAAGACATACTATAATCAACCTTAACAAAATGAAACACAAGCAACAACTCTTAAAGGCAACAGACTCAAGGCAAAGCTAACATTCAGAGGGAAACCCTGTAGGCTCTCGTCAGATTTCTCAGCAGAAACCATGCTGGCACGGAGACAGTGGCATGACACATTCAAAGTCTTGAAGGAGAAGAACTTCCAACCAAGAATTATATATCCTGCAAAACTATCTTTCAAATATGAAAATGAAATTAAGACACTCCCAGATAAACAGGAACTTAAAGACTTTGTAAAAACCAAACCCAAACTACAACAAATACTGAAAGAAGTTCTTCGCTTTGGCTTACAAGAACAAAACGACCAACTTTATATATTAGAACGACACACTACTCAATGCTCTACTCATTTAGGGAAGGCTCCAAAGTAATTCACGGCTTTGATATGGAAAGAAGCAATCCAGTGACCATCATGAAAACTATGGCATCATCATAATAAAAAGAGGGATGTACTACGGTTGTTATAGTCCTTCCAGAAGGAGAGGAAGATGACAAGACTGGTAGTAATTAAAATTGGGTTTATAAATAGTTTATTAAGGGGGTTCATAGGGGCAGCTGTAAAGCGCAACAAAGATGCATCATATCATTTCAAGAAATCTAACAGACAAGTCTCAACAACTACAAAACTAGTTCTGAAAAAGGTGAAAAATCAACTCACAAAAAAGAGTGTCCCAGAACAGACTAATAAGAACAACAGAGAACACATCAACATAAAAATAAACATATCACAATGGCAGCAGTGAACACATACCTATCAATAATTACATTGAATGTGAATGGACTGAATGCTCCAGTAAAGAGACACCGAGTGTCATCTTGGATCAAAAGACACGACCCATCCATATGTTGTCTACAAGAAACTCACTGGAGACCTAAAGACAGGAGCAAACTGAAAATTAAAGGATGGAAGAATATATATCAAGCTAACAATGAACAAAGAAGAGCGGGGGTGGCAATTCTAATCTCAGACAAAATCAATTTTAATTTCAAATCCACCTTCGTGGACAAAGACAGACACTACTTATTGCTGAAAGGTTCAGTACACAAGCAAGATTTAACTATATTAAATATTTATGCACCTCATGTCAGAGGATCCAAATATGTCCAGGTAACACTGACTACGCTCAAAAGAGAGTTAGATGACTCCACAATAATAGTGGGAGACTTTAATACTCCACTCTCGCTGAAAAGAGAGTTAGATGACTCCACAATAATAGTGGGAGACTTTAATACTCCACTCTCATCAGTAGACTGATCATCTAGAAAAAAGCTCAGTAAAGATACAGAAGACCTCACTAACACAATTAACCAACTAAACCTCACTGATAGATACAGAACTTTCCACCATCAGCAGACAACTACACCTTCTTGTCCAGTGCACATGGAACATTCTCCAGAATTGACCGCGTGATACGCCATAATGCAATGCTCAACAAAATCCATACCATTGAATTACTGCAAAGCATCTTCTCAGATCATAAAGCCATCAAAGTTGAAATCAATAGCAGAAAAAACATAGATAGAATGTGGAACTCTTGGAAACTGAACAATATCTTGCTCAAAAAAACATGGGTTATAGAGCAAATCAAGGATGAATTAAAGAAATTCATGGATTGTAATGAGAACAAAAACACTTCCTACCAGAATCTATGGGACACAGCCAAAGCAGTGCTCAGAGGTCTGTTTATCTCCATAAATGTACACATCTGGAAAGAAGAAAGAAACCAAATCAAGGAACTAACTCTACAGCTTGAACAAGTAGAAAGAGAACAACAGAGGAACCCCTCGGGTGCCAGAAGAAATGAGATCATCAAGATTAGAGCAGAGCTAAATGAATTAGAGGATAGAAAAACAACTGAAAACTTGAAAAGACCAAAAGCTGGTTTTTTGAAAAGATCAACAAAATTCATAAACCACTGGCAAAACTTACTAAAGAAAAGCAGGAAAGGAAACAAATAACCCAAATTAGAAATGAGAGGGGAGTTGTCACCACAGATGCAACAGAAATCAAAAATATCATAACAGAATACTATAAAAGACTGTACTCTAACAAATTTGAAAACCTAGGGAAAATGGACAAATTCCTTGACTCATACCACCTACCCAAATTATCACAACGTGAAGCAGAACAACTCAATAAATCCATCACAGAGGAAGAGACTGAAAAGGTGATCAAAACACTGCCAACCAAAAAAAGTCCGGGCCCAGATGGCTTCACGGCAGAATTCTACCAAGCATTTACAGAACGGTTATCCCCAATACTACTGAGACTATTTTACAGCATAGAAAGGGATGGAGTACTCCCAAACTCATTCTATGAAGCCAGCATAACCCTGATACCTAAGGCAGGGAAAGATCCAACAATGACAAAGAACTACAGACCGATATCACTCATGAACCTAGATGCAAAAATCTTATCCAGCCAACAGAATACAACAACATATCAAGAAAATAATCCATCATGACCAAATGGGATTCATACCTGGGATGCAAGGCTGGTTCAACATCAGGAAAACAATTAATGTCATTAACCACATAAATAACACAAAAGACAAGGATCACCTGATTTTGTCCACTGATGCACAAAAGACATTTGATAAAGTCCAACACCTATTCATGCTAAAAACTCTTAGCAAAATACGCATAGACGGCAAATTCCTCAACACAATAAGGGCCATTGATACAAAGCCAATTGCCCACATCATCCTGAATGGAGACAAACTGAAAGACTTTCCCCTGAGATCAGGAACCAGACAAGGATGCCCACTGTCACCGCTGCTATTCAACATTGTGCTGGAAGTTCTAGCCAGAGCAATTAGACAAGACCAAGAAATAAACAGCATCTGCATCGGCAAAGAGGAAGTTAAAATCTCCCTGTTCGCAGATGCTAGGATTGTATATGCAGAGAACCCCAAGGAATCTATAAGTAAGCTACTCAAACTGATAGAAGAGTTCAGCAAAGTCTCAGGATACAAGATAAACATAAGTAAATCAGTAGGATTCCTTTATGCCAACAACGAGGCTGTTAAGGAGGAAATTATCAAATCAATACCATTTACGATAGCCCGTAAGAAGGTAAAGTACCTAGGAATTAATCTAACCAGAGAAATAACAGACCTTTACAAAGTGAACTACAAGCCCTTACTACAAGAAACTAAGAGAGACTTAGATAAATGGAAAAACCTACCCTGCTCATGGATACGAAGACTTAACATTGTGAAGATGTCTATTTTACCCAAAGCAATTTATTTATATAATGCAATCCCAATACAATTTCCAGCATCATTTTTTAATCACATGTAGAAACAAATCACCAACTTTGTTTGGAAAGGGAAGGAGCCCCGGATAAGTAAGGTACTACTAAAGAAGAAGAACACACTGGGATACCCGACCTTAGAACATACTACACTGCCACAGTGGTCAAAACAGCCTGGTACTGGTACAAGAACAGACAGGTCGATCAATGGAACAGAACTGAGACCCTAGAGATGACACCATTTGCCTATGGTCAGTTGATATTCGTCAAAGGCCCTAAGACATTAAACTGGGGTAGAAACAGTCATCTTCAACAAATGGTGCTGGCAAAATTGGTTATCCATCTGCAATAAACTGAATCCAGATCCATATCTTACACCTTATACAAAAACCAACTCCAACTGATAAAAGACCTTAACATCAAACCTAAAACAATAAAGCTCATCCAAGAAAAGGTACGAACAACAATGGAAGTTTTAATACACAATGAGGACAGACTACCAAATCTGTCAAAGAAACCTCAATCAACAGAAGAGAAAATAGATAAATGGGAACTATTAAGAATCAAACACTTTTGCTCATCCAAAGACTTTATTAATAGAATTAAAAGAACACCCACAGAATGGGAAAAAATATTTGGCAACTCTATATCAGACAGACGCCTGATCTCCATAATCTATAAGATACTACAAAATATCAACAAGAAGGAGATAAATCATCCAATTAAGCGATGGGCAAAGGAGATGGACAGACACTTCACTAAAGAGGAGATCCAGGTAGCCAAAAAACACATGCGGACATGTTCACGATCTTTAGTTACTAAAGAAATTCAAATCAAGACAATAATGAGATACCATCTCACCCCAACAAGATTGGCCATGATCCAGAAAACACACAACAACAAATGCTGGAGAGGCTGTGGAGAAAGTGGAACCCTCCTACACTATTGGTGGGGTTGCAAAATGGTCCAGCCTCTTTGGAAGGCAATCTGGCGCTTCCTTAAAAAAATGGATATCAATATACCATTTGACCCAGTAATTCCACTACTTGGAATATATATTACAGAATCAAGGCCTTTCACACCAACGGACACATGCACCAGAATGTTTATCGCAGCACAGTCCACAATAGCAAAAAGATGGAATCAACCCAGATGCCCAACAATAGAAGAATGGACAGGTAAACTATGGTACATATACACAATGGAGCACTATGCAATGATAAAGAATAACGATGATTCCAGGAAACATCTCCTAACCTGGTTTCAACTGGAAGACATTATGCTGAGTGAAAGTAGTCAGCGACAAAGGGACAAATACTGTATGAGACGTGTACGATAAGATGTCAAAAACAGACTTGTGTATAGAAGAAAAGACTCTTTGACAGCTGCAAGGAAAGGGAGGGAGCGTGAGGGAGGGAAGGAGGGTTTAGTTTAGACAGTTTCTAGAAATCTAGTTGGGAGAAAGCGGTGATAGCACACATTAGAAACAACAACATTAAGTGGACTTCAGCATAATTTGAGTACTCCTTCCACCTTAACTCATTACTGCAAGGATAGAGTAGCTGGGGCAGGGGGCGGGGGACCATGCTCTTAGGCGAATTCCAGGCCTATTGGTACAACTAGCGTTTTGCTAAGAGAGCTCTCTGCACCCCACATTGGTGAGTGGCGTCTGGGGTCTTAAAAGCTGCCAAGCTGCCATCCGAGGACACAGGAAATGGTCCCAACTCAGCAGGAATGGATGCTCACCAAAGACCAAAATGACATGCGGTAAAGACAACCGAGAAGACAGAGAGACCCACGTGAGTGGGTGCCTACATCGACTTGGGACAGGAAGAACCGGATGGTGCCCGGCCACCACCAGTGATGGCCACGAGGGAGCTCACAGAGAGGAGTCTCACTGGCAACACAAGAATAAAAAGGGGTGCATCATAAGATCTCCACTAAAAGACCGCAATTGATGGTCCAGCGGTTTTGAGGTTCCTCTCAGAGCATGGCCCCCGGCCCTGATGCTGCCCGTTCCCATAAATTATAACAAAGCTCCACTCTTTGGACAGGAATGGATTGGACTTGCCAAGGCAGAGTGACCATATATTGGAAGCACTTTATGGTTCTATACATCTATAGGATATCATCTTGCTGACCTCTGGCTGGAGGAAAGGGAGTGGACGGAGAGGAGGGGAAAGGAGACTGTTGGGAGGATGAGACATGTATGGAGCAGAGAGGAATTGTGTGCAGTCACCGGATAGGGAGAGCACTGGAAGCTGCATATAGGTGGGCATGTAAATTTATATGTGAATGTATATTTTCACTCAGTTATGTTAAATAAAAATTAAAAAAAAAAGAACATGTTCTACATTCTACATTGGTGAGTGGCATCTAGGCTCTTAAAAGCTAGTGAGCAACCGTCTGAGATGCATCAATTGGTCCCAACTTGCCTGGAGCAACGAAGAATGAAGAACACTGAAGATACCAAGAGACAGAACGGACTACATAAACCAGCGACTCCATTAGCCTGAATAACAAGATGGTGCTCAGCTACCACCAATATCCGCCCTGACAGGAGCACAACTGTGAGTCCCTGACACAGCAGCAGAAATGTGGGGTACAGAACTCAAATTCTAGTCAAAAGACCAAAGTTAATGGCCTGACTGAGACTGAAAGGCATGGTCGCTGGACTCACCATTAACCCCAAACTACAACCATTCCCAAAGCCAACTCTTCACACAAAAATTAGACCGAACGAGAAGACATAAAATGATATTTGTCTAGAGAGTGCTTCCTAGCTCAGGTAGATGCTTCAGACTAAATTGACAGCTCCTGACCAGAAACGAGATGAGAAAGCAAAAAGGGACAGCAGCTGATTGAATGGATATGGGATATACTGGGTGGAAAAGACAAATGTGCTGTCACATTACAGGGACAGCAACTAAGATCACATAACAATGTGTGTATAAATTTTTGTAGTACGAACTAATTTGAACTGTAAACTTTCAGTTAAAGCAGAAAACAGAAACATACTAAACACCCACTACAACATGTGTAAATCTGAAGAAATCATAATCAATGAAAAGCCCAGACACAAAGAATACATACTGTATGGTTCCATTCACATGAAATACCCAAGAAAGATAAATCTATAGAGATAAAAGGTAGTTAGCAGTTGCCTACAACTGTGGGTGGCAATGGAAAGTAGCTGCAAATGGACACGCCGTTTCCTTTTACGAGTAATGAAAATATTCTAGATTGTAGGGATGGCTATACAACACTGTAAATATACCAAAAATACTTAAAATGTGTGAATTAACAGTATATAAACCATACCTTGTTAAATGAAGAATATCATTGCTGATTTCAGATAATCTTGGCCAAAGGCAGAGAATGCCAGAAAGATGTTTACTTCTGTTTTATTGAGAAAACAAAGACTGCTGACTGCATGGATCATAACAAATTACAGATATTATGAAGAACGCACATTTCAGACCACTTAATTATGGCTCCTGCAAAATCTGTACATGGATCAAGAGGCAGTCATTCCAACAGAACAAGGGACTACTGTGTGCTTACAAATTTAAAACAATGTGTGGCAGTGTTGTATCGTTTAACTTTATTCAATCTATATGCTGAACAAATAATCTAAAACCTGAACTATATGAAGTATGCACCAACAGGATTAGGAGAAGATTGACTGAACAACCTAAGATATGCAGATGACACAACCCTGCTTGCAGAAAATGAAGATAATTTGAAGCACAAACTGGTAAAAGTTAGACTACAGCTTTCAGTACGAATTATGCCTGAATGTGAAGAAAACAAAAATCTTCACAACTGGACTAACAAACAATACCATGATAAATTGAGAAAAAAGTGGAAACTGTCACTAACATCATTCTACTTGGATCAACGAGGAACATCATGAAAGTGGCAGTCAAGAAATCAGTGTATTACACTGGACAAATATGCCATCAAAGACTTTTGCAAGGCACAGAATCACTTTGCAATAAGCAATCTGGCCTTTTGTTCCAGATTCTTTGAAGCTGTACCACACTTGCAGTTAATGAAAGGGGGCTGACACAACAAACAGGGACTAAATCTCACGAGGCACGATATCATCTATCACAGCCACATAGTGAGGTCAGTAAGAGCTCTGAAAACAGAGATTCAGATGCAGCTTCCGGACTGGGGACCAACATGGAAGCGGAAGGGTGTCACATCTTTTTTTTTTTTGACATGTAAGCTCCCCTGCGACCTTTTACAGACTACTCTATACGCATCTCTTTGTATTCTTTTTTGGTTGCAATAAATCTGTATTAAGTACAGTGTACTCTCCTTGAAATTCTATGAGTCATTCCAGGGAATTAATAAATCCATAGGGGAGATCAAAGCCAAAAGGGACAAGCATCTGCGTGTCTGGCAGTCTAAAAGACAGTGTCCTTTTAATTTGCTAGCTGTGACCTGCTCTGCTTGGGCAGAGCAGAAATGCTGCGCACTGCCTAGTCAGCTTCTGAGTGCTGAGCCACCTCTGGGTAGCCAGGGTCACAGACAGGGTACCATCTGAGCAGCTGACAACAAAGATGAAAAGAATGTCAAAGACTGGATCCATCCCCACATTTGGGGGACTAGATTCATGCTCATCCTTACCACACAATTAGCAACAAAGGCGGGCAGATTTATCCACTGTACCCTTTGCTTAGTGCAATTTCTTTAGAGTTTTGAAAAGTAAAGACGTCAGTTTGATCACTAACGATATTCCTTCCCATTCTGATTAGAGGGCTTCAGTTTCCTCAACTGTAAAATAAGATGCACCTGACCCATACCACGGCCTTTCAATAACATCACGTACCTGCAAAAGCCAGACAATGAAAAAGGAAGACAGAAGAAGAATTATGTATTTAAGTTGTGTTGATGGCAAAGAAAATGGAACATACTGCAGACTTATGAATCAGCAATGGGTTTTGGTTTGGCCAAAAAAAATGAACAAATCAGTCTTAGAAGACAACCAGA
The DNA here is from genome assembly GCA_028571685.1 of Heterohyrax brucei. Taxonomy (NCBI): domain Eukaryota; kingdom Metazoa; phylum Chordata; class Mammalia; order Hyracoidea; family Procaviidae; genus Heterohyrax; species Heterohyrax brucei. Next base: position 134,863,531 of record CM053148.1, on the reverse strand, counting down.
ATTAATGCTCATTAGACTAGAGGATGGCAATTTAGTTCACTTACTTGGACACGTCATCAGAAAAGACCTGTCCCTAAAAAAAAGACATCATGCTTGGTAAAGGGTCAGTGAAAATTAAAGAAACCCTCACTGAGATGGACTAAGACAACCGCCACAACAATGGACTCAAATATGTATCAACTGTCATGATGTACAGCGCAATGTTTTGTCCTATCATACATAAGGATGCCATAGGTTGGAAGCAACTTAATGACAACTGCCCAAAACAAAAACCGTTATCTCAATAAAGCTGTTACATATATTTAAAAGACACTGAAAAATATTACAATCGTTTAAGTGTGATCAAATACAGCACAGTGTTATAGGTTCCAAACTAATTCAAATACAGTGAAACATGAGACAGCCCAAATTCAATGAAAACTGCTTTATTTTTCCAAGGTTCACACATATTCTGTCTTTGACAGAAGGCAGTCTTACACTTTTCTACTACTCTCCATTCATGGAAAATAGCTCAATTTTCCTTCTCTAACAGGTTTCTTCTTTACCCAGGTTCCAACTTTCTCAGGTTTTATGAATAAGGAGATTTTTTTTCCTCCCCCTCTCAGATATATTTGTATTTTACTTCCCTGCACACAGTAGCACTTTACATGTAACTAAAACAAAAAATTAAAGCTACTAACATTAAATTAGGTTTTCCAGAGATACCACTAGCAACATTCCTTCCATTTTAATGATTCTGAGTTTTTAAGCTTTCCATCTATAAAATACAGACTAGTACTTTCCATCTCACAGAGCTGCAAAAATTCAGGAAATTCAAATTTATCCTAATTCCTGGTACTCAGTAGTCATGCAACAGATATTAGTCACTGTAATTACAAATATAGGGTATTTAGGTCCAGCCATAGTAGTTTTGCTCTACTATTTACAGGCTAAAAGCTCCCAAAATACTGATTAGCAGGGCAACAACAATATAATAACTTGGTAAGAATATCATATTACCAGAGAACTAATTCCACAGGTACAAATGTAAGCTCACCGGTGATATAAAAGAGTTCAACAGGAGGAGGGAAAAACATCCTAGAGAAAAGATGAGCCAAACCGGTTCTCTTCTAGAAATATTCACTCCACACAGAACAAATTTACAAAGAACAAACATGCTCTTTTGTTGTGAAGCAAATATATAACAATTTCTCACCCCTATTCATTGTTTTGAACCAAGTCAAGTTCCTAACTCAGTCTACTGATTTAATTCTTCTAACCCATTTTCATCCAAACAACTAGTTCCCCCCACCTCAGTTTCCAAACATTCTAACTAGCCCAAGGCATTTTGCCTAGACGTTTAAGTATAGAGGGGATGCCCCCTCCCTTAGCCAGTAGGATGTGATTCAAGTCCTCTACTGTGTATCACAGATTTTTCAAAAACTTTTCACTTTTAACCGGGAAACACTATTGTAATCAATTCTTCAGACACAAATGGAATAGTCTCGAGAACACAATGTGACCCATATTGTGTGTGTACGTTATGGTTCTTTGCATTTATAGGATGCTGTCCTACTAGTCTCTTGCCTGATGGGAGAGAAGAGTGTAGAGGGGAGAGGACAGGTTTTAAAAGGTTACTGCAAATACAGAATGTAAAGGAGGAGTGTGTTGTCACTAGGCAAGGGAAACAGAAAGGGCTGCATACAGTTGGGCATGCAAAATGAATTTGGATTGTATACTTTCACTTAGTTACAATAAAAAAGAAAAAATAATTTTACTTTTAAATATACATAACCCTACAAATACAGTACGGAAGCATTTTATGAACAGCTGTCAGTCTGAATGAGTATAACACATATAGTAACAGTAATAAAATCTTATTCCAGATATATTTTTGAAACAATAAAAGCTCCATAAATTTTATTACAAATCACATTTCACTCTTCTAAAGCTGGCTAGCTTAGTATACTACAAGGGTGATTTACTATGGCTAGTGGCTACATCACTTTGACAAGTGAAAAGAAAGTTTCACCTTCCTTTGTCAGGATCATGTGAGCAACACTGTTCTTTCTATATATTGAGAAGATGCTGATTTTGATCAATGTTGCGCTATTATGTCAACATCACTGTTACTGAAATTTTAAATCTTTGGGACATGGGCAGACACGGCTACGGCAGCATGCCTGCCCACATCCCACTGCTGCCTCTTTAAATATATGCCAAATAAAATTCTTTTTGCCTACTTTTTAATATTTTTTTATCCTCTAACAATGTCCTTCAAGTATATACTGTTAAGGTTGACAACATGCCAGATAATAACCTTGGAAAAGAAGTCAAATATGATAACCTCTAAGTGGAAGACTTACCAGTTGCCATTTCATACTTGGCTGATAATTTAGGAAAAGGATAAACTGAAAAATATTGGAGATAATGCCAGGAAAATATAAGGCAATATGAAAGTAATAATGTGTTACAACAGTCACTGATTAATATCCTCAGAGAATTCATTGCCAGACTGCTTTACAAGCCTTCTTATGGCAAAATCAGATTTGACTGATAGTAGGTTTGAAGCACGCACTGTCTTCAGAATCACCTCTCTCCCACTAAAGAAAACAATTCTGAATGTCAAACCTTTCAGAAAATATGATTTGATTTTTTACTTAAAAAATATTATTCTATTACTTCTAGTACTCCATCTCTCAACTCTCATATTATTTATGACACTGTCTTAAAAGCCTTTGGAGAAACCAAGTTTATAAACTGAGTTTGCCGTTGTTTTTGAAATTCAAAGCAACATCTTTGCATCTAAATAAATGCCCAGCTTACCGTAGCAATTTATCCCTAGCATGGTAGAAGGCAAAGGGTCTATAAATTGCTATGGAGTCACCAATATGTTTTTATACTTCCTAGAGAGTGTCTAGAAACCCTGGTTGCGTAGCGGTTAAGTGGTTCACCTGCTAACCAAAAGGCAGGCAGTTCAACTCTGCAAGGCACACCCTAGACACTCTCTGGGGCAATTCTCCTACAGGGTCACTATGAGTCACCATCAACTTGACAGCACTGGGCTTTTTGGTTTGGGGTTACAGACTGTTTACCTGAAAATGGACAATAAGCCTGAGAAGTTTACGGAATGCTCTAACATAATTCAGAGATACCACTAGCCTTCTGATTTGTATGATCTTCAAAAAACAGTAATTTTTAATTTGCTATTAACTTATTTCCATTTTTTCATATTTGGGGTGACACACACCAGAACATACATCATGTCAACAATTTCTACATGTACAAATCAGTGACACTGATTATATTCTTCAATTTATACAACCATTCTATCCTTTTCCAAATTATTCCTCCACTATTAACCTAAATTTACCATCACAGAGCTTCTCATCTAACTTTTCAAAAATTGCTACTGTCAACTTGAGCCCATAGAGGTAATTCTTTAAAAGGGCACAATGCTGAAAGCAGACATTCTTTACTAAAATAAACTAAACTACTGTTGGGTTCAAACGTTTAAGGTTTAAAGATCATCTCAGGGTAAACGTTCATCTCAGGGGTTATTCTGCCTCAACGGCTCCAGAAAGTCTGAATTCCTTCTAATTTGATATTCTATTCTAAATTTTTCCTCCTTTAGATTAGGATCCTTCTATACAATCTTTGATCAAAAACATTCAGTAATGGTAGCCAGGCACCATCCAGTTCTTCTGGTTTCAAGGTCAAGTAAGCAGCTGTTCAAAGAAGCAATCAGAGATGCTTCTGCCCATTCCTGACCCTTCTTCATCCTCTGCTGAGCCAGGTAAGGAGCGATCAATTGCTGTATTTCAGATAAAGCCACTCACATGTTTTCAATACTCCAGATAACTGCAATTTTTATCTTACTCACTATGCTAAAACGGGAAATGCAACATCTTTAAAAATAACAATTTTCTAACATTTACTGATAGTATAACCCTGAAATGCTCTAAACTCCTCCAAAGACATCTACAGTCTGAATCCTGCAGCATTCCTGAATATTCATAATTCTTTAGTACTATGACTATAGCATCACAGCTGCTAAATGGAGCACTGTTTCTTTTGCCTAAAGGGTCATAAACGATGAGACAAATATTATACTCAGTCTATGTAATTCTTGCACTCTCAGTTAAAACTTACCAAGATGTACAAAACAAGGAGTTAAAATGACTTAGATTCACACAGAAAGTTAGAACTTAGAAAGGCAGTGCAACCAACAAGACCTAGAACTTCGCAGACTGCCCTGTTTGCCCAGGTCTTGACAGTTCTTCACCTTTGACAGGGTATAGTATTAACACTTTTCTATCACTCTCTATTAGTGGAAAATACTTCAGTTTTCCTTCTCTGACAGGTTTCTGCCTTTTACAGGTTCTGGTTTTGAGGGTTTTACTGTATTTCAAAAGTTGTGATAATTGAAACTCTAAGAGGCTAAACAAACACTACACAGTGACACAATTTACATACAATATAAGGTGATCCTATGTGACACACATGTATCTTACCTTTCTGATGATGCCTTAGAAGTGACAGGATGCCCACAGACACTTTTTTGACTTTTATGGTCTAGAGAGATGACCTTACTTCGAAGGCTTCTTTTCAACTACGGAATAAAAAAGAGTTTCAATAATATACTGGGATGAAAATTAAAAGGCAATTAAAACATCACTTTCATTTAGAAACTTACAATAAATAGACAAATTCATAATTAAAAGGAGAAAAACAAAAGCATAATCTACATACACAATGATAAAGAATAACAATGATTCCAGGAAACGTCTCCTAACCTGGTTTCAACTGGAAGACATCATGTTGAGTGAGAGTAGTCAGCGACAAAGGGACAAATACTGTATGAGACCTCTACGATAAGATCTCAAAAACAGACTTGTGTATAGAAGAAAAGACTCTTTAACAGCTGCAAGGGAGGGGAGGGAGGGAGGGAGTGGGAGAGACGGTTTAGTTTAGATACTTGCTAGAAATCCGATTGGGAGAAAGCGGTGATAGCACACATCAGAATCAAGAACAACATTAAGTGGACTTCAGCATAACTTGAGTACACCTTCCATCTTAACTCAATATGGCAAGGATAGAGTAGCTGGGGCAGGGGGCAGGGGACCATGCGCTTAGGCGAAATCGAGGCTAATTGGCACAACTAGCGTTTGGCTAAGAGGTCTCTCTGCACCCTACACTGCTGAGTGGAGTCTAGGGTCTTAAAAGCTGCCAAGCTGCCATCCAAGGTCACAGCAAATGGTCCCTACTCTGCAGGAACGGATGCTCACCAAGGACCAATATGACATGGGGTAAAGACAACCCAGAAGATAGAGAGACCCACATGAGTCGGTGCCTACATCAATTTGGGACCATATGAACTGGATGGTGCCTGGCCACCACCAGTGATAGCCACAATGCAGCTCACTAACAGTTGAGTCTCACTGGCAACACAAGAATAAAAAGGGGTGCATCCTGAGATCTCCACTAAAAGACCACAATTGATGGTCCAGCAGTTTCGGAGTTTCCCTGGGAGCATGGCCCCTGGTCCTGATGCTGCCCTTGCCGATAAATCACAATGAAGGTCTACTCTTTGGATATGAATGGAATGGACTTGGTGATGCAGAGTGACCATACACTGGATGCACTTTATGGTTCTATACAACTATAGGATATCATCCTGCTGACCTCAGGCTGGAGGAAGGAGAGTGGGTGGAGACGAGGGGAAAGGAGACTGTTGAGAGGATGAGACATATATGGAGCAGAGAGGAATAGTGTGCTGTCACCGGGCAGGGAGAGCAGTGGAAGCTGCATACAGGTGGGCATGTAAATTTATATGGGAATGTACATTTTCACTCAGTCATATTAAAAAAAAAAAAAGCATAATCTACAGAATACCTGACACTCTTGCTAGAGCAAGGTGCCCTGGTGGTGCAGTGGTTAAGGTGCTTGACTGCTTACTTAAAGGCTGATGGTTTGAAACCACAAGGAGCTCCTCTCAATAAAAATATGGCAGTCTGCTTCCACAGAGATAGACAGCCTTGGAAACCCTACAGTGTTCACGGTAAGTCAGAATCAATTCAAGAACAGTGGGTTGGGTTTGGTTTCAGTTGCTACTACAGAAATACACTTAAAAAAAAAAAACAAGCAAACTCCTTGCTGTTAACTCAATTTCAACTGGTTTGTTTTTTATTTATTAGTAAGTATACTTATCACAGTAAGTTTCAAATTATTTGTTTATATCAAACTTCAGCACGCTGGCTAATTTGGCTCACATGGCTCAACCTGCACAACTCCTAAACAAATAGTTCCTTATAATTATTTCATTCATTTCACAGTAACTGCAACTTTTGTTACTGATTGTTTTGTACCCCAATTATCTGTATTGCTATATTTGCAACATAATGGAATGACTACTCTTTGATTCTCACACTCTACACAGAAAAGAAATGTTTTAAACAGAGGGGAAAAAAGAAATCAAACAGTGACAAAAATGAAATAAACACAGAGACAAATTAAAGGTAACAATAATAGGGGAGAAGGGAAACTACATAAAATTTTATGGGCTTGAAATAAGAACAACATGTTTAACGTCCACCTGCAGTTGTACCAATATCAAAGGGTAACCTGAAGTATATCTACAGACGGAATCAAAGGAATAAAAAACTTCACTATTCCTTATATTCAGTAACACACTGAAATGTTCACAAATTTTGTTTTTAAAAAGTTAGATAATACTTGCAGAGTGGATAAAATTTTATATTTTTCACAGAGACAGCATGGTTTTCATTTAGACTGTATGTTCTCTCCAAAAAATAAGAAACAAGTAACACTAATTTCTTCCATAATCTGCTTATGAACAGGAACTTATTCACCTATGTAACTTTGAAAGCTATGGTCACAAAAAAAGGTTTAAGTAGACTGGATAAATTTAATTGAAATATAAAAACGACTTCTATAATAATAAAAGACTTTAACTTATATACCAGTGTTGACTCTATAGCACTATTCACAACAATAAAGGTCTGTCAAAAGAATGGATAAACAAAATGTGGTATATAGATACAATGGAATACTATTCTGCCAGAAAAAGAAAGTCCTGATACACACCACAACATGGATGAACCTAGAAAACATTATGTTTAGTGAAATATTTCAGTCACAAAAGCAAATGCTACATAATCCTACTTACATATAACAGGTAAATATGTTGAGACCAATGCTTACTAGCGGTTACCAGGGAAAAGAGGGAGGGGAAAAGAGTAAGTGTCCCTGTTTACAGAGGACTGAGGTTCTGCTAATGGTGGTAGAAAAATGTGAAAACAGTGATGATGGTTACACAACATGATGAATGCAATCAATGTCACTGAAGTGCATGTTAAAAGTACTGTGTTGACAAACTGTTATATATGTTTTCACAAAAAAATTTTTTTAACTAAATATTTGTTGTTTTAAGTCACCTTGAGGGGTGGGAGTAGAGCAATAAAAGGATTTGCTTACTGCCAGTATCAAATCATTCGATTATGTGATTCTAAAGCTCTCATTCTCACAGGGGCAGGAAAATACTACACTAATTAAAATCAATGTTCCACAGAAATTCAACTGAATTTTTCTTTTTAATAACCAAGAGTAAGTATTAATTTCCTTTTAAATTTTTCTTAGACAAAATCAATACTGCATGCATGGTAAGCGGCAAGGGAGCTCAAAATCTCAACTGAGTACTACCTACTTAGGCTCTGAAATGGAGCCAGCTGCTTCCTGAGAAAATACCAGCTTTCCTTATAATAACTTATGCCTGTCACAGCTTAACTGCAATACAGAAGAATGATGAATTTCCAACCAACTGAGAATATTGGTCAGGATTTAACTCTTAAGTAAAGATTTCAGCTTGACTAACTATTCATCTAACTTCAAAGCAAGCAACAAGGAATGCCAAAGAGTGAAAACACTTTCTAGAGAATATACGCTAGAAATATTTGCTAACCAATCTTATCAAACTCCTGAATGAATGGGAGGGGAAACATCTAGAAGTACTAAACACATTGTGAAGCAGTGACTTTTAAGGACTGAAAGTGCTGCATGCAAATACAGAGAAAGAAATATTACACACTTCCTTATTTATATTTCTTCAAACAAGCGAATGTTACTTTTATAATGTTTTTAAAAATCAATAAATTTTCCTTTAACCCTGACTGAGAGAATACCTTTTTAGTTTACTTTTCTTCATCAATTCTCATTCAGTGTTTCCTACTCCTTTTCCACCCTCAGTGTGCAGCTCTCTTCATTCACTGGGCAGCTTTCACAAATCACCACTCTTCTATCAGCCTGTCACACTGTATGGCCTGCATGTTGCTGGGATGCTGAAAACTAGCAAACACCAGCATGGTCACTCACGGCAGAAAGGTTTCAGCAAAGCTTCCAGACTAAGAAAGACTAGAAAGGAGGACCTCAAGATCTACTTAAAAAATACGCTAGTGAAAATTTTATGAATAGCAACACAAAGGATACTATAAAGACAGTACAAAGACAATCCAAGGAATGGAAGAAAATATTCCCAAATCACATCTCTGAAAAAGGCCTAATAGCATAAAAGACATAAAACACAAAAACTCTTAATGCAACAACAGAAAGACAAACAAGCCTATTATTAAGTGAACACATAATGTAAATAAACATTTCTTGAAACAAGATATACAAGTGGCCAATAACTATATGTCAAGACACTCAACACTATTAGTCATTAAGGAAATGCCAATCAAAACCTCAGTGAGATACCATTCCATACCCATTAAGATAGCAGTTATCAGAAAAATGACAAGTGTTAGTGAGGGTATAGAGAAACTGGAACCCTAGTCCATCACTGTTAGAAATGAAATGTAAAATGGGGGGGCAGAGTAAATACGGTGGACTAAGCCCACGTCTCCTTATATCCCTCTGGAAAACAAGACCTGAACTGACAATCAAACAGAGCCTTCTGAGCACCTAATCAGCCTCAGCACAGAGCTGTTAATTGGGACTTCATACCACTCAGTGAAAAACCTCCTCTCTTTCGCTGACTCCCGCTCCTGGCTAGCCCCGGCTCTCACGGACGGAAGGTAAACGCACCACTGTGACTCTTTTTCCTCGGTCTCGGCTGGCGGGCGGAGCTGGGTCTTGCCTGGTGGCTGGACTCAGACGTGCTGCTGGGGAGATAGGCAGGCGAAATTCCCATATTCTGTGAGCCAAGCTCGGGACTCTGTTAATCTAGACACTTTGAGCCTTTGATATTGGAGCTGCCTCAGTGGGGTTTGTGCCGAGCTCCTCGTTCAGTGTGTGGGATGCCGTGTTGGTAGATTTTAGCAGGACCTCGTTCTTGGCCTGGGAGCCAGCACCTGCAAACAGGACAGTGCTTCTCCAACAGAAAAGCAGTGATTTTGCACAGTGCTGCCTGCGTTGGGGGCCCTGCAACAGAAGCAGAGGAATCACTACCTCTCGGCATCTTTAGCCCCTCTGTCTGCTGCCTGTGTGGAGGGTGCCATCTTGGATACGGTGGCCGCAGCTGGACCTAATTCTTACCTTGGGAGCCAGAGCCTGCCCACAGGAGAGCCCTTTTCTATCACAAAACCAGTACTTGATGCAGTGTTGGCTAAGGCTAGGCCCTGTCAGCAGAGGCCAACAGGGCAGTAGGATTGCTGTATTCTGAACGAGTTTGTTATCATCTGGGGTTGCATACAGTGGCACTTATTCTGTCAGATGAGAAGAGGGACCTCTACACCCGAAAACTTAACTGACATGTGAACTGTTCAGATACCTTTTGCTTTACATTTGAAGACACCCTAGAGAAACATTTGCAATCGATCCTCACAGTACCTCTTCCAGCCTCTATATACTCACATGGGACCCAAAAAGCAACAGACAACTGTGGCATACAAGCCATCACTCATGGCTTCAGAAGGCTCCCAAACAAAGCAACCAAGGAGTTTTCCAGCTGAAGAAACTTTTATGAAAGCATCAGGAAGTGAATACAGACTGATTATATACAGAGCCCTTCTAGACCTTATACAAAATCGAGCAGAACAAAAGGAGAAATTAAACAAGCTGTTCAATCTGATGGAACACCAGTACTCTAAAATCCAACAGATCAAGAAGAAAATCAAAGACATAGAAACTTCCATGCAAAGCCAAGAAAACAAAATGGAACAAATGGAAAACAGAATTTCTGACTTGGAAGACAGAGCTACTGAGGCCAGCGTCTATCAGCAGAAATCAGAAAAAAGAAACAAGAAAAATGAAGAAACATTAAGAAGCATGTGGGACTCTATTAAGAGGAACAACCTTTGATTAATTGGAGTCCCTGAACAGGGTGAGACATCTGAGAACACAGAGAGTATTGTTGCAGAGCTGCTGAAAGAAAACTTCCCAGAAATCATGAAGGAAGAGAATGTAGACATCTCAGATGGATATCGTACGCCGCCCAATATAGATCTCAAAAGAAAGACTCCAAGACATATTATAATCAAGCTTAATAAAGGAAACACAAGCAGCAACTGTTAAAGGCAGTAAGACTCAAGGCAAAGCTAACATTCAGAGGGAAATCCTGTACGCTCTCGTCAGATTTCTCAGCAGAAACCATGCTGACACGGAGACAGTGGTATGACACATTCAAAGTCTTGAAGGAGAAGAACTTCCAACCAAGAATTATATATCCTGCAAAACTATCTTTCAAATACGAAAATCAAATTAAGACATTCCCAGATAAACAAGATCTCAGAGACTTTGTAAAAACCAAACCCAAACTACAAGAAATCCTGAAAGAAGTTGTTGCTTTTGGCTTAGAAGAACAAAACCACCAATTTTATATATTAGAACGACACCCTACTCAATACTCTACTCATTTAGGGAAGGCCCCAAAGTAAATCACAGCTTTGATTTGGAAAGAAGCAATCCAGTAATCATCATGGAAACTATGGTGTCATCATAATAAAAAGAGGGATGTAATACAGTTGTTATAGTCCTTCTAGACGGAGAGGAAGATGACAAGACTGGTAGTAATTAACATTGGGTTTATAAATAGTTTATTAAGGGGGTTCATAGGGGCAGCTGTAAAGCACAACAAAGATGTATCATACCATTTCAAGAAATCTAACACACAAGTCTCAACACTATAAAACCAGCTCTGAAAAAGGTGAAAAATCAACTCACAAAAGAGTGTGCCAGAACAGACGAATGAAAACAACAGAGAAAACATTAACATAAAAATAAACATATCACAATGGCAGCAGTGATATAATTACATTGAATGTGAATGGACTGAATGATCCAGTAAAGAGACACCGAGTGTCATCTTGGATCAAAAGAAACGACCCATCCATATGTTGTCTACAAGAAACTCACTTGAGACCTAAAGACAGGAACAAACTGAAAATTAAAGGATGGAAGAATATATATCAAGCTAACAACGAACAAAGAAGAGCAGGGGTGGCAATTCTAATCTCAGACAAAATCAATTTTCATGTCAAATCCACCATCCTGGACAAAGATGGACACGATTTATTGCTGAAAGGTTGAGTACACAAGGAAGATTTAACTATATTAAATATTTATGCACCTCATGTCAGAGCACCTAAATATGTCAAACAAACACTTACTACGCTAGAAAGAGACTTAGATGACTCTACAATAATAGTGGGACACCTTAACACTCCACTCTCATCACTAGACAGATCATCTAGAAAAAAGCTCAGTAAAGATACAGAAGACTTCATTGACACAATTAACCAACTAAACCTCACTGATAGATACAGAACTTTCCACCATCAGCAGACAACTACACCTTCTTGTCCAGTGCACATGGAACATTCTCCAGAATTGACCACGTGATAAGCCATAATGCAACGCTCAACAAAATCCATACCATTGAATTACTGCAAAGCATCTTCTCAGATCATAAAGCCATCAAAGTTGAAATTAACAGCAGAAAAAATATAGATAGAAAGTGGAACTCTTGGAAACTGAACAACATCTTGCTCAAAAAAACATGGGTTATAGAGCAAATCAAGGATGAATTAAAGAAATTCATGGATTCCAATGAGAACGAAAACACTTCCTACCAGAACCTATGGGATACAGCCAAAGCAGTGCTCAGAGGTCTGTTTATCTCCATAAACGCACACATCTGGAAGGAAGAAAGAAGCCAAATCAAGGAACTAACTCTACAGCTTGAACAAGTAGAAAGAGAACAACAGAGGAACCCCTCGGGCACCAGAAGAAATGAGATCATAAAGATTAGAGCAGAGCTAAATGAATTAGAGGATAGAAAAACAATTGAAAAACTTGAAAAGACCAAAAGCTGGTTTTTTGAAAAGATCAACAAAATTGATAAACCACTGGCAAAACTTACTAAAGAAAAGCAGGAAACAAATAACCCAAATTAGAAATGAGAGGGGAGTTGTCACCACAGATGCAACAGAAATCAAAAATATCATAACAGAATACTATGAAAGACTGTACTCTAACAAATTTGAAAACCTATGGGAAATGGACCAATTCCTTGACTCACACCACCTACCCAAATTATCACAACGTGAAGCAGAACAACTCAATAAATCCATCACAAAGGAAGAGATTGATAAGATCATCAAAACACTGCCAACCAAAAAGAGTCCGGGCCCAGATGGCTTCACGGCAGAATTCTACCAAGCATTTAGAGAACAGTTATCCCCAATACTACTGAGACTATTTTACAGTATAGAAAGGGATGGAGTACTCCCAAACTCATTCTATGAAGCCAGCATAACCCTGATACCTAAGCCAGGGAAAGATCCAACAAAGACAGAGAACTACAGACCGATATCACTCATGAACCTAGATGCAAAAATCTTCAACAAAATTCTTGCCAATAGAATACAACAACATATCAAGAAAATAATCCATCATGACCAAGTGGGATTCATACCAGGGATGCAAGGCTGGTTCAACATCAGGAAAACAATTAATGTGATTAACCACATAAATAACACAAAAGACAAGGATCACCTGATTTTGTCCATTGATGCACAAAAGACATTTGATAAAGTCCAACACCTATTCATGCTAAAAACTCTTAGCAAAATGGGCATAGACAGAAAATTCCTCAACACAATTAGGGCGATTGACACAAAGCCAATTGCCCACATCATCCTGAATGGAGCGAGACTGAAAGACTTTCCCTTGAGATCAGGAAGTAGACAAGGATGCCCACTCTCACCTCTCCTATTCAACATTGTCCTAGAAGTTCTAGCCAGAGCAATTAGACAAGACCAAGAAATAAAGGGCATCTGCATTGGCAAAGAGGAAGTTAAAATCTCCCTGTTCGCAGATGCTAGGATTGTACATGCAGAGAACCCCAAGGAATCTATAAGTAAGCTACTCAAACTGATAGAAGAATTCAGCAAAGTCTCAGGATACAAGATAAACATAAGTGAATCAGTAGGATTCCTTTATACCAACAACGAGGCTGTTCTGGAGGAAATTATCAAATCAATACCATTTACAATAGCCCCTAAGAAGATAAGGTACTTAGGAATTAATCTAACCAGAGAAACAACAGACCTTTACAAAGAGAACTACAAGCCCTTACTACAAGAAACTGAGAGAGACTTAGATAAATGGAAAAACCTACCCTGCTCATGGATACGAAAACTTAACATTGTGAAAATGTCTATTTTACCCAAAGCAATTTATTTATATAATGCAATCCCAATACAATTTCCAGCATCATTTTTTAATGAGATGGAGAAACAACTCACCAATTTTGTTTGGAAAGGGAGGGAGCCCCAGGTAAGTAAGGTACTACTAAAGAAGAAGAACACACTGGGAGGCCTCTCATTAACCGACCTTAGAACATGCTACACTGCCACAGTGGTCAAAACAGCCTGGTACTGGTACAAGAACAGACAGATCCATCAATGGAACAGAACTGAGACCCCAGAGATGACACCATCTGCCTATGATCAGTCGATATTCGACAAAGGCCCTAAGACATTAAACTGGGGTAAAAACAGTATCTTCAACAAATGGTGCTGGCAAAATTGGTTATCCATCTGCAAGAAACTGAATCCAGATCCATATCTTACACCTTATACAAAGACCAACTCCAACTGGATAAAAGACCTAAATATCAAACCTAAAACGATAACACTCATCCAACAAAAGGCAGGAACAACAGTGGAAGTTTTAATACACAATGAGGACAGACTCCAAAATCTGTCAAAGAAACCTTAGTCAACAGAAGAGAAAATAGATAAATGGGAACTGTTAAGAATCAAACACTTTTGCTCATCCAAAGACTTTATTAATAGAATTAAAAGAACACCCACAGAATGGGAAAAAATATTTGGCAACTCTATGTCAGACCGACGCCTGATCTCCATAGTCTATAAGACACTACAAAATATCAATAAGAAGATGATAAACCATCCAATTAAGCGATGGGCAAAGGAGATGGACAGACACTTCATTAAAGAGGAGATCCAGGTAGCCAAAAAACACATGCGGACATGTTCACGATCTTTAGTTATTAAAGAAATTCAAATCAAGACAACAATGAGATACTATCTCACCCCAACGAGAAGACAGAGAGACCCACGTGAGTGGGTGCCTACATCGACTTGGGACCGGAAGAACCAGATGGTGCCCGGCCACCACCAGTGATAGCCACAATGGAGCTCACAGAGAGGAGTCTCACCGGCAACACAAGAATAAAAAGGGGTACATCATGAGATCTCCATTAAAAGACCTCAATTGATGGTCCAGCGGTTTTGGGGTTCCTCTGAGAGCATGGCCCCCGGCCCTGATGCTGCCCGTTCCCATAAATTATAACAAAGCTCCACTCTTTGGACAGCAATGGAATGGACTTGGCAATGCAGAGTAACCATATGTTGGAAGCACTTTATGGTTCTATACATCTGTAGGATATCATCTTGCTGACCTCTGGCTGGAGGAAGGGGAGTGGACGGTTAGGAGGGGAAAGGAGGCTGTTGGGAGGATGAGACATGTATGGAGCAGAGAGGAATAGTGTGCAGTCACCGGACAGGGAGCGCAGTGGAAGCTGCATATAGGTGGGCGTGTAAATTTATACGTGAATGTACATTTTCACTCAGTCATGTTAAATAAAAATTTTTTTTTTAAATGTAAAATGGTACAGCCAGTAGAGAAAACAGTTTGACAGTGTCTCAAAAAGTCAGACATAACATTACTGTACAACCCATCAATCCTCTATTTAGATGTATCTCAAAAAAAAGGAAATTGAATGCAGAAATTCAAACAGATACTTATACATCAATGATCATTGAAGTATTATTCACAATGGCCAAAAGATATAATTCAAGTGTCCAACAAATAAATGAATACACAAGACATGGCATAAATGGAATATTCATCCGTAACGAAAAATGAAGTCCTAATATAACCTTGAAAACACTAAGTTTGTGAGATAAGTCACTGGCAAAAAGATAAACGTTGTATGATCCTATTTATATGAAACACCTAGTACAGACAAATGCATAGTCACAAACGCTTTTAATGGACACCCAGGACTGGAGTATGGGAAGGAAGAGGAAATAGAGAGTTATTACTTAAAAAGTACTAAGTGTCTGGTTAAAAAAAAAAAATTGCTGTTGACCCAATTCCTACTCGTAGCAAATCCTACTGTTGTTGTTAGCTACAATCAAGCTGGTTCCAACTCACAGCAACCCCACAGGACAGAGGAGAAGTGCCCCACAGAATTTACAAGAAATAGCTGGTAAATCTGAACTGAATCAATGAACAACCTTTTGGTTAGCAGTCAAGCTCTTAACTACTAAGCCACTGTGGTTCCAGCAAACTCTACAGGGTCTAAAAAATGGGTAACGGTGATTTCTCACAACACAATAAATGCAATTAATATCACTGAACTCTATACTTCAAAATGTTTAAATGTGCAATGGTTGTTACATATATTTTCCCATAATAAAAAAATTTCTTGTGGACGGAGAGGAGGGGAAAGGAGGCTGCTGAGAGGATGAGACATGTATGGAGCAGAGAGGAATAGTGTGCAGTCACCTGACAGGGAGAGCAGTGGAAGCTGCATATAGGTGGGCATGTAAATTTATACATGAATGTACATTTTCACTCAGTTATGTTAAATAAAAATAAAAAATAAAAAAAAATTTTCTTAAGGTAAGGGAAAAACTTAAGCTAACAGCAGCCAAGTGCTGAGAAAGGTACAAGGCATCTAGAATTCTCATACATTTCTGGTGGAAATACAAAATGGTATACCATTGCTAGGTTTTTATCCCATAGAAGTTAACTCTGTGTTCACAGAAAAACCCATACATAAATACTTATACCAAGTTTATTCAAAAACTGGAAATGATCCTGTCTTAGTTACCTTGCTGCTATAACAGAAATACCACAAATGGAAGGCTTTAACAAAGAAATTTATTTCTCTCACAGTTTGGGAGGCTAGAAGTCCAAATTCAGGGTGCCAGCTGCAGGGGAAAGCCTTCTCTCTCTGTTAGCTCTGGGTGGAAGTGCTTGCCGTTCATCTTCCCCCGGTCTAGGAGCTTCCCAGTGCAGGGAACCAGATTCTAAAGGACATGCTGTTCTCCTGGCTCTTACTGAGGTTCCTCTGTTCTCTCTCCTTGCTTCCCTTTTTATATCTCAAGAAAGTGAACCAATAAACAATCTAATCTTACAAATTAAATCCTGACTCATTAATACCACTGCTTCTAATCCCGCCTTACTGGCATGATAGAGGTAGGGTTTACAACATCCAGGAAAATCAAATCAGATGACACAATGACGGACAACGACATAATACCGGGCATCATGGACTAGTCAAGTTGACATACATTTTGGAGGGATACAATTCAGCCCATAACAAACCCAAATGTCCTTAAATAGAGGAATGGGTAAACTAATGATACACACAAAAATATGATGAGTCTCAATAGCATGTTTAGTATCTTAGTTATCTAGTACCACTGTAAGAGAAATACCACAGGTGGATAGCTTTAAAAAACAGAAATTATTCCCTCATAGTTTAGGAGACTAGAAGTCCATATCAGGCAACAAACTTGACAGAGAACGACTTTCTCTTTCCACCACCTCTAAGTAAAGTTTTCTTTCTCCAGGGGAAGGTCCTTGTCATCAATCTTCCCCTGGGATTAGGAGCTTCTCAGTGAAAAGGCGTGAAGTGCTCTTCGTTCTTGGTGGTAGGAGACGCCTCTCTACTTGCTTGTTTCATGTCTTTCACATCTCAAATGAGACTGACTCACGACACAAGCTAATCCTGTAGATCATATTCTGCTTCCTTAACACCAAAGAGGTGAGAGTTTACAACACAAAGTAACTGCAGCACATCACAAAACAGACAATGATTATGTAACACCAAGACTGAGCATAGCCAAGCTGACATACTCTGGAAAGATACAAGTCAATCCACAACACTGAGTGAAAAAAATCATTGTCAAAATACTATAGACCATGTGACTGCAATGGCAAAATTACAGCTACAGAAAAGAATCAATGATTTGTCATAAAGAGTAGCGATACAGATCAACTACAAATGTGGCAGCACAAGGGGATTTTCTGGATCAATGGAACTCTTCAATATCCTAACTGTGACAATACCTGCATGAGTTTATACTGACGTAATAATTCACAGACCTGTACACCAACAAATAAACACACACACCCCTTTATTATGGTGGTAGTTGTAAAGGCATATACATTTGTGGAAACTCATACAACTTCAAATGTACTTAAGCTATATGAATTTCCACAAACTGCATGCAACTGTAGTCCTCAGTAGAAGCAATGCACTGAACCCGTCCCCACCAACTCCGTTCTGACTCAGAACCCTACAGGGTAGAGGAGAACTACCCACAGTGCTTCAAGGGGCAGGCGGCAGATTCCAACTGCCAACCTTTGGGTTAGCAGCCAAGCTCTAACGGCTGTGCCACCAACCCTCAATAAATTTCATTTTTAAAAGGAGCAAAAAAGTGGACAC
Source organism: Heterohyrax brucei (assembly GCA_028571685.1). Classification (NCBI taxonomy): domain Eukaryota; kingdom Metazoa; phylum Chordata; class Mammalia; order Hyracoidea; family Procaviidae; genus Heterohyrax; species Heterohyrax brucei. The sequence continues at coordinate 134,845,545 of CM053148.1, read as the reverse complement.
TACAAAGAATAGGTAAGATCCAATCAACACACGAAAATGTTTTAACATAAGTAATCAGAGAAATGGAAAATATAATCAACTTCAAAAAGTTCACCAACAAGAGATTGCAAAATGGTGCAACCTCTTTGGAAAGCAATCTGGTGCTTCCTTAGGAAGCTGGATCTAGATATACCATTTGACCCAGTGACTCCACTGCTTTGAATATACCCTACAGAATCAAGGCCATTCACACCAACTGATACATGCACACAAATGTTCACCGCAGCACAGTCCACAACAGCAAAAGGACAGAACCAACCCAGATGCTCAACTACAGAGGAAGGGATAGGTAAATATGGTATATATATTCCATGGAACACCATGCAATGATAAAGAACAACGATGATTATAGGAAACATCTCCTAACCTGTTTTCAACTGGAGGACATTATGTTGAGTGAAAGCAGTCAGCGACAAAGGACAAATATTGTATGAGACCCCTACAATAAGAACTTAAAAACAGACTCATGCATAAAAGAAAAGACTCTCTGACGGCTGCAAGGGTGGGGAGGGAGTGAGGTCATGGGGGGAGGGTTTAGATTAGACAGTTAATAAAAATCTGTTGGGTAAAATTGATGACAGCACACATTAGAAAGAAGATTAATAATAACTGGACTTCAACACAATTTGAGTACTCCTCCCATCTTAGCCCAATACTGCCAGGACAGAACAGCTGCGACGGGGGACCAGGGACCATGCTCTCACGCAAAACCGAGGCCAAATGGCACAGCTAGCATTTTGCTAATGAGGACTCTCTGCACCCCACATCAGTGAGTGGCATCTGGGGTCTTAGAAGCTGCCAAGCTGCCATCTGAAGGTACAGCACATGGCCCCAACTTAACACAAACAGATGACAACCGAGGACAGGAACGACATATGGGTCTCTACATCGACTCGTGACCAGAAGAACCGGATGGGGCCCGGCCACCACCAGCGATAGCCACGATGGAGCTCACAAAGTTGATTCTCACTGGCAACACAAGAATAAATAGGGTACACCCTGAGATCTCCAATAAAAGACTGCAACTGATGGTCCACGGGCTTCGGAGTCCCCCTGGGAGCACGAGCCCTGGCCCTGATGCTGCCCCTGTCCACAAATCACAATGAAGGTCAACTTTTCAGACAGCAACAGATTGGACCTGGCGACACAGAGTCACTGTATCTTGTGAGAATTTTATGGTTCTATGCATCTATAGGATGCCATCCTGCTGACCTCCTGCTGGAGAAAGAGGAGTGGGTGGAGAGGAGCGGACAGGAAACTGTTGGGAGGATAGGACATGTATGGAGCAGAGACGAGGGGTGTGCTGTCACCGGGCAAGAAGAGTGGTGGGAGCTGTATATAGGTGAGCATGCAAATTTATAGGGGAATGTACATTTTCATTCAATCATAATAATAAGAAAAAAAATTCAAGTCATTTTATCACTTTAAAAATATATATTAAAAAAAGTTCACCAACAGCATTAGATAAACAAATTACAATCTACTGATATAACAGAATATTAGTTAGCAATAAAAAGGAACAAACCACTAGCAAATCCAAAACATGAGTGAAGTTCAACAACATTTTGCTCAGCAAAGAAAGACACAAAAGAATACATATGCATGGTTTCACTTTTATGACATCAAGAACACATAAAAACTATTTAATAAAAATCAGAACACTGGTTAAGAGGTATAGTTTTCTGAACTGAACTGTGTCCCCCAAATGTGTGTGAAGTTGGTTAGGCTGTGATTCCCAATATTATGTGACTGTCCACCATTCTGCACCCGACAGGATTTTCCTATGTATTATAAATCCTAACTCTATGATGTAAACAAGGCAGTAGTAGAGGCAGTTAGGTTAATGAGGCACAACTCAATCTATAAAATTACATTGTATACTGAGTCAATTCCTTTTGAGACAGAAGAGAGAGACAGGGGATGCCATACTGCCAAGAAAGAAGAACCAGGAGAATAGTACATCTTTTGGACCTAGGATCCCTACACTGAGAAACTCCTAGCCCAGCAGCTTGTCATCCGACCTTCCTACTTTGGGTTTTACCAGCTGCCAAAACCCTATGCCGAAACCTGGTAGAATAGTGGTCAATAGCTATAGATGCTAATCACAAGATCTGCAGTTCAAAGTTACCAGGTACTCCCTGAAAATCCTAGGGGGCAGTTCCACTCCATCCTATAGGGTAGCTCTAGAGTTGGAATGAACTTGACAGCAATGGATTTGTTGTTGTTGTTTTTTTAATATGTATGTGAGAGGGTATGTGTTTGTAGACACACACATACATGTACATATATATGCTTCACTAGTTTTGCTTCTCTAGAAAACACGTCCTAAGACACTAAGTATTGTTCACACTATCAGCAAATGACACACAGTAATTTTCTGCTGTGATATTGAAGTCCCTCTCTCTCTCTGCTTGCTTGTCTCTCCTTTTATCTCTTACAAGGTAACAGCTGATGTGGGCCACAACCCAAGAAACCCCCTTTACATTGAGACTGTAAACTTATTAAGGGTGGTGACCCACCCAATCCTGCCTCAATAACATAAACATACCTTAATCCTCTTTAATACAACCTAACCCTGCCGCATTAACCACAGGCAGAGGTTAGGATTTGCAACTCATCATGAAATGGAAGCTGATCACACAATACTGGAAATCATGACCTAGCCAAGTTGACACATACTTTAGGGGGACACAATTCAATCCACAACAGAAGACCTAAGAAAATCTGATATATCTGAACGGTGGTGTTAGCAAAGAATACTGAATATACACTATGCACTACAGCACCAGAATGCTTTTAAAAAGTAAGGGTGGAGAGACTTACGCTTGTTGGCTTTGGATGCATCACCAGGAAAGACTAATGGCTAGAAGATGACACCATGTTTGGCAAAATGGAGCATCAGTAAAAAACAAGGGAAACTCTAATCACAAAGATTGGCACAACAGCCAGAATAACGGACTCAAAGATAATAAAGATTACGACGACAGCACAGGACCACACAACACTTCATTCTATTGTACATGACGGCACCGTGAGTCAGGAGTCAATTCAGCGGCAACTTACAACAACATAAAGAAAATACAGACCCACTGCCATTAAGTCGATTCCAACACAGAGACCGAAGAAACAGGGCAGAGATGCCCCACAGAGTTTCCAAAAAGCACCTGGTAGATTCAAACAGCCAACTTTCTGGTTAGCAGCCACACATTTAACTTCTACAACACCAAGATTTCCTATGACACTGTAGTGGTATCTTAAACTTTATTCATTAGAGCCCTGTATTTCTCATCAGTGACAAAACCAAAGTTCAGATACATAATCAAAGTATGTTTTGAAACAGAGTTGTGTCACGCTTTACGAAATGCCCTCTCAGGGATATATGAACCATGGTCTCACAGAATATCTAGCTTCACTAGCAAAGCACAGTTCATAAAAATAGTCTACATCCTATTTTGGTGAGCAGTATATGGGGTCTTAAAACCCTCTGAGTGGCCATCTAAGACACTTCACTAGTGTGTCCAGAGCAAGGTAGACTGAAGAAAACTAAATATACAAGGCAAAACTCAGTCCCAAGAACTGATGGCCCACAACTATCACAGACGCCATGAGACTGAGTTCAGTACAACTAGATGATGTTTGGCAGACATCAATGACTGTTCTTACAAGAATCACAAGAGGAGGTCCAAGACAGAGCCGAAAAAACAAGTACATCAAACTTCTAATAAAAAAGCCCAGACTTACTGGCCTCACATAGACAGGAGAAATCCTGAGGGTATGATCCCTGAACTCCCTTTTACATCAGTACTGAAGCCACCCCTGAGGTTCATCCTTCAGCCAAAGATTACATAGGCCCATAAAATAAAATGAGATTAATGGGGTATACCAATCTAGAGACAAGGACACAGAGGAGAAGGAGAGAGGAAACTGGTAATAGGGAATCCAAGGTCAAAAAAGGAGAATTATGACATGCCATGGAGTTGTTAATCCATATCACAAAATGTGTAATAAGTTCAGTAAGAAGTTTGTAAACTTTCATCTAAAGTACAATAAAACAGGAAAGAACTATCCTCTCTAAGACAGGTAAATAGCAAAAAAATGCAAAAGATTTCACTAAACGTAAAATTGTAATAAGCTTAAAATATAATTTACAGTGAATAACAAGATTTACATTTCATGAAAACAATACGCCCAAGTTGCACTTAGATTTAAACTGCAGAATATCCTAGCCAAAGCATGTCAATACATGCAAAAAAAATAATAATTTAAATTCTACATGTAGTGAGATCAAAATGCAGATATACAAGAAAATAAAAATTCGTTTGACTGAAACACTTTAAACTCACCAAATAAAATCATATACTTAAAAGAAGGTAGTTTTACTCACCTCCTGCAAAGGAAGATTCCAGTGTTCTGAGTTTCTGAGTCTAGACAGTGACTGAACACGAATATCCTCTGGTTTCGCAGTTAACACCTTTGTTATCCGAAACTAGGGTAAGAAAACAATGTTGAACTGAAATACAAATAATAGCTGGATCACATAACAGAGCCATTACATTATATGGCATTCATTCTTTGTTCTTCAAGAGCTCTAAATTCAGTGCTTGATTTACAGGGAGTTAAATACAATTTTACGACAGAAAACACAATAAAAAACATTCAGTAAGTATAAACATAGATACACGAAGCATTACAATAGCTTCCTGGTTACTCTTTTGCCTGTACTCCCTTTCTACTCTTTCAAATGTTATCCCTAGCATTCTCTCACAAATCTAATTATGGCTTCAATACTTAAAATACAACAACGCTGCCACCACCTATTAGAAAGAAGATCAGTTTAACTGGACTTCAACCTAACTTGAAAACTCTTCCTTTACTAACCCAACATGGCCAGGGCACAGCAGTAAGGGTGGGGGTCCTGGGACCACGCTCTCTGGGGATAGAGGCCAACTGGCAGAACTAGCCTATTGCTAAGAGAGTCTTCTCTACCCCATATTGGTGAGTGGCATCTGGGGTCCTACAAGCTAACAAGCTGCCCTCTGAGGTACACCAAATGGTCTGAACTCAGCAGAAACAGATGATCACCAAGGACCCAAACGGCATGGGAGAAAGAGAACCCAGAAGACAGGAAGACCCACATGAATGGGTGAACTATAGCAACATGTGACCAGAAGAACCAGATGGTGCCCGGCCACCACTAGTTGAAAGCCGTGACAGGGATCACAAAGTTGAGTGCCAGTGGCAATACAAGAATAAAAACGGGTGCACCCTGAAAACTCCACCAAAAGACTGCAACTGACAGTCTGAAGGCCTGGGGATTCCCCTGCGAGCATGGCCCCTAGACCTGATGCTGTCCCGATCATAAACCATTACTGAGGTCAACACCTAGGACAGGAATGGGTTGGACTTGGTGACAAAGAATGCCCATATCATGTGTGCACTTTATGGTTTGATGCATCTATAGGATGTCATCCTACCGGCCTCTTACTAGAGGGGCGTGGAGAGGGTGGAAAGAAAGGGACAAGAGATTGTTAAAAAGATATGACACATATAGAACAGAAAGGAGGAGTGTGCTGTCACTGGGCAAGGAGAGCAGTGGGAGCTGCAGATAGGCAGGCATGCAAATTTAAACTGGATTTTACACTTTCATGCAAATCACAATTTAAAAAAATACAACAATGCTACCTCATTGCGCAAACATAAAACTCTTTACAACCTAGGCTTCTTCACATCACCCACATATTGTACCTCTATGCCCAATCACAAAGTCACTAAACAATGCCCACACCGTTTTATGTCTCTTGATCTTCTATATATACTGCACTCTCAACCTAGAATGTTTGTCCCTGTCTTTCCCCTTGGTAAAATACATCAGATTGTGCTCAAAATTATTCCCTCATCAACACAATTGCCATCCCCAGACCAAAGTATTCTTATTTCTGGATATTAATATTTGCTACATTTCCATCACTCACTTTTTTAATGCATACAATACTGTATTAAAATTATCTATCTACATTAATTTCTTCATATTGCAGGACTCCCTTAAAGAGAGGTCCTTGTCTTATTCACCTTTATATACTGAAGTGTGTGGCTCATGATATGCTGAATAAAGGAATGAATACATTTCTCTATGTGTAGCCACTGTTTAAAGTCATTTGTTCAGAACTTAAATTCACACTGAAAGAAACACATAATGGATGGTTAACCTTCATGTTCAGGCTGCAACACGTAATGTATAGTAACTGACATAGCAACTACATTCATTAACAAGTCTTAAAATTAGTTGTGTGACAGGAAAACACAAGTCAGGATTATCTTTTTGTTAAGCTGTTATACGCCGCTGTTGGGCAATGTCTAGCCATAAATACATCTGGCATGTTCCCTTCAAGGGATGCCCACAGTTCATCTAGACAGTGAGCCCACCTAACTACTTCCTACCCATGGGAAACAGATGTTCCTGTCACTAGGAATGGCCACTAACCCTGCCTGAGAAATCACATGGAGAGGCGAAACACAGATAAAGATGCCTGAGAAGCTCCCAGATGTTTGAGTTTTCAAAACATATAAGTGAGCGAGCCTTAAATGAGTCTAGCACCAACCTTTGAAACCAAAGTAATAAACATTAGAGAAGTACTGGATGGACTGCTGATTGAAAATTAAAATGGTACAGCCACTTTGTAAATCAATTTCCTTAAAAAGCTAGGAACAGAAGCGCATAAGATCCACCAATCCCTCTTCAGGGAATATATCCAAGAGAAATACCAGCCATCACACGAATAGGCAAACGTACATCCATGTTCACTACAGCACTACTCACAATAATAAAAAGATAGAAACAACCTAGGTGCCCATCAATGGACAGATGGATAAACAAATCATGTTACATACAAACCACGGAATACTACACAACAATAAACAATGATGAACCTGTGGAACATCTCACAATATGGATGAATATGGAGGACTTCTCACATTATGTGAAATGAGTCACAAAAGGGTAAATAACATATGAAGTAACTATTATCAGAACTCAAGAAAAGGTTTAAACAGAAGAAAATATGGTTACAAGGATAAGGCAACAGAAAATGAGGTATTCCCTAACTCGACAGTAGACAAGAATCATCTTACGTAGAGTGACAGAAAACACACAGTGAAGGGGAAGTCACCATCACTTGCCTAAACCAAAAGCTAGGAAGTTTCCCTAACACACCCACACACTTTGTGGATAGAGTTGCAGGGACTGGGATCTAGGGACCACGGTTTCAGGGTTAAGTGACATCTAGGGGAACTGGCATAGCAAAGTTTACTAAGAAAAGGTTCCATATCCCACTTTGTTAAGTGGCATCTGGGATTTTAAAAGCTTACAAGTTGCCACTTAAGCTGCATTAACTGGTCTCACCACACTGGGGCCAGGGATCAAAAAGAACATCAAAGGCACCAGGAAAACATCAGCCCAAGAGACAAAATGGCCATATAAAACAAAGACTCTAACAACCTGAGACCAGAAGAACTAGATGGTGCCCAGTATCATTAAGGACCCCTTTTATTGGGAGCACAACATACACTCTCTGACAGAGCAAGAGTAAAGTGTAGGACAGAACTCAAACTCACATGAAAGGCCAGACTGAGACTGCAAGACCTGCAAAGCCATGGCTCCCAGATTCTCTGTTAACTCAGAATAAAACCATTCCCAAAAGCCACTCATCAAAGACAAGAGTGAACTATAAACATAACTTAATAATCATGAAGAGTATGATTCTTAGTTCAAGCAGATACATGAGACCAAATAGACAGCTCCTGTCCAGTGCCAGGATGAGAAGGCTGGAAGAGACCAGCGGTGGAGGTGCAAATGGAGGGTGTGTGTCACATTACAGGTATCAGAACAAGTGTCATATAATAACGTGTATTTACACTTCAACTTAAGCTATAAATTTTCTTCTATAGCACCGTTTTGAAAATTCTTTAAAACAATCAGCATAGACAACAATGTCTTACAAGCTTGAATACATAACAGTGCCAGCAACAGACTGTAGCCAGAAACGCAGATGTTAAATGTGCTTCTGGTGAGACTTGAAAAGAAGATGATGAGAACATGTGATTGGATGATTGAGGAAGGGTGATACTTTTTACACAGTGGCAAAGAACTAGTCTGAACTATGTTCAATGTTCAATGGAAGACAGAACTTTTAAGTGATAAACTTAGATTATCCACCTGAGGAGATCTCTAAGCAGTATCTTAAAGGGATGTAGAGTTTCCTCTTAATGCTTACAGTAAAATGCAAGAGGAAAGAAATGGACTTAAAAATGAACTGTCCAAAACAAAAACAAAATTTAAATGACTTGGATAATTCTGCTGTAAAAACTAAGGATGCATTTCTTAGAATTTTTACAAGAAATGGCTACAAAATCTTTTATTAAAGAGATCAAGCTTGTGACTGATGAACCTAGCCAACTACCACAGCAAAAGATACAACAACTCACACCCTTCAAGGGACAGAGAAAGAACAAAAGGAGAGAACATTGTCAATCTCTTATAAACCTACAGGCAGGAAACAGGCCAAAGGAGCTACATCTTTGTCCTTCAAGAAAAGAAAGGAACCACCCCTGGAGGAGCTAGAAGATGAGCACAACTGCTGGAAGCAAAAATGGAAGCAGGTCTTTCCTGATCTCAAAGGGTGGAACCACACACAGGCTTCCAGGTTTCAAAAGGTCAGATCTTTGTAAAGCTCGTTCTAGATTGTGGAGCTGTCATTAATTAAGGTGTGCCAAGGGATGGAGCCACGATTTAAGCCAGAAGGGGTGGGTAAGTCATGCCCAAGGAGGAGAAAGGGTGAAGAGGCTGGGGTGGTCATTCAGATGGACTAGGAAAGTGGGGTCAACCAAAGCTGAGGGAGCAGAGTTGCTGTCTTAGTGGGCCTAGAAGGCACAGCTGAAGCTCAGGGGCCTCTATTCTGAACTCAGAGAGCCTGGCCAACTCCCAGAGTCCACAGGATAGGACAATTTCCCAGATGGTCTCAGAAAGACAGAGGATTATTTGAAAGCTAAAGTTAACTGTTCTACTGGGTTTTAGATCTCCTTGGAGCCTATTATCCCTTCTTTACCCATAATTTCTCTCATTTGTAATGGAAATCTGTGCCATGTGTCTGATCCACTGTTTTTCTTGGGAAACAGGTAACTTGTGTTTTGGATTTCACAGGTTCACAGATGAAGAGGAGTTTTTCCCCAGGATAAAATCTAACCCATATCTGTTAGATGACAAGAAAATGAGATTGTAGATCTGCAGTTGATGCATTTTGTATGTGGCAAGGGCATGACTTCCTGGAAGTCAAAAGGTGGAATGTTATGGACTTAATTATGTCGTCCAAAGAAACATTTTTATAAATCATAACATCCATGCCTGTGGTGATAATCCCATGTGGGACTGTCAAAGCTAAGTGTAATCGAGTCGGATCCGACTCATGGTGACCCTAGGTTGTTTTTATGCTAATAAAGCAGGAATAGTGTAAGGTTTATCTCGGGTCACTAAGGCACAAAAGAGATTTAAAAAGCAAATAAAGAAGCACAGATGGGTAAGACAGATGCCAAGATACAGAGAGATTTCCAAGGAAGCTGAATAGACAAGGACCTTCCTCAAGAGCTCAAGTGAAGGCCTTCCAAATCAGAATACAGACTTTTAGCCTCCTAAACTGTGAGGAAATTTTTTGCTGCTGTTTAAAAAACGAACAGTGTACACATTCAGATGCCCTGAAAGACTAAGCTACTGAGCTAAGGCTGGGAACCACAGTCTCAGAAGAGATCTAACTCAACTGTCATGACAGAGTCTATTTAAAAAAAAAAAAAAAATCTACATCCCATCATGGTGTTAAATACCTACAAACAGTCATCTAAAATATATCTATTGAGGTACAGGGCTGAGGGTGGCGGACGAAGCACACATCTCCTTATATCGCTCTGGAAACCAACACCTGAACTGATGATCAAACGAAGCCTTCTGGTCACCTAGCGAGCCTTTAGGACGCAGCACAGTTCTCTTAATTTGGACTTCATACCATTTAGCAAAAAACCTCCTCTCTTTCACTGACTCCCACTACTGGCTAGCTCTGGCTCTCATGGAATCAAAGTAAACCCACCATTTTGACTTTTTTTTCGCTGTCTTGGCCAGCAGGCGGAGCTGGGTCTTCCCTAGCGGCTAGACTCAGGTGCACTGCTGCAGTGATAGGCAGAGAAAATTCCCATGTTGTGAGAGCCCGGCTTAGGATTCTGTTCATCTAGCCACTCTGGGCCTGTCTGTTCATCACTGCCACAGCCTTGTTTGTACACAAAGACAGTGCCTGAATTCGGAACGTCATGCTGGATACGGAGATTTTAGTGGGACCTCATTCTTAGACTGGCAGCCAGCGCCTGGGAACAAGACAGCGCTTCTCCGACAGAAAAGCAGTAATTTACACAGTGTCACCTACAGTGGGGGCCCAGCAACAAATGCAGAGGAATCACTACCTCTCGACACCTTTACTCCTCCATCTTAAGACACAGTGGCTGCAGCTGCACCTATTTCTTACCTTGTGAGCCAGAGCCTGCCCACAGGAGAGCGCTCTTCTACCAGAAAAGCAGAAGTTGACACAGTGTCGCCTAAGGCTGGGACCTGTCAGCAGAGGCCAATAGGGCAGTACCATTGCTCTATTCTGAACTAGTTTGTATCATCTGGGGTTGGTTATAGAGGTACTTACTTTGCCAGTTGGGAAGAGGGACCTCTACACCTGAAAACCTGACTGTCTTGGGAAGTGGTCAGATACCTTTTGCTTTACTTCTTAAGATAGCCTAGAGAAACATCCGCAGTCCATCCTCACAGTATCTCTTCCAGCCTCTACTTACTCACATGGGACCCAAAAAGCAACAGACAACTGTGGCATACAAGAAATCATCCATGGCTTCAGAAGGCTCCCAAACAAAACAACCAAGGAGTTTTCCAGATGAAAAAACTTTTATGAAAGCATCAGAAAGTGAATACAAATTGATTATATACAGAGCCCTTCTAGACCATATACAAAATTCAGCAGAATAAAAGGAAAAATTAAACAAGCTGTTCGATTTCCTGGAACACCAATACTCTGAAACACAAAAGATCAAGAACAAAATGAAAGACATAGAAGCTTCATTCAAAGCTAAGAAAACAGAATGGAACAAATGGAAAAAAAATTTTCTGACTTGGAAGACAGAGCTACTGACGCCGGTGTCTACGAGCAGAAATCAGAAAAAGGAAACAAGAAAAATGAAGAAGCATTAAAAAGCATGTGGGACTCTAGTAAGAGCAATAACCTTCAATTAATTGGAGTCTCTGAACAGGATGAGACACTTGAGAACACAGAGAGTACCACTGCTGAGCTGCTGACAGAAAACTTCCCAGAAATCATGAAGGAAGAGAACATAGACATCTCAGATGCATATCACATGTCACTCAATATAGACCTGAAAAGAAAGACTCTAAGACATATTATAACCAAGCTTAACAAAATGAAACATAAGCAGCAACACGTAAAGGCTGCAAGACTCAAAACAAAGCTAACATTCAGAGGGAAACCCTGTACGCTTTCATCAGATTTCTCAGCAGAAACCAGCTGGTGCAGAAACAGTGGTATGATACATTCAAAGCCTTGAAGGAAAAGAACTGCCAACCTGCAAAACTATCTTTCAAATATGAAAATGAAATTAAGCATTCCCAGATGAACAGAACTCAGGGACTTTGTAAAAATGAAACCAAAACTACAAGAAATACTGAAAACAGTTCTTGGCTTTGGCTTAGAACAATGAAACCACTAACTTTATATTTTAGAATGACACATTACTCAGAAACCTACTTAGTTAGAGAAGGCTACAAAGTCAATCACAGCTTTAACGCTGAAAAAAGCAATCCAGTGATCATCATGAAAACTATGGTGCCATCATATTCAAAAGAGAGATGTACTACAGTCATTACACTCCTTTCAGATGGAGAGGAAGATGACAAGACTGGTAGTAATTAAAATTGGGTTTATAAATACTTTATTAAAGGGGATCACAGGGGCAGCTGTAAGCACAACAAAGATGTATCACACCATTTCAAGAAATGTAATACAGGAGTCTCATGAACTACAAAACCAGCTCTGAAAAAGGTGAAAAATCAACTCACAAAAAAGAATGTCCCAGAACAGACTAATAAGAACAGAGAAACCATCAACACAAAAAGAAACATACCACAATGCGAGCCATGAACACAAACCTATCAATAATTACACCAAATGTCAATGGACTGAATGCTCCAGTAAAGAGATATTGAGTGACATCTTGCATCAAAAGACATGACCCATCCATTGTCTACAAGAAACTCACTGGAGACCTAAAGATAGGAACTTACAATTAAAGGATCAAAGACTATATATCAAGATAAAAATGAACACAGAAGAGCAGGTGTGACAATTTTAATCTCAGATAAAAATCAACTTTAATGTAAAATCCACCACCATGGACAAAGATGGACACTATTTATTGCTGAAAGGTTCAGTACACAGCTGTCATGGATTGAACTGTGTCCCCCAAAAAATATCTGTAGCCACATGGCTGGGCCATGATTCCCAGTACTGTGTGACTGTCCTCCATTTTCAGTTTTTTCTATGCCATATATTCAAGGATTAGGGTGTGGCTGTAAATCCCTTCATAGGATCACCTACCTGCTCCACTGTAAAGGGAGTTCCCCTGGACTATGGCTTGCACTACCATTAATCCTTTCATCCTCCGAGAGATAAAAGGACAGAGAAGCAGGCAGAGAATAGGGAATCTACCACCATCACGAAAGCAGCACCAGGAGAAGAGCGCGTCCTTCAGAACCCAGGCGCCAAGATGCTCCCTGGACAAAGACTGATGCAATACTGGACTTGTCTCCAGAGCTGACAAGGGGAAAGAAAGTTTTCCCCTGGAGCAGACACCCTGAATATGGACTGGAAGCCTACCAGACTGTGTAAGAATAAACGTTCCTTTGTTAAAGCCATACACTCTGTGGTATTTCTGTTACAGCAGCCCTAGCTGGCTCAAACAACAACGAAGACTGAACCATATTAAATATTTATGCAGTTAATATCAGAGCACCTAAACACGTTGAAGAAACACTGACTGCACTCAAAAAAGAGTTAGATCACTCCACAATAACAGTGGGAGACTTCAACACTCCACTCTCAATACTGGACAGATCATCTAGAAAAAAGCTCAGTAAAGATGCAGAAGACCTCACTGTCACAATTAACCAACTAACGCCAAGCCTCATCGATATATACCGAACTTTCCACCCATCAGCAGACAACTACACCTTCTTCTACAGTGCACATGGAACATTCTCCAGAATTGACCATGTGTTAGGACATAATGCAATTCTCAACAAAATCCCTACCACTGAATTACCGCTTAAAGCATCTTCTTAGATCATAAAGCCATAAAAGTCAAAATCAATAGCTGAAAAAACACAGATACAAAGTGGAACTCATGGAAACTGAACATCTTGCTCAAAAAAAAAACATGGGTTATAGAAGAAATCAAGGAGGAAATAAAGAAATTCATGGATTCCAATGAGAATGAAAACACTTCCAACCAGAACGTATGCGATACAGCCAAAGCAGTGCTCAGAGGTCTGCTTATCGCCATAAATGCACACATCTGGAAGGAAGAAAGAAACTAGATGCAGGAACTAACCCTACAGCTTGAACAAGTAGAGAGAGAACAACAGGGGAACCCCTGAGGCACCAGATTATAAAGATTAGAGCAGAGCTAAATGAATTAGAGAAAAGAAAGACAATTGAAAAAATTTAAAAGACCAAAAGCTGGTTTTTCGAAAAGATCAACAAAATTGACAAACCACTGGTTAAACTTACTAAAGAAAAACACAAAAGGAAACAAATAACCCACATTAGAAATGAGAAGGGAGTGGTCACAAATGATCCAACAGAAATCAAAACTATCATAACAGAATACTATGAAAGACTCTAACAAATTTGAAAACCTACAGGAAACGGACAAATTCCCTGATTCACACCACCTACCCAAAGTATCACAACGTGAAGCAGAACAACTTAATAAACCCATCACAAAGGAGGAGACTGAAAATGTTATCAAAACATTGCCAACCAAAAAAACCCCGGGCGAGGGGGCTTCACTGCAGAATTCTACGAAGCTTTTAAGGAAGAGTTATCTCCAATACTACTGAGACTATTTCACAGTATAGAAAGGGATAGAGTACTCCCAAACTCATTCTACGAAGCCAGCATAACCCTGATGCCAAAGCCAGGGAAAGACCCAACCAAAAAGGAGAACTACAGACCGATATCACTCATGAATCCAGATGCAAAAATCTTCAACAAATTTCTTGCCAATAGAATACAACAACATATCCAAAACATAATCCCTCATGACCAAGTGGGATTCATAGCAAGGGTGCAAAGCTGGTTCAACATCAGAAAAATCACTAATGTGATTAACCACATAAATAGTACAAAAGACAAGAATCACCTGATTTTGTCCATTGATGCATGAAAGGCATTTGACAAAGTTCAACACCCATTCATGCTAAAAAATCTTACCAAAATAGCATAGATGGAAAATTCCTCAACGCAATAAGGGCCACTTATACAAAGCCAACTGTCTACATCATCCTGAATGGAGAGAGACTGAAAGACTTTCCCTTGAGAACAGGAACTAGACAAGGATGCCCACTCTCACCTCTCCTATTCAACACTGTACTAGAAGTTCTAGACAGAGCAACTGCACAAGAACAAGAAATAAAGGGTATGTGCATTGGCAAAGAAGTCAAAATCTACCTGCTTGCAGATGATATGATTATGTACACAGAGAATCTCAAAGAATCTATAAGCAAACTACTCAAATTGATATAAGACTTCAGCAAAGTCTCAGGACACAAGATAAACATAACTAAATTAGTAGGATTCCTTTATACCAACAACGAGACTGCTAATGAAGAAATCATCAAATCAATACAATTTCCTATAGCCCTTAAGAACATGAAGTACCTAGGAATTAATCTAACCAGAGAAATAACACACCTTTACAAAGACAACTACAAGTCCTTACTACAAGAAACTAAGACAGACTTAAATAAACAGAAAAACC
Source organism: Heterohyrax brucei (assembly GCA_028571685.1). Lineage (NCBI taxonomy): Eukaryota > Metazoa > Chordata > Mammalia > Hyracoidea > Procaviidae > Heterohyrax > Heterohyrax brucei. The sequence continues at coordinate 134,830,359 of CM053148.1, read as the reverse complement.
TACCCTACTCATGGACAGGAAGACTTAACATTGTGAAAATGTCTATTTTATCCAAAGCAATCTACTTATATAATGCAATCCCAATACAAGTTCCAGAGTCACTTTTTAATGAGATGGAAAAAAACAAATCACCAAATTTGTTTGGAAAGGGAAGAAGCCCTGGATAAGCAAGGTACTACTACAGAAGAATACACTGGGAGGCCTCTCATTACCTGACCTTAGAATATACTACACTGCCACAGTGGTCCAAACAGACAGATCGATCAATGGAACAGAACTGAGACCGCAGAGATGACACCATCTGCCCATGAACAGCTGATATTCGACAAAGGCCCTAAGACATTAAACTGGGGCAAAACAATCTCTTCAACAAATGGTGCTGGCAAAATTGGATCTCTATCTGCAATAAACTGAACCAAGATCCCTATCTTACACCTTATACAAAAACCAACTACAACTGGATAAAAGACCTAAATAAGAAACCTAAAATGATAAAGCTCATCCAAGAAAAGGTAGGAATAACAACGGAAGTTTTAATACACAATGTAAAACAAATTTCAAAATCTGTCAAACAAACCACAGTCAACAGAAAATAGATAAATGGGAACTATTAAGAATCCCCCATTTTTGCTCATCTGAAGAATTTATTAATAGAATTAAAAGTCCATCGACAGAATGGCACAAAATAGTAAGCAACTCTATGTCAGACCGACACCTGATCTCCATAATCTGTAAGATACAAATTCTCAATAAGAATAAGATAAATGATCTGAGTAAGCAATGGGCAAAGGAGATGGACAGACATTTCTCTAAAGAAGAGATCCAGGCAGCCAAAAAACACATGTGGTCATGTTCACAATCTTTAATTATTAAAGAAATTCAAATCAAGGCTACAATGATACCATCTTACCCCAACAAGGTTGGCCATGATCCAAAAAACACAAAACAATAAATGCTGGAGAGGGTGTGGAGAAGTGGAACTCTTCTACACTGCTAGTGGGGTTGCAAAATGGTCCAGCCTCTTTGAAAAGCAATCTGGCGCTTCCTTAAAAAAATGGATACAGATATACCATTTGACCCAGTAATTCCACTACTTGGAATATATCTTACAGAATCAAGGCCTTTCACACCAACGGACACATGCACTAAGAATGTTTATTGCAGCACAGTCTACGATAGCAAAAAGATGGAATCAACCCAGATGCCCAACAACAGAGGAATGGATAGGTAAACTATGGTATATATACTCAATGCAGCACTATGCAATGATAAAGAATAATGATGATTCCAGGAAACGTCTCAAGACATGGTTTCAACTGGAAGACATTATGTTGAGTGAAAGTAGTCAACAACAAAAGGACAAATATTGTACGAGACCTCTACGATGAGATCTCAAAAACAGACTTACGTATAGAAGAAAAGACTCTTTGATAGCTGCAAGGGAGGGAAGGAAGGGAGGGCAAGGGGGGAAGGGTTTAGATTAGATAGTTGCTAGAAAACTGGTTGGGTGAAATCGGTGATAGCACATATTAGAAACAAGAATAACATTACGTGGACTTCAGCAAACTTTGAATACTCCTTCCATCTTAACCCAATATTGCAAGGACAGAGTAGCTGGGCAAGGGGCAGGGGACCATGTTCTTAGGCAAAATCAAGGCCAATTGGCACACCGAACGTTTTGCTAAGAGGCCTCTCTGCAACCCACACTGGTGAGTGGCGTCTGGGGTCTTAAAAGCTGCCAAGCTGCCATCCGTGGGCACCGCAAATGGTCCCAACTCAGCAGGAATGGATGCTCACCGAGGACCAATATGACATGGGGGAAAGACAACCCAGAAGACAAAGAGACCCACATGAGTGGGTGCTTACATCGACTTGGGGCCGGATGAACCGGATGGTGCCCAGCCACCACCAGTGATAGCCGCGATGGAGCTCACTAAGTTGAGTCTCACTGGCAACACAAGAATAAAAAGGGGTGCATAATGAGATCTCCACTAACAGACCTCAATTGATGGTCCAGTCGTTTCAGGGTTCCCCTGGGAGCATGTCCCCTGGCCCTGATGCTGTCCTTGCCCATAAATCAGAATGAAGGTCCACTCTTTGGACACAAGTGGATTGAACTTGGTGATGCAGAGTGACCATATACTGGATGCACTTTATGTTTCTATACATCTATGGGATATCATCCTGCTGACCTCAGGCTGGAGGAATAAGTGTGGGTGGAGTGGAGGGGAAAGGAGACTGTTGGGAGGATGAGACATGTATGGAGCAGAGAGGAATAGTGTGCTGTCATTGGACAGGGAGAGCAGTGGAAGCTGCATATAGGTGGGTATGTAAATGTATATGGGAATGTACATTTTCACTCAATCATATTAAATAAAAAAAAATAAAAAATAAAAGGCAGACTACAAAACAGTACTTTTGTATTTTTTCTATTTTTTAATATTTATTTATGATATGTAGATTAAGTAACTGGGAAGAAATACACCAAAGTATTAATTTTAGTTCTCTCTAAGGTTGTCTTCTTTCCACTGAACTTTATAGCTTTTATAACATCAAACTCAACCTGCTTTGGAAATATTTTTGAAAATACATTAATCTTAAAAACATCAGTATCTTATCCCCATATTCAACACAACTATCATACTTCAGTTAATTTATTTTCACTAAAAAAGCAATAATATATACTAAGAAAAAATTTAATATGATAATTTTCTAAAAACATCTACATTTTTAAAATGTGTAGTACAGTTTCATGTGTTTATTATAGTTGAATAAATACACTGTAAATAACAACAGGAAAAAAGTTATAAATAAAGTGGAAGGCTAGAATAAATCCTGTCGTGTTTGATTAGTATCTGAAGAATTAGTACTGAACTCATTTTTTTTAACAGATAAACAGAGAAATACAGATACATATATGGGTTAATTTACATCCTGGTATTTTCTGGAGCCTTGGTGGTACAGTTATTAAGCAGTCAGCTGCTAACCAAAAAGTCAACGGTCTGAATTCACCTTGGACACCCTGTAGGGTAGTCCTACTGTGTCAGAATTACAGTTCTGACTATGAATACCAACTTGACAACAGGTTAATTTTGGTTTCTTTAACCGTGTTTAAATCACAAAATTGTACAGAAAAATAAGATTATCTTTCTAAACAAGGACGCATTTTTTAAGACACTTCTGCTTTTGCTATCCTTGGTTTATACATGAGTTGTGAAAGGATGTATTCCAAATACTAATTTTCAGCATCTACAACTGTTCTACATCTGTAGCATTACTAATGAATGAACATGATGCACTCTAATAGAGTCAGTCATCAGAACAATGCTGAGTTCTATTCTATAGAAAATCTTAAAAGGAGGCCTGCAAAGTATACTGGTACATGATACAATGATTCAAACAAGGGTGGTCCTAGACAGGGCTTCGTGACTAATCCTCAGTTAATGAGGCTACACATTACCCCAAAGCAGTAAATGGTTCAAGTTTTACAGTATTCTCTTTAAATTTTTATTATAAAGACAAAATAATAAAATACTTTTAATACAAGTAATTCTAAAAAGTAATAAATAGGCTAAAAATAATGCATACCTCACGTAAATCAGAAGATGAAGACTTTCTCCTTTTTCCTTCCATAACAATTTCTATAAAAATCAAAGACATAGTAAAAATTATCATTTAACACTTACTTGACATAAACAATTTAACAGAAGAGACTCTTTCACAGCCATCCCTTGTTTTAAATTAACTTCTTGTTGGATTTAGGATTCACAATGATATACTTTACAAAACCTGAAGGACTAAACATAAAGGTCAAAAAAAGATAGTTATAATTACAGCCAGCAGAATAGCACATTGTCACAAAAATGTCTTCACTATACAACATACATATGATGACAAAAGAAAAAGGAAGAAAACTCAGCTCTCAGTACTAAATCAGAATTTTCCTGGCAAAAGACCCAGCACCCATTAGGAACTCAGTAACTAGTGGCTGAACCATTTGAAAGGACACATTTCTATAATGTGAAATTGAAAATAAAGGCAGAAGGTTGAGATCTACAAGTTGGAAACAGTCTACAACAACGCATCCAGTTATACTAAATACACTATACAACTGGGAACCAACTTAACTCCTTCCTCTCCAACATGTTTTCAGAATTCTTATACCTATTTCCTTCATAAGTTACTTAATTCAATCAGCAAATTATTTGCAAATGTCTACCGTGTCAGTCACTTCACTGTGGTAGGTAGTAACGATACACTACAAAATTTCCTGGGACTTAGCCTCTGTAATACATGACAAATTTCATAATAAAACTAAATCATACATGAGACTAAAAGGCAGCTCCTATCTGGAGCCAAGATAAGAAGGTAGAAAGAGACAGGAGCTGGTTGGACACAGAAAAACAGTGTGGGAGACAGAGTGTGAGCAGAGCAACTAAGATCATAAAACAATGTGTAAAATTTTTGCAAAAAAAACTAACTTGAATTGTAAACTCTAACTTAAAGCACAATAAAATAAACAAATGATACAGATCTATACACATGTGGTCAGTAGTCACCTATTTATCACAAAGAGCCCTGGTGGCATGACAGAAGCCATCAGCTGCTAACCAAAAGGTTGATGGTTCAAACCCACCAGCAGCTTAGTAAAGGAAAAGACGTGGTGATCTGCAACCACAAAGAGTGAACTAAAAAGCTAAACCCATTGTTGCTGAATCAATTCCTACTCATAAAAATCTTACTGGACAGAGGAGAACTGCTGCACAGAGTTTACAAGAAGCAGCTGACACATTCCAACTGCTGACCTTTAGGCTAGCAGCCAAGATCTTAAACACTGTGTCACCAGGGCTCCTCATAAAGAACTACAGCCTAGAAAATTCTATGAGGCAGTTTTACTCCATCAACTAGACAGCAAACAATAACAGTATCCATGACAAACATACTATTTCAATTTATCTGGAAAGGTATGATCTTTTCAATAAATAGTGCTGAAGCACTCTGATAAGCAAATGTAAAAATAAATAAATCTTGACCCCTCCCACCTACATATACAAAAATTAATTAGAAATGGATCAGAAATTAAAGGTAAAACAAATAAAGTTGCGAGAATAAAACACAGGAGAGTATCTCCGTAACAATGGGCTAAGCAAAGACTTCTTAAACAAGGCTCAAACAGTCTTAACCATTAAGAAACAGATTAACAAACCATACTTCACTAAAATTAAGAACATATCCATGAAACATCATCAGAGTGAAAAAGCCACAGACTATGAAAGTATTATTTGTAACAAATATATCTGTTAAAACATATAAAGAATTCTTGGGCAGAGTCAATATGGCAGACTAAGCCCAGGTCTCCTTGTATCCCTCTGGAAACTAACACCTGAACTGATAATCAAACGGAGCCTTCTGGTCATCTAGTGAGCCCCAAGGACACAGCAAATTGGACTTCATACCACTGAACAAAAAACCCTGTCTCTTTCACTGACTCCTGCTCCTGCCTAGCCCTGGCTCTCACGGATTGAAGGTAAACGCACCATTTCGACTTTTTTTTTCTCTGTCTTGCCCGGCAGGCAGAGCTGGGTCTTGCCCAGCAGTTAGACTCAGATGCACTGCTGGGGGGATAGGCAGGCGAAATTCCCATATTTTGAGAACCAGGCTTTGGACTCTATTCATCTAGCCACTATGAGCCTGTGTTTTTATCTCTGCCACAATGCAGTTCATACGGAACCACAGTGAATGCGTGTGGGACGCCATGTCGGATACGGAGATTTTAGAGAGGCGTAATTCTTAGCATGGGAGCCAAAACCTGCAAACAGGACAGCGTTTCTTTGACAGAAAAGCAGCCTTTTATGCACTGTCGTCTACAGTGCGGAGCCGGTAACAGGGGCGGAAGACTCACTACCTCTCGGCACATTCAGCCCCTCTATCTGCCGACCACGGGGAAGGTCCTTTCTTAGATACAGTGGCCAAAGCTGGACCAAATTCGTAGCTTCGGAGCTAGAACCAGAAACCCAGTAGTTGACACACTGTCGCCTAAGACTGGGCCCCATGAGCAGATGCCAACAGGCCAGTGGTATTGCTCTATTTTGAACTAGTTTGTATCATCTGGGATAGGATACAGAGGTGCTTACTTTGCCAGTTGGGAAGAGGGACCTCTACACCTGAAAACCTGACAGACTTGGAAGGGGTCAGATAGCTTTTGTTTTACATTTTCAGACAGCCTAGAGAAACATCAGTGGTCCACCCTCACAGTATCTCTCCAAGCCTCTACTTACTCACATGGGGACCCAAAAAGTAACAGACACTTGTGGGAAACAAGACATGACCCATGGCTTCAGAAGGCTCACAAACAAAACAAAGAAGGAGTTTTCCAGATGAAGAAACTTTTCTGAAATCATCGAAAGATGACTGTAAAAGGACTATATACAGAGGTCTTCTAGATCTCATACAAAATGCAGCACAACAAAATGAAAAATTAAACAAGCTGTTCAATCTGATGGAACACCAGTACTCTGAAATCCAGCAGATGAAGAATAAAGTAAAAGACATAGAAACTTCCATTCAAAGCGAAGAAAACAGAATGCAACAAATGGAAAAAAAAATTCTGACTTGGAAGACAGAACTACTGACGCCAACGTCTATGAGAGAGAATCAGAAAAAATAAACAAAATGAAGAAGCCTTAAGAAGCAAGTGGGACTCTATTAAGAGGAACAACCTTCGATTAATTGGAGTCACCGAACAGGATGAGACACCTGAGAACACAGAGAGTATCGTTGCTGAGCTGCTGACAGAAAACATCCCAGAAATCATAAAGGAAAAGGATATAGATATCCTGGATGCATATCATACACCACCTGTCATGGATTGAATTGTGTTCCCCCAAAAAATGTATGTGTTGGTTTGGCTTGGTTTGGAGTTCCAACATGGTGCCCTTCCTCCCATGTGTTGTGAATCCTGTCTCTGTGATACTGATGATGAAGAATGGTTTGCAGTTATGTTAGTGAGGCAGGACCCAAGCTACAAGCTTGTGTAATATAAGGGAGAGAAGTGAGCAGAGGAAGTTGGGAACCCCATACCACCGAGCGAGAAGCACTGAGAGCAGAGCACGTCCTTTGGACACGAGGTTACTCTGCCGAGATGCTCTCACTGGATGTGGACTTAGCCTACCAGACTGTGATATATTCTCCTACTGAATGGCTTACTGGACTGAGATAATATAAGCTTCTCCACATGAAACCTTACACTCGTGGTATTTTCTGTTAGAGCAGTACCTGGTGACCAGGACACCACCCAATACAGATCTGAAAAGAAAGACTTCAAGACATATGATACTCAAGCTTAACAAAATGAAACAAAAGCACCAGCTCTTAAAGACAGCAAGACTCAAAGCAAAGGTAACATTCAGAGGGAAACCTTGTAGGCTTTCATCAGATTTCTCTGCACAAACCACACTGGCACGGAGACAGTAGCATGACACATTTAAAGCCTTGAAGGAGAAGAACTTCCAACCAAGAATTATGTATCCTGAAAAACGATCTTTCAAATATAAAAATGAAAATAAGACATTCCCAGATAAACAGAAACTCAGAGACTTTGTAAAAACAAAACCAAAACTATAAGAAATACTGAAAGAAGTTCTTGGTGTTGGCTCAGAAGAACAAAACCACTAACTGTATATTTTAGAACGACACATCATCCAGATTGTTCTACTCAGTTAGCGAAGGCTCCAAACTCAATCACAGCTTTAATCCTGAAAGAAACAATCCAGTGATTATCATGAAAACTATGGTGGCATCATATTCAAAAGAGGGATGTACTACAACCATTATACTCCCTCCAGAAACAGAGGACGCTGACAAGACTGGTAGTAATTACAACAGGGTTTATGTAATTTATTAAGGGGGCTCTTAGGGGCAGTTGTAAAGCACAAAAAAGATGTAACATACCACAGCAAGAAAAGTAACATAGGAGTCTCAACAACTACAAAACCAGCTCTGAGAAAGGGGAAAAATCACTAAGAAAAAAAAATGTCCAAGAACAGAATAATAAAAACAGAGATAACAGCATCATAAAAAGAAACATGTCACAATGGCAGCAGTGAACACATATCTATCAACAATTACACTGAATGTGAATGGTCTGAATGCTCCAATAAAGAGACATCGAGTGACATCTTGGATCAAAAGACATGACCCATCCATATATTGTCTACAAGAAACTCACTTGAGACCTAAAGATAGGAACAAACTGAAAATTAAAGGATGGAAGAATATATATCAAGCTAACAATGAACAAAGAAGGGCACAGGTGGCAATTCTAACCTCAGACAAAATCAATTTTAACGTAAAATCCACCATCGTGAACAAAGATGGACAGTATTTACTGCTGAAAGGTTCAGTACACAATGAAGACATAACTACATTAAATATCTATGCACCTAATATCAGAGCACCTAAATACATCGAAGAAACATTGACTGCACTCAAAAAAGAGTTAGATCACTCCACAATAACAGTGGCAGACTTCAACACTCCACTCTCAATACTGGACAGATCATCTAGAAAAAAGCTCAGTAAAGATACCGAAGACCTCATTGCCACAATTAACCAATTAAACCTCACTGATAGATACAGAACTTTCCACCCATCAGCAGACAACACCTACTTCTCCAGTGCACATAGAACATTCTCCAGAATTGACGATGTGTTACCACATAATGCAGTTCTCAACAAAATCCATACCACTGAATTACTGCAAAGTATCTTCTCAGATCATAAAGCCATAAAAGTCAAAATCAACAGCAGAAAAAACACAGATAGAAAGTAGAACTCTTGAAAACTGAACAACATCTTGCTCAAAAAAACATGGGTTATAGAAGAAATCAAGGAGGAAATAAAGAAATTCATGGATTCCAATGAGAATGAAAACACTTCCTACCAGAACCTATGCGATACAGCCAAAGCAGTGCTCAGAAGTCTGTTTATCACCATAAATGCACATATCTAGAAGGAAGAAAGAAACCAGATCAAGGAACTAACCCTACAGCTTGAACAAGTAGAGAGAGAAGAACAGAGGAACTAGACAACAGAAGAAAACAGATCGTAAAGATTAGAGAAGAATTAAATGAATTAGAGAATAGAAAAACAATTGAAAAACTTGAAAAGACCAAAAGCTGGTTTTTTCAAAAGATCAACAAAATTGACAAACCACCGGTTAAACTTACTAAAGAAAAACACAAAAGGAAACAAATAACTCAAATTACAAATTAGAGGGGATTGGTCACAACAGATCCAACAGAAATTAAAAATATCGTAACAGAATACTATGAAAGACTCTAATAAATTTGAAAACCTAGAAGAAATGGACAAATTCCTTGATTCATATCACCTACTCAAATTATCACAACATGAAGCAGAACAACTTAATAAACCCATCACAAAGCAAGAGATTGAAAAGGTCATCAAAACACTGCCAACCAAAACAAGCCCAGGCCCAGATGGTTTCACTGCAGAATTCTACCACGCTTTTAGAGAAGAGTTATCTCCAATACTACTGAGACTATTTCACAGTATAGAAAGGGATGGAGTACTCCCAAACTCATTTTATAAAGCCAGCATAACCCTGATACCAAAACCAGCAAAAGACCCAAACAAAAAGGCGAACTATACCGATATTACTCATGAATCCAGATGCAAAAATCTTCAACAAATTTCTTGCCAATAGAATACAACAACATATCCAAAAATAACCCCTCATGACCAAGTGGGATTCATAGCAGGGATGCAAGGCTGGTTCAACATCAGGAAAACAATTAATGTGATTAACCATATAAATAGCACAAAAGACAAGGATCACCTGATTTTGTCCATTGATGCAGAAAAGGCATTTGATAAAGTCCAATACCCATTCATGCTAAAAACTCTTAGCAAAATAGGCATAGACGGAAAATTTCTCAACGCAATGAGAGCCATTTATACAAAGCCAACTGCCTACATCATCCTGAATGGAGAGAGACTGAAAGACTTTCCCTTGAGAACAGGAACCAGACAAGGATGCCCACTTTCACCTCTCCTATTCAACATAATACTAGAAGTTCTAACCAGAGCAATTAGACAAGACCAAGAAGTAAAGGGCATCTGCATCAGCAAAGAAGAAGTCAGCATCTCCCTGTTTCCTAATGATACGATTGCATATGCAGAGAATCCCAAAGAATCTATAAGTAAACTACTGAAACTGATAGAAGACTTCAGCAAAATCTCAAGATACAAGATAAACATAAGTAAATCAGTAGGATTCCTTTACACCGACAGTGAGACTGCTAATGAAGCAATCATCAAAACAATACCATTTACTATAGCCCCCAAGAAGATAAAGTACCTAGGAACTAAACTAACCAGAGAAATAACAGACCTTTACAAAGAGAACTACAAGCCGTTACTACAAAAAACTAAGAGAGACTGACACAAATGGAGAAGCCTACCCTGCTGATGGATACGAAGACTTAACATTGTGAAAATGTCTATTTTACTCAAAGCAATCTACTTATATAATGCAATCCCAATACAAGTTCCAGTGTCACTTTTTAAAGAGATGGAGAAACAAATTACCAATTTTGTTTGGAAAGGGAAGAAGCCCCGGATAAGCAAGGTACTACTACAGAAGAATACACTGGGAGGCCTCTCATTACCCGACTTCAGAACCTATTACACTGCCACAGTGGTCAAAACAGCCTGGTACTGGTACAAAAACAGACCGATTGATCAGCGGAACAGAACTGAAACCCCAGAGATGACATCATCTGCCTACGAACAGCTGATATTCGACAAAGGCCCTAAGAAATTCAACTGGGGCAAAGACAATCTCTTCAACATATGGTGCTGGCAAAATTGGATCTCCATCTGCAATAAACTGAAACAAGATCCCTATCTTACACCTTATACAAAAACCAACTCCAACTGGATAAAAGACCTAAATATCAAATCTAAAACAATAAAGCTCATTCAAGAAAAAGTAGGAACAACAATGCATGTTTTAATACACAATGTAGACAGATTTCAAAATCTGTCAAACAAACCACAATCAACAGAAGAGAAAACACATAAATGGGAACTACTAAGAATCAAACACTTTTGCTCACCCAAAGACTTTATCACAAGAGTTAAAAGACCACCTACAGAATGCGAAAAAATATTTGGCAACTGTATCAGAGCAATGCCTGATCTCCATAATCTACAAAGTACTATAAAATATCAATAAGAAGAAGATCAATCATCCAGTTAAGCCATGGCAAAGGAGATGGACAGACATTTCTCTAAAGAAGAGATCCAGGCAGCCAAAAAACACATGAGGACATGTTCACAATCTTTAGTTATTAAAGAAATTCAAATCAAAACTATAATGAGATACCATCCCACCCCAACAAGGTTGGCCATGATCCAAAACACACAAAACAATAAATGTTGGAGAGGCTGTGGAGAAAGTGGAACTCTTCTACACTGCTGGTGGGGCTGCAAAATGGTCCAGCCTCTTTGGAAAGCAATCTGGCGCTTCCTTAAAAAAATGAATATAGATAGACCATTTGACCCAGTAATTCCACTACTTGGAATATATCCTACAGAATAAAGGCCATTCACGCCAACAGATACATGCACAAGAATGTTAACAGCAGCACAGTCTTCAATAGCAAAAAGATGGAATCAACTCAGATGCCCAACAACAGAGGAATAGATAGGTAAACTATGGTATATATACTCAATGGAGCACTACACAATGATAAAGAACAATGATGATTCCAGGAAACAACTCATAACCTGGTTTCAACTAGAATACGTTATGTTGAGTGAAAGTAGTCAGAGACAAAAGGACAAATATTGTATGAGACCCTACAATAAAAACTTATGCATAGAAGAAGAAAAGACTCTTTCACAGTTGCAGGGGGTGGAGGGCAAAGGTTTAGATTAGATAGTTGGTAGAAACGTGGTTGGGTGAAATCAGTGATAGCACATATTAGAAACAAGAACAGTATTAAGTGGACTTCAAACATAACTTGAATATTCCTTCCATGTTAACCCAATATTGCAAAGTCAGAGTAGCTGGGGCAGGGGGCAGAGGACTATGCTGTTAGACGAAATCAAGGCCAATTGGCACAACTAGCGTTTTGCTAAGAGGTCTCTCTGCATCCCACATTCGTCAGTGGCATCTGGGGTCTTAAAAGCTGCCAAGCTGCCATCAGAGGGCACAGCAAATGGTCCCAACTCAGCAGGAACGGATGCTCTCTGAGGACCAAAACAACATGGGGGAAAAACAACCCAGAAGACAGAGAGACCCACATGTGTGGGTACCTACATCGACCTGGGACCAGAAGAACCGACGGTGCCCGGCCACCACCTGTGACAGCCGCAATGGGGCTCACAAAGTTGAGTATCACTGGCAACACAAGAATGAAAAGGGGTGCACCTGAGAACTCCACTGAAAGACCACAATTGATGGTCCAGTGGCTTCGGGGTTCCCCTTGGAGCATGTCCCCTGGCCCTCATGCTGCCCTTGCCCATAAATCATTATGAAGGTCCACTCTTGGAACACAAATGGATTGGACTTGGCAATGCAGAGGGACCACATACTGGATGCACTTTATAGTTCTATGCCTCTATAGGATATCATCCTGTGGACCTCTGACTGAAGTAAGGGGTATGGGTGGAGAGGAGGGGAAAGGAAACTGTTGAGAAGATGAGACATGTATGGAGCAGAGGGGAATAATGTGCTGCCACTGGGCAGGGAGAGCAGCGGAAGCAGCATATAGGTGGGCATGTAAATTTATATCGGAATGTACATTTTCACTCAATCATAATTAAAAATAATAATAATAAAAATAAAAAAAAGAATTCTCATAAAGCAGTAAGAACAGAAAGGCAACCCAATCTTAAGAACGAGCAAAAGAGTTATCTAGAATAAGCAAATGCACAGAGACATTAAGTCGATTAGTAGTTACCAAAAGCTAGAAGAACAACCAGCTATTGCTTAACAGGTCGAGTTTCTATTCAAGGTAAGAAAATTTCTTACATAAATAGTGGTGACAGCTACACAACATTGTGAATATAATTAACACTGCACTGTATAGCTGAAATGATTACTACCAAATTTTCTTATATTTCACAATTAAAAAAAAGGTCCAAATGGCCCATAAACATATAAAAAGGTCTTCAATTTCATTATCATCAGGAAACACAAGACACCACTACACAGCCTTCAGAATGAGTAAAGTTAAGAAAATCAAAAACAGCCTAATATTGACCAAAGACTAGAACTGTCGTATACTGCTGGTGGGAATATAAATTAGTCCATCTATCTTGCCATCTACTTGCTGAACACCTGCCTACTTAATGTCCAAGGATTACCTTTCTAGATACACAACCATGAGAAAGAATGCTTATGGCCACCAATAGACATGGGTATGAATTAAGATTATTTGTTATTAGCCCAAAACTGGAGACAATCAAAATGTCAATCAACAATACAACTGAAAATTACACAGCAATGAAAAAGAATAAAGTATGCGATACATGACATGAATATATTTCACAGATAGTATGTTTAAAGGAAACCAGAGACAGAAGTATGCGTTGTATGATTCCATTTATGTGAAACTCAAGGAACAAGTAAAACTCACCAACGGTAATATTACTTAAAACAGTGACTAGCAGGGGACACAAGTAAGCCTTCTGGAATGCTGAAAATATTCTCCATCTGATCTGAGCGCCAGTGATAGAGCTATATGTATACAAGTACAGAAAGTTCATCAAACTATAAAGATATGTGCACTCTACTGTAATATTTCAACTTAAAAAGCAACTTAAAATAACAATTAGAAGACTATAGCTATGCAAAAATATATGTAGCTTAAATAATTTAAGTTGAGATCATAATCCACAGAAATAACTTTAATATATGCATTTCCTGAAACTAGTGCTGATGCAAAATTTGTTTTAACCTCTTATCAGAACCTTTTAGCTTCTGCCAAGTTCAAATAATTTTGGTTATCATCCTTTAACCACACTACCAAAAATAAATAACTTTTAAAATAAACAGATTTTCCCTTGTAGAAATTCACTTTCTAGTCAATTTTACTAAAATACGTATCATTTTTTAAAAGTCAGTTGCATAAATTGTAGTCCATAGAGTAACAAGACTAAACTGACTGTGCTTCTAGTGAATTCTACTTAAACATAACCTGAAAACTCTTCTAATCTTAACCTAATATTGCAAGGACAGAGTAGCAGGGGTGGGGTTCTGGGGACTATGCTCTCAGGGGACATCACGGCCAGTTGCCATTTAACTAGCCTATTGCTAAGAGTCTTCTCTACCCAAAACTGGTTAACGGCATCTGGGGTCTTAAAAGCTAGCATGCTGCCATATGAGGTACACCAAATGGTCCCAACTCAGCTGGAAGAGATGCTCACCAAGGACTATGACGACATGAGGGAGACAAAACCCAGAAGACAGAAAGAACCATGTGAATGGGCAACTATATCAACATGTGACCAGAAGAACTAGATGATGTCCAGCCACCACCAATGACAGCCAGGATGGGGCTCACAAGGTTGAGTCCCAGTGGCAACATGAGAGGAAAAAAAGGGGTGCACCCTGAGAACGCCACTAAAAGACCGCAATTGATGGTCTGAAAGCCTGGGAGTGCAGCTAGGGGCACGGCCCCTAGACCTGATGCTGACAGATTATAGGTCATTACTGAGGTCAACTCTTTAGATAGGAATGGACTGTACTTGGGGACACAGAGTGATCATATCGTGTGTGCACTTTCTGGTTCGATGCATCTACTGGATGTCATCCTACTGGCCTCTTATTAGAGGGGAGTGGAGAGGAGGGGACAGGAGACTGTTAAGAGGATACGACACATATGGAATGGAAAGGAGGAGTGTGCTGTCATCAGGCAAGGAGAGCTGAGGGAGCGCGAGACACGCAGGCACACAAATTTGAATCATATTGTAAACTTCCACTCAATCACACAAAAAAGAAAACAACAGTGCTTCTATCCTACTGTGCCACGTACTTCCGTGTTTCCTTCAAGTAATCCTCCTGTGACTTCCCAAACTTCAGGGGATTTGAAAACTAAGTTGCTCCCTCTTACTCTAGATTGATTTTGGAGTGTTTCAGTGAACATACGACAGACCTCTACTTGAGACTGTCTGGTATACGGTAGTGCTTAGAATGCAGGTATTAAATGAAGACAATCTAAATTTGTATTCTAGCTTACCCACTGTAACTTCCACAAACATCAAGTCCCTCATCTGTAAAATGGAAGAACAGCTGCCTTTTCAATTGTTAAGATTAAATGAAACAGTTAACATCAAAAGTATTTAACATTATGTCTGGCATATGGTTAGTGAAACTAAATGGTAAATGTTACTAACGGAAACTCGGGTGGTACAATGGTTAGCAGCAGTAGCTAAAAGGTCAGCAAAAGGTCAGCAGTTTGAATCCACAAAACAGTCTTTGGAAACAGTAAGGGGGAGTTCTACTCTGTCTTATAGGGTTGCCAAGAGTCAGAATCAACTCAGTGGCAATTGATTTTTTTTCCTTTATTACTACAATGTCTTATATTAACATAACCCTCTTTAAGATGCTGCAGTATATTAATACTAATATGCAAGAAAATCTCTATTCTCATTCTAAACATTTAAGTGAGACAATGAAAAAGCATGACTGTTACCCAAGTAACCTGTGGAATCATTCATAACTTATTTATTCTATAAACACGTATGTGGAAAAATATTTACCACTGCCAGACACTATGCTAAGACTTTTAAACAAATTATTTCACTCAATCTTCACAAAACTTTATAAGATCAGTCATAGTATTATCCCTATTTTAGAGACACAGAAAATTAAGTTTAAAGAATTGAAATAACTTGCCCAAGGTCACAATGGGAATCCATCACTGGTCTGATTCCAAGAGTGGTGATATCCCTAATCCACACACTAGGCAGGCTAGAAGTTATGAAGATACAAGATGAATAAGACAACTCTGTCACAAATTTAACAGTGTAGTAGCAGAAATTAGACAACTGATCAACCACAGCTAAAAGATTTTACGAATCTCATAAACATTACACAAGAAGTATAAACACCATGGAAGTTCAGAAATGAGAATTTCTTTTTATTTTAAAGTTTGTGTTAGACACCTCCTGGAAAGGTACAATTCAAAAGGACTCTGAAGAACGATCACATTTTACACAGGCAGAAATGGGTAGGAAGGTGCAGCCCATCGGCAGGTGATTATCACAAAAGCATCTACCAACCAGAATGAAATAGGTCGCAGGAAGTAGACACAGGCAGAGATAAGCAATACAGCTGGGAGGCAGGTTCGAGGCAGCACCACTATTTCAAAGTTGCGGTCTGATTCTTTAGGGCCACTTCTGTATTACCATGTCCCCCAATCTACTTTGCAATTTTCTGTCTTGCATTATCAGGCCTGGGAATCACATTACCACCCTAGACACCAATCTCTACAGCCTGTTACCCTGTTGTACTCTCATCTCTCACATCCTTCAACTCTAGATTCTTCATCTCATCCCTAGCCCACTAAACACCTTTCCAGAATCAATACAATTTCCTTATATTCTAAAGATTTCCTTGAACATTTCCTCCACCTTGGATTAACATTTTAGGATGACACTGTTTAAAAAACTTTCTCAAGAAGATTCTTCTCCCTTTTATAAAGCGAGGCATAAGGATTAACCATTTCACTCACCACCACCCTTCCAAATATTATTCCACACT
Source organism: Heterohyrax brucei (assembly GCA_028571685.1). Taxonomy (NCBI): domain Eukaryota; kingdom Metazoa; phylum Chordata; class Mammalia; order Hyracoidea; family Procaviidae; genus Heterohyrax; species Heterohyrax brucei. Next base: position 134,813,561 of record CM053148.1, on the reverse strand, counting down.
TAATAGCAAAAACTTCTTAAAACTCCCATAAATTGAATGTACACTTTAATCCACTGTTGTGACTGCCGTCTACTGACTCAAGACTCTCTCCAAAATTCCTTGAATACTCTGATACTCATTTCTAAGTTTTCCACTCTTCTATTACTATCTTCCCTCACTCTGAAGCACTACAACATTCATGAACTAAATCAATAAAATGAATTCACTTAATCTACCCCAGTCTTTCTCTATACATTCCCACTTCAGCGATACATATTCAGGAGTGAAAAGCCAGTCCATCTCTTAAGTTTTCAAATATGAACTTGCCCTCTCATTCTACAGAGTTCTGACCTTGGACTCCTCTATTTCCTCACTCCCACAGACTTTGTTCCTCATTCCCACACTTGCCACACACTTTTAACTCAGGAAAACTAAACTCACATTTTTTGACAAGTGCCCCTGGAGTGCTTTACATTAACTGAAGACAGCCACAAACTGCAGTAACTACTACTAAAAAGTTACACTGGTTTTGTTAAACCAAACCCACTGCTGCTGAGTCAGTTCCAACTCAAAGCAACCCTCAAGGACAGAGCAGAAGAGCCCCACAGTTTCCAAAGAGCGTCTGGTAAGTATGAAGTGCTGAATTTTTGGTTAGCAGCTGTAGCACTTAACCACTACTTCACAGAGTTCCCTGTTTTAACTAAGACTGTAATGGAAAATTTTCACAGGCTTAACTGTTTCAGAGAACAACCCCCCCCCAACTTCATGGTTTCTGAGGAATGTCACAGGCCCCCCCTTAGATGCCCCTGTCGATAACCAATTGTTTAACTACTTGCTGACCAACGTGTTAAACTGTAACCGACTTACTGCATTCCTAGAATTGTTTACTCAACTGAATAAGTTTCTGGAAAGCCCCGTTTGTAGTTTTAGCCCTTAAATATCCAACCCCTTCCCCTACTCGGGGCCCAGCCTCTCACCTCCTGCGTGAGTCAGAAGCTGAGCCCCAGCACGCTGGTTCTTTCACTAAAGCCTCTTGCTGTTTGCATCAAGCTGCGAACTTCGTGACTGATTGGGGTTTGCGTCGTCACCTACGACTTGAGGAGGGGTCTCCCCGCTTGGGAACCTCTCAAGACTTTAAAAAGTATTTACTATTTCTCCATTCATTTCTACTCTATTCCACTAGAGACCATGGGTGGTACAAATGGTTAACATGCTTAGTGCTTATCTGTTAACTGAAAGATTGGAGGATCAAGTCCACCTAAAGGCACTTTGGAAGAAAAGGTCTGGTAATGCACTTCCAAAAAAATCAGCTAGTGAAAACCCTAGTATCACAGGCTCCCCACAAGACAAATCTAACTCCATGGCATCTAAAACTAGTTATTCCTTCTGAAAGCTATTTTAAGCTTCCAATACCATATAAAAGTTCCTTTCTCAAAGGACTGTCTTACCTGTTTCACCAGAAGCTATGATTTTAATATTCTTAACTTCTGAGATTTTCTCTCTCTTCCCTCCTTTCCATGTCTCAAATGAACTGTTCTTTGATACCATCCTCTCCCATTTCTTCTCCAATTTCATGCCATCAATAATCTCCTACCCAGTATCTTCAGGAAACTATGGTGGCATAAGTAGTTAAAAGCTACAGCTGCTAACCAAAAGGTCAGCAGTTTCAATCAATCAATTTCTCCTTGGAAACTCTACAGAGCAGTTCTTCCCTGTCCTATAAGGTTGCTATGGGGATCAACTCAACAGCAAGGGGTTTTTGGAGTTGATGTCTTCAATCCTTCCCTCTCCACTGATGCCTCTTCCTATTTTCTACCAACCCAACTAAGTCTCTCATGTTCATAAATTCCCACCTTTACTACTCAAGATTTTTCCAGAAATTTGTCTTTCACATCTTATTTTCTCAGTTTACTGCTGCTGCCTGTTTCCTTACTATCCATTCCATCTTTAAGCCTCTTGAAACCTGGCTTTTATCCTTTCTGCTCTACTATAACCACCCTTTTGCCTGTGGCCTCATAATTGCCAAATCCAAAATCCTCATATTACTTCATCTCTCTGTAACACTAACATTGTTTTTCATCGGCTTTGAACATACTCTCATCTCATACTTCAGAGAATTATCAAATTCTTAATCTGCCCCCTACCTAGCTGCTTCACCTCAGTCTCCTCTTCCATACTTTGAAACAGACGTAAGTGATTCAAGAACTTTCCCCCTCTATACTTTCTCTGGGTAATTCCACTCATTCCAATGGCTTACTAAGATACCCTACGTGGTGCAAACCATTTGCACTTGCCCACTAAACAAAAGTTTGGTGGTTCAAATCCACCCAGCAGTGCTGTGGAAGAAAGGCCTGGTGATCTCAAGATTACACCCATTTCCTGAAAACCTTATGGACTCATAATCAACTCAATGGCAATTGTCAGTTTTTGGTATCATGACTAACTGTACTCATTTGAAAGTGCAATTACACTTTAAATTCAAAATCTTGCACATATATCCTGAACCTACTGAAAGATGTAGGAAAAATGTGTCTCATCATCAACCAAAAACCATACCATTACCATCAAGTCAATTCTAACTTACAGTAATTCTACAGGACAGAGCAGAACTGCCCCACAGAGTTTCCAACGAGTGGCTGATGGATTCAAACTGCCAATCTTTTGGTTAGCAGATGCAGCTATTTCCACTGCACCACCAGGGCTCCATTTCATGGGACACTAGTCACTAAAGATGGCATCAGGGTGGAAGAGAATTTCAAAATCAAGTTAATTTCAGAAACCTCTGTGCTAAGTCTCTCTCTTGGAGAGGCAAAACGTAAAGTAGTATAGCCAAGACTCTAAAAACGCCCTGGGAAGATCACAGAAGAGTACAATAATCAAGAGTATTTGTGGGTTGTTTTTATTTTAAAAGATAAATGGCATTTTAATGTAACTTTGTTTTCCAAAAAATTACTGAGTGGCATTGTTTTACATATTTGCAAATCTCTTTTATTTCTCATGTAATGAACACAGCTACATTTTCCTATCTGGTTCTACATTCACCTGTTTTCTATATATATATGCCAGAATATGAGGAAAAAGGCAAATTGTCCTAGTCTTCTTATTAAAATAGGTTTAACCTTACAAATCCAAGTGGGCCTCAGAAAACCAAGAGGTCCCCAGACCACACTCTGGGAACCTCTGCATTAAGCAAACACAGCCAGGCCAGAGGCAGCCATACCACTCCTATACTTACCAGTTAAGTGAGTCAGAAGTACTTGTTTTGTGTTTTGCTGGACTTGAGTTTCTACTCAGAAAGAGTTCTGAGCAATACATCACGTAACAGTTTGTGATTCTTCCTGGTTTATATTTGTAACAAAGGTTAAAGAAGTTTAGTACCATGTCACAGAGGAAATTTCCGTCTTACCCTGTCTTTCCTTTTCCTGCTGCCTCCCTTCCTTGTGCCTCTGAGAATGCTTCTTCTTTTAACCAAAATCTTCTCTTCTCTGTACTTAACCATTTTTGAGAACTACAAATGTCACTTTCAGTCTCTGGAGTTTCAATAAGCAACTATTCCTAATGAAATGGTAACTATATGCACCTAACTACCACACAGAATCTACAGAATCTCTTTCAGCTGTATGTTTGTTTATAGGGAAAAAATTATGATGTACACTATTAAGAAAAAAAGAGTGATTTCTAAAAATTAGTGTTCATCTTTTAAAACCAGACACACTGGAGAACCGCCAAGTTACCAGCTCTGGGAATGGTTTTTGCTGTATGTTAACCACAGTTACTTTCTGAAGGGACATCTCCAAAGGGAGCTCATCAGCAGAAAAAAAATTAATCCTCTGCAGAAGCATAACATAAATACCAATGTCTTTTAAGTATCAACAGCTTTATTCTCCAAATTCACTTACCACACCACTTGCATCAAATCAACTGTTACCTCACTGCTAGGAATATACCTAGAGAAACAAGAAGTGTCAGACAAACATGCTTACAGCACCATTATTCATAACAGCAGAAAGATGAAAACCTAAATGGCCATCAGCAGATGAATGAATAAATAACAATGTATACACACAATGGGATACTATGCAATGATAAACAACACTGATAAATCTGCAAAATACCACACATCACGGATGCATTATGCTAAGTGAAGTAAGTCAATCACAAATGGATAAACACTGCATAAGACCATCATAGAAACCCAAGAAAAGGCTGATATACAGAAAGAAACAATCTTTGATACTTATAGGGAGTGAAGGACGGAGGAGGGGAAATTATTAACTAGGTAAGTTTTAACTCTGGTGAAGAGAAAGAAAAAACACAATAAAGGGCAAGTCACCACAACTTGACCAAGACATAGTTACAGAAACTTCCAACACACATCCAAACACCTTGAGAGACTGTGTTACAGGTGCTTAGGGATGGGGACTACGGTCTCAGGAGACATCTAGTCAAGTGGCACAACACAGTTCACAAAGAAAATGTTACATATCCTACTTTGGTGAGTAACATCTGGGGTCTTAAAACTTGCATGTAACCTTCTAAGATACATCTATTAGGCCCATCCTGTCCAGAGCAAAAGAAAATCAGACACACAAAGGACCAAGGGACCACATAAACCACAGCCTCCAGCAGCCTAAGCCCAGAACTGGAGGGTGCCTGGCTACAATCACTGATAGCTCTGACAGGGATCACAGAGAGTCTCAGATAGAGCAAGAGAAAAATGTATATCATTCAAATCCCCCCCTCAAAAAAAACGACCAGACTTGTCTGATAGAGAGTGGACGAGACCCCAAGACCATGGCCCCCAGAGACCCTACTCTGAACACAAACCACTTCGTAAGTCCACATTTCAGCCATAGACAGGCCTATAAAACAGTCACACACATGAGGAATGCACTTCCTACTTTCATCAAATATATGAGATCTAGTGGGTAACACCTGCCCAATAGCAAAAATGAGAAAGCAAGAAAGGACAGGAAAACTGGAGAAACAAGAGGAATCCAGGCTAGAAAGTTACAGGGGAAAACGCTACACAATGCACAGACTGTGAGTAAATAATTTGTGAATGAGAAAGTAATTTGCACTGTAAATTTTCACCTAAAGCACAGTAGAATTAAAAATAAGTATATAAATATATAAAATGTATAAATAAATAAAATCAACTGTGAAAAATAAGTATAGTCAGGTAATGGAGTATACTGATTATTTGCCAAAAAAGAAATGTGATTTGCCAAAGAACAATGCTAGTTATCATCCTGTGCCCCTCTTTTCACCAAAAAAAAAAATTAAGATGAGATCCATTTATTGAAAAAAGTCACCGTAAGCTGTGCATCTCAAACTGAATGTGGTTACTCCTGAAGTCCTGAGTCAGGAAGTACACAAATGATACCAGATAAATACTGTGCATTTTTCTAACATGTCTGTTTTACTTGAAGGTTCTAAAGAAGAAAAAAAGATATATTAAAACAGACATAACCTATTTAAAATATACATATCGACGGCACTTGGCATACATACATAAACACATACATATGTATCTTCTAAGACAGAATATCTCTAGAACATACAAAAAATTTCTAATCACTTGTAAAACGTGATTTCAGGCTTTGAAGTGACTGCTTCAATCTCCCCAGAGATCCATGTTCACTCTCCTTTCAAGTCACAGCTTAGAAAGCTTCAGATGCAGCACCATAAGGAATTACTAAATATATGTGGAATTAAGAGTGTCTCTACAAAAATAAAGGAGCCCTCCTGGGGCAGTGTGGTTAAAGCCCAAACCAAAATGTTTGCAATCCAATCCCTGAAGGAAAAAGAGACAAGTCTGATTACTAAAGGTTAGTCATCGGGGTCAAGTCGATTCTGACTCACAGCAACTATAGAGGACAACTGTTCTACAGGATTTCCAGTCACCTGTACAGAAGCAGGCTGCTACCTCCTTCTCCTGAGAACAGCAGGTGGGTTTGCCAAGTTCTGGTTAGCAGTGGGCAGCAGTGGGGTGTTCAACCACTGCACCACTAGGGCTGTTTTCCCTAAAGATCACTGCCTTGGAAATGGACTGAATGGCAACAGATTTGGTGTGGGTTTCTACAAAAATATACAGCAAAACAGGAACTGAAAAAGGAAACAAAGTAACTGATGTAGTGGTGTTACTCCGTGTACTAAATCATTAGCTTATGAAAGGTTAACCTCTTCGTCCTGTCTCTTGCACTGAAAGATTTAAAACAAGGACTTGAGATGCCCTTAATGGATGTTTCAGAAAAAGTTGTTGGATGAGAGCAGGTCTCTTTCACGAGTTATGTAACTCCACTTATGTTTTCAAGACGCAGTATCCAAAACCGAAGAGATCATTGAAGCCCTAAAGGCATTTCAAACACAAAAATATGCTGAGAATCGAAGCACAACGGTAGCACGGCTTCAAATCTTTTGCTCGGCTTTTTTAATCTCTTTTGGAAGAAGCCGGAGGAGGATGTATGAGAAAAAGGCTATTAAAAGTGGGTCTAGCCAGAAGCATGAGACACATTTCAGCATTTAGCCATCTGAGGAATGAAGTATTAATTAGTAAGCCCAGCCTTGACTTCTGTAAACCCTTTCTATCACCCAGTCGGGATGGGGTTGGGGGAGTCAAGAAATGAAAGGCACAGGGAAAAGCGGAGCGGGCGGTGGAAAGCCGGTACATTGGTGGATTTACGAGGAAGGCGTGGCAGGAGAGCGACAGGCCAACCGGGAAGATTCTCGGGCCGCGGCGACGCTAGGAAGGTGTTCGCCACCCAAGGAAGCGAAAGGAGCGTGGACGCGTCGCCGAGGCTTCGATGACAGCTCGAAGTGCGTCCGCAGCTCCGCGGGCGACAGTGAGCCGCCAGCCTTCCTTTGTGCGCGCCCCCTCTTCCCCCCGGCGCCCCCTCTCCCCCCCCGGCGCCCCCTCTTCCCCCCCGGCGCCCCCTCTTCCCCCCCGGCGCCCCCTCTTCCCCCCCGGCGCCCCCTCTTCCCCCCGGCGCCCCCTCTTCCCCCCGCGCCCCGCCCCCGCCCTGGCCTCGCCCTCGCGGCCCGGGGCCGCCGCGCCCGCCGCCGCCGCCGCCAGTGCCGCCCCTTTGCCCGGTGAAAGGGGCAATATGTTCCACCCTCCTCTGACCCTTCCTCACCTGACGAGGCTCGACGTCGCCCAGGCTTCCTCTTGTCCATCTTCTCCCCGTCTTGCTGAAGTCACAGTTGCAGTCTCTGTCACCTCAAGACCCCTCAGCTTGGGGATGGGGGAAGGGGAAAGGAAAAAAAAAAAAAAAAGACAGGAAAGTGCTAACTGCGCTTGCGCAAGAGCCGCCTCCGGCCCTCCGACCGGAAATGAACCGCCCCTCCCACCGTCATCCGGAAGTGACTTCCGGAGCCTTGTTGGCTTTGCGGGCTGCTGTTTCAGGCTGTTTTCATGGGGCGCTGTTTGGCTGTGCCTCTGTGAGAAAGGGAGGCTGCGTGCGAGACTGTATGTCCGCCTCTAAAATAGTTTAGACAGAATTGACAAAACTAAAACGCGAACCTTGAAAGCTTCCTCTATCTCTCTGGATCCCTCGTGGTAGCCCCCCACCCAAAACGAAGCCAAACCCGTTGGGAGGAGTTGATGCGGGCCTCCTAGAGACCCCATAGGATTTCCGGGGAGCAGCTAGTGGATTCAAACTGCCACTCTTCGTTAACAGCGGAGCTCTTTGCCAGTGCACCAGAAGGGACTAAAACTTAGTCCTTTTGCAGTATAACTTTCTTCACGACCTCTCGTTTATATTTTTCCTCAATGCATTTCATCAAACTTTTTTGAAAGACTTGGAAAGCAGCAAAATTCCCTTATAGTAGCCTTATGACTGATGTTAGTTGGAGTGGTATTACGTCAGGGGACGAAAATAAAATGCCATGGTGAGGATATATTTATAACAGCAGTCTAATTCGTCATTTTTGAAAGACCAAAAAGGAAGCTAGACGTCTATATTTTACAGCATGAAATGCTGAGTTGATGACAGAGTGGGTAACTAAACTGAGGTTCCTTCAACGAAGGGAATAGCCTTGTCCTGAAACTTGCCTTCTACTGAGTGAAGCCTGATTAGTTTTGAAATGGTACACCTACTAGCACTGTAGTTGAGCACTTTCATGCTAACGGTAAGATTGGCAGTTGGAGCTCAACAGCCACTCAGCAAGTTCAGCTTCTATAGAGAGTTATAGCCCCATGGGGCAGTTCTACTCTGCAGTAAGGACTCTCCATGAGTGGGACTCCATTCCACTGCACTGAGTGGATTTGTTTCGTAGGTAATCTCAAAGTGTTTTTAATGGGCTCCATCATCTTAGAGAATGTACCTGTTTAATTAGCAGTAAATGTACTAAGGTGAGTAAAAATGTGTAAAGAAAAAGAATTGATCCGTGAATTATGCTGTTGGCATAGAACATGGAATAAATCACAGACTGCTAGGAGACTGAACCCGTCTTGGCAAAAGTACAGCCAGAATGCTCATTAGAAGCAAGAATGGTGATACTTCATCTCCATTACTTTGGCTGTCTTAACGAAAGGACTAATTACTAAAGAAGAATATCATGCATGGTAAAGGACCAGCAGAAAAAGGGAGAAGAGGGAGACCTTCAAGATGAACAGGAACAATGACTGCAAAAACTGGGCTCAAACATCCATGGTACAGGGAGGATGGCATAGAACCAGGCAGTTTCCTTTTGTTATGCACGTGGTTTATATCACTGGAAGCTGTTTTGAGGGCACCTAACAGCAAAGCTTTAGTTACAGTTTAATCACAGGTTTACCAAAGGTCAGCAGAGCGCTCTCATCAGAGATGAAATGATACTAGAATGTTCTAGACCGGAAGAGATCCCCGAAGCCTTCAGTTTAAACCCTGTGTCTTATCAACACCCATAAAGGGAAAGAGACTTGCCTAATGTCGGTCACTTAAAAGAGTAGTGCCATCCAATGTATTGTGAATAGAACATTCTTAATTACAACGTTGTAATTGCTGAGGTAGAGGTAAATCCCAGGTGCTGTAGGGTACCAGGCTGAGGGGAGTACTTCGCAGGGCAGGAATGACTGAAAAAGGCAGGAATACTTCAGGGATAGCTGAGACTGAAATTTATTACAAGGATTTCATTTAGAGGCATTAGCTTTTTTCTGTATAATAAATGGAAACGTTGCTTACTGGAGAATATCTGAACTTTCAGTTTTCACATAAGTCAACTTTTAGTTAAAGAATTTCACTGAAGAATCTAGCCAGCTTAATGCATTGGCCAATGTTACAGGAAACAAATTAACTGAAAATGATGGAAATAGAGCTGAGAGATGGAAACATAAAAAAAGAACATGTAAGTAAGAGTAATACGTCTCCCCACTTCAAACTAACAACTTCCCTGGAAGTAGTTCCTAAAATTTAGCAGCAAAAAGTTAACTTATGAGAAGTGAAATTATAAGAAATTAAAGTATTCAGCTTATAAATACATCATTTAAATTTGCCATTGCAGCAAATAGAACATTTGTGCTACTGAAGACTGAGTGAGCTAGTTTATTTCTTTGAGTTGGAACTTGTTTTGAATAATATATGTGAAGATAAATAAGCTTTAAGCTCAAATATGTTAAATTTGCCTTTTTTCACCAGTATTTTTTGCCTTAGCCTGAACATAACCTCATTTGCATAGTAAGTGATATTGCACACTTCAAGAACTATAAAGCTGATGATTTCATTGTTTCTACTTTCTTGCTTTGTTGTTTCTACTTTTAAAGAAGTTATTTGACAACCTCATTTTCCTTTTCATGAAAGACTAATTAAATGATCGTTTTTGTTTTATGATGTCTTATGGTAGGTTTTAAAAAAGCAGACAAAAATTGAGTGATTTTCTTAACATGTTTGGGGGTGGTATCATTTCTTTTATGTATATTTACATCATATAGAAGTTTTTAGATTAAAATCATCTGAGATTAGAAATTCATCAGCCCAGAGTTTTGTAGGAAGAGAAAGGATAGGCTAGTCTGATCTTAATGGATGTGATTATTTATTGTGTGCTACATACTGTAAAATTAGTATTTGCTTTGTATGTTAGGTATGCAGTGTATTTTTAAACAGTGATTACAGCTTTCAAGCCATATTGGCAGTGTGAAAGTATCTGAATCCTTTTTTTTACTGCTTGGTTAACCATTTCTGTGAAGGCAGCTAAAGGAAATCTACAAAAGGTCATTTCTCAATTCAAGTGAATTACTTTAAGTATAATATAAATGTAAATAGTTTTGGATAAGCATCTTGGCTTTAGAAATTAGAATGAACTATCTGGTATTCCCTACCATGGGTCGTAGGAAAGCCTGCATATATAAACATATCTGGAGCGCTGTGCCAGGTTGCTATTCACTTCATTTTCCTTAGTAATTTATTATCTTTTAATGAGATCAACAAGAGTTCCACCAGCTGAAAAATTCTTAGGTGCAAGAAATGTTTCTTCTGTGTATGAACCAAAACCTAACCCACTGCTGTCCAGTCTTTTCCAACTCAGTGCCACCCAACAAGACAAGAGTACAGCTGCCCCACGGGGTTTTTTTCTAGGCTGTAATATTTAAGGAAGCCAACTGCCTCAGCTTTCTCCCATGGAGCAGCTGGTGGGCTGTAACCACCAACCTTTTGGTTCACGGCTGTGTGCTTAACCACTGTACAACCATGTTTAAATGAAGCAAATGTATTATTGGCATGTGATTCATAAAGACTCATACAAGTTGTTTGACTTCAAACTGGCTTGAAGTCCTTCATTCCATCTTGACTCCCTGGGGGATCTTGTTAAAATGTAGATTTTGATTTGCTACATCTGGGATGGAAATGCAAATTTGCAGCAAGGGGTCAAACCCTAAGAATCAGTTCAAAGGCCTACTTTCAAGGCCATCCTCCTTTCTAAGAAGACTGTCTGCAACTGAAACTATGCTGCAGTGGAAAAATACCTCTTTCCCAGGAGTTACAAAACTCTGTGATAACTCAAGGTATTTGAGCAGCAGATGCATAGTCTTTTGCCAAGGAGACTAGAGAAGGAATTCATGCACAATGATTCTTAAACCTTTAACCTAAGATTTCCAAACTCACACTTGGCCCTGGAGATGAGTCCAAGGTACTGAATGCATACAACATTAATATCTTTGAAATGTTCTATTTTAAAATGTTGCATCTATTTGGATTTCCATACCACCATACATTTGGTTTGTTTTAACAGAGAAATTTATACTCTCCCACACACTCTTATTTGTCTCTGAATAATCTGAATCAAGAAGTATAGGATCTAGGACTGAACAAAATCAGTAAACCCAAAATCTGGCTAGAGGTCAGAATCACCTGGGAGCATTTTTTGTTTTGTTTTTATTCTGTATCTCTTTCCAGGTTCCACTTGGACCTATTGAAACTGAACCTTTTGAAAGTAAAGCTAAGAATCTATATGTTTAAAATTTTTCCAAGAGAAATATAGCAAATTAACAAAAAAAAAAAAACTTTAAGTTCTAAGGATGTACACTTAGCAGCTAAAGCCATAAGAAGTACAGTGATTATTATAAAAGTCAAGAGAAAGATTACTTTCATAGGAAGGAAAGGGGGTGTACGGGGGCTTCTGGAGTGAATGGCAAAGTTTTAGTGACATTGGATGATTTCTTTCTCTTAAAGTTTATACATGTCTTTGCCTGAGGTGAATTAAATAAACTTCTTTAGTCTTCTTGGGAGAAATAGTCAGTGGGGGAACAGAGAGAGCTTCTTTTTTTTTTTGAGCCTCTACACATCTAATGTCACAAGCACTATTATATTTTTTGCTATTTTATAGAACGTACTGTATAGCATAATTATTTTTCTAATAACTACCAATTTACATTCTGAGTTGGAAAAATAAAAATAGTGCTGCTTTTATACCAAAATAGTAATTATTTTCTTAAAATTGTTTAGGGTTTTTCTTGTTCTTTTTCTGAGTTTAAATATATATGGAAACATGCTTGTTGTAACAAACAGTGTTTTGGGATTTTTAAAAGATCTTTTACTGTGCTTTAAGTGAAAGTTTACAATCCAACTCAATATACCATGTAAAACCCCACTCACAAACTACTGTGGAGCTCTAGTTGCTCTTCCCACCATGTCACATGACCTTCAGCCGACTCTGTTCTCCACCCTCTTGTCTCAGCCTCCAGACAGGAGCTACTCAAACACCTTCATGTATGTATTTAAGCCAGTAAGCACATTCTTCACTAGAATCATTCCATGTTTTATAGCCCAGTCCAATCTTTCTCTCAAGAATTGGCTACGTCAGCACTCCAGACAAAGAATGGACTGGACTTGGGAACACAGAGTGATGCATGTGGTGTATGTATTTTACAGTTTTGTGTGTATGTATATGTATATATACATACACAAACACATATACACACACATGTATATATATGAGACTGTCCTATAGAGAGAGAGAAAGAGAGGGGAGAGGAGAGGGTGGAAAAGACAGGGCAAGTGTTGGTTGAGTGGATACTGAAAGTAAAGAGTGAAAGAGAAATGTGTGCTGTCACAGGATGAGAACAGATAGAGTTGCAGAGAGGTGGGTGTGCGGAATTGACTTGGATTGTAAACTTTCACTTAATCACAATTAAACAAATAAGTAAAAAAGAATTGGCTTTAGTACTGGTTTCGGCTCTGGGCTAACAGAGAGTCCAGGCCGTATTCTCAGGGTAATCTACAGTCCTACCGTTAAGTCTAGTCTTAAGACTAGACCACTAAATCTAGTCTTCTAATAGAGTTCTAGTTCTGCACACCCATTTTTCTCCCAATATATCAGGGACTCTGTCTCACATTGCCTGTCAGTTGTGGTGGCCGGGCACCATCTTGTTCTTCTGATCTCATGCTGATGTAGTCTCTGGGTCATGTGGCCCCTTCTGTCTCCTGGGCACGTATTTTCCGCACATATTTTCCTCACATCTTTGATGTCCTTTGTTCTCCTCTGCTACTTAGATGGCAGCTTGCTAGCATTTAAAACACCAGGTGTAACTGACCAAAGTGGGATGCAGAACATTTTCTCTCAAAAAAACTTAGTTATGCCAGTTGCCCTAGATGTCCCCTGAAACCATGTCCCTGTACCCCTGCCCTACTCAAGCCTTTAAAATGTTGTGTTATATTTAGGAAACCTCTTAGCTTTTGGTATAGTCCAGTAGTGTTAATCTCTTTTCTGTTGCATGCTGTCACACCCTTCACCAAAGCTAATTCCTATCTACTATCTAATCTGTAGATCCCCTTTTCCTTTCTTTTCTCCTCTGTAACCATTAGACATTGCTGTCTTCAGTGCTTAAACATTTTCATGAGTTCTCATAATAGTGGTCTCATACAATATTTGTACTTTTGCAACTGACTAATTGTACTCATCATAATGTCTTCCAGATGACTCCATGTTATCAGTTATTTGCTAAGATTATCATTGTTCTTTATCACTGCATAGTATTCCATTGTGTGAATATACCATGATTTGTTTATCTATTCCTCTGTTGATGGGCACTTAGGTTGATTCCATCCTTTTGCTCTTGTGGACAGTGCTGCATACAAGCATTGGTGTGCATGTATCTATTGATTCCATTTTTTTGCTCTTGCAGACAGTGCTGCATATAAATATTGGTGTGCATGTATCTATTCATGAGACAGGCCTCATTTTTCTAGGATATAGTCTAAGAAGTAGGGTCTCCAGATCATATGGCGTTTTTATTTCTAACTTTTTAAGAAAGAGTCAAATCTATTTCCAAAGTGATTGTATCATTTTACATTTCCATCAGCTGTTGTGGAAGAGTTCCCATCTCTCCAGTGTCACCAACATTTATTATTTTCTGTTTTTTGGGTTAATGCCAACCTTGCTGGGGTGAGTTTGTATCTCATTATAGTTTAGGTTTGGACTTCTCTAATGGCTGTTGATCATGAGCATTTTCCCACATACCTGTTAGCTGCCTGGCTGTCTTTAATGAAGTGTGTGTTCATGTCTTTTGGCCATTATTTAATTGGGTTATTTGTATTTTTCTTGTTGAGGTTTTGCAGTACCTTGTGGATTGTGGTGATTAGATGCCAATCAGATTCATATTTGCCAAATTTTATTCCCAGTCTACAGGTGGTCTTCTTACTTTTTTAGTGATGTGTTTGGATTAAGTGTTGGATTTCGAGGAATTCCCATTTATCTAAATTGTCTTCTGCTGTTTATATTGTTGCTAATATTTTGTAATCCATGTATGCCTTGTATTAGGGCTTTCAGCATTGTCTTTATTAATTCTGCCATTATCTTTATTGTTTTAGATTTTGTATTTAGGTATTTGATCCATTTTGAGTTAGTTTTTGTATAGGTTATGAGATGTAGGTCTTGTTTCATTTCTTTGCAGATGGATATCCAGTTTTGCCAATGTCATCTGTTGAAGGGGCTGTCATTTCCCCAGTTGACAGACATTCAGCCTTTGTCAAATATCAGTAGCTCATAGGTGGATGATGTTATATCTGGGTTCTCAACTCTGTTCCGTTGGTGTGTGTATCTGTTTGTGTACCAGTAGCGGCCTGTATTGAGTACCTTGGCAGTGTAATAGATTCTAAAGTGAGGTAATGTGAGGCTTCTCACTTTGTTCTTCTCATTGAATAATGCTTTACGTTTCTGGGGCCTCTTCCCATTCCATATGAACTTAGTAATTTTTTTCCCATCACATTAAAAAACGCTGGTGGAATTTGTATTGGGACTGGATTGTATCTGTCGCTTTTAGTAAAATAGATGTTTTCACGGTGTTGAGTATTCCTATCGATGAGCAAGGTAGGTTTCTCCATTTATGTAGGTGTCTTTTGGTTTGTAGAGTCTTGTAATTTTCTTTGTATAGATCTAATACATCTCTGGTTAGATTTATTCCTGAATATTTTATCTTCTTGGGGGCTATTGTAAATGGTGTTGATTCAATAATTTCCTGTTTGATGTTTTCTTTGTTGGTGTAAAGGAATCCGGCTAATTTATGTATGTTCATCTTATATCCTAATACTTGGCTGAAGTCTTCACTTGGAGGATTCTGTTAAGATTTTCTGTGTATAAGATCACATCATCTGCTAGTAGAGATGCTTTTACTTCTTTACCAATTTGGATGACCTTTATTTCTTTATCTTGTCTGATTTCTTTGGATAGAACCTCCAACACAGTGTTGAATAAGAGTGATGGCAGTGGGCATCCTTGTCTGGTTCCTATTCTCAAGGAGAATGCTTTCAGACTTTCCCCATTTAGGATGATGTTGGGTGTTGGCTGTTGGCTTTACATTAAGAAAAAAAACAAAAAACCTCAGTGCCATGGATTTGATTCTGACTCATAGAGACCCTATAGAACAGAGTAGAACTGCCCCATAGATTTTCCGACGAATGACTGGCAGAATTGAACTGCCAACCTTTTGGTAAGTAGCTATAACACTTAACTACTATGCCACCAGGGCTTGCACACCCAAAAACCAAGCCCACTGCCATCAAGTCAGTCTGACTCATAGTGACATATAGGACAGAGTAGAACTCCACCATAGAGTGTCCAAGGAGTGCCTGATAGACTCAAACTGCAGACCATAAGGTTACCAGACATAGTACTTAACCACTATACCACCAGGGCCTGCATAGATCCCTCTTATAATCTTGAGTAATTTCCCTTCTATTCATATATTTCTCAGAGTTTTCAACATGAATGAGTGTTGGGCTTTGTCAAATGCCTTTTCTGTATCAGTTGATAAGATCAAGTGATTCTTCTCTTTTATTTATGTGGTTGACTACATTAGTTGTTTTTCTAGTGTTGAACCATTCTTGTATCCCTGGTATGAATTCCATTTGGTTGTGGTGAATTATTTTTTTGATATGTTGTTGAATTCTCTTGGCTAGAATTTTGTTGAGAATTTTTCATCTGAGTTCGTGAGACATAGTGGCCTTTAACTTTTCTTTTTTGTGCTGTCTTACCTGGCTTTGGTAACAGGGTTACGCTGGCTTCATACACTGAGTCTGAAAGTATTCCATCCTTTTCTATGCTGTAAAATACCTTTAGTAATAGAATTCTTAACTCTTCTCTGAAAGTTTGGTGGAATTCTCCAGTAAAGCCATCTGGACCAGGACTTTTATTGGTTGGGAATTTGTTTTTGTTTCTGTGTTTTGTATTTCTTTCATTTTCTTTTTTTGCCATGAGTCAGATCTGACTCGACGGCACTTGGCTTTGGCTTTTTTTGTGATTGAGTGAAAGTTTACCATACAGTTCTGATTCACATGCCTGCCTATCTGCAGCTCCCTCTGCTCTCCTTGGGTTAGGAGTTTTTTAATTACTTTTTCAATCTCTTCTTTGTGATGAGTTTATTAAGTTGTACTTCTGTTTGTGTTTTGGTAGGTAACAGGTTCCTAGAAATTGCCTCTGGGTTTTCAAATTTATTACTATACAATTTTTCATAGTAGTCTGTTCTGATTCTTTCAATTTCAGTTGGATTTGTTGTGATATCACCCATCTTATTTCTTATTCAAATTATTTGCTTACTCTCTTGTTTTTCTCTTGTCAGTTTGGCTAAGTTTATGAATTTTGTTAGTCTTCTCAAAAAAAAAACAGCTTTTGTTATTGTTAGCTATTTCAGTAGACTTCCCTTTCTCTAATTTAGTTCTGTTCTAATTGTTATTATTTGCTTTCTTATGGTGCCTAAGCTGTTCTTTTGCCGCTGTCTTTCTACTTTTTCGAGTTGCTGGGGTAATTCTGTGATTTGGGCACCATCTCTTTGGATGTGTGTATTTATGGAGATAAACTGAACTGTGAGGACTGCTTTGGCTGTGCCCCATAGGTTCTGGTGGGATGTGCTTTCATTCTCATTGGAATCTATCAACTTCTTTATTCCATTCTTGATTTCTTCTATAATCCAAAAATGTTTGAACAAGGTATTGTTGAGTTTCCACATGTTTGATTTTGTTGCCTTGCTTTTTCTGCTATTAATTTTGACTTTTATGGCTTTATGGTCTGAAAAGATGCTTTGCAATAGTTCAGTGCTTTGAATTTTGTTAAGGCTTGCTTTATGGCCTAATACGTGCTCTATTCTGGAGAATGTTCCATGTCCATTGAAAAAGAAGGTATATTTGTCTGTTGTTGGGTGGAGTGTTCTGTTTATGTCTGAGATAAATAAAGGTGGTTGATTATGGCATTTAGATCTCCGATGTCTTCATTGAGCTTACTTCTGGATGCTCTGTCCCATCACCAAAAGTGGTGTGTTTACACTGTACATCTCACTTCCCAATGCTATTATGTACTTAGAAGTCTAGTCGTTGGGTATATAAACATTTAGTATAGTTATATCCTCTTGATATATTGAGCTGATAGTAAGTATATAGTGACCTTCCTTGTCCACTGTGGTAGACTTTACTTTAAAGTCTGTTTTATCAGAAATTGATATTGCAACTCTTGCTCTATTTTAAATGTTGTTAGCTTGGTATATGTTTTTCTGTCCTTCGAGTTTCAGTTTATGAGTATCTTTAAGTCTAGGGTGTGTCTCTTGTAGGCAGCATACGGAAGAATCAGCATAATTATTGACAGGTATGAATTTAGTGCTGTTATTTGGGTGCCTTTTCTTGTGTGATGTTGACAGTTTCTTTATTCCACATAATTTTTTGGGCTGAGTTACTTTTCTTCATGGATTTTCTTTATATCATTTTCATTGTTGTAGGTTTTGTGTTTACTGAGAATTCTTGATTTTGTTTCTTATTTTGATATGTAGAATTGCTGTTTCCTTTGTAGTTGGCTTAATATTTACCCCTGATGTTCTAATGTAAAGCAGTGTTTAATTTCTTTGTATGGCCATAACTTCATCTCCATGTGTAAGATCTGTGAAGGTGTTATTTGTTCCATCTCTTTGATCTGATGTTCTTATCACTTACGTATTGTGTTTCAGCTTTGATTTGTTTTTGTGGTTTTCCTATCTGTGTTGCTATCAGGATGATCTGTCCAACACTGTAGCCTTGAGTTTGTATCTGCTGTTATTGATATTCTCGGCAAAAAACTTCCTTCAGTGTTTCTGAAATTATGGTTTGGTTTTAACAAATTCTCTAGATTTCTGTTGATTTGGCGATATCTTAGTTTTGCCATCATAGTTGAGAGTGAATCTTGCCAGATATATAATTCTTGGCTGGCAGTTTTTTTCCTTCAAGGCTTTGTATATGTAATCACATTGCCTTCTTGCTTGTGTGGTTTATGCTGAGTAGTTTGAGCTTCAGTCTGATGACTCTCCTTTGTAGGTTATTTTGTGTTTAACCCTAGCTGCCTTTGTAGGCATCTCCTTATCTTTAGTTTCAGTAAGCTTGATTATAATATGTCTAAGTGTCTTCCTTTTGGGATGTATCTTGTGTGAAGTTCAATGAGCATCTTGGGTAGATATCTTCTCATCTTTTAAGATATCAGGGAAATTTTCTGTCAACAAATTTTAAACAATTCTCTCTGTATTTTTTGTTAATCCCGCCTGTTCTGATACCCCAATCATTTATAAATTATTCCTCTGGATCGAGTCCCGCATAATGCTTAGAGCTTCTTAAATTTTTTAAATCATTTCCTCTGAATTTGTCTCAAATATGTTGGTGTCAGTTACTTTATCTTCAGTCTCACTGATTCTGCATTTCATTACCCTTGATTCTGTTCCTTTGACTTCCTTTTGAATTGCCTATTTCTGTAAATTTATTCTTAATCTGCTGAATTTCAGATTACTGTTGCTCAAATATTTCTTGTAGCCTGTTTAACTTTTCATTATATTCTGCTACACTTTGCTTCATCTCCTTCCTGATATCTTGAAGAGTTCTAAACATTAATCTTTTGTAATATACTTCTAATAGTTACAGGAAGTCTTATTCATCTGTAAAATTTTTTGATTGTTTGTTTTGGAAGTTTTCTGAACCGTGGTGGACTGCTTCTGTAAATGAGCTGAAATTGGCTGTTCTCTCTGAGTCATCATAAAATTGTTGTAATGTATTTATGTTCGGTTATTGTGTTCATATATATATAAGTGTCCAAATAGGTTAGTCATGTGAGCTAGTTGGATTATTGGAGTCTTATAAATTCTGGTACCCAGTCACTGGATGGTCAGCTTAGGAAGCTAATACTAAGGGTGTTTAGTGTGTACTCAGGTTGCTGTTGCACATGCTGAGAATGGTAGGGGGTGTTCCTGGCTCAAGGGAGCCAGCAGACTGCCCCCCCCTTTCTACCCCTATCCAAGTCCAGGTGAATAGTTCAAGACACACGAATTTAGTTCTACTTTCGGCCCAGGTAGAGTGTCAGAGTTTGGCACCCAGGGCTGTACAGAGAAGGGAAAGGAGATTGCTAGGGAAAGGAGAGAGGACTAGCCCACAGAAAGAAGTTAAGTCCACATGAGATCACAAGCACTTAGCTTATGACATTCAAGTGGAAGTTGTTTCTGATTATATAGGCACGGTCAGCCATAAGCTCAACTTCCCTGCTGTGAAAGACAGACTTCTCTCATGGCACAACTGCTGTTTGATTTGCCACACCAGTGCTCAATCTGCCACGTCATGTGCTGTTCCACTTGCAGTATGGGTACTCTGTGTGGTACATATTTTCACTGAGGCAAATTCTGGGCAAACTAGTTGGTTCTGAACCTGCTTTCCCCTTCCTATTGCTGAGTCCACTCTCTCAGCTTTCTCACTGATATTCAGGGCTCCTAGACTGTCCTACATAGACTCTTCAGTTGTTTTTCTGTTTGTTGTTTGAGGGGTCACAGAATGTGTGCATCTACCCTGCTGTCTTAGCCTGGCCTCTTATAGATATTTTTTTAATGTTCTGAATGAAGTATCCTTCATTCTGTGCTTCATAATGGCTTAAGATACACAAAAGAGCCTTTGTTCATAAATATACCAGCCAAGCAGAGGATTGTAATTAATTTACTACTGGAAACCTTAGATTCTCAGGTTATAAAATTATATTTTCATAAAAGCTTACTTATCACTTGTATTCTCAACTATAACCACTCAGATCCTAGAATGGAAACAGAACAGAATAGAACTATCACATAGGATTTCATAGGCTGTAAATCTTCACAGAAGCAGACTGCCACACCTTTCTCCTGCAAAGCAGCTGGTGGGTCCAAGCTCCCAGTCTTCTGGTTAGCAGTTGAGTGCTTAACCACTGCATCACTGGGGCTTCTTCTAAAGTGGAAAGGGGTTCCTTAAATCAAAATATACCAATTAAAAGTATTTGCATCTGTAATTGTGGTGAGTTACACCCTCTGAAAGTTAGCCATTGTTGTTATTAAATGCCATCGAGTCAGTTCTGGTGCATAGTAACCCTACACACAACCAAATGAAACACATAGGAACCCTACACGCAACCAGATGAAACACTTGTTAAGCCCGTTGTTACAGCCACTATGTCATACGTGTCATGTTCCAATTATTAATGGATGTTTGCAGCTGTTGCTTTTTCTTTTGAGTAGTGTCACATCAGCAAATAAAGATCTCAGAGGCTTAACTCTATCCATGACATGAAGGTCAACTGTACTTTGAGGAGTCAGCTCTTCTCCAGTTGCCTTCTGAGTGCCTTTCAAATCTGTGGGGTCTCATTTTCTGGCACTATATCTGGCAGTGTTTTGGCTGCTGTTCATAAGGTTTTCAGTGGCTAATTCTATTCAGAAGTAGACTGCCAGGTCCTTCTTCCTAGTTTGTGTTAGCCTGGTAGCTCAGCTGAAACTTGTCCCTCATGGGTGACCTGCTGGTATCTAAATACCAGTGGCATGGCTTCCAGCACCACAGCACCGTGCAAGCCCTCACAGTATGACAAACTGACAGCCAAGTAGGGAAGATTAACCATACCTAGAGCAAAACAGCCGTTCCACCATCTAATCCAGGTAGAAGGACCTAGTTTGAAATTTTCATTAATGACTATATACTGCTCTCCCTTTTTATTTTATCCTATGTGAAATGACTAAACTACTTAACACAGAAAATTTAGAAAACTAAATTCCTAGCAAATGGCCTTCCTTAAAGTTTTGTTGAATGAATGAAATAAAGGGTCAAATGCTGTGCCTTTTTAAGATCCCTGGTAAAAGTCCATCTTCTGTCAGGTTTCTAGAGTTACTTGACTTACTTGTCACTTTACCTTTGATACTCTGAATTTTGCCACTTATAAAAGTAATTGTATTGGCTAAAAATGTCCGTAGAGTCTCTTCCAGCTCTAATAATCTTATCCTTGTGTCTTAGGTAACTTAAGAGCTCTAATAATGAAGTCCACAAAATTAATTGTTCTAAGTGCTACATACCTCATTGTTGGATATCACTATGATCACCTTTGAAGTACTGCCCTTGGGAAAATATACGCTGATGTCAGCCCCCAGTCCACCCTTCAAAGCCACTTTGGAACTCTTTCTGGAAAGACAGTCTTGCGCGGTGTCATGGTGGTAAGTGCGCAAACTTAGTTGTATCGTTGTCTGTGAGGGAGATTTGGGCCAGTAAACAAATAACTTGTGTTGCAACACCCTCCCTGCTCACCTGATCTGGCCCCCAATAACTATTTTCTTTACCTGGAGATAAAGGAAATATTGAAGACATTTTGATGACATTCAGGATATTGAAGGTAATACGTTGACAACTCTGATGGCCACTCCAGAAAAACCCACTGCTGTCGAGGCAGGTCTGACTCATAGCAACCCTAAAGGTCAGAGTAGAATTGCCCCGTGGAGTTTCTAAGGAGTGCGTGGTAGATTTCAACTGCCAACCTTTTGATTAGCAGACACAGCACTTAAACCACTACACCACCAGGGTTTCCCTATTGCAGAAAAAGAGTTCCAAAATTGCTTTGCAGAGTGGACTAGGCACTGGCATGGGTGCATAGCTTTCCAAAGATAGTGCTTCCAAGGTGACCACAGTGATATTCAGCAATGAGTTATGTAGCATGTTTTCTAAGACGAGTTCATGAAGTTACCTAGCAGACCTCGTATTCCAACCCATTCATTAAAAAAAAATTAAACCTATAAGACAATTTGATTCTCCCCTTCTTTATTATAATGAGCCATCAGTATTTAAACCTTTGACATTTGTTGGAAACCCCACTAGCATAGTGGTTAAGTGCTAAGGCTGCTAACCACAAGGTTGGCAGTTCAAATCTGTCAGCCCTTCCTTGGAGACTCTATGGGGCAGGAAATACTGAAAGGGTCACTATGGGGTGGAATCAGCTTGACAGTAGCAAGTTTGATTTGGACTTGCTTTTGACATTTATTAACTCTGTGAAACCTCTATATTTTTTTCAAAACATTTGTGTGCCTCTCCCTCCTATGAATACAATTAGAGGGTTTTTGAAATTATGTTTACTTCCTTTTGCTCTTGGCAGAAATTATACAATTCTAGCAACAATATCTGTCTACGAGACACTCTCTGGAAGCTCTATGGATCAGTTCTACTCTGTCCTATAACATCACTGGAAACCCTGGTGTCACGGTAGTTAAGTGCTATGGCTGCTAACCAAAGGGTTGGCAGTTCAAATCCACCAGCTGCTTCTTGGAAACTCTATAGGGCACTTCTACCCTGACCTATGGAGTTGCTGTGAGTGGAAGTTGACTCAGTATGAGTCAGAATTAACTTGATGGAAGTGGGATTTTGTTTGTTTGTTTTGATTTTAACTGTGTACCTGGCACTAGTCCAACAACTAGAGATAGAGTAATGAACGAAACAAGGTCCTTGCTCCCACAGAATTTACATTCTAATGGGGGAAAACAAGCAGTAAGCAAATATAAGTTAGCTGGTAATAAGTACTAAAAAAAAAATAAAAAAGGAAGGATTACAAAGAGAAAGGAAATGATGCAGGATAGGAGAGACAATAGTTGGGGAAGGACTCTCCTTCCCATGATTATGTGATCATCAATCATTTGATAATATTTTCCTACATATTATAAATTTGATCACTATAATCAAATAAGATAGATTGATGGCAAGCAGAAAGACACAGGGACTTCATACCACCAAGAAAGCAGTGCGGGTAGCAGAATGTGTCCTTCGGCCCTGAGTTTCCTACACTGAGATGCTCCCAGACCAGAGAAGACTGATGCATCACAAGGACCTTCCTACAGAGCCAACCAAGAAAAAGAGAGCCTTCCCCTGGAGCTAATGTTGAATTTGGACTTGTAGCACACCACGCTTTGAAAAAATAAGTTTCTCTTTTTTGAAGCCATCCACTTGTGGTATTCCTGCATAGCAGCACTAGATGTCCAAGACAGGTTGTTTTTATATACATTAGTTCACGTAATTATCAGACAACCTTGTGAAGTAGATGACATTATCTCTATTTCACATTTGCTCATTCAAGAAGTATGTATTATGTGCTAGACACGATTCAAAACACTGATGATACAGCGGTAAATTAAACAAAACTCCTGCCCTCATGAAATTTTCGTTCTAGTAAGGGAAGACAGAAATAAAAATGTATCCAAACAATTATATGTCGGGTAGTAACATGTGCTATGAAGGAAAATAAAGCAGGGGAGAAAGAGTGCAATAGTATAACTGAAATTTTATTCAGAAATTGAAGAAAATGAAACGTAAGTTTAAGAAACCTGCTGAAGGTCACTCAGCTTATAAGTCTGGAGTTGGGATTTAAATGTAAATCAACCTAATTCCAGAGGTACTCCTGTTAAGGAGAGCTAACTCTATCAGTCATTTGCACTTTAGAAAAAATTACCACGTCTCCTCAATTATCTCAGCATCTGACGTTTTGTATAAAAACAATAGTAAAAATCTTCTACCTAAAAAGACCAGACTTAATGGCCGGATTGAGACTGGTGGAACCCCAGAAAACATGGCCCCCAGACTCTGTGTTAGCCCAGAACCAAAACCACTTCCGAAGCCAACTCTTCAGACAAGGATTACACTGGACTATAAGACATAAAGTGATACTCATGAGGGGAATATTTCTTAGCTCAACTAGATACATGAGACTAAAGGGGCAGCTTCTGTCCATAGGCAAGAGGAGAAGACAAAAATAGACAGGAGTTGATGGAATGGGCTCAGGAAATCCAGAGTGGAAAGAAGAAGTGTGCAGTCACGTAGGGGAAGCAACTAGAGTCGTATAACAGTGTGTGTTATTTTTATATTAGAAACCTGCACTGTAAACTTTCATTCAAAGGACATAAAAATAACCTACTATCTTACTGTTTTGCACTGTAATGACATATGAATGGAGGTAATGAACAGTAATGAATGTTGAAGTTGAGGCAAGAGGAACACTGACTTAGATGGTTAAGTAGGTATCAACTTGGCTAGACTATGATTCTCAGTGCTTTAGCCATTATGTAATGAAGTAGACATCCTCTATCTTTTTTTAATCTGATGTGATCATCTTCCATTTTCACAGGACACCTATTTCACCTAACAATCTGGTCTTTGGAACCTGTGTTGAGAAGTGAGAAAAGGGTGTATTTACATAATGATACTTGAGATCAGTAACCCTAGAAGAAAGGAGTTTTTAATAAAACAAGATAAAATAGAAGTCTAGATAAGCTAGATACTTTGGACAGCCAAAAAAAAACTTCCCTATGTAACTGTAAGGTTTGGGAGTCAGGAAACACCATTCAGAAAGTGAGAAAAGAGTTTAAAATTTTACTTTTTTTTCTAGCACTAATACACATTTTTGTTCTTTTTTACTTTCAGTGGATACCAATGACTGAGGAGCTGAGCTTCCAAAAATTTATTGAACAGTCTGCCTTACTAGAAGAATTTAAATATGACTTCAATGACAAAGCTGAACTGAGACACACTGAGACACAAAGACCTTTTATATTTAACTATTATAAAAATGCCCTTAAGAAAAACAGCAAGCACTATCAGGTCCTTGGGCATTTGCTTGAATAGTATGTCTATGAGCTTTTAGAGAAAGTGTGCAAGTTACAAAAAGTGTATATCCCACTTGAAGCTGATAAAGAATGGAGAAGTTTCTTTTTCATGAGTGAGAGTGCGTTAGCAAGTCATCATCCTGCTCTTCTCATTCTTCTCCAAGACCAGGGTCTTCCGAGCTGGACAATGGAGTCAACAGGCAATAATACATCATGGTCTCCAACAAGGAAGTCAGATACCGTATATTCAAATGGCATTACAGGCACATTACAGTGTAATTGTACCAAACCTCAATGACAGTTTTGTGGGCTTAAAGATGGAAAAAGAGTGGAAAAGCCTTCTAGCACAAAATACTGAGTCCTCTTCCCTAAAACTAATTCAAGCTGACAGACTTCTCTCTCTCCAGCATCCTCTCCAGTGTATCCCAGATAGATGCACCAAGATGCCTGAAGAACATATGGCTTACATTTGGGATTGCTTCATTTCGAAGACTAAAGGCAAGAATGTTGCCTTCATTGTACATGGTTATGGAGGCTTGGTTTTAATGGACTTGCTTGTTCATAAGAAGTGGGAAGTGATGAGCAAAGTATATGCTGTTGCACTTATTAACTCTGAACACCACATAGGACACCAGCTGGGAAGTGATGTACAGTTACTAGCATGGATAAAGCACCACTGCCATGAATGGGTGACAAGTCCTAAGCATTTGGATAGGCCTGCAGCTACTGTTTTGAAAAAAGAGTTTCCTGTGGTTTCTGCCGGTACAGAAAAACACAACTTAGCCCCTTCCTCTAGTCTAGAATCCATTTTTAAATACTTAAAAAAAGCTTTGAAAGCCAAAACATCTAGTGATTTCCCTCAAATGCCAATAGCAACTAGAAGCTCCACAAAAAGAAAGTAAAGGGCATAAGTCACTTTTATCAACTTTGCTATGGTAGACACTAGAAGAAGAAGAACACTTTCAGCTCACTCACAGTGTTATGTTCTGGATTGATATTTTTTTTATTACTTTTTGAAACAGTGAGTATATATCCTTCTGTAGGCTACTGATGAAGCAAGAAGTCAATCAGTGTCATCTTTAATACTTTACAGTATTTGTAAAGTTTAAGGACCTTTCTTGTGGAAAGCTACTTTAGCGTGATTTAATAGAATGACACCGTACTACAGTTTACGGAAATCAAGTCAGACTTTCGTTTCTATTTGCTACTAATGTCACATTAAAATTGTAAATGAACATAAATAAAAGATTAAACATTAGCAACACTCTGCTCGTCATATGTTCATATACTCTTGTTTAAATTTTTTTATCTTCCTTGTGTGCATTTACCCGTACTTTCAGCGGATCTGGAGTAACTACTGTATGCCAGTCAACGCTGGGTTGGGGGACACAGTGGCAAACAAGGCCAACATAGCCTTTGTTCTTATGGAATTCATATTGAACAAGAAATGACAAGCGTGAAGAATGCTAATAAGTGTCCCGTAGAACAGCTAACGCAGGAGCTAACGATCCTGCGGGACTGGAGAATACTTACCCAGAGAAAACTACAGTTAGTCTAAAGAACAACAGGAGTGTGCTATGAGATCCAAGTTCAAGGAAAAGGAATAGCATAGGCAAAGATCCTGAGGCAGGAAAAATAAGTCCATTTTAGCTGGAGCTAAAAGATTGAGAGTAGCTGGAAAGTTAAGTTCGAGGGATAATCAAAGGCAGTTTATGCAAGATTGCATTATCCATGGTTAAGATTTTGGACATTAATGACAATGGGAGTCATTGGATGGTTTTAGGGGCAATTATCATCTGATTTAAAAACCCTGACAGTAGTTTGAGAAATATCTAATGAACTCTTAATTAACAAACTTGGTGATTAACTGGATTTAGGAACAAAGGAAAGGGAATAACAAGAATGACTCCCAGGTTTCTAGCTTGAGCAAAACAAGATGGATAAAAATACTATTTGCCCACATAGGGATCACTGTTAGAGAAGAAGTTACACAAATATGCTCTGGCTTTTCAAGAAAAATTAATTTTCTTTATTTTATTCTCTTTTTTTTAAAGTTTACAGCACAAGTTAGTTTTTCATTCAAAATTGTATACATTAAGGCTTTTCACACCAACGGACACATGCACCAGAATGTTTATCGCAGCACAGTCCACAATAGCAAAAAGATGGAATCAACCCAGATGCCCAACAATAGAAGAATGGATAGGTAAACTGTGGTACATGTACTCAATGGAGCACTATGCAATGATAAAGAATAACGATGATTCCAGGAAACATCTCCTAACCTGGTTTCAACTGAAAGACATTATGTTGAGTGAGAGTAGTCAGCGACAAAAGGACAAATACTGTATGAGACCTCTGCGATAAGATCTCAAAAACAGACTTGTGTATAGAAGAAAAGGGAGGGGAGGGAGGGAGGGCGAGGGGGGGAGGGTTTAGTTTAGATAGTTACTAGAAATCTAGTTGGGAGAAAGTGGTGACAGCACACATTACGAACAAGAACAACATTAAGAGGACTTCGGCATAACTTGAGTACTCCTTCCATCTTAATACTGCAAGGATAGAGTAGCTGGGGCGGGTGGCGGAGGACCATGCTCTTAGGTGAATTCCAGGCCAATTGGCACAACTAGCGTTTTGCTAAGAGAGCTCTCTGCACCCCACATTGGTGAGTAGCGTCTGGGGTCTTAAAAGCTGCCAAGCTGCCATCCAAGGACACAGCAAATGGTCCCAACTCAGCAGGAATGGGTGCTCACTGAGGGCCAAAATGGGATGCAGTAAAGACAACCGAGAAGACAGAGAGACCCACAAGAGTGGGTGCCTACATCGACTTGGGACCGGTAGAACCGGATGGTGCCCAGCCACCACCAGTGATAGCCACGACGGAGCTCACAGAGAGGAGCCTCACTGGCAACACAAGAATAAAAAGAGGTGCATCATAGTGGCATCTGGGGTCTTAAAAGCTGCCAAGCTGCCATCCGAAGACACAGCCAATGGTCCCAACTCAGCAAGAACGGATGCTCACCAAGGGCCAAAATGGCATGCGGTAAAGACAACCGAGAAGACAAAGAGACCCACAAGAGTGGGTGCCTGCATCAACTTGGGACCGGAAGAACCGGATGGTGCCCGGCCACCACCAGTGATAGCCACGACGGAGCTCACAGAGAGGAGCCTCACTGGCAACACAAGAATAAAAAGAGGTGCATCATGAAACCTCCACTAAAAGACCTCAATTGATGGTCCAGCGGTTTTGGGGTTCCTCTGAGAGCATGGCCCCCGGCCCTGATGCTGCCCTTTCCCATAAATTATAACAAAGGTCCACTCTTTGGACAGGAATGGATTGGACTTGGCAATGCAGAGTAACCATATATTGGAAGCACTTTATGGTTCTGTACATCTATAGGATATCATCTTGCTGACCTCTGGCTGGAGGAAGGGGAGTGGACGGAGAGGAGGGGAAAGGAGACTGTTGGGAGGATGAGACATGTACGGAGCAGAGAGGAATAGTGCGCAGTCACCGGACAGGGAGAGCAGTGGAAGCTGCATATAGGGGGGCATGTAAATTTATATGTGAATGTACATTTTCACTCAGTTATGTTAAATAAAAATAAAAAATAAAAATAAATTGTATACATTAAATTTTTTTGTGACCTTAGTTGCAATTCCCTACAACGTGTCAGCTCTCTCCCCTTCTCCCTTTCTACACTGGTTCTCAGTGTCCCTTCATCTAGTTTTCCTATCCCTTCCTGCCCTTTCATCTTTGCTTTCGGGCAGATGTTGCATTTTGGTCTCATATGCATGATTGAATTAAGAAGCAGTTCCCTCACATCGTGTTTGTTTTATAAGGTCATCTAATCTTGGGCTGAATGGTGGACTTGTGACATGACTTCACTTCTGAGTTAGCAGGGTATACAGAGACCAGTCTCAGGAGTTCCTCAAGTCACCATCAGACCAGAAAGCCTAGTCTTTTTCTTCCATAAAGTTCAATTCTGATATACATTTTTCTCTCTCTTTTGTCCAGGACCCTCTCTTGTGATTCCTGTCAGCTGTCAGTGCCAGCAGCCAGACATCACCTAGTTCCAGGCTTAGGCTGATGAAGGCTGTGATTCATGTGGTCCATTTTTTGTTTGGACTAAGCTTTCCTTGTGTTTTCTTCATTCTCCTTTCTTTTGGACAGGACAGGACCAATAGATATAATTTAGGTAACTATTTGCAAGCTTTTAAGATACCAGACACTACTCACTAAAGTAGGATACACAACAGTTTCTTTATGAACTATAATCCGCCAATTGACCTAGATGTCCCCCGAGACCCTTGTCCTCAGCCCTCAACCGCAGTCACTGAGTCCCTTAAAGTGTTTGGATGTGTCTAGAAAACTTTTGTGAATTTGACTTGGCCAAGTTGTGCTCAATTCCCCTACATTGTGTGTTGTCTTTCCCTTCACCAGTTATTGCTTGTCTACTGTGCAATTAGTGGTTTCTACTCCCCATCACTCCCTCCCTCTTAACCATCAAAGATTATTTGTGTGTGTGTAAATCTTTTCTTGAGTTCTTAAAATAGTAGTCTGATACAGTGTTTGTTCTTTTGACTTAATTCACTCAACATAATGCTCTCTGTATTCACCTATATTATGAAGATGTTTCACTGATTCATCATTGATCTTTATCCTTGCATAGTATTTCATTGGGTGCATATACTGTAACTTGTTTATTCATTCACCTGTTATGGGGATTGCGATTGTTTCCGTGTTTTTCCTATCTTTATCTATTTCCTATAGTGAACTTGAGTGTATATATGTCTATTCATAGAGTAGCAGTTCTTTCTACAGCGTATATTGCTAGAAGTGGAATTGCTGGATGGTATGGTATGTCTATTTCTAGCTTTTTTAAGGAAGCATCATATCATTTTCCAAAATGGTTGTACCATTTTATATTCCCACCATCACTGCATAAGAGTTTCAGTTTCCCTGCAAATTAAACATGAGATACCACTACACATGTGTTAGAATGTGTAAGTTAAAAAAACTGATCATACCAAGTATTACTTAAGGATGTGGAACAACTGGCACTCTCATCCTCACCTCATGGGAATGGAAGACAGTTAAACCACTTTGGAAAATAGTTAAGCAGTCTCTTAAAAAGTTAAAAATACACATATCGTGTTACACCACCATTTCGCTTCTAAATATTGAACCAAGATAAGGAAGTTTTTTGTACAAAGACTCGCACATGTCTATTCATAGCAGCTTTACTTGTAATAGCCAAAAACTGGAAACAGCTCATATGTGTATCAACAGCTAAGTAGGCAAACAAATTGTACTGTATCCATGCAATGGAATACTACCAAGAAAATAGAATGCACTATTAATACACAACATGAATGAATCTCAAAATAATCATGCTGAATGAAAATGATCAGACAAAAAGAATACACACTATATACTTCCATTTACATAAAATTCTTGAAAATGCAATCTGCAGTGACAGAAAACTGATTAGTGGTTGTCTTGGAATAAGGAGTCATATGAAGGAGTGTGAGGGAGGGGTTACAAAGGGCTATGAGCAAATTGTTGGTAGGTGATGCCTATGTTCATTATCTTGATTGTAATAATGGTTTCACAGTGTATACATACATTAAAAACTTACCAAATTATTTTTTTAAAAAAATAAGTGTTTCAATTTCCCCACAACCTCTCTAATATTTACTATTTGGAGTTTTTGGATTATTGTTGAGTTGAAGTGGTATCTAAATGTCATTTTTATTTACATTCTCTAATGGTTTGTGATCTTGATCAGTTCCTTATATGTCTGTTAGCCACCTGAATGTCTTCTTTGATGAAATGTCTGTTTATATCTTTTGTCCATTTTTACTTGGATTATTTGTCTTTCTGTTGTTGAGATGCTGAAGTATTTCTAGATTTTAGAAATTTAGACATTTTTAAAATATATTGTAGCCCGAAGTTTCTCCCAGCCTGTAGGTTCTCTTAATCTTTTGGTGAATTCTGTTAGGACCTCCCAATTACCTACTATCTTCTGGTGTCTATGGATTGTTAGTTATGGTTTGTATTGAATTTATACCACGTATTAGAGCCTTTAGCATTGTTTTTATTTTATTCTTCTATGATCAATATAATTTCAGGTATTTAGGTATTTGAAACATTTTGAGTTAATTTTTATGCATGATATAAGGTATGGGTCCTGTTTTGTTGTTGACGTATGTACATCCAGTTTTCCCAGTGTGATTTCTTAAAAAGACTGTCTTTTCCTCATTTAATTGAACTTTGGGTCTTTCCAAAAGATCAAATGATCATAGGTGAATGGATGTACACCTGGATTCTCTACTCTGTTCCACTGGTCTGTGTGTTTGTTGTACCAGTGACATGGGCTGAATTGTGTCCCAGAAAAAATATATGTAGCCATGTGGCTGGGCTATGATTCACAATATTATGTGATTGTCTTAGATTTTGTGATTTTCCTGTGCTGTATGTTAAAGAATTAGGGTGGGACTGTAAATCCCTTCATAGGATTACCTGCCTGCTCCACTGCAAAGGGAGTTTCCTTGGAGTATGGCTTGCCCCCCCCTTAATCCTTTCATTCCTACAAGAGATAAAAGGGAAGAGAAGCAAGCAGAAGACAAGCAAGAAAGCAGCACTGGTAGTCAAGCTGGCGGACTAAGCACACGTCTCCTTATATCCTTCTGGAAACCAAGACCTGAACTGACAATCAAACGGAGACTTCTGGTCACCAAGTCAGCCTCCAGGACATGGCACTAGGCTGTTAATTTGGACTTCATACCACTGAGCGAAAACCTCCTCTTTTTCGCTGACTCCTGCTCCTGGCTAGCCCTGGCTTTCACGGTCTGAAGGTAAACACATCATTTGGACTTTTTTTTTTCCTCTGTCTTGGAGCGAGTGGAGCTGGGTCTTGCCTAGCGGCTAGACTCAGACATGCTGCTAGGGGGATAGGCAGGCAAAATTCCCATATTTTGAGAGCCAGGCTTGGGAGTCTCTTAATCTAGCCACTTCGCACTTGTCTTTTTATCACTGCCACAGTGTGATTTCTACCAAACCGCACTGCCACAGTGCAAGACACCGTGTTGGATACGGAGATTTTAGTGGGACCTAATTCTTAGCCTGGGAGCCAGCGCCTGCAAACAGGACAGTGCTTCTCCAACAGAAAAGCAGTAATTTACACAGTGTCACCTACAGTGGGGAGAGGGGCGGTAACAGAGGCAGAGGAATCACTACCTCTCAGCACCTTTAGCCCCCCATCTACTGCCTGTATGGAGGGCACCATCTTGGATACGGTGACCACAACTGGACCTAATTCTTAGCTTGGGAGCCAGAATCTACCCACAGGAGAGTGCTTTTCTACCAGAAAAGCAGTAGTTTACACAGTGTTGCCTAAGGCTGTGACCTGTCAGCAGAGGCCAACAGGGCAGTAGCATTGCTGTATTCTGAACTAGTTTGTATCATCTAAGGTTGGATATAGTGGTACTTACTTTGCCAGTTGGGAAGAGGGACCTCTACACCTGAAAACCTGACTGACTTGGGAAGTGGTCAGATACCTTTTGCTTTACCGTTTAAGAGAGCCTAGAGAAACATCTGCAGTCAATCCTCACAGTATCTCTTCCAGCCTCTACTTAATCACATGGGACCCAAAAACCAACAGACACTTGTGGCATACAAGAAATCACCCATGGCTTTAGAAGGGCCCCAAATGAAACAACCAAGGAGTTTTCCAGATGAAGAAACTTTTATGAAAGCATCCTAAAATGAATGCAAAAGGATTATATACAGAGCCCTTCTAGACCTTATACAAAATGCAGCAGAACAAAAAGAGAAATTAAACAAGCTGTTTGATTTGCTGGAACACCAGTACTCTGAAACATAACAGATCAAGAACAAAATCAAAGACATAGAAACTTCCATTCAAAGCTAAGAAAACAGAATGGAATAAATGGAAAAAAGAATTTTTGATTTGGAAGACACAGCTACTGATGCCAGTGTCTACGAGCAGAAATCACAAAAAAGAAACAAGAAAAATGAAGAAGCACTAAGAAGCATGTGGGACTCTATTAAGAGGAACAACATTGGATTAACTGGAGTCCCTGAACACGATGAGACATCTGAGAACACAGAGTATCGTTGCGGAGCTGCTGACAGAAAACTTCCCAGAAATCATGAAGGAAGAGAATATAGACATCTCAGATGCATATGATAAGCCACCCAATATACATCTCCAAAGAAAGATACCAAGACATATTATAATCAAGTTTAACAAAATGAAACATAAGCAGCAACTCTTAAAGGCAGCAAGACTCAAAGCAAAGCTAACATTCAGAGGGAAACCCTGTAGGCTTTCATCAGATTTCTCAGCAGAAACCATGCTGGCATGTAGACAGTGGCATGACACATTCAAAGCCTTCAAGGAGAAGAACTTCCAACCAAGAATTATATCTCCTGAAAAACTATCTTTCAAATATGAAAATGAAATTAAGACATTCCCAGATAAACAGGAACTCAGAGACTTTGTAAAAACCAAACCAAAACTACAAGAAATACTGAAAGAAGTTCTTGGCTTTGACTTAGAAGAACAAAACCACTAACTTTATATTTTAGAACGACACATTACTAAGAACTCTACTCAGTTAGGGAAGGCTCCAAAATCAGTCACAGCTTTAATACTGAAAGAAGCAATCCAGTGATTATCATGGAAACTATGGTACCATCATATTAAAAAGAGGGATGTACTACAGTTGTTACAGTCCTTCCAGATGGGGAGGAAGATGACAAGACTGATAGTTTTTAAAATTGGGTTTATATATACTTTATTAAGGGGGATCACAGGGGCAGCTGTAAGCACAACAAAGATGTATCATACCATTTCAAGAAATGTAACACAGGAGTCTCAGCAACTACAAAAACAGCTCTGAAAAAGGTGAAAAATCAACTCACGAAAAGGAATGTCCCAGAATACACTTATTAGTTCTTATTGTTCTTATTAGAATAAGATACACTTATTGTTCTTATTAGAACAACAGAGAAAATATCAACACAAAAATAAACTTATCACAATGGCAGCAGTGAACACATACCTACCAATAATTACACTGAATGTGAATGGAATGAATGCTCCAGTAAAGATACATCAAGTGGCATCTTGGATAAAAAGACATGACCCATCCATACGTTGTCCACAAGAAACTCACTTGAGAGTTAAAGATAGGAACAAACTGAAAATTGAAGGATGGAAGAATATATATCAAGCAAACAATGAACAAAGAAGAGCAGGTGTGGCAATTCTAATCTCAGACAAAATCAATTTTAATGTAAAAACAACCATTGTGGACAAAGATGGACACTATTTATTGCTGAAAGATTCAGTACACAACCAAGACTGAACTATATTAAATATTTATGCACCTAGTATCAGAGCACCTAAACACGTTGAAGCAACACTGACTGCACTCAAAAAAGAGTCAGATCACTCAACAGTAACAGTGGGAGACTTCAACACTCCACTCTCAATACTGGACAGATCATCTAGAAAAAAGCTCAGTAAAGATACAGAAGACCTCATTGCCACAATTAACCAACTAAACCTCATCGATATATACAGAACTTTCCACCCATCAGCAGACAACTACACCTTCTTCTCCAATGCACATGGAACATTCTCCAGAATTGACCATGTGTTAGGACATAATGCAATTCTCAACAAAATCCCTACCACTGAATTACTGCAAAGCATCTTCTCAGATCACAAAGCCATAAAAGTCAAAATCAATAGCAGAAAAAACATAGATAGAAAGTGGAACTTTTGGAAACTGAACAACATCTTGCTCAAAAAAAAAAAAAACATGGGTTATAGAAGAAATCAAGGAAGAAATAAAGAAATTCATGGATTTCAATGAGAATGAAAACACTTCCTACCAGAACCTACGTGATACAGCCAAAGCAGTGCTCGGAGGTCTGTTTATTTCCATAAATGCACACATCTGGAAGAAAGAAAGAAATCAAATCCAGGAACTAACCCTACAGCTTGAACAAGTAGAGAGAGAACAACAGGGGAACCCCTGAGGCACCATAAGAAACCAGATCATAAAGATTAGAGCAGAGCTAAATGAATTAGAGAATAGAAAGACAATTGAAAAAATTGAAAAGACCAAAAGCTGGTTTTTTCAAAAGATCAGCAAAATTGACAAACCACTTGGCTAAACTTGCTAAAGAAAAGCAGGAAAGGAAACAAACAACCCAAATTAGAAATGAGAGGGGAGTGGTCACAACAGATCCAACAGAAATCAAAAATATCATAACAGAATACTATGAAAGACTCTAACAAATTTGAAAACGTAGAGGAAATGGACAAATTCCTTGACTC
Source organism: Heterohyrax brucei (assembly GCA_028571685.1). Classification (NCBI taxonomy): domain Eukaryota; kingdom Metazoa; phylum Chordata; class Mammalia; order Hyracoidea; family Procaviidae; genus Heterohyrax; species Heterohyrax brucei. The sequence continues at coordinate 134,778,377 of CM053148.1, read as the reverse complement.
ATAGTACCTACCCAAATTATCACAACGTGAAGCAGAACAACTTAATAAACCCATCACAAAGGAAGAGATTGAAAATGTCAAAACACTGCCAACCAAAAAAGCCCAGACCCAGATGGCTACACTGCAGAATTCTACCAAGCTTTTAGGGAAGAGTTATCTCCAATACTACTGAGACTTTATTTCACAGTATAGAAAGGGACGGAGTACTCCCAAACTCATCCTATGAAGCCAGTATAACTCTGATACCAAAACCAGCAAAAGACCCAACCAAAAAGAACTATGGACCAATATCACTCATGAATCTAGATGCAAAAATCTTCAACAAAATTCTTGCCAATAGAATACAACAACATATCAAAAAAATAATCCATCATGACCAAGCTGGATTCATACCAGGGATGAAAGGCTGGTTCAACATCAGAAAAACAATTAATGTCATTAACCACATAAATAGCACAAAAGACAAGGATCACCTGATTTTGGCCATTGATTCACAAAAGGCATTTGATAAAGTCCAACACCCATTCATGCTAAAAACTCTTAGGAAAATGGGCATAGATGGAAAGTTCCTCAACTCAATGAGGGTCATTTACACAAAGCCAATTGCCTACGTCATCCTGAATGGAGAGAGACTGGAAGACTTTCCCTTGAGAACAGGAAGGAGACAAGAATGCCCACTCTCACCTCTCCTATTCAACACTTTCCTAGAAGTTCTAGCCAGAGCAATTAGACAAGTCCAAGAAATAAAGGGCATCTGCATCAGCAAAGAAGAAGTCAAAATCTCCCTGTTTGCAGATGATATGATTGTACATGCAGAGAATCCCAAAGAACCTATAAGTAAACTACTCAAACTGGTAGAAGACTTCAGCAAAGACTCAAGATACAAGATAAATATAAGTAAATCAGTAGGATTCCTTTATACCAACAATGAGATTGTTAATGAAGATATCGTCTAATCAATACTACTTACTATAGCCCCTAAGAAGATAAAGTACCTATGAATTAATCTAACCAGGGAAATAACAGACCTTTACAACACGAACTGCAAGCCCTTACTACAAGAAACTAAGAGAGGCTTACATAAAATGAAAAACCTACCCTGCTCACGGATAGGAAGACTTAACATTGTGGAAATGTCTGTTTTACTCAAAGCAAGCCACTTATATAATGCAATCCCAGTACAAGTTCCACCGTCATTTTTTAATGAGATGCAGAAACAAATCACAAAAGTTGTTTGGAACGGGAAAAAGCCCTGGGTAAGTAAGGTACTACTAAAGAAGAAGAACACACTGGGGTGCCTCTCATTACCCAACTTTAGAACGTACTACACTGCCACAATGGTGAAAACAGCCTGGTACTGGTACAGGAACAGACAGATCGATCAGTGGAACAGAATTGAGACCCAGAGATGACGCCATCTGCCTATGAACAGTTGATATTCGACAAAGGCCCTAAGACATTAAACTGGGGTAAAAACAGTATCTTCAGCAAATGGTGCTGGCAAAATTGGATATCCATCTGCAATAAATTGAAACAAGATCCATATCTTATGCTGTATACAAAAACCAACTCCAATTGGATAAAAGACCTAAATATCAAACCTAAAATGATAAAGCTCATCCAAGAAAAGGTAGGAACAACAATGGAAGTTTTAATACATAATGTAGACAGACTTCAAAATCTGAGAAATAAAGCACATTCAACAGAAGAGAAAATAGATAAATGGGAACTATTAAGAATCAAACACTTCTGCTCATCCAAAGACTTTATTAATAGAATTAAAAGGCCACCTAGAGAATGGGAAAAAATATTTGGCAACTCTATGTCAGACTGATGCCTGATCTCCATAATCTATAAGATACTACAAAATATCAATAAGAAGAAGATAAATCATCCAATTAAGCGATGGCAAAGGAGATGGACAGACATTTCTCTAAAGAGAAGATCCAGGCAGCCAAAAAACATGTGCGGTTGTGTTCAAGATTTTTAGTTACTATGAAATTCAAATCAAAACTATTGTGAGATACCATCTCACCCCAACAAAGTTGACCATGATCCAAAAGACACAAAACAACAAATGCTGGAGAGGCTGTGGAGAAAGTGGAACTCTTCTACACAGCTGGTCAGGTTGCAAAATTGTCCAGCCTCTTTGGAAAGCAATCCAGCGCTTTCTCAAAAAAATGAATATAGATATACCATATGGCCCAGTAATTCCACTACTTGGAATATATCCTACAGAATCAAGGCCTTTCACACTAATGGACAGATGCACAAGAATGTTTATCCCAGCACAGTCCATGATAGCAAAAAGATGGAATCAACCCAGATGCCCAATGACAGAGGAATGGATAGGTAAACTATGGTACATATACTCAATGGAGCACTATGCAATGATAAAGAATAATCATGATTCCAGGAAACATCTCATAACCTGGTTTCAACTGGAAGACATTATGTTGAGTGAAACTAGTCAGCAACAAAAGGACAAATATTGTAAGATCTCAAAAACAGACTTATGTATGGAAGAAAAGACTCTTTGACAGCTGCAAGGGAGGGGAGAAAGGGAGGGTAAGGGGGGAAAGATTTAGGTTATATAGTGAGGTTATATAGAAATATATAGTTAGATTATATAGAAATCTGATTGCGTGAAATCGGTGATAGCACACATTAGAAACAAGAACAATATTAAGTGGACTTCAGCATAACTTGAATACTCCTTCCATCTTAACCCACGATTGCAAGGATGGAGTAGCTGGGGCTGGGGGCAGGGGACCATGCTGTTAGGTGAAATCGAGGACAATTGGCACAACTAGCATTTTGCTAAGAGGCCTCTCTGCACCTCACATTGGTGTGTGGCGTCTAGGGTCTTAAAAGCTGCCAAGCTGCCATCCGAGGGCACAGCAAATGGTCCCAACTCTGCAGGAACGGATGCTCTCTTACGACCAAAACAACATGGGGTAAAGACAACCCAGAAGATACAGAGACCCACATGAGTGGGTGCCTACATCGACTTGGGACCAGAAGAACCAGATGGTGCCCAGCCACCACCAGTGATAGCTGCAATGGAGCTCACTAAGTTGAGTCTCACTGGCAACACAAGAATAAAAAGGGGCACACCCTGAGACTTCCACTAAAATACCTCAGTGGATGGTCCAGCGGATTCGGGTTTCCCCTGGGAGCATGTCCCCTGGCCCTGATGCTGCCCTTGCCCATAAATCAGAATGAAGGTCCACTCTTTGGACACAAGTGGATTGGACTTGGCGACACAGAGTGACCATATATTGGATGCACTTTGTGGTTCTATGCATCTATAGGATGTCATCCTGCTGACCACTTAGTGAAGGAAGGAGAGCAGGTGGAGAGGAGGAGAAAGGAGACTGTTGGGAGGATGAGACAAGTATGGAGCAGAGAGGAATAGTGTGCTGTCACCGGGCAGGGAGAGAGCAGTGGAACTTGCATATAGGTGGGCAAGTAAATTTATAAGGGAATGTACATTTTCACTCAGTCATAATAATAAAAGAAAGAAAGAAAGAAAGCTGCACCGGGAGAAGACTGTGTCCTTCAGACCTGAGGTTCCTGCACCAAAAGGCTCCCTGGACAAAGACTGAGGTGATACCGGACTTTCCTCCACAGCTGACAAAGGAGAAACCTTTCCCCTGGAGTGGAAATTCTGAATTTGGACTTGTAGCCTACCGGACTGTGTAAGAATAAACTTTCCTTTGTTAAAACCATCCACCCTGTGGTATTTCTGTTACAGCAGCACGAGCTGACTATAATGACCAGTTTGTTTTTTTAATTTTTTCTTTTTTTTATGATTGAATGAAAATATACATCCCCGTATAAATTTGCACGCCTACCTATACGCAGTTCCCACTGCTCTCCTTGCCCGGTGACAGCACAGTCTGCAACTCTGCTCCATACGTGTTTTATTCTCCCAACAAACTCCTATCCCCTCCTCTCCACCCACACCCTGTCCTCTAGTAGGAGGTCCATAGGACCGCGTCCTATAGATTTATAGAACCATAAAGTGTACACAAGATATGGTCACCCTATGTCATCAAGTCCAATCGATTCCTGTCCAAGAGTTGACCTCCATTATGATTTATGGACAGGCGCAACATCAGGGCCAGGGGCCATGCTCCCAGGGGAACTCCAAGGCCCATGGAGCATCGATTGTAGTCTTTTAAAAGAGATCTCTGGGTGCACCCGTTTTTATTCTTGTGTTGCCAGCAAGACTCAAATTTGTGAGCTCCATTACAGCTATCACTGGTGGTGGCCGGGCACCATCCAGATCTAGCAGACACAAGTCGATGCAGTCACGCATTCACATGGGTCTCTCTGTCTTCTGGGTTTTCATTCCCAATGTCATAAAACCACCAGTTTTGACTACTGTGGCTGTATAGTAACTTCTGAGATCAGTGAGTCTGAGGCCTCCTAATTTGTTCTTTTTCTTCAGTAATTCTTTGCTTCTCTGGGTCTCTTTCCTTTTCACATACAGTTAGTGCTTAGTTTTTCCATCTCGTTAAAGAATGCTGTTGGTGTTTCTGTCATGTTATCAATTGAATTGTGTCCTGCCAAAATGTGTACCACTTGGATAATCCATGATTCTCAGTACTGTGCGGTTGTCCACCATTTTGTGATCTCCCAGACGATGACAGAATAAATCTGTATGTTAAAGCCATTCACTTGTGTTATTTCTGTTACAGCAATACTAGATAACTAAGACAGATCAGAATTGCATTGTATCTATAGATCAATTTGGGTAGGATTGACATTTTCACAATGTTAAGTCTTCTGTGTATAAGCATGATAACATTTTTCCATTTATGTAGATCTCTTTTGGTACCTTGGAGTAGTGCTCTGTAGTTTTCTTCCTATAAGTCTTTTATGTCCCTCATTAGGTTTATTTCCTAAATGTTTTAAGTTTTATGGGCTTTGATATATGGTATTACTTTCCTGATCACTGTTTTAAAGTCGTCTTTCTTGGTGATAGGAATCTAACCGATCTTTGGATATTGATCTTCCTACTTTGCTGAATCTTTGTACTAGTACCTATAGGTTTCTTGTGGAGTCTTTGGGTTTTCTATGTACAATATCCAGAAACCTTGGTGGCAGGGTTGCTAAGTGGTATGGCTGCTAACCAAAAAGTCTGCCAGGCACTCCTTGAAAACTCTATGAGATAGTTCTGTTTTGTCCTATAAGGTTACTATGAGTTGGAATCAACTTGACAGCAACAGGTTTAGTTACACATAGTATCATATTACCTGCAAACAGGGACAGTTTTACTTCTTTGTTATCAATTTGCATGCCCTGTATTTCTTTTGCTTGCCTTATTGCTCTCTGAGTAGAGCAAGGGCATCCTTGTCTTGTTCCTGATCCCTAAGGGAATGTTTTCATCCTTTCTCTGTTCAGAAGGATGTTGGCTGTCTCTTTTGTATCCAAAGCCAAATACACGTTGCCATCAAGTCAATTTTGACTCAAGTGTCCCTATAGGGCAGAGTAGAACTGTCCCATAGAGTTTCCAGGGAGTGCCTGGTAGATCTGAACCGCCACCCTTCTGGTTAGCAGCTGTAGCATTTAAACACTGTGCTATCAGAGTTCCCAGGTTTTGTATAGATATCCTTTGCTATATTGAGGACTTTCCCTTTCGTGCCTATTTTATGAAGAGTTTTTCTTTTTTTTTTTTATCAGTGTTATGTGTTGGGCTTTACCCACATTGACTGAGAGGATTTAGTGATTCTTTTCTTTTGTTCTGTTTATGTAGTGGATGACTTAATTTTTCTAGCGTTGAACCATCCTTATATGCCTACCATGAATCCCACTTGGTTGTGGCATATTATTTTCTTTTCTTTTATTGTGACTGAATGAAAATGTACATTCCCATGTAAATTTTCATGCTCACCTATATGCAACTCCCACTGCTCTCTCTGCTCGATGACAGCACACTCCTCTTTTCTGCTCCATACATGTCATATCCTCCCAACAGTCTCCTATCCCCTCCTCTCCACCCACTCCCCTTCCTCCGGTAAGAGGTCAGCAGGATGACAGTCTGTAGATGCATAGGACCATAAAGTGCCCACAAGATATTGTCACTCTGCATCACCAGGTCCAATCCATTGCTGTCTGAAGAGCTGACCTTTGTTATGATTTATGGACAGGGGTAGCATCAAGGCTACGGGCCACACTCCCAGGGGAACCCTGAAGCCCCTGGACCAGCAAATGCAGTCTTTTAGTGGAGATCTCAGTGTTCACCCCTATTTATTCTTGTGTTGTCGGTGAGACTCAATTTTGTGAGCTCCATCGTGGCTATCACTGGAGGTGGCCGGGCACCATCTAATTCTTCCGGTCACGAGTTGATGTAGAAATCCACTCACATGAGTCGCTCTGTCTTCTGGGTTCTCTTTCCCCCATGTCGTTTTGGTCCTCAATGTCATCCTCAGTGTCATGCTGAATTGGGACCATTTGCTGTACCCTCAGATGGCAGCTTGGCAGCTTTTAAGACCCCAGATGCCACTCACCAATGTGGGGTGCAGAGAGCCCTCATTAGCAAAACAGTAATTGTGCCAATTGGCCTTGATTTGACCTGAGAGCATGGTCCCCGGCCCCCCGCCCCAGCTACTCTGTCCTTGCAATATTGGGTTAAGATGGGAGGAGTACTCAAGTTGTGTTGAAGTCCATATTGATCTTCTTTCTAACGTGTGCTGTCACCGATTTCACCCAACCAGATTTCTATCCACTATCTAATCTAAACCCTCTCCCCATCATCCTCCCTTCTTCTCCACCCTTGCAGCCTCAAAGAGTCTTTTCTTCTATGCATGAGTCTGTTTTTAAGTTCTTATTGTAGGGGCCTCATACAACATTTGTCCTTCTGTCACTGACTACTTTCACTCACCATAATGTCCTCCAGTTTATACCAGGTTATGAGACATTTCCTGCAATCATCATTGTTCTTTATCATTGCATAGTGCTCCATTGAGTATATATACCGTAGTTTACCTATTCATTCCTCTGTTGTTGGGCATCTGGGTTAGTTCCATCTTTTTGCTGTTGTGGACTGTGCTGCGATAAGCATTCATATCAGTTGGTGTGAATGGCCTTGATTCTGTAGGATATAGTCCGAGCAGTGGAATTACTGGGTCAAATGGTATATCTATATCCAGTTTTTTAAGGGAGTATCAGATTACTTTCCAAAGATGTTGCACCATTTTGCAATCCCACTAACAGTGTAGGAGAGTTCCAATTTCTCTACAGCCTCTCCAGCATTTGTTGTTTTGCATTTTTTGGATCATGGTCAACCTTGTTGAGGTGAGATGGTATCTAATTGCAGTTTGGGTTTAAATTTCTTTAATAGCTGATGATCGTCAGCATGTCCGCATGTGTTTTTTGGCTGCCTGGATCTCCTCTTTAGAGAAGTGTCTGTCTGTCTCCTTTGCCCATTGCTTAATTGAATGACATATTTTTCTTATTGATATTTTGTAGTACCTTATAGATTATGGAGATCAGGCATCAGTCTGAGATAGAGTTGCCAAATATTTTTTCCCATTCTGTAGATGGCCTTTTAATTATTATTTTCTTGGCATGATGCTGAGCTCTATTACATAGGATTCTGTTGAGAATTTTTACACCTATATTGATGAAAAATATTGGTCCATAATTTTATTTACTTATATTGTGATATCTTTGCCTGACTTTGGTATCAGAATTATGCTGCCTTCATAGAATAAATTCAGCAATATACCTTCCTTTTTTTCCCCCTCCTGTTTTTTTTATTATACTTTAAATTTTACAAAACAGTTTTTCATTAGACAATTAATATCCATGTTGTTTTATGACATTGATTGACGACCCCACAATATGTCAACACTCTCCCTTCTGAACTTTGAGTTCCCTGTTACCAGTTTTCCTGTCTCCCCCTACTTTCTAGTTCTTGCCCCTAGGCTGGCATGTCTCTTTGGTCTCATCTTATTTTATGGGCCTGTCCAATTTTTGGCGGAAGGGTGAATCTCAACAATGGCCATTACTGAGCTGAAATGGTGTGCAGGGGCCACACTTTCAGAGTTTCTCAAGTTTTTGTCAGGCCAGAAAGTCTAGTCTTTCTTACTTAGAAGTTTCTTCTACATTGTTTTAAAATTTTGTCTGGGATCCTTTGATGAGCAGTCAGTGGTGGTAGCCAGGCATCACCTAGTTGTACTGAACTCAGGCTGATGGGAGCCACTGTAAATGTGATCCAATACTCTTTTGGACTAATGTTTCCCTTGCATCTTTAGTTTTCTTCATTATTTTTTGCTCCTAAAAGGGGTGAGACCAGTAAAACATTCTAGGTGGCTGTTTCTAGACATTTAAGACCCCAGATGCTACTCACCAAAGTAAAATGTAGAACATTATAAACTATATTATGCCAGTTGAGCTAGATGTCCCCCAAGATCATGGTCCCCATAGCCCTCAGCCAAGCATGGACATGTCTATGGAGCTTTCATTGCCTCTCCTTGCATAAGCTGTGCTGGCTTCCCTCGGATTATGTTCTATCTTGCCCTTTACCAAAGTTACTGCTTATCTATTCACTAGTGTTTTTCCATCCTAACCCCTCCCCTCTTTCATAACCATCAAAGATTGTTTCTTTTTGTGTGTAAACCTTTTCTTGAGTCTTTACAGTAGTGATCTCATATATTTGTCCTTTTGTAAGTGGCACTTATTTCACTCATCATAATGTCCTCTAGTTTCCTCCATGTTATGTTTCACAGATTCATCATTGTTCTTTATTGTTGTGTAATACTACATCGTGTGGCTGTGCTATGGTGTGTCATTCACCGGTTGATGGGCATCTAGGTTGATTCCACCTTTTTGGTATTGTGAACAATGCTGCAGTGAACATAGCTAATTATTCTCAAACCAAAGGACTCCCTTTAGTAATTCTCATAGTTTTGGTTTGGATTTTACATATTCCCTTAATTTGTGTTTATCTGGAAATGTCCTTACTTGAATGAGAATTCTGTAGAATATATTATTCTTAGTTGGCAATTTCTTTTTCTCTCAAGGTTTTCCATCCCATTGCCTTCTTGCCTACATGGTTTCTGCCAAATAATCAGAGCTTACGAGGTCTGACAATTAAGTTTGCAAACTTGCCACCACAGGTTTACTCTGGCAGCACTGTACAAACAACTTGGCAAGATTTTATAACCTTGGTATATCATTGTCTCACAGCTGTGTTCATGTTGATGTGTAGCAGTGTCTTTCTGAGCATTGTTCATTACTGTTGTGTGTTTTTCTGTGCTATCACGAGTATGTCGGCACTTATATTAGAGCAATAAACAAACATTAAATTTCTTGTTAAACTTGTCAAGAGTGGAAGTGAAATTAGGGACACATTAGTCCAAAGTTTATTGGGATAATGCCATGAAGAAAATGGCAATAAGTGCTTTTTCTGAACGGAGAGAAAGCATCACTGATGAAGAGAACTGATGAAAACACTGTAAAATTCATAGAACTGTGCAGCAAAACTGTCAGCTAACAATGAGAAGCACAGCAGACCAAGTAAGGATCTTGACAGATACGGAAAAATCTTAATGGAAAATCTTGGCATGAGAAAGGTGTGTCCAAAAATAGTGCCAAAGGAGCTCACCAGTGAACAAAAGAAAAAAAGAGCCGACGTTTGCCAAGACCTTCTGGAGTAGCAAGATGATGTTTTGGGCCATGTTATCACTGGTGATAAAACATGGGTATACCAATACAACCCTGAAACAAAGTGTCAAAGCACACAATGGAAGTCAACCAATTCTCCATGACCAAATTTTCGTCAGCCCAAATCAAGTCAAAACAACATTACTAACATTTTATGATGGCTGTTTCAGTCAGCTAGGGCTGCTCTAACGGAAATACCACAGAGTGGATGGCTTCAACAAAGGAAAGTTTATTCTTACATAGTGCAGCAGGCTACAAGTCCATATTCAAAGTGTCTGCTCCAGGGCAAGGCTTTCCCCCTTGTCATCTCTGGAAGAAAGTCCAGTATTGCATCAGTCTTTGTCCAGGGAGCATCTTGGCGCAGGAACCTCAGGTCTGAAGGACGCTCTCTTCTCCCGGTGATGCTTTTCTGATGGTTTGAGGTTCCCAATTCTCTGCTTGCTTCTCTTCCCTTTTATCTCTTGTAGGATGGAAGGATTAAGGGTGGGGCAGGCCATACTCCAGTGAAACTCCCTTTACAGTGCAGCAGGCAGGTAATCCTATGAAGGGATTTACAGTCCCACCCTAATCCTTTAACATGCAGCATAGGAAAACCACAAAATGGAGGACTGTCACAAGACACTGGAAATCATGGCCCAGCCACATTTCTACACCTATTTTGGGGGGACACAATTCAATCCATGACAATACCAAGGAGATTTTTTATTATGAATTCATACAGACAGGACAGCTAACCAAGTTTACTGTGTAGAAATGCTGAAAAGGCTGTGTGAAGAAGATAAAAATAACCTGAAATTTTTGCCAATAACTCATGGCTCTTGCACCATGGCAATGCACCACCTTACAGGGCAGTGTCTGTGAAGGAGTTTTTAGCTAGTAAATGAATAACTGTGTCATGGGTTGAATTGTGTCCCCCCCAAAATATGTACAGCTGTGTGGCTGGGACATGATTCCCAGTATCTTGACACTGTCTTCCATTGTGTGGTTTCACTAAACTGTATGTTAAAGGGGCTGTAAATTCCTGCATAGAATTACTTCCTTGCTCTGCAGTAAGGGGAGTTTCCCTGGAGTGTGGCTTGCCCCACCCTTAATGCTTTCAGCTTGCAAGAGATAAAAGAAAAGGGAAACAAAGAGAATGAGGAGACTCGCACCATCAAGAAATGTGCACCGGGAGAAGATCACGTCCTTGAGACCTGAGGTTCCTGCGCCAGGACGCTCCCTGGACAAAGACTGATGCAATACCGGACTTTCCTCCAGAGCCGACAAGGGGAAATCCTTTCCCTGGAGCGGACATCCTGAATATGGACTTGCAACCTACCAGACTGTGTAAGAATAAATCTTCCTTTGTTAAAGCCATCCACTCTGTGGTATTTCTGTTAGAGCAGCCCTAGCTGACTAAAACAAACTGTATTGGAATACTCTCCAAACTCACCTGATCTGGCCCCCAATGAGTTATTTTCTTTACCCAAAGATAAAGGAAATACTCAAAGGAAGATATTTTGATGATATTCAGGACATTAAGGTAACACAATGACAGCTCTGATGGCCACTGCCGAAAAAGGGTTCCAAAATTGCTTTGAAGGGTAGACTGGATGCTGGTATAGCTGCATAGCTTCCCAAGGGGAGCACTGTGAAGGAGACTGTCATGGATTGAATACATTCCCTAAAAAAATCTGTGGCAATTTGGCTGTGCCATTATTCTTGGTATTGTGTGATGTTCCTCCGTGTTGGAATTCCTGCCTCTATGATGTTAATAAGGGTGGATGGAGAGCAATTGTGTTGGTAGTGAAGATTCAATGTGTAAGCTTGTTTTGTGCCTTGAGGCAGCCTCTTGAACTATGAAGGGAAAAGTCTGGCAGAGAGATTTGGGAAACTCACACTATCAAGACAGCAGCACCGGAGCAGAGTGTGTCCTTCAGACCTGAGGTTCCTGTCCTGAGATGCTCCCTGAACAAAGACTGATGCAACACAAAGACTTACCTCCATTGCTAACAGAGGGATAGTCTTCCCTTGGAGCAGCCATCCTGAATTTGGACTTGCAGCCTACCAGACTGTGTAAGAATAAACTTTCCTTTGTTAAAGCCATCCATTGATGGTATTTCTCTTAGAGCAGCACTAGCTGACTAAAACAGAGACTGTAGTAATATTCAGCAATGAGGTATGTAGCACTTTTTCTAGGAAGAGTTCACAGACTTAATTGTCAGATCTTGTAGTCTTATTGTTTCTCATCTGTGAGTTTTTCTCAAGCTGCTTTTAGAATTTTTTGTCTTTGGTTTTAATGGGTGTAAGCATATCATACATGCCTTGGTGATACTCTTTTAGGGTTTATCCTATACAGGGTTCATTGAGCTTCTTGGTTTAGTCATCTTTTCATCTTTCCTTGTATAACTTTTCTGTCAGCAACTTTTTAATAATCTTTTCTTTTTATTTATTTATTTTTATTTAACATAACTGAGTGAAATGTACATTCACGTATAAATTTACATGCCCACCTATATGCAGCTTCCACTGCTCTCCCTGCTAATGATCCTTTCTATGTTTTCCATTTTCTCTCCATTCTAAAACTCCAATCACTTGTAATTTTTTGCTTTTAATTGTATTCCACATGATTCTCGGGGTTTCTTCTTTTTTCTTTTTTCAGATTTTTCCTCAAACAGAATTGTATCCAAGTTTTTACCTTCAATTTCATTGATCTTGTCTCCCATTATTTCAAAACTGCCCTTCTGTGACACTATTGATTTCTGAAATCTTGTTGCTTATATTTTGGAGTTCTAAGTGATGTTTTTATATAATGTCTAGTTGTTAATTTATTTTGATATTTTGTTCCTGTATTATTTTCTTCAGTTCTTTCTGTGAATTTGTCTGTCTCTTCCATGAATTTATTTTTTCCTCATTTTTTTCCGCTTTTTGCTTCAACTTTTAGATAGCTCTGGCTATTATAGGTTTTAATTCCCTGGCAAGTAGTTCAAACGCCATTTCTTCTGCTCAAAAGTATTCTGATATTTTATTGTGGATGCCTACTGAAACTATTCTGTTCTTTTTTGTATCAGTTTTGATATTTCCTGGTATCTTTGGGCCATTCAGTTGCTATTTTCTTATTTACTGTAAGTCTTTTTGTTTCATTCTGTTTATTATTTGGTTATGTTGGAGCAGGCATGCTCTGCACTCTTTGTTGCTTGCTCATCTGTGACCACGATACTTTTAACTCATTGTCCAATGACCAAGCCTGATAGCTCAGCCATGTGCAGCATGGCAGGTCCAGCTAAAGGAGAGGGGCTGGGATTGGTTGTTTGTGGCATGTACTAAGGCCAACGTATCAGCCTAGGCAATAGGTCAGTGCTGGGTAGTTTCCAGTAAGCCATGCCTGTGCTGCTCAGGGGTATGATGTTCTGAGTGCGGTATAAGTAGGCATGAAGCAAAGAGGAGGCTGTAATGTGTGAGCTAAGATGGGTATATGAGAGAGAAGCAGGAGCCGAAAACAAACAAAGAGTGCTAAAGGAGCTCGCCACTGGAGTGGAGAGATGAGAAACTGAGAAATGGAGAAAAAGGAAAAGGTAAAAATAAAACTAAAGGACTCACTGACGTAGCTGCAAAGACTGGAGAAGTGTCTCCCAGGTCGTGCACTATACCTTGGCTAGAAGGTATACAGATGTCACACTGCAGTGAGTACTCAGGAGACGGGAAAAAAAGGTAAGCATAGAGAGTTGAGAACTGAGATATAAAGAAAGATAGAAAGCAAAACAAGAGAAGAAAAGAAAGACAGAAAAAAATTCTCCCAGGGATCCCATAACACTCCTACTTAGCCTGGAGAAGTGTGTCCTAAGTCATGCAGTAGAGCCCTGCTAAAGTGGCTTTCAAGTCATGAAAAGAAAAATGAAACAAACAGACATAACAAAACACGCCAAATGAAATGAAAACAAAATAAAGCAAAAAGAATAAAACCATAGGATAGCGCCAGTAAAACATATTGTATTGGGCCAGGGAAATGGTTCCCCAGTTAAACAGTCCTTCACAGCCTTCAAGAAGAGGACACATGGCATACAGAGTCAGGTGTTCAAGAGAAACGAGGGGAGACGGGGGGAGGCATGGAAGAAGCCAAAGGAAACTGAGAAAAAAATAATATCAGTTACAGACAAATGGCACTCAGAGAGGTAGCCACTGTGGGTAGAGCAAATTAAAGTGGCCACAGCCTAAGGAGTTTCCTCCTTGCCAAGAGACTGCAGCTCAAGGAGGATAAGAACTAGGAAAGTGCATGTTACTCTGTCTGCATGGACATCTCTGAAGCTGCTTTCAGCTATTCCCTGTCCACTGATCTCCAACGTGGGTAAGGCAAATCCAAGCAGCACAGATGTTGTACTTCTCAGCTGGTGGAGTTACTGCAGCTAGCCAGGAAGCACTGGAGGTACAGCAGCAGAAAAAGGAGAAAGAGTGGAAAAACGTGTCTGGCTAGTTACCAAGACTTTTGGTATTTCTGTGAATTCTGTACTCTGGGATTTCTGTGAAGCTGCTTTCCTGAGCTCTCTGTCTGCTGATCTCTGACAGTAGTTCAAGACGGCAGATCCGTGCTGGGTTAGCTGATAGGGAGCTTCTGTTTGTATCTCTTTTCATTTTATGTTCTCTGTTGATTTCTTTTATTCCATTCAGTGATTGGCTGAGTTGACACTTCAGACTCCAGGACTCATGTTTGTCTATATTTTACTTCGTGTTTCAGGTTTTTGCTGTGTAGGCATGGCATGGTGCTTCTGTCTATGGCACAATGTTGACAGGAATCTCATTCCTTTTCTATGCTGTGAAATACTATGAATACCGCTGATGTGAGCTCTTCTTGAATGTTTGGTGAAATTTTTTCAGTGATGCTATCCTGACAAGGCCATTTTTCTTGTTAATATGTATTTTTTTTTAATTACTTGTTCAACGTTTTCTCTTGTTATAAATCTGCTTAGATTTTCCATCTCAGCTTATGTTAGTTTCAGTAGGTTGTGTGTTTCTACTAATTTGTTCATTTCTTCTAGGTCTTCAAATTTGTTGGAGTACAGTTTTTTTTTATACTAGTCTGTTGTGATCCTTTTTACTTCAGATGAGGCTGTTGTAATATCCCTGTCTTAGGCTGGGTTTTCTAGGGAAGCAAAACCAGTAACACGTGTAGGTACAAGGAAAGATTTATAATATATATATATATATATAGACAGATAGATAGATACAAATATAGGAAACAGCTCACGTAATCACAGAAGCTGAATGTCCCAAGCTCTGGCACAAGTCTCACGTGTCCACGGAAGCTGAGGAACCCAAGGTCAGCAAGTCAGAGACCAGAGTTGCAGATCACCGGTTGTGTAGGTCAGTGGATCCCAAGCTGGTGGCGAGACGATGCGACAGAGGCTGGAGGTCGGTGGATTCCAAGCTGGTGGCGAGACGAAGTGATAGAGGCTGGAGAACCCAGGATTGGCAGGTCAGGGAGCAGGGCTCTCACGTGCCGACTGTAAGGACTGATGAGCCCAACAGCTGCTAGCTCCAGTCCCGGAACCAGATGCTGGAACCAGAGAGCAGGAGCTCCTGGCCACGTGAGCGATCAGCAGCCATAGTCCAGTGTCACGAGATGAGAGCCGAAGGGCAGGGAGTCACCACAAACCCCGCCCTGCCACTTAATACAGCAGCCAAATAGGTAGTAGCCAAGTTGACATAATCCTGACCACCACAATCCCCTACCTCATTTCTTATTTGAGTTGCTTGTTTCCTGTCTTGTTTGTCTTTTGTTAGTTTGTCCAGTGGCTTGTTGATTTCATTGACCTTTTCAAAGAACTAACTTTTGGTATTGTTGATTCTTTCTATTGTTTATCTCCTATTTCATATATTTCTGCTCTGTTCTTCAATATTTCTGTTCTTTTGGTAGCTTAGAGCTTCTAGAAAATTTAAAACAGAGAAAAATAAAAAGGTTCCAAATTATTTATTCGCTCTGCTCATAAATAAAGAGGAACCCACATTAGACACTGCATTTGAAAACACTCTACCATGTTTAACAGGACACACAGGTTTTTCTGTACATAGCCATCTTCATTGTCTACTTTCTAAATCTAATGTAGTATATACTATAATTTCTTATTAGTAAAGACACAGTATTTCAAATTTCTCTCTCTCTGCCATGTCTTGAGTAGTATAACGAAAAAATAAAGCACTGTATTACAAATCATGATATATAAATGCTATGTATTTTTCCATATTTGTGTACTTCTTGTGATTTAGTTAGTTTACAGAACAAAGTAGTGCCTCATTAAATGATACATGTTCCATTTCATTACATGGGATGCCAACCCCACGGTGTGTCAACACTCTCTCCTCCTTGACCTTAGATTTCTCATATAAATCTGGATATGCAGATCTAAGTGAATTTTGGCCTTAGGCAAAGCAGGTAATCTCTCCAAGCCCTTATTTTCCATCAAAAAAGTGTGGGTTTTGAAGTCTGTTCCAACATAGATATTCTACCTAGTATACATTTAATGCACAGCAATAACTGTAAAAATGGAACAGGACCAGAGAGTATCTTGTTCTATTGTACACAGGATCACCACAAGTCAGAACCAACTCAGTGTTACCTAACAACAACCTAACAATGATGTGGAAAACACCAAAAAGCAAAAATTAGTATCCCTATAAAATCTATGCTGCTCTAAAAATGGCATCGGACCTCCTTGTCTACAAGCTTCAGTGAGAGGAAAGAGAATCAAGATCAGTACTGATTATCAGTCCATGGCTGCTCTCTGTGAGGATGAGGTCAGACATACCTCCACTCTCCACATTTGTTTTACCAATTCTGACACCAGCCATCTCTCCCACAGCACTTTCTGCTTCTCCCTGGGGTTCAATAATTTGTTGCAATGGTTACAAAGAACTCACAGTCCATACTCAACAGATATTTATTAGGGAAATAACAGATTACAATTCAAGATCAGCATCAACTATGAGTAACAGAAACAACTTAGGATATAGTTCTTCAGTTAGGATAGCATCTTCTTGGCTGCTGTCCCTAGCCCTTTGCTTTTGGCCTAGGGCCTCAAAGATTAGGACCTCAGACCTGCTCAGACAAATATTACAACTTTGTCTTCAGCTTTGTCAATAGGTACCATTCCACCAGCAAACCTCCTATCCAGAGGCATCAGCTTTATTGCTCCATGGGTTGGTAGGCCACTGTGGTCACCTTACTCCACGGGCCAAGAAGCCTATCATACCTTATCATGCATGTCTCCTGGTTCTGCTGCTGCTGCCATTTCTTGCCACGTCTCACCTTCACATGTGTTTCCCTAGGAGGTTTTCAGGACAGCAAACCTGGGTCCGAACAGTGCACTCTGCTCCTTGTTTTCCCTCTTAGTGGTAGTGCGATCAAACCTTCTCCCTGCCAACCTCTGGAATTGGCTCCCTTAAGCCTAATGGGATGGCAAAACTGACTAATTCTCTGTAAGTGTTCTATGTGCCTTACTTGCTTTAACAAGTTATTCAATCCCCTTGGTGGGGCACAAACACTTTATTTGCATAGTCATCCAATCAGTCTGTAGGAGCCACAAAACCATAGGTAGAATGGGCATCAAAAGTAACTCATTGCACCATAGGTATCTTGTATTTAATCATCTGAAAGCTGCTATTTCTTATAGCCTCCAACTTACTACTTAATCTGGTGTTTCTCACAACTCTTAATTTGTTATTTAATTTGTTAGATGTTAGTTATCTACGCTGCAAAACAAATCACCCCCAAACTTGGTGGTTTAAAGCAACAAATACTTATTATCTTACTCTTTCTGTTGGTCAGGAATTCAGAAGCAGCTTAGTTCAAAGACGTTGGCTCAGGATCTCTCATGAGGGTGAAGTCAAGACTGCCTGAAGCAGATACAATCTGAAGACTTAACTGGATGTTGTCCAAAGGCCTCATCTTCTTGCTTGCTACAGCAGCACACCTTAGTTCCTCAACACATGGACCTCTTCTATAGGCTACTTGAGTGTCCTCGTGAAACGGCAGCTGGCTTCTCCAGGTTGAGTGATTCATGAGAGTGAGCAAACAGAGAACTATACTGTTTTTTATGACTAGTCTCCAATGTTACACAAGGCTGCTTTTTTTTTCCACGTTAGAAGTGAGTCTAAGTCCAAGGAAAGAGAAGCTTGTCACTATGTCTTGAAAAGTGTATCAAACAATTTGTGGACATGTATTAAATCACCACATAGGAAATTACGCCCACCAAAATGTATAATACAGCAGCTCAACTCAGTTGCTTTATTAAATTATCTGGGAGCATGATTACTTTTGTCACTTTTACATTTTTCTTGTTTTGATACACACCTCTGTGTATTTTTGCTTCTTTTCTTGTTACTTGCTGTCTAGTCAGCTCCAACACATGGCAACAGTAGGTATAAGAGAACAAAACATGGCCCTGTCCTGTGCCATCTTTGTTATTGTTAGTATGATTACAGACACTGTTATGGCGACTAAGACACTCCATCTCGTTAGAAGCTGTTTTTTTCTGCTTTGGCAAGGCATCAACATTTTTGCCCCAGACAACAAATGTCTGTGTTGGAAACAAAGCCGCCTGTTCTTACCAATGACGGTATTTACCATCATTTGCCCGGATGCTCCAAGCCAGACTAAGGAGTTCTTCTCCTCCTTCTTAAACTCCAAACAATCATCAAATTGGTCCTTTCTATACCTTAAAATCTCTCAAATTTTGTCTTCATCTCTACTGCCATTGTAGCAGGAAAAAGGTAAGTTCAGCCCACGGAGCAGAAAACACCTTGAACACCATCTTGTTTGTAGAGGAAGAGGCTGTTTATTAGCTAGTGGTGTGGTGGATAGACTCAAGTCCAAAAAATAGCCACACACTCCATTCAGTTATCAGACATATCTATTTATACATTTTTCCAAGAAAGCAAATGAATTTCCATATATTCTCTTAATTGGCAGTTACAGGTATACAGATTTTCATATTGCATTTCTATTGGTCCAGCATACTTAAAGAGGCACTAGATAAGAAGCAGTTAGCATTAAGTTACATGGGAAAAAGCTAGGCCCTCCTTAGAAACTGGCCCTATCAAGGATTTCTATTGCGGGGGGGGGGGGGGGGAAGCATCTTGGGCTGGCTCTGGAAAGAGGCATCTGGACTTTTACCTTTTCCTCAGAAACTGAGCTTATCTCAGAATTTCTATGGGGGGCGGAGGGACGCTGGTGCCCCAACCCTAATTTAGGCATCAGACAGAAAGCAGGCATTGATTCGACTAGGGTTTGTGAAGTTCCTCCCAAAGCAAACTGGTGCCTTCTTATCTAAACAGGGTAACAAAGACTACTTCCTTAGGTGAATTCTCCTGTCAAGGAGGGAAGTACATAGGCCTGGGTGTGGGTGCCCAGGTCACATTCAGCAGGCTAGACCTCTCATTTTCGAGGGTCTGATGTCATGCTTTCCAGTCGTTTTCAGCTGTTTACAACCACCCATTCACAGGCTCACAAGCCCTGCACCCAGGCCGTCTGGAATTTCAGTGCTATCTTCTTAAAAGCTTTTTATTCCTCTTTCACCATCACACTGATTGAAGCCATCATCACCTGTTACGTGAACTGAAATATTTATTAGTAAATAATTAACTTCCCAGTACATGTCAGGCCTTGTTGTAAGCACTAAGGATACAGCAGAGAATCAGAATAAGTCTCTGCTTTATATTGGATCCATGTTTTGTCTTCAAACGTTTGATAGAGATACTGGTACAGAAAAATAATTCTCTATCTTATGAAAAAGTGCCAGCGAGATACACAGCAATCAACACTTTTCCCATTGTAGAAAAGGCACGCGGTGGGATTAGTTGTGGAAAACTGAAACGTAGGTGCTTTGTGTTCAGAGCACAGTCTACTTGTATCTACCAGTTTCCAAGAAAGAACATCGGTCAAAGGCATACAGATCTTCTGCTTATTCTATTTGAGTTCTAATGTGAGGTCACCTTATGTTTTAATGGCAACTAAATCAAAACTGAAAATACTTTTTTTTTGGCAAACTACAATACCTCAGTCTGGTTTGGCTCCCAAAGCCACCAATTTACAATCTCTGCTTTAATTTCTTTTTCATATTAAATTTCCACATGAGCTAGGTGGAAGATTTGTATTTCGTTTTGCTTATCACGTTCCAAGCACAGTGCCAGACACTGGCTGGTCAAAAAGGTTAACAAGTTAAAAGGTTGACAGGCATCAGCGTCTAAAGCAGGACTTTAAACCAGGTTCATTCCAGATGGAAACCCTTCCGAGAATTTGCATCCCCACCCCAGAAATAATCAAGAGACGCCGTTTCACAAGACGCCCAGGTTATTCTTATGTACAAGGTTTGAGAACCACTGCTGTACCAGTAGTATTAGCAAGTCCCGGGACCTTGTTAGACGAGCAAATTACTCTCAGCGGGATTCGAACGGCACGAAGCGGTTGCAAGCCTTGATTTAAAGCTCCGTAAGACTTGCGAAGGGACTATTCTACGTGCGTTCATGTTTATACACACAGGGCTGAAACAGAAAGGATCAGAGACAGTTTTCAGCTGAATGAGAGCCCCACGGAGGTCGGCACGCTCTCCCGCCTCCCGCAGAAGCGCCGATGACACCGGAACACCGCCCTCCCTACCCACACGCCACTTCACCGGAAGCCTCCCCCGGCGACCAGGCGAACGGGACACGCCCCGCGCTGAGCGTCCCAGGGCCGGGCCGAGAGGGGGCAGGACTTCCGGTTGCGAGCTGAGGAAGTCGGCTCCTTTCCCGGGTCACAGCCGCTGTTACTCGAGCGGGTGGTAGCTAGGTTCCCGCGGCGTGGGTCCCGGGACGACCCTGCACGGTTGGGTTTTGTAGCCTGAGGGTTCGTGCACTTTGTGCCGACGGAGCCGTTTTCTCTGGTAATGGCCATGTTTCTTCTGAACTCGGTGTGGGTGCGTGTGTATGCGCGCGCGTGGGGGGGTGAGGAAGTGGGAAATGTTCGAGGGTATATTGAGTACAGCTTGCGCTAGGGATGTCCACAGATGACAGAAGGAGGTAGTGCAAACGGTTAACGTAACCCCAAGGTTGGAGGTCCCAGCTCACCTGCGGAGTGCCTTGGGAGAAAGGCCCAGGAATATACGCTCGAAAAATTAGCCAATGAAAACTCCTCGGAGCACGGTTCTGCTCTGAAACACGGGGGGTCGCCGTGTGTCTGGATGGACCCT
Organism: Heterohyrax brucei; assembly: GCA_028571685.1. Classification (NCBI taxonomy): domain Eukaryota; kingdom Metazoa; phylum Chordata; class Mammalia; order Hyracoidea; family Procaviidae; genus Heterohyrax; species Heterohyrax brucei. The sequence goes on along the minus strand of CM053148.1, from coordinate 134,757,501 downwards.
GCAGCGGTTCGTTTTAATAGAGTATCAGAACCAAACCCGTTGGGACTCATAGTGATCCTGTAACAGCAATGTTTTCCAGAGCCGTATTCTTCAACACTATTTTTTTCACTTTGAGTTTTTTAAATTTTTATGCAATTTTTTAAAACTTGAGCCAACTGTAAACACACCATTCATTCACATTTTTTTGTTTCTGAAACTAGTGTTTCTCAGATTAGGGTTGAGGATCTCTGGCTAAATATTTTGGGGAGTGGAAGTAAATTTTTTTTTTTCTTAGAGGTGGTTTAAGATTTTTTCAAAATTAAAAAGCATTGATACACGGTGTTTATTCCGAATTTTTTTGGAGTGATGATTTTGAACCAAATACTACCAAACAATAAGTATTTAGTGCTAACAGCATAGTCCTTGTCCCGATGGAGGTTACCATCTATAGGGGCAAAAACAATTACAATATAGTGTTGTAAGTGTTATGATAAAGGGGTACAGGGTCTTATGAGCCTAAGTAGGAAGGTACTTGCTCAAAAGTATGAAGTGAAAGCATAGCTAGATATGCATCTGGAAAAAGCAAAGAATAACTTAAAAAACACTGTAACTCATGGTACTAGGTTTGCAGTTTAACCTAGCAGCAATTCATATTGAAGCCAGCATGAATGGCATTGATGAGATTTTCACTGGCTACAATGGGTTAGACATGGAGAACGGGAAATCTGGAGGGTACAACTTGGAGTTAAGAAAATGAGTTTGAAGATCAGTGAATGGAGTCAAGAAGTATTTAGAAAGTAAAATAGAGTTAACACAGATGGATTGAATATGGTGACTGTGGGAGAAGACCCGTTTTCTGTTTCTAGCAACTGGATGGATATTAGTGACCTTCCCTAAAACAGAGAACACAAACAGGTGAACAGGTTGGGAAGGGGGGAAAGAGGGTGTATCAACTACATTTGAGGTGTGTGACACATAGTGATTAAAGCCAGGGAAGTAAATCAGGAAAATGTGTAGACTGAAAAAATGACGGAACTCAGGTACGCCGCATTTAAGGATCTGCTCATCAGTGTACATAGGCATTCAGGAAACCAAGTGGTCTGCTCCCAAGCCAAGTGCTAGCAGAGTCATTAACTGAAGCCGAGGGAAGAAGGAATTTTTCTTCTCTGGTGTTAGTGTTGTAGAAAAACATATTCTGTTTTTCTTTGTAGCTTCAAATTTGGCATTGGTTTCATATCTCTAAGCATCTTTGTCATCTTGTAGACACACAGAACTTTAACATAAAATCTTGAAGCTTTATGTTTGTGCCAATTTTGGACATTTTGTTTAGTAATAAAGTTTGCTGCAAGATAAATTCTGAATCAGAGGAAAGTTTGTTTTTTCATTAGTTCCATATATGCTGATGTGTGTTCTATTGGTGTAGCAGTCCTTAAGTGCTTCCTACCAGTTGCTGTCATCTGTAACTTTTCTATCATGTTTTCATGTATTGTTTTGAAGGCCCTTGTGTTGAAGTCTGTACCTGAGCTTACATTAGAATGGGAATAAATATAGTATTATGATCTCAGCTACATCTGTGGTACATAACTTGGTTATCCAGTAACATTGATTCCCCCTAGGCTCTTTGATACACGTATAATAAGGATATTCAAAGTTTCTATCTGCCTAAAGCAATAGTGGTAGCTCTGGTGGCCAGTGATTAAGTTCTGCTGCTAACCAAAAGGTAGGCAGTTCTGATCTACCAGCTGCTTCTCAGAAGCCCTGTGGGGCAGTTCTACTCTGTCCTGTATGCTTGCTATGAGATGGAATTCACTTGATAGCAGTGGGTTTCTGTTTGGAGGGTTTAAATAAGCAGTTGTGAACATCATGTCTGAAAGAACTTCAAATCATTATTTTTTGCCCAGAGAGTGTTCGTAGGCTCCAGGCCTCAGTAGTTTAGGAAAAAATAATTGTACCAAAATCAGTTGCATTTGATGTCTAATTTTAATTTGCACAGTTAGTTGGGGTGTCGGGTTTTGTTTTGTTTTTTTAAATGTTTATGTTACCTGTTTTTTGTTTTTAAATGTTCATTGCATTTTTCTCTTTTACAGGGATTTTCTTGCATGCTTGTTTCTCTCAAAATGAGTGTTAGTTTCACCTTCTTAAGACCTTTTGCTAGGTTTTTGGTGCCATTTACTCTTCATAGAAAGACAAAAGACTTATGTTCAACAATTCTACAGAGACACATGTGTTCCAAAATACCAGCTGTGTCCTTTGCTAATAAGGAGAGTACCTCACCTCCTGAACAGCTAGAATTGGATGGATGGAAAAGGACTATGAAATCTACTGTGCAAGAAGATGTTTCAGCAGTCTCAGACAGCAATGATGTAGACCCTCTAGCTGCCACAAGAGAATTAATTGAGATGTGGAGATTGCTTGGGAGAGAAGTACCTGAATATATCAGTGAAGAAGATCTCAAAACCGTTATGGAAAGTCCTTCTAAATCATCGAAAAAAAAATATTTAAAATATTTATATGTTAGAGAAAAAAAGAAAAAAGCACATGAAATCAAGAAAAAAATGAAAGCAGCAGCAAGGGAAGAAGCAAAAAAAGACAAGCTGCAAGAAAGCAATGAGAAAGATAAACAGCAAAACTTTCTGTTTCTACGGCTTTGGGATAGAAATATGAACACTGCAATGGGCTGGAAGGGTGCACAGGCCATGCAGTTTGGCCAACCCTTAGTTTTTGACATGTGTTATGAAAATTATATGAAACCACAAGAACTGCAGAATGCTGTCTCCCAACTTTTAGAAAGTGAAGGATACAACCGAAGAAATGTCGATCCTTTCCATATTTATTTCTGCAATCTTAAGACAGATGGTGATTATTACAGACAGTTACTTAAACATTATGGAGAAAAATGGAACAAGTTACTTTTAACTGCAACAGAAAAGTCTCATGTAGATTTGTTTCCAAAGGACAGTATTGTCTACTTAACAGCCGATTCTCCCAGTGCTATGACGACTTTTAAGCATGACAAAATATATGTAATTGGGTCTTTTGTTGATAGGAATATGCAACCAGGCACATCCCTAGCCAATGCAAAACGCCTGAATCTGGCAACAGAATCTCTTCCATTAGATAAATATTTACAGTGGGAAAGTGGTACAAAAAATCTCACCTTAGACCAAATGATGCGTATTTTGTTATGTCTGAAAAACACTGGTAGCTGGGAAGAAGCTCTGAAGTTTGTTCCCAGGAGAAAACATAGTGGTTACCTGGAAGTTTCTCAGTATTCTCAAGAGTTGGTCAACAGACTGAAGAAGTCAAAGACTTTTAACTCATTTCCAAAAGGTTCTTTAAATGTACGCACAAAGAAAGGGTGGCTTCAGTGATTAAGCTTAATAGCTTAAGAAGTAAATGGATGCGAAATAAAGTTCTGTTAGTGTATTTCTTCCACAGTGGAATTAATTTGTCCTTTCTTTTAAAGGTAGTCTTTCCAAACTAACTGTAGTACTGCACCTTTTCCCAGTAAAATCTTTGCAAAACTCAGGAAATATACTTTATGTACTGTTAAACAATAATGTGAAAAAGTAAAAAAAAAAAAAGGTTCCAAGTTTGTTTCATAGCTCAGTAAAACAGTTGTATCATTAGTGTGCAGTTTTTATGGATAGCTCTAGTTTGATGCTCCACTTTCCTTCACATGTTCTAGTCGTGCCACCAACTACCTTTCTGTTAAAAATTGCTGTTTCAGCTCACAGCTGTTGAGTCCAACTCATAGCAACCCTATAGGTCAGAGTAGAACTGCCCCATAGTTTCCAAGGAGTGCCTGGCAGATTTGAACTGCCACCGTTTCAGTTAGCAGATGTAGCCCTTAACCCACTAAGCCAGCCGGGCTTCCAAAAGTTGCTATAGAAGTCTGTAATTTCAGGTGGTGCTTTGTTTACTAAAGTAACATTTGACATGATGTAGGCATGTCATAAGCACTAACGGATATTATTTAACTGAATCTTGGCTAAAGATTAAGATAACCCTTGCCATGTCAGGGGATTAAGCTCTACCGTTAAAAATGGGTTTGAGGAGGTCAGACTCATTGTCACTTTAGAAAAAACAGGGTTGATTTGGTTAGTATTGAAAACAACGTCCTGCTATAGTGTAGATTTAAAAAAAAAAAACCCATCGTCATCAAGTTGATGCCATAGCAACCCTTACAGGACAGTAGAGGTGGTGTCCCTTTTCAAATCTGCACACAGATGAGATGACATTTCAGCACAGACTTGAAGGAAGTAAAAGTGATACGAAGATGGGAAGAAGGGAATTCCAAAAGTAAAAAGAACGAACAGTAAGAACAAACGCCTTGAGAGAGGGCCTTCATCTCTACCACTTGGGTGTCATACTGTGGTGGTGTTTGGGTTGTTATGATGCTGGAAGCCATGCCACTCATTTCAGATAGCAGCAAGATCATGGTACACAGATTTCAGCAGAGCTTCCAGACTAAGGGAAGAAGGACTTGGCAATCTACTCCTAATGACCGGTGAAAACTTTTATGAATAGCATGCTGTGCAGAACCCGGCAGCATTTTGATTGGTTGTAGGAGGGTCTGACAAGTTTGCCAATTCATCCTAGACAAACTGCAGCACACCTCATTGCTGAATATTAACTACAGTAACCTTCAAAGTATTCCCCTTCGGAAGCTATGCACTGACGTCAATGCCTAGTCCATGCTTTCAAGCAATTTTGGTATTCTTTTTCTGCAGTGGCCATCAGAGCTCTCATTGTGTTACCCTTGATGTCCTCCTGGAGTCATAAAAATGTCTTCCTTTCAATATTTATCTTTGGGTTAAAAAAAAAGTCATTGGGGGTCAGATCAGGTGAGTAGGGAGTGTTCTAATACAGTTACCTGTTCACTGCCTAAAATCTCCCTCACAGACAACTGTATGATTAAGTTCACGAACTTGCACCCATGAGACCATGCACAATGGCCATTCCAGAAAGAGTTCCAAAATTGCTTTGAAGGAAAGACTATGCGCTGGTGTGGATGCATAGCTTCCCAAGGGGAGTACTTTGAAGGTAACCATAGCACTTAGAACAATTTGTGGACTTAATTGTTGGACCTTGCACACAGGACTGTTGAGTCAGAACCAATTCGACAGCACCTAACAAAATGCAAGAAGAGTGGGCTTTGGCTGGTTAACCAAACGTAACTTTGGGACATTTTAGAATTGCCCATTAAGTATTCTAAGACCCCTAGGTTTGTGATCTACTAACTGGAACATTGGTGGTTTGAATCAACCCAGCAGTGGTGATCTACTTGGGAACTGGTTTAGAAATGCAAATTTTTGAGCTCTACCTACTGTATCAGAAGTTCTAGCCATTGGCACTGCAACGTGTGTTTGAATTGCTTTCAGGTAATTCTGATGTTTACTAAAATTTGAGAACCCCAAGTCCAGGAAAATAAGATTGCTAGGCTGCATTCAAACCCACTCCAGGTTAGTCACACCATCATTAGCTACTTTTCCACTCTTCATTTTGTTGCAGCTGTCTGCCTGCATTTCAAGTTCTCTTTTTCTTGGTCCAGCTTCTTTTTCTGTAAGAAAGTGGGTAATAAGTAGCACTTAATTCATAGTTATGCTAATACTTCCAGCTACCCTTGCCATGTATCTAAATAAATGCTAAATATAATTGTCACCACCAATTACACATCTAAATTAAAATCGTAATTGTTAATAGTACCTTTCCAGCTTTTTAAAGCTATAATTTGAACAGCTCTTTAGAGGTTATGAACAATAATAGCTACCATTAAACGAGTTCCCACTATGTCCCAGACACTGTATTTACAAATTTTATACATACTGTCTGTCTTATCAGTAAGCCTATTAGTAATATTCCAAATTCAGAAAGATTATGCCCAAATGCACAAAATTAGAAAAGGGTAGAGTAAAGCCAGTTTTGTCTGCTGTAAAATTGCCTCTTGGCCTACACTACTCTCCCTTTCATTCCCTAACCTGTTTTAGGAGATTAATGAAGCCTGCATTTCTTTAACAAATATTTACGGAGACTGGTGCAGTGTGGGTTTTAGGGAAATGGTAATGAGCAAGATAGCTAAAACCTGGGCTTGTGGAACTAAAAGGCTAGAGGAGTAACACCATCCATCCCTTAACTTGTACTAAGGCAGTGCAGTACATGAGAGTGTATCTGCCCCTAGCTAGCAACCTTTCTGGGCTTCGGTTTTGTCATTTAAAAATACGGATCTCTATAAATAACATTTCACATAAAAGTTTCATGTTGATATCTCCATTTTAAAAAAATGATAAGAGGGTCTCAATGATTAAAAAACTTGTAAAGATCACAACTAGGAAACATGAAACAATATACTTTGCTGGACACTTTTAAATAGCCAGTGTTACAAACGGTGGGTAAGTGACACCAAATCACTCAATTGTCCTGCTTTATCAGGGGCAACATTCTTTACTCTTCACTCTCCGGACTTGAAACCTAAGGAGTCATCCATGCCCTTTCAATATATAAATCAGACAGTACAAAGAGGTGTTAAAAATTTTTTAAGTGTCTTTTCAAACAACTTTTAAGCATTTTAAAGAGACAACAATTACACATAAATAAACCACAGAGAAGTATAAACTGAGCGAGACATATGGAGAAATTATTTGATACCATAACCATGATGAGTTGGTACTCCTGTCATTACCGATTTACAGAGGAAACGTAGGTCTGGAGACTGTAAACAACTCCCCCAAGGTTACTTACCTAGTAAAGGGCAGATTAGTTATTCAAACTCAAGTTCTGACTCAGCAGTATAATACACGATACCTTTTGCCAAGGAGTCACTTCAGACTCATAGCGACCCTAAGGAGGGAGCAGAACTGTCCCATATGGTTTCCTAGGCTGTCAGCAGGCTGCCATATCTTTCTACAGCTGAACGGCTGTTGAGTTCAAACTGCCAACATTTTGGTTAGGAGAAGAGCGGTCAGACAGTGTACCACCAGCATTCCTTTGTTCTGTAACAATACATACTGAAGGATAAACTGAGAAACTGCGGAGTCTAGAAAAAAGACTCAAGAAGCGGCTAGCTAAATAACAGAAAAAAAAATGTAGCTCAAAAAATGAAAAGGCAAGTTGGGGTCCTACAAAACACACAGACCTCATTCTGCAAACTTGGGAGGTCCATTATATTCCTATTTGTCTATTCTTTCTAGATCCAGTAATTGCATTACGTAGAGAAAGTGATCGTACTACTCTATGTGACCTCGGAGAAATTTCCTTCGCTAGCTTTAAATCACAGCTGTTAAGGACCATCATGTATTTCTCACTGGACTGCTGGGATAGTAATATGGCGTCTGACACTAGAAGGGGTTTCATAAAGGTTGATTCCCCTTAACTAGGAAAAGAGTGAGGCTTTCATCTTTTTAAGTAAAGTAGGTACACATGACCCCGCAAGACCCGAAAGGAGACCCGGCCACAAACAACGGTAACCCATCCCCGGGGGTAAGGAGACCTTCCCAGACTGTCCAACATTTACAGGGTGATGCTTCCACTTCCCCTCACTTCTCTAGACCACAACTGGACCATGAAAACCCTAATGGACTTCCATTAAGTCCCTAGCTAGCCCCTCCGACAAACGGCCCCGCCTCCCCGCCCTCCCGTCGGAGGCGATCCGTCGGTGACGTCACATCCGCTTCCGTTGGCGGAGGCCCGCTCCTCGCTCTTCAGAGCCGCTCTAGGCTGCCGCCGCGCAGGTCGCCCGCGAAGCTCGATGGTTTCCAGGCGGGGCCGTGACGTCCTTGGCGTGGCTGCAGGAGAGAGCGCGGCGGGGAAAATGGCGGACGGGAAGGCGGGCGAGGAGAAGCCGCAGAAGCCGCAGCGAGCTGGAGCCGTCGGAGGTGAACACAACCCCAGCGTCGCGGGCTGCGGGGAACACTGTGGCCCCTATGGTCACCTCCCCGGGGTGGGGGGAGCGCGATGGGCGACACCCGGCCGGGTGCTGGGCCCAGACGAGCCTCGGGCACGCCTGGGGGGGCGCCAGGCGCCGGGCCCCCGGCGGCCGCTGTGCGCCAGCGCCTGGCCGCAGAGGAGAGGCGAGTTAGGCCCAGAGAGGGAGCCCTGGCGCGGGGGCACTCGGCGCGGCGCTGCTGGTCCGCCGCCGCCGCCTCGGGCGTGCGCACGGGACACGCCCCGGGCCCGAGCCGCCGAGCCGCCGAGCCGCGGCCTCGGGAACTGGCCGCGGGCCGAGTTCCCGGCGGTGCTGGCCTCTCCGCGCCGCTCGGGAGTTAGCTCACACCCCCGGTTCGCGGAGGAGGCGGGTCACCGCAGCCGCTTCTGTCGTTTCAGAGCGAATGCTCCCTTTGAAACGGGATGGGCCGAGGCGGTGTAGGGGACGAGGAGACGGGCTGGTTTGAGCTGCGGGAGTCGAGGGTTGGTCTGGAGCTCCGTTTTCCTAGGCTGTTGCCAGCTGACCGCATGCCAGGTTTTTAGGCTAGTGGGGCTTTTTCTCTGTTTTGTTACGACGTGGAGTAAACTGACATTAAAGCTATCTTCATGTACTCCCGGCCCCCCGGTAAATTTTGGTCTTGGGGTTTAAGGGGAAAAAAATGTTCTCCAACCTCACCTTTTCGTAACCATGCAAGTAACACGTGCGAGCTTATGTTTAAGGAACGTTTGAAGTGTTGCTAGCCATCCAGAGTCCTCCAAGTACAGAAAAATAATAGCAAACACATGGAGGCAAGCTTAGGAGCTGCTAACATGGAGTTTAGTGTGAATTACCTTGGGAACAAATGCATTGAAAAAAGATAAATAAAATGTTCAGTTACTTTAGACCCAGAAATGTTAAAAAACTTAAACAGTACTATTAAACCTTTTATTTTCCTCCCTTGGTTAAATAAATGAAATAATAGTTTAGACTATTTAGTTTTAAACTCATTAGGGAGCCCCCACCCGAGAAAAAGATAATAGTCTTGGAAATTGTTGAGTAAAATTACATTAAAAGTTAGAAGTCGCTCGAAAAAAAAATAAATCAGCAGCAGCCTAAAGAATCTTATGTGATTTAATTTAGGCTGTCTTGACTGTACAGAGATGTGTTTAATGTGCTGCCAAAATACACTTTTAAGTATATTTACATCGTATAATTTGTTTACCAGTCTGTCAATTGAGAGATATTAGCTCTGTAGTACAAATGCTTAATTTGTCTCTTGATGTTTCGTTTTAGCCTGTTTCTTAGTGGTGGTGGTGACTGGAAATAAGTAATATGCTTCAACTGCTGCACAGTTGGGTGTGCTTTCCTTTGCAAAAAATAAGTGCTGTTTCTTAAAAACTGTTTTGGAATATCAGATATTTTTAATGAAATTGTACAGAGAATTCAGTTAAAACATTTAGTCATAAGATAGGTATTGATAAATTGTTAGTTTTGTAGCAAGTATTCACTGTTTTGAAAACACTGTCATTTGTCTTAGAGCTTACTTAGAAAATATTCTGCATTTTATTACATTTGAACATTCCAGTATGTTGGCACCATAGGTATTTTTTAAGTAGATTGCTTACATACTTGACACAACTGTCAGTGAGAGAAGCTGTTTACTTCAACTACCTGCTTTCGCCTTAGAGAGGAGGCGTTAGGTAGGTTTCTCCCCCCTCCCTTTGAGATTTTTGTGGCTCTTTGTAATAAGTAGAAACTTGAAAGAAGAGTACTCATACCATAAACGTGGCCATCTTAGGTTTTTCTTTTCTGTGCTAAGAATTTCTTCAGTGACATTGACATCATTGTGCCAGACACTTGTGGAGTCTTGACGGTGTTCACACTTAACAGTCTCACAGCAGTTCTATTAGGTGACAGGGTGCCCTTTTTTTAGATGAGAAAGTAACACCAGAATGCAAAATGAGTCATAAACAGTATCCTTAATGGACTTAAACTTTGTTATTGGGTACTGTCTCCCAATTTACCTAGGTACTCCGAAGTCTTTCCCTCTTCCCCAGCTATTCCTTAGTAAAAAAAAAAGTGATACTACTGTGTGTAACTTGATTTCATGTTGAACTACACGTTTGTGTGCTCAGAATAAGTAGAAACTAGATAAAATTTCTTATTAAAATATTCCTTGATAAAGAATCCAGTAATTTTACATAATTAGTCATGTTTTGTATCACAAATTGATTTGTGATTTAATAATTAAAAAAATTTTGAACATTCTTTAAACTATAATTCATGTAACTAAAATTTTTACAGTACTAATTTGTGGTCATCCAAAATTTTGTTTTCCATAAGTCCTAAAATACAAAACATCTTATTAAATACACTGAAAATATTAATCCCTGAGTAAAAGCCCCAAATGTAAAAGTAGTACATGTGTTGTACTTGGTGTACTTAGGAATTAACCAGGGTACTTAATAGCATATTTTAAAGCTCATTAGGTTGAAATAATTTTCTGATTTCTGGTAAATTATGCATAGAGTTGTAGAAATTACATATCATGTTAATAACATAAATTTGACTATTTTCTCACCTTCACCTATTTTCTCACCTTCGTTCATTGCTTAATCCATTTGGTTTATTTCATAAATGTGTCATGTGTTTTGCACGTGATTGTTAAAAGAGGATTACATAAAGAGAAAATGACAACTCAATCCAGGTGACACATTGTGTCTTTCAAGGCTAAGTGATAGTGCACTCAACTTCCTTCACCCCTCTGCTCACTGAAAAGTAAATCTTTTCTAAAGGTGTTGGTAGAGTTTTTACAGTTGACTTTAAGGAGCGAAGACATAAGAGCTTCTTGTGTGGGCAAGGCCAAACAGTCACTTGCAATGTCCAGAAATGAAATGCTGGATGTGGGATATGTAGAAATTACTTAATAGATACAGTTTGTGTAATCTTAAGTGAACTTGTGAAGTGGGCAGTCTTCTTGTTTTGCCCCTTCAGATGTTAAGAACTCAGGTGAATAAAATAGAGCTGCTGCCAGATAATTATTAAGTAATGAATGGAAGAGTAGTTCTCCCAACTCCTTTTCTTGCTAACTTTTTCTGGAGGGATCTCCATGGAAATTGTTTCTACAACTTATTAGGATGGGTTATGTAGCACTGAATTTCATGAATTAGCCCATACTAGTTAAGCTAATTACCCCATTTAATGTTAACATTATTACAAGTTTTGTTTTCATTTTCATCATGTTTACACATCAGTTTTTCTAGATTCTCTAGTCCAGAATTATTTTCTGGGTAAAGGAAGACCTAGGTTCACTGAAAGTTTGATTTAAAAACGAGTGAAAACTTGAATAACTGTAGCCCTTGATCACAGCTGAAAACATTTATGCTATAATGAATCTGATGGTTTTTCACCAGTGTCTGTACAAAGCTTGCACTTTTAGCATGTATGTAAAGCCAACTACCTTTCTGTTTCTGTGTCTCCATACGTAGAACCGATAAGTTTGCAGTTGAGCAGCGTCAGGTACAGAAAAACTTATTTTGAGTTTTACTATGAAATAATTGACTAAAAATATAAATAAAATGCAGAATAAATTTAACATAAGTGTTTTTAGTTACAAAAACACTAATATTTGCATAAAAGCTGTTTCAGAAGTTGACTTCCATATTTCACCTACATTGCATCACAGGCCAACCTTTCATTCAGGTGCTTTTGTAATTTTATATTGAAATAATGTGAATAGTACCTCAAGCAATTATACCAGTGTTCTCTGCCTCTCAAATCAAGTCCTGCTTAATTCTTCCTCTGCATTGCCATTACAACTCTCACTCCTTGTCCAAAAGGGATAAATGATTTCTTTCATTTTTCTTCTAAACAAAATCGTATGTTCTGTTCAAAGTGCTTGTTATTCAGAGACTCCATCGTTTCAGAATTATATGGACCTAGATCTTCAGCCTTTCAATTCTTGCTGGTCTGTTTGGATTTGGTCCTCTTGCCCCTTCGTTTCTGACTTTAGGTCCTGTTCACTCAGCTGTCCCTTAGGGCATCGTCTCTTTCTCCATAAATAAACTGTTCAGCTGGAGTAGCAGAATACATTTTGGAGGGTATAACTAGGAAAAGAAAAGAAAAATTTTTACCATCAACCAGCTTTCTCCTGCCTTACCCTCTAATATATTCTTATTAGCGTTGTGTAAGAGACCTAAGATCCTCAGGATGCAAACTAATCATTGACGTAACACAAAATCAAGCAAAATTTCTTAAAAAGGCATTTTGCATTTCAAACCTACATGTGTGTGCCTTCTGTTTGAAATTATAATTAGCTGTTACTTTTATAAGAAAAAATAATGTATAAACCGAAGCATGATTGTTAACTGCTCGTAAATGTAAAACAGGTGATAGCTAAACTTTCAGAGTAAAGTACTCAGGGAATGCCTTGAAACCCTCTTAATTCCCCTCCCACCTCTTAAGACTTTGTTAGATATATATAAGAAACACATCACTTAATTATTCCAGATTGTATTATCACTGTAGTTTGAAACTGGCCTGTTTCTACCTAGGTACTTTGTGTAGTTAGTGGTATACTGTTGAAGAATATTAGAATTGAATTCACAGATGTATTGTTTTCTGATGTGATGGTTGCCCGCAATCTAATTTGTGTAAAATTTATAGAGCTTAACTTCTAAAAATCAAAGTCCCGCAGATAACCAGTCTGTTGTATAACTTAGATGATAGTGTTAGTTGAAGGGTCTTTACTTTTTGTGAACTCCATGTTTATAATTTTAAATTGCTCTGTATTTTATGCTAGTTAATTCATGGGAGCCTCTTCTACTGCCACACAATCTCAGTTCCTGCTGTATACTCTAACAAACAGTGGAAGAGACTGTTGGGTCAGTAGGTGACAACTGCAGAGGTGTCTTCCTTATAACGATGCTTTTTGAGGTTGCTGCTCCCATCAATCTGCTCAGTAAAAATAGCTCATCTTGGTAAGTTGTTTCGACTTCACCAGGACATGAAGAAGAAGCAGAAAAACCTGTGAAAACTAAGACTGTTTCTTCCAGTAATGGAGGGGAAAGTTCCAGTCGCAGCGCTGAGAAGCGATCAGCTGAAGAAGAAACTGAAGACCTCCCAACAAAGCCTACAAAGATCTCCAAGTTTGGATTTGCCATAGGTAGTCAGACGACAAAGAAAGCATCAGCCATATCCATCAAACTTGGATCAAGTGTGAGTTGTTATTTTAAATACACTGTTTGTAATGTATCTTACGAATTTGTTTTGGAAACATATAATTGGTTATGGTAAATTAAACATAAAAGATACATTATTTTAGGAGTCATCTTTGATGTATCCGCTTCCATGTAAGTATGTAAAAAGTGATTAGCTTTGTGATCAAGAAAGATCTGAAATATTAGAGGGAGCAGTTACAGTATGGACTATAAAGTGATAGTAAACTTGGAATGTTTCAAATTGAGTAAGAAAACCTTTGAAAAACATTTTCAGAGAGAATATCAGTTTTTTCTTTCAATGCCAATAATATTACAAATGAATTATTTTTGTCTCAAAAAGGTATTGTTTGCTGATAAAAGCTTCTAGATTACCTTCCTTTGGAGCTGCAAGTAGACATTTAGTAGTAATAGCCTATGACAGGAGTCCTTTACAGGTATAATTTGGGTCCATTTTCTAAAGATAGTAAACCCTGAATTCATGCTTCAGTTATTAACTGTGGACCCTCTAGAACTATTGGAAATATTAGGTTAAACCAAATGAAATTGTGGATACTCAGCTGCTTCTGAATTACTAAAGTGAGAGTTTCGTTTGGTTCAACCAAATCTCATGTTTTAGTTATTTAAATAATACATTGCTACAGGTTTCAGAAAATGGTTACATTGATGCTTTTGCATTGTTTAATCCCTGTCTATTTTAAGAAAATTAATACCACTTAACACACAGCTTTATTTCTGTATTAAATGTTTGTTCAGAGATCCTTTAAAAATTGATTGGGTCACTTTCCAGTTAGAGTTGGTATCTTTGAGCTGTGTTTCTAGGTTATTGGTTTTGTTGTTTTTTTAATTGTGAATGTATTTATAACAAGTGCCATTTTAACACCTTTGCTGTGTATGATTTGGTGGCATTCATTGTGTTCATCATGTTGTCCAGCCATCATCATTACCTCTTTTCATGTTTCTAGTTTTAAAAGCTGCCGTTTTTCAGAGCCCCACGCCCACGCTGTGTTCTTTCGTTGCTCTTTTCCTTATTCTCCTACTTTTTGATCAGAACGAAACACTTTCAGTGTACAACTTTGTTACAAGGTTATAAAATCAGTTCCAACCTGTGTTTTTTTAATTTGCATACACCTGACTGCATAAATACTTAAACTTTTTGATAATATAATTAAACCTTTATTTTCATCTTGACTCTAATACAGATGGTACCCTTGATGATAGATTTTATTGTGCTTAGATACACTCCTGAATCAGATACATTGACATGATTGATTGATGATTGTTTTAGGAGGGGGGCTTGTATTTGGAAAAACTCACATACTAAAACTCGTTAATCTTTGGAAAACAAAACTCAATTTTCATAAATTACAGTATGAATACAGTCATCTTCGGGTGGCGAGGTATTAAATTAAAATACAATAGTGAAATGCTGGTTTTGATTATCATATAAAAATATAGTTTGTTGATCAACCAAAGAATACTTTTTGGTGTCTTATATTGTGTCAGCGACATCAAATACGTGACACCTTTAACAAAGTGGAAGGTGTTTATAGATTTACTGTGTACGCTCTCCAAAGTAACATTTTTTTATTCCTTCGAAAGCAGACATTTTGGTGTAGAAGAAGGAATGATTAGCTTTCAGCAGGTCAGAGATTGCACTCATGCTGTAGAAAAATCTTTTACAGGAGGGGGAAATAAATGAATATATAATTAGTACATTAAGATGTGTGCACTAGTAATATGCAGTTTCTGAAAGAGATTTGTCCAAAATATTGAGTTCTTTGCTGTATGTTTTGTGAAAAGATAAAATTGAATCTTTTTAAAGCCTGTACAAACATTACTTATGTGATATTTTAAAATTATATTTCTTTCTTAGAAGCCTAAAGAAACTGTTCCAACTCTTGCTCCAAAAACCCTTTCAGTAGCAGCAGCTTTTAATGAAGATGAAGATGTAAGTTGATAACTAGTTTTACTGTTTTACTTTGACCAATTCTTGAAAGAAAGTGCTAGTGGCAAACTATAGGTTGCCTTAATGATCCTGGAAACCGTGGTGGCGCAGTGGTTAATTGCTGCATCTGCCAAACAAAAGGTTTCAAGTTCGAATCTGCCAGGTTACATAGAGCTATACAGAGTTACATAGAATTGACCTGACAACAATGGTTTTTTGTTTGTTTGTTTTAATGATAGTAGCAGCTTTGTATAATTTTTTGTGATAACTATAAGAAGTGGATGCTTCTGTTTTTTGTATTTTCTTTGGTGGTTGGCTTTTTTAAAAATATTGTTGAGTTTTGAAGTTTAAGAACCAAATCAGACAGTGCTTATTATGGTAGTAATACGCTATTGTAGGAGATATGGAGGTTAACAAAAAAAAAGAAGAAATTAAAACTGCTACCTTTGATAATTTTTATAGTTCAGATTTACATGAATGATGCCTTATACATGCATTTACCTGAAAGAACACAGCTGTTCGTGCTTATTCCCTGTGCCACTGGGAGGAGTAACGGTTTAAATGCTGCGGGTGTTTGCAGTTCTGCTCGATAAACATGTTCAGGAGTGAGCGTGAAGTGCTTGTCAGCTATTTTCAGTCACTGCCCTCGGTCTACTCAGTGTTCCTTGTCTGACTATGTTTATGAATGATGTATGGAATTTTCAAGGATAATTTTGACGTACTTCAGTTTGCACTCTTAGAACCTAGCTTCCACTTACAATATGACCTGCAGTGTGTAACCATTAAACTTGACAAAATACGTGAGTAAATGTTCCATATGTATATAAATGCATGAGAATTACACATTCGGAGGAGCACAAACCAACCCTATGAGGCTAAAGTGATTTGAGAAGAATATGTAAGCGAGTTGGATACTAAAACATAAAAAGGGTTGTGGTGAACCCAGGAATGCTGTTACAAGCTATCAGTTTTCAAGTCACAAGTGATAAATACTGAGTAGCTGCAGAATTTTGTAGAGGAGTATTGGGCAAAGATAAGTGTGGAGTTGTTGGAGCCAAGATCAACAGAAACAGAGTTGCTGTGGTTGTCATGCAGATCTCTGTGGGATTTATACTCATTCTGCACATTTGAGTCCTTTCTATATGCAAGGCACTGTGAAGTGGCAAAGATAACCCAGATAGTTTCCCTAGAAATTCAGCCTGTTAGGGCAGAGACTTACACATAAAACAGTACGAGATATAAGATGAAAAATAACTGAAAAGATGAAGTGTTATGAAACTTCAGAGAATGAAAAGAGGCCAGGTAATGAGAGCAGCAGCATGAGTGCACTGGCAGGTCAGACCAGATTTTGGTCCAGATGCTGTCGTGCCAGTTACTAACCAGCAGAAAGTATTTGAATACATTGCTTTATCTTTTTGGAGCCTTAGTTTCTCAACTGTATAAACTGAAGGCTCAGTTTAGGTCATAGATTAACTATTTCCCAAAGTTCTGGGAGTTCTCTGGAATGTCAGGAGCTACTGTGATGTGAAAGGGTGATGCCTGACAAGCAGAGCTCTGGATTCCTCCCGTTGGCAAGTTTTCTGACATCGCTGACATTCTTAAGGTAGTAGGTAGCATATGGATATGTGCACATTTTATGAGAGGATAGTGTGGGAAGAAAGGAATAGCATGTGCAAAGGTGCAGAGGTTAGACATTTTAACTAGCTAAATGACAGTAATATCTTTGAGTGCTGAACAGTTTGTATGTCTTTCCACATAACTTTCTCTGCATACATCCCTGTGAATTTTGGTGTATTTATTTTTATTTTACAGATGGAGGAACTAAGAAGTGAATAGTGTACATGAGTGTATGCTAGTGCTAAATTAGACTATAGGTCTTCTGGTTTCTTATTGGTGGTGTAGTGGATAAGAGCTATGGCTGCTAACCAAAAGGTCAGCTGTTTGAATATACCAGGTGCTCCATAGAAACCGCATGGGGCAGTTCTGCTGTGTCCTGTAGGGTCACTGTGAGTTGGAATCAACAGCAGTGGCTTTTGGTGTGGTTTCTTATTCTATTTTTGCATAATAGCGTACTGTCTTCCCTATTTTTTTTAATTTTTATTTTTATTTAACGTAACTCAGTGAAAATGTACATTCACGTATAAATTTACATGCCCCCCTATATGCAGCTTCCACTGCTCTCCCTGTCCGGTGACTGCACACTATTCCTCTCTGCTCCATACATGTCTCATCCTCCCAACAGTCTCCTTTCCCCTCCTCTCCGTCCACTCCCCTTCCTCCAGCCAGAGGTCAGCAAGATGATATCCTATAGATGTATATAACCATAAAGTGCTTGCAATATATGGTTACTCTGCTTTGCCAAGTCCAATCCATTCCTGTCCAAAGAGTGGACCTTTGTTATAATTTATGGGAAAGGGCAGCATCAGGGAAGGGGGCCGTGCTCTCAGAGGAACCCCAAAACCGCTGGACCATCAATTGAGGTCTTTTAGTGGAGATCTCATGATGCACCTCTTTTTATTCTTGTGTTGCCAGTGAGGCTCCTCTCTGTGAGCTCCGTCGTGGCTATCACTGGTGGTGGCCGGGCACCATCTGGTTCTTCCAGTCCCAAGTCGATGTAGTCACCCACTCTTGTGGGTCTCTCTGTCTTCTTGGTTGTCTTTACCGCATGCCATTTTGGCCCTCGGTGAGCATCCGTTCCTGCTGAGTTGGGACCATTTGCTGTGCCCTTGGATGGCAGCTTTGCAGCTTTTAAGACCCCAGACGCCACTCACCAATGTAGGGTGCAGAGAGCTCTCTTAGCAGAACGCTAGTTGTGCCAATTGGCCGGGAATTCGCCTAAGAGCATGGTCCCCTGCCCCCCGCCCCAGCTACTCTATCCTTGCAGTATTGAGTTAAGATGGAAGGAGTACTCAAGTTATGCTGAAGTCCACTTAATGTTGTTCTTGTTCCTAATGTGTGCTGTCAGCGCTTTGTCCCAACTAGATTTCTAGTAACTATCTAAACTAAACCCTCCCCCCCTCGCCCTCCCTCCCTCCCCTCCCTTGCAGCTGTCAAAGAGTCTTTTCTTCTATACACAAGTCTGTTTTGGAGATCTTATCGTAGAGGTCTCATACAGTATCTGTCCTTTTGTCGCTGACTACTTTCACTCAACATAATGTCTTCCAGTTGAAACCAGGTTAGGAGATGTTTCCTGGAATCATCATTATTCTTTATCATTGCGTAGTGCTCCATTGAGTATATGTACCACAGTTTACCTATCCATTCTTCTATTGTTGGGCATCTGGGTTGATTCCAAGATCTTTTTACTATCGTGGACTGTGCTGCGATAAACATTCTGGTGCATGTGTCCGTTGGTGTGAAAGGCCTTGAATCTGTAGGATATATTCCAAGTAGTGGAATTACTGGGTCAAATGGTATATCAATATCCATTTTTTTAAGGAAGCGCCAGATTGCCTTCCAAAGAGGCTGGACCATTTTGCAACCCCACCAACAGTGTAGGAGGGTTCCAGTTTCTCCACAGCCTCTCCAGCATTTGTTGTTTTGTGTTTTTTGGATCATGGCCAGTCTTGTTGGGATGAGGCGGTATCTCATTGTTGTCTTGTTCCCCGTTTTTTTAAAGAAGCTTTAGATAGGTTCAGACAGCATTCTTTCTGCTATAATATGTTAATTGGAGTAAAGGATAAACTAAAACTACCTCCTGCTGTAGAGTTGATTCTGACTTAGGGTGAGCCATGTGTGTCATTTATTCCATAAAGGTTTCAATGGCTAAGTTTGGGGGAGTAGATCTCCAGGCCTTTCTTTCAAGGCACTCCTGGGTGGACTCAGAGCTTCAGCCTTTCCATTAGCAGCTGAGTACGTTAACAGTTTGCACTGCCTGGGAACGCCAAAGGATATTCTACAGAATATAGTGAAGTGCCATTCAGTGTATTCTGAACCTGGAGTGTATGAGACCAACAGGGCACCCAATTAATTATTTTAAAAATATTTAATATTTTTTCAGTTACTATGTCTCTTTAGTCTCTTGTAATATGGAATATTTTCTGAGTTTTCCTATTATTTCGTGTTATTAACCTTTTTGAAGGATCCAGGCCAGTTATTTTGTAGAATATCTCTCAGTTTGAGTTACTCTGTGTTTCCTCATCCTTAAAGTCACATTTTTGACTTTTGGCCAGGAATACCCCAGAAGCAGTGTCAGATTCTCAGTACATCATGTCTGGAAACAATGCTGTCCTTGTGTCCTATTATTGACAGTCTTAGCTTTGGCCATCTGGTTAAGGTGGTATCTGCCAGGTTTCTCCACTTTCTACCTTTTGAAATTAAAATGTGTGTTATGGGGAGATGCTTGGGAATATGTAAATATCCCATTATCCTTCGTTTACTCACTAATAGCAGCATCCATTGATGATTTTAGTGTGAATCAGTCATGGTGATGATTGCCAAATGGTGGTTTTCTAATTCTGTCATCCTTTTCAAGTTTATTAATTGGCTTTTACTATAAGAGTTTTCCCTTAGCTCCTTTAAAATTTCTTCTGTTTACATCAGTTTAGACTTACAGAGTCTTACTTTTTTCAGTAGGCTGTAATTCTTTATTACCTATAGTATTGAAATTGTTACACATTTGACCAGAAGTCCCTCTTAAGTTGAATTTTCGGGATATGTCTATGTGTGTGTCAGAGACAGAGGTATCCTGGTGGTACAGTGGATAAAGCGACAAGGGCAGTTGGGTGTGTGTGAGAGAGAGAGAGATACCTGGTGATGCAGTGGTTAAGAGCTGTAGTTGCTAACCAGAAAGTCAGCAGTTTGAATCCACAAGACACTCCTTGGAAACCCTGTGGGGCAGTTCACCCCTGCCCTATAGGATCATTATGAGTTGAGATCAGCTCAACAGCAGTGAGTTTATTTATTTGTGTGTGTATACATAAACAAACTCATTGCTGTCAAATATATACACACATATCTCAGCAGCATTTATACATAAAAATATATTTCTGAAAGGAAATTGATTTGTTACATTCACTTTTAACAGTGGTAAGTGTAGAAAAGTAATAAAGAATGAGCCATCAAGCTATTTTTATAGTAGATATTTTTGAGAGTGGGATGTTCAGTAGAGTGGTCAAGAGACTTTGCTTTGACTTCAGACCGTTTTGTCGTCATTCATTAGCTTTATGACTTGAGCACGTTAACTTTGCATGATTGGAATGATGCTAATCATTAACCATTCTGTAGGATTATTAGAATTTTAAGTGATAATGTATTTTAAAGCATTTAAGCACATTTTCCTCTAGGAATTTAGCCTATTAAGCAGCAAATGGCTTTAGTTCAAGAATATCAGGGTTTGTTGGGATTTGTTTTCCTTTATGCAAAAAGTTAAGCATTCATTTTTTAAATGTGACTAACATAATTCATTATTTTTTTTCTTTTACAGAGATTTACAGTATTCAAAAGTCTAAGACTTAGATGTAAAACTTAGCATTATTAGTAATCAGGTGAATAAATCTGTATTCCATCATCTTGTAATTCTTTCTCCAGAGTGAACCAGAGGAAATGCCTCCAGAAGCAAAGATGAGGATGAAGAATATTGGAAGGTATTATAATTTTTCTGAACTTTGGTATTTTAAAAAGTGATAAGAACAAGAATATATTGCACATAATCTTTCAATGCTGAGCACTTTCTGAAGTGTTTTGGAACAGTGGTTTTCAGTATTTTCTATATGCTAGATGATTAAGATTTCATAAGTGAGTAAGATAGGGACTAATCTTTGTGAAAATGAACAGTAAATAGCATAGTATAGTGTGATGTTTTCTGATCTATGTAATAGTGATCTCATTTTTCTCGGTAAGAAAAATGGAGCATGTAAGAAAAATAATAATGGAGGGATATTTATTTTCAGATATAACATGTTTTTCACATAATAAATAGTTATTGGAAATGCTTTTGATTTATGTGTTTTCCCCCACTGTTAGACTAGTTATAAAGGTAAGGGATCCCTGACGGTGTAGTGGTTAAGCATTCAGCCATTAACCAAAACGTTGGCAGTTTGAATTCACCAGCAACCGCTTGGAAACCCCTATGGGGAAGTTCTGTGTCCTATGGGGTCTTTAGGAGTCGGAATCGACTCACTGGCAGTGGGTATATAGGGAAGCACTGATGAGGAGTTGCAAACCGGAAGTCTGTGGCCGGATCTAGATTGCATTTATTTATTTTTTCAAAAAGATATTTGTTTATTTTTTAATTTAAAATTAATATTCAGGTTTTTTTTCTGGAAAAAAGAAAAATGACTCTCAGTCCTTTCACTTAGAGTGTCATTCTCTTTATCTTGATCCTGTAGGTTTTTTTCCCTTGGTAATTAGATGCTAAACACAAGAATAAGACAAATAAAGCTTTTTTTAATTTCCATTTTTCTCCATTGTTTTCTTGTTAGGGAAGTAACCTCAAGTTAACATGATAATCAGTTTCCTCTTTTTTTGTACATGAGTAGATAGAGGATAGCAAAGTCTACCTTCATACCAACACATATGTACCCATGTCTGCGAAATGTCTGAACGTCCCCAAATAACTAATTCCTGGAACCATACACAAGCTTCAGCTTTTAGACTTAGAAGTATGATTTACTTGAGAGTATCCAGTAGATGCCAGCCTTTGTTTTATGCTGGGAACTAAAGTAAGAAATACATCAGTCATTGTAACTTGATCTAAATAGTGGGCATACATGTATTCTAGCAGATGAAATTGAGACAAAAGTTTTAGTAAAATGATGTTGAACCTTACTATATGTGATAAAAAGAAGACTCTAGTTTTTCTTTTTTTAATAAATGATGGCAAACCACCATATTGGTTTCATGACCCTTTTGTTAATGGGTTGCAACCCAAAGTTTAAAAAACTGTAGTGGGTCCCAACCTTAACTGTGTGTTAGAATTCACCTTAAATGTTAGTTAAAACTACAGATTTTCCTGACTGCAGTACAGGCATACTGAATCTGACATTCTGGGATTGGATCTGTGTAAAGGTGTTTTTTTTGTTTTTTAACTTTGTAGGGGCTTCTGATGGTCACCCTGTGTTGATAATAGGTACTGAATGAATGTTGAATGAATTCAAAACACAGTTGGAAAGGCTTCACTTAACATTTCAAATAAACTTCTTTCGTTTTAACACAGGGATACACCAACATCCGCAGGACCAAACTCTTTCAACAAAGGAAAACATGGATTTTCTGATAACCAGAAGCTATGGGAGCGAAATATAAAATCTCATCTTGGAAATGTCCATGACCAAGACAATTAAATGATGTGTTTCGTGATTGGGGTGTGGGGTGGGTGTAAAGTTAAAAGGAACAGTTTCCTTTTTTAAAGAATGGTATAAGACTATCTTTGGAGCCGCTTTTTTTTTCCCCCTTTTCTGTTTTTTTAAGATTGAGTGGTATACTGATAAATGAGAGTTTGAAATTAGAGGTAATTTATGTTTTATATACAGATTTCAAGACATTTGCTAATTTTGTAGTTTTCGTGTGATCAGTTTCCAAAGGTTACAGATAATAAAGAAATCAGAAATGGTACCTTTTTAAGAATTGCATATTTTTTTAAACACAACTATTAGCACATTAGGAGGGAAGCGAAAAGTTATTGTCTACTTAAACTGGTTCAAAATGCAAGCAATTACTCTAACTTAACTCCCTCATTATGTAAATTGGCTCCCAGGAACAGCCTTATAGAAAGGGAGTGTCATATTGGGAGGAAAAATGTTACTGGACTCTTGCCTGAAAGTAAATTTAGGTAAAATTAAATATAGCTGTTTTTCTCATGGGCATTTGTTTTTTTCTTTCAACTCATAAGGTAGGTTTTGCACTGCTGTCAGTAGATGCAGATACTTAGCTGTTTAAAAGTAATAACCATTTTTGGAAATTTTGTGTAAAATGTTGAGTATTGAATATTTGAAATAACTCACTTCACAGTAATCGGTCTTGTCTACCTTTGCTAGTCTTCAGAGAACAGCCATTTGTTACCAAAGTAAATCAGTATTTTGAACATACTTCTCTTGGGTTTTTTTCATTAGCTAGTTCTTAGAATCATTTCCACCAGAACTTGAGGAAGCTGTTTCTTTTAAAATACAAACCACCACCCAAACAGTTAAGTGTACATATTGTTTCAGTATTTGACTATTTTTATTTTTTAAAAGGTATGAACACCCAAAAACTAAAATATTGTATGAACATCGAAAGTGAGGAGATGCACTTTCTGTATTTTGTTAAAGCATTTAAGTTACTAATTTGTGAAATCCAATTTGAATTCACCTTATTACAGGAGTTATTACAGAGTACTGTAGTTTAAGAGTGTATGTATTGACCAGTGGCTTCACCAAAGCACATTTTATATACTGAAAACAGAAGGAAAGAAAATGCATCTTCAGTTTATGGAATCGCTGACCATGTATACTTTGTTCCCTGTGTTGTGAGGTTTAGGGTGGTACTTTCTTTTTTTCTTTTTTTGTACTTTTGTATATTAACTCTTATTTTTATTAATGTGATAGTTAAACACATCTTTAAGAACAGTCACAAACAAAAGAGGATTTGCTTGAAAATTCCTACAATGTTAAATTTGGAGGACATGTCACCTTTTTTTGGTGGTAACTGCTTGATGGGCTCTTTTAACAAGTAGTAACTCCAGAGAAGCAGCCTGACTGTTGTATATTCCTAATACTTTTGTTCACTTATATTTAAGTTTAGAATAAATCCCAAGTAAAATAATGTAAGTGTATATAGAACTGTTAGTTCTTCCTTAACATGATTTAATTATATCAAGATACATGAATTTAACTTACTTTAATGTAGGCAAAGTTTCCATTTTCATTCATTTTACTGTTTATGTTAAAATAATTATCCCTCTCCTACATACTCTTTTCTTGACCCAAGTGAAGTATTTACCTAAGGTCAAGATGGGAGAGAGAAATGACTGAGATGAATGTCTTGACTAAAATACCAATAAATTGTCAAACTCAGTAGTGTTCTTTCTATTCCACATATTTGTTGCTTGTTTTTTGTGTTTTTACAAAGAGTTGAGACAAATGTTAAGGTTGTTGCTTTTGCCCATATTATTGGCCAAAGTAATGGGGATTTTGAAAGGCTTGGTTACTATTAGTAAAGTCTGCCTCATTTGGCAGCAGTTCTGTAGCATTACGGTATCTCAGTTTGGAAAAGACTTGAGGTCAGACGTCAGATCCTCTCTCTACTGCCCAGTGTTTCTCTGTCCTATGCTGTAGAAAATCCTGTAGAGGTGTATATACCTTTGAAAATCCCCAAATACTGTATTCACTTACTGGGGTCTTAATCATTCACTAACCCTATATATAGCTTTAAGACCAGAAAGAAGGAAATAAATCCCTGTCCTACTTAAGGGCTTTCATCAAAGATTTGAAGTGTGTTTTTCTCCCCTGTACCTGTAATCGCACCCTGCACATTAAGTATATCCACTTTCTTGGATACTTTTTAATATTGTTGCTCGGTGCGCCACCTTTGTCCTGTGCGCTGTGCATTTTTTCTCTCAACACATTCCAGATACCAAGCGTCTTTTCCTTGATTATGAATTCAAAGTCATATTGGTTGCCTTCTCCTCATTTCCGTCACTTTGACTGTGCTAATTATTTCTTCCCAAGTCATCAGATCAGGTCTTTTCCTTCAGTTACTCTGATTTCTTGCCAAGAACTTGTTAGATAATGCCCTTTCAGAGTGTATACTTTTAATATTTATGGTGCTGGTGTTTAACAGGTCAGGCCATAATAGAAAGACTGAACTACGTTTTAGAATTAAGGTTCTTTTCTCATTTGATTATAAATGAAGACCGAGTTTCAAATGTGTTTTCATAGTCTTAATACCAATGTTAGCTTGAGGTACTTAGGTAAGATTGTTCAAGTCACATTCCTGGTCAAAGGTATGTACTTTAAAAACTTAAGTTTTGTTTTGAAAAAATTTTAGACTTCAATTACTGAAATATTAAGTTTCAGCTTACACACTTTGTATATATTTACCAAATGTTAACATACAACTACAGAAAAACTGTTAACCTGTTCGTCTTGCATTGTACTGTTCTTGCAGACCTTACCCATTAGCCATTGCCCCATAGATGTCCTCCTATCCCCAAATCTGTCTCAGTTCCACACATTGAATTTAGTTCTCTCTAAACCAGTTGCCATCAAGTTGATTCTGAATCAGAGTGACAGAGTGTCAGAATAAAACTGCTCCTCGGAATTTTAAGTGGCTTGTTTTTCAAGTCAGTTGCAAGAAGCCTCTGGGGGGACTCACTTGGAACGGTTTTGTCAGTAGCCTAGTGACCCACTTACCTTTAGTGTTCTTCAATCTTCCTGACTTAGAACTTGGTGAAAAGTAGAGACTGATTTATAGACGATTCCTCTGTTGTGGTATTTCCTCATTAAATTCATTTATGCATTTTTGGCAAGAATACCATACCTGGTAAGTCACTGTGTCATGGCAGGAAGCCTGTAATGTCAGTTGGCCCCATGTTCACTTTGGATACTTGGTTAGGATACACTACCAGATTTCTCCACTGTGAAGTACTGTTTTTTCGGTTGAAGTCCCAAAGTTAGCCAAACCTCAAGGTTTGATGGCTTCACAATCGGTAGGAATAGCAGAACTCACTGAAAGCTGTTATATTCACCGAAACCAAACCAAGCTGCCATAAAACTTTCATGTTGGGTTTTTGACCCCCAGATTTCAAGAATTTTTTATAAGCTCAGTCTGTGATACGTGTTTTCTCCCAATTTATTGTCTAATTGTTGTGTATTTATCTTTTGTTGCCTCTTGATTTAAGTTGTGTTTTGAAAGCCTTTGGCTTCCCTACATTGAGGTTCAAGACAAATTTACCCATTGTTTCTGGTCCTTGTATGGTTTCATTTTTTATGTTTAGGTACATAGATTCCTGATTCATTTTGTGGTTTATTCTTGTACATGTGCGAGATAGGTATCTACTTTTAGTTAACTGATACCTTTGTGGTTTTACATCATCCCAACCAACAGCAGTCTACTTTTGTTTCTTTCAGGAATGTTTTAAATTTTTTCTGGCAGAAGTTTTACACATCTCTTGTTAAACATATTTCCAAAGTATTCAGTTTTTGTTGATGCTGTTGCTGTTGCAGTGAGATTTTCTCTAGTAATTAGGTGCTCTGTTTGTTGTAGATGTGAAGGTCATTGATTTTTGTATGTTAATTGTGTATCAGTACCTTCCTAAAGTCTTAGGTCGTTTGAGTTATACCATTGATTCTCTAGGATGTTTTTGTATTCACATACTGTCATATCACCTGCAAATGGAGATGGTTGTACATCTTGCCAATTTTTGTGCCTGTAATGTTTCTTGCCTAATTGTGCTGGTGAATATCGCTAGCAGAGTGTTGACTAGTAGCAGAGAAGTGGCATCTTTCCCTTCATTCTTGTTTTTAATGGAAATGCTCCAGTGTTTTTACCATAAAGATGCTGGTTTTCAGGCTAAGGTGACCATATTTTGTGACTCATAGCAACTTTACAAGATAGAGTACAACTGCTCCCTGGGGTTTCCAAGGTTGAAATCTTTACAGGAGAACCCACTTTCTCTGTGGATTCAACCCACCAACCTGTTGGTTAGCAGCTGAGTGTTTTAACCACTGTGCCATCAGGACTTGTCATCATGATAGCCAAACAAAAAGCCAAAGCCTGTTGCCCACCAGTTGATTCTGGCTCATGGCAACACTGTAGGATAAAGTAGAACTGCCCTGTAGGGTTTCCAAGGAGCTGCTGGTGGATTCAAACTGCAGATATTTTGGTTGGCAGTAGAACTCTTAACCACTGTACCACCAGCCTGCCTTTGTGATAATAGTATTCATCCATTCCTTTTTTCTTTAATA
Organism: Heterohyrax brucei; assembly: GCA_028571685.1. Classification (NCBI taxonomy): domain Eukaryota; kingdom Metazoa; phylum Chordata; class Mammalia; order Hyracoidea; family Procaviidae; genus Heterohyrax; species Heterohyrax brucei. The sequence continues at coordinate 134,730,570 of CM053148.1, read as the reverse complement.
AGTGTTCTCATTAGGAATGTGTATTGAAGGCTTTTTCAACATAAATGGGAATAAACACTTGTTAACAAGAGAAATCTTAATGTGTAGCAAAGGCAGCAGCTGTAGGAAGAAACCGCCACTAGTGAAAGAGTCCGCAAAGGAAAAATTGAGCGTCTCACCAGAGGGGTCCACTGGCTGGAATGCGAGTTTCTGAGAAGGGTTGGCCGCTGCGGTGAAGAGCAGCAGGCACAGCAAGCTGCCCGTCACTATGATGAAGGCAACCTCAGCTTGAAAAAGGTCGTCTGTGGCCCTCCACCTCCTCTGGAATCCATTGTTGGTTAGCAGTAACTGTTGATTTCATTTTTTACTTTTAATTTCTTTCACTCTCATATAGGATCACTATGAGTTGGAATCAACAACAGTGGGTTTGAATTTTTTTGTTTTTTATACTTCACAAATTTTCCTGTATCAGTCCGTCATTACTTTGATATCTGGAAGACTTGCTGGGGAGGATACAAAAGCAGATTTCCTACATAAGGCAAATTAATTTCTCAGACCAAAGACCTTGAGTGAGATCACAGTAAACATCCGCTTTATCATTGCACGTCGACAGAATTCTTAGTCGTAACTGCACTTTTGTAATATAAATAGGCTGTTAACCTAAACCTCTGTTGTTTTTGAGAGTCCTCTTCGAGAGTGTTTTTATTTGCCCTACCACTGAGCTTGTGTTGCTGTGTATTTTGAAAAAACTAACAGTTGTGTATTCTGTAGAATGTCAAGAATGACCAGTGTAACTTGAATGTAACAGGTTACCTGGGCCCTTCAGAATAAGCATTTCTACATGGTATGTGATTCACATAAACCAGAAATGAATGTCGCTCAGAACGTAGCATAGTCCTGATTGTGTGCTAGCCACACACCTGGGGTTACTATATTCCTGCTGACAGAATTCATAGCTGATGTGGAACACCCAAGATAGATTACTAGAAAATACAACCTTGCCAGTGTGTCTGACTGAAAATAAAAGTTTCTAAGGAAAGAAGATAATGACAAGAATGCTTAAAGCAAGTAATGCAAAGTAATACACTTGAAAAAGTGCAAGTCATAATTACATGTTGAAATAGAGATGATGAAAGTCAACCTAACTGAATGTGCAATTGGAAATCATGGTGTGGGAAATGGCACAACTCAGAGAAGATGCCCAGGATATTTCCTTTCACCATGAATATAACTGGTTCTAAAACCCCAATGCTGTGTGTGAGCATTAAGTGAAGGCTAAAGAAAAAAAGTGGCTGTTGAGGCTATTTTGATTGATAGCAATACTATAGGACAGAGTATAACTGCCACATAGGGATTCCAAGGAGTGCCGGGTGGATTTCAAACTGCTGACCTTTTCGTTAGCTGCTGCAGCTCGTAACCACTATGGCACTAGGCTTTCCATGCTGTGTACCACGCTCATTTAATACTATTAGTGTGTGTACACATGCATACATAATGTATACATATATAAAATGCAGTTCCTTCCAGTCGATGCCAACTCCATGACCCAAGAGGACAGAGCAGAACTGCCCCACAGAGCTTCCGCATATGTGGACAAGTCTGGGAACGTAATTGTTGCGAGTGCTGCATGCCTCGTTGTTGAATATCACTGGGGTCACCTTTGAAGTACTCCTCTTGGGAAGCTGTGCACTCATACGAATGTGTAGTCTACCCTTCAAAACGTTTTTGGAACTCTTTCTGGCATGGCCTTTACTCATGGGGCAAAGTTTATGAACTTAATTGTACAGTTGTCTGTGAGGGAGTTTTTAACCAGTAGACAACTGGATTGGAGCACTCTCCTTACCAGATCTGGTCCCCAATGACTTTTCTTTACCTGAAGATAAAGGAAATACTAAAAAGAAGACATTTTGACGACATTCAGGTCATCAAGGGTAATAAGACAACAGCTCTGATGGCCATTCCAGAAAAAGGGTTCCAAAATGGCTGCGAAGGGCGGACTAGGTGCCGGTGTCGGTGCATGGCTTTCAAGGGGAGGACGTCGAAGGTGATCGTAGTGACACAGCAATAAGGTATGGAGCACTTTTTCTAGGATGAGTTCGTAAACATAATTGGCAGTCTTCGTGTATCAGTAAACATTCCAGATGATTTCCCATAACAACTTAGGTTCTCAAAGGACCATTTTGAGGAAAAACTGTCACTCTCCCCACCAGCTACCCCTAGTGATTTTAAACAGGTTTTTCGTATTCTGTCCCATTTGAATTGATGTCTAGGTACCGACTCCACAATCTTCTAAGGAAGAGAAGCAGAAATGTTGATCAAATGTGACTTTCCAGAGTTCTTGCTTACTCTGGTAGGAATAACTCAAGAAGCATCTGTTCTGTGCTCTCAAAACAAGAGCTGTTAACTCCAATAATGACAGCAGATCTGTGCCTGCTAGGATTGTCAGTGGGTGATTTTCTTCTGAAGTGCCTGAGTGCACTTAAACCAACACATTTCAGTCGGCAGCTGTTCATTGTGTGCACTGCTTCAGGACTCCATAGCCATATGGAGCCATATGAAAATTGGGGACCTTCAAGATGAATGGTGTTTTTAAGTACTAATCTGGGAATGATGCGTATAAAAGAAAGTAAGTAGGGGAAGTATGGAAGCTAGGAAACCAATTAAGAGGTTAGTAATACACTTGGCTTGGCTGGCAGTACACTAGAGGAGGCACATTAGTGTTTAGCCACTGGTTTAAGCTGGATTCTCTAGAGAAAGAAAACCAGGAAAGTATAAATATATACACACACTTAGATCAAGGAAATGGCTCGTGAGATATTAGAGGCTGTAATGTCCCAAGTGTGGGGGTCAAGATAGAGGCTTCTGACTCCCATAAGCACAGGGGCTGGTGATCGGCAGGTGGGACAGCAAGGCTGCAGGTAAGCTGCTAGGTCAAGTGCCCCAAACCAGAGGCCAGACAAGCCAGAGCCGTACAGGGTCCAGAACAAGCAGAAACCACCCTTATCCCCAGTTCACACTCAATATAGGCCACACACCCAAGGAAACTCCCCTTCAGCCAATTGGCTACTAACAGCCGATCCCATCATGGAGGTGGTCACATCAAAACTGGAAAAAGCTCGCAAACATTTGACTGCCAGAGACAGAATCATGGCCCAGCCAGCATGGCAATCTTAACCATCGCAGCTGCTAATGGAAAAGTTAACAGTTTGAACCCACCAGCCTCTGGATGAGAAAGATACGACTACTTACTTGTACAAAGATTTAAAGCCTTGGAAACCCAGTAGGGTCAGTTCTGTTCTGTCCTACATGGTTGCTGGGAATTGGAATTGAATCAGCAATGGGCTTAATATGCTACATAGAGGCATCTTGGAAGATAGGCCTGGCAATCAGCTTTTGAAAAGTCACAGCCTTGAAAACCCCATGGAGCAGTTTTCTTTACACATGGGTTACCGTGAGTCAGAATTGACTTAATGGCAACCAACAACAATAAGCTGCGTGCCTGAGGTTTTAAAAACTTAAGTAACAGAACAGCCACATTTCTCAAGTAGTTGGTGGCTGAATTGAAAGAAATGGAAGCATCCCAGATGACTCACAGGACCTGGATGAGTGGTGGATGATGGAGATGCAAAAACAAGGACATAGGTAAGGGTCACCTTTAAATTAGGAATAACCTCCTCCCAGAATTCAGGGAACAGACTGGGAAATGACTACACAAAGCCATAGAGAACTTGCAAGGGGAACTAGGATATGTGGGGGGATATGGTCACTATGAGGCCTGATTTTGTAACAGTAAGCATCATTACTATGGGAATTAAAGATTGGTTCTACTTTATTTGCTTTTAATTTTAAAAGAACCATTTATCTTATTTCCTGATTCCACATCTTTTGAATGAGATTGATACCTGTCTCAACTGATTCTGAGTGGATACTGCTGAAACAGAAGAATTTTAACATGATACATTAAGCTAATAAGTTGAGGGGAATGGAATGTTGAACAAGTAATTTTAAAAGGAGAGAAAAGGGAAACTAGATTAGGCAGAGGGAAAAAAGTTCCAATTACCTTAATGAGGCGGTATATGAAATCACCACCATGAGGTTATCTTTTCCCCTTTTATTTAATAAATATTTTACGGTAAAGCTATGTAAATAAACTTTGACATGAAAAATTTTTCGTGTATTCATTTGTACTTTGGCACTTGTGGACTTACAGGTTTCTTCAATTTCACCTTGAACTTGGATACTGGCAGTTGACTGTTCTGCAGTCAGCTCCTGGCCTTGTTTTGATTGATGGTACCGAGTTTCTCCATCATCTCTTTCCACAGATGTAGTCAGCTTGATTCCCATGTATTCTATCTGATGAGGTCTGTGTGTATAGTTCCCAGGTGGATTTCGTGTGTGTGTGTGTGTGTGTGTGTGTGTATAATATTGTGCTTTAAGTGGAAGTATACAATCCAAGTCTATTTGCCATATAAAACCATACACACATACACTGCTGTGCAGCTGTAACTTCTCTTCCCACCCTGAGTCAGCACATTACTCTACCTTGTACTTCCTGTATCCATTCAACAAACTCCTGTCTTCCTCCACCTCTCATATTGCCTCTGGACAGGAACTCCTCAGACAACTGCATGCATATTTTTAATCCAAGAAACACACTCATCACCAACATCACTCTATGTCTTATAGTCCAGTCCAATCTGTGTCTGAAGAGTTGCCTTCAGAACTGGTTTCAGCTCTGGGCTAACAGAGAATTGGTGGGGGGTGGGGGCGCATGTTATCAGGGAACCTTCCAGTCTGTTGGACCATCAAGTCTGGTCTTTTAATAGAATTCTATTTCTGCACACCTATTTTTCTCCAGCTATGTTGGAGATTCTACATTATGCTCCCTGTCAGGATAGTCATTTGCAGTGTCGAGGCTCCATCTAGTTCTTCTGGTTTCATGCTGATACCATCTTTGGATCATATGGCCCTGTCTGTCTCCTGGGTTCATATTTTGCATATGCCTTTGATGTCCTTCATTCTCCTCTGCTCCAGATAAGTGGGACTAATTGATGCGACTTAGATGGCCACTTGCTAGTTTTTAAGACCCTAGACACCTTTTACCAGATTGAGATGAAGAGCAGTTTCTTAAAAAAACTTGTGCTGATTGACCTAGATGTCCCCCGAAACCATGGTCCCCAGGCTCCTGCCATTGCTACTCTGTTCTTCAAAATGTTGCATTGTATTTAACAAATCTCTTAGCTTTTGGTTTAGTCTAGCTGTGCCAATCTCCCTTCTACTGCGTGCTATCATTCCCTTCACTTAACCCAATTCTTATCTACTATCCATTCTATGGAAACCCTGGTGCCATAATGGTTAAGTGCTACATCTGCTAACCAAAAGGTCAGTAGTTCAAATCCACTAGCTGCTCCTTGGAAACTGTATGGGCAGTTTTACTCTGAGTTGGACCTGACAATAACAGTGAGTTTGGTTTTTATCTAGTATATAAATACTCCTCTCTCCCCCCTCCCTTGTAACCATCAAAGATTATTTTCTCCTGTCCTTAAACTTTTTCTTGAGTCCTTATAATATGGTCTTGTACAATATTTGTCCTTTAGCAACTGACTGATTTCACTTACCATAAGGTCTTCCAGATGACTCCATGTTATGTTTCCTAAGGTCTTCATTGTTGTTTATAATTGCATATCATTCAATACACCATACTTCGTTTATCCATTCATCTGTTGATAGGCACCTAGATTGAGTCCATCTTTTTGCTGTTGTGGACAGTACTGCAATGAACATTGGTGTGTATGTATCTGTTCATGTGACAGCCCTTATTTTTCTCGGATATATTGCAAGAAGTGGGATTGCTGGATCATATGGTATTTCTACTTCTAACTTTATAAGAAAGTGCCAAATCAATTTCCAAACTGGTTGTACCATTTTACATTCCCATCAGCAGTGTAGAAGAGTTCCAGTCTCCACAATCTCTCCAGCATTTATTTGGATTAATGCCAGTCTTTTGGAGTTAGATGCTATCTTATCATAGTTTTGATTTGGATTTATCTAATAGCTAATAATTGTGAGCATTTCCTCATGTATCTGTTAACTGCTTTGATGTCTTCTTTGGTGAAGTGCCTGTTCATGTACTTTGCCCATTTTTAGTTGGGTTGTTTGTCTTTTTCTTGTTGAAGTTTTCTAGTACCTTGTAGACTATAGAGATTAGACACTGGTCTGTAGGCAGTCCTTTTACTCTTTTGGTGAAGTCTTTGGATGACCATAACTGTTTGATTTTTAGGAATTCTCAGCTATCTATTTTCTCTTCTGGTGTTTGTGCATTGCTAGTAATATTTTGTAGTCTGTTCATGCCATGTATTAGGGCTCCCAGCATTGTCCCTGTTTTTTTCTTCCATGATCTTTATTGTTTTAGATTTTATGTATATGCCTTTGATCTATTTTGAGTTAGTTTTAGGCATGGTGTGATATATGGGTCTTGTTTCACTTTTTTCAGACAGATATCCATTTGTGCCAATATTATTTGTTAAAGAGACTGTGTGTTCTCCCCAATTTACAGAGTTTGGGCCTTTGTCAAATGTCAGCTGCTCTTCGTTGGATGGTGTTATTTATAGATTCTCTACTCTGTTTTATTGGTCTATGTATGAATCTGTTTTTGTACCAGTGTAGGCTATTTTGAATACTATGGCAGTGTGATAGGTTTTAAAATCAGGCCATGTAAGGCTTCCTACTTTATTCTTCTTTTTTGTTAATGCTTTATATGTGGCTTCTTCCTTTTCCATATGAAGTTGTGATTTGTTTCTCCGTCTCATTAAAAAAATGCCATTGAAATTTCCATTGGTACTGCATTGTATCTATAGGTCACTTTGGGTCTAATAGATATTTTCATGATGTTAAGTCTTCCTACCCATGAGCAAGATAGGTTTGTCCACTTATGCAGGTATCTTTTGGTTTCTTGAAATAGGGCCTTATAATTTTCTTTGTATAGGTCTTTTACTTTTCTGGTTAGATTTACTCCTAAGTGTTTTATCTTCTTGGGGTTTATTGTAAGTAGTATTGATTTGGTGACTGTGTCTTTGATGGTCTGTTTGTTGATGTAAAGGAATCCAACTGTTTTATGTAAGTTCATCTTCCATCTTGATACTTTGCTGAAGTCTTCTATTAGTTCCAGTAGTTTTTGTGTGGATTCTTTAGGGTTTTTTGTGTATCAGATCATACCATTTGCAAATGGTGGGGAGGCCAATATGGCAGACCAGACACACATCTCTTCAGTTCCCTCTGAGAGCAATTCCCTCTGGAATGATAATTAAATGGAGTGGCATTGACATCCAGGAAGCCCTAGGATCTGACATAGGGTTGTCAGATTGGACTACACACTAGTAAGTGAGAAACTATCTTTCTCTAACACAAGGCAGCACACACTGAGTCCTGCTTCTGCTGGCTCACCATTTGGGAGGAATGCAAGTACTGACGCCTTCTTTGTTATCCAGGAGGCAGGGACTGGATATGAGCAGGCTGATCTGCTGAACTGCAGTGCTTAAGTAAACTGTATAGGGCAGCAGAGAGACAGCTTGGGATAGCCATATACTGAGAGCCCTGCTGGTGACTGAGGGCACCACTGCCTCTCTACATTCTCTTTTGTGAGCCATGCCATAGATTCTGCTGTTTCACAGCAGGAAGAACAGCTTGGGCTAGATGCCATCTTGGTCAGCTGGGAGGCAGAGTTACCAACCAGAGGTCTCAGTGGGGGCTAATTCTCACGCTGAGAAACAGTGCCTATGGAGAAGGTGCTTCTCCAGCAGAAAAGCTGTGTTTAGGATGGTGTAGCCTCTAGTAGGGCCTCTGGTAGGGCCAGACAGAGGTTGGCAGCAAGGCTGTAACCTCTCCCTACTTTGAACCATGTCATAACATCTGGGGATGCCCTACAAGGTGCTTTCACTGTCAGCCAGAAGGTGGGGCCTGCCATACCTGAGCACCTAACTGATTTTGGCAGCTGTTGGACAGTTCCTCACTTAGCAGTAAAGTACCTTTTTAAAATAAGACCATCTGGAGAACTGATTGCTGAGCAGCCTGGCAGCATCTCCTCCATCCTTCACTGATCCACATCATAGCATTGGCTGAAGGCCCCCCAGTGACTCCAAAAGTAGGGAACCACCTTTGGCAAGGCAGAGGGTCCACTTGGGGCTAGTCATTAGAGAACAACGATGCAGCTGGTGACCAAATCTAGCAGTGTCCTTACTCCCCTCTGAGAAGTATGCCTCAACTCCTGCTGAAGAAACACCAGACAAACCAAATGGCTTCTAAATGGCAAAAAGGCAACAATCCATAGCTAACCATTTAGAGAAACAGTCCACCACGGCTCTGGAAAACTTCCAAAATAATCAAAATATTTCCCAGGTGAAGAAGCCTTTCTGAAACTACCAGAGGTCAAGTTAAAACGATTATATAGAGAGCCCTCCTAGAGATTAAACAAAAAGAAAAATTAACCAAGCTATTTGAAACGATGGAACATCAATGATCTGAAATCCAGCAGACTCATAATAAAATTACAGAACTAGACAACTCAATCCAAAGCCCAATGAGCAGAATTAAGGAGTTGAAAGCAGGAGTTAGGGAGCTTGAGGATAGAGAAACTGATACCAGCATTTATGAGGAGAAATCAGAGAAAAGAAACAAGAATGATGAAGAAGCATTAAGAAACATGTGGGACTACAAATAATTAGAGTTCCTGAGCAGGGAGGGATAGCCGAAAACACAGAGAGTATTATTGTACCATTGCTGACAGAAAACTTTCCTGAAATTTTGAAAGGAGAGCATAGATTTCCAAGATGTGTAATGCACACCAAAAAAAAAGAAGAGCCCAAAAGAAAGATACCAAGACATATTATAATCAAGCTTAATAAAATGAAACATAAACAGAGGTTCTTGAAGGCAGTGAGGCTTAAAGCAAAGCTAACATTCAGAGGGAAGCCCTGTAGGCTTTTGCCTGGCTTCTCAGCAGAAACGATGTTGGCAAGAAGGCAGTAGGATGACATATTCAGAGACTCAAAAGAGAAAAACTTCCAACCAAGAATTACATATCCCTTGGATGCATGGCCCCTAGGCCTGCTGTTGCCCCTGTCCAGAAAACACTATTGAGGTCAACTCTTCAGACAAAAATGGACAGAACTCGGGGATACAATATGACCATGTGGTATGTGTACTTTATGGTTCTGTGCATTAGTTGGATGCTGTCCTACTGGTCTCTTTCTAGATGGGAGAGAAGAGGGTGGGGAGGAGGAGATAGGAGATTGTTGTTACAGCAAGCATAGAATGAAAAGGAGGAGTGTGCTCTCATTGGGCAAGCAGAGCAGAAGGAGCTGCAGATAGGCGGGCATGCAAAATTGATTTGGATTATACACTTCCACTGAATCACAATAAAGAAAGATCACATCATCTGCAAATGGCCAAGTAGAGATACTTTTACTTCTTACCAATTTGGGTACCCTAATTTCTTTATCTTGCCTGATTGCTGTGTCTAGAACCCCCAGTGCAATACTGAATAAAAGTGGTGAAAATGGGCATCCTTGTCTGGTTCCCATTCTCAAGGGAAATGCTTTCAGACTCTCACCATTTAGGATGATGTTGGATTTGCATAGCTTGCCATTTGTTAAAGAATAACCCTTTTATTCCCACTTTCCTGAGAGTTTTCAACAGGAATGGGTGTTGAACTTTTTCAATTACCTTTCACACATCAATTGATAAAATCAAGTGATCTTGTCTTTTGTTTTTTGTTTTTAAATTTTTATTTAACATGACTGAGTGAAAACGTACATTCACGTATAAATTTACATGCCCACCTATATGCAGCTTCGACTGCTCTCCCTGTCCGGTGACCGCACACTATTTCTCTCTGCTTCATACATGTCTCATCCTCCCAACAGCCTCCTTTCCCCTCCTCTCCATCCATTGTCTTTTGTTTTATTTATGTGGTTGAATTGTTTTCCTAGTGTTGAAACATCTCTGTGTCCCTGGTATGAGTCCCACTTGGTCATGGTGAAAGTTTTTTGATACATTGTTGGATTTTGTTGAGGATTTTTCTATAAAAGTTCATGAGAGATATTGGCCTATAGTTTTCCTTTATTGTGGTCTCTTTACCCAGTTTTGGTATATTAAGGTTATGCCAGCTTCGTAGGATGAATTTGGGTGTATTCCATCATTTCCTATGTTCTGAATATCTTTAGTAATAGTGATGCTAACTCTTCTCTAAAAGTTGGGTAGAATTTTCCAGTGAAACCATCCAGGCCAGTGCTTTTTCAAGTTGGGAATTTTTATATTACTTTTTCAATCTTTTCTTTTGTGATGGATTCTACTGTTTGTGTTAGTTTTAGCTGGTAGTGTGTTCTTGGGAATTTGTCTGTTTCCTCTAGGTTTCGGATTACAGTACAATTTTTCGTAGTATTCTGTTATGATTCTTTTAGTTTTAGTTGGGTCTGTTGTAATATTGCCCATCTTCCTTCTTATGTGAGTTATTTGCTTCCTCTTATACTTTTCTTTCATCAATTTGGCCAGTGGTTTATAGATTTTGTTGATCTTTTCAAAAAACCAGCTTTTGGTCTTATTCTTTCAAATGTTTTTCTATTTTCCAGTTCATTTAGTTCTGCTCTAATTTTTATTATTTGCTTTTTTTCTGGTGCCAGAGAGGTTCTTTGTCGCTCTTTTTCTAATTGTTCAAGTTGCAAAGTTAATTTTTTGATTTGGGCCTTTTATTGATGTGTATTTATTGTTCATTTATTGAGGTAAATTGACCTTTGAGTGCTACTTGTGCTGTGTCCCACAGGTTGTGACAGGATGTGGTTTGATTCTCATTTGATTCTGTGAATTTCTTTATTCTTGATTCCTTCTAAATCCCAGCAGTTTTTTAACAAAGTATTGTTCAGTTTCCATGTGTTTGAGTTCTTTTTTTCTTTTTCTTCTTTTTTTCTGTTATTCATTTCTATTTTTATGGCTTTATCATCTGAAAAGATGGTTTGTAAACTTCACCACTTTGAACTTTGTTAAGGATTGCTTTGTGGCCTAGTATGTAGTCAGTCTGGAGAACATTCCATGTGCATTGGAAGAGAAAGTGTATTTGGCTGCTGCTGGGTGGAGTGTTCTGTACATGTCCATGTCAGATTGGTTAACTGTTACATTTAGATCTTCTGTGTCTTTACTGAGTTTTTTCTAGATGTTTGGTCCTTCCCTGAAAGCAGTGTGTTTAAGTTTCCTGCTATTAATGTGGAACTGTCTATTTCTGTTTCCAGTGCAGTTAGTGTTTATTTATTTTGGAGCCCTTTTGGTTGTGTAGGTATTTAACACAGTGATGTCCTCCTAAGTATTGATCCTTTAATTGTTATATAGTGTCCTGCCTTATCCACTGTAGTGCATTTTACTGTTTTGAACATTGTTAGCTTGATATATTTTTTTCCCATTATTTGAATTTTGGTTTGTGTCTTTGAGTCTAAGGTGTGTCTCCAGTAGGCAGCATATAGATGTGTCATATTTTGCATCCAGTCTGCCACTTTCTATCTCTTTATTCGTCCATTTAGTACATTTACATTCTGCCTGATTAACAATGGGTATGAGTTTACTGCTGTCATTTTGATGTCTTTTCTGTGCATTTTGGACAATTCCTTTTTTCTGTTTGATAATCTGTGCTGAATCTTTTTTCTTGACAGCTTTTACAACGTTGGTGGCTTTGTATTTGCTGGCACTTCATCTGTTGATGGGCATCTAGGTTGATTCCATCTCTTTACTATTGTGGACAGAGCTGCAATGAATACTGGTGTGCATGTATATGTTTGTGTAGTAGCTCTTATTTTTCTGCAATATATTACTGGGAGTAGGGGGATTCTCTAGGGTTTTCTGTGTGAGAGATCTTATTATCTGCATACAGAGATATTTCTTCTTTACAGCTTGACTGCCTTCTGTTTCTTTTTATAGCCTCCTTGCTCTGACTAGAACCTCCAGCACAAAGTTGAATAAAAGTAAAGACAAGGGGCATCTTTGTTTTTTGTTCCCAAGGGAAATGCTTACAGCCTCTCTCCACGTGGAGTGATGTCAGCTGTGAGCTTTGTATCAATACCTTTCATAATGTTTACGAATTTCCCTTCTATTCCCATATTGCTGAGAGCTTTTAAAATGAATGGGTGTTGGACTTTGTCAAATCACTTTTCTACATCAATTGATAAAATCAAGTGTTTCTTGTCTTTTATTTATCTGATTGATTACATTGATTGTTTACCCAATGTTGAACCATTCCTGCATACCTGGTACGAATTTCACTTGGTGACGGTGTTTTTTAATTTTTTTTTCTTAAGATATGCTATTGGATTCTACTGGCTGGAATTTTGAGGATTTCTGCATCTGAGTTCATGAGAAATATTGGTCTGTAATTTGTCTTTTTTCTGTTGTCTTTACCTGATTTTGGTATAAGGGTTATGTTGGCTTGATAGAATGAGTTTGGGAGGATTCCATATTTTCTATGTTCAGAAATATCTTTAGTAATAGAAGTGTAAACTGTTCTGTGAGAGTTTGATAGAATTCTCCAGTGAAGCAGTTAGGGATAGGACTTTTTTTTTTTTTTTTTTTTTTAATGACTGAGTGAAAATGTACATTCCCATATAAATTTACATGCCCACCAATATGCAGCTTTTACTGCCCTCCCAGCCTGGTGACTGCACACTATTCTTCTCTGACCCATACATGACTCATCCTCCCAACAATCTCCTTTTCCCTCCTCTATAGCCACTCCCCTTACTCCCCAAGGAGTTTTCAGGATGAAGAAACTTTTATGAAAACATCAGAAAGTGAATACAAAAGGATTATATGCAGAGCCCATCTAGACCTTATACAAAATGCAGCAGAACAAAAGGACAAATTAAACAAGCTGCTTGATTTGTTGGAACACCAGTACTCTGAAATCCAACATATCAAAAACAAAATCAAAGACATAGAACTTTCATGCAAAGCCAAGAAAAGAGAATGGAACAAATGGAAAAAAGAATTTCTGACTTGGAGACAGAGCTATTGACGCCAGCGTCTATGAGCAGAAATCAGAAAAAAGAAACCAGAAGAATGAAGAAGCATTAAGAAGTATGTGGGAATCTATTGAGAGGAACAATCTTCGATTAATTGAAGTCTCTGAACACGATGAGACACCTGAGAACACAGAGTATCATTGCGGAGCTGCTGACAGAAAACTTCCCAGAAATCATGAAGGAAGAGAATATAGACATCTCAGATGCATATCATACGCCACCTAAAATAGATCTCAAAAGAAAGACTCCAAGACATACTATAATCAAGCTTAACAAAATGAAACGTAAGCAGCAACTATTAAAGGCGGGAAGACTCAAAACAAAGCTAACACTCAGAGGGAAACCTTGTAGGCTTTCCTCAGATTTCTCAGCAGAAACCATGCTGGCACGGGGACAGTGGCATGACACAGTCAAAGCCTTGAGAGAGAAGAACTTCCAACCAAGAATTATATATCTTCAAAAACTATTTCTCAAATACGAAAATGAAATTAAGACATTCTGAGATAAACAGGAACTCAGAGACTTTGTAAAAACCAAACCAAAGCTACAAGAAATACTGAAAGAAGTTCTTGGCTCTGGCCTAGAAGAACAAAACCACTAACTTTATATTTTGGAACAACACACTACTCCAAACTCACTCAGGGAAGGCTCCAAAAGTCAATCACAGCTTTAATACGGAAAGAAGCAATCCAGTGATCATTGTGAAAATTATGGTGCCATCATATTAAAAAGAGGGATGTACTACATTCGTTATACTCCTTCCAGATGGAGAGGAAGATGACAAGACTGGTAGTAGTTAAAATTGAGTTTATATATAGTCTATTAAGAGGGATCATAGTGGCAGATGTAAAGCACAACAAAGATGTATCATACCATTTCAAGAAAAGTAACACAGGCGTCTCAACAACTACAAAACCAGCTCTGAAAAAGGTGAAAAATCAACTCACACAAAAGAATGTCCCAGAACAGACTAATAAGAACAACAAAGAAAACATCAACACACACAAAAACATATTACAATGGCAGCACAGAACACATACCTATCAATAATTACACTGAATGTGAATGGACTGAATACTCCAGTAAAGAGTCATCGAGTGACCTCTTGGATCAAAAGACATGACCCACCCGTATGTTGTCTACAAGAAACTCACTTGAGACCTAAAGATAGGAACAAACTGAAAATTGAAGGATGGAAGAATATATATCAAGCTAACAATGAACAAAGAGCAGGGGTGGCAATTCTAATCTCAGACAAAATCAATTTTATGTAAAATCCACCATCGAAGAAAAAGATGGACACTATTTATTGCTGAAAGGTTCAGTACACAGGCAAGACTTAACTATATTAAATATTTATGCACCTAACATCAGAGCACCTAAATACGTCAAAGAAACACTGACTACATTCAAAAGAGAGTTAGATGACTCCACAGTAATAGTGGGAGACTTCAACACTCCCCTCTCAATACTGGACAGATCATCTAGAAAAAAGCTCAGTAAAGATACAGAAGACCTCATTCACACAATTAACCAACTAAACCTCATCGATATATACAGAACTGTCCACCCATCAGCAGACAACTACACCTTCTTCTCCAGTGCACATGGAACATTCTCCAGAATTGACCATGTGTTAGGACATAATGCAATGCTCAACAAAATCCATACCACTGAATTACTGCAAAGCATCTTCTCAGCTCATAAAGCCATAAAAGTCTAAATCAATAGCAGAAAAAACACAGATAGAAAGTGGAACTTTTGGAAACTGAACAACATCTTGCTCAAGAAAACATGGGTTATAGAAGAAATCAAGGAGGAAATAAAGAAATTCATGGATTGCAATGAGAACGAAAACACTTCCTACTAGAACCTATGGGATACAGCCAAAGCAGTGCTCAGAGGTCTGTTTATTTCCATAAATGCACACATCTGGAAGGAAGAAAGAAACCAAATCAAGGAAATAACACTACAGCCTGAACAAGTAGAGAACAACAGAGGAACCCCTCAGGCACCAGAAGAATCCAGATCATAAAGATTAGAGAAGCGCTAAATGAATTAGAGAATAGAAAGACAATTGAAAAAATTGAAAAGACCAAAAGCTGGTTTTTTGAAAAGATCAACAAAATTGACAAACCACTGGTTAAACTTACTAAAGAAAAGCAGGAAAGGAAACAAACAACCCAAATTAGAAATGAGAGGGGAGTGGTTACAAAAGATCCAACAGAAATCAACAATATTGTAACAGAATACTATGAAAGACTGTACTCTAACAAATTTGAAAACCTAGAGGAAATGGACAAATTCCTTGACTCATACCACCTACCCAAATTATCACAACGTGAAGCAGAACAACTTAATGAACCCATCACAAAGGAAGACATTGAAAATGTCGTCAAAACACTGCCATCCAAAAAAAAGCCCAGGCCCAGGTGGTTTCACCACAGAATTCTACCAAGCTTTTAGAGAAGAGTTATCTCCAATACTACTGAGACCATTTCACAGTATAGAAAGGGATGAAGTACTCCCAAACTCATTTTATGAAGCCAGCATAACCCTGATACCAAAACCAGCGAAAGACCCAACCAAAAAGGAGAACTACAGACTGATATCACTCATGAACCTAGATGCAAAAATCTTCAACAAAATTCTTGCCAATAGAATACAACAACATACCAAGAAAATAATCCATCATGACTAAGTACGATTCATACCAGGGATTCAAGGCTGGTTCAACATCAGAAAAACAACTCATGTGATTAACCACATAAATAGCACAAAAGACAAGAATCACCTGATTTTGTCCACTGATGCAGAAAAGGCATTTGATGAAGTCCAACACCCATTCATGCTAAAAACTCTTAGCAAAATAGGCATAGATGGAAAATTCCTCAACACAATAAGGGCGATTTATACAAAGTCAATTGCCCACGTGATACTGAATGGAGAGAGACTGAAAGACTTTCCCTTGAAAACAGGAACTAGACAAGGATGCCAACTCTCACCACTCCTATTAAACATTGTACTAGAAGTTCTAGCCAGAGCAATTAGACAAGTCCAAGAAATAAAGCACATCTGCGTTGGCAAAGAAAAATTTAAAATCTCCCTGTTTGCAGATGACATGATTGTATATGCAGAGAATCCCAAAGAATCTGCAAGTAAACTACTCAAACTGATAGAAGAGTTCTGCAAATTCTCAGGATACAAGATAAACATAAGTAAATCAGTAGGATTCCTTTATACCACCAACAAGACTGTTAATGAAGAAATCATCAAATCAATACCATTTACTATAGCCCCTAAGAAGATAAAGTACCTACGAATTAATCCAACCAGAGAAATAAATAATAGGCCTTTACCAAGAGAACTACAAGCCCTTACTACAAGAAACTAAAAGAGACTTAGATAAACGGAAAAAACTATCCTGCTCATGGATAGGAAGACTTAACATTGTGAAAATGTCTGTTTTACCCAAAGCAGTCTACTTATATAATGTAATCCCAATATAAGTTCCAGCGTCATTTTTTAATGAGATGGAGGAACAAATCACCAATTTTGTTTGGAAAAGGAAGAAACCCTGGATAAGTAAGGTACTACTAAAGAAAAACACACTGGGAGGCCTCTCATTACCTAACTTCAGAACCTATTATACTGCCACAGTGGTACAAACAGCCTGGTACTGGTATAAGAACAAACAGATCGATCAATGGAACAGAATTGAGACCCCAGAGATGAAACCATCTGTTTATGAACAGCTGATATTCAATAGAGGCCCTAAGACATTAAACTGGGGTCAAAACAGTATCTTCAACAAATGGTGCTGGCAAAATTGGATATCCATCTGCAATAAACTGAAACTAGATCCATATCTTACACCTTATACGAAAACGAATTCCAACCTGATGAAGGAGCTAAATATCAAACCTCAAACGATAAAGCTCATCCAATAAAAGGTAGGAACCACAATGGAAGTTTTAATACACAATGTGGACAGACTCCAAAATCTGTCAAACAAACCAGAATCAACAGAAGAGAAAATAGATAAATGGGAACTATTAAGAATCAAACACTTTGCTCATCGAAAGACTTTATTAATAGAATTAAAAGGCCACCAACAGGAGAAGAAATAGTAGGCAACTCTATGTCAGACTGACGCCTAATCTCCATAATCTGTAAGATACTACAAAATATCAATAAGAAGAAGATAAATCATCCAGTTAAGTGATGGGCAAAGGAGATGGATAGACATTTCTCTAAAGAGGAGATCCAGGCAGCAATAAAACACATGTGGACATGTTCACGATCTTTAGTTATTAAAGAAATTCAAATCAAGACGACAATGAGATACCATCTCACTCCAACAAGGTTGGCCATGATCCAAAAAACACAAAATAACAAATGCTGGAGAGGCTGTGGACAAAGTGGAACCCTCCTACACTGCTGGTGGATTTGTAAAATGGTCCAGCCTCGTTGGAAAGCAATCTGGCACTTCTTTAAAAAAAATGGATCTAGATACACCATTTGACCCAGTAATTCCACTACTTGGAATATATCCTACAGAATCAAGGCCTTTCACATCAACGGACACATGCACAAGAATGTTTATTGCAGCACAGTCTACAATAGCAAAAAGATGGAATCAACCCAGATGCCCAACAACAGAAGAATGGATAGGTAAACTATGATATATATTCTCAATTGAGCACTACGCAATGATAAAGAATAATCATGATTCCAGAAAACATCTTATAACCTGGTTTCAACTGGAAGACATTATTTTGAGTGAAAGTAGTGAGCAACAAAAGGACAAATATTGTATGAGACCTCTACGATAAGATCTCAAAAACAGACTTATGTATAGAAGAAAAGACTCTTTGACAGCTTCAAGGGATGGGAGGGAAGGAGGGCGAGGGGGGGAAGGTTTTGATTAGGTAGTTCCTAGAAATCTGGTTGGGTGAAATCAGTGATAGCACACATTAGGAACAAGAACAATATTAAGTGGACTTCAACATAACTTGAATACTCCTTCCACCTTAACCAAATATTGCAAGGACAGAGTAGTTGGGGCAGGGGGCAGAGGACCATGCTCTTAGGTGAAAATGAGGCCAATTGGCACAACTAGACTTTTACTTAAGAGGGCTCTCTGCACCTCACATTGGTGAGTGGGGTCTGGGGTCTTGAAAGCTGCGAAGCTGCCATCCGAGGGCACAGCAAATGGTCACAACTCTGCGGGAACGGATGCTTACCAAGGAGCAAGATGACATGGGGTAAAGACAACCCAGGAGATAGAGAGACCCACATGAGTCGGTGCCTACATCGACTTGGGACCAGAAGAACCGGATGGTGCCTGGCCACCACCAGTGATAGCTGTGATAGAGCTCACCAAGTTGAATCTCACCAGCAATACAAGAATAAAAAGGGGTGCATCCTGAGATCTCCACTAAAAGACCTCAACGGATGGTCCAGTGGTTTCGGGACTCCCCTGGAAGCATAGCCTCTGGTCCTGATGCTGCCCTCACCCATAAATCATAACGAAGGTCCACTCTTCAGACACGAATGGATTGGATTTTGCAATGCAGAGTGACCATATATTGGATGCACTTTATGGTTCTATACATCTATAGGATACCATCCTACTGACCTCTGGCTGGAGGAAGGCGAGTGGGTAGAGAGGAGGGGAAAGGAGAGTGTTGGGAGGACGAGACATGTATGGAGCAGAGAGGAATAGTGTGCTGTCACTGGGCAGGGAGAGTAGTGGAAGCTGCATATAGGTAGGCATGTAAATTTATATGGGAATGTACATTTTCACTCAGTCATAATAAAAAAAAAAAGAGAAAAAATACTACCACTCTTGTCATCTTCCACTCCATCTGGAGGGATTATAACACCTGTAGTACATCTCTCTTTTTTTAAAAAATTTTTTATTTAATATAACTGAGTGAAAATATACATTCTCGTATAAATTTACATACCCACTTATATGTAGCTTCCACTGCTCTCCCTGCCCGGTGACAGCACACTATTCCTCTCTGCTCCATACATGTCTCATTCTCCCAACAGTCTCTTTTTTTCCCTCCTCTTTACCCACTCTCCTTCCTCCAGCCAGAGGTCAGCAGGATGACATCCTATAGATGTATAGAAGCATAAAATGCATCCAATATATGGTCACTCTGCATTGCCAAGTCCAATCCATTCCTGTCCAAAGAGTGGACCTTTGTTATAATTTATGGGTAAGGGCAGCATAAGGGCTGGGGGCCATGCTCTCAGGGGAACCCCTAAACCACTGGACCATCAGTTGAGGTCTTTTGGTGGAGATCTCAGGATGCACCCCTTTTTATTTTTGTGTTGCCAGTGAGACTCAACCTAGTGAGCTCCATCATGGCTATCACGCACCATCCGGTTCTTCTGGTCCCAAGTCGTTGTAGGCACCCACTGCTGTAGGTCTCTTTGTCTTCTGGGTTGTCTTTCCCCCATGTCATTTTGGTCCTCGGTGAGCATCCGTTTCTGCTGAGTTGGGACCATTTGCTGTGCCCTTGGATGGCAGCTTGGCAGCTTTTAAGACCCCAGACACCACTCACCAACGAGGGGTGCAGAGAGCCCTCTTAGCAAAACGCTAGTTGTGCCAATTGGCGTCGCTTTTGCCTAAGAGCATGGTCCCCTGCCCCCTGCCCCAGCTACTCTATCCTTGCAATATTGGGATAAGATGGAAAGAGTACTCGTGTTATGTTGAAGTCCACTTAATATTGTTCTTGTTTCTAATGTGTGCTATCACCGATTTCACTCAACCAGATACCTAGCAACTATCTAATCTAAACCCTCCCCCCCTCCATTGCAGCTGTCAAAAAGTCTTGTCTTCTATACACGTCTGTTTTTGAGATCTTATCGTAGAGGTCTCATACAATCTTTGTCCTTTTGTTGCTGACTACTTTCACTCAACATAATGTCTTCCAGTTGAAACCGTGTCATGAGATGTTTCCTGAAGTCATCGTTGTTCTTTATCATTGCGTAGTGCTCCATTGAGTATATATACCATAGTTTACCTATTCATTCTTCTGTTGTTGGGCATCTGGGTTGATTCCATCTTTTTGCTATAAACATTCTGGTGCATGTGTCCGTTGGTGTGAAAGGCCTTGATTCTGTAGGATATATTCCAAGTAGTGGAATTACTGGGTCAAATGGTATGTCTAGATCCATTTTTTTAAGGAAGCGCCAGATTGCTTTCCAAAGAGGCTGGACCATTTTGCAACCCCACCAACAGTGTAGGAGGGTTCCACTTTGTCCACAGCCTCTCCAGCATTTGTTATTTTGTGTTTTTTGGATCATGGCCAACCTTGTTGGAGTGAGATGGTATCTCATTGTCGTCTTGATTTGAATTTCTTTAATAACTAAAGATCGTGAACATGTCCACATGTGTTTTTTGGCTGCCTGGATATCTTCTTTAGTATATCCCTCTTTTTAATATGATCGCACCATAGTTTTCATGATAATCACTGGACTGTTTCTTTCAATATTACAGCTGTGATTGAATTTGGAGCCTTCCCTGAGTAGATTTCTGAATAATGTGTCATTCTAAAATACAAAGTTAGTGGTTTTGTTCTTCTAAGCCAAAGCCAAGAACTTCTTTCAGTATTTCTTGTAGTTTTGTCTCGTTTTTACAAAGTCTCTGAGTTTCTGTTAATCTCAGAATGTCTTAATTTCATTTTCGCATTTGAAAGACAGTTTTACAGGATAGATAGTTCTTGATTGGAAGTTCTCATCCTTCAAGGCTTTGAATGTGTCATGCCACTGTCTCCGTGCCAGCATGGTTTCTGCTGAGAAATCTGAGGAAAGCCTACAGGGTTTCTCTCTGAGTGTTAGCTTTGTTTTGAGTCTTCCCGCCTTTAATAGTTGCTGCTTACGTTTCATTTTGTTAAGCTTGATTATAGTATGTCTTGGAGTCTTTCTTTTGAGATCTATTTTAGGTGGCGTATGATATGCATCTGAGATGTCTATATTCTCTTCCTTCATGATTTCTGGGAAGTTTTCTGTCAGCAGCTCCGCAATGATACTCTGTGTTCTCAGGTGTCTCATCGTGTTCAGAGACTTCAATTAATCGAAGATTGTTCCTCTTAATAGATTCCCACATACTTCTTAATGCTTCTTCATTCTTCTAGTTTCTTTTTTCTGATTTCTGCTCATAGACGCTGGCGTCAATAGCTCTGTCTTCCAAGTCAGAAATTCTTTTTTCCATTTGTTCCATTCTCTTTTCTTGGCTTTGCATGGAAGTTTCTATGTCTTTGACTTTGTTCTTGATCTGTTGGATTTCAGAGTATTGGTGTTCTATCAGGTCCAGCAGGTTGCGTAATTTTGCCTTTTTTTCTGCTGCGTTTTGTATAAGGTCTAGAAGAGCTTTGTATATAATCATTTTGTATTCACCTTCTGATGATTTCAGAAAGGTTTCTTCATCTGGAAAATTCCTTGGTTGTTTTGTTTGTGAGCCTTACGAAGCCATGGGTGATTTCTTGTATGCCACAAGTGTCTGTTGCTGTTTGGGTCCCATGTGTGTAAGTAGAGGCTGGGAGAGATACTGTGAGGACAGACTGCTGATGTTTCTCTAGGCTATCTTAAAATGTAAAACAAAAGGTATCTGACCACTTCCCAAGTCAGTCAGGTTTTCAGGTGTACAGGTCCCTCTTCCCAACTGGCAAAGTAAGCACCTCTATATCCAACCCTAGATGATACAAACCAGTTGAAAATACAGCAATGCTACTGCCCTGTTGGCTTCTGCTGACAGAGCCCAGCTTTAGGCGACACTGTGAACTACTGATTTTTCTGGTAGAAGAGCGCTCTCCTGTGGGCAGGCTCTCACTCCCAAGTTAAGAAATAGATCCTGCTGCGGCCACCGTACCTAAGATGGCACCTTTCACACAGTTTGCAGATAGAGGAGCTAAAGGTGCTGAGAGTAAATGAGTCCTCCATCTCTGTTGCAGGGCCCCCACCATAGGCCACACTGTAAACTGCTGCTGTTCTGTCAGAGAAGTGCTGTCCTGTTTCAGGTGCTGGCTCCCAGTCTAAGAATGAGATCCCGCTAAAATCTCCGTATCGAACATGGCATGCCGCACACAGGCAGTGCAATTCCGTACAAACTCCGCTGTGGCAGTGATAAAAAGACAGGCCCAAAGTGGCCAGATGAACAGAGTCCTAAGCCTGGCTCTCAAAATATGGCAGTTTTCCCTGCCCATCCCACCAGCTGTGTGTCTGAGTTCTAGCCGCTAGGCAAGACCTAACTCTGCCCACTGGCCAAGACAGAGCAAAAAAAAGTCAAAATGGTGTGTTTACCTTCAGTCCATGAGAGCCAGGGCTAGCCAGGAGGAGGAGTCAGCAAAAGAGAGGAAGATTTTTGCTCAGTGGTATGAAGTCCAAATTAAGAGGCCTGTGCTGTGTCCTGGGGTCTCACTAGGTGGCCAGAAGGCTCCGTTTGATTATCAGTTCAGGCCTTTGTTTCCAGAGGGATATAAGGAGACATGTGCTTAGTCCGCCGTCTTGACTATGCCTCCTAGGACTATTTCTTTGTTGGGAGTTTTTAAATTATGTTTTAGTCTCTTATTTTGTTATCAGTTTATTTAGTTGTACTTCTGTTTGTGTTAGTTTAGGTAGGTAGTGTGTTTCTGGAAATTTTTCCATTTTTTCTAGGTTTTTATTAAAATATAATTTTTTGTAGCATTGTTAAGGGTTTTTAAAATTTCTGTTGGTTCTTTTGTAACAGTGTCTGTTTCCTTTCTTATTCAGGTTATTGACTTGCTCTCCTGGTTTTCTTTTGTCAGTGTGGCCAGTGGTTTATCAATTTTTGTTGATCTTTTCAAAGAGCTGGCTTTTGTTCTTGTTAACTCTTTCAAACTGATTGTTCTCTTATTTAGTTCTGCTCTAATTTTTAATTTCTTCTGGTGCCTGACGGTTTCTTTTGTTGGTCCCTATTTGTTCAAGTTGTATGATTAATGCTTTGATTTGGTCCCTTCTTTTTGGATGTATGCATTTATTGAAATAAACTGACCTCTTGAGTACTGCTTCTGCTGTGTTCCTAAGGTTCTGGTAGGGTTTGTTTTCATACCTACTGGATTCTGTGAATTTCCTAAGTCTCCTCTTGACTTCTATAATCCAGTAGCAAGGTGGTGTTCAGTTTCCATGTGTTTTATTTTTTCCTCTTAATTTTTCTGTTACTGATTTCTTCTTTTATGTCTCCATGGTCTGAAAAGATGCTTTGCCGTATTTTGATGCTTTTGGATTTTGTTAAGGGTTACCTTATATCCTGCATTGGAAAAGAGTATATTTGATTGTTGCTGGATGGAGTGTTCTGCTTATGCGTATGAGGTCAAGTCTATTAATCTGGTATTTAGATCTTCCATGTCTTTATCGAGCTTCTTTCTGGATACTCTTTCCTACATTGAAAGTGGTGTGTTGAAATCTCCTATTATGCTGGAGCTATTTCTGTTTTCAATGCTGTTAGAGTTATATCTTA
This sequence comes from Heterohyrax brucei, assembly GCA_028571685.1. Lineage (NCBI taxonomy): Eukaryota > Metazoa > Chordata > Mammalia > Hyracoidea > Procaviidae > Heterohyrax > Heterohyrax brucei. Next base: position 134,707,041 of record CM053148.1, on the reverse strand, counting down.
TGTATTTAGGTGTCTTATGATTGGAAGAGTGAATATTTAATATGGTCACGTCCTCGTATTGACCCTTTAATCATAATCCAGTGTCCTCCCTTATCCATTGTGCATTTTAAAGTCTACTTTATCAGAGATTAATATTGCCACTCCTGCTCCATTTTGAATGTTGTTTGCTTGATTTTTTCCATTCTTTGAGTTTTAGATTGTGGTAGGTAGCATATAGATGGGTTGTGTTTTTTTATTCATTCTTTTACTCATTCTGTTTTTAATCTATTTATCCAGTTACATTCAGCATGATTATTGATAGGTATCAGTTTGGTGCCTTTTTTTTTTTTTTTACGTGGATGACAATTTGTTACATTGTTTGTTACATGAGTTGTTTTCCTTTTTCATAGTTGTTGGTTTTGTATTTGCTGAGACTTCATGTATTTCTTTTGCTGTTGTTGTGTGCACCCACCCACTGTTGTCAATTCTGACTCAGTTACCCTGTACGTCAGAGTAGAACTGCTCCCATAATTTCTAAGGAATGCCTGGCAGATTTGAACTGCTAACCTCTTGGTTAGCAGACATACCACTTAGCCACTACGCCACCAGGGTTTCCACTGTGTAAGATTGCTAATTTTCATAGTTATTTTAACATTTACCCCTATTTTGCTAAATTTAAACCGATCTTTTCTTTGTATTGCCTTGAAAGAGCGATGACAACTTTTCTTAGTCCCTCTTTTTTAAGACTGTTGTCTTTTACATAATGATATTGCTGTTCCCGAATTTTCACGTTGTAGCTTTATTTTTGCCATTTCTCCATCTGGGTTGATATCTGGTTGCTCTGTCCGGTGTTCTCGTCTTGGGTTGTTATATGTTGTTATTGATTTTATGACTTGAAGGACTCACTTTAGCATTTCTTATTTAATTTCTGTGTATCTGGAAACTTCCTAATTTCACCAACATATGCTAGATATATAATTCTTGGCTGGTAGTTATTTTCCTTTAAGGATTGCCTTCTTGCCTGCATGATTTCTGCTGAACAGTTTCAGCTTAGTTTTATTGACTCTCCATTGTAGGTATTTTGCTTATCCATAACTGCTTTCAAAATTCTCTTTGGCAAGTTTGATTATAATACAAGATCTGCCATGAGTCGGATCCGACTCGACGGCACTTGGCTTGGCTTGGCATCCTAGAAAAAATGCTACATACCTTATTGCCGACTATCACTGCAGTTACCTTTGAAGTACATCCCTTAGGAAGCTATGCACTGATGCCAGAGCCTAGTCTACCCTTCAAAGTAATTCTGGAACTCTTTATCTGGAATGGCTACCAGAACTGTCTTCATATTGCCCTTGGTGTCCGGAACTTCATCAAAATGTCTTCCTTTCAATATTTCCTTTATCTTTGGGTAAGGAAAAAAGTTTCAATACAGTTATTTGTTTACTGGCTAAAAAATCCTTGACAAGACAGTGCTGTGTGCGCTGCTGCACTGTCATCATGCAACAGCCATGAGTTGTTGGCAAAAACTTCAGGTTGTTTCTCATCTAACTTTTTCACACAGCCTTTTCAACACTTCCAGATAATAAACTTCGTTAACAATCTGGTTGGTACAAATGCATAATGAACAATCCCTCTGATACCAAAAAAGGTTAGCAACATTGTTTGGACTCGTGATTTGGACTGATGAAATTTTTTTGGTCGTGGAGAACTGGATGACTTCCATTGTGCACTTCGATGCTTTCTTTTAGGGTTATATTGGTACACCCATATTTTCATCACCAGTGATAACACAAATATCACCTTGCCTCTCCAAAAGGTCTTTGCAAACTTCAACTCTCCTTTGCTTTTGTTCATCTGTGAGCTCCTTTCGGACCATTTCTGCACTTTTTTTTTAATTGTAAATAAAGAACAATTTTACAGTCTCTATCACGTTGCCATGTAACTCAGAACTTGTACCTCTATTCTGGCTGTCCCCTGCCATCCCCCCAAAGTGATAGCACACTTACCCTTTTGTTTGGAACTTCCTGTGACCTTTTGAATAAGGACTGGCCCATCTCACCCAATCAACTCAGCCCCACCAGAGTCCCTCAGACAACCTGGTGTACATGTTTAGAGGTTTGTTCATCTCTAGTATCACTCTATGTTGTATATAGTCCAGGCCAATCTTTGTCTGAGAAGCTGTCCCCAGTGATGGATGCAGTTTGGGGTTAAGAGTCTGGGGGCCACAATCCCTGGATCCCCTCTGGGCACACACAACTTTCTTATGCCAAGTTTTCAGTTAAGATCTTGCTGTTTCTCTATCAATGTTTACTTAGTCTGCTATGCTTCTCAGTCAGCCAACGACTTGACACACAATCTGATGAATTTCTGCAATGTTTTCATCAGTTCTGCTTGTTACCAGATGCCCTGACCTTTCTTCATCAGTGATGCTCTCTCCCCACTCAGGAAAATGTTTAATCGATTTGTACACTGCTGTTTTCTTCATGGCATTATCTTCATAAACTTGGACTAAAATGCCCCTAATTTTAGTTCCATTCTTGTCATCTTTAACCAGAAATTTAATGTTAGTTACTCTAATTAAAGTTCTGACATTCTCATGATGGCACACACACAAAAAAACGCAATAATGAATGCCACTAAGACACCACCACCACATGTTAAACGCACAGCTGTGAGGCATTGATACACCAAATCTATGAAACCCTTACCAAGTTGTTTGTACAGTGCTGCCAATGTAAGTGCACGCTGGGAAGTTTGCAAACTTAATTATCAGACCTCCTAGGTGTTGATGTCTTTGAGATCTACTTTGTGAGAAGTTTCATGAGGGTCTCAGATAGACCTCTCATCTTTCATGCCATCAGGGATGTTTTCGGTCACCAAGCTTCAACAATTGTCTTTTTTCCAATCACACCTACATTATTCCTCTTGACAGAAAACCAAAAAAAAGCCAAACCTAGTGCCATCCAGTCAATGGTGACTCAGTGACCCTATAGTGCAGAGTAGAACTGCCCCATAGTTTCCAAGGAACGCCTGGTGGATTTGAACTGCCAACCTTTTGGTTAGCAGACGTAGCACTTAACCACACCACCACCGGTGTTTACCCTCTTGATAGAGTCCCATATAATTCTCAGGATTTGACTTTTGTTTACAATTCTTTTATCTGATTTTCCCTCAAATATGTGCCACATGCTGTATCTTCAGTCTTACGAATTCTGACTTCCATTGTTTCAATTTTGCTCTTTTGACTTTCCATTGTCTAATTCTGTAATTAATCCTCTGAATTTCTGCTTATTTTCTATATTTTCTTGCAGCCTGTTCCATTTATTATGGTTTACTGTGTTTTGTCTGATCTCTTGAAGAGTTCTGCATAGTAAATCTTTTGTATGCTACTTCTGATAATTCCTGGGAGTTTTCTTCATCTGGAAGAATTTTTTTTTTCTTTTGGGAGCTTTCTGAAGCCATTTTGGTCTGACTCTTCAGGTGGTTTGATGTTGACTGTTGTCTGAACCATCAACAAGTTGTTGTTTATCGACTTGCTTGCCTACTGTGCTTTAGCTTTTCGTTCTGTTTTGAAATGTCCCAGGGTGGGGAGAGCAGCTACAGCTGCGCAGCTGTCTGTGGTGGGTTTTGTACGGCAAATTGACTTGGATAGTTAACTGTCACTTAAAACACAATAAAATATTACAAAAAGAAAAAAATCCTCACATTTGGCCAGAGGACACCCACACAGTTTGGGAAAATCATCTAATAGTAAAAATACTACATATTTCAAAAAATACATCACGGAGATTTCTTCCACTGTAACATAAAAAATGTGCTACCTTTTCAGAACTTTCTTAACATCTGTTTCTCAATGGAATGACATAATTCTACAAATTCAAATACTTAAAGTTGAATTATTTCCATTTAATTTTGTGGTAAGATTATGTTTAACACGTTTTAGTATTATTCAGTGTTCTCTCAATGATTTCATGTGTTCAGTTCCTCTTCCCTTGTAAAAATTAAGTGAGTAAAATCACATAATAGCAGTTGATCTATGAATTGAAAATACGGACAACTTCAACTCCAAATATTATGCTTTTTAACAAGAGTCAACATATTTATTTACACGTTTATGGCATACATTAACAGTCTCATATAATTAACCAAATCTAATGACAGTGGTGAGGATGGAACATAAGGACACAATTCCAAATCTTAATCATGTTGAAGTACATTTTCACAAATTGAAAATACGATAACCAAGCAGCCATTATAAAGTGATGGGCTACATCAATTCACTTTCTGAAACTGAAAGTCAGCCATAAAGCTATTAAAACAATGGAACATTTGCAAATGCAAAATTACATGTGCAGGTATAATGCATGCATAGTTATATTTATTCTTTAACCTTAAAGCCATATTTAAATTAAACAAATAAGTCTCTCAATATATGTACATCAAGGCACATTCTTCTCTTGTGCTTTAGGAATGATTTACATGTGATTTGTTTATTTCTTAATTTTGCAGCTTATTTTCTAATTCTGACAGTTGTATCTTCAGTGTTAATTTCTTAGAAAAGTGGGATCTCCTTATAGTTATTTTGAAAGTCAGGAAACTGGAAGCTTCAAGATGTGGTAATTTGAAATCTAACACATTAATTAATATTTTAGCTTTCAGATGACTTTTTAAAATAATTTACTTTCAATTATTTGGTGAACTCTAACCATTTAATTTCTTCTAGTAGTACATACTATGAGGGCTGCAATAAAGAATTTTCAGTATTTCTCAAAGTACTTGACAAGTATATGGTATCACAGGGGTACTGCAGATGTTCCTATTGCTATCCTATTTCTACAGTTGTTTAACAAATTAAACAGGATGCAATACCTGAAAATATATCAAAATGAGTTTTAACCTGTTTCTTTTGTAGTAAAAGAACTTGATTCCTTTTCTTTCTATTTGTCAGCTTATGTTATCAAGGCCAAGTTTCCATCACCACTGCTGAGCAACAGGGTGCTTTTCTCACGGCCAGTTTACTTGCCTTGAAGAAACTGTACTAAGGCTTTAACAGGTATTTCATGCATTGTAATGGCATTTAAAAAGTCAGCTCATGGATTTATGGTTTTCTCACATAGGTAAGTGTACTGTGCAAACTTGATTATACCATGTAACTTATTAAGTGCTTTACAACAGAATAAAGATCCCTGACTTAAAGGGGGTTAAAGTACATAGTTAACAATCACCGATTGGAACTATTTAAAAAAAAATGCAATATACATTCTACTAAAATGTTTTATACTGGAAATTTTTAATACATACATGGGGCAAATGAAATCATGTAACATTACCTCTACATTTTGATAAAAAGACAAAAAAGCCCACTGGTTCAGCCTTTTAAACTCAAAATATATAGTAGTGTCAAAGAGCTAATGAAGCTGAGCAGCTTTTAATTTAGCACAGACCTTTATAAACATTAATTCATAAAAAAATTATACCATGATCAATCACTGCCATCAAATAGATTCATTTTTCCATTTCTTTAGAATAAATAGATTTTCTTCTACAGGACCCACTGGCCAAATGAACTGTCTAGAAATGTCACGACATGAGTCAACAGCTCAGAGCCTTGACACAGAAATTCTAAATGGATAGTCACATAGTACTGTAAACAAATGTTCCATGAGTTAAGTCTACATGAAATGTCATTTCATTTTAATCTCTACTGCTCTGTTTATTCTGCTTCTGAAATATGTGCTACCTCTACTTCAACAGTTTGAATAGCTTCTACAACTTCAGAAAGTTTCTGTCCTTGCTGCTGTGCCAATACGTAATTAACCACTTGCATGATACTTTGGTCAGAAAGCGTAGATACAGATGGACACTCTTCAGTAGCTGCAACAGTTTCCAGAGATTCTATACTTTCTCCTGTCACTACTACGGTCTCAATTTCTTGAGGACCACTGCTTTCTTGTTCCTGCACATCTGTTACAATGCTAACAGCATGCTCCACTTGAGTCCCTTGATTATGAAACTGAAGGGTGTCTTTGTCCAGCATGATTTTGCAAGGCACATAATCTCTATGGAATTTAGTCATATGTTTCCGGAGTGTTCGTGCGTCTATGTAGGCTTCACTACATACAGGACAGACATAGGGCCGCTCACCAGTATGTGTTCTGACATGCCGTTTCAGAGATCGGGCATCAGCCCAAGCTACTCCACATGTTAAACACTCAAACGGCTTAACTCCTATTAAAAAAAAAATAATAAAGGGGCATGGTGAGGTGCAAGTACCAAAATACATTTAAGATGCCTGATAAATAATGTTTTTTCCTTCAGTAACTCATTAGCCCATCTTGACTCTGGCAACCTTTCATTCAGGACCTAGTTATTTACCTTAGAATAAATAAGATTCTGTACTACAATATCCCCCAAAATGTTCCATGTGTAGCAATTACTGAAAAAATATGAGGTATTTAAGGTTTCCACGCATAATCTCATTCCATCTTCACAGCCACCTATAATGATAAATACCTAGGATACGGAAAACTGAGGATTCAGTCTAGTTCTACACAAAAGTGCTGATGTAGAATTCAGCTCACTAAGAAAAGAAATGGAGAGCCTGGTGGTGGTGTGGTGAAGTGCTATGGCTGCAGACTAAGAAGTCAACAGTTCAGAACCTCCAGGTGCCCCATGGAAACTAGGGGGCAGTTCTACTCTGACCTATAGGGCTGTTACGAGTTCGACCCAACTTGGCAACACCTAACAACAAAAATGAAACCTACACATGTAACAACTAGATATATAGCATAATATATAACAACTAGATAATCTGATTCAGAATCACCTATAATCAACCAAATAACTGCTCCAAGATGTAGGATTAATTTGTAATCAAGGAAGGTGTGGCGGTAGGCAAGAGGAGAGGAGATGAAAGGAGAAACACCGCTGGACAGACTCTCATTTTACTGAGACGCATACAATAGGAAGTGCACTTACCGTCATGGTTGTTCATGTGTCTTCTGTACTCCCTCATCTGAGTAAATTTTCTTCCGCATTGTTCACATACCCATTCCAGGTTTTGTTTCGCTCTTCCTTTTTTACCATGGGTAGCTTTCTTTACATGCCTTCTGAACAACGCTTTTTCATAAAATTCTTTGCCACATATGTTACACCTAAAATGGGGGTGTGGAGGGGAATCTGTATCATTTTTTTCAAAACACAAGAAGCCTTAAGAAGTAATCCAAGTGTATCGACACCTGTGTGTGTACATGCAGTTAACTTCAGATCTGTCTCAAATTTACACACCTGTAAGGCTCAGTGACAGAATGAGACTTCACGTGAGAATACCAATCTTTCTTCCAACTATAGCACTTATCGCAAAACTGGCACTGGAATGGCTTCACACCAAGGTGTTTGTTCATGTGCTGGCGAAGATCTCTTGCTTCAAAGAAACTTTTTTCACATCTGTAATAATAAAGATTGATCACCCAACTGAATCATCTTACTCTTTTAAACCGTTTCCAAGAACTCACTATATGCTTGAGTTTCAAGAACTCCTCACTGTAAGATGATCCCAATTTAAAAGAATTTCCTAGCATTTCAAACTTGTATCTAGGTTGTAGGATTTTAAGGTCTTTTATGAATCATCACAAGAGTTCTCAAAAGTTGTTACAGTGGATGCTATCTTTTCCCTTTTACAGAAGGAACCCTAAATTTTCATTTCATGATTCACCCCTCTCCCATTTTCTACATGCTGAAAACAGGTTTCACCATTGACTCCGGGGAGAAAACACATGACTCAGACCTAAGTCAGTCAGAGCATAATAGCACTGGCTATCGCGTTTGATTCAGGGATGACCAAATGTAAATTTAACTTCAGTGTTTTTACAGGAGCTACTAGAAAAAAAGCTTGACTATACGGGAGTTGAAGCAATCAGAGGCTGGCAAGTTGCCACTACTCTGTAACCATATGAAGCCTGAGGGAAACCAAGTATTAATGAATCTGAACCCAGTGTAATTAAACCATTCAAACTCCTTGACTTGACCTTTCATTAAAGCCAGTTTAGCTTGGCTTTTCTTTCATCTGCAACTGGAAAAGACTTGATTGTAAGCTTTTTGTTTTAAAAGAAGACTGACTAGAGTGAGTGACATCAGCAAATATGACAGAGTAGAGGACTCTAAAGGCCCGTCTCTCCAAAAAACCATGGACTAAAATGGCAAAATCTCTGAGAACCAACTTCATCAAAACCCTGAAAGTTAATCAAGACACACAGTTAAAAACTAACCTCAAATTTCACTAAGAAAGCTTTTGGCATTTTAACTTACCCCAGGACCGTGCCCTGTGCCCCAACCTGGAAATGAAGACAACAGCCTATGTTCTCAGTATAGGTCTCTACGAGCAGAGAGAGCAGAATGGACCCCGATGTCAAAAGTAAACTTATCAGCTGCTGGCTCTGGGGACAAAGAGTGATGGTGGGACAAACAGATGAAATGAAAAGCCTGAGAGTTAAGGCTGAGGACTGAAGTGCTTAGGAGAGCGTTATTGTGTGCTGCTGAGTCAATTCTGGCTCATAACCACCTTATATGACAGACTGTAACTGCTCCACAGGGTTTCCTATACTACAATCTTTGTGGGAGCAATCTGCCTGGTCTTTCGTGGAGCAGCTGGTGGGTTGAAACAGCCAACCAGAGGTCTGAAAAGCTCTCACATTATTCCTGGGCATCTAGAAGGACACATGCATACCCAGTGCCGGGCCTGGTGCAGGCTTACAGGGCCCTGAGCTCTCATCTCTGGGTGACCTTCAGGCTTTGCCCAAGCAAAGACTACGGCAGAGTTGTAACTGCCTGGCTGAAGGTAGCCTAGATTGTAGCAGCGGTGATGGTTGCACAACACTGTGACTGTATTAACAGCTACTCAACTGTACGCTTAAAACTGGCTATAACAGTAAATTTTTGGTTATGTGAATATCTGAATTAGGAAAAAAACTTCAAGAGGCTTTAGAAAATGAAAAAAGAGGAAGAAAAATAGTTGGAAGGAAGGACAAAACAAGCAGAGTATCCAGAACTTCAGAGGAACTGCCTAGAAAAGGTCTGCCTGGCAGTGAGGACAACTTGGTTAGAGTCAGCTTGGTTAGAACTTTCTCAGTAGTTTTACAGATGCTGTGTAACCACTGTTTATTCTGTGATCTGATCTGAGTAGCCAATCAGCTGGAAGGCCTAGTAACAGTTGAAAATCGGTTTCCTTGTGGGTGTGGCCTATATCCAATACACATATGGATATTTAGGCAAAATTCCTTCTGTATCCTGCATCTGCCTGTCATCCTCTGACCTCTGGTTCTTGTGACAGGAGCCAGCAGCCTGCATGCTGTCCAAACTGTTGACTTTGAGATTTGTCAGCTCCTGTGATGACATGAGTCAGGAGAAGCCTCCAGCCTGACGCCTGACCCAAAGACTTGGGACTCGCTAGCCTCCACAACTGACTTATCCTTGAGACAAATCTCTCTACACACACTCAGGCTTTACTGATGTTGCTCCTCTAAGAGAACCCAGTTCTAGGACAACTGATTAGAATCAAGAATAAAATGAAATTATAGTTTAATACTATCTTTTAATACTGTTTTTTTTGAAACAACTTTCAAAATCAAGTATGACTACAGTGAAATTAACTGAATGCTTCACATGCGAAATACTTACTGAGTACAGTGATAGCCTCGAACCTCAGGCTTCGGCTGGTGTTTCTTTAGGTGCTTGCTGAGTCCAGACCCCCTATGAAACGACTTTCCACAAACGGAGCAAAGGTACTTGGACTCTCCTAGAAAAAATGAAATCCCCATCACAAGCCCACTCATCAGCCCCACCCTGACAGGGTGCTCAGCTGGGCCTCACAAGCCGCCGCAGAACGGCAGCACGGAAGGCAGGGCGCTTAGCAGCCAGCACATTCTGGCACCAAGCCATGCTGACACGCTTACTCCGCTGAACGGCAGTAATGACAAGGGCTCTGTGCAAAAAATGTGACATGCTCACATAATCTATGGATTACAATACTAACAGAGAACAATTCAAGTTCTAGGGCAGATATGTAGCCTTCACCAGCCATTTCCACGTAACCTGCTATACAGCATCTGAAAATAAGTATAACTAAAAATTCTAATCAAACTGTAAGCCACTTATCCCATTGATATTTACATCCACCAACTTCTTAACTTTTTAAAAGCATGATTATTTCTTTAGGGGCTAGAATATAAATTATGCATAATTTAACACCCAGCACACAACTGTTTTTACATGGAGGAAAACAATGCTTTTACACAAGTAAGATAACTCTAAAACCAAGTTTAAGAAAACTTTTTAACTTCACTCATTAATGAAAAAATGCACACACACACACCATCAGTATACTAATATAATTATAGCCTAACAACGTAACAGTAAATTAACAGTACGTGCAATATAAATGCATTAACATAAATTTCTCATTACCTGTGTGAATACTCATATGTTCTTGAAGACTACGTTTGGTAACAAACGACTTAACACATAGTTCGCACTGGAACTGCTTTTGTGACTGGTGGAGGCTTTGGTGTAATTTTAGACCATGCTTGTAGATGAACGTCTTGCCACAGACCTGAGACAGACAGGGGTGTTTGAATCAGTACAATAAAAGAGAAGACGAGCTGTTTCTGAAGAGTAAGAGCAGAGAAATACTATGCTAGTTTTTGAAATTTTTTAAAATTGTGATGAAGTGAAAGTTTACAATCCAAGTCAGTTCACCATATAAAACCTTGAGGACCCACCATTCTGCAACTCTGGCTGCTTTCCTTACCCCGTGACAGCACAGTCTTCTTGTTCACTCTTTCAGTATCCACTCCTCCGACACTTGTCCCTGCCTCTCCACCCTCTCCTCTCCCCTCTAGAAAGAAACCAGTAGGGTAGCCTCATACAGGTATTAAACCATACAGTACAGATTACACCATAAAGTATACATACACCACTTGCATCACCACTCTGTGTCCCCAGGCCCAGTACCAGTATACTATTTTAAATGAAACCTTAAATTTTAACTAAACTGACAAAATTAAAGTTGAAACCACAAGTGCCACATATATATCCCAGTTCATGTTCACATATATCCCCTCCAGGCTCACTACATAAGTACTGCTGCTACTTTTTTTAAATCCACGTGATCTGTGAAGCAGTTGAAAACAGTGCAAACCAACTTTGTGTTACCCTTGTGAGACTGGTAAACAGTTTAAAAAGACAAGAAAAACCAAATCTCTTGGCACAGAATCAATTCTGCCTGGTGCTGACCAAGTGTGTTACAGAGCAGAACTGCTTCCCCAGACTTAACTCCTATTTCTGTACTTTTCTGCCACGGACCACACTTTGTGGGTAGCGCTGCACTAAAAACCCAGAGGCCCAATTAATGCTTGGTATTTAAATGTATGAATAAAATGCTTGGCACTCAGCTCAAAACAACGGAGTCAGGGGGAGGGGTGGCATTAAGGCCGTGAGTGACAGTATACATAAAACTGGACTGACCTTGAATTGATAATTACTGAAGCCAGGTGAAGGGCACATGGGGGTTCATTCTAATCTCTTATATTCCAGTTCATGTAATAAGTTAAAAACAAATATACGAAATCTCATTGGTTCTAAAGCAGTTAATAAAAAGAATTATTAGTAACTACAGGTGCTATTAGAAATTTTTCACTATTCCAAAAAGCCCAACATTGGCTAATCATAAAGGACCTCTACCCAGGAGTCTATTTTGGTATTTAGGAAGCCTCAGTTCTCAGCTCTAGAAGGATGCCTGCCTTAGGTAGGAATTCTGCTGACCCTGGAAATTTGCTTCAGCCATAGCTCTTTTCCCCTCCTCTTTTAAAATCAAAATCATATGATCTTGCTAGAGGTTAAGCAACGGCTGGAATGATGAATCGGTCACTCCTACCTAGTACATCCTCTAAACCCTAAAATGTTCCATGAACATTCTCAGTAAATACATTTCATATCACAACCCTCCACAGGAAACTCAAGAACACAACAGGGAATCAATCACCCTTAACCTAGGCAATAAACTTGAAGAAGCCACAGATTTCACTTTGGTAGTTTCCAGAGGGTGTAACTCCAGAATATACATCTACCAGTCTCATCACCACAGCTAAGTTCCAGTCTCCTTTAAAAAACAAAAGAAATGTATGGTGTTACCTGGCATGCATGTGGCTTTACACCTGTGTGCTTCAACATATGTATTCGAAGAGAATATAATTTAGGTAACGTCCTTCCACATATGGAGCATATAAACTCTCGTTTGGTTCTGCCCTTCTCAGACGATGTTCCTGAAGCTTCATTAGATGTGGAAGTGGAAGAGGATGACGCAGGGGCATCTTTTCTGGCATGTCGGATAAGATGTGCTCTCAAGGAAGCACTGTACTGAAATTGTTTTTTACACAACTAAAAGAAAAAGCAAACGAAGTTCTGTCTTAATATATTCCATTACCAAATTTCAAGTGGAAATCAATTTGTAGTTCAACTTTTCATTTCTTTGTTACTATTACATAAATTAATAAACATACATATTGTGTAACAGACAATGCGCTCGATACCAGATGATAAAGATACGAAGGACAAGACTCAACCCTCTGTCCAGAAAGGCTTATGACGTACCCTCAGAAACAAGATTTATATACCAAAAAAGTACACTGCTCAAGCAGAGGAAGTACTCGGAAAAGTCAGGAGAGGTGTCGTTCACGAGACAGAGGCAGTGGCTGGAAGGAACGGCACGACCCAGAGAGACCGAGAGACTATTACTCCACGGCTAGTAACAGCTGCCGGGTGGAGCACAAACGGGGGTTAGAAAAGAATGAAAACGGACAGGTTTTGGATTTTATCCTATTATTTTTTGAGGTGTCGTGAAAGCTCTGTTGTTTCTTTTTAAATCAAAATCGTATATACTAAGCATTTACAAAAACAAAAAAAACTGGTCTCCAGGTCCACTCCTCTACCTTTGCTTCCTAGAGGTAACTTGGACTCATTTTTGCTGCTTGTCTTCCTAACTCTAAGTAACACGCAAAACGGAAGATGATTCTGACCCTTCTACTCCCCACAGTATGTAAAAGCTTCTCATTACCCGACTTTCCCAATAGTTAAATCATCAATTTCAGGGTTTACATTATGAGGACGTTATAACTGCTCTTTACGGCTAGGCAGAATAGTAGCACAGTGATTCTTTTTCCTTTCTTGCTTTTTTGTTTTCCATTTTGATTACTTCCTTACCTGTTTACTAATTTACCGCCCAATCTTTCTCCCAACTGTCTTACTGAGAGAAGACCACATCATGTTACTGAGGAGTTGTCAAGCATTACGTCCTACCCCAACCCCCGACCACCGCCCCTTTAGGCCTGGTCCAGTTTCATCCTGAGATGACCTGCACTGCCGTCTTTGGGACCCCCTTAGACTCTGCCGTGTTTCCCATCTCTAGCTCATTTTCAGGAAGCATCTCTGCCAAAAATTTTCTAAGAGGGCCTGAGAGGTAAAATGTTTAAAACTCTGCGTATATGGAAACGTTCTTACTCTACTCTCATAAATACCTGATAGTTTAACTAGCTGTAGGTTTCAAGGAAGAAATCATTTCCCTTCAGAATTTTGAAGGCACTATGCCTCTGTTTTCCAGCTTCCACTGTTGCTGCTGGAAAGTCCAAAGCCATCCCGATCCTTACTCTTTTCTATGAGACAGACTATCTTTTTTCTCTCTAATTTTAAGATGTTTTTATCTTTGTCCTCTTTATTTTGAAATTTCATAATGTACCTTTTTAAGAATTTGTTTTCATCCACAGTTCTGGGCATTCAATGAACTCTTTTCCATGTACTGAATGGAAGCACTCACCAGTTTCAAAGTGCTTTTTTAATATGCAAACTGATTTGCATTAAGTTTTAAAAATTCTTTGATGACTGCATCAATTATTCTTTTCCTCTTGTTCTCCTTAGAATGATTAGGTGGATACTTGACAGCCTAGATTAATCCTGTAACTTTTCCCTCCCATCTTCTGACTTGTCCTTTTGCTCTGCTTTCTGGGAGATTTTGTCAACTGTTTGATTAATATGTACCAGTCAGAAGGTGGATCTTACAGCAACATGTAGACAGTTGCAAAAGAGACGGAGAGAGAACACCAGAGGTAGGGTAACAATTGAAACTGCACTGAAATTTTTATACCAAACCCTGGTAGCTTGGTGGTTAAGTGCTACAGCGGCTAACCAAAAAGTTACCAGCTTGAATCTACCAGGTGCTCCTCAGAAACTCTATGAGGGCAGTTCTACTCTGTTTTACAGGGTCACTATGAGTTGGAATCAGCTGGATGGCAGCAGGGTTTGTTTTCTGGTCTATTTTATTCATAAGACTTTTCTGTTCTCTTAATTGCCCTTTTGAAAGTATCTGGCTATACTTTATGTTCACAACTTATTGTTTACCCCCTGATATAAAAGATACTGTTTTTTTCTTTTAAGTTTTCTTGTCTCTGCATATTGTCATATTTTTCCAAGTTGTAATTCTCGAAACCTTTTGTCATGAGTTGGATGATGCTTGGTGTCTATCATGGACTGAATTATGTACCCCAGAGAATGTCTGTTAGCTTGACTGGGCCGGGATTCTGAGTACTGTGTGACTCTCCATCCTTTTGCCACTTGATGAGTTTTCCTATGTGACAGTCACGTGGATGACATGTACAAGATGAGACAAGTGTCTTCAGCCAATCTCTCTGACCTCACCCCACCAAGAAAGCCATGCTGGGAGCAGCAGGCATCCTTTGGACCACAGCATTACAGTTTTAATCTTTTCTAAAGAACAGAAGATAGAGCTTTAGCCAAGATGGTGAGAATTATGATTTAACTGCTTCTCAAAACAACTTCATAACAACCACACCTACCTATACTTTCAAGTATAGTTGGTACCACCAATTTTTCAATATTCTGGGGACTCTGAAATACAATTTAGGTTGATTCTTAGCTTTCCCTACTGAAAGCCTGGAATTGAGTTCTTGCAAATCTATTAAATAAGTTACTAAGGGGGGGGGGAGGAATACCAAAAACCCACACACCCAAGCCTACTGTCTGAGTCAACTGCACCACAGGGTTTCCAAGGCACTCTTGGTGGATTGAAATTAGATGATCTTTTCGTTAGTAGGCACGGCTCACAACCACTGTACCACTAGAGCTCCTGGTAAACCAGTTACTAGCCCTCCATGGATTTATCAGCTTCAAGGGCTAAGGATTCCCTGGTGGGTTTTTTGGGGGGGGGATATTTTTATGAGTTTGAGTTTTTAAAATCATTTTTTCCTGCTGTCTTTACCAGGAGGAAGCAGAAGTAAGTTGCTGATGATTTTTCTTGCAAGGAAATGTTACGTACCAATCAGAAGGTGAATCTTATAGCAGTATGTAGAAAGTTGCAAAAGAGACAGGGAGAGAACACCAGAGGTAAGATAACAATCCAGTTAAAAGGGTTCTATTTATCATGAAGTCAGACTATCTTTTCAATTAGTTTTCCAGATACTTACAGGACATTTGTAATCTCTAGCTCTTTCATGTTTCAGTGTGTGCATTATAAGGGCATATCGCCTTTGAAAAACCATCCCACACTCCCCACATTTATGGGATGCTTCTTCAGGGTTCTCTTTAGCATCCCTTTTTGGTTGTTTCATCTTTTTTCCTCTCTGAACTAATTTCTGGGCCACCTATTAAGGGACAGAAAACATCACCTCTGTAAACATATTCATTTTGATTTTTAAGGTTCTGAGTTGACATAAATAAATATCTAACAGAAACATTTCAAATTCACATTATCTTATTGCTTGTATTTTAATAAGTTGCTTCCCTTAAGCCCACCCAAATAATGTTGACCATAGCGTAAGTTTATGAATATAACACTTTCAACCTGAAGCTAAAAACAGAGACGTCAACCCCCTCACGTCCTACCTGCTGTACTGCTGACTTGGGAACAGCTTTCCGCTTCTGCAGCCTTTTTTCCACTCCCCTGTGCAGTCGGACATACCCTCCCTCACTAACAGAGCGCTG
Source organism: Heterohyrax brucei (assembly GCA_028571685.1). Lineage (NCBI taxonomy): Eukaryota > Metazoa > Chordata > Mammalia > Hyracoidea > Procaviidae > Heterohyrax > Heterohyrax brucei. Next base: position 134,691,018 of record CM053148.1, on the reverse strand, counting down.
CCGCAGCCTGTTTCTGTAAGCATCGTCATCGGGGCCGTGATCTGCCTCTGCTGTCACTGTCACTCGATTCACTCCGTCTTTTAAAGGTTGGGCAAGGCTCTGTCTAGGTTCTGGAGCGCCCTGAGCACAGATATCCTCAGTTGAGGTATCACTTCCCATATCACTGTTCTCTGGGGAGCTACTAATTACACTGTCTTTTGAAAGTTTAAGATGAGTATTAGAGATCATGCTGTCTTCTCTGTGGTCTGAAGTTGCTAGTTTGGTCTGGTTATTTTTTGTTACTACATCTACAGATGCCATTTTAGGATGGGAATCAGTGACACACTCAACAAGTGAAAGCGCAGCTTCAGTCTCTGAAGAAACCTGGGGCTCAGTCGGCTGCCGGCCTAGCTCGCCATTCAGCTCGGCGTCGGGCAGTTCTCCCTTGACCACGAGTACAATCTGACAGTCTTCTAGTTCAGCAGATAAAGTTGTTGCCGTTCCCACATTGTTAGCCACAGGAGGTGCTACTTCTCCCTTTTGTTCTGGTAAGTCTTGGGTAGATGCAACTGTTTGCACTTCACCCTTTTTATACACTGTTAGCTGCTTCTCCTCCATCAGTTTGTGCACACTTTCACAGATTTCTAGAACTTCTGACATAAAGAGATGGCGGGCCAGAACGGCCACATCAGCCATGCTACAGAAGTCAAAACTTAACACGGAAGTGTAGGCAAATTCCAGTAAAGGAAGAAAGCTTGCCTTACAAAAACCTGTCAGAAACAAGGAAGGCAGGGGGCAAAAAAAGTGCAAGAAGAATTAATACAGAATTACCACAACATAAAATAGAATATAAAGGTAGATGTGACCATTTGTTTCCCAATTGAACATCCCTGGATTTCCTTTGTGGTCTATTTGTTTATTAAACCTAACTTAGTAGTATCAGCCCAAGTATCTCAATACCCCAAACATAAGATTATCATGAGACTCCAAAAGTTGCTGTAAAGCAGTCATCTTCAAACTGTACTCTTTTAGAATCCCAGGGGTTCCACAAATTCTCAAGTAACAGGTGGTAGAAAACATAAGGTAGAAACAGAGGGAAGTATGTGAATAGGCAGGATTCAACTAACCTGTGCCTAACCTCACTTCAGGAAATACAGTATATTTTTAATAACAGAAATCTGTATTAAAATTTGAGCAAAGGGTACTAGAACTAAAATTAAAAACCAAGGTCTAAAGCAGCGGTCAGCAAAATTTTTCTGGAAAGTCACATGGTATGTACTGCAGGCCATAACGTATCTGTTGCAAGGACTCATCTCTGACATGGGGCTGTCCTTTGTCACGCCTGGTATAACAAAACATATGAGGTATATATTCTCAATATATCTGAGAAAATAAGGTTAATTTATTTCTTTTCTAGATTGTCTGTCATTGCTTCAATTTTCAAAAGCCATTTAAAATTTTTAACACATGACTCAAAACTGAGAAACGACAAAAAATTACACAGTAAGCATAACTCCATTTCTATACCCAGTATGAACAAGCATTTGTATAGCTCCCTCAAGTTTATTTACACGGTCACGCAAGTATTCCTACTCCTCTTCCTTACACAAGGCATCACTGGGCTGCACAGACTGTTCCACACCTTGTTTTTTTCATGTAACAACTGAACACAGAGATCTTTTATTACTATGTAGAGAACCAAAACAACCTCCACTTGCTGTGTTTGTTGGTTTCACCTGTAAGTACAAAAAAAACAGTCCTTTACCTAGGAAGATGGGGGATAGGCAAATATACAGGAGAGCCTTGAGCTGTGAGACACATTGCAAGTCAAGCTGAAAAATGAGAACACTTGACACCAACACGGCATCCTGGCTAGCTAATTCAGCCATTCACAGGAAAGCTGTCAATTAAATACACTGAAACCATTTAATCCTGCTACAAATTATGAGAATAAGTTAAGGTTAAGAAAATTTTTTAAAAAAACAAAACAAACTAGCAAAAAACTCACAAACTAAACAAAATCATGCATTTTGTTCTTCTATCTAATGCCTTTTTCATTCCCAAGTTCAAAGTTATAAGGAAAATTCCCCACGAACCAGCAGAAATAAACAGACTGAATCAGGTCAACAAAGATCTTAAGCATTGTTATTATCAAATATAAAACAAAAAAATAAAACTTCTCATAGTTTGTTCTAGAAAATTCTAGTCATTAACTCTGTAAACTGTGTCTCATCTGCTGTTAATTTTAGGCTTTGTTTTTCATTAGTTCTGTGTTGCAAAAATATTCAGTTCTGCCCTTCCTCAAAAGCAGAAACTGGTAACATTAAATGGACAAGCATGCTGCATTCCAACAAAACTTTATTTACAAGAACAATACTGCAGGCTGGAATTGGCTGGCAAATTGTAGTTTGTCAACTCCTACTTCATCAGGATTAAAAAGAAAAAAAAAAAAGAAGTTAAAATACCTCTAATGATAAAGAATACAAAATGAGAGAAAAACCACAGCCATCAGGAATAAAAATACAGACTTATCTACAGTGGCTGCAGACATTTTGAAAAGGGTTTCTCATACAAATTATGTGCCAATTAACTTGCAATTTCAGGTAAAATTGCAAAACCTAGAAAAATATAGTTTCAAACAAATTACTCAAGATGAAATAAAAAAATCTGAAGAATTTTATGACCATTACGGTCTCAAATTTGTAGTTAAAAATTTCCCACCAAAGTACACTGTAGGTTGAGGCAATTTTTGCCAAAATTCTACCCAAAATTCAAGAAACAAATAATTCTAATCACGTATTAACTGTCAGAGTATATTTTAAAAAGCTGGAGGACCATAGACATTTTACAAGGGCAGAACAACTGTTACCAAACCTGACAGAAATGATATAAAAATTACATATGCATATAGATGCAAATGTTCCACACAATGTTAGCAAACCAAACACAGTGATCATGTGAAAAGTTATCATGGCTAAACTGAATTTACCTGAAGAATGAAAACCTGAGTTAACATTAAAAAATGAACACAGTCTTGCACACTATAACTGAGAAATGTAAAGATGGTCTCAACGTGCGCAGAAAAAGTATGTGGTAACAATCAATATCCACTTAGAGGAAATCTCCTTAACGTTAAATGCAATAATGGGTTATTAATTAAAAAAATTTACCAAATTATATCTGACTAGTGAAAAAGCGCCACCTATTAGGCTTGGGAATGAGACACGCGACCCCTCTATCCTGCGCTCCTTGGTACTCTGGGGGTCAGTTCTGCTCTGGTCCCCATGGTTGCCGTGAGTCGGATCTAACTCGACTGCACTTGGCTGGCTGGCTATCATCATTTCTATTAAACTGTTGCTTTTATGATCTAGCCAACACTGTAAAACAAGAAATTGAAACTATAAGAAGAGGATGGAAAGGGGGAAACAAACCATTATTAATATCAGGTAATAGGATTTTTTATGAAGATAACTCCAAAGAATTTATCAATAAATGTCTGAATTATTAAAGGAATTTAGCAGTATCATTGTATGCAACACACACACAAAAACACAAAGTATTCAGCTTTTAAGAAGAACAAGTTATAATAGTACCCCAAAGTATAAGATTCCTTGGAATAAATCCAACAAAAGATGTGTGAAACCTTTATGCATAAATCTGTAAAATGTATTATTAGCTCAAGGCAATGTCTATCAAAATACATTCATTCCTTTTTTACTTCCTTTCTTAGTTCTGTGGGAGCCCATAACTGATTTTACAATTTACATGGAAGAGAACAGGATTACGAATAGCCAAGAAATTTGTGACAGTAACAGTGAGAAGCTTTCCTTATCTGATAAAGAATTATTATAATGTTAAAGTTACCAAGACACATGTACATAAACACATCCCTCTTCCAGAATGAACTTATAAACAAGAAGCGAGAATATCAGAAAATTCTTACCAGAAAGATCCACCACTGTCTCATGACTGGAAACAGCTCCTTTTTCAAGAAAAAGATCTCGAAAATATTCACTATTAGCTGACAAAACAGATTTATGAGCTTTGTATTCTTCTCCTTCAATTAGCAAAGTAACATCACAGAACTGATTGGAGAGTCTCTGTTCGTTCAGTTGTTTTAAGACAGCCTGACAATGTTTTGGAGAAGATCGTTTTACCACACCTTTTGTGTCAACCTAACAAAGTTAAGTTTGAAACCAAGAATTAGATTATATATTATCTGTATTGTTGATCTTGATAGAACTTAAGACAAATGATTCCTTTTTAACAGATATGACTAATTAAAATGAAGAACCTGATATACTGTTACCTACATGTTTAAGTAAAAAAGTAACCTATACTACCTTCTGTTTCATAATACTTTACCTAACAAATGCTTACCGAAATACTTTACCTAATAAACCCTTCCTGTTTCTTCTTTGAATCTGATAACATGTAAAACTGATCAAAACAGGCAAAAACCAAAGATCTTGCTAGTTTGATTTACCTTACCACATGACCCAAAGACTCCTTCCAGAAACATGTTCTGTCTCCCTTACCAAACTACCATTAAAAAATGAAATGGTCATTAACCAGAAACCATTAAGTTATGAAGTGTATTCCAGAGAGAAGAAACAACAGAACATAAGAAGAGGTGGTATTAGCATCTTTTTAGCTTATATAAGATAGTATCTTACCCACTTCATCTTATTCAGCAAGTTCTACTTCAAACACACTAACCGTTGCACATCTTCACTGTCAGTGCCAATAGTCACTCAGTATCGGTGGTTTAGGAATAATAATATTCACCAAGTTTGCAAATGCTGACATACTATGTTAAAGTGGAATGAAAAGCACCACTTACAAACACAAGTTCATGTTTGGATACTGGCTTCTTTTTCACAGGTTTAGAGGCTGTAGTTGGAGATGAAGTAAAGTTGCTCAGGTCATCCTCTGATTCATTACTGTCTTCTCCAGACTCAAGGTCTAGCCCCAATTCTTCCAACATTTCTGAGGCATCTGATATTGGGCGAGAACGATCTAGTTTTTCCTGACATTTGCTACACTGTTTAATATAATCTTTTACTTGCTTTAATATACCTAAAATGAAAAAAATATACATACAGGTCCATTTTAATACTGCCGCTACTTGAAAACTGAGGCATGTATCATCGATCATTTTAGTCTGTGCAACACTAACAAACATTTCAGCATGTAAGTGCCCAAACCACACCCTCATAAAGTAAGCAGAGTGAGTTCTTTAAAATGTCATGGTAACCCCACCCCGCGCCCTGACAAAAATGTAAGATTATAAATGATGGGTTATTTCCATGCTTAGGTAGACTGTTTTTTGCTGTTAATTTCCATTACTTATTCTCTTCCCTAAAAGATGATACAACCTCACCCAATTCCATGTGAGCCACAATGCATTCATGAAGCAGCAATTATATGACAGTGACAACATTTAACTGTTTTTGCTTTATATAAACAGCAATTTAATATGATCGAAACTAATGCTTTTCTACCCTATTGATGTTAAAAGTCCCCGGGTGGTATGAACATTCATGGCTACTAACAGAAAAATTAGAAGTCTGAATCCATTCAGAGGCACCTTGGAATAAAGGTCTGGTAATTTACTTCCAAAAGGTCACTGGTGGTAGTTGCTATGGAGTTGATTCCACCTCATGGTGACTCCATGTGTCCAAAAGGTCACAACCACTGAAAACCCTATGGAAGGAACACAGTTCTATTCTGAAACCCACAGGGTCACTATGAGTCAGAAACGACTCAATAGTAACCAACTGTTTTGGCTGACATCAGCCTTGACCATGCAATTTTGCTTTGACCAGTGAAACATGACTGGACATGATGTGCACCCTGTCTGAACAGATGCTTTAAGAGGAGTGAGGCCTACCAGCTCTTTTGCCTTTTCTCTTTCTTTAGGAACAGCTTGTCCCAGATGGGTATTGTCCTTTGGCCTGGACTGCAGATGAAAAAAGATTGGTGGGGCCTACAACCAATGTTCCCAACTTGTGATGAGGTTGCAGAGTCAGTCTTTGGTTTTTGAAAGCCAGATTCTAGGGCTGTCTGAAATAATAACATAAACAACCCAACAAAAGTTGAAGTACATAAGTCACTCACAAAAGGCTATTTTGAATTTCAAATTCCAGCTGGGCCTACTTGGCTACGGATGGAGTAACAGGAAGACTTTATGTGCATATACAAGTTACTGAATATTTTCATCAGATTCTACAGAAGAATCCTTATCAAAAAGCAGAAAATTCAGAACAGAATTCCCAACTCTCAAGGACTCTAGTCTTTCTGAAGCCATGGAGGCTAGAGAAGCCCCTGAAATGGCTGTCCTGAGATCATCTTTAAACCTTAAGCCACAAATATCCCCCTAAGTCTTCTCTGAAAACACTGGTGGTGCAGTGGTTAAGTGCTATGGCTGCTACCCAAAAAGTTAGCAGTTCAAATTTGCCAGGTGCTTCCTGGAAACTCTATAGAGCATTCTACTCTGTCCTACATGGCTATTATGGGTTTGAATCAACTTGATGGCAACTACTTTTTTGTTTGTTTAAGTCTTCTTTAACAAAGCAATAGGTTAATGAGTAAACAATGTCTGCCTTGAAATTTACCTTTTTAAGAACTACCTATACAGGCTCAACTGATAACAACAACCTGAAAGATTAGATAGGACACTTACGGGGCAGTGAGTTTATGTTAATGAAGGAGGAACAACTTGGAAAAGGAGGGTGAGAAAGGCTGTACAACTGAGAATGTAATCAGTGTCACTGGATTATATACGTAGAAACTGTTGAAATACATTTTGCAAAAATGTACACATAAATTTCAAATAAACAGTGACTATTGTTTTAATGTAAGTATCTCCCATACAATATTTGGGACATGTGTATACCAAAAAAAATTTCAGTGTACTTGAAATTCACATTAAAAACAAAAGAAAAAACATTGACATGTGCACAGACTTAGAAACCAACAAAGCCATGATAGAACAGTGGTTACGCTCTTAGCTGGTAATCAAAAGGTGCGCAGTGCAAAGGTATTAGCTGTTGTGCAAGAGAAAGATGTGGCAGTCCGCTCCCATAAAGACGAAAGCCTTGGAGACCCTGGGGGCCATGTTGTCGGTCTTATAAAGATCCCAACTAGAGGAGTCTGAATCAACTCACCAGCAAGGGAATTTAAGAGTTTGCACTCTAGTATTTGATAATGTCAAAATCAGTAACAAGTCAATACTTGTACTAGACAGACAGTAAGGTTTTATGGTTCTACAGATTTAAATATATTCTGCATAAAACAAAGGTTTGATTATAGCATAAACTGGCTGAATTCTAATGGTTTTGGAAAATCTACACAGAAAGTTTTTTTTTTTAATGATTGAGTGAAAATGTACATTCCCGTATAACCTTGCATGCCCACCTATATGCAGCTCCCACTGCTCTCCCTGCCTGGTGACAGCACACCCTTCCTCGCTGCTCCATACATGTCTTATTCTCCCAACAATCTCCTATCCCTCCTCTCCACCCACTCCTCCGTCTCCAGAAAGAGGTCAGCAGGACGACATCCTATGGATGCATAAAACCATGAAGTGCACACACAATATGGTCACTCTGTGTTGCTAAGTCCAATCCATTCCTGTCTGAAGAGCTGACCTCCATTATGATTTATGGACAGGGGCAACATCAGGGCCAGGGGCCATGCTCCCAAGGGAACCTCAAGGCCTCTGGACCATCAATTGTAGTCTTTTAGTGGAGATCTCAGGGTGCACCCCTTTTAATTCTTGTGTTGCCAGTGAGACTCAACTTCGTGAGCTCCATCACGGCTGTCACTGGTGGTGGCTGGGCATCATCTAGCATACAGAAAGCTTTTAAACTAGGAAGAAAAATAGTAAAAATTACACGGGAAAAAAATACCAATGTATGATAATCCATTAACTATCTCTAAATCCACCCTATTACTTGTCTGTTTATTTTTGATAGAACCTTACACAATGGTTATTATAAGATGTTGCTCTAACATTTTTTCTTTTTGAGGGAGGATGTGTGGGAGGGGGAGTGCTAAAATATAAACAAAATTAATCATTTTAACTAAAATGCACTGACTGCAGAATTCTTCTCTTTTATGTACATCTACAACACTGAATAACCATCACTACTATTTCCAGATCTTTTATCATCATTGTAAACAGAAACTTCATACCCACTGAACAGTAACTCCTCATTAGCCACTTCCCCAGATTCTTGTAACCTTTATTTTACTTTCTGTCTGTACAAATTTGCCTATTCTAGGGGTATCACATAAGTGGAATCATACCTTATTTGTCCTTTTACATCTGGCTTATTCCACCCAATATAATGCCACGAAGTTCACCTATGTTGCAGCATGTATCAGAATTCCACTGTATGTATCTACTATGCCTTACAAGTCCTTTACTTTCAGGGTGTCAGTGTCCTGATGGGATCATTTTAAATCTAGCTTTACAGATTGAGAAATCTGACATCCTCAGTTCACCCACAGCTCAATCAGCGTAAAGTATCTGACTTAACTAGCTGACACTAATGTACAAATGCAGTTGACTATTTTAAGAAATTACTGCAAGAGGTTGCAGCAAAACAAAGTTTAAATTGAACAACTAGCTCTGTCAACTTGGCCAAGTCACTTAACAGCTCTGTGCCTCTGCGTCATCTGTAGAATGGGAAAAAGTACTTACATATTTACAGGACTATTGTGAGAACTAAATGTTAATACTTATAAAGCACCTTGAAGTATCTGATACATAGTAACTGCTACACAAAAACCACACCTATTGCCATCTACCTGATTCCAACTTGTAGTGACCCTACAGGACAGAAGAGAACTACTCCCAGAGTTTTCAAGGAGCACCTGGCACATTTAAACCGCTGACCTTTCGTTTAGCAGCCAGCAGCACTTAATCACTACACTATCAAGGTTTTCACTTCTAAACAGGTGTTTGCTAAACGATGCTCTCACTGGTCAACCTCTCTTGTGCCCCCATAATCCGTATAAAATACTAAATTACTATTAAAGGTTGTTAACCGGGTACCGACTCAGAGCAAAGAAATAAATGACCTCATTGCCTAATTCTCTAATAAAAGAGCTTGAGGAACCTTTTTCCCTCTAGAGTAGGGATTCTCATCCTCAGCATGAGGCTGTATTTTATACATAGCAGGATACTTAGGAGTATTCCTGGCTTCTACAAACTACGTGTCAAAAGCACCCTCCCCACACTGCCACAACCACTGCTGCAGAGAACACTTTACAGAGCCTTCTGCCAAGCTGAATAATTTGCTCAGGTCAGTTGTTCAAGACCTCATCTCCTGGCCAATGATGATATAATGAGCACTTCTTGCTCAGAGGCTCCTTTTTCTAGAACGTATGCACAGCACTCCCTCAGTTATTCTGTTTTCTTCAAAGAGATTATTATAAAAATAGTAGTTACAGCTTTATTTTACAAAAATACAGTTCTTGTTTTCTAGAGAGCATACCACTATCTTCCAGATGACACAACAGTTGCAATCTCATCCCATAGTCTAACCAATTACCTATCAATTGTTAGTGTATAAACTTATAAAGTAACTACTTTTACTAGTCCCACTTTTTTTCATAATTTAACCTTATTTGCACATTTTTGATGCATTTAACTGTAGACTCACTCAAATGAGCTTCTGATGAAACATTTTACACTCTAAAACAGGAAGCCTACACTGAGGCTTTCCCAGCTCCACTGGATGGTTGTTCACCCCCCAACCCCCAATCCCCAGCAGCTGGCTAAACAGAGGTTTCTAACTTTGGTTTGGCCACCAGAATCTCCTGTACCCAAGAACCAAGATCTTGACTCCTGTGCCGGACCTGAAGAGCTTTGTCTTCTACCTGACCCCAGGCCTGCACTTCGCTGGAGAGGAAAATGTTTTTCAGCACACCAAGGTGCTCAAGCCCATTTGTAAAGCTAAGAGTCCCTCTCTTCGCAACACGACTTAGCACCCAGATCTCCAAATACGGGCATGGGAAGGACTGAGGTATCAGGCGCCAATGCCTACTGCCTGGGACAAAGACATAAAAAACACCCTGATCCTGTGGGCTGTGGAGCTCGCGGTCTTTCAGCGGCTAGGCCCCTCACTGCTCCTTGTTTGCACAAACAATAAATTTTCACTTTCTATTTCCCTTGCAATTAGCTAACAGGACTTGACAAGAACCATATTTGGTTACAAAACACACCTGGTAGCTCATACACACAAACACTAGGCTCAGAGCCTGAGTTTTTCATGGCTCACAAATAAGAGATGTTTTTTAATAATCTTGCCTGCGGAGTTTACCATGGCAGCATTCTACAACAAGCAGAATAAGAGCGAATCCCAATAATGTATCCCTGGCACAACTGCTAGTAGACTGAACTGTCCCTGAGCAAATATACCACACTGAAAATCTAACTAAAAATGGAAAAGAAACAAGTCAATATAATAGTTCTTTCCTTAGCATCTAAAATGACCAACTTGTATCAGCTCCTGGATAAGCCATCTTTAATGGCTTCAGAGCATGTTACCTTTTTAGAGAGGTAATTTGTAGTTTATGGTAGATTTTAAAACTGGCAATCAAAAATACCTGTTTTAGAAATCATTATTCTAGATCATCACCAATACTCACAATAGATACTACCTCCAGAAGCAGAATCAATCAGCTTAAGCACTGTTCTTAATTACTCAGAGGTTTGCTATGGAAGTTGATTATGAAAGGGGCGGCAGCCAGCCTGCTGGCCTGCCTTCTTCATTATGATTGAGTGAAAATGTACAATCCCATATAAATTTGCATGACTGCCTACGTGCAGCTCCCACTGCTCCCCCTGCCCAGCGATAGCACACTCCTCCTCTCGTTCTGTACATGTCATATCCTCGTAACAACCTCCTACCCTGTCCTCTCCACCCTCTCCCCTGCCTCCAGTAAGAGGTCAGAAGGACGACATCCTATAGATGCATAGAACCATAAAGTGCACACACGATATGGTCACTCTGTTTCACCAAGTCCCACCCATTCCTGTCTGAAGAACTGACCTCGATTATGATTTACAGACAGGGGTAGGATCAGGGCCAGGGCCATGCTCCCAAGGGAACCTCGAGGCCCCTGGACCATCAATTGCAGTCTTTTAGTGGAGATCTCAGGGTGCACTCCTTCTTATTCTTGTGTTGCCAGTGAGACTTGACTTTGGGAGCCCCATTACGGCTATCATTGGTGGTGGCCGGTCACCATCCGGTTCTTCCAGTCACACGTTGAAAGAGCTTTTAAAATTTAAAATGAGTTACTTGTGAAGGAACTGACTAGTGAAAGTTACTTTAATTCCACTACTGTGTGAATAACATATGGATTTTTTCCCACATAGTTTTGGTGACATTAATAAGCTTATAATAAACATGTATACTGCAAAGTTTTAATGTACTGGTAAATCAGTATGTCAAGATGAATAGCTGATAACTGAAAGCCAACTGCTTTGATGCTTATTGTCTGTCAAGTCCAATTTTAAATGAGAAATAAAAATATGATTATCAAATGTAATAAACCCATTATTACCATAAACAGCATTTTTATGAAAACTAACTTTCTTTCATGATTACTGAAGAGCACCCGTTCTACATTTTTGCAAGCCTTTTTATGGTGGCTTAAAAAGAAACATCACTGTACACACTTCTCCATTTAACCTATCATCGTATATCACACATCATGTAGCTTCCGGAAAACCCCACTGTATATTCACTACCAAATGTATGCAGAAAATAAATAGTACTGTAATGAAAACAGCTTTGACTTTGTATACTGGGATTTCAACCAAGCAAGCCTCTCTTCTGAAGAAATACCAGTGACATGCTCCCTAAAGATTACGGCGCAACCTGGGTGAGTGGCAACTGGGGTCTTAAAAACTAGCAAACTGCCATCTAAAAAGCACCACATGGTCCATGTCCACCTGGAGCTGGGGCAAACGGAAGACATTGTGGACTGGAGAAAAATATTAGCCCACCAGATAGAAGACGCCACATGAGCCACAGCTTGCTTCAGCAAGGGACCAGAAGAACCAGGCGATGCCTGGCTACCACCAATGACCGCCTGGATGGGGTACGTGGAACAGAGCTGCAGACACAGCGGGTGATGGAGCAGACGGCAGAGCTAGAACTCGACCAAAAGACCACATTTGATGGTCCTTCTAAACAGAAAGACCCCTGAGAGCATGGCCCCCAGACTCCTGAACCCCAAACTGCATCCAGCATCAAGGCCAGATCCCCAAAGACTGACCACACAAAACCCAGAGTGATACTGGAGGCAAACAAACATTTAAAAACGTACATGGTGTTGTCTGAGGGACACTTTGCTGGAGCGGAGTTGAGGGGTGACAAAGGCCAGACCTTTATCCAAAGGTCATAGGAAGTTCTGAACAAAAGGGGCAGTGCACTGTCACGTGGGTGGGGAGGGAGCAGCCGGAACAGAGTAGAGGCGAAAGTTCTGGGTGTTACATGGCAACATACTATAGACTGTAAAATTGTTCTTAGTTCACACGGGAAAAAAAAGTTTATGGCCCAGAAAACTCCTTGGGGCAGTTCTACTCTGTCACATGGGGTTGTTACTGGTTGGAATTCACTCAATGGTGCCTAACAACAACAGATTTCCCAAAAAGATCTCAGCCTCTCTGTGTTTCCAGGACCATACTTCTCAAACAACTGCTCTGGATGTTTAAGGATTTTGAAATTCCACACAACTATAAAAGTATTTCACTTCTTAAAATAAAACTAACAAACACGAACTCAGTTTTTGTTTCTTAAGATAAAGCAATTAAAAAAAAATAACCATAAAAAACTGGATTACATATCACTCAAAGATAATCAATTCAGGAAAGGAAAATTCTTAAACACTAACCCCCATATACCCCAAACCCGACCCACCACCACAGAGTTGAATCTGACTCATAGTGACTACATAGGGGTTCCAAAGCCATAAATCTTTGTCAAAGCCGACTGCCGCATCCTTCTATTGTGGTTTCTTGGGTAGCTTCCAACTGCCAACCTTTGAGATAGCAGTCAGTAACTGCTATCTAAAGTCACTGGGCCACTAGGGTTCCTAAATTAAATCCTACTAACCACATATAATAGTGGTTAAGAAAAAGGTGAAATCACAAAGGTAATCTTTGACCAATTATTTAATTTTCACGTGTTGTTAGTTTTCCCATCTGTAAAATAGCAATACAAACATTTTCATCTCCCGAGGTTTTATGAACATTAAATGTGGAAAACAAGTTATATGCTCAGAACTATGTCTGCACATAAAACCTGGATCAATGCTATCTGTAGCTAAAACTATCATCTTTACTCTCACAAAGTGTTAAACCTGAAGTACTGCTTCAACAAAATAGTGTTTGCCTAAAGTGGACCTCTCAAAACTCAGCAACAGCTCCATACTCTTCACAGCTGTGTCTCCTTAATTCACATGTTTACAACAGAAAACGGAAGGGAAGCATTTAAGAATAATAATGGTGGACTGAACGTTTAGAAACCATTTAGTAGTCTAACTTATCTTAAAGTTACTGCAACTCATTTGCCCAGAGCCAAACATATAGTGGCAGAATCCTTCCAAACAAAAGCTCTTACATGGGCCTGCAACCCGTCATCCAATCTTAACTGAGCAGTTTTGAGACAGAAACATAAAGGGTCAACCTAACCACACCTTTGAACATTCTAAAGTGATAAGCAACTTGTCACCCATTCCCTGGGAATAGTTGCTTAAATCATCCCTCAAGTTGTTTTTCAGAAAGTCAGTTTAAACCAGAGACATGCACAACAGACAGAGGTAACTGATGTATGTCCTTCCAAAGGGGGCAACAAAGAGCTACAATCAGGGTCAGGGAATTCAACAGACAGAGCAACAAACTGCGCAGGCAAGACAGCCCCTACCTAATAAGCCCTGCTACCTGTCCCAGAAGCTCCCACGGCAGGAGCTATTCTGAAGTCTGTGGACAAGCTGCTGCCTGCCACAAAGGGCATTCTTCAGATTCCCCATTGCTGATTCTGTTGTCCCCAGCTATACCCTCGGTGAAGACAGGCTATAAAAACCTAACCCCGATTGCAAAATGGCCCAGCCTCTTTGGAAAGCACGCTGGTGCTTCCTTAAAAAAATGGGTACAGATATACCATTTGACCCAGTAATTCCACTACTTGGAATATATCCTACAGAATCAAGGCCTTTCACACCAACGGACACATGCACCAGAATGTTTATCACAGCACAGTCCATGATAGCAAAAAGATGGAATCAACCCAGATGCCCAACAACAAAGGAACGGATGGGTAAACTATTGTATATCTACTTAACGGAGCACTATGCAATGATAACAAATGATGATTCCAGGAAACATCTCATAACCTGGTTTCAACTAGAAGACATTATGTCGAGTGAAATTAGTCAGTGACAAAAGTACAACTATTGTATGAGACCTCTATGATAAGATCTCAAAAACAGACTTGTGTATAGAAGAAAAGACTCTTTGACAGCTGCGAGGGAGCGGAGGGAATGAGGGTGAGGGGGGAGGGTTTAGATTGGCAGAACTGTGGTGGGGTGAAATCGGTGATAGCACATATTAGAAACAAGAACAATATTAAGTGGACTTCAGCATAACTTGAATACTCCTTCCATCTTAACCCAAGATTGCAAGCATAGAGTAGCTGGGGCAGGGGGCCGGGGACCATGCTTTTAGGTGAAATCAAGGCCAACTGGCACAACTAGCATTTTGCTAAGAGGGCTCTCTGCACCCCACATTGGTGAGTGGTGTCTGGGGTCTTAAAAGCTGCCAAGCTGCTATCTGAGGGCACAGCAAATGGCCCCCAACTCAGCGGGACGGATGACAACCAAGGACCAAAATGACATGGGGTAAAGACAACCCAGCAGAGAGAGAGAGAGAGAGATCCGCAAGAGTGGGTGCCTACATTGACTTGGGACCGGAAGAACTGGATGGTGCCCGGCCACCACCAGTAATAGCCACGATGGAGCTCACTAAGTTGAGTCTCACTGGCAACACAAGAATAAAAAGAGGTGCATCTTGAGATCTCCACTAAAAGACTGCAATTGATGGTCCAGTGGCTTTGGGGTTCCCCTGGGAACACGGCCCCTGGCCCTGATGTAGCCCTTGACTCTTCGGACACGAATGGATTGGACTTGGCGATGCAGAGCGACCACATGAGATGCGCTTTATGGTTCTATGCATCTATAGGATATCATACTGCTGACCTCTGGCTGGAGGAAGGAGAGTGGGTGGAGAGGAGGGGAAAGGAGACTCTTGGGAGAATTAGACATATATAGAGCAGAGAGGAATAGTGTGCAGTCACCAGGCAGGGAGAGCAGTGGAAGCTGCATATAGGTGGGCATGTAAATTTATATGGGAATGTACATTTTCACTCAGTCATAATAAAAAAACAAAAACAAAAACAGCCCCCAAAACCTAACCCCATTCACGTGGTGGTGCTGCCTGTAACAGCGCTATACACTCTGCTGCTGCCTCACTCTGAGGTGCTGTCCTTTTCCAATGAAGATTTCTCTCGTCGGCCACCCAAGTCTCCCAGGGTAATTCCTTCTCAGGGTTCTGACAAAAACCCTTGAGGATCTTCAAAGGCTCCCTATTTAAGTTTGACTATTACATCAATTTTGTTGCAAGAGGATCCTCGCTCTCCTCTCCTAAAGTGGTCCCCATGGAGTCAAAAATCTTTGCTAAAATTTCTTGTTAATACAAACCACGGTGATAAACGTATCTTTTCTGCTTATACACATTACCTTCACGTTCCCAGAGCGCTTTTTAGTACTTTCCCCTATTGTTCATGGGGCAGAATGCGCCAACACTGCAAACGAAAGCGTATCTGGCCTTCTTTACATTCTAAATCTTGGCCTAAAAACGAAGTTTAACACTACTGTTTTCACACAGCCACTCCAAACCGCATACGTAAATGCATCATTCCTTTTTTTTCCGGGGGAAGATCACAGTTTGAGGAAGACAGCCACCAAACGACTCCTGAGAAAGCGACAACACAATCGCCAAAACCCTTGCGGGAGACAAAGAAAAGTCACGGGGCTTTGGGAAAACCACGCGTAGCCCCAGCCGCCAGCAGACGCCAGACCCCAAACGCCGAGCCACACCGCGCCCCCACGCCCGCCTCCCCTCCCGTCAACTTCCGCCGGAGGAGCTTCCGGTGGGGAGAGGAAACCGCCGCCCCGGGCGCCCGCCCCTCCCGCAGCTCACCGGCCCCGGGAAGCCCCTCCTCCGCCCCGCCCCACCGCCGCCAGTGCCCGCCCCCAGGTTCCCCGGCCTTCTTCCTGTGGGATGTGCTGCTCCTTTCACATCCCCCACCCTCTCGGCTCCGCCTGGCAGCCGCTCTGCCACCGACCGTAGCAGCTGGGAGGTGCGGAGCGGGGACCCTCCAACCCAAGTGCGCAAACAGGCTCTGTTGGCGGGCCTTGCACGGACAACCACCACCGCCCGCCCCACGCCCCGGGCGAGATCTCACCTCGCCACCAGTACGTCTTGGACAAGTCATGCCAGGTCTGATGCCGGGTGTGGTGAGTGCCGCCCGGGCCCAGGTGCGCCGCCTCGATGAGCCCCTGGCGCCGCTCGGGCTGCAGCACCACTTCCAGCTCCGCAAACGTCTTGCGGTGCCGCTGCCGACGCTGGTAGTACAGGGTTCCGTCGCGCACCACGTAGCAGGCGGCCGCCTTGCGGATCTTACGCTTGACATTGCCTTCGGTGCCTGGCGCGTAGGGCTCGCGCTCATTTGTCAGGTATCGCAGGATGGCCCGGTAGCTTTCCTCACTTGACATCGCGGATGGCGGCTCCCTTAGGGCGCCTGTCAGTGGCAGGGGAGGAAGACAGCGCACTACCTCCGAGGCAATGCACAGTAGCAACGGTGGCACTGTCGGAAGGAACGGCTTGGTCCTGGGGAGCCCTTTTCGGCGGCACCTGCAGGGCGAAGGGAGAACGGGCGAGTCGGTAACCAGGGGGAACTGCACTTCTCCAGCGCGCGGGATCCACTGGCGACTGACAAAATGGCTGCTGCACCACCGGAAGTGACGTCACCCAGGCCGTGGGTGAGGGGACGGAACCCTGATTGGCGCTCACCAGCGTTTTGACTTCTTGAAGCCGAGTGGATGACGTCACGACTGCGGGCGTACACTTGGGCAGTTGGGGCCCTTGGAGATCCCGGTCTCGCTCGGCAGACATCTTTAGTCCTGGCAGCTTCCTATTCCCTCCCCGTCCCGGCTTTTCCCACGGTCTCGGAGGAACCACGCGGAGGGCCTGGTAGGGGGTTGTGGGACCACCGGAGACCCCGAAGGGTCTGCTCCGTGAGACACTTGAGGCTTTGAAAACAGCGTAAGTTTGAAGCTACTGGTAAAAATCTTACCCTCTGGACGTAGGACAAAACAAAGCCGTAAAGAAATGTAGGATCAAGTTAATGCCTTAGAAGAACTAAACCTTCCATGATAGTAATTTGAGTTGCTGACTTTCAACTGCTAAACTACCCGTGCAATTTTTACGATTTTTCTGCAATGTTCTATTAGTGATAAACTTCTACATAGGAAGAGAAGGGCAACCGTGACAGAAAGGGGGGGATGGTAGCTAGAACAAGTTTCCCAGTGGTTCCTTTGTGGGGGAAAAGCTTTCCATTTTACACTGAACACTGGGGCACAGGACACCCGGTGGACTTGAAGTGCATCTTCCAGGGTGCGGTGTGGCTCCTGATTCGTTTTTTTAGCTGATATTCTTGATTTATGGCCTTGATCGCTCCTCCCGAAGCGGCTGTCCTCTCCAACTAGTATCTGACTATGGAGCAGACCAAGAGTGGCTCAACGGCAGCATTTGCCCGTTCCCCACCTTCAACCCTCCCCCTGTATTCTTCAGGCCGCTGGGTGGAGGCTTTTTGGCCCCTGAGGAGACAAGTGACAGGCAGACGGTGGAATACAGTGGGTTCAACAATAGGCCAATAGACTCGGTCTCCGTGATACTTGGTGTTGAGGGCATATGAAGCAGCATCCTTGAAAGACTGTAGGGACGTGTTTCTCGGGTCAGGAAAAACAAAGCCATCCTCCAGCCTGATATGTGGAAAGGAGGAGGCATTAGAAGGTGGAGATGCACCCCATTGCCCCCAACCTGTGCAGTGGGTCAGGCAGAACTTAGGTCCATTCTCCTACACTCTATGAAACTGACTCCTTTTAAAACCAGATCTAACGTAAAACGTGAAGAGAATTTTTTTGATTAACATCAGGGTAGGATGCAGAAATGACAAAAAGTTGACTAAGTGGCAGAGGCCACTCAACATGTAAGAAAACGATCCCCTCTACCAATTCAGTTTGCCGGAACACATGAAAACACTCAGAAGCTGGGTAATACGTACTGAAGATTTCTACTGTACCTTCGGGCCAGTGTTTTAAGACGTACTGGGTGGGTAAAGAATTATCTTTTGGAGTAAAAATTGTCTGAGAAAAACCTGAATTTGCTGTACTAGATAGAACAAGAGGCAAGTCATGTTTATTTCTAGTTCTTTATGGATGCACACTACCGTAGGACTCAAGGGTAATCAGAATTGGCAGTATTTAGACCAGCCTTTTTCTTGTACCAATTGTATAATCTTATACTGTTATTTGCACATCTGTCTAGTTTGCAGTTCAGCTTCCCAAAATGGACTGTTTTGTCTGCAACACGAATATACACTAGACTGAAAAAAAATCATTAATCCCATCACCTTGAATGAAACCAGGGTTAGAGAAGTGTGCTGACTACCTTCAGCTAGAATTCTTATGTATAATAACAGGTTTCTCAAGTTTATGTTAAGGTTTCAATACAAATCTGTAGCAATATTTTGGGGAAACTGTTAACACATGTAGAAGTGACAGTACTAAAAGAAAATCTACGATTCCCCTTCCACCAAAATACACAAACTCAGAAGACCACTAATGTGTAGTTAGGATTTTCTGGGCCGTGCCTTTTGACCAATATGGAGACAATGTATTACTTAATCAAAATTTTATTTGACGCTATTCATGTTTTGTTAAAACGTGACTTAAAAGTTACACTATACTGGGGAGCTCAGAGAAGCCCTCTTGAAAGATGCTTCTTCCTCTAGTTCTCAAAAAGAGGAGCTTGATGAAGTGGGCAGGTTAAGCTAGAGATGTGTGCTTCAAGCATAAGGAATTCCACACAGACGAACATCTGTGAACATTTACCTAAAAATGGACATGTCTACCCCTGACAGTCCAGGATACAGATCATAAATGGATCACTATTACAATGGTTAAATTACCTGCATGTTAATTTTAACCTCCCTGTGAGAACATTCAAAAAAAATCTGAAGAGTAGAAACACCTATGGGAGCATAACTCCACACAACTGCTGTTTTTCTGTCTCCCAAGCTATCCCCTTTTGACAGGGACAGGGTGCAGTCTTAAAACTTACTGGTGTTAGTGCCAAGTATGAGTTTTCTTTCTCTGACAAGCTTCCACCTTTTACAAGCTTTACTGTAGCACACTCCAAAAGGGGATTCTGTTTAGTTCATTCCTTTATCCTGACTACTTGGCACAGCTTAGTCTTCAACAAATGTTCAATGATGAAGACTGTCTACTATCGATAGTGGTCCAGGCCTGTTCTTTACATAAATTACTATTTTTCTTATCACACTGTATATACATACATCGCTCCAAACTTCAGTAAATTCAAGTATGGTTCTGTCAAGCTCCCAGCTCAAAAAACTACTCTGGCAGTGGTGAATATAGGTCTTTGCTCAAGGACCAGTGCTTATTTCTTGGGAACAAAATATCGTTTTAAGTACCTTCAGCTCAACCACTAGCTAA
This sequence comes from Heterohyrax brucei, assembly GCA_028571685.1. Lineage (NCBI taxonomy): Eukaryota > Metazoa > Chordata > Mammalia > Hyracoidea > Procaviidae > Heterohyrax > Heterohyrax brucei. The sequence goes on along the minus strand of CM053148.1, from coordinate 134,671,161 downwards.
ATACTAAAAGACACTAAGGAACACAAAAGAAATCTAATACAAACATGTCTATTATCAAAGAAACAAAAACTTTATCCTATTTTTTTGCCTATTAATTTAAACTTACCAAATAGTCTCCATTTGTGGAAAAAGGAAACTTTTTAACAATAATTCTTTAAACCTGGACAGAGAAATGATGGGAAAGGATGTATCTTTTCAAAGTCAACCCGGGTTAATGTATCCACAATTCCAGTATATGCAGTCATGCATGCAATGTGCCCTGTATCTCAGCTGAGTTAAGCTAGCCTTTACTGCACAGATCTCAGTTATATGATTTTATTTAACAGCTTTCCAACTAAGAAATTTTGCCTTAGACTACGCGACATACATCTTGGCAGATTACCTACCCTACCACGTGACCTATGGATTTTATAACACAAGACTGCTGACAAAGAGGTGTTACTCTTGCAAAACAAACTTTTTTGAAAAAATTCATTACTTTGTAGTTTGGTCATTACCATGCAGGCCCATCATGCCTGTTTTGAGAGTAAAAGGTAAGCACAATCCAGAGTTACAGTCAGATCTTTATTTAAGTCTCATGTGCCAACTTAGCGTTTTCCACCCACTCGGGGAGCAGAAACCTTCACAGGCTTAGCAATCTTTTGTTTAGGTGCTGCCTTGGTGGGAGCCTGTAAAAAGATAAAATGATTTTATGTGTTACTATTCCATGCTTTTTTCTTCTTCCTTTACTACTTTTTTATGTCCTATTCTACAAATGAATGCTAGAATGCTTTTAATGGCATTCGTAATACTAATCTTTTAAAATCATGTACAAAGTTAAAAGTTCACCTTTATAATTAAGACAAAGACAGACAAGGTTACAGATAGCAGTAAAGATACACTAACAGTGTGGAATCCTGAATTGGTTTCAAAGAGAAAAAATACAACATCATGGAAAAATTGTTGGAATTTTCAAAGTTCTGTAGTTTTATCATACAGGACCAACTGCTATTTTTTTTGGTTTTGAAAACTCTACTATTGTTACCCAGATTGTTACCATTAATTACATTTGAACAACAGATATAAACTCTGTATTATCCTCAAAATTTCTCTGTAAATCTGAAATAAAGAAATAAAAAATAAAGTCTAAAACGCAAAAAACTAATTTCTTCCTTTCCAAGTTCCTGTCTAACACTGACATACTCGGCAGTGGCAAGAGGAGATCTCTTCCAAGACCTGAACCCAAAAAGCAGTTATGAACATCATTTCCACTACTGCCTGATACTAAATTTCTTGGATTAAAAACAAATTTCGCTGTTGTTTTATTTACCAAATATGAGAAAACCCCACAAGTACCTTAGCAGCAGCCATTGCTGTCTTTTTAGATGCTTGCTTAGCCTTTTTTGCTTCCTTGGCAGCCCTGATTAAAAACAAAAACAATGGAAAACATATCACTCCTTAATAAAAAGATGTCAGTGTCATGGATTGAATTGTGTCCCCCCAAAATATGTATAGCCATGTGGCTGAGTCATGATTCCCAGACACAGCTTATTAGTCAAGTTCTTGAGTATGTGGGCAAAGTATAGCATACTCTTCAACAATCTGTTTATGTGTAGGCTAATTAATCCACAAGGTTTGCCAATGAATTAATCCACAAGGTTTGCCAATGAATTTCATTAGCCACCAAGTAAGCTTAACATACAGTAAAAATTGTACAGTAGCGTTAACTTACATTGCATACAGAATTTCAACACAGCCGCTATTTAGATTACATTATACCATTTTCTATTTTTAAGTCAAAAAAGCATTTCACTGACAATCTACATATAGATAGATCCAAGTGTCAACGAAATCAGACAAGGTTCCTGTGCCTATGAACCCAAACAATCTCATCTATAATCCATCCAATACCTGAAATGCTCATGCAATAATCCTCACCTGATAGCCTGTTCTCGCTGTGCTTTCCTAACTTCTGGTTTCTGATTCCTCTTGGCCATTATATCAGCAAGAGATGCACCAGTGATGGCCCTCTGGAATTTGACTGCACGGCGGGTTCTTTTCTTTTGAATTTCTTCCTATAAAACAAAAAAAAAGTGCACACTTATGGGTTCTGCCTTCAGAAATTTGCAGGAGATAGGGAATTAAGTAACTCATGATTCATGTTCAACATTATATACGTTATATATAAAGGCTTCCTTAATTTTCTACTTATGCATTGGTTAAACTACAACAAGTCTGTCCACTTTTTACTACTTTATTAAAACACAAAGTTATTACTGTAAGATCAGTCATTTCATTAACTGGATAGTACTTTAAAACTGATTTCAACTAAGAATTTACTTATGGCAAATACATCAATCCGTAACTTACCTGTTTCAACAACTGCCTGCAGATAGAAGATTGGAAACCTACAGTGCTTACGAAAAAAATTAAAATCCTGCAGCTCCCCTCCAAGTCCAAGAAAAAGATTTTAACATGGAGAACATAGGGCATGCATGTAGATTATTAAAACAAATGCGCGTTTCATTCTAAATTTGTATCTGATGGTCACCTATTTCCACAAATACCTGCTAGTGTCTTTCACACCTAGGTAATGTTTGCTAAATATTCCACGGCTCCTGGATACTAATGCCATGGCCATGGCAACCCAAAACTTTTTGCTCCTCACAAATTGCCTTGATCCAGCTAAAAGGACACCACGAACAACAAAAAACAGCTACAAAACACATCCAAGCTTCTTGATAACTGGTATGCTGCAAGACTCCACTTAATGTCTACTTTTAGCGTAACACACAAATGTTATAGTCACAGTCAAGTTACCACAGTAGACATGGTGGTTTAAGTGGCATGTCTGCTAATTAACAGGTCAGCAATTCAAATCTGCCAAGCACTCCCTGGAAACTCTATGGGGCAGTTCTATTCTGACCTCTAGGGTCGTTATGAGTCGGACCATACTTGACGGCAGGCGGTTTTCCGGCTTATAAGCCGAGTATGCTTAATATAATTTGTCTAATTTGTCCAGGGGGATTCTTTCAAATTTCAACTTGACTGGCATTGTGACCCTGAGATGTGGTGATACGGTTTTGTATCAGTTTCACGTCATTGTTTAATGTTTACACTTTATAAAAGCACTTTCACGTATTATCCCAATTATAATTTTACAGAGCTCACAACTGATACACAGGAAGCTAAAATAACACTGAAGCGCATTTTACTTACTGACTGTCCCTTTTTGTGCTTTCTCCTGTAAAGGACAGTCCAGTTTATCTGCCGAGGGTTCCTCTTGGAAAGGAATGCCGACTCGCATTTTGCATTAAGAAACTGGAAAACCTGTAGCGAAAAGATGACAGTAATTACGTACTCAACTACACAAAACAGAAAGGGCTGAACTTTTAATCCCTACAAGATTAATTACGACTTAGGACCCGGAAGACCAAAAGGCTTGTGTCACACAACTGGCAGGTAACTGGGTGACACCACGAAGTCTGTGTGTTTGGTCTTGTCTTTCCTTCACAGCAAGCAGTACCTAAACTCATAAACACGGGTGAGGGCAGGGTGTCCAATTCTGGGAGGCGTCCAGCTGCTGTTTTCTGCTGTTATTCCAAGAGAATCAGGTGCCCGTAATACAGCCCAGGCAGCTTCAGTTCTTTCCCTTAGCCCAGAATTACAGAAACCCACTTCAGACCTCTCTTAGACTGAATCGAGGCTCAAGACTAGTTCCCTTACAGGCCATTTAATCCTTTCCGGAAGGATGTGGAGAGTAAGCCCGCCGAAGAAAAGTTACACAGCCCTCCCTACCTTGGAACACAAGAAGCGGCCTTTTAGCAGTCGCGGCCCCCTACCTTCCCGTCGGTCCTGGCGTAGCGCCGCCCGTGTCCGGGGTAGATTTTGTACCCGCTAAAACTGCACAGCTCGACCCTATAACGAAAAGTGACGTTTCATTAGGTTGGGAGTCTACCACGAGGTGAGGCCATCCCCGGAACACTCTCCGTCCGCGGATGGAAGCGGATTGAGATCCAAGCTTCCTCCTTACTTCATTCCTGCAGCTCAAGCCGGACACGAAAGATGGTGAAGAGGAAAAGAGGATCATGGGAAGAGACCTTATAAGGTGGCGAGGAGATCCCCGCCCCCAATTCTCTTTGCTGACCCCGCGCTTGGCAATGACGTCAGCGGCGAAGCGACCGGCCGAAGCTGCCGAGGCGGCCGCGTTCCCGGGTTTCAGCGCAGGCGCAGTGCGAGGACGGGCGTGAGAGGGCGGCGAGCGCCGCGCGGCCCCGCAGCGGGCGGGTTTCGTGTGATCCTGCGTCCGCTGCAGTCCACTATTTTTAGAACCATCTTTCTGCTGCGAGAATGTGGAATTAAAAGAAAGGGACCCTAGCCCCCTGCGTCAGTTTCATTGACCAAGAAATAACCTGCGTTTAAAATCTGAAGGAGTAACTTTTTGCCTCCGTGTTAGTAGCCCATTTCCTCAGCCAACAAAATTACATTTTAATAGTTTCACCGTTCTCCCCGGCATTCCTAATTAAATTATGCAGAATGAGACCTTGCATTAATTATAATTAATTTTTACTGAATGCTGCTTCTGCGCCAAGAATTTTGTTAAAGGCTTTTGTTAGAGATTTTTGGATGCAATGGGTTTCGCTTAATCGAAAGTATGTAGAGGAAAAACCAGAGAGAGGAGAAAGAAAAGGAAGAGTTCACTTGCGTCTTGGGCGGCTTTACAGAGTCCTCTGATGGGAGTCTGTAGAACCACCCGCTGGCTCCGGTTGGGGTTTATAAAGGGGTGCCAGCGGACTTCGTTGAGGACAGCGTTGAAAACAGCACCGTGAGGATGCAAGCAGCCTATGGGGTTGTGGACGATTAGAGTTACTTAATTAACATAAGGGGGTTTCATTTCAGTGGAGTTGAGGCTACTGGAAAGAAGTGATAGCTAGTCGGCCGCGGGCAGGTAGTCTCATTTAAATAGACTTTTCCGGAACAGCTGGCAGATGAAACGTTTTGACCCCAGCCGCACCTGGAATGGTTGGGGGAGCGGGCTTGGGTTTCTACCGCAGCTCATTCGGCACACACAATCTGTGTTGAGCTGCAACGACGACTGTGCGAATGCTGGTCGAGACAAACTCGGCCGCGGGGCTCCTGCGGATGGTCGCACGGAAAACGGTAAAGCCTTTGGCTGGAATCATTGAAAAAGAACCTGAACAGGACGTTTGGGGAGGGACTGAAGCCTCAATCTCTTGAACCGTCTGTGATACTGGATATTTAGCAAAAGACAAGAAGTGGCTAGAGGCAATCCTTCAATTGGGTGACCGGAAGTATGTGACTGGGAAACGGAAATGTAATGCAAGACAGAAGCTATATAAGCAACTTGCCTTCAGAAAGGCCCCTAGGGTCGCCATGAGTCGGTTCCGGCTCGACGGCACTTGGCTACTTGGCTTTGGCTTCAGAAAGGTTCTGTTAATTTGGCAAGTCTGATAAGGCGGCTAACTGACGTTAAGAAAGCTGTATACGTTTGTACTGGAACTCAAGAATTAGTTCAGAGATTTGCACGGAATCAAAAAGCAGGGAAAAGAGGAGGAATGTGACAGACTAGCTCCGACTAGCTGCTGGGAATACCGTGTATGCTGCAGCTACTTGCCGTCAAGTGGCTTTCCAGTGTGCTGAGAACTGCTCCACAGGGTCATCAAGGCCTGTCCTCTGAGGTGCTTCTGGGTGGGTTCCAACCACCCTTTGCCTAGTAGTCATGCACTTAACTAGTTGTGTGCCACCCAGGAACTCTTGGTACTGCAGGACAATCAATTCCAACTCATAGAGGCCCTAAAACCCGCCACCAAACCCATCCTTTCTCGTTGTGTGAGAAATGCTTTGTTTTATTGGCCTTAGAAATTGCATTTGACCTGACTAGCTCTGTGGAAGAAAAACGGAAAATTGGGCTTTAGGAATTTCCACTCTGTTTTTACTATTTTCTGGAGAGTATTCTTGAGATAGTATTTCAGGGTTCTCAGTATGACACTGCCTATGTCACACCTTAAATTGTACTCAATCTTAAAGAGAAATCATAGAGAAACTTGAGAGGCTATAGAGCTTCAAACAGTCCAAACGGCTATAATTTAGTACCTGTTCCGTCCCAGCTGCTAACGTTGTCGGGCTTCTGAACAAATCATTGCACTTGTCCTCTGAAGCCAATTGTTTTGCCTTGGTAAGTGGCAGGTCTAGGAAGATAAGATTTTGGACTAGCAGTTATGGGCTGCCACCCTCATGTCTTGTCTGCCTCCTTGAGGTGACCAGATGGGAAAATTTTTATTGTACACTGAGCAGTGAAATATATAGCCCCTGGAATACACAACTTGGTGGACAGGATCCTGAAGGTCCTTCCTCCACAGTGCAAAGAGAAAGGGAGCATCTGTGGAAGGTTCCCATCCTGTCTGGACATCTTCTGAGCGAGGAAGGACTGCTCATGATGAAACTTTTCTTGTTGTGTGCTTTTTATTGTCTTTGAGTAATTAAAACAGCTTTCACTATTGCCGTCAACTGCATGTTCATGTCTCATGTGTAGGACTTAATTAGGATAAATAAACGTAACACGCATGATTGGTGCCACTGGGAGAACTTTTTATTCCAGTACTCTGGTGGGCACTTGGAATCTGGAGGCAGCCTTTAAGACAAGCGGTATGTGTAAGGCACTCTAAATAGACTTTTCTTGTGTGGATCCCAAGGCCAAACCCCAAGCTCTGATTTCAGACTTCAGTTATTTGGGTTCCAAGAGTATATATCGTTGTGCTCTGTATTAGGCCCCCGAGCGCCGCCCCTTTCAATCAGGTCAGCAGGCTATAACAGCATGAAGTAAAGAGGGTGCAGATAGTGTGAGCACCCCCACTTGTCCGCCAGTGGAGGCTTGCTTGTTCCTGTCATGCGGAAAGCTATACCACTGGCATTCACTTACTAGCAGGGTCAACCGGGGTAGACAAGTTTCAGCTGAGCTTCCAGACTAAGACAGACTAGGAAGAAGGACTTGGCAGTCTACTTCTGAAAGGAATCAGCCAGGGGAAACCTTATGAACAGCAGCCAAAACTTGTCAGATCTGGTGCTGGAAAGTGAGACCGCCCCCCCAAGGCTGGAAGTCACTCCGAAGAGGCCTGAAGAAGAGCTGCCTCCTGAAAAGAGAGTTGACCTTAACGATGTGGATGGAGAAAGACCTCTGGGATCTTCATTTGCTGATGTGGCACGACTCAAAATGAGAAGAAACAGCTGCAAACATCCATTAATATTTGGGACATGGAATGTATGAAATATGAATCTCGGAAAATTGGAAATTGTCAAAAATGAAATGGAACACGTAAACAGTGACATTCTAGGCATTAGTGAGCTGACATGGACCGGTTTTGGCCATTTTGAATCCAACAATCATATGGTCTACTATGCTGGGAATGAAAAGTTGAAGAGTAACAGTGTTGTGTTCATCATCGAAAAGAACATTTCAAGATCTGTCCTGAAGTATAACTGTTACTGATAGGATAATATCCATATGCTCACAAGGAAGGCCAGTTAATAAGACTATTATTCAAATTTACATACCAACCACTAAGGCCAAAGATGAAAAGATTGAAAATTTTTACCAGCTTTTGCAGTATGGAGTTGATCGAACATGCAGTCAGGATGCATTGATAATTGCTGGTGACTGGAATGCAAAAGCTGGAAACAAAAACGACCACTAGTTGGAAAATATGGCCTGTTGATGGAAGTAATGCCCAAGATCTCATGATACAATTTTGCAAGACTAATGACTTCTTCATTGCAAATACCTTTTCTAACCAACACAAATGGCAACTGTACACATGGACCTCACCAGATGGAATACACAGGAACCAAATTGACTACATCTGTGGAAAAAGACAATGGAAAAGCTCCATATCAGCAGTCAGTAGAAGACCAGATGCTGGCTGTGGCGGAGATCAATTGCTCATGTGCATATTGAAATGGAAACTGAAGAAAATTAGAATAAGTCCATGAGAGCTGAAGTATGACCTTGATTATATTCCTCCTGAGTTTAAAGACCATCTCAAGAACAGATTTGATATGTTGATCACTAACAACTTTAGGCTGAATTAATTGTGGAATGACATCAAAGACATCATGCATGAAGAGAGCAAGAGGTCATTAAAAATACAGGAAAGAAAGAAAAGACAAAATTGGATGTCAGAATTAGACCCTGAGACTTGCTCTTGAACGTCAAGCAAAAAGCAGAAAGAAGGAATGGTGAAGTAAAAGACCTAAACATAAGATTTCAAAGAGCAGCACAAGAGGACAAAAGATGTGCAAAGAACTGGAAATGGAAAACCAGAAGGGAAGAATATGTTTTGCATTTCTCAAGCTGAAAGAACTGAAGAAAAAATTCAGGCCTCCAGTTGCAATGGTGAAGGATTCTACAGGGAAACTACTAAATGACTCAGGGAGCATCAAACAAAGATGGCAGGAATATACAGAGTCATTATACTAGAAAGAACTGGTTGATGTTCAGCCATTTCAAGAGCTAGCATATGATCAGGAACCAATGGTACTGAAGGAAGAAGTTGAAGCTGCATTGAAGGCATTGGCATGAAACAGGGCTCTGGGAATTGATGAAATATCAATTAAGATATTTCAACAAACAGATGCAGAGCTGGAAGTGCTCACTCATCTGTGCCAAGAGATTTGGAGGACAGCTATCTGACCAACTGGCTGGAAGAGATTCATATTTATGCCTATTCCAAAGAAAGGTGATCCAACCAAATGTGGAAATTACTGAACAATATCGTTGATATCATATGCAAGTAAAATTCTGCTCAAGATCATTCAAGAGAATATTGACAAGGAACTGCCAGAAATTCAAGCTGGGATATCAGTGCTGATGTTAGATGGATGGTGGCTGAAAACAAAGAATACCAGAAAGATGTTTACTTGTGTTTCATTGGCTATGCAAAAGCATTCGACTGTGTGGATCATGCTAAATTACGGCTAATGTTGTGGAGAATGGGAATTCTAGAACACCTAATTGTGCTCTTAAGGAATCTGCATATGGATCAAGAGGCAGTCCTGACAATAGAAAAAGGGGACACTGCATGGTTTAAAGTCAGGGAAGGTGTGCATCGGGCTCATATCCATACCTTTTTAATCTGTATGCTGAGCAAATAATCCAAGAAGCTGGATTCTGTGAAGAAGACCAAGGCATCAGGATTGGAGGATGAATCATTAACAACCTGTGTTGCACAGATGATACTACCTTACTTGCTGGAAGTAAAGATTTGAAACACTGATCAAGATCAAGGACCACAGCCTTCAGTATGGATTCTGCCTCAACATCGGGAAACAAAAATCCTCACAACTGGACCAATAAACAACATTTTAATAAATGGAGAAAAGGTTGAAGTTGTCAAGGATTTCATTTTACTTGGGTCCTCAGTCAATGCCCATGAAAGCAGCAGTCAATAAATCAAAAAACACATTGCACTGGGAAAATCTGCTACAGAGGACCTCTTTAAAGTATTGAAAAGTAAAGATGTCACGGTGAAGACTAAAGCGTGCCTGACCCAATCTGTGGTATTTTCAGTTGTATCAAATGTGTGCGAAAGCTGGACCACGAACAAAGAAGACAGAAGAAGAATTGATGCCTTTGAATTGTGGTATTGGAGCATGTTGTTGAATGTACCATGGACTGCCAAAAGAACTAACAGATCTGTTCTGGAAGAAGTACAACCAGAGTGCTCCTTGGAAGCAAAGATGGCAAGACTGTGTCTTAGATACTTTGGACGTGTTGTCAGGTAGGATCAGTCCCTGGACAAGGACATCATACTTGGTAGAGTGAAGGGTCAGGGAAAACAGGAAGACCCTTGATGAGATGGATTGACACAGTGGCCCAGCAGTGGGCTTAAGCATAAAAACAAGCATGGACATGGTGCAAGACCAGGCAGTATTTCATCCTTTTGTCTACAGGGTCACTATGAATTGGAAGTGATTTGATGGTACCCAACAACAGCAGACAGACACAGATAGAATCTTCACTGGTTTTGCTTCTCTACAGTACCCAATCTAAGACATTTGGTAGTAGCATTGATTCTAGAGAAACAAAATGGTAAGAATGAGTTTTCTAAAGTGATTCTCAATTCTAGTTAGTTTTAAAGATATTGGTGACACTGCTTCCAGTTGTAAAGACGGCACCACTGATCCATGGCATAAGGTGGCAATACAAACACCCCCAATATAGATCAGGCATTGGTGAGAGGCAAGGCTGTAAGTAATTGCATGTTTAATACTTTTTACAATTTTATCAGAATGAAAAGTATTGGAAAATTGGATGGTTGGTCCTAGTTTCATTAGACAAACTGGAAAAAGAAAGCAAGCTTAAAGCTTCAGAGCCATACATCAAACGTTGCATAAATGACCTCGAAGTTGCCACTTCTGCTTTGAAAGAAAGCTTGATTTCTTGTAGTAAGAGAACTGATACTGCCAAAAACCAAACCTAAAGTCTTGTAAGAGTGGCTGAATTACGATGTCAGTGAATTCCAAACCTCAAAAGATATCTGTTTAGTTTTCCAGTATTGCTCTAACAGAAATACCTCAAGTAGATGGCTTTAACAAAGGAAGGTTCATTCTTCCACGGTCCAGTAGGCTACAGGACTAAATTCAGGATGTCTGCTCCAGGAGAAGGCTTTCCCCTTTGTCAGCTCTGGAGGAAAGTCCTTGTGTTGCATCAGTCTTTGTTCAAGGTGCATCTTGGTACAGGAACCTCAGGTCTGAAGGACATGCTATTCTCCCAGTGCTGCTTTCTTGATGGTATGAGGTTCCCAATTTTCTGCTTGCTTCCCTTTTCACCTCCCATAGGATGAAAAGGTAAAAGCCACACTCCAGGGAAACTCCCTTAGCAAGGGTGTTATAGTTCCACCATAATCCTCTTTCAACACGAATCATCCTATCTACTAGCCACAGGCAGAGATTAGGATGTATAGCGTAGGAAAGTCACCAAATGTTAGCATTGATGGCCCAGTTAAATGGCTACATACATTTTTGGTGGGACACAGTTCAATCTTGAACAGTGTCTAAAGTCAAAGTTATGGCAACTGATTGGGAAAAATGGGGTCCTGAAACTTGGAATGGGGTCATACAGTCAGATAATCAGGAAGCTGGGAAGCAGTTTCCCCCAAATTCTGTTGAATCACTCCTGCCAATAGAACTAGCCTTCTCACTCCCATCTGAAGAGATTACTCCATGTGAAGCCACCATTACCAGTGAAACCACCCTGTCCAATTAGATTAACCCATCTGGATCTGAAGAGCGCTTGTTTGTCTGAGTCATCCTATGAGGAGGCTTCAGAATCATTGTCTGGAGCATCTCCTGAAGTCCTTGCTGAATATTCCTACATGTCCCCACTATGTGTTTTTGCTTCTAGACCTTTAACTAGACTAAGTCCCCATGAGCTCTGAAAGGTGAACACCAGAGTATGATGAAGGAGAAGTTACGCCACGTTCCAAAAGAACTGCGTGAGTTTTCTAATATGTACAAACAGAAATCTGCAGGATGTATGTGGCAATGGTTATTAAGGGTATGGGATAATGGTACAGGGACCATAAAGACAGATTTGACTTTATTGATAGAGGCTCTGTCATGGATTGGGTTGTATCTCCCAAAAATATGTGTATCAATTTGGCTAGGCCATGATTCCCAGAATTGTGTCACTGTCCACTATTTTGTCAAATGAGTTGATTTTCCAATGTATTGTAAATGAGGTTAATAAGGTAGCAGTTATGTTAATGGACTGAGTTGTGTCTTGAACTAATGTGTTTTGGGATATAAAAGAGAGACACCTCACATTACCAAGAAAGCAGTGCTGTGAGCACAGCACATCCTTTGGACTGGAGTTCCTGCTCATAAAAGCTCCTAGGCCAGAGTAAGACCGATGACAAGGACTTTCCTCTAGAGCTGACAAAGAAGACCTTCTCCTGGACCTAATACCCTGAATTTAGACTTCTAGCCTACTAGACTATGAGAGAAAAAAACTTCTGTTTGTTAAAGCCATCTGCCTGCTGTGTTTCTGTAATAGCAGTGCTAGGTGACTGCAATAGGACCACCAAGCACAGCTTCTTCAGTGTTTTAGTTTAAGAGGTTGGGAAAGGAGCTCATAGTTTACTTAGCTGGTTCACTGAATCATGGATTACACAGTGGCCTACACTAAATCAATTTGAAGCACCAGACCTGCCTTGCTATACTGTAAAAGAGTTTCCAAAGGTATAAGGAAGTTGACCTACAGACATGAATTGTCTGGGGCATATGCTTTTTACCAGAATGGTGAGCAAGAAATTTGTGAAGAGGGCCCCAGTATCCTTGAATACTGCTGTGATTAGTATTTTACGCAAGTAAAGTTTGACTGTCAGAGCTACCCTAACTGAATTAAGACACCTAACTACAATGGGGCTGACTGGAGCTCATGGTGGTAGGTGCCAAGTAGTGACACTAAATCAACAAAGACAAAGAGGGCATAGTTACTAATGACAATGGACAGCAGAGTCCAAGCACTAATCAGAACAGTCTGATTCATGTGGACTTAGGTTGTTGATTAGTCATGGTATTTCTGGGAGTGAAGTAGATGAGAATTCTACTAAATAGTTACTTGATCAGTAAAAGCAGAAGGATTTTAGGTCAAGTGAATGGCAGCTTACCTTGAATCACCAGAATAGAGAGCTAATCCCCTTAATTAATTCCCAGACTTAAGCTCAGCATCCACCAGCTGCTAGGATCCTTCTCTAGTCAGCTAGTAGACCAAGGAACTGTCCACCAGCTAATGGCAGGGAAGTTGAGTCAGCCATCTTCCCTTCAAGAAGCCTATTGCCCCAGCCACAGAGGATTGGCAACTCTTTGGGATAAGCAATGTACCTGGATCAATGTTGGACCCTTGAAGACAAGAGGTTGCTCTGCTAGCATGGAGGTATGAGGCGGGAGCACAGAGAGCTAATGATGGGGACAGGGGAATGGAAACTAGGCCCATTCTGGGAAGGTGGAGTGGCGGCAAGAAATGGACTGCATGTGAGCTGAGGCTCTAAATTGCTGACCCATGCTCTCAGGTTCAATTGTCGTTCTCTTACAAAACATAAATTCAGAGATAAAATTTTAAGACAGCAATTACAGAATATTAAACTCCAAGTATGGGGCCCTTTCCCCTTCACGTCTGTTAGTTTATCACGCTGTGGAGGCTTACGTTTTGCTGTCATGCTGGAAGCTATAGTGCTGGTATTCAAATAGCAGCAAGCTTACCCACAGAAGACAGGTTTCAAGCGAAGCTTTCAGATTAACACAGACTAGGAAGAAAGACTTGGAAGTGTACTTCTGAGAAGAATCAGCCAGTGAAAAGCTTATGAATAGCTGTGGAACATTATCTGATAGATGGAGAAAAGTTTGAGGTTGTCAAGGATTTTATTTTACTTGGGTCCACAACCAATGCCTGGGAAGCAGCAGTGAAAAAATCAAAAGACACATTGCATTGGGCCAATCTGCTGTAAAGTAAAGATGTCATCTTGAAGACTAAGTTGTGTCTGACCCAAGACACAGTATTTTTTTCTTTGTTGGTTTTATTTTTATTATGATTAAGCAGAAGTTTACAGTCCAAGTCAATGTGCCATATAAAATCCCAAATACATAGCTCTATGTAACTCTACCTGCTTTTCTCACCCTGTGACAACACACTCCTCCTTTCCGATCTGTACATCTGGTATTCATTCAACCAACACTTGGTATTGGTTCAAGCAACACTTGTCCCCTCCCTACCGCTGAGAGAAACTGGTCAGTCAGCCAGATATATACATTTAAGCCAAGAAGTACACACATCACCTGTATCACTCTATGTCTTATAGTCCGATCTAATTTTTGTCTGAAGACTTGGCTTCAGTACTGGTTTCAGTTCTGAGCTAACAGCAAGTCCAGGGGCTGTGTGTTCAGGGGATCCTCTAAGATGTCAGACCATCAAGTCTGGTCTTCAACTAGAGTTCTAGATCTGTACTCCCCTTTTTCTCGTGCTAGATCAGGGACTCTACAGTGTGTTCCCTCCCTGTGAGGGCAGTCTATGGTGATGGCCGGGCACCGTCTAGTTCTTCTGGTCTCATGCTAATGTAGTCTCAACCCAAGTGTTATCAATTACATCATGTGTGCATGAAATCTGGACAGTGAATAAGAAAGACAGAAAAACAGTTTATGCTGGTGAATAATGTTAAACATACTATGGACTGCCAGAAAAAATGAACAGATCTTGGAAGAAGTACAACCAGAATGATCCTCAGAAGAAATGATGATGAGACTACACCTTATTGTCAGGAAAGATCAGTTCCTGGAGAAGGACATCATGCTTGGTAAAGTGGAGGGTCAGTGAGAGAGAGAGATCTTCAATGAGACAGGCTGACACTGTGGCTGCAGCAGTCGGCTCAAGCATAATAAAGATTGTGTGTATGGCACAGGGTTGCACAGTGTTTTGTTCTGCTGTACACAGGGCCAGTATGAGTTGGAACTGACTCAGAGGCACCTAACAACAACAACATCGGGCCCTTTTTTTTTTATCTTGTTAATTTTTTATTTTATTTTTTAATTTTTATTTAATATGACTGAGTGAAAATGTACATTCACATATAAATTTACATGGCCACCTATATGCAGCTTCCACTGCTCTCCCTGTCCGGTGACTGCACACTATTCCTCTCTGCTCCATACATGTCTCATCCTCCCAACAGCCTCCTTTCCCCTCCTCTCCGTCCACTCCCATTCCTCCAGCCAGAGGTCAGCAAGATGATATCCTATAGATGTATAGAACCATAAAGTGCTTCCAATATATGGTCACTCTGCATTGCCAAGTCCAATCCATTCCTGTCCAGGGAGTGGACCTTTGTTATAATTTATGGGAAAGGGCAGCATCAGGGCTGGGGGCCATGCTCTCAGAGGAACCCCCAGACCGCTGGACCATCAATTGAGGTCCTTTAGTGGAGATCTCAGGATGCACCCCTTTTTATTCTTGTGTTGCCAGTGAGACTCCTCTCTGTGAGCTCCATCGTGGCTATCACTGGTGGTGGCCGGGCACCATCCGGTTCTTCCGGTCCCAAGTCAATGTAGGCACCCACTCTTGTGGGTCTCTTTGTCTTCTCGGTTGTCTTTACCGCATGTCATTTTGGTCCTCGGTGAGCATCCGTTCCTGCTGAGTTGGGACCATTTGCTGTGTCCTCGGATGGCAGCTTGGCAGCTTTTAAGACCCCAGACGCCACTCACCAATGTGAGGTGCAGAGAGCTCTCTTAGCAAAACGCTAGTTGTGCCAATTGGCCTGGAATTCACCTAACAGCATGGTCCCCCACCCCCCACCCCAGCTACTCTATCCTTGCAGTATTGGGTTAAGATGGAAGGAGTACTCAAGTTATGCTGAAGTCCACTTAATGTTGTTCTTGTTTCTAATGTGTGCTATCACTGCTTTCTCCCAGCTAGATTTCTAGTAACTATCTAAACTAAACCCTCCCCCTCTCACTCCCTCTGTCCCCTCCCTTGCAGCTGTCAAAGAGTCTTTTCTTCTATACACAAGTCTGTTTTTGAGGTCTTATCTTAGAGGTCTCATTCAGTATTTGTCCCTTTGTCGCTGACTACTTTCAGTCAACATAATGTCTTCCAGTTGAAACCAGGTTAGTGGATGTTTCCTGGAATCATCGTTGTTCTTTATCATTGCGTAGTGCTCCATTGAGTATATGTACCATAGTTTACCTATCCATTCTTCTATTGTTGGGCATCTGGGTTGATTCCATCTTTTTTCTATCGTGGACTGTGCTGCGACAAACATTCTGGTGCTTGTATCCATTGGTGTGAAAGGCCTTGATTATGTAGGATATATTCCAAGTAGTGGAATTACTGGGTCAAATGGTATATCAATACCCAATTTTTTAAGGAAGCGCCAGATTGCCTTCCAAAGAGGCTGGACCGTTTTGCAACCCCACCAACAGTGTAGGAGGGTTCCACTTTCTCCACCATCGGGCCCTGAACATAGGACCTGTTGTGATTGCACTGGTAACACACCATAAAACCTGTACTACAGTGATTAAAGAGCCACATCAACCAATTGTAATGTATGGATTTAATCTGAGCCCTAATTTAAACAAAAACATTGAAATGACAATAAGGTTTATCTGAATAATAAATGGATGTATTGCATTAAAGAGTTATTGTTATTAGGTATGATAATGGCACTGTAGCTATGTTTTCTAAGAAAAAAGTTCTTATCTTTTAGAGATGAGACTACAGATAAAATGACATGATGACTGGAAATCACCTTAAAATAATTGAAGAGAGAGGATAATGGGTTAAGATATGTGTGGAAAAGGATAGGTTAGGAGTTCATAATATTTGAAGCTGAGTGTTTCACGTTGACATACCTTGAAGCTGAGGGTTCACACTGAGACACTGCCCTCTGAATACTTCAACATGTATTTCATTACTGTTTACTATTTGTTTAGTTTCTTTACTTTTGAGGTAAATTTTATGTAAAATCAAATGTTCAAATCAAAGTAGTCCATATTCTTACACAGTTTTAAAAATTACCTTTCCATGTTAAAAAATTTTGGATAATTATAGTGTGTTTTAGGATTGAGATACTTAATAATTCAATCTTCAACAATAGAAAGAGGAAGTGCTACTTGTATTATTTTGTAATTAACATGATTTTAAGAGAAAAAAGACTTTATACATGAATATTTATAAAATTTTATTCATAAGACAAGATAAATTATCAATAGATAAACAATCTATAATTATTTACAGTGGAATATTATTTTGCAATAAAATGAAATGGACTATTATTGATTTATACACGGCACTTGGCTTGGCTATGGGATAAATCCCAAAAACCTTATGCTGAGTGAAAGAAGCCTTATATTAAATATTACATACTGTATAATTCCGTATATATTGAGTACCAGACCATGGAAATGAACAGTTGAAAAAAAAAAAGAAAAAAATCAAAACAATGGTTGCCTCTAGGGGAGTAAGGACTGACTGGGAAAGGGAGTGGAAGAACTTGTAGGGTAGTGGCCATGTCATGTGTCTTGATGGGGTTTAAGGTACTTGATTTGTCCAAAGTCAGAGAGTATTCATTTAAGATTTGAGCATTTCATTTTTATGTAATGCTTTACTTTTACTGCAAAAGTGAAGAAACTAAACACTCAACAGTATTGAAATACATGTTCAAGTATTTAGAAGGAGGTGTGTCTGTGAGAACCCTGGTGACACAGTGGTTAGGAGCTCACTGCTAAGTAGAGAGGAAGTAGTTTGAATCCATCAGGCTCTCCTTGAAAACCCTATGGGGCAGTTTGACTCTGTTGTACATTCCTATACGGTCGCCATGCATCCAAAAACACGATGCAGTGGCGGATGTTTAGAGAGGTGGATCGATGAATAGATATGAATAAGTGGTTAAGAGCCATAACTGCCAAGAAGAAGGTTGGCAGTTTGAGTCTACCATGCAGCCTTTGAAAACTTGTAGAGCAGTTATACTCTTTGCTGTAGAGTTGTTGTGAGTTGGGATTGAATCGATGGTAACAAGTGTTGGTTCTATCTCACATGCCCAAGCTGTCCTCTTTGGCTGGAAAGTTTTTGTTCCTTCCACTGGCTAACTCTAACTCAGATTTTACTTCCTCTAGAAGAAAATGAAGCTGTTAATGATTTCATTTTACTGTGACCAACAGTAATGTCCATGGAAGCAGCAGCCAAGAAATTAAACAGGTAACATACTAGTTAGACCTCTTTAAAGTTTTAAAAAGTAAAGGTGTTGCTTTGAAAATGAAAGCCGTAAGTCACCTCACATGCATCGAAAGTTGGATAATAAAAAAAGACAGAAGAATGGATGGCTTTTTCTGTGGCATCAGTGAAGAATATTGACTATACCTTGGATTTCCAAAGGAATGAACCAATCAGTCTTAGAAGAGATATGATCAGAATGTTCCTTAGAAGCAAGAGAGCAAAGACTTTGACTCACTTACTTTGGATGCGTCAGCAGGAAGGACCAATCAGTAGACAAGGACATCATGTTTGGTAAAGCAAAGGATCACTGAAAATAAGTGAAACTCTCCATTACATGGATTGACATGATAACCCCAAGAATGGGCTCAAACAAACCAATGCACTGCTTCCTTCTGTTTGTTATACCTAATGTCACCATCAGTCTGAGCTGACTGATACGTGATGGTAATGTACTTCTGGTTATATAAAAATATATTTGTAATATAAATAAATAAATATATTTTTGTAATACTGGTATACTATAAAAAGAATAAAATTCTATCTTGGGAGCAGTGAGTAACATTTTGTTTAACCGGTTAAAAATTATTCGGCACTTGGCTTGGCTATCGTTAAGATTGATTGCAAATGTTCATCTGTTGATCCCAATCTGTAATGAAGTTCTGTAAATTTCGTTTTTCATATTTTCATTCAGTACTGCCCAATTCTGATGTGAGTTCAATGGAAATAATTTTAATTGAACTCATTAATCTCTTGGAAGGCAGGTATAGAATTAGCCTATTCTTTTGAGTAGCTTATTAGCATATCAGGTTAATCACTTATGACTCAATGTTAGGTGAAAGCTCAATTGCACAGTTAAAAGAATTTTGAAACAGAAATCTTTTCACTTATACTGAGATCTGTAAAACATTCTGTCTTAGTTTCCTAGTACTGTTACAAGAGAAATATCATGAGTAGCTTAAATAACATTCCAGTTTAACTGGTGTTCTCTATTTTAGCTGGCAACCCTAGCCTACTGGGATGGATCTACTTTCAGGCATTTGGTGAAAATTAAAGTTAATACATAGAAGGCAGTTGGAAACCCTGGTGATGTAGCAGGTAAATGTTACGCTGCTAACCAGAAGATCAGCAGTTCAGATCTACCAGGTGCTCCTTGGAAACTCTATGGGGCAGTTCTACTTTGTCCTGTAGGGTAACTATGAGTTGGAATCAACTGGATGGCACTGGGTTTGGTTTTGGATTTTATGGAATGCAGTTATTACCAACCCTAGCACATAGCAAAAGATAAATCATAATTATGATAATAATAATGATCCTAGGAAACTGAAAACTCATTTGCAGCTCCTAGATAACCTGTGGAGTCCTGGTCACACAGTGGTTAAATAGCTTGGCGCCTAACCGGAAGGTCAGTGGTTCTAAACCACCAGCCACTCTGAGGAAGAAAGATTTTAGCAGTTTGCTTCTGTAAAGGTCTTGGGAACCCTTTGGGCAGTTCTACTCTGTCCAGGGTCACTGTGAGTTGGAATTGACTTGACGATGACGGATTAAAAAACCCATTGATAGACATTTGATAGTGGCAGTCAGTCCTTCAGTTTAGGAGGTCGTAGATAAGGAAGCCGGACAACAAAAGGCTACCAATAAATACTAACCAGAGAAGAAAATGTTTAATTTTATCCACCTAAACTTTTGCGTGAAGAAGGACTTTTTTCTGTAAGAAAAATTTGTGCAGTTTGAAAGGCTTTACAGTGATAAAATTCTATTAATAACATTGTAGTTCTAAAATTTCACAACTCCTGAGTTATTGTGTTTACTATATCATATTTATTATATTAACTCCTAATATTATTTTATTCTATTTATTATATTAATAACTTCTAAGTTATTATATTTACTTCTTTCAAATGTAAGTTCTTATCCTAATTAGAAAACAGCCTGTGACGGGTGCCAGCCGTCTGTCTACAGGGTGAACGGGACTGAAGGGAGGGCATGGGAGCTTAAAGAAAGATGCTCACATCAGGAGGGACCCAGTCCAGCTGAGATGTTTATTTCTTTACCGAGCAAACCTTTATACAGCACACACTTCTTTGTTTATTCTTAACTCTGGTCTTTCTCATGTGCCTGTGTTCTCTAGTTCTCAAAACCTCTGATCTAATAATAGCCCTATCGAAGGACAGCCACGTGTTGTTATTCTTTCTTGGGATATTGCTAAGCAGTCAGTTCCCGTGACCTTGCTGGCACAATGTTTTTCTTAAGTGAGCCTTGCCCAGTAAATTTCTTTAAGATTTTCTTTAAGATGATTTCGGCTCCCAACAAGCCTGCCTTTTGACAAGGTAAACTGTATTGCTCACACCTGTTGTTACAGTAGCCTTCCATTTTTTTGTCTCTTAACTTTGTCTTACTTAGCTTATGCCCTAATACTCTACTGAAACTCTTTTGTTGACAGTTATCACCTACAATTACAGTAGTCTTCTTCCTGCTGTAAGTTTCATCATGTCAATCCCTCGCTCAAAACACCTAATGAAAACTAGTGATGGGAAATAGGGCCAGACCAGATGATGGTGGTTTTTGGAAGTTGAATTTCAAGTGGAACATTTTTGAGGCAAGGGGTAACATGATAAAAGGTGTTGATTTACCTTGATCATGCCAAAAACAGTGAGCAGGATGAATTAGAGATGGGGAGATGAGTTGGACAATCGGCTGTTGCAGGATCAGGTATACTGTGCTGGAAAAAGGAAAGTCTTGAATCTCTTAAAGTGGTTGCCGCTTGTAAGTTTTAACATATGTAGAAGATAATGCATTTTAGTTTAGTGTAGTAATGTGGGTTTAGATATAAAAATTATTTGAAGCATAAAAGAGCTTTTGTGCTGTCACTTTCAAGAGTTGCTGGGTTCCTTGGGCATGTGGGGCCTTCCTTAGGAACATCCAGGGGTAGATTATCTGTCAGGCAAGGTAAGCTCAGTGCTTATTTGCTTACCAGATCATCCGTAGTGAACAGTTTCAACTTTTTCACCTCACTGATGATTCTACTTCTAGCTGTGATTGGCATCTGTCCCTCTACCAAACCCTCAGCAACTTCTTATAGAATCAAAGCCTCTTCAAATTTAAAATCCCTGACAGGGATGGATCACCAGTAAGCAAGACAAGTAGGGGCTTGTCTGCCAGTCTGCAGTGACCAAATCCTATAGAAATTGGTCGCTAGAGACTAGTAAATAAGCAGTAGTAATCCCATGCTTGCCTTGCTTACTGAGTAATTCCGCCTCTGCCCCCCAGGCACCTACTCACTGTCTTCAGGAGTCATGATTATAACTTGCTAATCCCATAAAAGGAATCCTTTGACTCTTTCCTCAGAACACCGGGGCAGATAAACTGATCAAAACTGTGGTTCAGTTATTGTTATAAACTTGCAGCAATCTGTGTTCTTCAAGTACCCTCCAGACTTCCAGGAAATTTTCCTCTAAGTTGTTATCCTCCTAACCTAGAAGGAGCTATATGTAGAAACTCTCTCTCTATTTTTGGGCTAGAGACTCTACCCAGTCCTTACATTATAGGGATCAAGGGCTAATAGTAGGTAGCCTTGAGGCTTGCTTCATTCATATGTACTAAGTCTGCTTTCTCCAGGTAAAGGGTTCTCTGGGTTAGAGGGAAAAACAATCCTACTCAATTTTCTCTTCAGAACTAGGACATTTGTCCTCAAACTAAAACAGTAGGAAGCAGTTTTTTTAAAAAAACTTTTTTTTTTTTTTTTTTTGTTAAAGAGCTAAGGTATGAAGCCAGCCTGATACCAAAGCCAGGGAAAGATCCAAGAAAGAACTACAGACCAATATCACTCATGGACCTAGATGCTAAAATCTTCGACAAAATACTAGCCAACAGATTTCAACAATGTACCAAAACAAAAAATTCATCATGACCAATCTGGATTCATACCAGGATGCAAGGCTGGTTCAACATCAGAAAAACAATTAATGTGATCAACATAATAAATAATGTGATCAACACATAAATAACACAAAAGACAAAAATCACCTGATTTTGTCAATTGATGCATAAAAGGCATTAGATAAAGTCCAACACCCGTTCATGCTAAAAACTCTCAGCAAAATAAGAATCGAAGGCAAATTCCTCAAAGCAGTAAGAGGCATCTATGCAAAGCCAACCGCCTACATCATCCTAAATGGAGAGAGACTGAAAAAATGCTCTTTGAGAGTGAGAACTAGACAAGGATGCCCACTCTCACCTCTCCTATTCAACATTGTACTAGAAGTTCTGGCCAGAGTAATTAGACAAGACCAAGAAATAAGGGGCATCTGTATTGGCAAAGAGGAAGTAAAAACCTCCCTATTTGCAGATGATATGATTGCACATGCAGAGAATCCTAAAGAATCCATAAGTAAACTACTCAAACTGATAGAAGAGGTCAGCAAAGAATCAAGATACAAGAAAAACGTAAGTGAATCAGTAGGGTTCTTTTATACTAACAAAAAGATTATTAAAGAAGAAATCACCATGCTAGAAATCTGGTTGGGTGAAATCGGTGATGGCACACATTAGAAACAAGAACAATATTAAGTGGACTTCAGCATAACTTGAGTACTTCTTCCATCTTAACCCAATATTGCAAGGATAGAGTAGCTGGGGCAGGGGGCAGGGGACTATGCTGTTAGGCGAAATGGAGGCCAATTGACACAACTAGCGTTTTGCTAAGAGAGCTCTCTGCATCCCACATTGGTGAGTGGCGTCTGGGATCTTAAAAAAGCTGCCAAGCTGCCATCTGAGGGCACAGCAAATGGTCCCAACTCATCAGGAACGGATGCTCACCGAGGACCAAAATGACATGGGGTAAAGACAACCCAGAAGATAGATGCCCATCAGTGGGTGCCTACATCGACTTGGGACTGGAAGAACCGGATGGTACCTGGCCACAACCAGTGATAGCCGCGATGGAGCTCACTAAGTTGAGTCTCACTGGCAACACAAGAATAAAAGGAGGTGCATCCTGAGATTTCCACTAAAAGACTTCAATTGATGGTCCAGCAGTTTTGGGGTTCTCCTGGGAGCATGGCCCCTGGCCCTGATGCTGCTCTTGCCCCTAAGTCATAATTAAGGTCCACTCTTTGGACACGAATGGATTGGACTTGGCGATACAGTGTGACCATATATTAGATGCATTTCATTGTTCTATGCATCTATAGGATATCATCCTACTGACCTCTCTGGCTGCAGGAAGGAGAGTGGGTGGAGAAGAGGGGAAAGGAGACCGTTGGCAGGATGAGACATGTATGGAGCAGAGGAATAGTGTGCTGTCACTGAACAGAGAGAGCAGTGGAAGCTGCATATAGGTGGGCATGTAAATTTATATGGGAATGTACATTTTCACTCAGTCATACTGAATAAAAAAATAAAATAAATCACCAAATCAATACCATTTACTATAGCCCCCAAGAAGATAAAATACTTAGGGATAAATCTAACTAGAGAAATAAGAGAACTTTTACAAAGAGAACTACAAGACCTTACTACAATAAACAAAGAGAGACTTATGTAAATGGAGAAACCTACTCTGCTCATGGGTAAGAAGGCCTAACATTGCGAAAATGTCTGTTTTTCCCGAAGCAATCTACATATATGATGCAATCCCAATACAAATTCTGGTGACATTTTTTAATGAGATGGAGAAATAAATCACCAACTTTGTTTGTAAGGGGAAGAAACCCCAGGTAAGTAAAGCACTACTGAAGAAGAAGAACATACTGGGTGGTCTCTTACTATATGACTTTAGAACCTATTACATTGTCACAGTTGTCAAAATAGCCTAGAACTGGTACAAAAAGAGACACATAGACCGATGGAACAGAGTTGAGACCTGAGAGATGCCACCATTCTCCTATGACCAGCTGATATTCGACAAAGTCGCTAAGATTTTAAAGTGGGGTAAAAACAGTCTCTTTAACAAATGGTGCTGGCAAAATTGGATATCCATCTCGCAAAAAATTGAAACAAGTCCCATAGCCCACACCTTACACAAAGACCAACTCAAACTGGATCAAAGACCTAAATATCAAACCTAAAATGATAAAGATCATGCAAGAAAAAATGGGATCAACAACAGAGCTTACAATACACAACACAGACTTCAAAATCTGACAAAGCATGGTCAACACAAGAGAAATTAGATAAATAGAAACTACTAAGAATCAAACACTTTTGCTCACCGGAAGTCTTTATCAAAATTAAAAGACCACCTACAAAATGGAAAAAAGCATTTGGCAACTATATGTCAGACTGACACCTGATCTCCGTAATCTATGAGGTACTACAAAATAGCAACAATTAAAGGACAAATAATCCAATTAAGACATGAGTGAGGGAGATGGACAGATACTTCTCTGAAGAGGGCATCCAAAAGACACATGTGGAAATGCTCATGATCGTTAGGTATTAAAGAAATCCAAATCAGAACTATGATGAGATATCGTCTCACCCCAACAAGGTTGTCCATAATCCAAAAAAAGCAAAACAACAGATGCTGGAGACGCTGTGGAGAAATTGGAACTCTTCTGCACTGCAAAATGGTACAACCTCTTTGGAAAGCAATCTGGTGTTTCCTTAGAAAGCTGGAAATAGATATTCCATTTGACCCAGTAATCCCACTGCTTGGAATATATCCTACAGAAACAAGGGCAGTCACACAAACAGATACATGCACATGAATGTTTATTGCAGCACAGTCCACAACAGCAAAAAGAATCAATCTGGATGCCCAACAACAGAAGGATGGATACGTAAACTATGGTACACATACTCAATGGAATACCATGCAATGATAAAGAACAATGATGATTTTAGGAAGCGTCTCATAACTTGGTTTGAATTGGAAGACATTATGTTGAGTGAAATCAGACAGCAGCACAAGGACAAATATTGCATGAGACCCCTACTATAAGGACTTAAAAACAGACTCATGTACAGAAGAAAAGACTCTTTGATGGCTGCAAGGAAGGGAAGGGAGGGAGGGAGGCAGGGAGAGGGCTGGTTATAGATTAGATGGTTGATAGAAATTTGGTTGGGTGAAATCAGTGACGGCACCCATTAGGGTGAAGATCCATTTAACTGGATTTCAACATAACCTGAAAACTCTGTGTGTCTTAACTGAATATTGCAAGGACAGAATATTGGGGGCAGGAATCTGGGAACCATGCTCTCAGGGCTTATTGAGGTCAGTTGGCACAACTATCCTGTTGCTAAGAGAGTCTTCTCCACCCCATATTGGTGAGTGGTATCTGGGGTATCTGGGGTCTTAAAAGCCAGCAAGCTGCCATCTGAGGTACACCAAATGGTTCCAACTCAGTAAGTACAAAAACTACATGGGGGAAAGGGAACCCAGAAGACAAAAAGATCTGCATGAATGGGTGACTGCATCAACATGTGACCAGAAGAACCAGATGGTGTCTGGCCACCAGCTGTGACAGCCATGATGGAGCTCACTAAGTTGAGTCCCAGTGGCAACGTGAGAATAAAAAGGGGTGCACACTGAGAACTCCACTAAAAGACTGCAATTGACGGTCCAAAGACCTGGAGGTTCCCCTGGCAGCATGGCCTGTAGACTTGATGCTGTCCCTGTTCATAAATCATTTGCTGAGGCCAGCTCCTTGGATAGGAATGGACTGGACTCGGAGGCACAGAGTGACCATATCGTGTGTGCACTTTTGGTTCCGTGCATCTATAAGGATGTCGTCATACTGGCCTCTCACTAGGGGGAAGTGGAGAAGGTGGAGAGGATGGGACAGGAGATTAAGAGGATATGACATCTATAGGACAGAAAGGAGGAGTGTGCTGTTACCGGGCAAGGTGAGCAGCAGGAGCTGCACATAGGTGGGCATGCAAATTTAAACTGGATTGTACACTGTCACTCAATCACAACAAACAAACATAAAAAGAATTAAGACCGGCTCAGTAAGACAGATAAGAGGTGTCTTAGTGCTGCTGTAACAGAAATACCACAAGTGGATGGCTTTAACAAAGAGAAATTTATTTGCTCACAGAAAAGTAGGCTAAAAGTCCAAATTCAGGGCATTAGTTCCAGGGGGAGGCTTCCTCTGTTGTTTTTGGAGGAAGGTCGTCTGGACCGGAAGCTTCTGAGGCACAAGTACCCTAGGTAGGGAAGCACTCTGCTTCCTGCACTGCTTCTTTCCTGACAGTCTGAAGTCCTCAGCTCTCTCTGCTCACTTCCCTTTCCTTTATATCCCAGCTTGCCCCAAAGGACAATAAAGTCTTATAAATTGAGTCCTGCCTCACTGCCACCACTGCCCATCCTCCGTCATTAACATCAAAGAGGCAGAATTTACAATATACAGGAACATCCCACAATACCTGGAATCATGGCCAAGCTAAATTGCTACACACATTTTCGGAGGGACACAATTCAACTCATGACAGCAAGAGAATCAAGGAACAAGGGATGGCTTATAGAATCTAATGTCTGGAAATCTAAAAGGACAAGTTATTGGATTTTCCCAAACCTAAATTATCAGAGACTTTGGAGATTATAGTTTCATAAAAAGGTGAGATCATAATAAAGACTGACAGAGGGAATAAGCAAATTAGTAGTAGAAATTGGAAGCTCCTTTAGTATATTCGGTAGTGCTGTCAGGTTAGTTTCTCACTTGTTATGAGCACAACTTCATGACCACCTGCAGCCTATGTTCATATATTTTCAACTGTCTACTTATGAACGTGTTTACAGTCTACTCAACTTCTAAACCCCAGCTCAATTTTACTTCTATCAAATCTTCCATCAAGACTATAGTTGCCATTTCCCCAAATCTTGCTGAGTTACTAGTTTAGTCTTACTATTTAGCATGTAACAATTCTATCAGAAGTGTGAGTCTACCCTCCTCCAACTACCCGTGGCTCTTCAGTTGATTTAGACTCACAGCGACCGTTTACCGAACGAAACCCAGTGCCGTGGAGGATAGAGCAGAACTGCTCCATAGTTTCCAAGGAGTGCCTGGCAGACTGGAACTGCCACCTTTTTGGTTAAGCAGTGGTAGCACTTAGCCACTAAGTCACCAGGGTTTCTGTAATTTAGTTCTTGAGTCTGGAGACTGTATACATTTAATTTTATTTTCTGTATACTTCCTAGAAGAATTCTGGGTTTCTCATTAAATGAAATCTCCCGGTCAGCAGGTCTGTTAAACACTCAAAAACAACCTCTCAAAAACATTGTTAAAAAAAAAAAAGTTTCAATCTGAATATGCTTTAAATACTTTTACTTAGTTAAAATTTTATAAAACGTATCCATGCAACTATCGTAAGATAGCTGAAGACATCCTTACAGTGGGGATAGTCCCCGTAAGACTTCGGTGAGTTCTCAAATGCAGTCGCCATTAAGTAGCATCTTTATAATCATCCGATGATAAAAAGTATCAAATTTTGCAAGCACCTAGAAGCTATTATTCAGTAATGCAGTTGGCTCTTTTGTTGAGGGAGTTTACCAATGTTCCCGAGCTCTTCACAAGTCAGTTTGTAATTCTAGTTTTACTTCGGTTAAATTGAAGCAGCCAATTAGGTCGTCTGAGTGCTGTGCATCCTGGGAGTTGTAGTTTCTGGCTTCCACCTCCTGACTACAAAGCTCCACAGGAGCAGCTGGCGGACGGTTGCCTGGTATTATTAGCAAGCGGGAAGTATGGCCGTGGCGCGCGTCGATGCGGCTTCTCCTCCCGGAGAAGGTAAGGAGATTCCTCCTTCTAGGTACCAGACTTTGCGGGGCGAAATTAAATAGCTGCCTGGTGAAAGGGAAAGCCTGAGTTTAGGGGTACAGCTCGGAACCAGTTCTTTGGATGCACGGGTGTGGGCGTCGCGGAAGCGCGCTGCACTCTGGGAGTTGTAGTTACCAGGTGCTGTCCAGCCGTACAAACTCCGGGCGGTGGCCAAGCGAAGGACTACAGCCCCCAAGGGCTTTTGCGCGGCCCGGCGCCCCAGTTCTGGATCTCTGTGGCTGGGGTAGTCAATGGGTTTCGGACTTTGGTGGGTTTTCCTGGGCATTTGCTCTGTATTTCGGGAATCCGAATGAAATCTGCAGGATCTTCTTTCGCTGCCACATGCCCCTTTCCCCTAAGTTTTAGAACAACAGTAAGGAAACCTTGTCTCGAACACCTCTTCCTACAAAGAGCGAGTGGCTGGTGGCCCTGATAAAATAAATTTGGGGTGCTAAATCAGCGCCTGCGGTTTTTCCACCTCTCGTTATACAAACGAGATCCTGGGATTGGATTTGGTGGCCACTCAGCAGAGCTTGGGTTGTGGGTGCCTCTGTGGCCTGGAGGTACCTCTTTGGGGCACCGGGCGTGAGCTGAGCTCCTTTGTTTTGGTTACACATCCGAGGCTTCGCTGCACTTCTTTGGTTCGGGATCAGGCAGGGGTTTGGGACCCATCTCCACGGTTTAGATGAGAGGCTCACTGTCTGGCACCCGTGAATTGTTCAGAGGGGTGAGGAGGTGATCCGATGGTTTTAAGAGGTCTGGCCACCCCCTTGGAATTGTGTGTAAACAAGGATCATGCGTTTTCCTTGGACCATTCACAGCGTACCTCAGATTCTCGGAGAAGCCCATGACCCTCCAAACGCTAAGCGCCATTTTAGACGCAGAAAGACGTTTGAAACCCTTTAGGGACAAATGTTAGCGTAGTTACAGCCCTCAGTCCTAATCTGGTATCAATTTGAAATTGGCAGTTTCCCTGGCCCCGCCCCCCGCTGATACCTACTTCGGTTAAGCTCTCCTTTCTCTGCCCACCCAGGCAATCGACTGACAGTAATAGCAGTTAACATTTACAGAGCGATTTTTGTGAGCCGGAGGTTGTTCCAAATGCTTTTCTTACATTATCTCGTTTTCTTTGTAAAACAACAGTATAAGCAGGTATTATCATCCTTATTTTACACAGGAGACAAGTGAGCCCCAAAGAAGTAACTAATTGAAAGACATCACAGTGGGTAACCAGTGGAGCCAGGATTTGACGTTTGTTCTATTACTTTTTGGAGTGTTGTGCGCCAAAACAGAGCTAAATGCTGTTTCCTGCGGCTTTTGTTTTAATCCATGTAGCGGCCTAAGTAAATACGTGTATTGTCCCCATTTAAGAAAGACATTAACTGAACTATAATTTTTTTCTTCTTGTGGAAGCCCTGATGTGTAGTGGTTAAAGAGCTCCAGCAGCTAACCCAAAAGTCCACTACAGGAATCCACCAGGCGCTCTTTGGAAACCCTATGGACAGTCTTCTTGGTCCCCTGGGGTCCTTATGAGTCGGATTCAGTTCGACAGCAATGGGTTTATACTTTGTTTTTTGAGGTTTTTAAAAATTTCAGATTAAATCCAATTTTGAGGAAACTTGCAAACAATTTTACGGTAATAATAACAGTCATATTGAAAAAAAATCTTTCAAAAAAAAGACATTTTTAGAGATAAATACAGCTAAGGAGACTGATTAAAGTACTTAAATGACCAGAGTACTTAACAACAATAAAATTCCTGATATTTACACCCACTGCTATCTAGTCAGTGATCCGACTCAAGTTCGGTGTAGAACTGCACTATAGAGTTTCCAAGCAGCACCTGGTGGATTTGAACTGCTGACCTTGTGGTTAGCAGATGTAGCACTTAACCCGCTATGCCACCAGAGCTCATTGTAGAATATTCAGGTAATACATTCTACTAATTTTATTTTTAATGTGTAAATGTTATAAAATTAAATTTTCTTTATTGTACTTTGAAGATTTACAGAACAAACAAGTTTCTCATGAAAGTGAAAAATTTTTTTATTGCAAGGTACAAAATGTGTTGTTTTTATATTTTAAGAAGTACTTTTATTTTTGAAAATAGTTTTGGAACGGGCCCATGAATAAAACCAATTTAAGTTTTTACATGGTATGTGACTTATTTTTGGAAACCCTGATGATGTAGCTGTTAAGATCTATGGCTGCTTACCAAAAGGTCTGCAGTTCAAATCCACCAGACACTCCTTGGAAACTCTATAGGGCAGTTCTATTGTGTTCTACAGGGCTGCTACGAGTTGACATAGACTCCATAGCAATAGGTTTTATGGATTTTGGGTTTTGTGATTTTTAGCATCACCTTTCCCTGTGAAGCTAATCAACAACAAGAAAGCCTAGTGTTTTCTATTTCTGTGAATCAGAATCTACTTGACAGCACATGACAACAAGACTGTTTTCTAACTCTATAAGTGTAGGTTTTTATGAGTATAATTTCATCTTTATGCTCAGCTCTTGCTTTTGCTTTGTGTTTTCCAGTGATTTCCTTTCTCTTTTTCCAGGATCAGTGGTCAACTGGTCAGGGCAAGGACTACAGAAATTAGGTCCAAACTTAAACTGTGAAGCTGATATTCACACTTTGATTCTAGATAAAAATCAGATTATTAAGTTGGAAAATCTTGAGAAATGCAGACAATTAATACAGGTAAGTGTTATTATCCAGAGAAGTAATTGCATAGAATCAGTTTATTATTAAATGATCATGTAAAGTAACTATAGGCTTAGAAATCAGTAAGTGTTATCTTAAAGTTTTACCTAACAGTTTTCTCATGAAGATGAAAACATATGTGCTACATTTAGGGTAGACTAGAAAAAGAAGAATTATTAAAACAAAACAAAACATTTTATATTGGCAAAATTGTGTTGCTAAGATAGCATTTTACCTCATGATGGTGGTAAAGAGTTCATTCATTCAGCAAATGTTTACTGGGCTGCTATTAGAGTGATTGGAAACCCTGGTGGTGTAGTGGTTACGTGGTACAGCTGCAACCGAAAGGCTGGCAGTTCAAATCTGCCAGGTACTCCTCCGAAACTCTATCGGGCAATTCTACCGTGTCTATAGGGTCGCTTTAAGTTGGAATGGACTCGACAGCAGTGGATTTGGTTTGGTTAGAGTCATCATGAGTCCTCTTGGTGGCAGAGTTTTTTAAATTATGTATCTGGCACTGTTCCAAGTCCTGAGTAAGACAGGGTCAGAACCTGGAGCTTAAGCTACTGGTATGTTTAAAATGTTTTTTGTTTAGTAGTTGGGAGAGGTGTGTCATTGACCAGTTTTACCTGTGTTTTCCATTGCTTAGGAGCAACAACAAAAAAGCCTGAACATGTACCTTGCAGAATATTTAGATAACATATGTGAAAATTACTTATTTGGTTTGTATTTGTTTGGGGGGATGCTTGGCCATTTAGAGGAACTTTTAAAGCCAAAGTAAAATATGTATTTTATTCCTAAGAATAATGTTTTGTTTTCACAGCTCTCAGTGGCTAATAATCGGCTGGTAAGAATGATGGGTGTGGCCAAACTGACCCAGCTCCGGGTGTTAAATTTGCCTCATAACAGCATTGGCTATGTGGAAGGACTAAAGGAACTAGTACATTTGGAATGGCTGAATTTAGCAGGAAATAATCTCAAGGTGATTTTTTTTTCCTGATTACAAAAGTTTTCACAATAAAAAAGAATTTCAATTGGGATAGAAATAAGTACAGTAAAAAATGAGAGTACTCCCAGTCCCCAGGAATAATCTGTGAAGTGCACTTAAAAAAAAAAAATCTAATTTTGAAGCATGTAATACAGTATAATATTCTTTTAAGCATGAACAAAGTATCTATAGGATAGTTAAAAAAGTAGATCAAGTGGTAAACTGAAGTGTCAGCAGGGAGACTATCATCCTGAATTAACCTTTAGTCAATAACATATTGTTTTAAAAGTCGGGGTGTCTAGATTCTGGTCTTAGTTCTATGTACTTTGTAGCTGTGTAATTTTAAGTAAGTTAATAAATGCCTCTACCCTGGTGTCATAGTAGGTAAGTGCTATGGCTGCTAACAAAACAGTCAGCAGTTCAGATATGCCAGGTGCTCCTTAGAAACTCTATGGGCCAGCACTACTCAGTCCTATATGGTCAATATCAGTCAGTTGGCATCGGCTTGATGACACTGGTATATCTTGTTTTACTTATTTATCATTAAATATCTGTTTTTAAATATATGCATACATACATAAATAAATTTTATTGTGATTAAGCGAAAGTATACAATCCAGATCCATTTTGCATGCTTGCCTATTTGCAGTTCCTTCTGCTCTCCTTGCTCAGCGACAGCACACTCTTCATTTTCATTCTATATTTGTGGTATCCTCCTAACAATTTCCTGTCCCCTCCTGTTCACCCTCTTCTCTGCCATCTAGAAAGAGACCAGTAGGACAGCCTTCTGTAAGTGCGTAGAACCATCAAGTACACACACCATGTGGTTATATTCTGTCCCTGGGTCCAGTCTGTTTTTTCTGAAGAGTTGACCTCAGTAGTGTTTTCTGGTCAGGGGCAACAGCCGGTCTAGGGGCCATGCTCCCAGGGTGTTCCCTAGGCTGTCGGACCATCAATTCTGGTCTTTTACTGGAGTTCTTGAGCTGCACCTCTGTTTCTCTTACATTGCCACAGGGACTCTACATTGTGTGTCCCCTCACAGCTGTCTTTGATGGTGGCTGGGCACCATCTGCTTCTTTTGGTCACAGTCTCCCATTCACATGGGTCCTTCTATATCCTGAGCTCTTTTTCCCTCGTGTTTTTGTTGTTATGGGTGATCATCAGTTCCTGCTGAGTTGGGACCATTTGGTGTACCTCACATGGCAGCTTGCTAGCTTTTAAGACCCTAGATACCACTCAACCAATATGGGATGCAAAAAAGACTCTCTTAGCAATGGGCTAGTTATACCAGTTGGCCTTGATGTCCCCTGAAAGCATGGTGCCCGGACCCCCCAATCCTGCTACTCTATCCTTACATTGTTGGGTTGAAATTAGAAGATTTTTCAGTTTACGGTGAAGTCCATTTAAGTTGATCTGCTTTCCACTGTGTGATGTCACTGGTTTGACCCAACCAAATTTCTATCAACTGTCTAATCTATGACTAACTCTGTCCCTCCCTCCCCACACTTGTAGCCATCCAAGAGTCTTTTCTTCTGTGCATAAGTCTATTTTTAAGTCCTTAAAGCAGGGGTCTCATACAGTATTTGTCCTGCTGCTGACTGATTTCATTCAGCATAGTGTCTTCCAGTTGAAACCAGGTTATGGGATGCTTCCTGAAATCGTTACTGTTCTTTGTCGTTGCATAGTGTTCCACTGAGTATATGTACCATAGTTTGTTGATTCATTCATCTGCTGATGGGCATCTAGGTTGATTCCATCTTTTTGCTATTGTGGACCATGTTGTAATAAATATTCGTGTGCGTGTATCTGTTCATGTGACAGCCTTTGTTTCTGTAGGATATATTCTGAGCAGTGAGATTATTGGTCAAATGGTGTATTTATTTCCAGCTTTTTAAGGAAATGCCAAATTGCTTTCCAAAGAGGTTGTACCGTTTTTGTAATTCCACTAGCAGTGTAGGAGAGTTCCAGTCTCTATCCAGCCTCTCCAGCATTTGTAGTTTTGTGTTTTAGCATCATGGCTAACCTTGTTGGGGTGAGATGGTATCTCACTGTAGTTTTGATTTGAATTTCTCTGGTAGCTAATGATCGTGAGGATTTCCTCATATGTCTCTTGGCTGCCTGAATGTGCCCTTTGGGGAAGTGTCGGTCCATCTCTTTTGCCCATCATTTAATTGGGTTATTTACCTTTTTCTTGTAGATATTCTGCAGTATCTTGTAGATTATGGATATCAGATGTCGGTGTCATGGATGAATTGTGTCCCCCCAAACATATGTATAGCCACGTGGCTGGGTCATGATTCCCAGTATTTTGTGATTGTCGTCCATTTTGTGATTTTCCTATGCTGTGTGTTAAAGGTGGGTGGGACGGTAAATCCCTTGATAAGATCACCTTCCTGCTCCACTGTAAAGAGAGTTTCCCTGGAATGTGGCTTGCCCTACCCTTAATCCTTTCAGCCTGCAAGAGATAAAAGCAAAGGGAAACAGGCTGAGAATTGGGAACCTCACCATCAAGCAGGCAGCACTGGGAGAAGAGCCTGTCCTTCAGACCTGAGGTTCCTGCGCCAAGATGTTCCCTGGACAAAGACTGATGTAATACTGGACTTTCTTCCAGAGCCAACAAGAGGGAAAATCTTTCCCTGGAGCAGACATCCTAAATTTGGACTTGTAGCCTACTGTACTGTGTAAAAATAAATCTTCCTTTGTTAAAGCCATCCACTCTGGTGTTGCGCTTAGAGCAGCCCTAGCTGACTAAAACAGTCGGTCCGACATGTAGTTGCCCAATTCTTTTCCTGTTCTCTAGGTGATCTTTTAACTCTTGATAAAGTCTCTGGATGGGCAGAAGTGTTTGATTCTTAGTAGTTCCCATTTATCTATTTTCTCTTCTGTTGATATTGCTTTGTTTCTTAAATTTTGAATTCTATCTAAACTATATATTAGAATATCCATTGTTGACCCTATTTCTCCTTGCTTGATCTTTATCTTTTTAGGTATGGTATTTCAGTCTTTGATCCATTTTGAGTTACTTTTTGTATACAGTGTGAGATATAGGTCTTGTTTCAGTTTTTTGGAGATGGATATTCAATTTTGCCAACATTGTTAAGGAGACCGCTTTTACCCCAGTTTATAATCTTAGGGCCTTTGTTGAATATCAACTGTTTATAAGAGGATAGTGGTATCTCTGGGGTCTCAACTCTATTCCATTGGTCTATATATCTTTTTTTGTACCAGTACCAGCCTGTTTTGACTACTGTGGCAGTGTAATAGGTTCTGCATTCAGGTAGCGTGAGGCCTCCTACTGTGTTCCTCTTCTTTAGTAGTGTTTTACTTATCCGGGGTTTCTTCCATTTGCAGACAAAGTTGGTGATTTGTTTCTTCATCTCATTAAAATATGACACTGGAATTTGTATTGGGATTGCATTGTACACGTAGACTGTTTTGGGTAGAACAGAGCTTTTCACAATGTTAAGTCTTCCTATCTATGAGCAGGGTAGGTTTCTCCACTTATATAAGTCTCTTGGTTTCTTGCAGTAAGGTCTTGTAGTTTTCCCTGTATAGGTTTCTTTATTTCTCAGGTTAGATTTATTCCTAGGTGTTGTATCTTCTTAGAGGCTATAGTAAAGATATTGATTTGATGATTTTTTTCCTTGATGATCTCTTTGTTGTAAAGGAATTCTACTGATTTATTTATATCCTGCTGATTTATCTTGTATCCTGATACTTTGCTGACCTCTTCTATTAGTTCCAGTAGTTTGCTTATGGATTCTTTAGGACATCTGCGTATACAATTATATCATCTGTAAATAGGGAGATTTTTACTTCTTCTTTGCGGATGTGGATGTGGATGCGGATGCCCTTTATTTCTTTGTCTTGTCTGATTGCTCTGGCTAAAACCCCTAGTACAGTGTTCAATAGAAGCAGTGAGAGTGGGCGTCCTTGTCTAGTTCACATTTGCAAGGGGAATTCTTTCAGTCTCTCTCTGTTCAGGATGATGTGGATGGTTGGCTTTGCATAGATGCCCCTTACTGCATTGAGAAATTTCCCCTCTATTCCTATTTTGCTGAGAGTAGTTAGCATGATTGGGTGTTGGATTTTTTGAGACTTGCTTTATGTCATGACAATTGGTCTATTCTGGAAAATGTTCCATGTGCATTGGGGGAGAAGGTGTACACATCTGTTGATGGATAAAAAGTTCTGTATGTGTTGATGAGGTCTAGTTGGTCAGTTGTTGCAATAAGATCTTCTGTATCTTTATTGAGCTTTTTTCTGGAAGATCTATGCATTACTGAAAGTGGAGTGTTGTATCTTATTTATTATTGTGAAGTGATATATATCTTTTTTCAATGTAGTTAGTGTTTGGTGTATTTAGATGCTTTGGTATTGGATGCATAAGTGTATATACATATATATATTTTTTTATTATGACTGAGGGAAATTGTACATTCCCATATAAATTTACATGCCCACTTATATGCAGCTTCCACTGTTCTCCCTATCCGGTGACAGCACACTGTTTCTCTCTGCTCCATACATGTTTCATCCTCCCAACAATCTCCTTTCTTCTCCTCTCCACCCATTCTCCTTCCTCAAGCCAGAGGTCAGCAGGATGATATCCTATAGATGCATAGAACCATAAAATGCATCCCATGTATGGTCACTCTGCATTGCCAAGTCCAGTCCATTTGTGTCTGAAGAGTAGACCTTTGTTATGATTTATGGGCAAGGGCAGCATCAGG
This sequence comes from Heterohyrax brucei, assembly GCA_028571685.1. NCBI lineage: Eukaryota > Metazoa > Chordata > Mammalia > Hyracoidea > Procaviidae > Heterohyrax > Heterohyrax brucei. The sequence continues at coordinate 134,635,220 of CM053148.1, read as the reverse complement.
GCCAGGGGCCATGCTCCTGGGGAACCCCGAAACCACTGGACCATCAATTGCAGCCTTTTAGTGGAGATCTCAGGGTGCACCCCTTTTTATATTTGTGTTGCCAGTGAGACTCAGCTTAGCTCCATTGTGGCTATCACTGGTGGTGGCTGGGTACCATCCAGTTCTTCTGGTCCCAAGTCGATGTAGGCACCCACTGATGTCTTCTGGGTTGTCTTTACCCCATGTCATTTTGGTCCTCGGTGAGCATGCATTCCTGCTGATTTGGGACCATGGATGCATAAATATTTAATATTGTTAAGTCCTGCATGTGTATTGAACCTTCCAGCAATAAATTGTGAGCATTCTTGTCCACAATGGTGGATTTTACATTAAAATCTATTTTACCTGAGATTAGTATTGCCACTCCTGCTCTTCTTTGTATGTTAGCCTGGTGTATATTTTTCCATCGTTTGATTTTCAGTTTGTTCATATCTTTGAGTCTCAGGTGTATTTCTTGTAAGCAGCATATAGACAGATTGTGTCTTTTGATCCAGGATGTCACTCACTGGATCTCATTATTGGAGCGTTCCGCTTATATTCAGTGTAATTATTGATAGGTATGTGTTTAGTGCTGTCATTTTGATGCCTGTATTTTTGTGTTCTTGATGTTTTCTGTGTTGCTTTTAATACCCTGTTCTGAGTCATTCTTTTTTATGGGTTGATTTTTCATCTTTTTCAGTAGTGATTTTGTGTTTGTTGAGACTCCTGTATCATGTTTCTTGTTTTGATATGTCACATTGGTATTTTGCTTTGTGGCTACCCCTTACTATTCTAAGTTTAAACCAGACTTTAACTTCTGCATATCTTTTTAATTTCTTCTCCATCTGAAAGGGTTGTACATAGGATAATATATCCCTCCTTTTAGTGTGATGATGTCGTAGTTTTTGTGTTAGCTCCCTTTTAATACTGTAGCTTTTGTTGAGCTTTGTGGCTTCCTTTACTGGTTATATTATGTCTTCATGTAGTTTTTGTGGTGTTTCGTAAGCCTCTTAGATATTTATGTTCTCTTCTTTCATAATTTAAGGGAAGTTTTCTGTCACCAACTCTATAACAATACTCTGTATCTTCAGCTATCCCTCCCTATTCAGTAACTCTAATTATTTAGGTTATTCCTTTAATAAAGTACCACATTTTAATGGTTCTTCATTTTTCTTATTTCTTTTCTCTGATTTCTCCTCATAAACACTGGTGTCAGTTGCTCTGTCCTCAAGCTCAGCACCTCTGGCTTCCATCACCTGAATTCTGCTCTTTTGGCTTTGGATTGAAGTGTCTAAATGTGTAATTTTATTATTGATCTGCTGGATTTCAGATCATTGATGTTCTAGCAGTTCATGTAGCTTACTTAATTTTTCATTTGGTTCTACTGCATTTTGTTTACTCTCTAGGAGCGCTCTATACATAATTATTTTGTAGTCAACCTCTGATAATTTCAGAAAGGCTTGTTCATCTGGGAAGTTTTTTGATTCTTTAGTCTGGGAGTTTTACAGAGCCATGGTGGACTGCTTCTTTAAGTGGTTAGCTATGGATTGTTGCCTTGATGCCATCAAGAAGCTGTTTGGTTTCTTTGGTGTTACTTCAACAAGAGGTGAGGCATAGTTCTAATAGGGGAGTAAGGACAGTACTAGATTTGGTCACCAGCTGCCTCACTGTACTCTAATGACTGGCCCCAGGTGGACTTTTTGGAGTGGCAGACCCTAGTTCCTGGCTGCTGAAGGTGGGAGTTAATTATGGTGACTTTGTCATTACGCCAGTGGATTCTGGTGTAGCTCAGAGAATGGAGGACAGAAGGATGTCACCCCAGTTGGCTGCCAGGGACCATTGTGCCCTGCGGATGTGTTTAGCTTAAAAACTGCTAATATGCGGGGGTGTGATGCTGTGCAGTGTCCACCAAAGGCAGGTGGTCTCTCAGGGATGATGGGCTCCACCTCCTGGCTGGCAAAGATGGCACCCTACTTGTGGAGTCACTGTGGGAATGTCTACCAGCAGTATGATGTGGGTCGGTGAAAGGTGGCAGAGATGCTGCTGACCCTCTCAGCAGTCAGTTCTCCAGGTGCTTAAGGTGCTTTATTGCCGAGTGAGGTGCTTTCTATCAGCTGAGGAAATCAGTCAGGCCCTTAGGTGTGGCAGACCCTGCCTTCTGGCTGACAACGAAAGCAGCTCATAGACTGTCTCAAGATGCTATGACGTGGTTCAAAGAAGGGCAGGGGTAGAGTTATAATGCCTGTATCGGTCAGACCGCACCTGTAACTCTAGGCACAGTTGTCTTAAACACAGCTTTTTTGCTGGAGAAGTACTATCCAGACATGGACTGCTGCTCAGTGTGAGAATTAGCCCCAGCTAAAACCTCTGGGTACCTGACTCCATCTCCTGGCTGACCAAGATGGCATCCCTTCCTGAGCTGCCCTTCATGCCTTGAGACACCAGAATCTATGGTACAGCTCAGAAAAGAGGGTGGAGGGGCAGTGGTGCCCTTAGTCGACAGCCAGGCTCTCAAGAGGTGACTATCCCAAGCACAGTCTGTCTCTTTCTGCGCTATATGCTGTTTACTTAAGCCCTGAACTTCAGCATATTTGCTGACTCATGCCCAGTCCATGCTTCCCGGCTAACAAAGAAGGCGTCAGTAGATGTGGTCTTCCAATACAATGCATCAGCAGGAGCAGGACTCAGCATACTGCTGCCTGGTCTTTGAGAGAGGTAGTTTCCCCCTGACTGGCTGCTAGTCAAATCTGATCTGCCAGATCCCAGGGCTTCCAGAATGTCCATGCTGCTTTGTTCAATTATCATTCCAGGCCTTAGTTCTCAGAGGGAATTGAGGAGACAGGTGTCTAGTTGGCCATCTTGGACCCACCCCTATGTTTTGGTTTTCAGTGGGCTTGATGAGGACACTGTATTAAATGTTACAATAGCTGACTTTTATTGAGCTTTTATTGTACTAGATATCTTTTCTTTTTTTTCATTATGACTGAATGAAAATGTACATTCCTGTATAAATTGCATGCCCACCTATATGCAGTTCCCACTGTTCTCACTGCCCAGTGAGAACACACTCTTCCTCTCTGTTCCATACATGTCGTATCCTCCCAACAATCTCTTATCCCCCCCCACCCAGTCTCCTTCCTCCAGAAAGAGGTCAGTGGGACAACATCCTATAGATGCATAGAACCATAAAGTACACACATGATATGGTCACTCTTTGTCGCCAAGTCCGATCCATTCCTGTCTGAGAGTTGACCTCCATTATGATTTATGGACAGGGGCAGCATCAGGGCCAGGGGCCATGCTCCCAGGTTAACCACGAGGCCCATGGACCATCAATTGCAGTCTTTTAATGGAGCTCTCAGAGTGCACCCCTTATTATTCTTGTGTTGCCAGTGGCACTCAACTTTGTGATCTCCTCATGGCTATCACTGGTGGTGGCTGGGCACCATCTGCTTCTTCCAGTCACAAGTTGATATAGTCACCCACTCACATGGGTCTCTCTGTTTTCTGGGTTCTCTTTCCCCTGTGTCATCTTGGTCCTTGATGATCATCCATTTGTGCTAAGTTGGGACCATTTGCTGTACTCTCGGATGGCAGCTTGGCAGCTTTTAAGACCCCAGATGCCACTCACCAATGTGGGGTGCAGTGGGCTCTCTTAGCAAAACATTGTGACAGTTGGCCTCAGTTTCCCCTGAGAGCATAGTCCCTGGCCCCCTACCCCAGCTGCTCTGTCCTTGTAATATTGGATTAAGATGGGAAGAGTAATCATGTTGTATTGAAGTCCAGTTAATATTGATCTTCTTTCTAATGTGTGCCGTCCCATATTTTACCCAACCAAGTCTCTGTCAACTATCTAACCTAAACCTTCCCCCCTCGCTCTCCTCCCTCCCCCCCTTGCAGCCGTCAAAGAGTCTTTTCTTCTATGCATGAGTCTGTTTTTAAGTTCTTATAGTAGGTGTCTCATACAATACTTGTCCTTTTGTTGCTGACTACTTTCACTCAACATAATGTCCTTCAATTAAAACCAGGTTATGAGATGTTTCCTGAAATCATCATTGTTCTTCATCATTGCATAGTGTTGCATTGAGTATATATACCATAGTTTACCTATCCATCCCTCTGTTGTGGGGCATCTGGGTTGATTCCATCTTTTAGCTATTCTGGACTGTGCTGCAGTAAACATTCATGTGCATGTATCAGTTGGTGTGAATGACCTTGAGTCTGTAGAATATATTCCAAGCAGTGGAATTACTGGGTCAAATGGTATGTCTAGATCCAGCTTTTTAAGGAAGCTCTAGATTGCTTTCTAAAGAGGTTGCACCATTTTGCAATCCCACCAACAGTATAGGAGAATTCCAATTTCTCCACAGCCTCTCCAGCATGTGTTGTTTTGCGTTTTTTGGATCATGGCCAACCTTGTTGGGGTGAGATGGTATCTCATTGTAGTTCTGTTTTGAATTTCTTTTATAGCTAATGATCGTGAGCATGTCTGCATGTGTTTTTTGGCTGCCTGGATCTCCTCTTTAGTGAAGTGTCTGTCCATCTCCTTTGCCTATTGCTTAATTGGATGATTTATCTTTTTCTTGTTGATATTTTGTAGTGCCTTATAGTTTATGGAGATCAGGCGTTGGTCTGACATGTAGTTGCCAAATATTTTTTCCCATTCTGTAGGTGGCCTTTGTACTAGATATTTTTAACACCTTATATATATTAACTCATTTTGTCTTATGATTGGCTGGCTGGTCTTGTGATAGACTATAAGATAGATGTAGTTGTTACACCCAGAGACCTCAAGTAACTTGTGCATGGTTACACAGCCAGGAAGTTGGAGTGATGTAATTTAAATCCAGGGCATCTGGCTGAACTTGTAACTTGTGAACACTGTGCCGTGCAAACTGTCATGTGTCATCACTGAATGTTTTTCAAGGTGTCAGTATCTGGAATGATGTGAACTCCTTTGATAACCTTTTGCTTGTAGAACAATAATGAAGATGGAAGCCTACAACATGTCAATTTATCAAATTCTTCTTTCTTTTGCTTAGCACAGCTCTTCTGCTTCTAGTAATGAAGAGAAGAGGCAGGAGAGTCTTTTAGCTATAGGAATAGGGAAGAACTTTATACTTTGATTTTGTATACACAGTATAATATAATGCTTTTCTTGCTGTAGGCCATGGAACAGATCAACTGCTGCACCGCTCTACAGCACCTTGATTTATCAGACAATAACATACCCCAGATAGGTGATCTATCTAAATTGCTATCCTTGAAGGTAAGTGTGTTTTGAGCCATGTTGTTTTAAAAGTTTTACACCACGATGCTTAGAAAAAAATGATCTGATTGGCTTGAAGCCAGCCTGACATCTGTGAAGACAGGGTTGTGTTAATTATGATGAACATTCTATTGGCTTTCCAGAAATAAAGTATGAAACTTGTTGTTAGTTTTGGTAACTAATTTATTGGCCATTGTCCTGTCTCTGGTCATGTCCTCTGAACATGATGGAATTTCCTTCATGCCAGCTAGGTAGTGTTGGCAGCTCGTGTTATGTGTGGTGAGGCTGAGAGTCATCATTCCTGAATTAGAGTCTTTTTTGACACTCGAAATTATTTTTAGTGTTACTATATTATGAAAATTTATTTTAAGAAGTAAATATGTACCGTATTACACTTTTAAGGGGGAGTATAGATCATGCAATCGAATAAGTAGTGGTTAAAATCATAGCTTTGAGAAACACGTGTAGGGCTTTTTCCATATGTTGGCTTCATTGGATATTACTAGTATCAGAAGACTGAATTAAGCCTTGAAAGCAATAGGTTAGCTCAGTTTGCCCCATAACTTCAGTAGAAAATCATTTTTAGCAACAATTATTATAAATGGTTTTATGGAGCCAGATGGTGTACTGATAAATGCCAAGAGAATTCAAATGAACTAAGGATGAACTAACCGTTTTTTTCTTTTTTTGCAGTTGAGGCATGATTCTCTTATAAGAATTCTGGGGATCCAGAGTCTTAGGTTTATTCTTAGTTGTTGTTGCTTTAACTTTAGTCACCTTTGTCTGTCAGTAGCACATTGTACCTTCCTTGAACTTTTAGCTACTAAGAGAATACAGTTGCAAAGTATGGACTGTGGGTTATCTTTCTCTGAGTTTTCAAAAATTTGCAGTCTGTTATTGTTGCAATGAGTGTTTTATTTCATCTATTTTTTTTAATAAGGAAGTAGAAAAGTATGTTGGAAATTGTGTAATGCCTAATGACTTAAATTTTAGCAACATCCTAGTTGCCACACTGAACATTTCCTAGGAAAGTGTGTATACTTTTTGGGGCTTAGAATGGTGCTGTGAAAAGAGGAAATTGGACCAGAGGACCACCTAGAGACCCTTGTAACAGTCACCATCTTTAATTTGTGTGCAGTGAGAAGGATAGCGAAACGAGTCCCTTTCTTCTCATTTTCACCATTTTGGTGCTGTTAAAATGGACGAAGTTATTTGTAATCTTTTGATTTGTTTGATTATTTGTAATCTTTTGATTTGTTTGATTTGTGATTCATCCTGTTTTTCCTTTCAAGACCCTGCTTTTACATGGAAACATCATCACCTCTCTTAGAATGGCACCTCCTTATCTACCCAGAAATCTTGCTATACTTTCTTTGGCAGAAAATGAAATCCGAGACTTAAATGAGGTAAAATTGGAGGATATTCTGTGGGATGAAGGGACACAGGAGAGGGTTTTGAGCTTGTTTTTAGACTGAGGACATCTTGAAAGAAACTGTTATTAAGAAGAAACACTTGACTCTAGATGGTTATTGTTTTTCTTTCTACATTTTCATAATAGTGGTATGATGTTAAGGCTTAATTTTATTTCTAATGCCTCTATTATCATTCTTTTGGGAGATGATTGGTGGTAGATTGACATGCACTAAAGGATTAATGAAATTTTCTGTCTTCTGTTTCCTGGCTGCTGTTGTGTTTTTGAAATAGAATTTTCTCTGTTAGGAAATAGTGCTGATACTTTTTAAGGGACTTTGGGTGGCAAGAACAGATACTCATATTGTTGGAATTTTGAAAGTCAGAGGATAGTAGAAAAGGGCTGCTTGTAACTTTACAGCAAATGAGGAAAGTTATTGCACTGTCAATTGTTGCCAGAGATGTGTAATGGACCCAAGCCCTGTGCTTGACACTGAGTACTCCATTTTATTCAACAACAATATCCTTTGTTTCAGATCTCTTTTTTGGCATCTTTAACTGAATTGGAACAGTTGTCGATTATGAACAATCCTTGTGTGATGGCAACGCCTTCCATTCCAGGATTTGACTATCGGCCATACATTGTCAGCTGGTGCTTAAACCTCCGAGTCTTAGATGGATATGTGATCTCTCAGAAGGAAAGGTGAAAGTGACTCCTCTGACATCAAATTTATCATGGAAGTTACTGGTTTATTACAATTTAATAAGCTGAATATTTCTTAAAATGTGCATTCTGAATTAGGATTGTTAGTACATTCATATATCAGACTGTGTGCTGGTCATTTAGGTTTCTGTTACTTCTGAAAAGGATAAAAAAATAAATGTCAGAGTCCCAAATTTAGGCTAGTGAGTGTGACTTAGAGCCCGACATACAACAGTTTTTTTTTCTAAACATTTTTCTTGTTGATCAGTCATTTGGGGCTCGAAACACATTTTTGTACAGAAACTACATTTTAGATGCTACTCAGTGTTGTAAATCATCCCGCAAAAGCTTATAACTCATCACATACATAAAGGCAGTATTATACTACCTTAGAATCCAGCTACCTTTTTATAACAACAACTTTGTGAGAAAATATGGACAGAGGTCCAATTTTAAATTGGTAGCTAACTTCCTGATTGGCCCTTCCCTTCTCATACCTATAAAGCAACAGTAGTGGGAACTACCCCAACGGTAGGTCACTGATGATTTCTATGGCTTGGGGTGACAGTGACACATCATCACTGGAAGCAGATTTAGGAGTAGGTAATCTGTGGGAGGAGCCCTGATGATGGAATGGTTAACAGCTTAGTTGCTAACTAAAAAGCCTGCAGTTCAAACTCACCAGCAGCTCTGTGGGAGAAAAGATCTGGCAGTTTGCTTCTGTAAAGATTACAGCTTAAGAAACCCTATGGAGCAGCCTTATAGGGTCACTGAGAGTGGAAATTGATGGCACATGAGTCCCTGGGAAATGAAATATTTAAATGCTTGGCTGTTAACTGAAAGGATGGTAGCTTGAGTCTTCCCAGAGGCACCCAGGAAGAGAACCCTAGTGGCCTATTTCTGAAAAATCAGCTGTTGCAGATCCTATGGAGCACCATTATACTGTGACACACATGAGATCCCTGTGAACTGGAATCAACTCAGTGGCAGCTGGTTTGGCTTTTTTTCTTTTTAAGGAAACTAGCTTGTGAACAAGAAGAAGTGAGTTAAAAGAGATAGTGAAAACTGAGATGACTTTATTGTCTTCACTCAGCCCCATTCTGTTTTCTCAACATATACGCATACGTGTATGTATATATATACAATCTGCCTCTACTACTTTGTCTTTCTGTACTAGACACTCAGGATCATTTGAGAGATTTCTTAAGGGGGGCAATCAGTGGTAGGCTACCCAAACTAAAAGACATACCCACTGCTGTCGAGTTGATTCTGACTCATACTGAGCCTACAGGATAGAGTAGAACTGCCCCATAGAGTTCCCAAGGAACACCTGGTGGATTTGAACTGCCAGACTTTTGGTTAACAGCTGTAGCACTTAACCATTACACCACCAAAGTCCCTAGTGGTAGGGTACAGACCCCCTAGAAACCAAACCAATTGCTACTGAGTCCATTCTGACTGATAACAACACTACAGAACAGAGTAGAACTGCCCCACGGGGCTTCCAAGGAGCAGCTAGTGTATTTGAACTGCTGACCTTAAGGTGAAACGCTGAGCTTTTAACCACTGCTGCACCAGGGCCGGTTTTCCGTTCCCTTCTCTCTGCTGTCTCATTTAGTTGTTGAATAGGGTAGGGGCGGTAGGAATGGTAGATAGGAGCTTGATAGTGGTGTCAGCAGTGTGAGGTAAGGGACATGTGCCGAGTTTAGTTTGCCTCCAAGGAATGGTGGCTTTTCCTTTTTCCTGCAGTTAGTATTGCTCTGAGAAGTGTGATTTTGTTTCAGATTGTGATTAATTCTAAAGATGGAGTATGGGTTTATTTGGATATTTTCTCCAGATCTTTCATTAAAAGAAAGAAGGTACATTGTTGGACTTGTCTGTGTGAGTAGGTTTGAGAGGTGTCACGGACTGAACTGCCTCCTGCCCAAAATGTGTGTAGCCGTTTGGCTGGGCCGTGATTCCGAGTATTTTATGATTGTCCTCCACTTTGTGATTTTTTTCCTATGCTGTAGGTTAGGGTGGGACTGTAAATCCCTTCATAAGGTCACCACCCTGCTCCATCATAAAAGTTATTTCCCTGGGCTGTGGCTTGTACCACCTTTTATCCTATAAGAGATAAAAGGAAAGGGAAGCAAGCAGAGATTTGGGAACCTCATACCATCAAGAAAGCAGCCCTGGGAGTAGAGTGTGCCCTTCAGACCCAAGGTTCCTACACCAAGATGCTCCCTGACCAAAGACTGATGTAACACAAGGACTTGCCTCTGGACCCAACAAAGATGAAAGGTCTTCCTCTGGAGCAGACACCCTGAACTTGGACTTGTAGCCTATTGGACTGTGTAAGAATAAACCTTCTTTAGTTAAAGCCATCTGCTTTGTGGTATTTCTGTTAGAGCAGCGCTAGCTGACTAAAACAGCAACATTTTCATAATTTGGAGGCTGTAGGGTCAGCCACGGGTTAGGTGTACAGAGAGGCTGGGAAGAGAATGGAGACCTGACCAGGGTACAAAGGCTTCACAGTTTTCCTGGCTACCCGTTAGCTGGATGGCTGTAGCAAGTTCTTTAACTTCTCTGAGCCTTGGTTTCCTTGTCAGTAAAACTTAGATAATAATACCTAACTTTCAAGGCTGTTATGGAGATTAGAGGAGTCCTGGTTGCGCAGTGGTTAAGTGCTGAGCTGCTAACCGAAAGGTTGGTGGTTTGACTCTACCAGCAGCTCTGTGAGAGGAAGAGGTAGCAGTCTACTTCCGTGAAAGTGGGAGCCTTGAAAACCTTGTAAGGCAGTTCTGGTGCCTCCTGTAGGGTCTTGTGAGTTGAATTGGTTCAGTGGTGAGGGGTTTAGTTTTTGTCTTTTCGGAAGGATTAGATAATATATATAGCATAGTACTGACAATGTACTAGGTACTTAATAAGCAACAATTATAGTTTATTGAAGTCCCGTGGGTGGTGCAGACAGTATTATACTCAGCTGCTGACTGAAAGATTGGAGGTTGGAGTCCACCGAGAGGCCCTTTGGAAGAAAGGCCTAGTGATCTGCTTTTGAAAAATCAGCTGCTATAAACTTAGGAGCATGGTTCTACTTTGGCACCTGTAGGGCCACCATGAGTCAGCTTTGACTCGAGGACAACTGGCTTATTACTTAAGGTTTGAGACTAAGGATTGAAGAGCTCTTTTGAAACTAAAGCAAGTGCTAAAGAAGGCAGAAGGTTAAATATTTGTTGATTGACTGAATAAATAATGCAAAAGCCAAGTTGTATACTCTGGAGGTTGTTCTCATTCAAGTGACTTTAAAGGGAATTTGAGTGTTCTTTGAGCTTTCTCACAAGTGTTTTCGAACACTCAATTTCAGACACTTCAGGAGGTGGAGAAAATGGACTCCCAGTTGGGGGAGTCTCACTCTGTGAGGCGGCCCTGCACCAAAGAAGTGTGGGAGAAATGATGGGAGAGTAGCTCAATGGCAACCTTGTCTCAGACGTATTTCCCCTTCCAAAAAAATTGTGAAATGTGGCATAATTCAGATATAGTTAAAAGAATAAAAACCCATGTAGCAACTGTCCCTGGCAGAGCGAAACTGGATCGTGGACCCCACTTCCAGCATAACACCGTCTCCCAGTAGAGCAGCTGCTGTTACTGACTTTTTTTTTCTTTAACTGTGATTGAGTGAAACTATATAATCCAGATAAAATTTGCATGCCCACCCATTTGCAGCTCCTTCTGCTTCTCTTGCCTGGTGACACACAACTCCTTTGTATTCCGCACATAGCATATCCTCTTAACAATCTCCTGTCCTGTTCTCTCTACCTCTCCTCTCCCTTTTAGGACAAGGCCAGTGGGAGAGCATCTTATAGATTCATAGCACCATAAATTACACTCACCATACGGTCACATTGTGTCCCTGAGTACAGTCCGTTCCTGTCTGAAGATATTACTGACTTTTTGATAATTTAGAAAAGCTACTTTTTCCTGGTTATTATGGAGTATTCAGAGTAACCAACATGCATCAGAATAGCTAAATTTAAATGGACTGGCAATACTAAGGATTGCTGAGGATGTGGAGTGATTGGAACTCTTAATTACTGCTCTGGGTCTGGAAAGACCACGACCACTTTGGAATACTGGCAGTTTAAGCAAACACACACAGACACACACATACGTGTATATACTTTATGACCCAGAAATTCTACTCCTGGTTTATTATCCTGCAGACATGATTACCTATGTCTACAAAAGACTTGTACAAGCTCATTCGTAGCAGCTTTGTTCATAATAGCTGCAAACTGGAAGCAATGTCAGTATCTATCAACTAAAGAATAAATAAACTGAGTTATAGTCCAACTGAGGAACCTAAATTGTTATTGATAACCTACTAGGGAGAAAATGCTGCAGTTGATGTTTTAGAAAACTGTGGTCTTTGACAGTGCTTTATGTTTAAAAGAACTCTGAAAGTATTCTTTTGAGGTGAGGGGATTATTCTAAAGGAGAGAGCTATTACTTTAAATATTGGTGAGTGGTCTGAGTAGTTTTCAAAACATGTTTCTTGATCTACCTTGCGAGTTGCTCTGAGACCCAGGACTTTGTAGCTTTGTGCTTGCTCAGCAGCCCTCATGGCACAGCAGTTAAGCATTTGACTGCACACCAAAAGGCTGCTGATGCAAATCCACCAGCCACTCTGTGGCAGACAGATGTGACGGTCCGTTAACATAAAGATGACAGCCGCGGAAGCTGTATGGGGCCGTTCCGCTGTGTCCGCTAGAGTTGCTTTGAGTTGGAATTGACTCAGTAGCAATGAATGGCGGTAGTGTATTTATCCAGCCTAACTGGTATTCATCAAAAGCACCCAGGTTAAAATTACCCTGCGCTGTGGAACGCATCCCAGACTCTTAGGTGACAAATTCTGGGTGTGTGCATCACCCAAAAGTGTAGCTTAAACAGTACCACAACCCTGTGATACTTTGTACAGTGTTCAGTGAGAAGTTGGTATTGTCTGCCATCGGGTGGGTTCCGACTCACAGTGTCCTCATGTGACAGAGAAAGACTGCCCAGTAGGGTTTTCTATGCTGTAATATTTACAGATGCAGGATCATCATGTCTGTCCTGCAAAATGGCTGAGTGGCTTCCAATCACTCGTCTTTCCATCATCAGCTGAGCATTTAAGCTTTTGTGGTACCAGTGAATCGCACTTTGGAAGAACAGGCACCCTCATGTAGCACCAATATGTTACGTTTTTTGTGAAATTTGTCTTAATCTGTGTTTAACTATTTATTGGACCTTGTATTAAGCTAGACCTACGATCATTTAGATCTAATGGGAACAGAACTTTGGAGAAAGTTGATAATCTTTTGTTTTTTTTTAAAGTGCCTTTCAAGCATATACTGAAGTAGAGAGAATAACCTGATGATTTCTATGCACCTACCTACTGTGCAACTCAAACACTTATCAGCATTTTGCCAGTCTTGTTCTATTTACCCTCCCCCACTTTTTTTTTGATGGAGTATTTTAAAGCAGACCCAGCTACTGCATCATTTCGTTCAGTACTCCTTTGTGAGAAGGCAGATTAATAGTTGTTACTTTTGTGTTACTTTAAGTAAACTTAAGTCTCATAAGAATCATAATCTAATGATTTGAAATTAATATGTTAGAGCTGAATAAATTTTACTTTTATTTCTTTGAATTGCAGTGGTGTTTTGATTGGTGGGGAAGTTCTTTTTTACCTAAGAAAATGTGTTATGGATTTAATAAAGCTTTCATGTTAGTTGCAACCCAGAGGATTCCAACTCATGGTGACCCCATACCTGTAGAGCAGGACTGCTCCACAGGGTTTTCAAGGCTGTGACCTTTTGTAAGATTACCAGGCCTGTCTTCCAAGACACCTCTGGGTGGGTTGAAACTACAAACCTTTTGGCATTAGACAAGCACAAATGGTTAAGTTTGCACCATCCAGGAAGCATTCATTCATTAAACTGGCATACTGACATTTATTGATAAATTTATGTGAAGTAAAGACATATCCTTTTGAGGGCTATGACATTGTTTTCGTGATTTCCTTTTTTGGAGTTCTCTTCTTTAGTGTAGAGGAGCTGAACTGATTTTTATGTGTTGATCATATACTGTGCTCTTGTTTCTTGTGCTATTACCCTAGATCACTGTCTAGAATTATTAAATTATCACTGCTTTGTTGCCATTGAGTGATTCCAACTGATAGCAACCGTACAGGACAAAGTAGATTTCCAAGGCTGTGATCTTTATGGAGGAAACTCTTGTTTTGTGGTGGTTAAGTGCTATGTCAGCCAGCCAAAAGGTCACAGTTCAGATCTGCCAGGTATTCCTTGGAAACAGAATAGGACAGTTCTATTCTGCCTACTAGGGTCATTATGAGTTGTAATTGACTTGATGGCAGTGGGTCTGGTTTTCTGGGTAATCTTTATGGAAGCAGACTGCCATATCTTTCTCCTGCAGAGTGACTGGTAGGTTAACTGCCCCTTCAGTTAGCAGCCAAAATGCTTTACCGCCACACCGGGGCTCTTTCATGAAGTTATTTAGGATTGCAAAATAGTGAAATTCCAGTACTATCATTCATTCTTTATTAACTGGAATACTGTGAAGTAACTGGTTATACATTATAGTTTGTAGAGGAAAAGTACAATTAATAATGTTTAATTCTTACCTGTATTTACTAGTTTTTAAAACAATGAGTCAGTGTTTCCTCCATAAAGATCACAGCCTTGGAAATCTACTTTGTCCTATATGGTTGCTAGCAGTTGGAATCACTCAATGGCAACAAAGCAGTGATAATTTAATAATTCCAGGCAGTGATCTAGGGTAATAGCACAAGAAACAAGAGCAGGGTATATGATCAAATGTGAACAAGTAGTTTTTTTTATACTGTCATTGTGAACTCATGGATTGAAACACATTTGGTGCATTTAGACACTTCAGTTTGACAGGTTAAATGGAGGGGATACTTCTTATTTCTTTGACAACAATTTTAAAATATTTGTAACAAGTAATGCAATTCTGTGGAAGTGTTCCTAAGCAAGAAAAAAAGTATAAAGCATATTCCAGTAAGGAGAATGAGTCAAAAGGATTTTTTTTTTTTAAATAACTTGTATAAAATTAATTTAATTTATGCAAAATACTCAGTGGTACTATAAAAATAAAGAAAGAAGCTCACTCTTGCTTAAAAATATGTTGTGTCTACCCCAGTGTTATTTCCTATCCGTTATTTCCCCCAATTTCAGTTTGAAAGCTGAGTGGCTGTATAGTCAAGGCAAGGGGAGAGCCTATCGTCCCGGCCATCACATCCAGCTTGTCCAGTATTTGGCCACAGTGTGTCCTCTCACTTCTGTAGTGGGTCTTCAAACTGCAGAGGATGCCAAATTAGAGAAGATTCTGAGCAAGCAGAGGTAAGCCCAATTATTTATAGCAACTAGTGAGTTCACCAGTGGAAGCCCAGCTAAGGTTTTTTTGTGGTGTTAGTGATCCGATTGACAGGCTTGAGGCACTTGCTGCGGCCTTTGGTTCCTGGGCACTCAGCCCCTTGACACTGTGACTGTGCTCTCAGGGAGCTGCATCATTCTTGCCCACCCTGTGAGAACTGCATTGCTGTTCGCTTGTTGACCAGGAGAATGGAACAGTATGGGGGAATGAGGTTGTTAAAGAATGTCTTCATGCTATTAATGTAGATATTTCGTGTGAGTTTTTAAATAGCAGTGAGAAGTATACAAAAAAACAAACAAAAACTATTGCTGTTGAGTTGATTCTGACACATAACAACCCTATAGGACACAGTAGAACTGCACCATTGAGTTTCCCAGTAGCACCTGGTAGGTTCATACTACTGACCTTTTGGGTTGTAGCCAAAGTCTTAACTACGGTACAACCAGAGCTCTAGTAAGAAGTATTGCTAGGGGCACTTAATTGTCACTTCTTCTGTCAGAGATGAGGGTACATCTCTCTGTAGTTGAAATGTAAGTTTCTTAACTTTTTCTATCCCATGTTTTCAAATGAAGTTTTGTAATTTTTGGATGCTGTTAAAGGGACCTACTTTTAAAACATGGGCTTTATTACCTAGGAAGCAGAAAAGCTTTCTCTTTTATTATTTTGTATTAAATTATATCAGATGTTGATTTTTTAGGTTTCACCAGAGACAGCTGATGAATCAAAGCCAAAATGAAGAACCATCTCCTCTTGCTCCTATTGAAACAAGGTCGTCCCTTGTACCTGAGCGTTCAAGTCCTGTTCAAGATTGCCAAATAGTCCAGGAAAGTGGTAAGTTGTTTGATCTGTTAGGGATCGTAAAATGAAAGAAAGTGTGCATTTTCATGGTGTTTTATATAAGTAATCATTGGGATCTTATTTGTGTATATACACATGAATATATACCTAGTGTGTATGTTTGCATATATAATTTTATATTATTTGAAAGCATTTGTAGCAGTGCTGCCTTTATGCAGAGCTTATGCTTTGATTATACTTATGATTAGTGTGAAAGTCCTTTTCTTAAAAGAGTGGTTTGATATTTTAGGCATAGGAGAGGGAATCATTAAGGCATTGTATTGCATTTTACTAAATTTAAGGGATTAGATTTAATTAAAAAGATAAAACTAAAAAGAACTCTTTAAATATTTAGCAGTATAAATGATATTCTTTGTTTGTCCTTCCAGAACCCATCACTCAAGTCAATTCTTGGGTTGGGATAAGCAATAAAGATGATCAGTTATGTGCTGTTAAGAATCACTTTCTGCCCTCTGTACACACTACAAGATATTCTCGAAATGATCTACACCTGGAAGACATACAGACAGATGAGGACAAGTTAAACTGTAGTCTTCTGTCTTCAGAGTCTACGTTTATGCCAGTTGCCTCAGGGTTATCTCCGGTATCACCTACAGTTGAGCTGAGGCTACAGGGTATTAACTTGGACCTACAGTGTGATGTTATTGCAGATCAATCTGTGAAAAAGCTGGAAAACCAGGACTTGAGTAAGAAAGAAGAAAAGCTTTTATGGTCTGCACATGAGAATTCTGTGAAAATAATGCAAAGTGAAATGAGTGCAGAGATAAATGAGAAAGCTGGGCTGTTGCCTTGCCTTGAGCCAGTGATAACCAGTTCTGTGTTAAAGGATGATAACTGTAGTCTTACATCTTTTCCTCAGTCATTTGGACACAGTGTCCTCCACACACAGCCAGAGAATGGAGAAACCGTATCTCCAACAGCTTTAGAGAAACTTCCCTGTAGGATTTCAACTGGAAGATCTGTTGCTTTGGTGCAAGATAAAGTTGCCCTTCATAAATTGAATGAAGCAGCCACCAAGCTTCAGGCCTGTTGGCGGGGTTTTTATGCCAGAAACTACAGCCCTCAAGCCAAAGACGTGCGTTATGAAATTCGTCTGCGCAGAATGCAGGAACACATTGTCTGCTTAACTGATGAAATAAAGAGGTAGGTCGAAAGTCCTGCTGAAATGCCTTTGGTTTGTGGGGTGAGATTCTTAGAGCTGATTCAGCACAAGGAGTCATTACTGGAGTGGTCATGACAATCTTCACACTGTGTTGTTACTGTTAAGATTTATTTGTTTGTCTCCTATAGTAGGCCAAAAGCATATTGAAGGCAGAGACTATCATTTGCATCCCCATCCCTAGCACAGAGATTGGTACATAGAGGCAGTATGATGATGTATGTTGAATGAATGATTGTGAGCATTATGGAAGCGCATCATTTTAGATGGTATAAGAGAAGGGTTTGATGGCCAGAAAAAGTATGGAATTGGATCAGGGCTTCAAAGCAGACTAGTGATGACAGTCTGGAAGATGATGACAGATACCTGGGGGGCCTTGAGTTTCTGCTAGTGTCAATAAGGAGGAGGTAGCAGTGAGCCCATAGCTGAAACTTCAGTGAGTGAGGAGGGAGTGTTGGATGAAGAAGTCTGTTAGTGGTAACAAAATGACAGAGACTTGGGGCAAACTGGGATACGATGTTTGAAGACATTAACCCTGTTAGTCTTTTAGAAGAAGGTAATTCAAGCTGTGATCCTGAATCTGCGTAGACTCTGATTTTTTGAAGGGGTTTTGGTCTGATGACCATGTTGAAAGTGAGTTCTGACATAAGTCAAATACCTTCTTTTATTTTATTTTTAGTTTTCATTGTTGTTGGGGAGAGAATGATGCAAAACAGAGGCAGAGACACCAGTCTGGGGTCCAGTGAAGTTTATTTGAAGAAAGAGAACATGGGGTCTGAGCTGAGAGTGGCTCAGCCTATCCCTGGCCAACAGGACAAGTTTTTTATAGTTTTAAAATTCCGATAAGGTAGTGTGGCATGAGGGGATTTATGGTATGTTAGGGAAAGAATCTGTCACTTGGCTGGCTTGGCTAGGGAAAGAATGTTAATTAAAGAGAAGAGGGGTAGCAAGGAATTCCAGTAAGGGGATTTATGGTCTGATAAGGAAGATGCATTGGTTAGAAGGGGAAGTGAGTAAGGTTTGTTTATGATCAAAATTTGATAGGAGAGGAGCTTTCATTAGGAGTGTGGGGGTAAAGTTTTGTTTGTGGTCAAATTCCTGTGGGCTGTTTTTGGGTAATGGCAGGGAAAGATGGCTTATTCTAAACCTCTCCGAGATCCAGGGACAGCGTTCCCTCAACTCCAGACTTTTTGATTTAAGGACAGAGGGGCATCGTTATCTTTCTAGGTGCTTCCTGTTGACAAGGGTCATTGACTTGTCAAAGGACACATGTGGAGTTGAGGGGCCTCCGGCCTCCTTGTATTCTGTAAAAAGAGAAGTCCATTGGTTGTTTTTCTTGTCAAGTCTCTCAGAGGAGCAGAATCTGGTTCAGTTATTGGTGGGTAAGGGTATGGATTGACCACTGGATCATTTGTGTTATGACTCTAAATAGGACTAGGCCAAGAGAGAGTCCTGAAATGAGTAGGACAAGAGGTATTATAAATGGAAAAAGCCAGGGAAGCCAATTTTGTGAATATAGCCAGGTATCTCAGTTGCTTCCTTGCTGTCTTTGTAAATTGGCTGCTCTCTCTGAAAGTTTTTTAGCTGCCTCTTAGACCAGACCTGATTGGTTAACATAGAAACAGCATTCTTGATCTAGAAAGAGACAAATACCCTCCTTTTCTGCAGTTAACGGATCTAGGGCACATCTGTTTTGTAGGGTAACAGCAGCTAGAGAATCTATTTGGTCTTGTACTCTTGCCAGTCCTTTGGATATGGTCGTCATGGCTTCTTGTAGGTCTTCTGAGAGGAGATGGAAATAATAGAGTGAGGTGCTCAACCCTCCTATTCTGGTACCAATGCCTGCTGTGACTCCCGGGACAATCAATAGAGGTTTATGGATAGGTGCCCTCTTTGACCCGAGTGAGAGTTGTACAGGTACTGACAAGGATTGGTTAGAAGGGGCAATTTCAGTGTTTGGGGATAAGTGGATCAGAATGCTTGTTCCTGTCCAGTTTGTGGGTAGGCAGGAATATGCCTTGTCTCTGCAAAAAAAGAAGAGACCATCTTCTAGGAGACATATACTGACATGCAGGGAGAAAGGGTGGAGGAGATCACATGACCTCTGCCTAGTGGATGGCTCAATACTCCAGACTGAAAAAATGTGAGTGAGGGCTCCCCGAAAAGGGGGCTTATTTTGGAAGATTGTCAGAAGCAGGGTAGGGCGTTCATCCAGGGAAAGAGGCTTTGATGTGGGGCAATACACATCTCAGAGGGTGCTGGGTTGGTCCTGAGAAATGTGTTGGTTGAAGAAACATGCCATTGGCTGAGAAGGAAAAGGAGTAGTCTACGTTTTGGCTCTGGGTCCTGGGCGTTGTGGGGGAGTAGGGGCAGATCCTGATAGTATTACTGCAGAGTTCAGACACATTTGGGCCTTTATCTATTCATTGCATGCAGAAGGGAGCTCGCCTTAAGAGAGTTAAGCTCGGGGCTATTGGTCCTGAGATTTGAGTGTGGGGGTGGGGGTGGGACTGTATGTGTTGGACGAAGGTTTTGAACAGTATTGTGGCTAGATTGGCCAAGACATTTGGGTAACTTCCTATGAGAATGTCTGTTCTGTCAAGAAAGGTAGACCCTTTATCTTTAGAATATGTCGAGTGGATGGTGATCTGGATCCATGTTTCTCTAGGGGCTGGAAGTGCAGTGTAAGCATTTGGGGAGACAGACAGATCCAGCACCACTGATAGCAGTATGGTTTAGGAGAGAATGAGTTAAGGGTGTTATGTAGGTGGTGGGGTGGGTATGTATGGAGGCCTTGGTAGAGAAGGGGCTGGCCATGAAGAGGCAGATGACCATAACGAGGTAGGAGCTCCTCTTTCTAACCTTTAGGAGATTTCCTGCCGTGACTAATCAATAAATTCCCCCTGTAAATACCAATTCCAGAAAGGGAAAGTGAAATCTCAGGATTTTCTGGTGTGTTGGGTAGAAGTAAGTTTAAGGTTACGTCATCGAGTGTTCCCAGAGAGGGTGTGGGAGGGAAAGTATGGGGCTTATCTTGTGGGTTAGGAGTCCCACTAGGGTTGGAGGGGGATAGAAGTAGAAATGTTAGGAGTTGAGTATGTTTGTCTGGGTTGGGTGGATATAGCACGATGGTTGCCTGGAGCTTGCTAAGAAGCTCTTGGCCTAATAAGGGGGTGAGGCACTTGGGGATTACTAGAAAGGTGTGGGAAAAGGTTAAGTGATCTAATTGGCAGGTTAAAGGAGAGGTTTTAAGGGAATTTGATGGGGTTCCATCTACACCAACAATAGAAATTGGAGGAGGGGAGAACCTCCCCCTGAAAATTCAGACAGTACTGAATATGTGACTCCTCTGTATGTAGTAGAAAGGAGATTTGCTTACCAGCATCCTGAAGACAAACCTGGGACTCCGTCAGTGAAATGTTGATGGTGGGAATCTTAGAGACCTAGCCTCCTCAATCCTTGGTGGACAGTGCAAGGAAATCTGGCAGGGTGAACCGTTGCTCAGCCACTATTTTTGAAGGAGTGGCCGTGGACCCAGCAGTCTGAGGACTCTAGTCCTCCCAGTGGCCTTGGACACCACAAGCTGGGCATGGCTTGGGTAGAGCTTGAGGATTTGGGCAGGATCGGGCGCAGTGGCCTTCCTTCCCACAGTTGAAACAAGAGCCTGGAGGCTGTGAGGAGCTACATTGGGGTTTTTTTTGTAGGTTGCCGGGAAGTCCCCACTTTTTACATGAAGGGTTGAGGCCAGCATTTGGTAATTTACCTATTTTTTCTGGGCAGCTTCTTCATCTCAGTTATTAAAGACCCTAAAGGCCAGTTCTAAAAGATCCCTTTGGAGAGTTTGTAGACCATCCTCATGCTTTTGAAGTTTTTTACTGATGGCAGATTGGGAAATAAAGTGGGTATTTAAGTGAAAAGTTGTCCTGCCTCAGAAGTGGGGTCTAGATTAGTATATTTGATTAAAGTTTCTGTGATTCTGTTTAGGGAAGCAGCAAGATTTTTATCTGCCTTCTGAGTGATTTAGTTCCACTTAGGATCCATGGAAGGTACTGCTGTTGCCCCATGGGGGGTGGTGGTTAGGGTCTTGGGTATAAATTGAATAAGCAAAGGCTGTAGCTGGGACCAGATAAAGGTCCTGCCATGTGAGGTTGTAAGACAGGGTTAGATACTAGAATTGTTTTTTTCGATTTAGGGTAGGCCAGCCACATTGAAGGGAGCATGTACCTGGACAGTGCCTCCTCCTGCCTCTCAGAGGGGTAAAAATGTGTGCAGAGGGTTGTCACCTGTACCTAGTGGAAGTGAGAGGGGTCAGAGGCAGACCTCAGGCGGGTGGTAGGTCATGGAATATGCAAAGGGGGAGGGTGGCTTGTGTAGGCCAAAGCAGAGTTTCAGAAGGGGCGGCAGAGTCTGCCAGAGCTGAAGGAGAAGGGGAAGTGTAAGTAGGTGGAGAAGCGTGGTCAGAGGGATCAAAATCAGGTTCAGGAAGTAGTAGCTTAGAAGGCTGAGGTTTGTTCTTAAGGAAGAGGACTTGGAAAGTGGTGCAGGACTGGCAGAGGAGTGGTGATTAGGAAGGAAAAGAAGGCTTGGATATAAGGGACCTTGGATCACTTACTGCTGTGATATGAAGTTGTCTAAATCATGGAGAATGTTTGCAAAAGAAAATCAATCATTTGGGCCATATTTGATCCCATTCCTAGGGTACCTAGGTTTTTTAGGAGGCACCCCAGTGGGTGTACTTAGGGAGCTTAGATTGGCTGGTCCCCATAGTGTCGAGGGTGAGCAGGAGAAAGAGAGAGGGGGAGGTGACTAGTCTGAACAGAGAGAGGCAGGTGTCCCCCACATTTCACTAGAGGCTGGGTTCTGGTAGACCCAACTCACTGTCTGGGCGTCCCTAGAGAGTGAAGATGGGGCGAGGAACCAGCGTTCCAGGACCCCAAGGGGAATGCTGACCCAGTGCTGGGCTTTTTGTGAAACAGAAACAACAGAAATGAAAAAGAGATGTTAAGGCTTCCCGGTGAGGGAAATCTCCCTTTCCATCTCACCAGTTTACAGGTCTGTCACATGCTTGCTGTTTGTCGTTTGGAGTGCTATGGCAAGGGTCTGAGGGGAGGGAGGACCCTGGAGCTGGTGGTCTCCTTCACCTGTGTCTTGGGTTTGGGCACCAAAATGTTGGGGCAAGAATGGTGTGAAACAGAGGCAGAGACACACCAGTCCGAGGGTCCAGTGAAGTTTATTTGAAGAGAAAGTGTGCGGGGTCTGAGCTGAAGGTGGTTTAGCCCACCCCTGGCCAGTAAAAAAAATACTGCCGTCAAGTCGGATCCGACTTATAGTGTCCCTGGAGGTCAGAGTAGAACTGGCCCAGAGAGTCTCCAGGGAGTGCCTGATGGATTTGAACTGCCGACCGACGTTTTGGTTAGCAGATGTAGTACTTAACACCTCTGGCAACTAGGACAAATGTTTTATACTTTTAAATTTCCAGTAAGGGAGTGAGGGGATTTATGGTTCGATAAGGAAAGGATGTTAATTAAAGAAAAGAGGAGTAGCAAGGAATTCCGGTAAGGAGATTTGTGATCTGATGAGGAAGATGTGTTGGTTAGAAGATGGAAGGGGAAAGGTTTGTTTACGGTCCAGGTTTGATAGGGGAAGATCTTTGATTAGGAGTGTGGGAGTAAAGTTTTGTTTGTGATCAAAATCCCTGTGGGCTGTTTTTGGGTGATGGCTTATGCTAAAACCTCTCTGAAATCCAGGGACAGAGTCCCCTCAATTATTATTGCCTTTTATTGAATATCTTTGTAAATCTGATCCTTATGTGTGTCTTTGGAGTTTGGAAATACCACATATTTACAAATTACAAATGTTGCATATTTAAATACCATTGCGTTTAGTACATATTACTAATGACAGATGTATAAACACAAAACAAAAAACAGATGGTTGTAAGCGTGGTTTGTCATACTTGTTAAGTCAAGGACTACCTGTGTTAAACTCTGTTTTGGGACCTTTGAATAAAGACTCATTTCTGCAGCTCCTGTTTGTGCTGGAGCTGGGAGATTGGAGCCTTGTAGATAAAGAGCCACATATTTTATTTTTTATCACCAGTGGTACTTCATAGAATTAATATTATCAGTATTTTAGCCACATTGCATTTGGCCTCTACTTTGCGTCATAGTTTAAAATTGAAGTTTCAAGATAGATCTTTTGAAAGCAGAAGGGACTGTTAGAATATTATTCACACCACATGTGTTTAGTTGTTGTAATGGAAAGTACACGTCAGAGTCAGTCATGTAATCACTGTGTCAGTAATGTATTTTGAATTATTGTAGATTGAGAAAAGAAAGAGATGAGGAACGGATTAAAAAAAATGTGCAGGAAGAGGCTGTCAGATTCCTTTGGAACCAGGTAAACTTGCTCCTTCTGATTTACCTAGTATGTGAACAAGGATACATTCTGGATTTGTTGAAGTGTTCATACAGCGGTCAGGTGTATTAAATACCCTCTTCAAGGTGAAGGATGTGGCTTTTTTTTACTGACTGTGAAGTAGGATAGTGAATTTTCTTACATTTTATTTAATCTGGAGGAAAAGAGTTTTGTAATTTTGAGAAGGAAGATAAAGTAGTATAAAGCTGAAGGAAGGCATCTCAATTGAGAGATCTTGACTCTCCTATATATATGTGTGTGTGTGTGTGTATATATATATATATATATAAAATCACACTTGAAATTTTATGTAGCTATCTGGACTTGTTAAACATCATTTTGAAACATTTGAGTGAAGAAAGACAAAAGCAGTATTTGATGGCTACAGTGTGCATGTCCTGAAAATGCATGACTGGTAGGTAAAGGCAGTTCGAATCTTGTGATAATACACTTTAGGGGCAGTTCAGATGATTAGTTTTACCCATATTTTATTACATCAAAGACTTCTTGACAATAATTTCTTAGAAATATTTTTATAAAATATTGTTTTATGGTAGGACTTGACCCACAAGGTTTAAAAATGGCTGCTGATTTTTAAGGTTTGATAATTACCAATAACAGTACTGTGGAAAAAATCCAAGCATTGCCGTCGAGGCAATCCTGACTAATAGTGACCACTACAGAGCAGAGCAGAGCTGCCCAGTAGGGTTTCTAAGGAGTGGCTGGTGGATGCAGTCGGAGCTTTTAACCACTGTGCCACGAAAGCTTCAGGTGAAATAGTATGGGGCAGTTAAGAAGAACAGTAGTTTGGACTGACATGAAAAGATTTCCAAAATAAAGTTGCTCAGTGAAAAACAGCAAGTTGCAGAACTATGTGTCTGTTAGGCTTTTACCTGGGTTTGAAAAAGCCCTAGAAAAAGGTCTGGAAAGACAGATATCAAACTGCTCGCTATCAGTGATTACCTTGGAGGATGATGAAAAGATTCATGTATTGCCTTTTTTGCTTGTAGTTTTTACAGTAAGTATGTCTTGCTTTTGATATTTTAAGCATATTAAAGAAAGTAAGAGTCATACTGTCACAAATCTGGAATATTTTTAGGTATTTTAGAGAATTGCATTTGTTGCTTTACTGGATAGAGTTTACAAACTTACCGCTATGTGGCTATTGTAGCTTATGTTACTAGATACTAGTCTGTCTTTTTGAATAAGCTTGCATGCATATTGAGTACATTACTGGCCCCTTGGTCAGCTCCCTAGGAGCTGTTGCGCTTTGGATTGTCTGCCCTGCAGAAGCAAGAGAGTGGGACCAGCCTCACTCTGTTGCTGCGGGCCTTTTGTGACCAAGGACATGTGCCACTTACACTAGCCTGGTTTAGGCTGATGGTGTTAGGGAAAAAGGGCAAAAGCTTTGGAGTTAGGCAGTTTCTAACTCTGGTTAAAGCTGCTGGAAAAAAGTTCAAAGTGCAATTGTCAAATAGGTGTGCTTTTTATTTTATGATAAAGGTATACCCTCTGATTTATAGGTCAGGTCTCTACAAGCTTGGCAGCAGACGATGGACGAGCGCCTCAGTTCCTGGCATGCTGATGTTCCTACGTCAAGTACCCTGGTGTCGCCTAAACCTGCATTATTCATTCATACTCAGGAGCCCTCTTCTGATCAAAATTCAGACCAGTTCATTGCGCCTGATGAAGGTCCTCAAGAAAAATCCTTACCAGCATTTCCAGACTCTGGTTTCCATTCTTCCCTGACAGAACAGATTCATGGTTTACAGGAGTCTTTGGAATTTGAACAAAGTTCCACAGAAGGCAGTGAAAATTCCATAATGGGGAATTCCATTGACACAGTTAAATGTGGCAGGGAGTCAGATTTAGGGGATGCCAGTGAAGAAAAGGGTGACTGGAGTCAGGAAAGCTTAAACAATGAACAGGATAATAGTCTACTTGAACAGTACTTAACTTCAGTTCAGCAGCTAGAAGATGCTGACGAGAGGACAAATCTTGGTGAAGGAATAGGAGATAATGAACTTCATATAGCTTGTTCCCCAGAAAAGTTAGAGCCCTTGTCTGACAGTGCTTCTGTAGGTGACACTCGTGGCTTATCTCCTCCTGTGCAAGATGAAATCAGCCAGATACCAGAGAACTGTAAGTTAAATGCAGAAGTTCAAGGGCAGCAGTCAGAGTGTGATTCTACTTTTCAGGTATTGAATGTTGGCATCACTGTGTAGCATGTCTTGCCACCTGAGAAGCAGAAATCCACTTTTCTTAAAAACGTTTTCGGTTGTCTGCTTCAGTTTTGTTTTTTTTTGGAGGGTAGTGCTCCCCCAAGTTTTGTTGCTATTTATGTAGGGTGTGTATTCTTTTCCCATGTTTTCCAGATTCTGCATAATGAGTTGAATCTTCATTTTGATTTTCCTAGCCTTTTACTTAGTTCTAATTGTACCAAGCATTACACGGAGAGCTACGTGCACTTTATTTCAAAACATCTGAATTGCATCAACGATGTTCTGATTTTTTTTTTTAATGTACTTGGATTATTTCCTTTCAAAAATAGAGTATCTTAAAGAAAATAGGACATTTTATCTTTAAGATATAAATAAGAGAATTTTGATTCTTCTGTATATGAGGAAATTAATGTAATAAGGAACGTAATTGCTAATACAAGTACAATGACAAATGAGGATTATTGAAAGTATTCAGTCTTCTTAAAGTAAGAACATGTTTTTGAAGCCTTTTTCCTCCCTTCAGAGTATAGCAGTCCTTCTTTAGAACAAAATTAAGAAGAAAAAGTAAGCTTTAAAAATTGTTTATTGGAGATTATTAATTGGTCTCATGGAAATCTTTAGTTACAATGTCAGGTATCAGTTTTAACATATGAAGTCAAGTGCTCTACCCAGGTTAAAATCAGGCTTACTTAGGCCATACAGGAACATTTCTCTTAGTGAAGAAAGCAAATGCTAGGCTTCATTTACTTGAGGGACAACATGGCAAACATTTATTATTTTTTACATTTGTGCTTTTTCTTACCCCGCAGACAAGCATTTATGTGCCAATATATTTCCAGAAATTATGTTCATGTTCTCTGTTCATACATTTGTTGCTCATATATTTTAGCAGAAGATTTGTGACCATTCATCTTACTTTTGACCTCTGCTCCCACAGGGAAGACTATTGAAAGTAGTACTAATGATAGAATATGAATTCCTCTTTTTATTTTATTTTTTAAAAAGAAAACTATATATACAATACTGGAGAAGGGCCACATTTGGAATAGTTTAGTGATGATTAAGAAAAACACAAACCTTGCTTCTTTCTTCACTTGCTAAAGAGAATCTATATGTCTGTGACTTTGGGAAGAATTGGTAAGATTGTGCTTAAATTGTTATAGATAGATTTGCAAATGAAGAGTAAGTTTTAGAAACTTGGTACTTGAATCTTTGAGAGTGTTCTAAATGCCAGTGAACAACACATAAATTGTCTTATTTTCCCCAATCCATGAACATAGAATTATTGACAACTAGGACAATACTTAAATATTCTCTTAATTTGGGTGCTAAATATCCGCTCATTATTTTGTTACTGTCTCTAGATACCTTTCTTTGATGTTACATAAAATCAAAACTTCGGATCCTTAAAGAATAAAATCAGGGATCACATGTTATAGTTTGCTGATAGTCAGAAATGTTCCTTCAAGTCTGGTAAAATTTTTCTTTTTTTTGTAAGGATGTAGCACTCAGGTTGAGAATACTTGGATTTTATTCTCAGAAATCCAGAATCTCTTGTAGAGGAAATGTTTTCTGTATCTTATAACCCAAACAATAGTTTTACCTTCAAAAGGATTTTCTGTACTAAAGCATGTAAAACGTTGAATGCATGTTAAATAAAAATCGAGTTTTTTACTATTTGAATAATGCTAGCTTTTATGAATGATTTTGAATTTCTTTTTAGATATGCCCTATTTTTCTATTTTACAGTTAAGTGCCTTGTTTGCTGCCCATAGTTAGACAAAGAAAAAGCAACTTGCACTGTGCTAGTACCAAAGTGTTACTTCATGGCACGTTAACTTTGCCTAAAAGCTGCTGGAATGTCCTAGTTCAGCGTTACCTGTGTAGGTGTCTGCTGATATCCTCCTCTGTCTTTCTTCTTTCAAGAAATGATAAAACACAGCTAAATTTGTTTGAATATCAGAATTTATCAGCAGAATTTCCTTTTAGCCCATACATAGTATTCAGAATACTGTTATTAAAAAAAAAATGACAGAATCATTAATTGTATGCTAATCTGTATTTTATAACATTTGAAGTACAAGAATATTAAGCAGCCCACACCCCTTAACTGCATAGATTATCTTGAGTGTAGATAGGATGAAAATAATGTAAACTGGAATGTAGAAAGTCTGTGGCATTGACAATATATTTTGATGGGCTTACAGTATAGTTTGAAAGTGATTTATGTAACTATGGTAACTATGGGCTATTCAGTGGTCTCATTTAAGAGGGAATGGATGTAGTCTTGTTTCGGAGGTTGAGCTATGAACACAGTATATGTATCTAGTATGAGAAGTTTAGTTCATCTGTGCTATTTTAGTTCACATGATCTTAATTTGTGAAAAATTCAGCCTATCAATAGAAATTTCTGTAGAAGCACAAAAACATAGCATGTGAAAGCTGGATGGAACTTTAGAGGTTGTAATTCTAATCTCTTTAAAGATGAAACTAAGAAACAAGTTAAATGATGTGTCTGAGGTTACAGCTAGTTAGTACTAAGTAAATATAAATTTATATTGTTAAATGATATTTGAAAAAATTTTATGCCCTTTCTATTAATCTTCCCATTTAAAGAGTCACTAAGGGAGTCTGTGTATTTTTCATTCTTTTGGAAAGAGAAAAAAAAGTTCTAAGAGAGCTAGAACTCTTACCACTTAGGGTAGAGTTGCTTGTAGAAAATAACTAATTCCTTCAGTTCCCTGAGTGAATTGCCTCTAAGAAATGTGAGTTGATTCAAATGTGTTTTTAAAGAACAGTATAATAGAAATGAAATTTTAAGAAGCGAATAACTACGTCTAAGAGTTCATTTATTTGGAGACAGGAGTATGACAACTTACTGATAATAAAAAATTTCCTAGTGAAATGTTGAGTTTAATTATATTTCATCTTCAGTTTTACAGGATGGATATTTAAGTCTTCTGATGTGATAAAGCTGTAATCATTACAGTTGAAGCATACACAATTTAGCTTGGTTTTATGGATTTAACTATACAAGGGCCATATAATGTGCATGTTTTAGGAAAGTGTTCGTCTGCATAATTAATTGTATATATGCAAATAATTTCATTCTTGAATACTGTGGGGGCCATTCTTGTATATAGGCTTTTCTCTTATTTATTTTAGATTATTTTAAATACAAAAACACTTTAGTAGGGTATTTTCTGTTATCTACTCAGGACAGTGTAGTTTCACTTTTTATAGCCAGTCAGAAACGATACAGGCTTAATAGTTCCCTTGGTACTTTTTATTGACACAAATTCTTAGAATTGGGTTTATAGCAATAATATATACAAGAACTTTATTTGCAGAAGAATTAACTTACACTAAAAAGGGAAGATACAGAATGAGTCTAATCAAGTCCCCATTCATAATAAAAAGGAGGATGCACTTAATTGTGTGTGTGCATTTTTATTTTACCATTACCTTATTAAAGAATAATAATTACACTGTAATGTTTTAACTTACATGACCCCCTTATTTGTGAAATGAAGCAGAAAGGATCTATAAAGAACATTCTAAACATTTTAAATGAGACTGCTTTTACTGAACAAACCTATTGTGCCATATTAAAATGAGAAGCCAAGTCAAGCAGTCCCCACAGTCTTGGGAGAAAATAACTATCTCTTAAAAACAAGGTGCTTTTTATTTGTATGACCAAAAAAAACCCCGAATGCCTCCAGTCAATTCCAACTCATCGACTCACGGTGATCCTATAACCCCATAGAGTAGAACTGCCCCATAGAGTTTCCAAGGATGCCTGGTGAATTTGAACCGCTGACCTTTTGGTTAGCAGCCATAGCACTTAACTACTGGGCCACCAGAGTTTCCTTTTATATGTACATGAACTGAAAATCTTACTAAATTTTAATTACTGAATTTAGTGGATAGCAGGAATTACTCTGTAACAACTTTGTTTATTTGATAATTAAATTTGCTTTGTAATAATGTTGACAATAAGAGTTTAAAACTAGTTTGATTGTGGACAACTTTAGATTTCCCTTTAATTTGGTTGTTGAAATAGTAGAGGATATGAAGTGATTATGGTCTGTTTTATGGAGGATTAATATTTTATAACATACTTAGTTGGTTTAAATTTGTGTCTAATTTTAATAAAAGGTTTGTACGTTTGAGCATACATCTTCTGTATTATAGTTACTACTGGCAGTGGTTTTATTCACAGTATTTGCAATTCATAGGTGAATAAAATTCAGAACAAGTTGGAACTGGAGCTCTGCTAAGTAAATGCTGAGTATTAGTGTGATAACAATTGAAGGCACACTCGTCACAGTCCTAGCCTTATAAAAGTGAATATAAGTGAGGAAAAAACAAAACTAAACCCCGTAGCTTTCAAAGTAATTCTGACTTAAAGTGACCCTATAGGACAGAGTAGAACTGCCTCTGGAATTTCTGAGGACTACCTGGTGGACCTGAACTGATGACCTTATGGTTGGCAGCTGAAGTGCTTGAGCACTGCACCACCAGGGTTTCCACAAAGTGAAAGGTGTGCTAATTTGGTTTTATTTGGTAGAGAGTTCACAGCTTCCTAGATAGTAGCTGGGTAGAGAGGAGCAGGTGTCATTCCCTAAAAAGCATAGAGAATGTTAGCTGCTGCGGAGACATCGGTGCTGATTGCTGAAAGTGTGTGGGGTGAGTGAGTAAAAAGAGGAGAAGCTCTCTTGTTAGACACATTAGGACTTCTAGTTGGTTGGTTCATCAGAAGATTAGAGCAGGGAATCAAAAAACTGTGTGTGTGTGTGTGTATGACTTCAACTTTAAAAAATACCTTTCTTGAGATATTATTGACGTAAAGTAAACTGTATGTATCTAAAGAAGGCTGGTTGGTAAATTTTGATGCATATATGCTCGTGAAAAGATCACAAAAATCAAGATAATGAACATCCGGGATCCCCAAACATTTTCTCACCCCCTCTGTAATCCCTCCCTCTATAGGCAGTCCCTGGATTACAGACAAGTGCTAAACCTCCCTTTTAGAGAAATTTGTGCATAAATTGGCACAGTTAGGTACAGTTCATATCTAATGCCAGCCAAATGTTTGTCTTAGTATATAGTATATAGTGTACCTTTCTGTGCATAATAAAAGAAACAGTTTTAGATATACTAAAACACCTTTAACATAATGATACACTAATGTTTTGATGCATGTCACAAAATAGTGCCCATTTGTTATTGTGAGTCATTGTATGTATCTTGAATTTTTAATATAGTAGGCTTTACAGGGGCTGGTTTGTAACTATGAGTTGTACATAAGTTGAATGTTCGTAATTCAGGGACTGCATATATTTTGTCTGGTTTCTTTTACTCTGTGTACTTGACATTCATCTGATGGTTCATTCCTTTTAATTGCTGAGTAGTATCGTATGTATTTGCTACAATTTGTTTATCTGTTCATCTGCTGACATTTGGGTTTCTAGTTGTTGACACAGATGAAGCTTCTATGAACATTCTTGTGTAAGTCCTTACATGGCTGTATGCTTTCATTTCTTTTGGATAAACACCAAGGCATAGAATGGCTGGGTCATAGAGCAGGCATGTGTTTACCTTTTTTTTTTTTTAATTTATTTTTATTTTTTTATTTAACATGACTGAGTGAAAATGTACATCCCCGTATAAATTTACATGCCCACCTATATGCAGCTTCCACTGCGCTCCCTGTCCGGTGACAGCACACTATTCCTCTCTGCTCCATGCATGTCTCATCCTCCCAACAGTCTCCTCTCCCCTCCTCTCCACCCACTCTCCTTCCTCCAGCCAGAGCAGGCTGATATCCTATAGATGTATAGAACCATAAAGTGCATATAATATATGGTCACTCTGCATCGCCAAGTCCAATCCATTCGTGTCCAAAGAGTGGACCTTCATTGTGATTTATGGGCAAGGGCAGCATCAGGGCCAGGGGCCATGCTCCCAGGGGAACCCCAAAACCGCTGGACCCTCAATTGAGGTCTTTTAGTGGAGATCTCAGGATGCACCCCTTTTTATTCTTGTGTTGCCAGTGAGACTCAGTGAGCTCCATCGCGGCTATCACTGGTGGTGGCCGGGCACATATGTTTAACTTTTTAAGGAACTGAGAAACCAAATTTCATTTTCTAAAGTGATTTATATCCTTTTTACTTCCACTAGCAGTATAGGATAGTTACAGTTTGTCTACATTCTCACCAGCAGTTGGTGTGGTCAACCTTTTTAATTTTAGCCAGTCTAGTAGGTAATATGGAAACTCTGGTAGTGTAGTGTCCATGTATCTATTAGATAGTGATAGTGTAGTGGGTTTAAGTGCTTCATCTACTAACCTAAAGGTCAGCAGTTCAAATCCGCCAGGCTCTCCTTGGAAACTATGGGGCAGTTCTACTCTGACTTCTAGGGTCTCTATGAGTCAGACCTGACTCAACAGCAGTGAGTGGGTAGTAGATATATGGTGGTACCTTGTTGTGGCACCTGGTGGCATGATGGTGAAGAGCTCAGCTGCTAACTGAAAGGTTTGCAGTTTGATCCCACCAGTGGCTCCTGGGAGAAAACACCTGGTGATCTGTTCCTGTAAAGATTCCATATAGGATTGCTATGAATTGGAATCAACTTGACAGTACACAATAACAATGACTAATGATGTTAAACATCTTTTTATTTTTTTGTCATCTGTATATCTTTGGTTATATGTAAAATATTCAAAAAACTTGTTCTTTTTAAAAATTGGGTGTCTTGAGTTGTGAGAGTTCTTTATATAATCCTTCATCAAATATTTGTTTTGCAAATATTTGTTTCAGTATATGGGTTGTCATTTTGTGTTTTTTGAAGAGTAAAAGTCTTAAATTTTGATGAAGTTCAACTTACTAATGCTTTTTTATGATGTATTTAAGAATTTTTTCACCATGCCCAGTCATTAAGATATTCAATATTCTCAAATTTTAGTTTTAGCTCTTATATTTATGCTTATGATCCATTTTTAAATAAGTATTATTGTGATTTAAGAACAATTTTATAATCTGTATCATTTTGCCATATAACAACCAGAACTTTGACCAATATTCTCTTCTAACTCTCTCCCCACCAGTACCCTTCCCCTTTCATCTAGAACTTCCTGTGACCCTTTGACCAAGATCTGGCCCCTCACCCAATCATCTCAGGTCCAGTGGTGACCACTTAGGACAGCACCATGTACGTGTGTAAGTCCAAAGATTTGTTCATCACCAGCCTCATGCTGTGTTTAGTATCATGCAGTTCAGTCTTGGTCTGGAGAGCTGGCCCTGGTTCTGGATGAAGTTTGGAGTTAAAGAGTCCAAGAGTCATCCTTCCAGGGGGCCCTCCAGTCAGAAGGACCATCAAGTGTGGTCTTTTGGTAGAGTTCTAGCTATGTGCTCTATTCCTTCTCCCATCTGGGCTGTTGTTGATGGTGGCCAGGCATCATTTAGTTCTTCTGGTCTCATGCTGAAGTGGACTCTGGCTCATATGGCCCCTTCTGTCTTGTGGGCTCATATTTTCCTCCTGTTCTTGATGTCCGCTATTCACCTCTGGTCCAGGTGGATTAGGACCATTTGATTCTATTTAGATGGCAGCTTGCTAGCTTTTAAGACCCCAGATGCCATTCATCCAGGTGGTATGCAGCGTATTTTCTTAAGAGAAAAAGAGGAAAACAAACTTGGGTGTGCGAACTAGTCTGGATGTTCCCTGAGAGCCTAGTTCTCCAGCCCCAGACCCTGTTATTTATAATTATTTCTAGTTAAGTTTTTAAACAGAGTTGAAGTTGAGATGAAGTTTGAGACTTACTTATTTGTTGTTTCCACATGGCATGGAGTTGCCTGTCTGCCAAAAAGATTGTGCTTTCGCTATTTAACTGCTTTGGCACCTTGGGTAAAAATCAATTGACCATATATGAATGAGTTTAGTTTTGGATTCTATTCTATACAGATTACTTGCTTATATGTCAACACCACACTATCATGATTAACATAGCTTTTTAGTAAGTCTTGAAATCAGGTGGTGTAAATGCTCCAACTTGGATCTTTTTCAATGTTGTTTTCTTTGAATACAGACACTCTGGAGTTCTGTGGTTTTGGCGTGTAAATTCTACATATAATGGACCGTTTCTAGTTTGAGTTTCATCTAAAATGTAGGCAGAATTTAAAAGAATTTGAAAAGTTATTTCAATGTAGAATATATCTAGATTAAAAAAAAAATTCCCCCTCTGTTCTTTTATCTTGGCCTTACCTAAATCAGTTTTTTAAAAAAGTTTAAAAGTTCTAAAAAAACTTTTTAGAAGACTTTGAGTCTTTCCAATGCACTCAATTTTGTTTTCCAAGAAAATGTCTTCTTTTTCCTTGTGATTTCAAGGGTTCATGTAATATGTAACTAGACTGTATAATTACAATAAAGTATAACTGGTGGCTGGTGTGGACTGTTTTGGAAAGAAACACACATTGATGGGAGTAGACATGCAAATTCTGAAGGAACCAAAACCAAACCCACTGCTGTCAAATCTATTGTGACTCATAGTGACCTTATAAGACAGATTAGAACTGCCCCATAGAGTTGGACTTGAGAAAATGAAATATAAAAAGCAAGTCAGCAAGATAACAAAGCTTTTCTTGTACATTTCTATCTGTCTTTGAAGGAAAATAAAACCTTCTTATATATCAAATAAGATTCTTTTAAATTATGGTATCTATGGATATAGATATACCATTTGACCCAGTAATTCCACTGCTTGGAATATATCCTACAGAATCAAGGCCATTCACACCAACTGATACATGCAGACGAGTGTTCATTGCAGCACCATCCACGATAGCAAAAAGATGGAATCAACCCAGATGCCCAACAACAGAAGAATGGATGGGTCAACTTTGGTATATGTACTCAATGGAGTATTATATATTGATAAAGAACAACGATGATAGCAGGAGACATCTCTTAACCTGGTTTCAACTGAAGGACATTATGCTGAGTGAAAGTATTCAGCAACAGAAGGACAAATATTGTTTGAGATCCCTATGATAAGAACTTAAAAGCAGACTCATGCATAACAGAAAAATCTCTTTTACAGCTGCAAGGGTGGGGAGGATGGGAGGGTGAGGGGGGAGGGCTTAGATTAGATAGTTGCTCGAAATTTGGTTGGGTGAAATTGGTGACAGCATACATTAGTAAGAAGATCAATATTAATGGGACTTCAACGCAACTTGTGTACTCCTCCCATCTTAACCCAATATTGCAAGGACAGAGTAGCTGGGGCGAGAGTCCTGGGACTGTACTCTCAGGGGAAATCGAGGCCAATTGGCACAACTAGCGTTTTGCTAAGAGGGCTCTCTGCACCCCACATTGGTCAGTGGCATCTGGGGTCTTAAAAGCTGCCAAGCTGCTGTCTGAGGGTACAGCAAATGGTCCCAACTCAGCAGGAATGGATGATCATCAAGGTCCATAACAATACAGGGGAAAGAGAATACAGAAGACAGAGAGACCCACGTGAGTGGATGTCTACATCGACTTGTGACGGGAAGAACCAGATGGTGCCCAGCTACCAACAGTGATAGTCACGATGGAGCTCACAAAGTTGAGTCTCACTGGCAACACAAGTATAAATAGGGTTACACCCTGAGGTCTCCACTAAAAGACCACAGTTGATGGTCCAGGGGCCTCAGAGTTCTCCTGGGAGCAGGGCCCCTGGCCCTGATGCTGCCCCTGTACATAAATCATAATGAAGGTCAACTTTTTAGACAGCATTGGATTGGACTTGGTGACACAGAGTGACCATATTGTGTGGGCACTTTATGGTTCTAGGGATCTATAGGAGGTTGTCCTGTTGAGCTCATACTGGAGAAAGGGGAATGGATGGAGAGAAGATAGGACACTGTTGGGAAGATAAGACATGTATGGAGCAGAGACAAAGAGTGTGCTGTCACCGTGCAGGGAGAGCAGTGGAAGCTGCATGTAAGTCAGCATGCAAATTTATATGGGAATGTACATTTTCATTCAATCATAATAAAAAAAATATGGTATCTAATGTTCAGAATTGAGAGGCTGTATCTTTTAAAAATGTATCTGAGTTGATGCTGATTCCCAGTTTAGTGAGCAGGTAAATATTATTGCTTGTTTTATATGATACCTAAATTAGCAAGAGTAATCAAAATCTGGGCAGTACATAGTGGATTATTCCATTTATATATGACATTTTGGAAAAGGTGACATTATACAGATAAAAACAGATTAGTGGTGTTGGGGGTTAAGGAGGGTATTGATTTTAATGGGGCTACATGTAGGAATGTTTAGGGTGATGAAATTATTCTATTTATGTGATTCTCTGTATTTGTCCAAATCCATAGGATGAACTTTGCTATCTGTAAATTTTACCCCTCCCTGCTCAAATATCAGCTAGGCTTTCAGGGCATCTCAAGATGGAGTGTGGACAAATGATTTTAACTGTATTACGGTATGACAGAACTTCAGTGAAGGAAGTGAGTTAAAGGGAGAGGACCTAAGTAACTTTGGAAAGCCATGATTTCACTGAAGAATGTAAGGCTAAAGACAAAACAAGGACCACACATAAACACTAGTCAATAAGTTTGCCTTTCAGAGGTACAGGTTAGCAATTCTGAAACTATTTTAGATGTATACTAAACCAGAAAGAAAGCAACTGCTGTTGAATTGATTCTAACACATAGTGACGCCAAGCCAGCCAAGTGCCGTCGAGTCAGATCATTCTATGTATATTAGTAAATGTAAATAAATATAGGTGATAGGCAGTGTCATGAATTGAATTGTGTCCCCCCCCAAAATATGTCTGGGCCATGATTCCCAGTGTCTTGTGACTGTCCTCCATTTTGTGATTTTCCTAAGCTGCATGTTAAAGGATTAGGGTGGGACTGTGAATCCCTTCATAGGATCACCTCCCTGCTCCACTGTAAAGGGAGTTTCCCTGGAGTATGGCTTGCCCCATTCTTAATCCTTTCATCCTACGAGAGATACAAGGACAGAGAAGCAGGCAGAGAATTGGGAACCTCACACCATCAAGAAAGCAGCAGCGGGAGAAGAGCACATCCTTCAGACCTGAGGTACTTTTGCCGAGATGCTCCCTGGACAAAGACTGATACAATACCAGACTTTCCTCTAGAGCCGACAAGGCCAAAGCCTTCCACTGGAGCGGTCACCATGAATGTGGACTTGTAGCCTACCAGACTGTAAAAATAAACCTTCGTCTGTTAAAGCCATCCACTCTGTGGTATTTCTGTTAGAGCAGCCCTAACTAAAACAGGCAAGTATCTCACTAATGGAGAAGAAAGTTACAAATAAGCAAAGAGAGAATGCTAAAATGAGAACTGCTACTGGATTAGAGTTGAAGTTAACAGTATGACCTCAATGTTTATTTTAAGATACATGTACAAGCACAATATTATTATGGAGTCATAAATGTATGTGTGTACATGAGTTAGTGTACATACATTTCCTGGTTTTGTCAAGAAGGTCTAGAGTCACACTCTAGTAGCAACAAGCATGGCAAATATCCTGACCTTGATCTCTGTCTTAGTCATCTAGTGCTGCTATAACAGAAGTACCACAACTGGACGGCTTGAAGAAGTTTATTCCCCCATAGTCTAGTAGGCTAGAAGTACAAATTCAGGGTTCCGTCTCCAGGGGAAGGGCCTCTCTCTGTTGGCTCTGGAGGAAGGTCCGTGTGTTGTATCTGTCTTCCTTTGGTCTGGGAGCATCTCAGTGGCAGAACCTCAGTGCCAAAGGACTCACTTTACTCCTGGCACTGCTTTCTTGGTGGTATGAGATTCCCCACTGTGCTGCTTTCTCTTTCCTTTTTATCTCTTGAGAGATAAATGATGGTGCAGGCCACCCGTTTTACACTGGCTCAGGGATGTGACTTTAACAAGGGTGTTACAATACCACCCTAATCTTCTTTAAGATAATGCCATGTTGTTCCGTTAACTACAGGCAGAGATTAGGATTTATAACATGTACAAAAACTGTAATCACAGAATGGAGAACAACCACAAAATTCTGGGAATCGTGGCCCAGCAAAATTGCTACACACATTTTTTAGGTGACATAAAAATACCACTCTTGAATAAAAGGAACCAGAGGTGGGACAGGGAAAATATAAGGTGAGCCTGGAGCATCTTATAATATCATGAAGTCAGAAAGTGATTTAAAAAAACAAAAACAAAAAAGCACAGATAGTGCGTGGCAAAAGAACGCAGTAGCTGTCTTGGCTGTCTAGTGCTGCAGTAACAAATACCACAAGTGAATGGCTTTAACAAACAAGTTTATTCTCTCGCAGTCGAGTAAGCCACAACTCCAAATTCAGGGCATCAGCTCCAGGGGAAGTCTTTCTCTGTGAGCTCCAGAAGATCCTTGTCGTCAGTCCTCTGGACTAGGAGCTTCTCTGTACAGGAACCCTGGGATGCAAGGACACGCTCTCCTCCTGGCCCTGCTCTCTTTGTGGTATGAGGTCTTCATGTCTTTCTGCTCCCTTCTCTTTTACATCTCAAAAAAGATTGGCTTAAGACATTAGCTAATCTTGTAGATCTCATCAATATGACTCCCACTAATCCATCTCATTAATATTGTAATATTGAGATAGATTTGTAACACACAGGGAAATCACATCAGATGACAAAATAATAGACAATCATACAATACTGGGAATCATGACCAAGCCAAGCTGACAGGTATTTTGGGGGGAAACAATTCAATCCACGAGAGTAGCCAGGCTGAAAGAGGTCACAATGACCAAAGGTAGAATAATTTGAGCAACAAAATAAATATTGGATATAACCAAAGGAATATAATACATACCCAAGATGATGTAAATAATCTTGGATAAATGAATGAAGAAGGGCCAGCTCTTCCTTACTAAAGATTTCTGGTAAGTGTAGAAGGAAAGAGCAAAATATAAAACCACGAGTGGAACACCACAATAATAATTGTTACAAGAGAAATCCGTTGAGAAATGCTGAAATTGTTGTTAGGTGCCATTGAGTCCGTTCTGAATCATTGGGACCCTGTGCACAATGGGACGAAACACTGCGTGGTCCTGTGCCATGCCTACGATTGTTTCTGTGCTTAAGCCCATTGTTGCAGCCACTATGTCAGTCCGTCTTGTTGAGGGTCTTCCTCTTTTTTGTTGACCCTCTACCCTGCCAAGCTTGATGTCCTTCTCTGGCAATTGATCCCTCCTCACAACATGTCCAGAGTATGTAAGATGTGGTCTCACCATCTTTGCTTCCAAAGAGCGCTCTGGTTGTACTAACAGATCTGTTTGCTCTTTGTTTTAGTTGAACTAGTGGTGCTCTAACAGAAATACCACTAAGTGGATGGCTTTAACAAGCCAGCCAGGCCAAGTGCAGTTGAGGAACGTTTATTCTTATACAGTCTGGTAGGTCACAAGTCTGAATTCAGGGTATCCATTCCAGGGGAAGGCTTTCCCTCTTTTGGCTCTGGAGGAAAGTCCTTATGTTATATCAGTCTTTGGTCAGGGAGCATCTTGGTGCAGGAACCTGAGATCCGAAGGACACACTGTACTCCAAGTACTGTCTTCTTGATGGTGTGCAGTTCCTGGCTCTGCTTGCTTCCCTTTTCTTTTATCCCATGTAGGATAAGAGGATAAAAGGTGGTGCAAGCCACAGTCCAGGGAAGCTCCAGTGGAACAGGGAGGTGACTTTAGGAAGGGATTTACAGTCCCACCCTAATCCTCTCTAACATAATCTGCTCT
This sequence comes from Heterohyrax brucei, assembly GCA_028571685.1. NCBI lineage: Eukaryota > Metazoa > Chordata > Mammalia > Hyracoidea > Procaviidae > Heterohyrax > Heterohyrax brucei. Next base: position 134,595,965 of record CM053148.1, on the reverse strand, counting down.
GTTACCCACAGGCAGAGATTAGGATTTACAGCATAAGAAAATCACAAAATGGAGGGCAATCACAGAATACAGGGAATCCCGGCCCAGCCAAATTACTACACATATTTTTGGGGGGACACAATTCAATCCATGACACTCTTTTAGCAGTCCATGGTACATTCAATATTTTTCTCCAGCACCCTGTTTTGTGTCCAGTTTTCACATGTATTTGATGCAACTGAAAATACTATGGCTTGGGTCAGGCACACTGTAGTCTTCAAGATGATATCTTAGTTTTCAAAGCTTTAAAGGGATCCTTTGCAGCAGATTTTCCCAGTGCAATGCATCTTTTGATTTCTTGACTGCTGCTTCCTTGCGCATTGATTGAAAATGAAATCCTCAACAACCTCAATCCTTTTTCTATTTATAATGATGTTGCTGACTGGTCTAGTGAGGATTTTTGTTCTCTTGAAGTTGAAGTACAATCCACACTGAAGTCTGTGGTCTTTGATCTTCATCAGTGTTTCAAATCCTCTTCACTTTTCCAGCAAGTAGGACTGTGTCATCTGTGTAACGCAGGTTTTTAATGAATCTTCCTCCAATCCTAAAGCCTTGTTCTCCTTTGTATAATCTAGCTTCTCCGATTATTTGCTTGGCATACAGATTGAAACGGTATGGTGAAAGGATACAAACCTGACACACACCTTTCTGACGTTAAACCATCCAGTGTCCTTTTGTTCTACGTGTAAGTCTGCCTCTTGCCCCATGTACAGATTCCTCATGAGTATAATTCAGTGTTCTGGAATTCCCATTATCCACAATGCTATCCATAATTTGTGATGATGCATACAGTGAAATGCCTTTGCATAGTCACTGAAACACAGGTAAACATCTTTCTAGCATTCTCTGCTTTCAGCCAAGATCCATCTGACATCAGCAATGATATCCCTGGTTTATCTTCTTCTGAATCCTGCTTGAATTTCTGGCAGTTCTCTGTCAATAATACTGTTGCAGTTGCTTTTGAATGATCTTCAGCAAAATTTTACTTGTGTGTGATATTGATGACACTGTTTGATAACTTCTACATTTGGTTGGGTCACCTTTCTTGGGCATAGGCATAAACATGGGTCTCTTTCAGTCATTTGGCCAGGTGGCTGTCCTTCCAATTTTCTGGCATAGATAAGTGAGCAGTGCCAGTGCTGGATCTGTTTGTTGAAACATGTCGATTGGTATTTCACCAGTTCCTGGAGCCTTGTTTTTTGCCAGTGCCTTCAGTGTAGCTTCGCCTTCTTTCTTCAGGACCTTCCGTTGTTGACCGTGTGCTATCTCTTGAAATGGCTGAATAGTGACCAGTTCTTTCTGGTATAATGACTGTATATTCTTGCCATCTTCTTTTGATGCTGAAATTAGTGGGCAGAAATTTAAAGACAGACAGGATATTTACAGAGGCTCAAAGTATTTTCCTCTAAATGTTTATTATTTTGGTAGCTTGACATGTATCCACAAATTCTTCGACACTCCTTCCTCCTTAAGTTAAAGCTCAATTTCTCTTTCCTGAGTGTGGGCTGGATTAAGAAGCTCACTTCTAACAAACAGAAAGGGAAATATAAGAACTACTGTGGAGGAACTTAGCAGATACTCCTTAGCCTGTGTGATCCACGTTAACATCACCAGTGGTAAGCCATGCTGATATCATACAGACCTGATCTGATGAGAATCGCACTTCACTTCTGGTATTCCTCCCCTAAATTCCAATCACAAGAATTATTTAATCATAAGAAAACACCAAACAAAAACGAAGGAACTTTGTGCAAAACAACCTGAGCAGTTCTCTTCAAAAGTTTCAAAGTCATGCAAAACAAAGACAGAAAATTGTCACAGGTGGGAAAAGACTAAGGAAACACGATGACTAAATGCAATATAGTATCCTGGATTAGATCATGGATCAGGTATGAGACATTAATGAAACAACTGTTAAAATCTGGATAAAGTTTATTTTGTTAATAGTACTGTACAAAAGTGTTTATTTTTTAGTTTTGCCCATAATACTTAAAAAAAATTTTTTTTTATTATGACTGAGTGAAAATATACATTCCCATTAAATTTGCATACCCACCTATATGCAGCTTCCACTGCTCTCCCAGCCCAGTGACAGCACACTATTTGCCTGTAATACTTTTTGTAATCTAAAGTTCTCTCAGGATGTTTTGAAAAAAATCTGGAGAGCTTTACAAAATGAAAACTCATGTCCCTGAGAGTGACTTAGCAGTCCTGGGTGGAGTCCATTATCTCTACTTTTTAAAAAGTTCCTGGTGTGATTCTGAGTGTCAGTGGAGTTTGATTTGAGGACTCCAGAGCTGGAGAGGTCAAGAGGGAGGAAGCAGTTCACCCCATTTCTCTCTAAATGATACTTATGTGTCAAAGAGATCAGCCTTCATAGATTAGAAATTTAAAAAAGGAAAAGATACCTGTTAACTTGAGGGAGTGGATCTAGGCAGTAGCTGCCCCAATTATGTCTTCAGTCTTCCACCCCTGGCAGCATCCTCTCATAGTCCCTGGTGTCTTTGGGTCCAACTTTCAGTGACTTGTTTAAAAGGCTGAAAGCAAAAGAATCGAATCAGGAACTGACACTGGCTCGGGAGTGCTCATGTCCCAAACTTCTACCATTACAATGGAGCCAGATTTACTGCATCAGAAATGGGATGTACTTTGTTTGGCATATTTAACTTTAAGATCCATATTGTGTTTGGTTTAGAGAAATAAGGTTTAGCAACATTAACATCTGAAATGATTTTTTGGAAACAGGTAAGAAAAGATCAATTCCTTTGAATTCATAATATAGACACTTATTTTCCCAATTCTCCAGGTGAATTTACCTGTCTTAGTCATCTGGTACTCCGTAACAGAAACACCACAGGTGGGTGGCTTTAGCAAAGAAAAGCTTATTCTCAGACAGTCCAGTAGACTAGAAGTTCAAATTCAGAGTGCCAGCTCCAGGAAGGCACTCTCTCAGTTGGCCCTGGAAGAAGGTCCTTGTGCTGTATCAGACTTTCTTTGTTCAGGCAGCATTCTAGTACAGGAAACTCAGGTCTGAAGGGCCCAATCTGCTCCTGATGCTGCTCTCCTGATGGTACGAGGTTCCCTACACTCTGCTTGCTTCCCTTTCCTCCCATCTCTCCCAGGACAAAAGGATAAATGTGGTGCAAGCCACATTCCGGGGAAACTCTTAGTAAGGGTGTTCCTTTTTCAGTACAATCCTATCTATGAACCACAGGCAGAAACACGGTTTACAGCCTAGGAAAAGCATAAAATGGAGGGCAATCACACAATACTGTGAATCGTGGCCCAAATTGCTGCACACAGTTTTGGGGGGGGGGACACAATTCATTCCATGACATTCCACCCTTTGGCTCCCCCAAATTCACATCTTTGAAACATGCAACACATTCATCACATCATAGCAAAAGTCATAGTAAAACACATTCATCTTGCATGATAGTGAAAGTTTTAAATCAGTTCCAAGACCAAGATACAGAAATTCCTCTACATCTGTGAAATCAAGAATTTAAGTTAATCTGCCTCTAAAGGACAACAGTGGAACAGGCAGACCCAAGCTCTACAACTCCATTACAAATAAGAGAAATTACAGTGAAAGAAGGCATGAACAGGCAGCAAGCACGTTACCAGAACATATTACATTAACCATCAAAGCTTTGAAAATAATCTTCAGCTCTCTGAGACATATTATGCAATAGCCCTGCCCTCCAGACTCTAGGTATTGGCCACACTCTCCAGTTCTAACTGGAGGTCCCTTGGGCCTGTGGTACAGCTCTGCCTCTCAGGCCCACCGGGATAAGAACTCTGCTCCCTTCTCTTCAGAGGCACCATTTTCCTAGTCCATCTTAGTGGCAACTCCACCCTTAGAAACAATAAAGGCCATGGCTCCACCCTTTGAAGTCCCTGAGGTCATGGCCATACCTTTAGAGACAGAGGCAGCTTAGTTTCTTAAGCTCTTTGTCACTTCAGCTTCTGCTTCCTATGGCTGTGTGACTGGGCTTCCTGCCCCTCTGGGGCAAGTGTTCCAAAGCTCTGTAGCTGTACCAGTTAAGTGCCCAGAAGCACCGTATGTTGCCAGGAAACCTCCTGCATACAGGCACTCAGCTCTTTATGGGTTGGCTCCAGTGCTGTCTCACGCTGGTATAGTTCTGCTGCTTCTGCTGCTGGTCCTCTGCTGCTCATTTCTCACCATCGTACCTTCTTCAGTGTTAAAAGTTCTCTTTCGTTCTTTCTGAATCTTCCATCCATTCATAGTTTCAGGACCGCTTCCACATTTTAGGTATGTTAGAGTAGCACCCCACTCTCAGTACCAAATTCTTAGTCATCTGGTACTGCTCTGACAGAAATACCATGAGTGGATGGCCTCAGTGAAGAAAAGTTTATTCTTACCCAGTCCAGTAGGGTACAAGTCTGAATTTAGGGTACCAGCTCCAGGGAAGGCACTCTCTTTCTGTTGGCCCTGGAAGAAGACTCTTGTCTTTCTTTGGTCACTGAGCATTTTGGTACAGGACACTCAGGTCGGAAGGACACAATCTGCTCCTGATGCTGCTCTCCTAATGGTATGAGGTTCCCAACTTTCTGCTTGCTTTTCTTTCTTCCCATCTATTACAGGACAAAAGGACGAATGTGGTGCAAGCCACATTCCAGGGAAACTGTCTTAGTAAGAGTGTTGCAGTCCCACCCTAATCCTTTTTAAACAAACCCTATCTATTAACCACAGGCAGAGATTAGGGTTTACAGCTTAAGAAAATCTCAAAATGGAGGGAGTCCCACAATACGGGGCATCATGGTTCAGTCAAATTGCACACATTTTTCAGGAGGAACAATTCATTCCATGACATTACCATATGCAGAACAATTACAGAGGCCTTATGCTGTGTCATTATCTGAAATAGGGAATTCAACCAGAAGAAATTTGAAGTGCCGGATTAGGTATTTTTAACTTGTCATCTCCTTTGGTTGGTGTTGCCCCTAATTTCCAACTGAGGAAACTGGAGTTGAAGTAGTTTGCCAAGATGGCACTGTAAATAAGCTGTGCTCCAGAGCTAGGCAGGCTAGAATCTTTGTTTGGTAGCCTTTGGTCTTGGCTGTGCCGGATCTAGTGGTGTTGACAGGTTTCTTTGGTCCTAGCTGCTGGTTTGGGACTACGGCAATTATAAAGTCTATTGAAGACCACTTGAATGCCCCGGGCTCAGGACTGCTTGTGTGAGAAGGGTTTAGTAAGGATCATTAAATCACCCCGAAAGCATGACCTAGAAGTCGTCATGAGCTGGCTACACATTTGCTGCCTGCCTGATAGCCAAACTGTGACAGGTGGCCGGGAGTCAGAGAAGCTTTAATCACAGCCAAACTCTAGCATGTGGGACTCTTCTTTGGTTGGAAGAGAGGCATGACGTTACCTTTCATGACTACCAATGGCCCTGGAAGGCAGAATTTCTACTATGAAGAAGGAGAATGTAATGGTTACTCCAGGAAGAGACTGCCCTGTGGCCAGGACTTCCTTTTATCCATTGATGGGATCTGGTCAGACATGCACGTAGTCTTGCCATGAAAACAGCTGAACAAACGGAGTCCATGGTAGTCAATAAGTGTAAAAATGTCAGTCATAATTTATTTTAGTTCTCCTTCCTCAATTCTGGGACAATAGCGTATAGCAGGTGTGCCTTTCATAGCTACTCTTTGCTAGGGTAAATTAGGTTCCTCACCGGGAGGGACACAGCAATCTGAGATCCTTCCAGCTTCCTGAGCAGGGGCTTTTGGCTGTCTAAGACGCTTCACAGTTCCTGAACTTCATACACTGCTCCCGGCCTTTTACCAAATGGAAGAATGTTCAAAACTGGATAACCCAGAAATGAGAAAAACAAAACAAAAATAAAAACCAACAAAACCCTGGCACCTTTGTCAGAAGACCTGTGCACCATCCACGTCATGCACATGGAGAGTAGCAGTAACCGAGCTGTTTTAAGGGCCAAGAGAAACAGAAGTCAACTCATTCAAAGCAAGGAAAGGTCCAAGGACAGCCGTCTTGGTGCTTGTGTTCGGCGGATCCTTTTTCCCTGGCACAGCACACAACAAATTCAGCCACTGCAGGGGAACGGTGACTCAAATAGCAACAGCAGGTTAGGGTCACGTTGGCTGACAAGGAGAAGGCCCTGCGGAGCATCTCCCCGGAGCATGCTTCTGGTGCAGCTGCGGAGCAGGAGCGCCGCCGGCGAAGGGCGCAGTGCCCGGGCCCCGTCTGCGTCCCCGCGGGCTGCGCCCCTCCAGGGGCGGCGCTCGCCGCTGTCACTCGCCGCTCGCGACCCGCCCCTCGCGGAGCTCCGCCAATGGCAGGCGGGGTCCGGGGCGAGGCCCCAGGCGGGGCTCGGAAGCCGGGCGCCGGGGGCGGCGGCCGCGGATGCTGGCGAACGGCGGGCGGTGAGCGCGGGGCCGGGGGGCGCGCGGAGGGCGCCCGGCGGCGGTGGGGCGCGGGACCGGCGGCGGGGCTCGGGCCCGGGGAGCGGAGCCGCTGCCTGTCCCGGGCGCGGAGGGCTGGCACTGGGGCGACACCTCCACCCTCTCCGCTGTCCCGGGCGGCGGGGCCGGCACCTGAGGTGGCTTCCGAGGACCCGGTGGGGCTCCGGGACGCACAGCCCTCGTCCCTCTCTTGGGTTTGTTTCATCTCTGCGCGTGGCACCGGGTCACCTCTTGGCCGGTGGTGCTGTCACATGAGCTGACCTGGGTTTACCGAGCAGCTCTTGCAGGGGAGCAGATTCAAGTACTGTGAGGAGAAACCAGGGTGCCTTCACCGGGCATGATGGGGAGACCTTGTCCTGTCGCCCAGCTCCGCCTCGTCCGAGGCCCTGCGCAGGGTGCTGTTGAGAGCGATTCTCAGGCAGGGTGTCTGGGAACCGCTTGGAATTATTCAACATACGTGTGTAATTTTTAGTGATCCCTTTCATCTTTTTCATTATGTAAAGGGGAATTGTTGCCTGCAGATAAAGAGTCACACAGTCCTGGGGCCTCATCGGTCTCCACTGTGTTTGATTATTATTTGGAATAGCAGGGTGTGTTTGAAGCTGGCGGGAGTCCCAGACCCTGCTAATTAATTGTCTGATTCCACTCACTGGAGGCAGCAGCAGGCTATTCTTCCATGATGCTGGATTCTGCTTTCCTTTGATTGTGTTTAGTATCTTCTCTTCATATCTGTTATCCACACAGTCTGTTTGGATTGTTAGGATCTGTTCCCAACCATGCAAATGCTTCTGAATATGTGGTTGTCAAGAGGCTGAAAAAGTGACCAGAAGATCATTCAAGAGACGTGGATTTATTTATCAAAAAGAAGCTTACAGGACAGCAGTACCGCATCCGGTGGCAGCTGGCTGGACAGGGTGTTAACTGCATGTTGGTAGGGACAGCCAGGTTTTCATGGTCGCTCTCTCTCCTTGGGTCATACTGGCTCTGGTCCAGAGGGGTGCATCAGATAAGGTTTAATTACAGCCATACTCTAGCATGTGTTAATCAGGGTTAAGTTGATTACACAGTGGGAGTGGTGATGACGTGTTGCCACTCGGGTCCACCATGAGGTATGTCAGCAACTACATGATGGGTCCCACCTTGTCAGCGTGGGCTACGGAATCTGTGCAGGAGCTACTTGGATTTTTTGGCTTAAGTCCTCAAAATCGTTATGTTAATGACTTCGGGCAGAAAGCAAGAAGGGCTGTGGTCCAAATTTCTTTGATAGGTACATATATAGGGTGTGTTTTAGTCAGCTAGTGCTGCTCTAACAGAAATACCACAAAGTGGATGGCTTTAACAATGAAAAGTTTATTCTTACATAGTCCAGTAGGCTACAAGTCCAAATGCAGGATGCCTGCTCCAGGGTAGGGCTGACCCCTCTGTTGACTCTGGAGGGAAGTCCTTGTTTTGCATCAGTCTTTGTTCGGGGAATATATTGGCACAGGAACCACAGGCCTGTAGGATGCACTGTTCTCCCGATGCTGGTTGCTTGATGGTGTGAGGCTCCCAGTTCTCTGCTTGCTTCTCTCTCTGTCTGCTGTGGGATGAAAGGATGAAGGGTGGTGTAAGCCATGCTGCAGGGAAACTCCCGTAGCAAAGGTGTTGCAGTCCCACCCTCATCTTCTTTTAACATAATCATCTTATCTATTAGCCGGAGGCAGAGATGAGGATTTACAGCATCAGAAAATCACAGAATGGAGGGCAGTCACAGAATACAGGGAGCCCTGGCCCAGCTAAATTACTACGCATATTTTTTGGGGACCCAACTCAATCCATGACGTCCCACTCTTTGGCCCGCAAAAATCACATCTTTGAAACATGTAACACATTTGTCCCATCATGGCAAAATCGTGTTCATCCCATATGATAGAAGTCTTAGGTCAGTTCCAGGTTCAAAATACGAAAGTTTTCTGCATATGTGAAATAAAGAATACAAGTTATCTGCCTACCAAGTACAATAGTAGAACAGGCAGGCACAGGTTAGACGTTTCCATTACAAATGGGAGAAACTGCAGGCCAAAAAAGGGATTAACAGGCAACAAACAAGTTAGCATAATGCATCACAGTAGCCTTCAAAGCTTTGAAAATAATCTTCAGTTGTCTGAGACCTTTTACACAATAGCTTTGCCCTCCAAACTCTAGATGTTGTCCACACTTTCCAGATTCTGGGTGGAGAGCCTCGGTCATGTGCCACAACTCTGCCTTCTAGGCCCACTTGGACAGAAACCCTGCCCCATCGGTTTTAGGTGCACCCTAAGCTCAACTGAGTGGCAATTCCATCCATATAAACATAAGACGCCGTGGCTCCAACCTTTCAAACCCCTGAGGTCGTGGCCATATCTTTGGGGACTGAGGCAGCTCAGCTTCTCACGCTGTTTGTCTCACCAGCTTCTGTTTCCTGTGACCTCATGGCCTAGGCCTCAGACCTGCATTTGCCCTGCAGGGGCAAATGTTCCAAAGCTCTACTGTAGCTCTACCAATTCAAGTGCCTGGAGGCACCCCGCTCTGCCAAGTAGCCTCCTGCATGCAGGCAGTCCGCTCTCTTGGTCTGTGGGTCAGCAAGTCTAGCTCCACTGATTCAAGTGCCTTAAGGTACCCTACTCCACCAGGAAACTTCTGCACACAGGCATTCAGCTCTCTCCCTCTGTGGGATGGCTCCAGTGCTGTCTCATGCTGGTCTGGTTCTGCTGCTGTCCATCTGCTGCTGGTCATCTGCTGATTCTCACCATCTGTGCCTTCATTGGTGTTAACGTGTGTCCTCAGTTGCTTCTGTGTCCTGTATCCATTTACAGTTTTAAAGCTGTGTCCACGTTTTAGGTATTTGTTAGAGTAGCACCCCCTGTGTCAGTACCAAATTCTGATTTGGTTAGCTAGTGATGCTCTTAATAGAAATACCACAAAGTGGATGACTTTCACAAAGGAAAGTTTATTCTTACACAGTCTGGTAGGCTACAAGTCCGAATTCAGGATATCTGCTTGAGGGCAAGGCTGTCTCCCTTGTCAGCTCTGAAGGAAAGTCCTTGTGTTGCATCAGTCTTTGTTCTGGGAGCATCTTGGCCCAGGAACCTCAGGTCTGGGGAATGCTATCCCGGTGATGCTTGCTTGATGGTGTGGGGTTCCCAATTCTTTGCTTGCTTCTCTCTCTTTTTACCTGCTGCAGGATGAAAGGATAAAGTGTGGTGCAAGCTGCACTCCAGGGAAACTCCTTAGCAAGGATATTGCAGTCCAACCCTCATCTTCTTTCAACGCAATCATCTTGTCTATTAGCCAGAGGCAGAGATTAGGATTTATAGCATCAGAAAATTACAGAATGGAGGGCAGTCACAGAATACAGCCAAATTACTACACATGATTTATTTATTTATTTATTTTTTATTGTGATTGAGTGAAAATGTACAATCCCATATAAATCTGCGTGCCTGCCTGTGTCAGCTCCTGCTGCTCTTCCTGCCCGGTGACAGCACACTCCTCCTTTCCATTCTGTACATGTCGTATCCTCCTAACACTCTTGTATCCCCTCCTCTCCACTCCCTCTCCCGCCTCCAGTAAGAGATCAGCAGAATGACATCCTATAGGTGCATAGAACTACAAATGCACACATGATCTGGTCAGTCTGTTTCACCAAGTCCCATCCATTCCTGTCTGAACAGTTGACCTCCATTATGACTTATGGACAGGGGCAGCATCAGGGCCAGGGGCCCTGCTCTCAGGGGAACCCTGAGGCTCCTGGGCCATCAATTGTAGTCTTTTAGTGGAGATCTCAGGGTGCACCCCTTTTTATTCTCATACTGCACATGCTTTTTGGGGGATACAATTCAATCCATGACAGGGTGTTTCTATTCTGGTTCCATACACAGTCTCTGTTATTTGTTACTGAGAAAGGAAAGGAAGGGATAGATCACTGAATAGTATTGGCTGTCTTCAGTGTCTCTGAACTGGCTTGTCCTGATGGAGCAATGTAAGTTACAATTTAATCAAAAAGACCATCCCTGACCAACTGATACTGTCCTAGGGACTTGCCTACCAGGCTGTGTATCATGTAACCCCATGGAAATGGGTCCTGCCTGTTGTGACCCATGGAGTCAATTGAGAAGACACCAGGCCTTTGCAAAAGAAAAGTGGACATTATTGCAAGTCAAACAAGGAGCTGGGAGACTAAGTCTCAAATCAGGCTGCCTGAAGTTGGAGATCTTAGGGCAGTTATAGGGTTTAGGATAGGAAATTTATGCATAATTTATGAAGTTTCTTGGAGTAGGTAGGCATTTTCAGAAGCTAACATGTCATGGGGTACTGTGGGGCTTTGGTATGGTGGCTGATGGGTAGGACACCTACAGTTTATCTAAGGCCAGATTTTCACCTTACTGCTTGTGTCTGAATGTGGGTGGGGGTGGGGGGAAGAACTGGTTCGTAGTGAAGTGGCCTTGAACACAGAAGAGGTAAGACCACCTTGTGCTGTTATACAGACAGCACAGAAGTGTCTTATTAGAAACTCACAGAGCCTGGCTGGGATATGAGGAGGAGGAGAAATAATATGACCCTGTTAGTTATGTAATTATCTGGTGACCTTTTTAAAAAGCTGTTTCTGGGGCCATACTGTCATAGAGGAAACTGTTGTGGCCTAGCGGTTGTTATGGCTGCTAACCAAAAAGTCAGCAGTTGGAATCCACCAGGTGTTCCTTGAAAACTCTGAGGGAGTTCTGCTCTGTCTTATAGGGTCACTAGGAGTTGGAACTGACTCAACAGCAATGGTTTTCTTTTTTGTTTTTTCTTTCAAAGATTCTGATTTCACTGGTAGGGTGGGACCCAGGCATAGGTTTCTTTCTTTTTTTAAATTGTGCTGTAGGTGAAAGTTTACAGTTTCCCAATTCAATAGTTTGTACATAGGGTGTTTTGTGACCTTGGTTTCATTCCCCACAATGTGTCAGCACTCCACCATTTCCGCCCTGGTTTCTGCATTTTCTTTCCTCCTGATTTTCTGCCACTTCTGCTGTCTCATGTTTGCTTTAGGGCAGATAATGCCCTTTTGATCTCATGTAACTGATTGTTTTAAAGCGTATGTTCCTCTTAGGTGTCACCTTTAAAAAAAAAATTATTTATTTGTTGTGATTGAGTGAAAGTGTACAATCCAGTTTTAATTCACATGCCTGCCCATGTGCAGCGCCTGCTGCTGTTCTTGCCCGGTGACAGCACCTTCTTCCTTTTGGATGTCGTTGCTTATGTTGCGTGCGTGTCTGTGGTTTGGCTGGCAAGTGGTCTGTGGGAGTGGCTTTCTTTCCAGATCAGATGAGTGTTTTAGGATTGTAGTCTTGGTAGTTCCTCTAGTCTCTGTCAGATTAGCAAGCCTGGTCTTTTTTGTGAGTTTGATTTTTTGTGCTCCAGTTTTCTCCCAATCTGTCCAGGACCTTCTGCTGTAATCCCATTTAGAGCAGTTGGTATTGGTAGCCAGGTGCCATCCAGTCCTTCTGTTCTTGGGGTCCGGGAGGCTGTGGTTCATGTGGTCTAGTAGTCATTTGGACTAATTACTCCCTGAGTCTTTGGTCTTCTTCACTCTCCCTTGACCCATCCATGTGGGAGAAGACCAACAGTTTATTAGATGACTGCTCAAAAGCTTTTGGGACCCCAGATGCTATTCACTAAAGTGGGATATAGAACATTGTCTTTATGTACTGTGTAGTGCCAGTTGATACAAATGCTCCCCAAGTCTGTGGCCCTTTGTCTTCTAGCCTAGGAACTTGATCCCATGAGGTGTTTTTGGTTGTGGCTAAGCCAGGTATCAAAAAACAAACCTCTTGCCATCATAGGTATTTTTGAAAGTTTTTTTGGCTAATATTTAGTGTGCATTCAGGATTGACAACCATAGCCTACTAACATACTTATACTATTTACTACTAGTGGTGTACTTACCAGATTTGTTTGATGACTTCTCCTCCTACATCCTTATAATGTCCACCAGGGTAATGTTCTTGAAAATATTGGGCCCAGCTTTGGGAGAAGGGCTTAGGTGAGTCAGCACTTTGGGCATATGAGGTGGGTATTCCTGAAGGAGAAGTGGAATCTTGGGGAAACAGCCCTGTAGACCAGCGTCCTTGCTTCAGTTTTATCCAAGGATGTATAGTAAGTTTGAGGAACTCAGGGCTGTTCAAGAAAAGAGACATGACTGTAAGATGGTAGCAGCATGCAGGTAATTATTTCTTGGGGCCAAGATATTGCCAGTGAAATGCAGCGGGTGGTCCCACAGCAGGAAATCTTTCAGAGGCAAGCAGAACAGAGAGCTACCAGATAGCTACCAGGGAAGAGGAGAAGGGAGAAGAAGAATGCTTATGCATGCCTTACATGAATGCCCTCCTACATCAAAGTGGGGAGTCTCTGAGTCAGAGATCTGCAAAGGCAGCAGCATCTAGGGCCCTGGTAATTATTTTGCATGGACTACCAGATATTCAGGCACTTTCTCTGAGTGTGTAAAGCAAACAGGCTTTCGATGGCTAAAAAGCTGCTTATTGGGGCTATTTTTAAAACAGTTGACGTGTACAAGTTTGAGTTTCATGCTAGTGGGTTTTCTTTTCTTTTTTTTCTCAGCAGGCCTCAGCTTGCCATGAAGCAGTGAACAACTTGGGATCAATTCACAGATAAAGAAATGGATTTCAAAGATCGTTTTAAGTAGAGGTAGCAGATTGACTGTCTTTCGTTGCCCTGTCTGCATGGTCTTGGATGGGTCCGTAGTTCTCCTGTCTTTGTGCCCTGCCCTGTTTAGTTTCAGGGTCTCACTCAGCACCTGTGAAATAGGGCTGCTTTTTGAAAAGCCTGAATGTAAATGTTTAAGTTTGGACACGTTCCATGTGAATCTACTTTTGTCTTTTATACAAGAAAGACAACAATTCCCAGTCACTGGTTGCCGTTCTGCAGGTTCCAACTCATGGTGACCCCGTGTGTTTCAGGGAAGAACTGTGCTCCATATGGGAGGATCTCTGCGATGTAGATCTTTCTTCCAAGGTACATCCGGGTAGATTTGAATCTCCATCCTTACTGTTAGTAGCCAAGGGCTTAGCCATTCGCACTTCTCTCTTTTACAGTGTCATTGTTAAGTGCCACTGAGTTGGTTCAGACTCAGAGTGACGCTGTGTACAGCACAGTGAAACGCTTGCCTGTTTGTGCACCGTTGGTCATCGCTATGTTTGAGGCCATTGTTGTGGCTGCTGTATCAGCCCGTCCTGCTGAGGATTTTCCTTTTTTTTACTTACCCTCTACTTTACCAAGCATGATGTCCTTCTCCAAAGTCTCGTCCTTCCTAATAACGTTCAAAGTACGTGAGATGAGGTCTTGCTATCGTCACATTCTGTGTGTACTTCTAAGACAAATTTGTTCAGGGTGTGTTCATTATTCTCCACCAGTATAATACAACTGCATCGATTTTTCTTCAGCCTTCCTCACTTATTGTCCACGTTTTGCATTGCGTATGAGATGATTGAAAATACCACGGTGTGGGCCAGGCACACCTTAGTCCTCAAGGTGACATCTTTGTTTGTTAATACTTTAAAGAGGTCTTTGGCAGTAGATTTGCCCAGTGTGGTCTGAGTGATTTCATTACTGCTGCTTCTGTGGTGTTGATTGTGGATGCAAGTAAGATGAAATCCTTGATGACTTCAGTGTTTCTCTGCTTGTCATGATGTTGCTTATTGGTCCTGTCATGAGGATTCTTTAATTCACTTTTTTAACAGTTAATTTTGTGGAGAAGTTTTAAGTTTACAGAAACATTGTACATACAGTACATAGTTCCCATATACTCTGTCTCCTCTTCACAGATATTATTAATGTCTTGCATTAGTGTCTTTCTTTTGTTAGAATTGATGAAACCACATCAACACAGTGTTATTAACTGAAGTCTACACTTCACATTATAAATCACTCTTTTTGTTTGACTTCTGTAGGTTTAGTCAAATGTAATGTCACGCGTCTTATCCACCATTACAATTATCATGCAGAACTTGTATTCCTGTGCTATACTTGATGCAATTGATAAACAAGTATTGATACATCATTAAGTCCTTCATTTGCATTAGGGTTGACAGTTCTTCGAATTTTCACATACACATTGTATCACGTACTCACCATTACAGTTACAGTATCATGCATAATAGTTTCACTGTCCTGAAAAAGCCCTGTGTTTTATCTGTTTATCTATTGATCTGCTTACATACATAAAATAACTTTGTATGGATTTTTTTTCTGGCAACAGCTAACCTTTTTACTATAGTATTATCTACTCTACAGTGCCATTCAGTTGGAATCATGCTAAAACCCAAAACCAAACCCACTGCCCATCAAGTCAGGTCTCACTCTCACTCATAGCAACCCTAGAGGTCAAAGTAGAACTGCCCCATCGACTTTCCAAGGAGCACCTGGTGGATTTGAACTGCCAACCTTTTGCTTAGCAAGCATAGTACTTAACCCACTACACCACCAGGGTACAGTATGTAGCGATTTCAGGCTGGGTTCTTTCACTTAGCACTCTGCACTTAAGATTCAGCCTCTCTTTTTGTAGCTTGATAACTCATTTATCTTTGTTGCTGGAAAATACTCCATTGTATGGGTGTATGGGTGTACCACAGTTTATCTAATCACCCACTGAAGGGCATCTTGTTTCCTTCCAGATGTTGGAAATTATTAATAAAGTTGTTGTAAACATCCTTCTGCAGGTTTTTGTCTAGATGAAAGTTTTCAGCTCACTTGGGTAAGTAATTAGGTGCAGAATTAGGATTGCTGGATGGTGTGGTAAGCCTCTGTTTAGCTTTGTAAGTAACTGCCAGATTGTCTTCCAAAGAAACTGTACCATTTTGCATTCACACCAGCAGTGGATGAGCCCTCCTGCTGTTCCATGTTCTCTGCAGCATTTGCTGTTGTTAGTATTTTGGATGTTAACCATTCTAATAGGTATGTAAGGATATGCCACTGTTGTTCTATTTTGCTGTTCCCTAATAACATATTGAACATTTTTTCATATGTGGTTCATCTGTGTATCTCTTTCGGTGAGATGTCTGTTCAGATCTTTTGCCCATTTTGTAATTGGGCTCTTTGTTTTCTTATTTTGGAGTTTTTAAGAGTACTTTGTATATATTGGATACACGTCCTTTCACAGATATTGTCTCCCACTCTGTGGTTTGCCTTTTTATTCTCTTAATGTATGTTTTAAATATTACGTTCTGATAATCTTGCCTATAACTCCAAGGTCCTTCAGAGAATACCTATTGTCTCCTCTGTACAAGGGAAGGATAGCTTACACGATAGCTTTAAAGATAACAGCGTACAGCTGATGTAGGTAGGAGTTGTGAATTTGTACCTTCTCGTAGCCAAAATGGTGTTCCTAAGAACAAAAAGGAGGAGGCCCCTCCTAATCTTCCCTTGGCTTCTGACCAGTATCATTGGAAACAAGAAGGAAAGTTGGAGAGGGCTTCAGTAAGATGCTAGTGTGGTCGTGGTGGTGGTATTCATGGGAGGGAGGTTGGTTTCACTGCAGTCTATGCAGGAAAGATCTTTCTCCTGCATGTCTGGTAGACCTCACTAGTCAACTATTATTATTATTTTTATTATGGTTGAATGAAAGTGTACATTCCCGTATAAATTTGCATGCTCACCTATAGGAAGCTCCCACTGTTCTCCCTGCCTGGTGACAGCACACCCCTCTTCTCTGCTCCATACATGTTCTATCCTCCCAACAGTCTCCTATCCCTTTCTCTTCACCCACTCTCCTTCCTCCAGCAAGAGTTCAGCCGGATGACATCCTATAGATGCGTAGAACCATAAAATTCCCACAAGATACGGTCACTCTGGGTCACCAAGTCCAATCCATTGCTGTCCAAAAAGCTGAACTTCTTTATGATTTATGGACAGGGGCAGCATCAGGGCCAGGGACCATGCTTCCAGGGGAACCCCGAAGTCCCTGGACCATCAATTGCAGTCTTTTATTGGAGATCTCAGGGTGCACCCCTATTTGTTCTCTTGTTGCCGGTGAGACTCAACTTTGTGAGCTCCATTATGGCTATCACTGGTGGTGCCCGGGCACCATCCCATTCTTCTGGTTATGAGTCAGTGTAGGGACCCACTCACGTGGTCTCTCTGTCTTCTGGGTTCTCTTTTCCCCATGTCCTTCTAGTCCTTGGTGATCATCTGTTCCTGCTGAGTTGGGACCATTTGCTGTACCCTGAGATGGCAGCTTGACAGCTTTTAAGACCCCAGATGCCACTCACTGATGTGGGGTGCAGAGCGTCCTCATGAGCAAAACACTTGCTGTGCCAACTGGCCTCGATTTCGCCTGAGAGCATGGTCCCCAGCCCCCCGCCGCAGCTACTCTGTCCTTGCAGTATTGGGTTAAGATGGGAGGAGTACTCAAATTGTGTTGAAGTCCAGTTATTATTGATCTTCTTTCTAATATGTGCTGTCACCGATTTCACCCAACCAAATGTCTGTTAACTATCTAATCTAAACCCTCCCTCCCCACTTGCAGCCATCAAAGAGTCTTTTCTTCTATGCGTGAGTCTGTTTTTAAGTTGTTATCATAGGGGTCTCATATAATATTTGTCCTTTTGTTGCTGACTTCTTTCACTCAGCATAATGTCCTCCAGTTGAAACCAGATTATGAGATGTTTCCTGAGATCTTCGTTGTTCTTTATCATTGCATAGTGTTCCATTGAATATATACACCATAGTTTACCTATCCATTCCTCTGTTGTTGGGCATCTGGGTTGATTCCATGTTTTTGCTATTGTAGACTGTGCTGCAGTGAACATTCATGTGCATGTATCAGTTGGTGTGAATGGCCTTGATTCTGTAGGATATATTCCAAGCAGTGGAATTACTGGGTCAAATGATATATCTATATCCATTTTTTTAAGGGAGTGCCAGATTGCTTTCCAAATAGGTTGCACGATTTTGAAGTCCCACCAACAGTGTAGGAGAGTTCCAATCTCCCCACAGCCTCCAGCATTTGTTGTTTTGTGTTTTTTGGATCATGGCCAACCTTGTTGAGGTGAGATGGTATCTCATTGTTGTTTTGATTTGAATTTCTGCTGATGAATTACTGATGTCAGTTACTTTATTCTTCATCTCCAGAATGTCTACATGGCTTTTTTCTATAAGATCTGTCCCTTATTGAGGAGCTCATAATTTTCATTCAATATATTTTTGGTTTCCTTTAGTCATTTAGCCAAGCTTTTACTCTTGGAAGTTTTGCTGTATCTTCATGAGCATATTTACAATAGCTAGTCTCCAGAATTTGCCCACATTCCATATTTTGACCACATTCCACATTCTGATATATGGCCTCTGTCAGAGTCAGTTTGTGTAGATTTTTTTTTTCTGTGAATGGGCCATTTGTGCCTGATTCTTTGCGTACTTTGTAACACTGCTTGAAAACTAGGGGCAGTTTGATATTTTTTTTCTGTGTATGGACTGTATGTTCCTGCTTCCTTGCATGGCTTGTAACTCTCCATTGAAAGCAGAGCATTTTGAATAGTCTAGTATAGTAACTTTGGAAATTAGATTCTCCCCTTTCCTTAAGGTTTGTTTTTGTTGGAGGTTGATGGCTCAGCTGTCTGTTGAGTGGTGTTTCCAATGTATTTTGCAAAGGCTATAGTCCTAGTAGGGTGTGCCCAGTAAGTAGAGTTCCATTATCTTAGAGTTCATCAAGTGACCTAACAAGAGATTTCTTTAATACAAAATTCAGATGTTGTTTCCTTCATTAAGCGACCCCCTGGTTGCTGTAAATTTTGGATTAGACTCCAGACTTTCAAAACAGCTGACTCTGTTGGTCTTTGCCACTTTATATGGCTATTTCAGTAGAGAGGCTGATTCTTATTTATTTATTATGATAGAATGAAAATGTGCATTCCAATAGACATTTGCATGCCCACCTATATGCAGTGCACACAGGTGGCTAGGGAAATACCAGGGACATGGAGGGAGCTGGCCAGGTTGCCAGGCTCCAGGGGAAGGAGAGAATGGTTGCAGCTGCTGCTCTGTGGAGGGACAGGTACAAGGTGCCCACTGGGGATACTGGGGATACTCAGCAGCTCCTAGGTGATTCTCATCTCTCTTGCTCGTTAATTGAGGTGGTCTGATGCTAGTAGACTGTGAATGCCTAGGTTTGTATTTGTCTTCCCTTGTGAGAAATTAGGGCATACAGATAAAGATAAACAGAGAACAACAAAAGCTGCCCTGACATGACTACTATTGACTTTTTGTTGTACAGCTTTTCAAAGAGAGGTCTACCACTTGGATCTCAGGTCATCTCTATTTTTTTTTTTTTAATAGCATTTTATTTTGTTTGGTGAAGACTTATACAGCAGTTTGGGTTCCCATTCAACAATTTCTACACAAATTATTCAGTGACATTACAATTCATGAACATTCTCATTATTTCATTCTGGTTATTCCATTCATAGAATTTCTCCGCCCCCTTACATGCTCATTTTTGTTTTAAAGTAATCATTGATGGTTTAGTCTCATATAGATGTTTATTTAAAGGTTCACAGCACTTACAGGTGACAGTCACCATTTTTTGAGCCAATTTGTCATGTAGCTACAAGGTGGCCCACGGGTCAGTTTTGGTTCAATGTTTGAAGAGTATCTCAGGGCAGCAGTCTTGGGAAGTCCCGTAGTCTCAACTAGCCCAGTAGATCTATTTTTTAATTTTTTAAAACAAAATTTATGGCTGTATTGCACATTTTTCTTCCATTCTGTTAGGGTCCATCTACTGTGGCCATGATAAGAATGGTGAATAGTGGTAGCAAGGCACTGTCTAGTTCTTCTGGTCTCAGGGTGGATGAGGCCACGGCTCAGGTAGACTTTTTGGCCTGTGAACTAGTTTCTTCTTTAAGTCATTGGTTTCCTTCTTTCTCTTTTGCTCCAAACAAGTAGAAACCCATAGTTGTATTTTAGATGGCTGCTTGCAAGAGTGTATCTAGGATATAGAACATAGCCAGCTGACCAAGATGTTGCATGAAATTTTGATTCTAATTCAGGCTACGTCTATTTAATGTATGTGAATGTGTTTCAGACCTCAGTGCTCTGCTTGCTTGGAGCAGAATGTCAGGTTTTTTCCTGGCATGACCATCCCTAATGACTTTCAGTAGTCATCCCTGGCCATGAGTGGCTTCTTGCCTCTTTTCATTGCTACTTGTGAGCCCTGTTGTTTCATTAGCTTTGGGGTCTGTTGCCCTTGCCATCCTTTGACACTTTCACCCCTAACTTAAGTGCTGCTGCTGATTGCTTCCCAGTGACACTGACATTGTCTCCACTGCCAGTGTCCACACAGCCCAGAAGCCACTCCTGCTCATGCCGTAGCTGAATTCCTGGAGAGCATCATCTTTTTTCTCCTCTTTCGTTAGCCATCAGAGAAACCATGATTTTTATGACCAACTCTTTGAGAAGGGTTTCTACAGCAGAGCAGTTGAGGCCCTTGTGATGGCTATTTGTACTGTTTTACAGTATTTCTTCCCCAGAATGCACAGGTACTTCAGAATGGCTGGGTAGGTGTGGGGGGTTATGAGATAGTTAGTGCTGTCTTTTATGGTGGTACCTAGCAAACCTGCAGAGGTGGTCGGTAGTGGTGGATTTAGTCCTCTTTAATTTAAGAAGAGAAATTATCCCTTGCCTAATATGAGTGTAACCTTTTCAGGGGGAATTTCTGGTGCTTTATACAGTACCCTGTACAGAGTAGGCCTCCACGATAGTTTCCTGAGCTGTTGAACCACTGTATACCATGTTGTGTGGTAAGGGCCAATATGAGTCCGATCCCCAAGGTGTGGAGAGTGATCCATTCGTTACATTCCTGCGTCTTCGTTTTCATTGCTAGCTGCCCCCAAGACGCTCTCTGTGACTCTAGCCACCTGGGGTAGGTCAGGGCTGACATGTGAAAAGGACACAGTCCTTCAGACTGATAAATAGGTAGATACCAGCTGCAGATTGGGGGAGTTCACATGATACCCCAACCTTCTACCTGGCTGGCCATGTATTTGGGACTAGTTTCCCGCTATTCCTTCAAGGTGCCAGTTGCAAGCTACGGAGTCTACCTGACACTTACTTTCTGACCTGGTGGCTTCCCTACTGCCTCTTTGAGTTCAATAATTTGCTGGAACAGCTCACAGAGAGTATGCCATGCTTACAAACTGTAGATTTATTACTGCCAGAAAGGATACAAGTGAGGAGATGCTTAAGGTGAGATCTGGGTGGGTTTCCAGTGTAAACTTCCTTGCCCAAGCGTTGGATTACTCTCCTGAAAGCAGACATTCTCACCAGCCAGGAAACTCTTGGAGCCGCTATCCTCAGGGCTTTTGTTGACAATTACTGCAAACAAGCTAAATCATGCCTTCGCAGGACATTGATATTGACCTCCTAGGGGAATCTTCTGATCTGGCCAGTTCTTATTTGCCAGCACAAATGCTCGGATGTGGCCTGGAAGTTCCAGACCAAGGTACCCTAATTATTCCAACAGTTATTTCTCTGGAGCCAAGAACACCATATTTAGTGTAAAACTGGGTCCTTTATCCCACACATGCAAAAAGCTAAGTATGGTGAGGGAGTCAAAGGAGGATGATAAGCTGTTATCATTAAGTTTCTTTTCTTTTTTAAAGTATAGTCTAGTTAGGGAGACAAGAAATACATGCAAATAGAGACATCAACTGAGAGGTAAAAATAGCAAGTACTATGGGAATTCTAGGAAGAGAGCACGGAGAGCATTTTGGAATAGCACAGCAGGACAGCTGTGTCTCCCTTATGCAGCTGGGCTAGGGAATGGTTCAGATTGGTGGAGATGAGTGAAGGAGGGGGCGCTTGCGAGGATGAACCCAAAGTTGAGGGAAGGTAAGTACAGCTAAGGTTAGTGCACGTGACCTTGCAGCTCTTTGTTCTCCTACAACCATGGATAGCCTCACTGGAAAGAAAATACTAAAACCTGTTTTTTTAAACCTATGTAACCTATATTTTAAATCTGTATTAGAATAGCAGCTGTGGAAAGCCTTTTGATGTAATCCATGGGAGAACAGTGGCTGTTCGGAGTGGCCTGCTCTGTGGCCTGCCTCTAGTGGCTCTGGCCGTGTTTTAGGTGTCCAGTACTGCCCGTTCCCCAAGGCTGAACTCTCTTTCTCCCTCTGCTGCTAAGCTGAGGAACCCCCAGGACCACGCATATGGTGGGGGAGCTGGTAATTAGCGCTTGCTTCCTCCTGTCGGGGTGACTTTCAGGCTTCTAAAGAGGGACGGGGGTAAAGGAGCCCTCAAAGCCCAAATGCTGTTTCATGTCTTTGTGCCTAGGGAGGACTAGGGCTCTTCACTGTCAGAGACTGTCAGGACGACTTGCACAGTATTGCAGAACTGTTCATAAAGAGACAGGGTTACCTCCTAATGTTCTTTAAATATAATCCATTTAGTAACATGATATAATCTGACAGCACTGGTGGTTCAGTGGTAGAATTTTCTGCCATGTGGGAAACTTGTGTTCCGTGCTTGGCCAGTACACCTCATGTGCAGCGCAGCTCGTACATCGGCACAGACTGGTGCGTTGTGATGCTGACTAGCTCCCAGGTTAAGAGGTATTAGGAAGAAAGTTCTGGCAGTCTACTTCTGAAAATCAGCCAGTGAAAGTCCTGTGGGTCTCAGTAGTCGGAGCTGCAGCTGGTTATGGAAAGGCAGTGTTTTTGTTCCCTTGTGTGAGGGATTACTGTGAGCCCGGGGCTGACTCGAGGGCAGCTGATGGCAGCACAGGCCTTGCACTGTAAGAAAAAGGGGATATTACTCTGCAGAAATGTAACAGTTACTTTCATTTTGCAATTTCTAAAAGTTTGGGGACATTCTTCTTTGCTGTCTGGAAGGTTAAAATATAAAGTGTAAAAGGACAAATTCTGTATTTACACCGCAGCCTGTGGAATGGAGAGACAACTGTGAGGAGATTGCAGATTGAGTGCTAACTGTGCTCCACCCAAGTCTTTGCTCTCCCTGGTGGCTTGGGCTCTAGGACGAGGAAACGTGTCTTTCTTCCTACTCTGCCCTGGTCTTTTGGAATTGGTAATCTGTTTTCTTATCTCTCCTCTTTAAGGAGTTAATTTGAAGAAAAATCTGCTTCTTAAATAGACCCCAGTCTCTGCTCTACACAGAGAACTCTTACGGATACCAGCAGGAAAGAAGCCAATTCAACTGAAGTTTATCTGCACTTCAGAACCGCAGAAACATGGCGTTTTGAGGAGTGAAGGGAGCATGTGTCGGCCATGGGTTGTCAAGACACAGCCAGACAATGTGGACCAGTTTCTTCAAACTACGCGTATTCTGCTGTCTGTTTGCAGCCTTGATGGTGGTGGCTCTAGTCATCAATGTCACTCAGGTGGAGGTGAGTGCTAGCACACTCCTTTATGACTAAGGGAGCCAAATAGAGGGGTTTGAAACTAGCTCTCCTGGGACATTGTTGGTTCTCAGGAACCTAATTCTGGGCACCGTTGCCATTTTCACTTATTTATTAAATATTTGGTGCCTGTTGTGATTAGATGCTGTGTTAGTCACGGAGGGTGCTGGTGGTGGAGGCAGCAGTTAATGAGCAGTGAAGAAGATAGACCTGATTTCTTAACTCACGGAATTCATGCTACAAGGGCACATGGGAGAAGAAAAATTAAGTGATAGTCATGATCATCTAATGTAACCATCAGTGATCTAGTATGTGAAAAGAACTCTAAAGAAGGGCAAGGGAGCTACATTAGGGTGATGAAGGAAACCCATCAACCAGGAGGGGATTTTTTTTTTTTAATTTTTATTTAACATAACTGAGTGAAAATGTACATTCACATATAAATTTACATGCCCACCTACATGCAGCTTCCACTGCTCTCCCTGTCCAGTGACAGCACACTATTCCTCTCTGCTCCATACATGTCTCATCCTCCCAACAGTCTCCTTTCCCCTCCTCTCCGTCCACTCCCCTTCCTCCAGCCAGAGGTCAGCAGGATGGTATCTTATAGATGTATAGAACCATAAAGTGCATCCAATATATGGTCACTCTGCATTGCCAAGTCCAATCCATTCCTGTCCAAAGAGTGGACCTTTGTTATAATTTATGGGAAAGGGCAGCATCAGGGCAGGAGCCACGCTCCCAGGGGAACCCCAAAACCACTGGACCATCAATTGAGGTCTTTTAGTGGAGATCTCAGGATGCACCCCTTTTATTCTTGGTGTTGCCAGTGAGACTCCTCTCTGTGAGCTCCATCGTGGCTATCACTGGTGGTGGCCGGGCACCATCTGGTTCTTCTGGTCCCAAGTCGATGTAGGCACCCACTCTTGTGGGTCTCAAGGATGGGATTTTTAAGCCGACACCTGGGAAAATGCTGTGCAGCAGTTTCAGGAGGGGGAGCTGATGATGAGTCTGTTCTGAAGCTCCTGTCTGGCGCCTGAGGTTAGGGACTGTGAGTTACGGAACCCCTCACAAGGAGAGCCTGCTGCTAAGAAAATAGTATATACTTCCCTGCCCTCTGCATGACCTTGTCTCTCACCAAAATTTATAGCTTGTATACAAAGGGGGGAAACTCTAGTGGTGTAGTGGTTGAGTGCTATGACTGCTAACCGGATGGTCTGCAGTTCAGATTGCAAGCGCTCCTTGGAAACTCTGGGGCAGTTCTCCTCTGACCTATAGCCTCACTATAAGTCAAAATCCACTCGACAGCAGTGGCTTGGCTTCTATACAGAAGTGCTGTTCTTTTTCTTTTGTTATGTTGTGGTTCTAATGTTCAAGTTCCCCCTTAATTATGGCATTTCTTTGCTTATTGGCTTTTATTAGCACAAGATGTTTGAAAGCTAAGCCATGAATGTTTTTATTCGTTTTGTTTGACTCACGTGGTGATTTTACCAGAACAGCTAATCTCACTGTGAAATGGGAACACCGAAGTCCTGCCACTTCTTTTTGTCAGCCAGTGGTAAAATTTATAAAGCACTTTTTAAAATGCAAAGTGATTCTGTTAAAGATCTCCTATTGCAAATGCCTTAAGCATGAAGGCTATGTACTTCCCTGCCTTTTCTTTGCTGTCGTTATAGATTTTACTAACGGTGCCATTTCCATACTGACAGTGCCTGTACCCAGAAACTGTCACTGATGCTTCTAGATATTATAGAAACTTCTGATCTCGTAGGAGTTTTCTTTCTTTTAATCTTTCTCTGTTAAAAATGTGGTTTTTTTTTTTTTCTTCTATATATGTAGGCCTCAGTTTTGTTGAATTCAAACATGGAGAGAGAATAAAAAAGTAATGTTTCAAAATATTAACAATTGGTGAATTTGGGTAAGGGATATATATTTTTGTGCTATTCTTATTGCATCTGAGAGTTTGAAATTATTTCAAAATAAAAGTTAAAGTTATGAATTGTTTAAAATTGTGATGGACTTTGCGAGGTTGCCCCCTCTGTCTTGGCATCTGTAGTTCTATGCTACCAGGAGTGGTTTGGGCAGTTGTTCAGTGTAGCTGTTTTGATGCGGCTCTTTTGATGTCGGAGGGCGCTTTGTTGTTTCCAATTTGTTATGAATATTTTCACAAGTATAGAAAAGTTGAAAGTGTAGTGCAATGAACAGCCCATAACCCAGAACCAACAGCTGTCGATATTTTGCCATGTCTACTTTATTTCTAGATAGTACTTATTTGCTGAATCATTGTAAAGCTGCAAACGTTCTTACACGTGACTCTTAAGCACTTTGATATACATCTCTTAAAAATAGTTCCTAGCCTACATAACCACTGTCCTGTGATCACATCTAAGAAAACTGTCGTCGTGGTTAAGTGCTATGTTTGCTGTCTGAAAGATTGGTAGTTTGTATCCACCAGGCGTTCCTTGGAAGCTCTGTGGAGCAGTTCCACTCTGTCCTGTAGTGTTGCTATCAGTCAGAATCAACTCAGTGGCACAGGGTTAATGTCATCCAGTACATAGTCCGTATTTCCTCAGCTGTCACTAAAATATCTTTTATAGCTGTTTTTTGGAAATAAGGTTCAAACAAGATTTGCATGTTCTGCTAGGTTATGTACTGTTTAATTTACGTTTACCACCTTTCATTTTTCATTACATAGACTTTTTTGGATAACCAGTTCAACTGTCTCATTTAATGTTTTACACTGTGGATTTACTATGTACTAAAGGGTCTTCCAATAAGAGTGTCCTCTCTTTAAACTTGAATAAAACAAGTAGTGTAAATGATACAGTTTTAATTGTTTTCTTATTTTGAAGTACATTTGATTGTATTATGTATGGAAAAGAACTTCAAGCAAATGACTGCTGCAGCACCTTCCAAATGGGGTAAAAAATAATCAGTTATCATAGCCCAATATCTTTTGCCATTGACAGTCATAGCCTTTACTCATTCATTGCTGAAAAAATAAGGATGAGTGATTATACCAGACTCAAATCCATACCAAACGGGAACTTTTTTGTGCTGAAGGGGATGTTCTTGAATCTCCGTCGGATTCTCATCACTTCAAATGTGACAGTTTTGTTTGTTAACAAAACCATTCATCCAAAAATGGGTCTTGTCACTGAAGATGATTTTTTGGTCAAACGTAGGATCAACTTCCAATTGCTCTAGAGCCTAATTAGCAAACGTATGACACAATCTATGGTCTTTGGACTTCAGTTCTTAGGTAAAACAATTTTGTAAGGGTAAATCTTCAAGTCCAGATGCAAAATCTGCCAAGTTGTGGTCAATGAAAGGCCTGGTTCTTGTGCTGGGTAAGAAATCGATTGGGATGGATTCTTGTGGACACTGACAAATGGTGGTAGTGTTTTCTTTGGAATGTGTGATTTGTTGAGGCACAGGTGTCTGATTGGCAACAGACCTGGTTGTCCCAATTTATTTTCCCCCCCAAAGGTCCAGTGAAGTTTATTGGAAGATAAAGAGAATGGGGTCTGAGCCAAGTGGCTCAGCCCAACCCTCCTTAGTATGGCAGGCTTTTTATAGTTTTAAAGTTTCAGTGAGGTAGTGTGGGGTGAGGGGGGTTTATGGTTTGATAATGAAAGAAAGAGGAGTATCAAGAAATTCTGGTTAGGGGACTTATGGTCTGAATAAGGAAGAAGTTTTCATCAGAAGAGGAAGGGCTAAGGTTTGTTTATGGTCAAGATTTTGATAAGTCAAGAGCTTTCAGTTAGGAGGGTGGGGAAGACAGGCTTAAAGTTATTTATGGTTATACAAGGTAGGGCCTGTTAACTGTTTCCAGCTGATGGCAGGTCTGTTAATTAGATAAGATGACCTCCCTGAAGGACAGAGTCCTCTTAATGACCTCTGTGAATTTCAGGGACAGAGTTCTCTCAACTCCCTACTTTTGGTTTAAGGACAGGGGGGCATCATTGTCTCTTAGCTACTTCCTGCTGACAAGGGTCATTGACTTGTCCTAGGGTATATGGGCAGGTGTGGGGGGCCCTCAGGCCTGCTGGCATTCTGTAAAGAGGGAGATCTATTGGTTGTTTTTCAGGAGGCTCTGGTATAGATCTTGTCGAGTCTCTTGGAGGAACAGAATTTGATTCACTTGCTGGGGAGTGTAGGCTGGTATTCTTAGAGTACCATAAGTTTAACTTGGAATTGTAGCCTGGAAAAGATAAAGTGAATTAAATTAACAATTAGAGGCCCTTCAGACCAACGCCTGATCTCCATAATCTATAAGATACTACAAAATATCAATAAGAAGAAGATAAATCATCCAATTAAGTGATGGGCAAAGGAGATGGACAGACATTTCTCTAAAGAGAAGATCCAGGCAGCCAAAAAACACACGTGGACATGTTCACAATCTTTAGTTACTAAGGAAATTCAAATCAAGACTACAGTGAGATACCATCTCACCCCAACAAGGTTGGCCATGATCCAAAAAACACAAAACAAAAAATGCTGGAGAGGCTGTGGAGAAAGTTGAACTCTCCTACACTGTTGGTGGACTTGCAAAATGGTCCAGCCTCTTTGGAAAGCAATCTGGCGCTTCCTTAAAAAAATGAATCTAGATATACCATTTGACCCAGTAATTCTACTACTTGGAATATATCCTACAGAATCAAGGCCTTTCACACCATCGGACACATGCACCAGAATGTTTATCGCAGTACAGTCCATGACAGCAAAAAGATGTAATCAACCCAGATGCCCAACAACAGAAGAATGGATAGGTAAACTATGGTATATATACTCAATGGAACACTACACAATGATAAAGAATAATGATGATTCCATAATCTGGTTTCAACTGGAAGACATTTTGTTGAGTGAAAGTAGTCAGTGACAAAAAGACAAATATTGTTTGAGACTCCTACGATAAGATCTCAAAAACAGACTTATGTATAGAAGAAAAGACTCTTTGACAGCTGCAAGGGAGGGGAGGGAGGGAGGGTAAGGGGGGAAAGGTTTAGATTAGATAGTTGCTAGAAATCTGGTTGGGTGAAATCGGTGATGGCACACATTAGAAACAAGAACAATATTAAGTGGTCTTCAGCATGACTTGAATACTCCTTCCATCTTAACCCAGTATTGCAAGGACAGAGTAGCTGTGGTGGGGGGCAGGAGACCATGCTCTTAGGCGAAATCGAGGCCAACTGGCACAACTAACATTTTGCTAAGAGAGCTCTCTGCACCCCACATTGGTGAGTGGTGTCTGGAGTCTTTTTAAAGCTGCCAAGCTGCCATCTGAGGGCACAGCAAATGGTCCCAACTCAGCAGGAATGGATGCTCACTCAGGACCAAAATGACATGGGGTAAAGACGACCCAGAAGATAGAGTGACCCACATGAGTGGGTGCCTACATAGACTTGGGACCAGAAGAACTGGATGGTGCCTGGTCACCACCAGTGATAGCCATGATGGAGCTCAGGGGTGCACCCTGAGATCTCTACTAAAAGACTGCAATTGATGATCCAGTGGCTTTGGGCTTCCCTAGGGAGCATGGCTCCTGGCCCTGATGCTGCCTTTGCCCATAAATCATAGTGAAGGTCCACTCTTTGGACACGAATGGATTGGACTTGGCCATGCAGAGTGACCATATTGGATGTACTTTATGGTTCTATGCATCTATAGGATGTCATCCTGCTGACCTCTGGCTGGAGGAAGGGG
This sequence comes from Heterohyrax brucei, assembly GCA_028571685.1. Lineage (NCBI taxonomy): Eukaryota > Metazoa > Chordata > Mammalia > Hyracoidea > Procaviidae > Heterohyrax > Heterohyrax brucei. The sequence continues at coordinate 134,567,338 of CM053148.1, read as the reverse complement.
AGTGGGTGGAGAGGAGGGGAAAGGAGACTGTTGGGAGACTGAGACATATATGGAGCAGAGAGGAATAGTGTACTGTCACCGGGCAGGGAGAGCAGTGGAAGCTGCATATAGGTGGGCATGTAAATTTGTATGGGAATGTACATTTTCACTCAGTCATAAGAAAAAAAAAAAAGAATTAGAGGCACAAAGGTAAGAGTAACCAGAAAGATTAATAAGGGAACTACCAGTGGCAATAATGGTAACATTAGCCAGTTGGGTTTTTCTAGCCTGTCTATGTCCAGGGTATAAGCTGGGAACAAATTAGGGATGCAGATCTGGAATATTTCCTTTTTGGATGACAGCTGCTTGTCCCTTGGTTCGATTCCCCAGTACTGATGGTAGCTCTCTGGTGTCCCTGTTGGAAGGACCCATAGTGGTAGAAGTGAGACTTTCTGCACATGTCCCCGGAGTTGGTTGCATCTGAAAAATAACTTTGAGAAAGTTTACACAATTGTTGGGGGATTTATCTCAGTGTCCCCGAACACAGTTAATATTGTCTGTCACTAGTTTTAATCACACCACAAAGGCCTTCAGGCTCCCTGTCTTACTCCTGTGTGTTGACTCAAAAGAAGTACAACATTTTCATGAGGTTTCTATTGTGTTTCTCCACAGACTGTTTTGCTTGCCTCAACTCTCAAACTTGTGATGTAACCTGACTGAGAGTTTTTTGGTATATGTCCTGGTTCTTTAGTTGCTAACTTAACCAACAATATAAGTAGTTCTTAATCCTCGTTTCTTGCATTTAGTTGAGTTTTTAAATATATTTGTCCCAGAAATACAACAGGGCATTAAGGGATATATATAGAAAGGAATGTCTTATTAACTGTGCATCAGACACAAAAGCAAACTTTTTACCTTCGATTTTTAGTCCAAACCAGTTATTACACAGTCCTGCTTAAATAGGGCCCATTTAAAGTAGAGAAGGTGGCTTTTTATGTCTAAGACGAATTTAATCTCCTTCCCTTCCATGTCCAGTGTAACCCTTGGTTTCCCCATGGAGATGTCCGTGGTGTGGGTGAGTGTCAGGCAGGTCTCGGGGCTCTGTCCATAGTCTGTTTTTTGAGACCCCTCTTCTGAGAGTCATTATAGGAGGTCCTGTCCATCTGGGCCTGTGGAAGGTCAGCCAGGCATCCAATTTTGAGGTGCTCAGTACATTCCATTTTCCTGGCCTCATGTTTTCACATTACCTGTATTGATTGGGGTTAGTACTCACCTGGTGAGGTGATCCCAGTCTTGATCTTGGGGGCCAAGTGGGTTACCCTGAGGGGCATTGGAGGGCTATAGCTGACAATTGGGCCTTCTTTTTCATCTATTTTTTTTTCTGCCACCAGATCTCTTGTTATTACAGAGTTTAAAGGCCTCTTCTACCAACTTGGAGAGTGGACTCTGAGGTTCTGATAGAGGGTCATAAAAAGTCTGTATGTAGGGATCTTTCCATTTTCCCTAATAAAACAGAACACCTGGAGTAAAACAGTCAAACTAGTCCATCTAGATTACCATTTGACTTCAGTGGCTTAAGAACCAGCTTTCTTAAAGCTCACAGTTTAGACGGATATTAATTGAATACCATCAGGTTTTTAAGATCTCAAGCATCATACAGTGAACTGTGAAGTAGAATAGAAACAGTAACAATATCAGGCCAATTATCTGTAAGAACCAATGAAATTATGACCCTACAGTCTCTGAACAAGGCATGAAGTGTTTAGACACACATAGCATCAGTAATCATTTTTCATGTCTCTCAGCAGCAATTGCGTTTGATAAAATCTCAGATTTTATGTTAATAAAGCCGTTAAATTAATTTAGTTCATTTGTATAGAAAGTAGGAGCTCAAAACATCAGCAATATTTTTACCTAAAACCTCTAGCATGTTAAACACTGTAGATGACAAAAATTCAATAATCTACTGGAAAACATTAGACAGTCACTACCTGTATCTTTAAGGAACTTCAGACAGTACTTAACAATCTTGAAGTATAGTCCCACATAGTTAGTATATAACAAGATTATTAAGTCTCTAAATGTTTATATAGTATAACAATAAATTTACGAGCAAATAATTTGAATTTTCCAGTCAAAGCATTGTTTTTGATGATGTCAGATTAAATAATATAGCCAATTTGGCAATTTGAAACCAAATTAAACCCACTGTGGTATTGATTTTGATTTATAGTAACCCCATAAACAGAATAAAACTGTCCTAAGGAGTGCCTGGTGGACTTGAATTGCTGACCATGTGGTTAGCAGTTGTATCACCCAACTGCTGTGTCACCAGGGTTTTTCCAATTATCAATAGATGATTTAATATGTATTTGTTAAAAATAATATATGTCAATATATATGTTATATGAATACTTCATATAAAATAATATATGAGGAAATAGCCAATATAAATTTTAATCCAGGGAGAATCGGGTACCTTATTCCATTCCAGTTTGTGTCAAAACCTTTTAGTCCTTGTCTCTCAAGTAAGGCTGTCCTTGGCTTTTGCTTTTTCTCCATCTCTAAACCTCATGGCTTGGTTTTTGACTTAGAAATTTTGTACTGATGAGCGATTAAATCTTAAGGGAGGTTACGTAAGGAATAAATTAACTGTCTACTCAGAAGTCAGAGAAAATTGCTATTTAGCAGTAAAAAAGCCAATTCTTTCTAATCTGAATGTTCTTAAAAATCCCATAAATTAAACTGTTAAACTTTTGTTAGACAGACATAACTTTGACCATGTCAAATAAATATTTTTCAGTAAACATCTATAGTACAGTCCTTTAAACAGTAAAAAGAAAACCTCATTAAGACATGTAATATAAATATATTTTTTCTTGTTGCTTGAAAAGCAGATGGTATATAAATTTATATTATATCAGATATGTATTAAGTTAAATTACCATAAAGTCCAGGGCTAAAATAAAGCTTGCTTAAACATTCTAGGTCTTTGATTAACTCCTAAAATTTTATCAGCTGGCTTTTAGAAATTACACAAGTTCAACTGACGTGGAAATCACTGTGTCCGATCCCTGAAATGGACATATCCCTAAACTCTCAGATAGGTCTCAAAGTTGTCCTGCAGTAGTCAGAAGTCTTTTTAGGATTTACACAATTTGTGATAATCAAAGTAAAGCAGTAATCCTTATCTGTTTTTTTTTTTTTTTTTTGTCTTAAAAAGGTTTCCACCTAATTATAAAGATTTTCAAAAGCTTCCCTGGGGCTAATTTCTGCTCTTTCTTCTACTTTTTTCTGAAGGACAAAAACAAAGTTATCCCTTTAAGGGCTGTAAAGAGGTTCTTCAGCCCAGTCGACAGTCTGTCTGGATCTCCTTGAAACTGGGCTCCTTTATCAACCTTAATTTAGCTCAAGCAAGACTCTCACCTGTTAAACAAGTTTCAAAAGAATAAGAAATAACCTTAAAATTAGATGCATTGGTAAAAACAAGACCCTTAATAGACAAAGACTGTTTCATGAAAACCAGACATTGTATAAGACAACACTAGGGGAAAAGACAATTCTGAGGTTGAATTGGCCAAAATGTGTAGCCTGAAGTCAAACCTTAAACACTTAATCTACAGGAATCAAGATACTTTTTTTTTTTTTAATTTAACATAACTGAGTGAAAATTTACATTCACATGAAAATTTACATGCCCCCCTATATGCAGCTTCCACTGCTCTCCCTGTCCAGTGACTGCACACTATTCCTCTCTGCTCCATACATGTCTCATCCTCCCAACAGTCTCCTTTCCCCTCCTCTCCGTCCACTCCCCGTCTTCCAGCTGTTCTTGTTCCTAATGTGTGCTGTCACTGCTTTCTCCCAACTAGATTTCTAGTAACTACCTAAACTAAACCCTCCCCCCTCGCCCTCACTCCCTCCCTCCCCTCCCTTGCAGCTGTCAAAGAGTCTTTTCTTCTATACACAAGTCTGTTTTGAGATCTTATCGTAGAGGTCTCATACAGTATTTGTCTTTTTGTCGCTGACTGCTCTCACTCAACATAATGTCTTCCAGTTGAAACCAGGTTAGGAGATGTTTCCTGGAATCATCGTTATTCTTTATCCTTGCGTAGTGCTCCATTGAGTATATGTACCACAGTTTACCTATCCATTCTTCTATTGTTGGGCATCTGGGTTGATTCCACCTTTTTGCTATTGTGGACTGTGCCGTGATAAACATTCTGGTGCATGTGTCCGTTGGTGTGAAAGGCCTTGAATCTGTAGGATATATTCCAAGTAGTGGAATTACTGGGTCAAATGGTATATCGATATCCATTTTTTTAAGGAAGCACCAGATTGCCTTCCAAAGAGGCTGGACCATTTTGCAACCCCACCAACAGTGTAGGAGGGTTCCACTTTCTCCACAGCCTCTCCAGCATTTGTTGTTTTGTGTTTTCTGGATCATGGCCAATCTTGTTGGGGTGAGATGGTATCTCATTGTTGTCTTGATTTGAATTTCTTTAATAGCTAAAGATCGTGAACATGTCCGCATGTGTTTTCTGGCTGCCTGGATCTCCTCTTTAGTGAAGTATCTGTCCATCTCCTTTGCCCATCGCTTAATTGGATGGTTTATCTTCTTCTCATTGATATTTTGTAGTATCTTATAGATTATGGAGATCAGGCGTCGATCTGACATAGAGTTGCCAAATATTTTTTCCCACTCTGTGGGTGTTCTTTTAATTCTATTAATAAAGTCTTTGGATGAGCAAAAGTGTTTGATTCTTAATAGTTCCCATTTATCTACTTTCTCTTCTGTTGATTGAGGTTTCTTTGACAGATTTTGGAGTCTGTCCTCATTGTGTATTAAAACTTCCATTGTTGTTCCTACCTTTTCTTGGATGAGCTTTATCGTTTTAGGTTTGATATTTAGGTCTTTTATCCAGTTGGAGTTGGTTTTTGTATAAGGTGTAAGATATGGATCTTGATTCAGTTTATTGCATATGGATAACCAATTTTGCCAGCACCATTTGTTGAAGATACTGTTTTTACCCCAGTTTAATGTCTTAGGGCCTTTGTCGAATATCAACTGTTCATAGGCAGATGGTGTCATCTCTGGGGTCTCAGTTCTGTTCCATTGATCAGTCTGTCTGTTCTTGTACCAGTACCAGGCTGTTTTGACCACTGTGGCAGTGTAGTATGTTCTAAGGTCGGGTAATGAAAGGCCTCCCAGTGTGTTCTTCTTCTTTAGTAGTACCTTACTTATCCGGGGCTTCTTCCCTTTCCAAACAAAATTGGTGATTTGTTTCTCCATCTCATTAAAAACTGATGCTGGAACTTGTATTGGGACTGCATTATATAAATAAATTGCTTTGGGTAAAATAGACATTTTCACAATGTTAAGTCTTCCTATCCATGAGCAGGGTAGGTTTTTCCATTTATCTAAGTCTCTTTTAGTTTCTTGTAGTAAGGGCTTGTAGTTCTCTGTGTAAAGGTCTGTTGTTTCTCTGGTTAGATTAATTCCTAGGTACTTTATCTTCTTAGGGGCTATCACAAATGGTATAGCTTTGATAATTTCCTCCTTAACAGTCTCGTTGTTGGTATAAAGGAATCCTACTGATTTACTTATGTTTATCTTGTATCCTGAGACTTTGCTGAACTCTTCTATCAGTTTGAGTAACTTACTTATAGATTCCTTGGGGTTCTCTGCATATACAATCATATCATCTGCGAACAGGGAGATTTTAACTTCCTCTTTGCCGATGCAGATGCCCTTTATTTGTTCGTCTTGTCTAATTGCTCTGGCTAGAACTTCTAGCACAATGTTGAATAGGAGAGGTGAGAGTGGGCATCCTTGTCTAGTTCCTGATCTCAGGGGAAAGTCTTTCAGTCTCTCTCCATTCAGGATGATGTGAGCAATTGGCTTTGTATAAATGGCCCTTATTATGTTGAGGAATTTGTCGTCTATGCCCATTTTGCTAAGAGTTTTTAGCATGAATGGGTGTTGGACTTTATCAAATGCCTTTTCGGCATCAATGGACAAAATCTTTTGTGTTATTTATGTGATTAATCACATTAATTGTAGGAATCAAGATACTTTTTCACCAAAAATTATAAACCTGGAGTCCCTACAGACAGCTCATATAAGTACCATGACAAAGACATTTCCAAAACCCCACAAAGGTAAATATAAAACCACACCACAAATACATTATTTTATCAGATATACACTGGAGGCCTCACACTTTCACACACACACAGTTTCACTTTACACAGCTGGTTTCTTTCTTAGTTACAGTGAGCTTAGCAAGTACTTTCCTGATTTTTCACAAAAGAACTCTAATTGCAGGATGGAAAGATGATTTTATGGATCCATTCAGTTGTTAACTGTTTCTGGAGTCTGATACAGAGAAAGCTTTCTTAGTTTGGACAGATGTTCTCTTCTTACCAGACAGATGGTATTGGGACAGATGAAAGTGTGAACCCTGATGAGAACCTGAGTTCTGTGCACACACTAGAATAAAGCACTTGAACTCTTTTAGATTAGTAAATCACTGCCAAGTATGGATGGACAGCTTTCAAAGGCTCTCAGAGTGTTCAGAGGTAGCACTTCTGGACCCGCCTGTCCAGATGGACAAGGGAGACTCCTCCAAATTTCCTGTCCCAGGTCAAGCTGAAGAGAAGAGGAGGAAAGGAGAGAAGGCTGAAGAATCTGCTTTCTAACCCAGCAGGATAGCAAAGGTCCAGGGTAACAGGAGGTATTATGTTTGGACCAATTGTGTGCCTCACATTGTGCAGAGTTTTTCTTGCAGGGAGCAGACACCTTCTTCATCCATTCCGTGTACCCCCTTATCCTGTCATGGGAGCCTTTTAGTGGCAAATGCCCTTTGGTTGTTAAATGTCTGATCTGTGCCTGTAAATTTTATGGACCTTATCCTCAGCCTTTGAGTGGAACAGATAGGCACCCTTATCTGCCTGGGCCAGAGTTACTGGGGCGGTATGAGCAGCTGGGCCTTCAGAAATTACCAGGGAGTGCCTTGGTCAGAATCCTCCAATTGCCACAGCAGCCAACCACCTCCTCACTGAGGGCGTTTAGAGATGTAGCAGAAAAGTGGAGAGAAAAGTCAGCTGTTCTCTGGGAAAGAACTTACTGAGGGGGTCCCTGAGGTCGAGCTACAGTCACCAGAAATATGCTGCTGAGTTAAAGCAAGTTTGTTCCATCTGTCACTGTAACCGAAAATTCAGAGATGGTGAGGGGTTCAAGGTGTTTCATTCCCAGATAGCCAGCAAATCTGGAGAAACAGTGAGGATGACGTCTCCAAAAAACTGTTCTCAGACCTACTGTGTGGAGGTGAAAGGGGGTGGGTGGAGGGTCAGAGGAGACTCCCAAGTGAATGGTATGTCACGGAATGTGAGAATGGGGAGGAAGGTTTGACATAGTAGGAGAAAGCAAATTTTCAGAATTGGAGGGAGAGTTGACCAGAGCTGAAGGGTCAGGGGAAGTACAAGGAAGTGGAGAGCTTGTCAGAAGGATCAAAATCAGATTCAGGAAGTGGTGGCTTAGAAGGCTGAGGTTTTTCATTGAGGAGAAAAGTGCCACAGGTTTAGCAAAGAGAGGAGTGATTTCAAAGGAAACAGAAGGCTTAGACATAAGGGACCTCAGACCACTTGCCATTGCGGGTTATGAAGTTGTCTAAATCACGGAGCATGTTCATAGGTTTCTAGATTTTTTAGGAGACACCCCAATGGGGTGTCCTTATGGGGTTTAGACTGGCTTGTCCCCATATTATAGAGAGTGAGTAGGAGGAAGAGAAAGGGAAAAGATTAGTCCTCCCAGGGAGAGGCAGGCATCCCTGCTTCTCACCGGGGACCAGGTTCTGATCCCAACTTACTGTCCAGGCATCCCCGGAAAGTGAAAATGGAGGGAGGGGGCAAGGAACCAGTGTTCTGGCACCCCAAGGAAAGCATTGACCCAGTGCTGGGGTTTGTGTGAAACAGAAACAAGAGAGAGATGGCAAGGCTTCCCGGCAAAGGAAATGGCAACTCCAACTCACCAGTTTTAGAGGTCTGTCTGTGTGCTGTTTGTTCAGAGTGCTTATGGCAGGGGTCTGAGGGAAGAAGGACCCTGGAGGTGGTGGTCTCATATACTCCTGTCCCGGGTTTTGGCGACAAAATGTTGGGGAGAGGGTGGCCCGAAACAGAGGCAGAGATACACCAGTCCAAAGGTCCAGTGAAGTTTATTGGAAGAGAAAGAGAATGGGATGTGAGTTGAGTGGCTTAGCCCCTCAAATTTTTTGATTAAACGTTGAATTGTTCTCTTGGTGGGACAGTGATGCTTGCTGTGAATTTCACATAACACAGAATGTTTGACAAATGGAGTACCCATTTTGATAAACTTTAATAGTTTCTATGTGTTGTGGAATTGTGTAACTTTTTCTGGCTATTTATCAAGACTAATAAAAAAAGTGATAAATATGGCTGCTCTAGCTTCACAAATACCACTGCTCTGAGCTTTCAAAAATAAGACATACTTATTGGAAGACCCTTTATTATTGTGGTGAAGAGCTCTGTTGGTGCAGTAGTTACGAACATGGCTGCCAACCAAAAGATCAGTAGCTTAAATTCACCAGCTACTTCTTGGAAACCCTGTGGGGCAGTTCAGCTCTGTTCTGTAGAGCACCTGTGAGTTGGAATTGACTTGTTGATAGTTTTTTTTTTTTTTTTTACTGATGACATTATTTAACTTGCTCCTCTAAACTATGTATTTTTTTGTAAATGCTTACTTAGATTTAGGTTAAGCATTTTTTGGCGAGAATATTTCCTACCTATTTCATACTTGGTATTGTATCATGTTTGGTTGTTCTGAGGACTTTTAAAAGCTTCTTTATCATGAAAAATTATGAGAATTCACAGGTGTTTGCTGAATAAGCCCAGTTGTAGCCCATCATCCAGGTTCAAAAACGATCATACTGCTGCGTTGCCAGTAGGGTTTCATCATGAAGTTGTTCATGTTTATGTGATTGTTTGTTGGAGTATTTTAAAGCAAATCCCAGACATAATTATTTTTTCCTGTAACTACCTCAATAATCATAACTGCCTCTGTAACTCTTAACATTTTAAAATATAATTAATATGCCATTACTGTATCTAACAAAATTGAACAGTTCCTTAGTATCATTTAATGCTCAGTCCATTTCAGATTTCTCTGTTTCAAAGATAGCTTTTACAGTTGTTTTGCTTGAATCAGGATCTAAACAAAGTCCACTCATTGCTTTTGCTTGTTGTGTCTCTTAAGTTTCTCTGATTCTGAAACAATGTATTATTTCCTTTGTAAAACTTTTGTACCTTTGATTATTGGACACACTTGGTCATTTGTACTATAGAATGTTCCACATTCTGGATTTGGGCAATTGCTTTCTTGAGGCTTGTTTCTTTTATATTTGCTGTGATTGTTAGAGCAAAAGGTTTGATTAGATTCAGGTTCGTATTTTCTTGGGCAGCATAACTGATAGGTGGGGCTGTGTACTTCCTTACATGGTATTATGAGGCACATAATGTCTGCTTTTTTCACTGTTAGTGATAAGATTTATCAGTGAGTTCAGGTGCTGGGGAAATTAAAAAAAAAATTGTTTTATTATGATTAAGAAAAGTATACAATCCAAGTCAATTTTGCATACTTTCTACAACTGTATCTGTCGTCCCCAACCTATGAGAGCACAACTCTTTTCACTCTTTACTTCTAGTATCCTCCCAACAAACACCTGTCCCCTTCTCTCCACCCTATGAGAGCAGAACTCTTTTCACTCTTTACTTCTAGTATCCGCCCAACAAACACCTGTCCACTTCTCTCCACCCTCTCCTCTCCCCTCTAGAAAGAAGACAGTCTTCTATAAATGTATAAAACCATGAAGCACACACACCACATGCTCACTCTGTGTCCCTGAGTCCAGGCCATTCTTTGTCTGAAGTGTTGACCTCAGTACTAGTTTCAAGTCTGGGGCAGTGGCACTGGGGAAATTTTGATGACCATTAAATGTCAAACATTAACTACTCTGCCTAGAAAAAAAAAAAAATGACCAAGTTATGTGTTAAGAGAGAACTTTCGCCTTCATTTATCCTCATTCCACTGCCAACTTCCATCCCTGAGGTCTGGCAGTTAAGTCTGTGAACTTAATTGTTAAAAGCAAGTTTGGAACTCTTTCTGGAATGGCCATTATGCACAGTGGTAAGTTCACGAGCTTAATTGTATAGTTGTCTGTGAGGAAGTTTTTGGCCAGTAAACAAATAACTGTATTGCAACACCCTCCCTACTCATTTGATCTGGCTCCCAGTGACTTTTTTTTTTTGTACCTGAAAATGTAGGAAATACTGAAATGTTGAAAGGAAAACATTTTGATGACATTCAGGACATCAATGCTAATACGATGACAGCTCTGGTAGCCATTCCAGAAAAAGAGTTCCCAAATTGCTTTGAGGGGTGAGAACTAACAGAGAGGCTGGCATTTGTCCATTTGGCAGAACCTGAAAAGATAGAATCCTAATGTGTGAAGACTCAGATTTAGGTAAGAAAGACAAACTGCCGCATGGGAGGTTGGTGTCAGAACGATGAAGAAGAACATGAGGACATGAGTTATCTTCGTATTTTGGAAATTAGCTGTATGTTGGCCATTGTTCATACAGAATTTAAAATAATCACCCCAAACCCCATCCCTAAAAAGAAATCTTTCAGGAGATCAGTTTGGATAAATCAGGTAGAGTTGCTAGTTAGGCAGTGTCACTGTTAATTGCTGTCACTGAGCTTGCATATGGGTGGGTATCAGAAGATCTGGGCCTAACTGTGACCAACTGGATGGTCTTCAACAAGTTACCTGATCTCAGTTTCCTTCTCTATGTAAGAAAAGATCGCACCAGTTTGACATCTAAGATCATTTCCGTATTTTACTTTTTTGATTCAGTGTGACCCAAATAGTCGGCGAGACAGCTGCATCTTCTGATAAGTCGTCTTTACAGTGTACCTCAGATTTGTTTTTTCCCTCTTGATTTGGTTGTAGTACAGTAAGATAACCTTGTAAAGCTTGTGAGCTCTGATTTTTGAAGCAGTATTATCCTGCTCTTCTCACCCTGTGATAGCACACTTCTCCTTTTCACTTTTTACTTCTAGTATCTTATGAACGAACACGTGTTCCTTCCTCTCCACCCTCTCTTCTCCCATTTAGAAAGAAACCAGTAGGACAGCCTCCTATAAATGTATGAAACCGTAAAGTACATATACCGCATGCTCACACTGTGTCCCCGAGTCCAGTCCATTCTTGTCTGAAGAGTTGACTTCAGTACTGCTTTCAGGTCAGAGCCAGCAGCAAGTCTAGGGGCCGTGTTCCCAGGGGACCCTCTAGGCTGTCAGAACATCAGTTCTGGTCTTTTAGTAGAGTTCTTGGACTGCACACGTCTTTTTTTCTGGTGTTACCTCAGGGAGTCTACACAGCTGCCTTTTGTGGTGGCCGGGCACTATCTGGTTCTTCCGGTTTCGTGCCGATGCAGTGTCCCATTCATAGGGGGCCTTCTGTCGCTGGGCTCATTTTCCTCATGTCTCTGATGTTCTTGGTCGTCATCTGTTCCAGATGGCTTGGGACCATTTGATATTCCTCAGACGGCAGCTTGCTAGCTTTTAAGACCCCAGATGCCACTAGCCAGTATGGGGTGTAGAAGACTCTCTGAGCAAGACTAGTTATGCTGATTGACCTCGATGTCCCCTGAAAACATGGCCATAAGTGGTATTAGTGTTTAAATGAGGCAGAAATTTGTTTGGCCAAACATAGATTTATTATAGCTGTTGTTTCTGTTGTTTGTGTCTTTCTCTTCAGTACTTGGACCATGAGACCATTTCGGCCACATTCATCGACAACAGTGGACAGTTTCTTTCCCCCCAGGTGACAGGAATTAGCCGGAATCCCTACTGCGGCTATGAACACCAGACCCTGTCCAGCCGGGAGCGCATGGAAGAGGACTCCCTGCTGGCGGCCTTGCACTGGCAGGTTCCTGATGTGGGCTCAGTTCCCTTTGTTAAGAGCACTGATCCTTCTTCCAGCTACTTTGTCATCTTGAACTCTGCAGCCTTTTTCAAGGTGGGAAGTCAGCTGGAAGTACTGGTTCATGTACAGGATTTTCAGAGACAGCCCAAGAAGTACGGTGGAGACTACCTGCAGGCCAGAATCTACTCTCCCAAGCTGCAGGCAGGGGCTGTGGGCAGAGTGGTGGACTACCAGAATGGGTTTTATAAGGTCTTTTTCACTTTGCTCTGGCCGGGCACAGTTAGAGTGTCCATATCTCTGGTCCATCCCAGTGAAGGGATCAGAGTTCTTCAGCACCTGCAGGAGGAGAAACCAGACAGGGTCTACTTCAAGAGTCTCTTCCGTTCAGGAAGAATTTCTGAAGCTACCGAGTGTAACGTTTGTCTTCCTGGGAACCTCCCGTTGTGTAACTTCACAGATCTCTACAGTGGGGAGCCCTGGTTCTGCTTCAAACCCAAACAGCTGCCCTGCAGCAGCAGAATTAACCATTATAAGGGTGGCTACCTGAAGGGCCTCCTCACTGCTGCGGACAGTGCATTCTTCCAGAGGTACGTGCTCCTTGTTCTGGGGCTTGTTCAAAGAGCCTTTTTCCTCTTTCCTTATCTTGATTAGGAGATGCTTTCTCATTTTGGCTGAGTGTTCCGAAGCTTTCTAAACTTAGCATAATTCAAGAAAGATGATGCATAAGAAAACATTGACTTACATTTTGTTATCAGTTTTATGGAGTGCTGGTGACACAGTGGTTAATTTTAAGAGCTTGTCTGCTAATCAAACTGCTCCTTGGAAATCCTATGGGGAAACTCTGATCTCTCCTGTAGGGTTGCCGTGAATCAGTACTCACTCAATAGCAGTGGGTTTGGTTTGGTTTTTGGTATCCGTTTTATGTACTTTATAATAAGTGAAGCTTATTGCTTGCAAGGTCAAATTAAAGGCCATTTACCCTTTGAGTTTTGTTTTTCACCTCATATTAAAGTTTAACTTAAGAACTATATGGCATGTCTGTGAGCAGGGTTACTTATTCACAGAACAGATAGAGAAATCATCCAAGAACAGGCTGGCAAGGAGTCTAGTAGTCAAAGTGCAGGGTGGGAAGGAGGTGCATGCTGTCATGGGGAGGAGGTGGAGAGCAAGTAGAGTTACATAGTGGTGTGTGTGCAGGGTTTTATATGGCAAATTGATTTGGACTATAAACTTTCATATAAAGCAGTCAAAGTCTCCTCTGTTTAAAAAAAAAAACTTACGAGGCAGACCTGGTGTATTTCACTTAAACAACTAACTTCAGACAAATGGGATTTAGTAGTCCAAAGACAGACTTGGTAAATGTAATTTATATAGAAGTTACATATTGATTTTAAATGATGTTATTGACAACATGGAACTTTACTGGCAGCATTCAAGTTAAGCTGTTAAAAGCACAAGCTGAAACAATATGAATAAAATCTAGTTGAAACATTTTTAAAAAAGTCTAGTAGTCAGGTAGATGTTTGAAATTTTTCAGGGATTTTGTTTTACTTCAGAGCTGTATGGAATGCTGGATACAAATTTCAACTGATGTTAATAAAAATTATTTAAATGATATAGCATCAGTTTTTTAAATTAGAGGAATACCAACACAAACTCCTCCGTCCTTTTTTTTAAGTTAACATGGCTGTATGATATACAAATTCCTCTTTAGAACCCACACATCAAACAGTTCAGCATGATGATTAATATGTGGACTACTATGCAGGATGGGATGGTTAGAATCTGTATGAATTAAACTTTGTGTTCAAGATTCCATGTAGTCCTTCCTCAAAAATTAAAAATTGTAAGAGCTGAAGTTAAAATATACAAGTTATTATTTGAAAGCATGCATAAATGTTTTAAAAAATTTAATAAAATGCATACATTTTTAAAACATTTGCTGGTAGAAGGAGATTTTAGTTGAGCACATCTGGGCAACTTAATGTCTTTTTGGTACTTGATTAGGCAAGAGTTGACACTGTAAGACATGTGGTCTATCCCACCCATTGCCATGAAGCTGATCATGGCTCACAGCGACCCTAGATAGCAGTTCTTAAAATTAAGCCTTGTAGTTTTCTGCTTCTGGAATCAGTTTTTGTTCTAAATCAGTTTTTAAGTGCACAGAGGGTAGATAGGCTTGAACATGCCGTGCTTTCAGAAGGCCAGCAGAAGCAGCAGTACTCAGCTTCTTTCCTGTCATTGCCTAGTTTCACATATGACTTGGTACAAAAGGACTTCAGCTTTTGTTTTAATCCTGTGGTCAGATCTCAGGCTTGCTATTTTTCAGTGACTGCGAGCACATTGGTTTATTTATGTTCATGTTGTGCGTATGTGGGAAGACTCCCCAGTTACCCCCCCTTAGAGCTGCCTTGTCAGTTCACTAAGTGGCCTAGGGAATGGGAAGAAACAAAGCTGACATAATCCTTAAAATCTGTGTGAAAAAAGTGGTTGAAAATGCAGGGAATTAGATTAGTAAAAATTAAATAACTATGTCTGACACTATTAAAAAACCACCTAGCTTTTGAAGGATAAAAGAATGTTTTTCTGTTGGCCCCTACCTGGATACTCGGGGTGAAGCTGGCTGGCGGCTTGCTGTGGGAGAATCGTTACAACATTTTCACCTGGGAAGGTGCCGAGAAAACAGTGTGGGGCGCAGCGTAGGTTTTCAGAAACTAAAAATTGTACAGAGTCTTGATACTGATTTTATTTTTGTATTTTTTATTTTGTTAAGAGTTCTGAAATATGAAAAGACAAATATAAAGATTAAAATTGATGTTTGCAGGGATCTTTGGGTATACTCTTTAGAGTTTATGACCTGAATATATTGAACTGTATCCATTTTTTACCTTTTTTACTCGCAAGATTACTTAATTTGGAAAAAATTAAGAAGCTTAGCCGTGGTCCTTGGTTCCCTAAATGAAGTTAGGCAGTTTAGGCAATTGTAATCTGTCCTTTACCCGTAAGGAAACAAATGTTGGTCTTAGAAAGAACAGTATTTTCTTTAAAAAATGTCTTCAGTATGAAGGAATCCCTTTTGACATAGTGAGCTTGTCACATAAAAAGCTTCACTTTTATTTTAGCCTGATTTGGGCTTAAACCCACTTTTGACTAGTGTATCTTATATTGGCTGCCCAGGCATTGAAGGGAGCAGTGTGTGGGGTGTGTGTGGTCCTTGCGGTGACCTACTGTGCCAGGCTTTCCAGCCCTTGTTCTCACATCATCGTCTACCACCTTCTGACATCATCTCTTCTTCTTTTTCTTTCTCTTTCTCTCAAACTTTGTATTTTGAAAAACTTCGCATCTTTAGAAGCATCACCAAGGATAATAACAGTGGCCACTTACCTGCGTCTCATCTAGCTAGGTGCATCATTGTTAGTGTTTTGCCAGGTTTGCCTCTCTCTGGTTCTGTGTGTGTGTTTAATATTTTTTTCCGCGAGAGTAAATTATACTTGAACTGCCTCAGAGTAAGGTGTGGACTCTTGGCCCTTCACCCCTAAACACTAAATATACATCTCCTAAGAGGAAGGACTTGCACAGCACAGTGATTTCGTTCAGGACTTTGGTTATTGAAACAGTTCTGTTATTCAGTGTACTCTGTATTCAAGTTTTGCCAGTTGTCCTAATAATGGCCTTTCAAAGGCTTGTTTTAAATTTTAATATAAGCTCCAATTGATGATCACACAATATGCTTTATTATATACTTAATCTCCTGTAATCTAGACCGGCTGTCTAATTTATTTTGTTCTTCATGCTGTAGGCATTTTGATGTCATCATTTGCAGAATGGCCCTTCATTTGTTGTCTTAATTGCTCCCTACAGCTAGATTCAGATTAGACATATTTTTCCAAGACAACGATAGAGCTAAAGTTTTTTCTCTTTTTTACTGAAAGGTACAAAAGAAAAGTAGATTTTATGTACTCTCTTAAAAGCCATATTCTCTCTTAAACGTCACCCAATTTGGGCTGCAGAGACAATTATTCTCTTACGTAGCCCTTTATACTTCTTTGTTTTTTTGCTCTGTTGTCTGATAAAATATCACGTCCACAAGGGAGAGGTGCTATGTGTTTTGTGTACTGTTGTATCCTTGCTAATGGGACAGTGTCTGACATATAGTAGTGCTGAAATTATTTATTGAATGAATGAGTAAATCTCTTTTGAAATTGATGAAACAATAAAACGTCATGACTTCAAGTTCTTATATGGGTAATCTGGCAAGTTAGCATTTTATTTTTTTGTCTGTGTTTTGGTGGAAGCAATCCAGTTACAACTGTGACCAGTTTCTCCCCTAGTTTTTCATCTGTCACATACTTACCAGACTGTCACTGTAGTTCAGTCTAGACTAAGTGCTGAAGATACAAAGGTGAATGCTGTGCAGTCTGTGCCTTTCAGAAGCATGTATTTTAGTAAGGAGAATGTGTGCTAAAGAGCCATAGCAGTGATGAACAAAGTGCTGCCTGAGCCCCTTAGTGGCAGGTGTCCCAAGTAGGACTCATCTCAGATCCCAGGAAGGCCTAAGAAATTTGACATTTGACTTAATACGACATAGACTTGTAATTTGAAGACTGTTATTTTTAGGTGGTTGTTCCATGCTGTTGAGTTGATTCGGACTCATAGCAACTCTGTGTACAACAGAATAAAACACTGCTGAGTCACGCACCATCCAAAAATTGTTGTAACGGAGCCTGTTGTTGCAGCCGCTGTGTCAGTCCGTCTTGTCTAGGATCTTCCTGTTTTTCACCGGCCCTCACTTTACAAAGCATGGTACTCTTACAGGGACCGGTCCTTCCTGATAACGTGTCTAAGTACATGAGATGAAGTCTCATCGTCCTTGAGTCTAAGGAGAATTCTGGGTATACTTTTTCTAAGAAAAATTTGTTCATTCTTCTGGCCTAAACCCATTGCTTTTGAGTCAATGATGACTCATAATGACCCTGTAGAACAGACTAGAACTGCCACATATGGTTTCCAAGGAGCAGCTAGTGGGTTGGAATTACAGTTAGCAATCATGGCTCTTACCCACTGCACACCAAGGCACTGTTCTGGCAGTCCATGGTATATACTCTGTGTTCTTCACCAGCACTGTAATTCAAACTCTTCAATTCTTCTTTGGTCTTTCTTATTCATAGTTCAACTTTTGCGTACATGCGAGGCATTTGAAAACACCATGGCTTGAGTCGGGCGTGCCTTAGTCTTCAAAGTGATGTCTGTGCTTTTTAACCCTTTAATGAGATCTTTTGCAGGAAATTTACCCAGCGTAATATATTGATTTCTTGACTGCTGCTTCCATGGTTATTGATTGTGGATCCAAGTAAGATGAAATCCTTGACAACTTCAATCTTTTCTCAGTTTATTGGCTTAGTTTTGAGGATTTTTGTTTTTTTTAGGTTAAAGTGTAATCCATTCTGAAGGCTGTAGTCTTTGATCTCATTGTAGGAGCTTCAAATCCTCTTTGCTTTCACCAGGCAAGGTTGTGTTATATGCAGATCGCCACATTTTTCTTCATGTAGTCTGTCTTCCTGGATTATTTGCTCAACACACAGATTAAATAAATATGGTAAAAGGACACAACCCTGATACACACCTTTTCTCATTTTAAACCACACAATATCCCCTTGTTCTGCTGTGATGCCTACCTCTTGGTCTATGTACACGTTCCTCGTGAACACAATTAAGAATTCCAGAATTGCCCAAATGTTATCTATACTTTGGTACGATAGCCACAGTCAAATGCCTTTGCATAATCAATAAAGCAGAGTAAACATCCTCTGATATTTTTTGCTTTCAACCAAGATCCATTTGACATCAGCAGTAATATCCCTCTTTCCACATCCTCTTCTGAATCTGGTTTGAGTTTTTGACAGTTGTCTGTCCATGTACTGCTGCAACTGCGTTTGAATGATCTTCAGAAAAATTTTATTTGTGTGTGATGTCAGTGATATTGTTCAATAAGTTCTGTATTCTGTTGGATTGCCTTTCTTTGGAGTGGGCACAGGTATGGACCTCTTCCAGTTGGTTGGCCAAGTAGCTGTCTTTCAGATTTCTTGGGACAGACAAATGAGCATCTCCAACTTTGAAACATCTCCACTGGCATTCTGTCAATTCTGGAGCCTTGTTTTTTGCCAGTCCTTTAGTGCAGCTTGAGCTTCTTCCTTCAGTACCGTCAGTTCTTGGTCATACACTGCTCTTGAAATGGTTAAACACTGACCAGTTCCTTTTGGTACAGTGACTCTCTGTATCTCTTTTGATGCTTCTTGCATTGTTCAGTGTTTTCCCCATAGAATCATTCAGTAGTGCAACTGGAGGCTTGAGTGTTTTCCTTAATTCTTTTAGCTTGGAAAATGCTGATCCTGTACTTCATTTTGGTTTTCTAAATCTAGATCTTCTCACATTGCGTTATAATAATTTCCTTTGTCTTCTCAAGTCATTTCTTCCATTTGCTTTGGCTACTCTTGTTCAAGAGTATTCTGTGTTCAGAGTCTCTTCTGACATCCATTTTTGGTCTTTTCCTTCTTTCTTGTCTTTTTAATGACCTTTTGCTTCTTTGTATATGATGTCTTTGCTGTCATTTCCCAACTTGTCTTCGTTCTTTGGTATTCAACACATCAAATCTGTTCTTGAGATTATCTCTGAATTTGGGTAGGATATACTGAAAGTTGTATTTTGGCTCTCATGAACTTGCTCTGATTTTCTTCAGTTTCAACTTGCACGTGAACCCTTGATGGCCTGTGTCGTCATCTCCTGACCTTGTTCTGACTGGTGACACTGAGCTTCTCTATTGTCTTTTTCCACAGATGTAATTGATTTGATTCCTGTGTGTTCTATCTGGGGGGGTCCACGTGTCTAAAACCAAAACAGCAAACTTCTTTCTGTCTAGTTGATTCCAACTCATAGTGACCCTATAGGACAGAGTAGAACTGTCCTATAGGATTTCCAAGGAGCAGCTGGTGGTTTCGAGCTACTAGTGTTTTTCCGGTTAGCAGCTAAGCTATTAACTACTGTGCTATCAGGGCTTCTTCATGTGTGTGGGATCAGTTTATGTGGTTGAAAAGGTATTTGCAATGAAGAAGTTGTTGGTCTTGATGAATTCTGATGTGCTGTCTCTGGTGTTGTTTCTGTTCCCAAGGCCATATTTTCCAAGTAACAAATCATATGCATTGTTTCTAACTTTCTCATTTTGACGAGTAGTAATCATAAATGCACCTTGATTGTAGTTTGATCAGTTTCATATTGCACAAGTTGGTAAAAATCTTCAATTTCTTCATCATTGGCTGTAATGGTTTATGGATAGATTTGGATTAATAGTCATATTAGCTGAACTTCTTTGTAGATGTATGGATATTATTCTGTCATTGACAACATTGTACTTCAGAGTAAATCTCAAAATTTTCCTTTTAATGATGAGCGTGATACCATACCTCTTCAATAGGGTATTCCTGATGTAGTAGACCATATGATTATCTGATTCAGAATGGCCAGTGGCAGTCCATTTCAGCTTACTAGTGCTTGGGATTTTGATCTTTATGTGTTCTATTTCACTTTTGATGCCTTCCAATTTTCCTAGAGTCATACTTTGTACATTCTGCTTCCTGTTATTAATGGGTGTTTACAGCTGTTTCTTCCCCTTTTGAGTCGTGACACTTCAGCAAATGGAGGTCTTAAAGACCCTGAGAACTGTATTTTACCCATGTTATTCCAATTGACTCTGCGTTGAGGAGGCAGCTCTTTTCCCAGTCCTATTCTGAGTGCCTGAGGGGCTTATCTTCTGGCACTATGTCCCACAGTGTTCTCCTGCTATTCATGAAGTTTTCACCAGTGAGTTTTTTCAGAAGTAGACTTCCAAGTCTTTCTTCCTAGCCGCTATTAGTCTGGAAACTCTGCTGAAACCTCCCCACTATGGGTGACCATGCTGGTATTTGAAATACCAGTGACATAGCTTCTAGCATCACAGCAACATACAAGTCACACTAGTATGACAAACTGACAGTTGAATGAAGACTAGGTATTAATAGACATTTTGATCAGTGTGAATTATTCTGTAGTTGAAGTGTAGTAAATAGTACCATGGGAAACCTGGGTGGTGTAGTGGTTTTGTTTGGCTGGCACCCTAAAATTCAGCGATTTGAACCCACCACTATTCTGCAGAAGAAGGATGTGACAGTCTGCTGCTTTAAAGATTAGAGCCTTGGAAGCCCTATGGGGTAGTTGTACTTTGTTCTGTAGGGTTACTGGGGGTTGGAACTGACTCACTTGCAACAGGTGTGGTTTGGTTTTGGATTTCACCTCTAGCGGAGCCCCATTGGCACAAATGGTTAAATGTTGAGCTGCTAAGTGAAAGGTCAGCAGTTGCAACTCAACAGCTACTCCAGGAAGAAAGATGTGGCTGCCTGCTTCCATAAAGATTACAGCCTTGGAAGCTGAAGGGGTTCATTCTTCTTTATCCTGTAGGGCCACTGTAAGTTAGAATTGACTTGATGTCAGTGGGTTTTGTTTTGTGTTTGTTGGAGTCGTTAAAGCTCATGTGGTTAAGTAGTTCTAACTCATGTACTCATGCAGAAACTCTACATGGACCAAGAAGCAACTGTACCCACAGAACAAGGGGATAATGTGTGGTTTAAAATCAGGATCCATGTGTGTCAGGGTTGTATCCCTTACCATACTTATTTAGTCTGTATGTTGAGGAAATAATCCAAGAAGCAGGTCTGAATGAGGAAGAATGCATCATCCAGACTGTTAATAATCACTCATTAACAAACAGTGATATGCAAATTTTAACTCTTTGTTTGCTGAAATTGAAGAGTACTTCAAGCACTTAACAGTTGAAGGTCAAAGACCACAGCCTTCAATACGGATTGCATCTCAACATAAAGAAAATAAAAATCCTCACCACTGAACCAGTAAGCCAGCATCATGATAAATGGAGAAAATATTGAAGTTGTTGACAATTTCACGTTACTGGAATCCACAGTCAGTGGCCATGGAAACAGCAGATTGTAATGGGCAGATGTTCTGCAAAGACCTCTTTAAAGCGTTGAAATACAAAGATGTCACCTTTAGGACTAAAGTGGGCTGGACTCAAGCCAGGGTACTTTCATTTGCCTTGCATATATGGAAAAGCTGGATGATAAATCAGTAAGACTAAAGAGGCGTTAACACCTTTGAATTATGGTGTCGGTGAAGAATATTGAATATACTACGGACTGCCAGAAGAACAAACAAGTCCGTGTTTAAAGAAGTACAGCCAGGGCGGAGTAGCCACATACATCCTGTGATCCTTCTTTTTCAGTCATCTGGTACAGCTCTAATGGAGATACCACAGAGTGGATGGCTTTAGCAAGAAAAGTTCATTATTACACAGTCTGGTAGGCTGCAAGTATGAATTCAGGGTGGTCACTCCAGGGGAAAGTCTTTCCCGCTTTGTCAGCTCTAGGAAAGGCCTTATGTTGTATCAGGTCTGAAGGATGGGTTGCACTCCTGGTGCTACTTTCGTGCTGGTATGAAGTTCTCGCTCTCTGCTTGATTCCCTTTCCTTTTGTCTCTTGCAGGATAAAAGATAAAAGGTGGTACAAGCCACACTCCACGGACTTCCTCAGCAAGGGTGTTGGAGTCCCACCATAATCCTGTTTAACATAATCACCCTACCTGTTAGCCACAGGCAGAGATTGAGATTTACTGTAAAGGAAAATTACAAAATATTGGGAATGATGGTCCAACCAAATGGCTATGTACATTTTTTGGGGGGACACATTTCAATACATGACACCTTCTAACAACAAGGAACCTGAGAAACAACAGCATGGATTACACAGGACATTCTAGGAGCCACTTATATCTGTCAGTGGAGGCTTGCTTGTTGCTGTGATGTAGGAAGCTATGCCACTGGTATTTAGGTACCATCAGGGTCACCATGGGAGACAGGTTTCAGCTGAGCTTCCAGACTAAGACAGACTAGGAAGAAAGACCTAGCAGTCTAAAAGAATTAGCCAGGGAAAACCTTATGAATGGCAGTGAAACAATGTCAGAGATAGTGCTGGAAAATAAGCACCCTGGGTAGAAGACACTTTGGAAGATGACTGGGGAAGAGCTGCCTCCTCAAAGTAAAAGCAACCTTAATGTGGATGGGAGTAAAGCCTTCAGGATGTTCACTTGCTGATGTGGCATGACTCAAAATGAGAAGAAGCAGGTGGAAGCATCCATTAATAATTGGAATGTGGAATATATGAAGTATGAATCTAGGAAAATTGGAAGTGGTCAAAAGTGAAATGGAATGCATAAACAGCGATGTCCTAGGCATTAGTGAGCTGAAATGGGCTGTTATTGGCCATTTGGAATTTGACAGTCTTGTGATCTACTATGCTGGAAATGAAAACTTGAAGGGGACTGATGTTACGTTTATCATCAAAAAGAATATTTCAAGATCTGTCCTAAAGTACTATGCTTTCAGTGATAGAATAATATCCATATGCCTACAAGGAGGGCCAGTTGATACGACTATTATTCAAATTTATGCACCAACCACTAAGGCCAGAGATGAAGAAACTGAAGATTTTTTACCAGCTTTGGCAGTCTGAAATTGATCACACACACAATCAGGATTCATTGATAATTGCTGGTGACTGCAATGCAAAAGTTGAAAATAAAGAAAGATCAGTAGTTGGAAAATACAGCCTTGGGGATAGAAATAATGCTGAGATTCATGATGGAATTTTGCAAGATTTAACAACTTATTCATTGCAAATACCTTTTTTAACCAACACAAATGGTTACTGTACTCATGGACTTCACCAGATGGGATACACAGGAACCACATCGACTACATCTGTGGAAAAAGGTTGTGGAAAAGCTCCACATCAGCAGTTAGAATAAGACCAGGTGCTGACTGCAGCACAGATCATCAATTGCTTATATGCAAATTCAAAATGAAACTGAAGAAAATTAGAACAAGTCCACGAGAGCCAAAGTGTGACCTTGAGTATATCCCTCCTAAGTTTAAAGACCATCTCCAGAACAGATTGGATGTGTTCACTACTAATGACTGAAGGCCAGACAGATTATGCAATGATATCAAAGACATCATCCCTGAAGAGAGCAAGAGGTCATTGACAAGATAGGAAAGAAAGAAAAGACCAAATTGGATGTCAGAAGAGACTATGAAACTTGCTCTTGAATGTTGAGCAGCTACAGCAAAAGGAAGGAGTGGCGTAGTAAAAGAACTAAACAGAAGATATCAAAGGGCAGCTTGAGAAGACAGAATGAAGTATTGTAATAATGTGCAAAGAGCTGGAAAAAGGAAACCAGAAGGGAAGACCATGTTCTGCCTTTCTCGAGCTGAAACAACTGAAGAAAAAATTCAAGCCTTGAGTTGCAACAGTGAAGGATTCTACAGGGAAACTATTAAATGACTCAAGGAGCATCAGGAGAAGATGGAACAAACAGAATCATTATACCAGAAAGAACTGGTTGATGTTCAGCCGTTTGGAGAGGTAGCATATGATAAGGAACCAGTGGTACTGAAGGAAGAAGTTGAAGCTGCATTGAAGGTATTGGCATAAAACAGGGCTCTGGGAATTGGTGGAATATCAATTGAGATATTTCAACAAACAGATGCAGTGCTGGAAGTGCTCAGGCCAAGAAGTCTGGAGGACAGCTACCTGGTTAACTGACTGGAAGAGATTCATACTTATGTCTACTCCAAAGAAGGGTGATCCAACCAAATGCAGAAATTACTGAACAATATCATTAATATCACATACAAGTAAAATTTTGCTCAAGATCATTCAAAAGTGACTGCAACAGTATACTGACAAGGAGCTGCCCAAAATTCAAGCTGGATTCAGAAGAGGATGTGGAGCCAGGTGTATCATTGCTGATTCAGATGGATCTTGGCTGAGAGCAGAGAATACCAGAAAGATGTTTACCTGTGTTTCTTCAACTATGCAAAAGTATTTGACAGTGTGGATCATAACAGATTATGGCTAACATTGTGTAAAATGGGAATTCCAGAACACGTAATCATGCTCCTAAGAAATCTGTGTATGGATCAAGAGGCAGTTGTGTGAACAGAACAAGGGGACTCTGTTGAACGGTTTAAAGTCCGGAAAGGTGTGCATTATGGTTGTATCTCTTCACCGTATCTTTTCAGAATGTTTGCCAAACAAATAATCTGAGAAGCTGGATTATGTGAAGAAGGACAGGGCATCAGGACTGGGCGATTACTCATTAACCTGTGATATGCGGTTGACACCACCTTACTTGCTGGCGGTGAAGAAGATTTGAAAAACACTTACTGGTGAAGATCAAGGACCACAGCCTTTAGTATGGATGGCGCTGCAACATCAAGAAAACACAAATCCTCACAGCTGGACCGGTAAGCAACATCATCATACATGGAGAAAGGATTGAGGTTGTCGAGGATTTCATTTTCCTTGGGTTCATGATCAACGGCCATGGAAGCAGCAGTGAAGCAATCAAAAGTTGCATTGTATTGGAAAAATCTGCTGCCAAGAACCTCTTTCAGTATTGAAAAGTAAAGATATTACCTTGAAAACAAAAGTGTACCTGACCCAAGCCATGGTATTTTCAGTCACATAATATGCATGTGACAGCTGGACAGTGAACAAGGAAGCTAAAGAAGAGAGAAGAAGAATTGCTGCCTTTGAATTGTGGTGTTGGAGAAGAATGTTAAATGTACCATGGACCGCCAAAAGAACCAACAGATCTGTTCTGGAAGAAGTACAACCAGAGTGCTGCTTGAATGCGAAGATGGCAAGACTGCATCTTACCTACTTTGGACATGTTGTCATGAAGGATCAGTCCCTGGAGAAGGCCATCATGCTTGGTAGAGTGGACGGTCAGCGAAAAAGAGGAAGATCCTCGACAAGATGGATTGACACAGTGGGTGCAACAACGGGCTTATGCATAAAAATGATTGTGGACGTGGCACAAGACTGGGCAGTGTTTGGTTCTGTTGTTCATAGGATTGCTGTGAGTTGGAACTGACTCGACAGCACCTAACAACAAACAACAGCAATAGGAGCCTTAAATATCAGAGGGAAAGCTGAGAGAGCAGACTGAATGACAGAGAGGGGGAGTAGGTCCAGAAGCACCTTGATCAGCTGGAAGTGGCCTGGTGGGACTGCGTGCCCACAGGGGAACCTGCTGCTGCCATCGCAGTGGGCAGAGTGGTGGCACGTGGAGAGCATCTTTTTCAGTGGGAAAGCTGACCCTGGGGTGGTCGTCGCTGCAGAATGCCAGGGGACCCCGATTTCAGCGTTAAAGCTAAGTCACACACCTATTCTTGTTAAAACTGTTTAGCAGAATAGGAATAGAAAGAAAATTTTCTCAACATCGTAAGGGGCATCTATGTGAAGCCACAGCCAACATCATCCTGAAAGGAGAGACTCTGAAAGCATTCCCCTTGAGAACAGGAATGCCCTCTGTCACTACTTCTATTCAACGTTATGCTGGAGGTTCTAGCCTGGGAAATCAAGCTAGTAAAAGAAATAAAGGGCAACTGAATTAGAAAGGAAGTAGTAAAATTACCTCTAGTCACAGATATGGTCCTGTGCACTGAAAATTCTAAAGAATGCTTAAAAAAACTGCTAGAACTAATAGAAGAGTTCAGCAAAGCATAAGGATACAAGATAAGTGTACAAAAATTAGTTGGTTTCTCTACAGCAACAAAGAGAATGTCAGAGGAAATCACTGAATCAATACCTCTGAGAAAATACTTAGGAATAAATCTTAACGAGAGATGTAAAAGACCTGTACAAAAAAAACCCCTACCAAACACTACTGCAGGGAACCTCTGTAAGTGGAGAAACCTACCCTGCACATGGAGAGGGAGACTCAACATTGCGAAAATGTCTGTTCTACCCAAAGCAATCTATAGACACAGCACAATCTCAATACAGATTCCAATGGCATTTTTAAATAAGATTGAGAAAGAACCCATCAACTTCATATGGAAAAGGAAGAAGCCCCAGATAAGTAAAGCAATATAGATTAAGAGGAACAAAGTGGCAAGACTCATACTACTCGACAATACAGTAAGAACCTATTATTCTGCTACTGTAGTCCAAACAGCTTGGTACTAGTACAACAGTTGACACAGACCAATGGAACAGAATTGAGAATTTGAGCATAAAGTTACCTACCTACTCATAGCTGATGTTTGACAAAAGCTCACATTCTGCAACCTGGGAGAAAAGACAGCTTCTTTAACAAATGGTGTTGATGTAACTGGATGTCCATCTGCCAAAAAATCAAGTAAAATCCATATTCCACTCAATGCAGGAAAAAAAGTCAATTCAAATTGATCAAAGAGCTAAACATCAAATCTACAGTGATAAAGATCATGGAATAAAAAATAGAGACAACACTGGGAGCCCTGATACAGGGCATAAATAGGTTATAAAATGCACAAATACCAGACAAGAAAATAGATACCTAGGTACTCCTGAAAATTCAACATTTATGCTCATCCAAAGACTTCACCCAAGGAGTGAAAAACACAACCTATAGACAGGGAAAAAGTTTGGCTACCATAACTCCAGTCAGCATCTAATCTCTGCTATTGAGTCAGTTCTGCCTCATACCAACTCTACAGAGCAGAGCAGAACTGCTCCATGGAGTTTCCGAGGAGTGTCTGGTAGATTTTAACTGCCAACCTTTTGGTTAGCAGGTGTAGCACTTAACCACTATGCCACCAGGGTTTTCCTGTAATTTAAGAGATACTACAAGACCTCAACAAGACAGGACAAAATCCAATTAAAACCTGGGGAAAGGATATGAACAGACACTTCACCAAAGAAGACATTTGGGTGACCACAGAGACATGAGAAAATGCTCTTGATCATTAGCCATGAGGGAAATGCAAATTAAAAGTACAGTGAGATACCCTCTCACCCCAGCAAGGCTGGCATTAAAACAAAAACACAAAACAATGAGTATAGGAGAGGCTGAGGAGAGACTGGAACACTTCTGCACTACTGCTTGGGATGTCTCCTAGTATAACCACTTTAGAAATTGATCTTTAAAAAGCTAGTAATAGAAATTCCGTATGACCCAGCTATCTCACTTTTTGGAATATATCCTAGAGAAATAAGAGCTGCACCACGAATAGTTATATGCACACCAGTGTTCATTGCAGCACTATTCACAATAGCAAAAAGATGGAATCAGTGTAGGTGCCCTTTGATGGAAGAGTGGATAAACAAACTGTGGTATATTCACACAGTGGAATGCTGTGCAATTGATAAGGAACAATAATAAATTTGGAAAACACCTCATTAAATGGAATACTCTGGAGGATATTATGCAGAGCAAAGTCAGTTGATTGCAAGAGGACAAATACTACATGAGACCACTATTGTAAGGACTCAAGAGTTGGTTTGAACGGAAGAGAACAATCTTTGATAGTTACTGGAGATGGAGGTGGGAGAGAACAGTGTTCACTAACTAGATAATGGACAAGAACTGTTTTAGGTGACTGGAGAGACAATGCACAGCAGAGGAGAAGTGAGCACAAATGGACTAAACCCAAAACTTAGAAGTATTCTAAATATAAACAAACACTTCCAGGGACAGAGTACCAGGATCAGGGGTCTGGGGATTATGGCTCTGGGGGACATCAAGGTCATTTGGCATAACAAAGTTTTTTAAGCAAATGTTCTGCATCCCACTTTGATAAGTGGTGTCTGGGGTCTTAAAAGTTAGCAAGTGGACATGTAAGAAACATTAACTGGACTCAACCCACCTGGAGCAAAGGAGACAGAAGAGCATCATTGGCAAGAGGAAAGCTCGAGCCCAAGAGACAGAAAGGGCAGCACACAACAGAGATAATATCACCATGA
Source organism: Heterohyrax brucei (assembly GCA_028571685.1). Taxonomy (NCBI): domain Eukaryota; kingdom Metazoa; phylum Chordata; class Mammalia; order Hyracoidea; family Procaviidae; genus Heterohyrax; species Heterohyrax brucei. Next base: position 134,539,458 of record CM053148.1, on the reverse strand, counting down.
GACCAGAACTAGATGATGCCTGGCCATCACCAAATACTGCCCTGGTAGCGAACTCAACAAAGAGTCCCTGATGGAGTAGGAAAAATGTAGGATGCAGAACTTGAAATCTAGTAAAAAGACCAGACTTGATGGTCTGATGGACTGGAGTGTCCCTGGAAGAAATGGCCCCTGAACTGTCTGATAACTGAGATCTGAAAACCTTCTGGAAGCCAGCTCTTCAGACAAAGACTGAACTGATACATAAAACATAAAATGATAATGATGAAGACTGTGCATCTTGACTTGGGCGCATCCAGGAGACTAACTGGACAGCTCCTGTTCAGAGGCGAGACGGAACATCGGAGGAATTCAGGAGCTGGTCAAATGGGCGTGAGAAATATGGGCTGGAGGGAAGGAGTGTGCTGTCAGTGTTAGGGGAGGAGCTGGGGTCACGTGGCAGAGTGTGTTTTTTATTTTTTTGTTTAATATGACTGGGTGAAAATGTACATTCCCATATAAATTTACATGCCCACCTATATGCAGCTTCCACTGCTCTCCCTGTCCGGTGACAGCGCACTATTCTTCTCTGCTCCACACATGTCTCATCCTCCCAACAGTCTCCTTTCCCCTCCTCTCCACCCTCTCTCCTTCCTCCAGCCAGAAGTCAGCAGGATGATATCCTATAGATGTATAGAACCATAAAGTGCATCCAATATATGGTCACTCTGCATTGCCAAGTCCAATCCATTCCTGTCCAAAGAGTGGACCTTCATTATGATTTATGGGCAAGGGCAGCATCAGGGCCAGGAGCCAGGCTCCCAGGGGAACCCTGAAACTGCTGGACCATCAATTGAGGTCTTTTAGTGGAGATCTCAGGATGCACTCCTTTTTATTCTTGTGTTGCCAGAGAGACTCAACTTAGTGAGCTCCATCGTGGCTATCACTGGTGGTGGCCGGGCACCATCCGGTTCTTCTGGTCCCAAGTTGATGTAGGCATGCACTCATATGGGTCTCTCAACCTTCTGGGTTGTCTTTACCCCATGTCATTTTGGTCCTTGGTGAGCATCCGTTCCTGCTGAGTTGAGACCATTTGCTGTGCCCTCGGATGGCAGCTTGGCAGCTTTTAAGACCCCAGACACCACTCACCAATGTGGGGTGCAGAGAGCCCTCTTAGCAAAATGCCAGTTGTGCCAATTGGCCTTGATTTTGCCTAAGAGCATGGTCTTCTGCCCCCTGCCCCAGCTACTCTATCCTTGCAATATTGGGTTAAGATGGAAGGAGTATTCAAGTTATGCTGAAGTCCACTTAATATTGTTCTTGTTTCTAATGTGTGCTCTCACTGATTTCACCCAACCGGGTTTCTAGCAACTATCTAATCTAAACCCTCCCCCCTCGCCCTCCCCCACTCACCACCCTCCCTCCCTCCCCTCCCTCACAGCTGTCAAAGAGTCTTTTCTTCTATACACAAGTCTGTTTTTGAGATCTTATTGTAGAGGTCTCATACAATATTTGTCCTTTTGTCGCTGCCTACTTTCACTCAGCATAATGTCTTCCAGTTGAAACCAGGTTATGAGATGTTTCCTGGAATCATCGTTATTTTTTTATCATTGCATAGTGCTCCATTGAGTATATATACCATAGTTTACCTATCTATTCTTCTGTTGTTGGGCATCTGGGTTGATTCTGTCTTTTTGCTACCGTGGACTGTGCTGCGATAAACATTCTTGTGCATGTGTCCATTGGTGTGAAAGGCCTTGATTCTGTAGGATATATTCCAAGTAGTAACTGGGTCAAATGGTATATCAAATATCCATTTTTTTAAAGAAACACCAGATTGCTTTGCAAAGAGGCTGGACCATTTTGCAAATCCACCAACAGTGTAGGAGGGTTCTACTTTCTCCACAGCCTCTCCAGCATTTGTTGTTTTGTGTTTTTTGGATCATGGTCAACCTTGTTGGGGTGAGATGTTATCTCATTGTCATCTTGATTTGAATTTCTTTAATAACTAAAGATTGTGAACATGTCCGCATGTGTTTTTTGGCTGCCTGGATCTCCTCTTTAGGGAAATATCTGTCCATCTCCTTTTCCGATCACTTAATTGGATGATTTATCTTCTTCTTATTGATATTTTGTAGTATCTTATAGATTATGGAGATCAGGCGTTGGTCTGACATAGAGTTGCCAAATATTTTTTCCCATGCTGTAGGTGTTCTTTTAATTCTATTAATAAAGTCTTTGGATGAGCAAAAGTGATTCTTAATAGTTCCCATTTATCTATTTTCTGATGATTGTAGTTTGTTTGACAGATTTTGGAGTCTGTCCACATTGTGTATTAAAACTTCCGTTGTTGTTCCTACCTATTCTTGGTTGAGCTTTATCGTTTTAGGTTTGATATTTAGGTCTTTTATCCAGTTGGAGTTAGTTTTTGTATAAGGTGTAAGATATGCATCTTGTTTCAGTTTATTGTAGAAGGAGATCCAGTTTTGCCAGCACCATTTGTTGAAGATACTGTTTTTACCCAGTTTAATGTCTTAAGGCCTTTGTCAAATATCAACTGTTCACAGGCAGATGGTGTCATCTCGGGAGTCTCAGTTCTGTTCCATTGATCAATCTGTCTGTTCTTGTACTAATATCAGGCTGTTTTGACCACTGTGGCTGTGTAGTATGTTCTAAGGTCGGGTAATGAGAGCCCTCCCAGTGTGTTCTTCTTTAGTAGTACCTTACTTATCTGGGACTTCTTCCCTTTCCAAACAAAATTGGTGATTTGTTTCTCCATCTCATTAAAAAAAGACACTGGAACTTGTATTGGGATTGCATTATATAAATAAATTGCTTTGGGTAAAATAGACATTTTTACAATGTTAAGTCTTCCTATCCATGAGCAGGGTAGGTTTTTCCTTTTATCTAAGTCTCTCTTAGTTTCTTGTAGTAAGGGCTTGTAGTTCTCTTTGCAAAGGTCTGTTATTTCTCTGGTTAGATTAATTCCTAGGTACTTTATCTTCTTAGGGGCTGTATTAAGTGGTATTGATTTCATCATTAACAGTCTTGTTGGTATAAAGGAATCCTACTGATTTACTTATGTTTAGCTTGTATCCTGAGACTTTGCTAAACTCTTCTATCAGTCTGAGTAGTTTACTTACAGATTCTTTGGGATTCTCTGCATATACAATCATGTCATCTGCAAACAGGGATCTTTGCTGATGCAGATGCCCTTTATTTCTTGGTCTTGTCTAATTGCTCTGGCTAGAACTTCTAGTACAATGTTGAATAGGAGAGGTGAGAGTGGGCATCCTTGTCTAGTTCCTGTTTGCAAGGGAAAGTCTTTCAGTCTCTCTCCATTCAGGATGATGTGGGCAATTGGCTTTGTATAAATGGCCCTTATTGCGTTGAGGAATTTGCCACCTATGCCTATTTTGCTAAGAGTTTTTAGCATGAATGGGTGTTGGACTTTATCAAATGCCTTTTCGGCATCAATGGACAAAATCAGGTGATCCTTGTCTTTCGTGTTATTTATGTGGTTAATCACATGAATTGTTTTTCTGATGTTGAACCAGCCTTGCATCCCTGATATGAATCCACCTTGGTCAAGATGGATTATTTTCTTGATATGTTGTTATATTCTATTAGCAAGAATTCTTTTGAAGATTTTTGCATCTAGATTCATGAGTGATATTGGTCTGTAGTTCTCTTTCTTTGTTGGGTCTTTCCCTGGCTTAGGTATCAGGGTTATGCTGGCTTCATAGAATGAGTTTGGGAGTACTCCATCCCTTTCTATACTGTGAAATAGTCTCAGTAGTATTGGGGATAACTCTTCTCTAAATGCTTGGTAAAGTTCTGCAGTGAAGCCATCTGGGTGGGCCTGGGCTTTTTTTGGTTGGCAGTGTTTTGGTGACATTTTCAATCTCTTGCTTTGTGATGGGTTTATTAAGTTGTTCTGCTTCACGTTGTGATAATTTGGGTACGTGGTATGAGTCAAGGAATTTGTCCATTTCACCTAGGTTTTCAAATTTGTTAGAGTCTTTCATAGTATTCTGTTATGATATTTTTGATTTCTGTTGGATCAGTTGTGACCACTCCCCTCTCATTTCTAATTTGGGTTATTTGTTTCCTTTCCTGCTTTCTTTAGTAAGTTTAGCCAGTGGTTTGTCAATTTTATTGATCTTTTCAAAGAACCAGCTTTTGGTCTTTTCAAGTTTTTCAGTTGTTTTTCTATTCTCTAATTCATTTAGCTCTGCTCTAATCCTAATGATCTGGTTTGTTCTGGTGCCTGAGGGGTTTCTCTGTTGTTCTCTACTTGTTCAAGCTGTAGGGTTAGTTCCTTGATTTGGTTTCTTTTTTCCTTCCAGATGTGTGCATTTATGGAGATAAACAGACCTCTGAGCATTGCTTTGGCTGTATCCCATAGGTTCTGGTAGGAAGTGTTTTTGTTCTCATTGGAATCCATGAATTTCTTTATTTCATCCTTGATTTCTTCTATAACCCATGTTTTTTTGAGCAAGATGTTCAGTTTCCAAGAGTTCCACTTTCTATCTGTGTTTTTTCTGCTATTGATTTCAACTTTGATGGCTTTATGATCTGAGAAGATGCTTTGCAGTAATTCAGTGGTATGGATTTTGTTGGGAATTGCATTATGTCATAACACCTGGTCAATTCTGGAGAATGTTCCACGTGCATTGGAAAAGAAGGTGTAGTTGTCTGCTGATGGGTGGAACGTTCTGTATATACCAATGAGGTTTAGGCGTGTAAGTTTTTGTATGGGAGATTGATTATAATTGTAACCTTTCACTTAAGCACAATAAAAAAATAAAAGGAATTACAGCCAAAGTGCGTATTGGAAGTGTGGATGACGAGACTTTGTCTTGCATACTTTGGACATGTTATCAGGAGGGACCAGTCCCTGGAGAGGGGCATTGTCTTACTTATCTAGTGTTGCTTTAGTAGAAATGCCACAAGGAGATAGCTTTAAAAGAGAAATTTTATTTTGTTGCAGTCTATTAGGCTAAAAGCCCAAGTTCAGGGCCTCAGCCCCATGAGAGGGCTTCCTCTGTTGACTCTGGAGGAAGGTCCTTGTCATCAGTCTTCCCCTGGACTGGAAGCTTCTGAGGCAGAGGGACTCTGGGGTCCTTTCCAAAGGATGCTGTCTGTTCCCAACACTGGTTCTTGGTGGTATGGGATTCCCAACTCTTTCTGCTAGCTTTTTTCTTTTATATCCTAAGAGATTTCCTCAAGACACAATATAATCTTAGTGCCACCTCCACTGCACAACTGCTGCCCGAACTCCCTTATTAATGTTAGTAAAGGTAGAATTTACAACATGGATGGATGTCACATAACATAAGAAATCATAGCCCAGCCAAATTGTTGCACACAGTTTTAGGGGTACACAGTTCAGTCCATGATAGACATCAAACAGACATCATGCTTGGTAAACTAGAAGATGAGCAAAAAAGCAGACCCTCAATAAGATGGATTGTCACAGTGGCAGCAGCAGTGGCCGCAACAATTAGACTCAAAAATAGCAGTGATTGTGTGGATGGTGCAGGACCGGCAGTGTTTTTATTTGGTACGCCGCTTTCATGTGTGTTGAGAATAGCTCACAACATCTAACAACAATAACGAGTTTGAACTACTTAGGTGTTATTTTGGAGTTTGCAGTCTTTGGATGGGCTAAGCAACAGGCAATGTGAAGAAGTATTACAAATCTATCTAATTCTTGTTCTGTTTCAATATATATATAATCTGCTTATTCCAAGAGAGTCAGTTTATTAATTACTGTATTGGTTAATGTATTTAAGTACACTAAAACCTGCTAAAACCAGAGCCTGTTTAAGGTAAAAAAGCTGTCAGAGAATTAAAATTCAAATGTCTATCAAAACAAATATTAGAAAAGTGGTAAGACTTTACCTTGTCAAGAGTAGAAAACTTGGCAGACCCAGAAAAACTAGGCAGCCCCTGCTAGTTCTGGCTCTCACAGGTTTTGCTGTATATTTAATCTTAATAAGGTTCTGTGAAATCATATCTGTTCTTTTTCATTTGGGAATAAAGATACATGACTGGAAAGAAATATTCCTAAATCTAAGCTTGTGTTGTTTTTATTCCTTTTAAAGTGGTGTCAATATTAAAATGCCAATCAACTCCAGTGGACCTGACTGGGTGACTGTGATTCCCAGGAAAACAAAAGGTAAAAAGAAATGAACTTGATGATTTATTTAGTTATAATGCTAAGTGACATGAGGTACTGTATTTTTAATGATGTTACAAAAACCTTTTTTTCCTTTAATATGCCGTGATAACTTCTAGGCATAATTGGAAATACTGAAGACACTATTAGGTTAAAAAAAGCAAACAGAAAAACCTCAAAGAAACCTAGAAGTAGACCTTATTATGAGTTGAGTTGTGTTCACCATTATGTATACAATTCTGGGAGTTGTTATTTATGCTTATGTAAAAGTTCTTTGTCCTCCCCCCAATTCCGTTTGGCCCCTTAAGAATCTCTGAAACTGTAGTGTCCAGTATGGTGGCTATTCAAATTCCATGAAATTAAATATTCAGTTTTTCAGTCACTTAGCCATGTGTCTTGTGCTCAGAACCAAGTGCTCAGTAGTCACATGTGCTCGGTAGCTACTGATTGGACAATATTTGATGCAGATGTGTGTGGCATTGCAGAAAGTTTAGTTGGGTGTTTCTGTTTTAAACATATTCAAGAAATGTATGTGAACCTGTCATGAAAAGTTTTAAATGGCCAAGTGCTAGGTTAGCGAATGACAGTTGTTCTGCAGGTGTGGTCCCCTGCTCAGCAGCCTGAGCGTCATCAAGGAAGTTCCTGGTATTGTAGATTCTTGGGGCTTCTCCTCAGACCAGCACGTCAGAAACGCCGGGGTAGGGTGTCTGTGTTTTAGCAAACGCTGTTGGTGATTCTTCTTCATTGGAGTAGCATGTTGTCACTAATCAAAGAAGGAAATTTAAAAGTGTAAATTACGTGGTGCAGTGGCTGAGCCTTGACGGCTTGCCAGAGGTTGGTGATTGGAGCCTGCCAGTCGCTGCTTGAGGGAAAGATGTGGAAGTCTGCTTCTGTCAAGCTAAGGCCTTGGAAACCCCAGGGGCAGTCCTACTCTGTTCTGTAGGGTTGCCATCAGTTGACTCTATGGCAGTAGTTTTGGTTTGGTTTTGGGCTTGACCTCTGAAGGATCCTCAGTGGCACAATTGGCTCAGTGCTCAGCTGCTCACCAAAGGTCAGTGGTTTGAACCTAACAGCTGCTTCACAGAGAGAAGTGGCAGTCTTCTTTCATAAAGATGCCAGCCTAGAAAACCCTCTGTGAGCAGTTCTGTTCTGTTATATAGGGTTGCTTTGAGTTGGAGTTGACATGACAGCACACAGCAACAAATTATGTGTTTTGTTTTTACAAAATAGACATAAGTAGCGACAGCAACTTTCAGAAAGACGGGACAAGCATTATGAAGTAGACTTAGGCAGATGGGAGGCTTGGCCCTTTCAGCTGTGAAAAGTATAGTTATCAGCAGTATCCAACATAGCACATATTGCAGACACGGTTGTCACGGGTTCTAGGCAGGTAATGCCCATGAATTATCAGCCTGGGTATTTGCTGTGTCTATCCTTGTGTGAGAGGTGGGAGGAGGAGGCAAGGAAGACACTGAAGAGCAGGGACCATTTAAAGGGGCATCTTCCCAGCTGCCACTGTCATGTAGAAATTTGGATCAGTGCTGCCAGATCTGCAAATTTTGTTTTTCTACAGTAAACAGGAAATTCTAGGTTTTAAATGTGAAGCCTCTAGATTTTAAAATGCTGACATCCGCTTCCGAGATTTTAAAGCATTGTGTGGGCTAAGTAAAACTTGCCTGTGGCCCAGCTGCAGACAGAGCATGGCCAGTCTTTCTCTAGTCTGTTGTGTGCCGTAAGAATTCCCAGTCTTTTCCCAGTGAAGAGCTCTGTTTGGTTTATGTGAACCTGGTGAGTTGCCAGCTTTAGAGGATATATACTGAAACATTGTAAGTAGAAATACTTGTCTGTAGCCTGTCTGGGGCTCTACTCCATGGCAGAGATGTGAGTAGATGTGATGTCCCTGCTGCAAACTTCTCTAGCTTCCATGTCCAGCATTCTTTGGAGTCCCGACTGTCTGCAGGGGACTGACTACCCTGTCTTGTAATGTCCCTGAGTGTCCAGCGGGATGGCCAGTGGGAAATACTTTGCATGATGTAGCTGTACCTGACTGGTCTTGGAGAAGGGCCAGGAAGTGCCTACATGATTGTGATGTGCTGTTCTGTTTTACTGGCTGGCATCAGTAGACACACTCATAACTAGTGAGGATTTTGGTGGACTTTTAGAGGAAGAAAGTAATCCTGAATCCATAGGTGCGGAACAGTCTATCATTGAATTTTGTACAGGTGTTTAATTAGAAAAGAGCAGGGCGGTTGCTTTACTGGTATCACAGGAGCCTAACCTGGCAGAACTTCTCTGAAGTTCACTCTAGTGACCCCTTGGGGGCACTCAGAGACCCTAAATCAAGGACTGACAGCAACCAAAAAACCAAACCCACTGCCTTGGAGTCGATTCTGACTCATAGTGAGCCTGTAGTGCAGAGTCGAACTGCCCCATAGAGTTTCCAAGGAGTGCCTGGTGCACTCCCAACTGCCAACTTTTTTGTGAGCAGCTCTAGCAGTTAACTACTATGTCACCAGGCTTTCCCAAGGGCTTAGAATCTCTTTTTTATCTTTCAGTTTTTTAACCTTTTAAGACAATTTTAAATGTTAGACATCTATCAGAATTATAGAGCGAATAGAATTTCTGTATACAGTTTATTACAAGGCACCGTGGTGGTGCGGTGGTTAAGCCCTCGACTGCCAACTGAACGTTCAGTGGGTTGAATGCACTGGCTGCTCCTTGGCAGTTTTTCCACCAGGGTCCCCCCTTTATTTTTGCGCCAGGATCTAGTCCAGGATCCTGCATTGCATGTAGTCACATACAGCCGGAGTCTCCTCCCATCTGGGACCATTCCTCCATCTTCCGTTGTTTTACATGACCTTGACACTTTTGAAGAGGATTGGTCAGGTATTTTGTAGAGCGTCTCTCAGTGTTTGATGTTTTCTTGTGGTTAGAATAAGGTTATGCATTTTGGCAAAATAACATGGAAATGATATATTGTGTTTTCTTGGGGGGGGTAGGTGATACAAATACGTATTGCTAGCAGTGTTAACCTTGACCAGTTCGTTCAAGTGTTGTCTACCAGAGTTTTCTGTTTTACAAACCAAAAGTCATTATTTTTATCTTTATATTTATTAACTATTCTGGGGAAGTACTTTGAGACTATGGTAGTCTGAGTAGTGACCCCCAAAGAAACCCAGGTTGTAATCCCTGGAACCTGTGATTGTAGCAAAAGAGACTTTGCATGTGTGATTAAATTAAGGATCTTGAGACAAGATCATCCAGGATTATTTGAGTGTTACTGAGTGAAGTCACGTATGTTCTTGGAAGAGGGAGTGGGGGCAGATTTAACAGAGAAGACGGGAAGTGACGTGTGCCGAAGTACAGAGAAATCGGGAAGTCTGGTCTGCTGGCTCTGAAGCTGGAGGGAAGGGCCAGGGATGAAGAAAGGCGCTGTGGGAGCTGGAAAAGACAAGGAAACGGAGCCTCCCGTAGAGTCTCCAGAGAGAATGTGGCTCTGGTGACACCTTGGTTTTAGCCCAGTGAGACTGGTTCCCCTTTGACTGCCAGAACTGTAAGAGAATCAATTTTTTGTTGATTCAGGCTACGGAATTTGTAATAACTTGTTACAGCAGGAAACCAATAGGGAGTGCACACTGTCTGTTTCTGCTTAAAGTTACACTGGCTGATTTTAGTAACCATCTAGCTTTCAAGATCTAATGGTAGCATTTTAGCTCTCAGTCCTTTGACCTTTATTACTTGAAATTTTTCAGTAGGGAGGATTTGTCTCTTCTTCCTAATTTATTTCATTGTTTATGACAGCATAGACTCATGAGTATTTATGCATTCTTTGAGTTATAATCCATGGTGTCATTATTTATTTTGTTGCTCAAATTATTCCAGCTTTGGCCACTGAGAACTGTTACAAATTGACGTCTGTGTGACATTCTCTTGTTCATTTTGAGGGGGGCTCACTTCCTTACTTTCTGGATTCACAGAAGAGTGCTGGCTTGTCTTATGATTTGCTTGCCCTAGGCTTGAAAAGGCTCATTGGCTTTTCACTTTTGTTATCTCACCTATGAATCCAGTGCATGGAAGAAGGTTTTTCCCTGTGAGGTTTGTGTTATGTGTTAGCTAATTGATTCTCTACAAGGTGAAATTATTTCGAGATAACATGATTTGATGCACAGAAGATGCACTTTACTTGAGAGTGCTACCTTTATGAGTGTGTGTAATTCCAGTCCAAAGCAAGGAAACACCACCTTTAGTTAGACTACCAGATCGAGGCAAGAGGCCAGCTTCTGGTAGGCCTCCGCAGTGTCAGAACTGCTGCGGAATTTTCATTCGCAGCTGTGCTGTGGTCTCCAGGCCTGTCTGTAGCTGAATGGTGTGGGAATGTTGGTGGCCTCTAACCTCACCAATGGGGAGGTGGTGGTGATTCCGTGGTAGAATTCTGGCCTTAACGTGTGGGAGTGCTGGGTTTGATTTGTGACCAGTGCATCTGAAGCCATTGCCTGTCTTCTCAGTTGGACACCTGCCTGGTGCTATGAGACTGACAGGTTTCAGTGGAGCTTCTCGACTCAGAGAGACCAGGAAGAATGACCTGGTGATCTGTTCTGAAAAAATCAGCCAGTGTCAACCCTGGTGATCACAGTGGTCCTGCCCTGTTGTGCGTGGCGTCATCTGGGTTGGGGGTAGACTTGACAGCAGCTGGCAGCCACCACCTCATTAACAACTAGACCTCACTTGTGGGGCAACTGCCACCTCTTAACAACTAGATCTCACCTTTCTGAGAGTTTGAGATAACACTAGGTCTAATAGTAATCAATCTTTAGAGCTCTCTACTATTTTTCATTGTTTATCGAGCTGTATCTTGTATACAACAGGGCATACATTGTCTTAAGGATTTACTACAGTGAAGCTTTACATTTGTATGTATCTTTGTAATGAACTGTGGGAGGCAGAATTCTGTGATGACTTCTAATGATATAATCCCTTTCCCTTGAGTTGTGGAGAGACATGTAAATAACAGATGGCATTACCATGATTAGGTTTATATTATGTGGCAGTCTTAATTTTTTTTTTTAATTTAACATGACTGAGTGAAAATGTGCATTCCCATATAAATTTACATGCCCACCTATATGCAGCTTCCACTGCTCTCCCTGTCCGGTGACAGCACACTGTTCCTCTCTGCTCCATACATGTCTCATCCTCCCAACAGCCTCCTTTCCTCTCCTCTCCATCCACTCTCCTTCCTCCAGCCTGAGGTCAGCAGGATGATATCCTATAGATGTATAGAACCATTAAGTGCATCCAGTATATGGTCACTCTGCATTGCCAAGTCCAATCCATTCCTGTCCAAAGAGTGGACCTTTGTTACAATTTATGGGTAAGGGCAGCATCAGGGACAGGGGCCATGCTTCCAGGGGAACCCTGAAACTGTTGGACCATCAACTGAGGTCTTTTAGTGGAGATCTCAGGATGCACCCCTTTTTATTCTTGTGTTGCCAGAGAGACTCAACTTAGTGAGCTCCATCGTGGCTATCACTGGTGGTGGCTGGGCACCATCCTGTTCTTCCGGTTCCAAGTCGATGTAGGCACCTACTCTTGTGGGTCTCTCTGTCTTCTCAGTTATCTTTACCGCATGTCATTTTGGTCCTCGGTGAGCATCCGTTCCTGCTGAGTGGGACCATTTGCTGTGCCCTCGGATGGCAGCTTGGCAGCTTTTAAGACCCCAGATGCCACTCACCAGTGTGGGGTGCAGAGAGCTCTCTTAGCAAAACGCTGGTTGTGCCAATTGGCCTCGATTTCGCCTAGCAGTCTTAATTTTTAAAAAAGGACATTATTCTGAGTTGACCTGACTGAATTAGGTAAGCCATTAGTAGGACCAAACTTCCTGAAGGAAGAGATTGTGTGAGAGGGATTCCACATGAGGGCAATCCTGCATTCCTGGCGTTGTAAATACCAAACCAAATTCATTGTTGTCGAGTCAATGCTGACTCATAGTGACCCTGTCAAACGAAGTGGAACTGCCCCATAGGGTTCCCAAGGAGCGGCTGGTGGATTTAAACTGCTAACAATTTGGTTAGCAGCCATAGCTTTTAACCACTGTGCCACCAGGGTTTTTGGCCTTGTAAATAGAGGGAGTGGAATGGCAAGGAATTTGGGTAGCTCCTAGATGATGAGGGCAGCTCCTGGCTGACAGCAAGGAAACGGGAGCCCCAGTTCTACAAGTGCAAGGAATGAAATTGGGTCAACAACTTTAATGACCTTGGAAGTGTATTTTTCTCCAGAATCTCCAGAAAAGAGCATATTCCTGCCAGCTGCACAGTGCCTGGACCACAGAACTGTGGAATGATAAATGTTCCATATTTCTGAGCCGTTAAGTTTATAGTGATTTGTTACATAGCCATAGAGAACAAATACAGTAGTGTTTAGAACATAGGGAATATTTTCAGCATCCCAGATAGCCCTTTACTGTAACACTATTACAGTATTGAATTTTTGGCTAATTACTGGATCACTCTGGAACTTGCTTTTCTCACCTTTAAATGTTTGGATCAGCTGTTCTCTCAGGTCCCTGTCAACCTTGATATTCTATAAATCTACAAATATTTCTGCTTACACAACATTTTTAACTTTCCTCTGTAAAATGCTTAGCTTTTAAGGCACTAAAATATAAAGAGAAAGTATGATTCACAAGGTTTTATGGGAGGAACTCCAGAATGAGCTCAAACACTGATTACTGTGGAGTCAGGCCTTTCTCGTATTCCCAGTGTGTGACAGGGTGCACCTAACTAGCTCGTCACACGCTGTCCTCGTTCTGTATCCACGTGAGGTGGTGGCCAAGCTCTCCTGTGCTCGTGTTGTCCCCTGGTGCAGGAATCATGTCATCCTACTCCTTCTCTGGCTTGTCTTTTTTGTCCCTTGTCTCTTTTTTGTCTTTTTTGTCCTGCCCTTTGCAGTTTTAAATTTTATAGATTGTTCCATGCCACTGTACATAAGAAAACAAACAAAAGACAGAACCAAAAAACAAACCTGTTGCCATTCCAATTTATGGGATCCTATAGGACAGAGTAGAACTGTCCCGTGGTGTTTCCAAGGTGGGGCTGGTGAGTTGAAACTGCCAACCTTCCTTTTAGTTAGCAGTTGAGACCCTAACTGATGTATTCCATTCTTAATTCATGCTGTACCTCTCCTCTCCAGGTTTTTCTAGACATTTTTGGGAAATGTCAGGTACTGTGCCTTTTCATCTCTCCTTTTGTCCTATGTGTGGAAACCCTGGTGACTTAGTGGTTAAATCCTTCCTCTGCCGACCCAAAGCTCAGCAATTCAAATCCACTAGGCGCTCTTTGGAAACTCTACAGGGCAGATGTACTCTGACCTACAGGGTCACTATGAGTTGGATTCGACCTGACAGCAGTGGCTGGCTTAGCTTTTGGTCTATTTGTGGTTAGCATAGCCCGCGGTATGGCTGATGAAGAACGTGGGAAGACTTATCCTTCAGGGAAGGCAAGGCCTGGATTTTCAAGAGAAGCCAAGATGTTCTGGAGAAGCAGAAACTTCACTTCAAGAGAATCAAAAATGTCTCCTCTGATTTTGTGCAAAGATTGTCATGTCAGCTTTTACCACCACCTCTGTGTAAACTTTTTCCTTTTCCACTAGTATTCGAGATAACCATAAAATTGAATAATAGCTCATTTTTGTTTAAATTGTTTGATTACACATGCATAGTATGTTAGGGGTTACTTTATCAGTTTAACAGACTTTCTTATTTCGTTATCTGACGTGAAAATGTGTTCTGAGTTCTAAGAAACTGACTTACAACACTGCCTCGGAGACTGCTTAAAAAAGGACGTTGTCAGGAAATGGGTCCTGTCCCAAGTGGCCACAAGAGGGCAGTGCAGGCACATTCATTTCACTTTAAAAAGGCGATTCGACACTAGTGGGACTTGTTTCAAAAAATTAATCCCAAGTTTAGTAATTGATTTGCTTTGCTCGCCTTACCTCTGGTAGTAAATATAATGAACACTTGAATGGAAATGTGATTGTTTCCTCTGTGCTGTGCACTGTTTTTTTGAACATATTTGACAAAGACCAGTCAACCAGCTACTGGATTAAACTTGGTAAAAATTGTGCTTCAAATTCCCTTTTAATTGCTATTCCAGTACATGTTTTTGTTGGGTGTTGTCTGAAGCTTTTTAGCCTACCCAGCCTTGACGCACTGATCTAGTGGCAGGGCTTCGGGCCAGGTTTGGTAATATGGTAAATCCATACTTGGTAACATGTTGAGAAATTGTTTTAGAATAAACCAAATCAATATTTACCCAACTCTCATTTTTACTTGGACACTCTTGCTTGCCCAATAAAGCTTTTAAAAGCACTGTTTCTTTTTCAGCTGGGATCCTGAACCAGCAAAGAATTAGCAGATGCCTAAGAAAAGAGGAAATGGGCATTTCTGAAGGGAATACAAAGAAAACTAATTTGGAGTGAAATAGATTACATCAAGGAGTCAATTTTGCAGAAAGTAGCTACAAGTAGAGAACTCAGTTAACTTTCTGAATAGTATATGTTTTCGATTTCAGATGGTGATTTAGTATATGTCTATGGAATGACTGGATTATAATCAAGGCTGAATCTTGGGGAATGTAAGGAAGTGATATAAAGTCATTGGAGGCTTCCTAAAGGTTAAAGATTTGAGTATCTATTAAAAATGAATAAGTATACATCTTTAAAAACAGCGGAGAGTGATGGCTGACCCGTGTCATTGTCTTGTCAGAGGCAGTCTGGTGAGGGATTAAGAACGTGAGCTTCAGGCTCCTTCTCTGGCTTTGCCACTTTTTATCTTCCTTTATTTTTGACTACAATAAAAATATATTTAGTCAGAGGAAATGCTCTAGGTCCCTTTTCCCTTTCTGTCTACCAACACCCTCATACTTATTTCATATCTTCTCATTTTTGTGCAAAGGAAAACCTTCAGTATCAGGGAAAATTGTGGGATTTCTCTGAGATAGGACACCAGGAAATGCTGCCTGCATGCCAACAGCCCAGCCACATGTACGGACATAAGTCCGTGTGGGAATGTTTTTCATCTCTGGTTTGTTGGAGGAAACCTTCAGAGTATCGTGTTTTTCCTTTTTCGTTACAGACGCTGACAACCCAGAACTCTCTCAAGGCTCAGGAACTTTTCCCTCCGGGTATTATTACCGAGACCAGTGGAGGCCCAGAGAGTTCCGGATGCGCCAGTTTAACGATCCTGACAATGTTACAGAGTGCTTACAGAGGAAAGTGGTGTATTTGTTCGGTGACTCGACAATCAGGCAGTGGTTTGAATACCTCACTGCATTTGTTCCAGGTTGGTACTTGGTTTTTTTGTTTCTTAAGTCTTTCCCACAGGCATGAAATCAGCTGTGAAAACAGTATAGACTCCAGTGCCTGGAGAAAGACATCAGCTGAGGAAGCAGTTCTCTCTCTGCAGGACTCAGAAGTGGTTTTCCACTTCTAATATTCAGGCTGTAAAATAAAGCTGGACATCTTCAGTTGTTCACTCTGGGTGTACGAGGTCCAACTCCGTGGTTACCACGGAGTCCACTGGAGGGAAGCAGCCAGGCCCACTCAGGGCCCCATTGTAAGGCAGCTGAGCTCTCCTGGTGTTATTCAGGGGCCTTCCATTGGTGTGGCTCTGAGGTGGGACTGCCTCCCAACAAGGGAGTCTGTATGAGTCTAGCATTCCTAGTGTCCTGGTGTCACTGCTGGGTCCTGGGGCTGCTCTTCAGAGTCAGAACCAGTACTCCACTAGCTGAAGGGCCACTCCTTATTTACAAATGAATCATCTCTTCTTGGAAGGCCGGTGGTTGGGGTGAAGATGGATGGATCCCAGTGGCTGGGAATAAAGACCCTGCTTACAGCTTAGAGAGTTGATAAACTGTTTTGTAGAACTATTTTTGATGGCTATATATTGTCAGGGCCTTTCATAAAAATTCCAGTGGTTTGTTGTGAGTTATGATTGTGATATTTGGTGTTTTTTCATCACCACTTATTATATCAAGTTAGTTTCACATTTGATTTTCAGGAGGAAAGGGAGAAATGGATGTACCCCAAAAAGTGGAAAGTCATTTTCTAGTTTTTGTTTTTCTCTTTGTCTTTCTAACATCAAAATAAATATAGCTGATTTCTAGTACACAAAGAATGGAATTAAAACTCTGGAGAAGGGAAATGATGTGTATGGCGTGACGGTAGGCCCAGTGGAGCGCGTAGCAGGCAGGGCCTTCTGGGAGTCTGCGGTTGTTTGAGTCTTCGTCCTGATGATGTCACTCGGCGTCTCCTTGGTAACAGCGGTTGCCCTGACCAGCCTGATCGTTTTCTACAGACAGATTGTTCCTCGATAAAGCCCTGTGTCAGTGTTTGATCTTAATCAAAAGAAAGAATGGTAGCTGGAGCTTATGTGTATCTTAAGTGGGACTGGATGCTAAGTAGTAATGCATTAGGCAGGAAAACCTAGAAAAGAAACTGTGGACTACATGGAGAAAAAAGAAAAACCTTTATTTGAAACCTAAAAGCTAACAGAGGAAAGTGATCTAATTTTACTTCTTCAAAATTGCCTGTAAACTTCTTGTCGGCTGAAACTGTAACTCATTCAGCTGAACATTGTTGGCTTGCAGCACTTTGTAGTAGCTGTAATTGAATAGGTGCTTCTCAGATCAAACTCAGTGCTGTTGAGTTGCTTCTGACTCACAGCAACCCGACACCAAAGAGTCAAACTGCCTGGTAGGCTTTTTAAGGAGAAGCTGGTGGATTTGAGCTGCTGATCTCTTGGTTAGCAGCCGAGTTCTTAACGACTGCACCACCAGGGTTTTTGAATAACTGTTTAGGACGTATTAATTAAATTGGACTTCCAAAATTTACTTTTATTTACCAGGCCACTTATGGGACTATATAGGGATGGGTGGCAGACCCTTTTTCCTCACGGGAGAGATATGAAGTGACAAATGAGTTGTACAGAGAGTCTTTTAGGAATCACAAGGAGGGAATCAGTTGCGACTTCAGAGGAACTGGAGATAAGGGAGAAGGGAGAGGGAAGGGCCGGGGCTCTTCTATGAGGACTGCTAATTAAGTTTGTGAACTCACCCTAGAGAAAGTGCTATATACCTCATTGCTGAATGTCACTAGGGTCACCTTTGGAGTACTCTCCTTGGGAAGCTATGCACTGATGCCAGTGCCTAGTCCACTCTTTAAAGCAAATTTGGAACTCTTTCTGTAATGGCCATCAGAGCTGTCATCGTATTACCCTTGATGTCCTGAATGTCATCAAAATGTCTTCCTTTCAATATTTCCTTTATCTTTGGGTAAAGAAAAAAGTCACTGGTGTCGGATCAGGTGAGTAGAGAGGGTGTTCTAATACAGTTATTTGTTTATTGGTTAAAACCCCTCTCACATACAACTACTGCAGTTAAGTTCACGAAGTTGCCGCTATGCACAATGACCATTCCAGAAAGAGTTGCAAAATTGGTTTGAAGAATGAAGTGGGTGCTGGCATTGGTGCAGAGCTTCCCAAGGGAAGTAGTTCGAAGGTAAAGGTAGTGATATTCAGCATGGAGGTATGCAACATTTAGAACAATTAGGTTTGTGGACTTATTTATTGTTTTACTGCGTAACTCAGTGTCTGCCTTTGTCATTCACGTGATAGGGACAGAAGTTCTTTTCTAGGGCATCAACGTGATTTTCCAAACTTAGGATAAGATTGAAAATTAACGGGAAACATGGTTGTTCTTTTGTTTTTAGCCTATTTCAAAAAGAGGTATTTACCTACTAATAAGTGTGCCTATAAAACTGGAAGTTACAGCCATTGTCCTCAAAGACAGAATAATTTACATGTTAGAACAATAGGTTTAAAGGCCAAGTTGAGCTTTAAATATTCAATGATCAGTGGAAATCTTGGCTTCACAGGTAGAAGGGAAAGCGGTCATTTTGTTTCTGAGGCATAGACATACGTAGCTATGGAATTTATCATGGATGGTATTATTTGTAATGTCATGTTTTTTGGATGATTTCAATAATAAATATGTTGATAAAGGTCCATTGATTTAAGGTGGGCCGAGGTGCAGTAAGGGAACCCTGGTGGAGTGGTTAAGTGCTACAGTTGTTAACTAGAAGGCTGGTAGTTCAAATCTGCCAGGTGCTCCTTGGAAACTCTATGGGGCAGTTTTACTCTGACCTCTAGGGTTGCTATGAACTGGAATCAATTTGACAACACTGGATTTGGTGTTTTTAGGTGCAGTAAGATAGATATTTCCTTTACATTTATATTGTGCTTATCAACCTTGTTCTTTTATTGTAAAAATTGTTCTTTGAAGCTACTCAGTAAAGAATAATTGAAATAGATATGCTTGATTGGACAGTTTTCTGAATTTGAGTTTTCCTTGTTTCAGATTTAGCAGAGTTTAATTTGGGTAGTCCCAAGAACGTCGGTCCCTTTCTTGCGATAGACCAGACGCACAACATCCTGCTCAAGTACCGCTGCCACGGGCCCCCCATTCGCTTCACGACTGTCTTCAGCAGCGAGCTCCGCTATGTGGCAAATGAGCTGAACGGCATCGTGGGAGGTAAGAACACGGTGGTTGCTATAGCCATATGGTCTCACTTCAGCACCTTCCCCCTGGAAGTGTACATCCGGCGGCTCAGGAACATCCGCCGAGCGGTTGTCCAGCTCCTTGATCGAAGCCCGAAGACTGTGGTGGTCATCCGGACTGCCAATGCCCAAGAACTGGGGCCTGAGGTGAGCCTTTACAGCAGTGACTGGTACAACTTTCAGCTGGACACCATCCTTCGGAGAATGTTCTCGGGAGTTGGAGTATACCTTGTTGATGCCTGGGAGATGACTCTGGCCCACTATCTACCCCACAAGCTGCATCCAGATAAGATTATTGTGAAGAACCAACTGGACATGTTTTTGTCTTTTGTGTGCCCCTTGGAGACCTAGCTTGTCCTGGAGGGGCTTGAGAGATCACATCACTTGCATTGTAGGAAGTTTGTGGGTAGCCTCATCTTGGAGAGACGCTGCCATAGACTTCAAGTAATGACTCTGAAGGAGCTTAGGAACTGCAGGTTACATTTGTACATACATATAGGATTCTTTCCAAACTTGACTTTGCCATGAGGAACCATCATTAACAGCACTGGTACACTGTATTGTCCTTGCAACCAAAGATGCTAATGAGTGTATTTGAACCAGCTGCTCTTGGCAGGAGGAGATGAATGTCGTCAAAAGTGTTCTGCCGTAAATGGGAGGGACAAGTTTGGTTGACAATGGTGTGTGCATGGCTTATTTAGAAAAGTAAATTGAGCACATGTGCATGAATAGCACAAGTGATGTGTCTTCAGCTGACAGACAGAGAGAGCTCCTAGTTGGTGGCTTCTGTGAACACACCAAAGACCCTTGCCTTGTCTCAGGAGATTTTCTTAATAGTCTTCCTTTACTAAATTGCTTGAAAAGGTCAGTGTGGTTGATCAGAATTTTATAGTAAGGATATTTACTACTTCCTGCTTTTCTAGAATAGAAGCATAAGAGAAATATGAAATCAGTCTATATAAAATCTGTGCTTTGAATTGATATTTGCATTGGATGAATGTTTCTTGATTCAGCTAGATTTTACGTAATGCTTATTCTAAGAGTAACCACTTTTGGAAATGGAAGGGGGAAATGTAGAAACTGAAGTTTATTTTTGTGTTTTGAAATGTTAGGGTTTTGAAAATTGACTTTTGTGTAATGAGTGCTATTGATTATCATAAAGTTGTGGAAACCATTTCCACCAATTTGAAGTGTTTCTGTTTTTATGTTGTTGCTATTATCTTAAACTGCATATCAAAACTAGAAATTAAGATCTTATTTGAGAAACTTAAGTTAGATATTAGAATCTCTGACAACTTTTTCTGGACTTGGACATAATGTACACATTCTCATGCGTAGAAATGAAGTATGCCTATTAGTGGAAAGCCCGGCGGCATAGCCGTTAAGTGCTACGGATGCTGACCAAAAGCTTGGCAGTTTGAATCTACCAGGTTCTCCTTGGAAACTCTACGGGCCAATTCCACTCTGTCCTGTAGGGTTACTATGAGTTGGAGTTGACTTGATGGCAGTGGGTTTTGTTTGGGTTATTCCTACTGGTTATCAAGAAATAATTGACTTATCAATTTTATTTGACCCTCTTATTAATTTTAAATGAGTTCCAGTTGGGATCACTTAGTAAATACTCTTCTTTTTGAGCCACAGTGGAATACAGTGTAGTTTTGTTGTCTGTAAATGGACATGAGGAAGCTGGAGAGGCTTTAGAGATGAAGATAGATACTTAAAGCATAAAAATTTTACACCCTTACAATAATGGCTCAGAGACTGTGGGTATTGAAGTTAAAGTAGAGTCTGAGGTCTTTTTTCCTAACCTTAACCACCTTTGAAGTCTATACCGTATGAGGAAAGAAGATATTTAACTATTTCAGAGTCTAAAGAGGATCAGCTGGGTAACACTATCAAGATACCTTAATTTTAGTGATCTTTAAGTTTTAGAGTACCTAAGACTCCCTTGAAATATTAGATAAAAATGTAGAATCAGGGGCCACACCTCTGGGAATTTGGGACTCAGCCTATGTGACTAGTGACCAGTGATTTTGATGCAATGATGCTCATCCACACTCTGAAAAACCCTGATTAAGGGAAGAGGGAAGATGAAAATAGGCAAGTGACATTGCTTATCTGTTTTTCAGGGGGGTTGCCAATAATGTGTGTAATTCTGATCATGATCTAGTAATGTAGATGATATTATAGATGAGTAACTTGAGTTTGGATTTGAACTAAGGTATGTGAGAATCTAGAGCCCTTTTAAGCTACAACTTGCTAGACTTTTTTTTTTTATTGTGATTAAGTGAAAGTATACAGTCCAAATCATCTTTCATGCCCGCCTATCTACAACTTCTTCTGTTCTCCTTGCCCCGTGACAGCACACCAGCTTTTCGTTTTATACTTGTTGTGTCCTCTTAACAGGCTCCTGCCCCCTCCTCTCCACCCTCTTCTCTCCTGTGTAGAACGGACTCCTATAAATGCACAGACCCATAAAGTGCACACACCATATGGTCACACTGTGTCCCTGAGCCCAGTCCATTTTTGTTTAAAGAGCTGACTTCAGTAGTGTTTTGTGGTCAGGGGCAGCAGCAGGTCTATGGGCCCTGCTCCCAGGGGAACCCCCAGGCCGTCGGGTCATCAGTTGTAGTCTCTTAGTAGAGTTCTTGAGCTGCACCCCTCCATTTCTCCTGTTGCCACAGGGAGTCAGCACTGTGTGCCCCATCACATGCTGAACTTTTCCAAAGACAGGTTTTATTCTTCCCAAAAGAACTTTTAACCAGTGTTTCAGGAGCAGTTGTGGAAGGAGACTGTGGCACCTTCCGCCTGTGAGAGTTGCAAGAAGAGAGAGGATGCTGCCTCGTGAGTGGTTTGCGGGTGATGCAACGTCTACAAATGATTTCTTGTGATCTTGGCCAGTTTCTGGTGTTTTTTGATTTGGTGACATAAGGTCCTAAAGATTTGGTGACAGGGTTTCTTGAAGTATTTACAGTCATTTCCTTCCCTGTTCTAGTTTCACTTTCTACACTTAGGTGTGGAAAATTTTTAAAAAATGTGTAATTGGAATATTACCTAAATTGTTCTCAAAGTAATTAGATAAAATAATCTAAATTTCTTTTGAAAAGTCTATTTTAGGCCAATATCGTGTAATTATAAATATCAGCATGCCAACTTGATAGTTTATTATAAATACATATTTTCCTTATAAAGACAAAGGATATAATTAAAAATGTAAAATACAGAAGAAGAAAAATCATAATTCTGTGATCTGGTGGTAATGAACATTAGCATTTGGTTGTATATTTCCTTTCACATTTTTTTGTTAAACTACATAGTCATACCAAACCAAAACCCCTGCTGTTGAGTTGATTCTGACTCATAGTGAATTGTAATCATAGAGAACTTACTATTTATATGTCTGATTTTTTTATTTGACATACAATATTTTTTGTTAGAAAGTCTTCATAACTTAATTTTAAAGGGTTGTCTAATAGTTCAGCTAATGGTATTCTCATCTGTGTAAACTGTCCCATGTGTTTGAGCATTTAGGCTTACAATAAAATATTAAAATCTTTACCATAATAAAATATTAAAATACAATTTCATTGGATTAAAATGTGGATTTTTGTCTTTAAATGACAGAATTAATTTCACTTGGTGGATTTCCTAATATTCCAGAATGCAAATGATTGATTCAGTATTACTGCTGATACAGGGAATCTATGAAGCCCTTAAGGCCCTTCTGTGCAAATTCTGGAGTCTCTGAGTGGCACTGGCAGTCAGAAAGGGATGATGTCCTTTTCTAATGAAAAAAGCCTTATGGATGACAGCAGAATATTTGGACCTTAGCTGCTTTGCCAATGCCCTGAGTGGTTAAGTACTTGAAAACCTACCAGAGGGTCGGTGGTTTGAACTGACCAGGGGTACCTTGGCAGAAAGACCTGGCGATCTGCTTCCAAAAGGTCACAGCCTTGAAAACTGTAGAGTGTGTACAATTTACATGGTATAGAAATTGTACTATTAAAGTAACTTTCTTTAGCAAGTACAAAAGAGAGCTTCTGTGTTCCATCTATTTTATTAAATATTTTATTAAATATTAGTTGTCTGGGACTTCCTTGCTGTGGGTAGTTAAGTTTGAGATTGATAAATAGGGATATTTGACAAAAGTAAATATGGGAAACCTTTGCCTATTTGTGTATTATATGCCAGAAGTAAGTCAGTTTCAGAGTCCAATTAAAGGCAGTAGCAGTTGCTGAGAGTTACAGGAAACAAACACCCAAGTAAAACAACAGAAACAATACCCCTCTTAAAACAAACAAAAAACTGCTCAGTATTATCTTAATAAGTTTTGGGCAAATCCAACCTTTTTTACATTGTTGTATTGGTGCTGAGTTAGCTTCGAGTCACGGAAACCTTATGTGTAGTGGGACAAAATATTGTCCATCGCTGCGCCATCCTTGTGATGGTCTCTTTGAGTCCATCGTTGTGAGTGTTCTGTCAGGCCTTCTCATTGAGCGTTTCTCTTGTTTTTGCTGATAAGCCATCATGTCCTTTTCTAGTGAAAAAAGCTTATGGATGACAGCAGAATATTTGGCCTTAGCTGCTTTGCCAGTGCCAGAAAATTCCACTTGAACTGGATTCCTTCTCTGGTATTTGTTAGGCATTATTCTCCCTAGTACCCGAATCCTCCCAAGTGTTATGTGTGTCAGGCAGTCACTTCAGGTGCAACAAGTGAGTTTTTGAAGTTGCTTTTTTTCTCTTTGAAAGTGAGACCACAGGCACTGAGTCCTCTGAGATCAGACCCACTGCTGTTGAGTCAATTCCGACTCACAGCAGCCCTGTAGTCCTCAGACACCTGTATATTTGGTGAGCTGAAGATAAGAGGGTTGAGGGCAGGAGTTCACAGGGCGCAGAAGTACCAGAAGGCACAAGATAAGAGCCTGAACTCCTGTCTAGCTTGTCTCTCAAAAATGCACTTATCTTTTGACTTCTTTTAACCAGCATGAATTTCAGCATTATACTTTGCCTTTAATTTCGCCTATTTAAGGATAAGAAATGCTTCTGGGGTATAGCTCCAGATAGCCATTCCTCTGGGAGAAGTGGACATCATTTCCTGTGTAATTACAAAGCCTGGTTGTAACACTGCCTGGAGAAGATTTAAGCCAAAAAAAAAAAGAAGAGAGAGAAAGCTGGATCAAGACTGTATCAGCGAGAGTCACAAAGAAGGAAAGAGGGGACAGTGAAATCAACTGTTCTAAGGAGAATCTGTCTCCAGCGTTGTGCAATGTTTATTCCCTGTTGAAATGAGCTCTCGGGGAAAGAACACTTTCTGTCCTAGGCGGGAGATTCCTGGTCCTTGCATTGGTCAATGAAGGCACTTGATAAGGCTTGGGAAAGGTCACCTCTCTCCCCAGCACACAGATACAGAGACACACACAAATGAAACCCTCTCTCCCCAACACAGAGACACACAGACACACGCAAACACACGCACACACACACGAAACCCAAAGAGAAGGTGAATCTCATGAGGCCGTTGGAAGTCCGTGGAACGGGCCAACTGAGACCTTGTTGCAAGGTCCCTTTAAGAGAAAACGTCGGTTTGTGCAGGGCGCCTCCGAATCCTCTGCGGCGCTCCGGTCCAGGTCTTGGAGTCAGCCCTGACGGGAATGTCCCGGACTCTGCGGGCACCTTCGGGGTCCGGGAATTTCCAGGGCGCAGAAAAAGCCCCCGGAGCTCGGCGCCCCCGCCCCGGCGCCCCCGCCCCGGTGTCCCCGCAGCCCCGGCTGGGACCAGAGGGGACCCGGTTGTGTCATTCAGAAAACAGGCCCCTGGCTTCCCCCGCCCCACCCCGACCCCGATCTCCTTTCGTGAGCCAGAAAGCCAAGGATATAAAGGGGGCCCTGCAGAGGTCCGGTCCCGGCCACGCGGTCAGGCGTGGGGTTCTCAGAGAAAGGGCTGCTTAACTGCTGCTGATCGTGTAGCCTCCAAAGGAAACCGATCATCTATCTCATGCTGTCACCCGCTGGGGTTATTATCGCTGATGACAGCTGGAAACAGTTTGTTTGCTTTTACGTATTTGTATGACTTGGCTCTTCAAACACAAAGGTATATTTTTATTTGCTATTTAGGATGAAAATCTCTGAAAATGCTGTGTTTTTCCTACTCTTTTACCCATATTCCCATTCTTTACTTTGGAATCATTTTCTGATGTTGGGTTAATAATACTTGTTTGGGGCAGGATACTGGGGCAGTTGTCTTTTGGGGAAAGAAAATACTATTTTGTAAAAAAAAAAAAAATGTGGTACTCGCTATGAATAGGATCTCTTTGCCCAGGAAGGTCTAGGGTGCTGTTAGAGGACGTGGATAGGACAGACGTAGCCTGAGTCGATAAAGGTAACGTTTTCTCCTTAGCCCTTGGTGCAGAGCTGTGATACCCCAAGGCAGAAATTGCTGAGGCAGCTGGTTGTGTAGCTTAATCGGTTCACTTTCACACAATGGGTAGGCAGAAAACTGTATCTTTATGGAAAACTATGTGAGTGGATCAAAGTGTTCTGCAGCCGATCCTCATTAATTCTTTCATTGCCGCTATAAGATTTAAAGTTAAGTATTTCAAGACTCTTTTATGAATGAAGGATGTGAGAAATTTGTTGGCTTGGCTGGAAATTACAGATTCGCTACAATCTGTATAAAGTGTTTTAAGGGATATACTGTGTAAATAAAATCACATTCCTAGCTGGAATGGATTATAGATTTTCTTCACAGTGTTTAGTGAACTGTAGGGTGTTGTGGAAGTGTCCCAAAGAGGAGGATGATAACTGACATTTATTGTGTAAAGCAGTTAGTAATAGATATATCCTCTCACCTTAAATCTAGCTCTGCCTGTACTCCCTCACTTTAAATCTGGGATCTGAAGAAATATATTATCTGGCTAGGTGGGATGTTGTTTCCCTCTTAGGTAGCAGGTTGTTTGGACAATAAAATGAGAGAAAAATTTTCAGGGGCCCCGCTCATCAGCCTCATGATCCCTGATCAAGGATGGGGTCAGCCACACCTTTCAAACATGCAGATAACCCTGAAGTCCTTTGATCTGACTTCTGAACAAGTGTATGACCTCTCCCCCCAGCCTCTCCTCCATCTTTGTAATGTCGTTTTGCGTGATGGAATGAATGACCCAGCGTGGCAGGCTGTAGGCAATGAGCTTCCGGTGTGGAGGTGTTGTTGATGAGCTTGGTCAGTATTAAGTCAGTTGTCCGTTACAGACTTAACCTCCCTGAGGTAGATCCTTCTTGTACTTTTTGTCTGAAACAGGCAGCTCTTTGAGAAGCTAAAGTCATGGGAGTACTACCGAGGGGAAAGAGTCCCTGATTGTTCTGAGATCTGTAATGAGTTGTTCCTGAGAAAATGGTTGCCCTTTGGCTGACAGCTGACACTGATCTGGTGGCCTCTTGGTTTCCTCACCAGGTTAACAGGAAGATCACCAAAGTGCAGGCTGAACTTCACCTTTTGACTTTCTTGGCCTGATGCTGAATTCCAGATGGTGAGAAGGATGGATATTTTGTACCACCTGGGCCTTGGCTGTGTGGTCAGATTGGGCAGTGGGATGTCTTCTAAGGTTCCTGGGATTCTTAATTTAATCACGCTCCTTAAACTTAATCTCTTAAATTTATCAGCTTGGAAATTGCCTCACCATTACTCTTAATTTTGCTAAGATGGGCGTTTTCCTGTGATTTTTTTTTTTATGAACTAAGATTCTTCTGGTGATTGAGCATCTGTTTCACTGATAGGTTGAATTTCTGCTATGGGATGTGTAATCATCATTATTACTATTTTCCATAGGAGCAGAACACAAGGGAACACCCCTAAGAGGGGAATTTGGCTCTTTATACTGATGATTTCAGGGTTATGCAAGCTTTCTCTTTCTTGCAAAGGAGCATTGCACCCTCCAGGTTTGAGTGAAGGGCTCATTAAAGTTAGCGTATGTGGGTTTATGGTTAAAGCACTTCCTGTTCCTTTAGTTTGGGACTCTGAGAGGTGAGAGTTTCCTTCTGAACTTAGTGGATGAGAATATTGTACTGATCTTGGGACTGACTGAGGGATAAAATACTTTCCTTTTAAACTTAGCGGATGAGAGTATTGTTTGGCTGCCGGAGGAGTTAGTGGACAGATGATTAATATTTATAAATACTTGTTTGGGTAGTTTTGCTGCACCGTCTAGCCCACTTAATGGGGTCTGAGGTAAGCATTGTGAACCTCAATTATAGATGAGAAAATTAAGGCTCAGGGAGGGGTCAGCTGGCTCAAGATCAGCCAGGGAGTTAAGTAGAGAGCTTGGAATTGAATTGGAAGGGGTGTGTCTTCGAAGCCATTCCTTGCCACTAGGCCACAGGGATATCAGCAAAGGTACAGTAGGGGAGAGGTCAGCCTCTTTCCAGGACTCGGATTTCCCTAAGAGCCTTGTCCTTGCCTGGCTCGTACCTGGCTGTCAGCTATTCCCTGTTCAAACTTAACTGATACAGGTTTAGTTGATAACAGTTACAACCTTCACTTTGTAAGAAGACCACAGTGGCATCTTTTAGATCTCAAAGAGTAGAACTCCTAATGGTGGAATGGATGAGTGGTTGGCCCGATATTGTGAGGACAGGCAGCTTCTTACTAAGCTCTCTTTGGACACAGTAGCTGGGATTATAAAGAATGGGGCAGCCTGCTGCCTTTACCTTGCTTTTCTTGGGATCACAAGGCTTGGAAGAGCATTGCTAATGACACTTGTGGCAAAGGGCCTGCTGTGGCTGCTTCTGAAGGCGGGAGCTTCGGTCTCCCGCCAAACCCATTCTTCTATGTTCTGCACCATCCCAGCTATTACACAGTGAGATAATAAACAACTTGAATTAACTTCTTCCAGAAATAGTCCCCAGAGTAGAAATTTGTATGTTTTGCATCTCTGGTGATTTTTATTTTTATTTTTTCAATTTCGCATGTTCCTCTCCTAAATGCATGTCCTACAGGATCTTTTCTGACTTGGAGGCCCCTGAGTCAGAATGGATGGCAGTGGGTCTTTGGTTGTAGGATCTATGGTACAGGGTGAGTGAAGGAATCAATAAATCTACTTGGGTGGTTAAAGTATGAAATGTTCTTAGGAGTTAAGGAAGAATCTGATGTTTGTTAAGCCAGTGTTTCTCAAACTTTACCGGGCAGAAGATCACAGCGGGTGCAGGGGTGGAGCCTGTGGTTCTGCATTTGTAACAAGCACCCAGGTGATACTGCTGACGCCAGTACAAACCAAACCAAACCTGCTGCTGTGGAATTGATTCTGACTTACAGAGACCCTGCAGTCAGAGTTGAACTGCTCTATAGGGTTTCCAAGGAGTACCTGGTGGATTTGAACTGCCGACCTTTTGGTTAGCGGATGTAACACTTAACCACTATGCCACCAGGGTACCCTGCTGTGGTACAAGGCCCGAACTTTTGAGTAGCAAAGCTCTCAGGTATGTTAAATTCCAGTTAAGATGAATTATGGAGATTTTCTATGAAATCTGCCTATATAAATTTACTAGATGGAAAAATAGATTGTCATGATTATGTTTTGCAATGATGATAATGCTGTGTTCTCTATACATGATATTGAAGTTTTGACTTAAATTTATCAAAACTCCGTTCAGAAATCCTGAAGGGCTCCCAAAGATGTATCACATCAATTCCAACATCCGCAGGTGTTGTTAAAGCCCTGGAAGGTAAAGCTCTAACCTTGACTTCTGTGACTGTCTTCTCCTTTGTGCTCTTCAAGTGGGGCTGGTGGTCCAAAGAGGTCAGAATATTTCACAATCAGCAGGTATTAAATGGAGCTTTGAAAAATGGATAATAATTATAACTACTGTCACTGGGTACCAAGAGTTGTGCTAGGCGTATCACTTCTGCTGCTCCCTTTAGCCAGCATATATAGACTGAATGCTGTTGATGATATCCCCATTTTATGAATGTGAACCAGAGTCCTGGAGAAATTGTTAAAGCTACATGATCTATTCAGCGAAGGGAGCTGGGGTTTGAGCCCTAGTTTATTTGACTGATGAGGAGCTTTACGAGCAAGAATTCCAGCCTGAGTAAAAGTATAGGAGAAAGAATTAGTGTGTTATTTTCTAGGATAATTTGTAAGAAATGCATATTGAAGAATATGAGGAAGTATGATGTAGCAGGTTTGATATAGCTGGATTTCTGAGGATATGAAAGCTAAGTATAGGGATTCAGTTTTGATATGGAATGTCATAGGGTGTTAGAGCTGGGAAACATGATACTGTGGCTTTTCTAAACAGTTCCAACTGCTCTTGAGCCTGATGGTAGTAAGGATGAAGACTAAAAGGTGAATGGGATGCAGCATTTTGGAGAGGGACTATTAGGACTGTTGGGAGCAGAAGACATCAAAAGATCTTTGAGGCCTCCAGGGATTTCTGAAAGAGTGTAACTGCTTGCAAAAATGAAAATACTAGACTTGATGGTGTGATAGAAATTGGAGAGAAACCCCAGGAGTATGGCCCCCAGATACCCTCTTAGCTCAGTACTGAAGTCACTCCTGAGGCTCATCCTTCATCCAAAGATTAGACAGGTCTGTAGGGCCAACAATCACACGTGTGAGGGATATGCTTTATAGTTCAATCGTGTATCCAGGACCTCTGGGCACAGCAGCCCCAAAGCAAAGATGAGAAGGCAGGAAGGGACAGGAAAAGTGGGAACATGGAAACAGAATAGGGGGAGGGGGAAGGGGAGAGTGTTGACACATTGTGGGGTTGGCAACCAGTGTTCCAAAACAATTTGTGTGTTAACTGTATCGTGAGAAACTGATTGACTCTGTAAATGTTCAGCTGTGTCAGAATAGTAGTAATAATAATAAAGGGCAAGAATGCCAACAAGAAAATGAAGGTCCTAGGAAAACGAAGACAGTCTTCTGGTCGAGTAGAAGGCAAAGGAAGACTGTGACAAGTTTGGTTTTAGGCCCGTCAGTATCCTTTTGGCAGCTTGGAATTAGAACCCAGGAGAAAAGGTCAGAGGTGGAGATGGGGATCTGGAGTCTCTATGCAGGGCAAAGTTCAGCCTGGGGGAGTCGGTAAATTGCTAGAGTTCGAAAAGGACAGGACACAAGAATTCCTAGTTCTCAAACTGCTTTATTGTCACATCGGTTTGAAAGGTGCTAGGGAGGCTTTCCAGGTCCTGTTGAGTTAGAATAGCACCTCTGGCTCTCCCTTCACCGTACTTTGGCTTTCTATTAGCACATCGTCACCACTGGGCATTAGCTTATACAGCTGCATGATTATTGTCTGTCTCTCCCAGGAGGATGTAATCTCCTGAGAGCATAGACTTTGTCTTTTACTTCAGTACTGTATTTCTAGCAAATAGAGGAGTATTCAGAACATTGGTAGATACTCAATAAATACTTACTGAATGAATCTATGAATAGGTTAAGTTTTTATAAGCAGTAGAATTTCAGTTAATCAGATTGCTGGATATTGTCTTTTTATCTTAAAGTAAAATTCTGTTTTTTAGCACATGCTTTTTGGTATATGAACATATAAGCACATGTATTTGAGCGTCTTAAAATGTACGATCTAAACACTTAATTTTGTTTATATTTGTGTTTTCCATTAAACCATGCTTTCCTCAAGTCAAGATCCCCTGGTCTCTTCTTGGAGATACCATTTCTTTGTCTGAAAGTAGGTGTGACTTTCTTAAAAAATCTACACATTTGAACAGTTAGGTAGCTCAAGTCTCATCTGCTCTTTTTTAAAAAAATAATGCTTTATTGTATTTAAAGTGAGCATTTACACAATGACTTAAATTCTCATTTAACAATTTCTACACAGATTATTCAGTGATACTGGTTACATTTTTCACAACGTATCATCACTCTCAATTCATTCCATTCTAGTTGTCCCATTGCGAGCACTCGTTTCTCTGCCCCTTACCTTCTCATCACTGTCTTTAATTTTTGACCATTTGGTTTCATATGTTCATTTCATGTCATTTTCTAAAGGAGCATGTTACTCATGGGTGCTAGTCTTTATTTTATGAGCCAGTCAGGTATTTAGCTAAAAGATAACCTCCGTGGTGATTTTGGTTTAATGTTCAAAGAGTATCTGAGGGTGATAGGTTTGAAGAGTCTTCTTGTCTCAGCTGGTTCAGTGAGCCTGCCCTTTAAGAATTAAGTTCTGTTCTACATTTTTCTCCTGTTCATCAGGATCCACCTATTGTGGTTTTTGATCAGAAGGGATAGTATTGGCAGCTGGGTACCATCTAGTTCATCTTCAGAGTAGATGAGGCTGTGTTAGTTTTTCACAACATGTACTGACAGTCCTACAGATTACTTTCTTTGAGTTCATGGTTTCCTGCTTTCTCTTTTGTTTTGGATGACTGGAGATCAATAATTGTATCTTAGATGGCCACTCGCAAGCTTTTAAGATCTCAGATGCTATTCACCAAACTGGGATGTGTAGAATATACAATTAACAGAGTTATCCCACAAGACTGTGGTCCTAAGCCTTCAAACCCACAAAACCAATCTTGTGACATGTTTGGTTATGTGTGAGAAGTATCCATAACTGTGTATGATAGGCATATACACACATATACACATACATATACACACATATATACATATATATGCATGCATGTGTACATATGCCTATAGATACATCTGTTTGTGCACATATGTACCCACATATTCTTATCCATACACATATATTCCTGTATACATATTAGTGTAAGCACACACATATTTTTGGTTCTGTCTCTTTTATTTTTTAAAGAGATCATAAAGGTGAATCAATCTTTGTATGTTATACAGGTGAGGATTTTTATTAAATCTAGTTTTTTTCAGAGAGTCTGAATGGTATACATGATACTGGAACTGTTGGGTAAAGTAAAGCAGTGGTTCTTCAACGACTGGGAGTGTG
Source organism: Heterohyrax brucei (assembly GCA_028571685.1). Lineage (NCBI taxonomy): Eukaryota > Metazoa > Chordata > Mammalia > Hyracoidea > Procaviidae > Heterohyrax > Heterohyrax brucei. The sequence goes on along the minus strand of CM053148.1, from coordinate 134,507,768 downwards.
TTAGACATTTAATGCTGCTGTAACAGAAATAATACAGTGGCTTCAACAAAGAGAAATTTATTCTGTTACAGTCTAGGAGGCCAGAAGTCTAAATTCAGGTTACTAGTTGTAGGGGAGGGCTTTCTCTCTCTGTTGGCTCTAGGGGAGGTCTTTGCCATCAACCTTCCCCTGGTCAGGAAGCTTCTCAGTGCAGGAACCCTGTGTCCAAAAGACGCACTATACTCCTGGCACTAGTTTCTTGGTGGTATGAGGCCCCCCTGTCTCTCTGCTAGTTTCTTTCCTTTATATCTCAAGAGATTGGTTTAAATTGTAGATTAATTTTAATAGATTGAGTCTGTATAACTGCTGCTAATCCCTTCTTGGTAACATCACAGAGATAGTGTTTACAACACATAGGAGAATCATATCAGGTGACAAAATGATGGGCAGTCACATCATACTGGGAATCGTGACCTACCCAAGTTGACAGATATTTTAGGGGGGCACAGTGCAATCCGTAACGTTATACTTTTCTCTTCCCCTATGTTCTTGCCACATGTAGAGGGCATTGACTCCATCATACCATAGCAATAGGACTTAACTCCAAGACCAAGTCCAAGTCCAAAATTTCTTCATCTGTGAAATTTAGAATACAAATGATTTGCTTCCGAAGTATAATGGCAGAACAGGCACAGGACAGACATTTCCATTACAAATGGAAGGAATTGGAGGGAAATAAAGGAATAACAGGTAACAGGCAAAGTCGGCAGAGCACATCACATTCATCCTGAAGGCTTGAAAATGATCCCGTTCTCTGAGATCGTTTACACAACGGCCCTGCCCTCCAGACTGTAGGTACTGGGCAGAATTTCCAGATTCCAGTTGGAAGTCCCTCTCCCCTGCTTTCAGCTCTGCCGTCTAGGCTCACTGGAATGGCAACTCCGCTCTCTCGTATTTGCACAGCTCCGTTCTCCTAGTTCATCTGAGTGGCACCTCCACTCTTGGAGACTCCAGAGGCCATGGCTCCACCCTTTCAGACCCCAGAGGTCACTGGCCGTACCCTTTGAGACTGAGGCAGCGTGGCTTATTGTGTTCTGTGTCTCTTCAGTTTCTGCTTCCCAGTTCCTTGACCTTTTCGCTCCTTGGGTCCTAAGTGTCTGGCCTGTTCGGACAAGTCTTCCAAAGCTCTGTAGCTCCACCAAGTACCTGGAAGCACCCTGTGTTTCCAGGAAGCCTATGTGTCCAGGCACTCTAGGTCTCATGCTCTCTGGGTCAGTTCCAGTGCTTTCTTGGGCTAGTTTCCTGCTTCTGCTGCTGTCAGTTCTCTGCTTCTGTTGACAGTAGCACCTCACTCTTGAGACCAAATTCAGTCTTAGTCATTTGGTCTTGCCATAGCAGAAATACCACAAGTGAATGGCTTTAACAAAGAGAAATAAAAAAATTATTTTAATTGTGCATTAGGTGAATGTTTACAGAGTAAACTAGCTTTTCGTTAAACAGTTAGTGCACCTGTTGTTTTGTGACACTGACTAACAGCCCTACAGTGTGTCAGCACTCTCCTTTCTCTACTTTGGGTTCCCTAATTCCAGCTTCCCTTTCCCCTCATGCCTTCTAGTCATTGCTCTTAGGCTGTGTTGCTTTTTTAGTTTCATTTTGTTTATGCTCCTGTCTAACTTCTGGCTGATGGGAGAACCTCAGAAGCGACTTCATTATTGTACTAAAAAGATGTCTGGTGGCCATGCTCTCAGGGTTTCTCCAGTGTCTTTCGGACCAGTAAGTCTGGTCTTTTTTGTAAGTTAGAATTTTGGTTTACATTTTTCTCTACCTCTGTCTAGGACCCTCTGTTGTGATCCCTGTCTGAGCAGTTAGCAGTGGTAACTGGATGCCATCTAGTTGTACTAGACTCAGTCTGGTGAGACCATGTTAGTTGTGGTTCATTAGTCCTGTGGACTCATCTTTCCCTTGTGCCTTTAATTTTCTGCATTCTCCTTTCTTCTCACAGAGGTGAGGCCAGTGGAGTATCTTAGGTGGCATTCACAAACTTTTAAGACTGCGGGCACTACTCACCAACTAGAAAGTATAACATTTTCTTTGTAAACTGTGTTATGACTGTTGAGCTCAATGTTCCCTGAGATCATGGTCTCTGTAGCCCTCAGTCTAGTAATCTGATACTTCAGGAAGTTTGGATCTCTCTGTGGAACTTCCATGACATTGCTTAATAAGGAGAAATCTATTCTCTCACAGCCTAGAAGGCTAGACGTTCAAATGCAGGGTGCCAGCTCTAGGAGAAAGCTTTCTGTCTCTGTTGATTTTGGAGGGAAGTCCTTGTCATCAGTCTTCCCTCATCTAGGAGCTTCTCAACACAAGAACCTTAGGTCCAAAAGATGAGCTGTGTTCCCAGCACTGCTTTCTTGGTGGTATGAGGTCACCCTGTCCTTCTGCTCACTTCTCTGTTTTGTGTATTAAGAGATTGGCTTAAATTACAGATTAATCTTGTAGATTGAATCTACATAACTGCTGCTAATCTCATCTTATTAACATCATAGAGACAGGATTTATAGCACATAGGAGAATCACATCAGATGACCAAGTGGTGTACTGGAAATCATGACCTAGTCAAGTTGATACACATATTTTTGAGGGACACAATTCAATTCATGGCAGGGGGATATTCTCCCATAAAGTATTGTCAAAATTGCTGGAGAAATGTTTTCAAGGGCTGCATAACTGTGCTTTGAGGACTGTATCCAGAGAATACCTTAGCTATGGCTGTCTGTCATACCTCTCAGATGTGGCTGGTAGAGAAAAAGGATTGAGAACCAACAGTCAGTGATTCCAAGAGTTGAAATGAAAGGAACAAGGATGACTTTGTTTCTGTCTGTCCTCTGTTTCTTGCAACAGGATTGCTTTTTGCTCTCCCAGGCCTTGTTTGCTAGAATTTTAGACTTTTACAGTGTATGGGATAATGTAACCCATTCAGCTCACTGCTGTTGAGTTGATTCTGACTCATAGCAACTTCACAGGTTAGAGTAGAACTGTCCCACAGAGTTTCCATGGAGCCTCTGGTGGACTGGAACTGCCGACCTTTTGGTTAGCAGACGTAGCACTTAACCAGTGTGCCAGCAGGGTGTCCCTGGAATGATATTGGCTGATAGAAATCTTTAAAATCCAGGAAGAAGTTCAGCAATGATTCTCTGAGAAATTTATTAGAAACAGAAAATATGGTAGAGAGTTAACAGGAGAACCTGTTCACTGAACCTGATGGCAAATTTCATTTATCTATAGAAATTGTTCATTATGATAGTTCTCTGATTTACAGAGTCTACAATCACGATTTTTTGTACATTGAGTTCCTTTCTAACCAGTTTGAGTGTGCTAAGTGTGGAAATGCTTTACCAAACCTACTGCCGTTGAATCAGTTCTGGCTTGTAGTGACCTATATAGAACAGAGTACAACTGCCCCGTAGAGTTTCCAAGGAGTGCCTGGTGGATTTGAATTGCTGACCTCTGGTTCTCTGGTTAGCAGCTGTAGCACTTAATCATCACACCTCCAGGGTTTCAGGGAAACTATGCAGACACAAGACGTGGCCACACAGGTTTTTAATCAGTCTATTTTGTACCCCGTCCTGCCCCCCTAGCTGCACATACACGGCGAAGTGAGTTCCTCAGTGGTCATAATTTATGGAAACTGGCTTATATTAAGTGCCTACGACTTGTTAAGTATCTTGCATACATTGCATACTATCTTATTTGATCTTAGCAATTTGATTTAGTTACTGATATTCTAATTTATGGAGCCCTGTTGGCACAGTGGTTGAGAGCTTGGCTATTAACCATAAGGTCAGCAGTCTGAATCCATCACCTGCTCCCTGGAAACCCTACGGGACAGTTCTGTTCTGTCCTTTCAGCTTACTGTGAGTGGACAACAACTGGACAGCTACTGGATCCCGGTTTATTTGTGAGTAAACTGAGGCTCAGAGACTGAAGGACTTCCCAAGGGCAAAAAGAGCTGCGTTTGCAGGTTTCAAAGCCCTGATACCACAATGCCTCCAAACACTTTTGCTTAAAGTAGAGGCTGGCAAATTTTTCCTGTAATGGGACAAATAATAAATGTTTTAGTCTTTGTGGGCCAAGAAGCAAAATGGGGGATAATTATGGAGAAACTTGTGTGACCATTTAAACTGTAGCTATTTGACAATGTGCAATGCCGAGTGACCGTATTATGCACTTTATGGTTCTATGCATCTGTAGGATATTGTCCTGCTGACCTCTGGCTGGAGGAAGGAGAGTGGGTGGAGAGGAGGGGAAAGGAGGCTGTTGGGAGGATGAGACATGCATGGAGCAGAGAGGAATAGTGTGCAGTCACCAGACAGGGAGAGCAGTGGAAGCTGCATAGAGGTAGGTGGGAATGTACATTTTTACTCAGTCATAATAAAAAATATATATATATTTTTTTTAAAAAAGAAAATGTAAAAAGCTTCTTACCTTTCAGACTCTGCACACGTAAGTGGTGGTCTGATTGGTTTGCAGGTCATAGTTTGCCAACCTCTGGCCTGCAGGATTCAGAAAAATGCAAGCAAAAGCAATTTTGGGGAGATGAGGTGACTGCTTGAACAAATTAATGGTCATTAACTTTGTATGAAATGCACCGTCTTTTGTTGTCAGGTGCCGTCAAGTCGATTCCTACTCACAGTGACCCTGCGTGCAGGAACAGAACACTGCCTGGTCCTGTGGCCGTCACTGTGATGGTCACGCTTGAGCCCGTTGCAGCCGCTGTGTCAGTCTGTATCGTTGGGAGGGTCCTTGTCTTTCCCTGACCCTTCACTTCACCCAGCGCAGTGACTCTATTAGAGGAGGCAGCTCTTCCCCAGTTGTCTTTCTGAGTGCCTGTCAGCCCGAGGCACTCGTCACTGGCTAACGCTTTCCAGAAGTAGGCTTCCAGGACCCCCTTCGTCTGGAAGCTCAGCCGCAGCCTGTCTGCCACGGGTGGCCCTGCTGGTTTTGCGTGTGGGTGGCGGCACTGGTGGCATGTGAGCCCCCACTGTATGACGAACTGGCATGTGGAGAACGTGGTCATTCAGTGCCTGAGGATTTGGGCTTCCTCATTAATTCTGACACCAAGTTACCCTTTCGGCCATAAAATTACCTCTTATTTGTAGCTATGCGTGTCTGTTGTACTTTATTAGCTAGGCCGGGTTGTGTTTGGGAAGATCTCATAACTTCGTAGTTCTCCATCCTTGACCCTCCTCCCGGCCGTTACCTAACGTCAGTGACAATGTATACCAGACGCCTGGCGTGGCGTTCCGTACCTGGTTATCATTCACTGCTGGTAGTTGTTATTAACTTGGCCGATTTGTGAAAGGATTATTATGTTGCGGGCCCATAGTTTTTTTTATTGTTTTATGATGTCTTTTTGACCATGTGCTAGGCTGATTTCTTCTTGTCTGCTCTTAAACATTTTTCTGTTGAGTCTTCTTTCTGTCTGGCATGCGCTACTGCCCTTGTTTATGGAAATGAGAAATAAACCTGTGTAGACTTACTGCTTAGTGATAGAATTCTCAGCTTCCATGTGGGAAACCTGGGTTCAGTTCTGAACCACTGCACCTTGGGTGTTGTCACTGCCTGTCTGCTGGTGAGGCTGTAAGGGGCTGTGCTGCTGAACAGGCTTCAGGGTTCACTAGCAGGAAAGGACGGATGGTCACCTTTCAAAAATCAGCCAGTGAGAACTCTCTGGAACACAACAGTCTGATCTGTTACTGGTGAGGGACTGATGCCCAGGACCAGGGATGGGCAGTGTTTTCTCCCCTTGTGCTTGGCGTTGCCTCCAGTCTGGGGCTGACTCAGTGGCAGCTAAGAACAACAGGAACAGTAGACTTAGGTAGAAACTGAGAACACCCTCACATTGTAACCTCTGAACTGGAAGTTCTGGAAGTCAATGTCTTTTTAAAAATGCAGCATGTAAGGCACTAAATAATATAATTTTCTCATCTCTTATCTAATTTAAGAAACATTTATTTATGTTAAAGGAGGAAGAAAGGAGATTATGGATATGAAAGTTTTGAAAAATATGTATCAGTATGAAAATCAGTTCAGTCAACTGAACATTTCCAAGTAAGCTGTCCCATTTCTACTTTATTGGGAAATTAAACCACTTATCAGATGTAAGCTTTTCTTCTGGGAAAAGAGCCAGTTTAAGCCAATACCTTAAAAAGAAAGTAGACTAATGCTTGCAGGTTTCTTAGCTTCATGCCAGTTGCAGCAGAATGTAGGCCAATGCGTTATACAAAGAAGTGAACTGACTGTCACAATCTTTATTACTTAATTACTATAGATTTACAATTCAACTGTAAAACATCCAGCCCTTTGAGGCTAATTAATTGCTATCAGAATTTTTAATGCATAAAGGAGTAAATATTCCCAGGAAAGATAATAAAGAGTTATCATTCCGATTACACTGTCAGTTAGTTTCTCAGTGGGTTCTTTCTGAAAGCTGCGGTCACTACCCAGAGGATGGGAGCTTTTGAGAGTGGAGGAGGGAAGGGTAACTTTGGGATATACGAGGTCTGACAGTTAAGTTCACAAACTCATCCTAGAAAAATTGCCACGTACCTCATTGCTGAGTATCACTACAGTCACCTTTGAAGTATTCTCCTTGGGAAGCTGTGCACCAATGCCAGTGCCTAATGCACACTTCAAAGCAGTTGTGGAATACTTGTTCTGGAATATCTATCAGAGCTGTCGTTGTGTCACCCTTGATGTCCTGAGTGTCATCAAAATGTCTTCCTTTCAATATTGCTTTTATCTTCAGGTAAAGAAAAAAGTCATTGGGGGCCAGGTCAGGTGAGTAGGGAGGGTGTTCCAGTACAGTTATTTGTTTACTGGCTGAAAACTCCTTCACAGACGACTGTGTGATTAAGTTTGTGAACTTGCCACTGTGCCACTGTGTGCTGTGGCCATTCGAGAAAGAGTTCCAAAATTGCTTTGAAGGGTAGATTAGTGGTGCTGGTGTTGGTGCGTAGTTTCCCAAGGGGAGTACTTTAAAGGTGACCATAGTGATACTCAGCAGTGAGTTAGGTAGCACGGAGAACAGTTAAGCTCATGGGCTTGTCAGACCTCGTACATTACTGCCTCAGAGCCCCAGATTATGTGTGAAAATGTGTGACAAAGAAGACAATGGAGAGGTGAAAAGGGAAGAAGGAGTTGGAGAGAGAAAATAGTTTTCTTTCTTTTCTGCTTAAGGCAGTTCAGATTTCAGTGTCTTTTAAAGATGCTAGGGAAGAGTTGACAGTTGCAGTGAGCATTTACGATGGTGGTTTCATTCATGCATGTGGAAATGAAATCTCTGACTTTCAACAAGGCAGAGAAAGCAGAAGCAGCCACAGAATTTGTAGCTCTGTGCCCTTCAGGCTGAAGCTCAGCTACTTTGATTTCTGTGTATGTATCCGTTACGAAGTTTGATGTCATAAATACAAGCCAGGAAACGCCTTTGTGAGCTGATACTCTACAGGGTGAATTTTGGGAAAGTGTATTTGTCTCATGTGAATGTTTTGTGTGAGTTCTGATCATTGCCTAGTAGAATGTGGTCCTCCGAGTAGCCTCCAGTCTAATACCGAACATTACTCCATTATGCATATGTCTCTGTGTGAATTATGTATGCATTTATAGTATGTGAATGCTTTCTCAAAGTAAATGGAAATCCTTATTTATTTCTTTAGGAAAAAGAGTTGTTAAAGGGAAAGACCAATTTGTTTTTTGTTTTACATGTTTGTTGTTGTTCACTGCTGCTGAGAAGGCTCTGACCCATGGCAGCGCTGCTTGGTCCTGTGCAGTCCCAAGGTGTGCTGCAGAGTAGACTGCTGTGAGCCATGGGGTTTTCACTTGCTGGTTTTTCAAAGAGGATTGCCAGGTCTTTGTTCCTAGTCTTGTCTGGACGCTCTGTTGAAGCTTGCTCTGCATCACAGCGACACACGAGCCTCCTCTGACTCAGCCAGGGCTGGTGGCTTCTCATGCAGTGTGCTGGCTGGGAATCCAACCTGAGTCTCTTGCATGGAAGGTGAGAATTCTACCACTGAACCATTACTGCCCATGACTTCACATACTTGGGTTTTAATCTGTTGCTGGGCTAGAAGGATATATGAAGCTGAGAAAATATTTCAGGATACTGTGGCTCACTATGAGTCAGAATGGACTTGATGGCAGTGGGTTTGGGTTCAGTGGCGCTGCCGTGATTCAGCTTCTGTTTACAGTGCACCTACTTAACTGGGATGCGTAACTCTGTAAGCTGACTTGCGCATGGAAGCTCTGTTGCTCTTCCATCAGGGGACAGACCGTGTTTGCCTAATGGAAAGCAGAGGAGCTATGTCATGAAGTGGGTGATTCACCTAGCACATTGTGAGTGCTCAGACAACATTTGTAGGATGGCAAAAGTGGTACATGGCACATCTTCTGAAACTTCATGACAGAGAAAGCTCCAGTGAAATACCTTTCAGGGAGACTTCATGGTTAACTTTGCCTTGACGCAATTGGTCTGTGATACACAAAACTGTAGATACTGTGTCTGTGGACCTTAGAGGTGTCTCAGATTTGTACTGTCAGCACTGTGAGAGCATGCAAAAATGTACAAGCCTGTTGCTGCTCTATCTTCATGGTGATTTGGTTGCTGGACAGGTTTATCTGTCTGCTTTGAAATATTTTTTAAGCAGAGATATAATGGTATCATGTTCGTTGGCACCAAATATGATAATTTGTTACAACCAGAACTTAGTATTTTAGAGAACAACATTTTGGTCTCTTCGAGACCAAACTTACATATGTTACCTGCACAGAAGAAGTTGTCATACCATTTGGAAGCGAGCAGTTTATGGATTGTACTAATTACAGCTGTCTGTGCCATAGCCTGGGGGGCCAGATGTTGTAAATTTTCCATTGAGGATTATATGAGTTCCCAATAGAACTCAGTATATGTATCTTAGTAAAAGTGTCTGAGTATGTGACCAGGATGTTCATACCTCCAGATGCAAGTTGCATGAAGACAGGGAATGTCTGTCTGATGCACTGCTATGCTCATTGCCTAAAAAGTACCTGCCACTTTAGAAGGCACTTCCGTATTTAAGGATAAATGGCTTTTAAAAATATGTGGTCTAATTTGCTCTTCTGTACTTTTTTGCATCTGTTAGAACACCCAGAAGTGTAAATGTTTCTTGATGTGTTAAAAGATATTTTACATGGCTGTGGCAGGAATGAAGCATTGGTGGTTCAGTGGTAGAATTCTCACCCTCCTTGTGGGAGACTTGGTTTGATTCCTGGCCAGTGTACCTCAGGCACGGTCACCACCCATTTGTCCGCATAGGCTGGTGTGTGGCTTAGTTGCTGAACAGGTTTCAGGGGAGCTGCAAGATCAGGATGGACCAGGAAGGAAGGTCTGGTGATCTGCTTCCAAAAATCAGCCAGTGAAAACTCTTATCAGCAACCTGCCGTTGATCATGGAGGTGGCATAGGGCCAGGCAGTGGTTTGTTGCTTTGTGCATGGGATCCCCTTGAGTCAGGGTAAGTAACAACATTGTGACAAGAACGACCTATTAGTGTTTTTTTGGGAAGAGCATCCAACAACAAATCAATTTATCACATGAAATGATATCTGTTTTGAAAGTCTTTAAAAGCATTTTGTATTCTTTACAAAGTTGATATGGGCCAAAATATCCTAAGCAAAAGAGAGCTGGGTTTTTATGTTTCAAGATATATGAAGACAGTTTCATAATGATCTAAGTGTTGAGAACAAGGGGATTCTAATTCATGGGGCCGAAGAATCTACCTTGATGTGTCTGTGGTATCGTAAGGAATTTCAGAAACATTTCCATGTGTTTCCGCTGTTCAGCTAACTATGTACCGAGTACCTGCTTGCTAAGTGACAGGCACTTGGCTGCAAGAGATACATGTCCTGGAAGCTTACAGTGGGGTCGTGGAAGGCCCACCCATAAATAGACAATTTCAACACAACCTAAGAAAGCTGTGTTGGGGACAGAGGAAAGGGACCCTTATCTTAGATTAGGAGTGGGGGGAGCAAGTGGCAGGGAAGGCTTTTGGTGTGTTTGGTATTTAATGAGTGGTTGGGGGCTGTTTTAGTCAGCTTGTGTTACTCGAACAGAAATAACCATGAGTTAATGGCTTTAACAAAGGAAAGCTTATTCTTACACAGTCTGGTAGGCAACAAGTCCAAATTCAGGATGTCCGCTCCAGGGGAAGGCTTTCCCCTTTGTCGGCTGTAGAGGAAACTCCTTGTGTTGCTTCAGTGTCTGTTCAGGGAGCATCTTGGCGCAGGAACCTCAGGTCTGAAGGATGTGTTCTTCTCCTGGTGCTGTTTTCTTGATGGTGTGAGGTTTCCAACTCTCTGCTTGCTTCCCTTTCCTTTTATCTCTCGTAGGACAAAAGGATAAAGGATAGTGCAAGCCGTACACCAGGGAAACTCCCTATACGGTAGAGCAGGGAGGTGATCCTATGAAGGGATTTACAGTCCCATCCTAATCCTTTAACACACAGCATAGGAAAATCGCAAAATGGAGGATAATCTTAAAGTATTGGGAATCATGGCCCAGCCACATGGCTACGTGTATTTTTGGGGGGACATAATTCAATCTGTGACAGAGGGTGAGTATGAATGAGCCAGTGAGAAAGGACAGGACATTCTGCTCAGAGAGCATCAGAAGCAATGTCTCAGAGCCGTGAGAAACCATACCCGTTTTGGTTTTACTGAAGGTAGTGGGGAAGTTGAGGCTTGTGAGGGAGGCAGGGCTTTGACGCCTCTGCTGTTCTAAGAAGGTAGGACTTGATGCTAAGGGTAAATAGGGAGCCGTTGAAAGATTTTTAACAGAGTGAAGACGTGCATATATTTGGTTGTAGGGTAGATTTGGGGTGGGCACGGCTGGAGTGTATTTAGCTTAGGTGAGACATGTAGGCCTGTATCATGCTGAACAATAGAGCTTCAAGACTAAGATGAACTAGGAAGAAAGGTATGAGATCTTCCAAAAAGTCAGCCAGTGAAAACTCTATGGGTCACAATTGTGGTTTGATCCACAGTTGTGGGGATGATATAGGACCTGGCAGTGTTTAATTCCATTGTGCATGGGTTGTCATGCATTGGAGGCTGACCCAATGGCAGCTGACATCTTGGACAGTAGAAATAGAAATGGAGAGAAGGGGTAGATTCTAGAAACAGGTGTTGAACAGTGAGTGATTAGTCTAATCTGGAACTGTTGGATGATGGGACATTGTCTACATTCTGCCATTAAAAAAAAAAATCTTTTTGCTAACCTATTTAAAAATAACAAAGTTGTTACTTGTTGATGTAAATTACATGTATTTGAATAAAACTCTACTTTCCACACCAAAAGACTTTTAGGACAAGAGCCACACTGTTTGACATTTTTGTGTGTATTTGAATGTTTACCTTTGTACAAGACAAATTCTTTTATCTGCTTATGCATTTAATTTGTTGAAATATGTTGTTTTGGTTGAAGTATATGAAGAAAATCTGGCCTCATACAGATGGGTAGTGGGAAAAGAGATATTCTATATTCTTTTTAGATAATTGTGTATATTCTTATTTAGTATGGCACCCAAACAAATGGTTGTTCCTTAAAGGAGAGCTGCAGTGTAAACTCTAAGACCATAGCAGTGCACTTCTTGTCCCCTTGCCGGGAGCCAGCCCTGACAACTTTTTGGGGGCCCCAGGGAGGGAGGGAAAGGTGTTGGCGAGGAAATGAATTGAGAGAGACAGGGAAGAGTTTTGGAGAAAGGCAGTCTGTAAATGTCTGTCTGTCTTTATTTTTTATAGATGAGGTGACGTGATTTTTACCCTGTTTCTTTTATCCTGTAAGCTATTGGCTAACAAGAAACTAACCCCTCATTATTGGCTAACAAGAAACTGACCCCCTTGTGGTCTTCTTTTTCTAGTTAATTGTCAAGGCCTTTTTCGATAATTGTCCGAGGCAGGTGTTTGTGGTGATAATTAACAGTGAAAACAAAGTTAACAGTGAAAACAAAGTTACACTTTGAACTTAATGGTTCTATTCATACCTCAAGGTTAAAGGCACAGAAGGGTAGACTCCTCAAAGCTCATTATTTAGCTGTCTCTATTTGCTTCTCTAAGTTTTTATTTTATCTCTTCCTGTGCAGATAGTAAGTGTCCACCATCCCCCAACCCAAGTTGTTCTAAGAAAGATGTTTCTTTAGTGTTTATTCATTTGTCATACCAATTATAATGAACTTGGGAGTTTATCTATCTTTTTGCTGTAGGGAATGAGATGCTTGTACAGCTTTAAAGGCTGTGTGGAGAATTGTCCTTGGGGAGCCTTTCAAGGCTTTTTCTGCAAACTTGTGTTTCATATGTGGAAAAGGGGGGGAGATGCAGTTGGGGAAGCCAGTGGAGCTGAACAGGCCTCGGTGCTTTCAGGTGTGCTGTATTGAAATTTGTTCCTCCGAGCTCTTTTCGATAGAAGTTCCTGGTCAGATATTCCCAATATTATTTCATAAGCCGAGGGGGTCGTAAAACCCATCTTAGAAGGCATCTTCCTTGGTCCTAGTGCCAGGGGATAACAGGGTATTTTTGAGGAAGATTTATTTAGGGTGCAAAATATCATCAGGGAGAGTACAGCCAAAAAATATGTCAGGGGTGAAATGCGTCCGCTCGCTATCACACAGGCATATAGCTTTGCTGATAGTGGCCTTTGTGGGTAACGGGCCTCGGCATACCCTGATACATTAAAATGTCCTGTTCTTTGCCTGCACTTGCAATGCATGTTTTACTCAAGTCTGATTTTGTAACATCTTGGATTGCTCATGTGGAAAATATTGGTTCACAGTGTTGTGAAAATCTTTTAAATATTGCCACATTTTATTACATACTGTCAAAAAATCTCGTTTGTTAATAACACAACACCACTAATCTCCTCAGAAGAATCTGCAGGTATTGGGAAGCTGTCAAGCTAATGGTGTTGGGAGTTTCCCAGAATTCTAATTTTTGTTTGAAAGCTTGAATTTTTATAACTGGCAGCAAATATGTCAGTTGTCTTCTTTGACTTGATAGTCTTACTTTGTTCAGTTTTGAGGGGGGAAAAAATCTGTCAAATACCTGTGTCTGAATGCTGCAGTTTGTTTGTTATCTTCTAGTAAAATAGTATTCCATGAAAACCAGTGGCTAGTTCAGCTCACAATTCAAAACGTGTTTGATTAGAATAAATGGCAACATGATAATTGTCTAGCTCAATACACAAAGTGCTTTTCATGGAGGCAGTCATCCTAATTTAGGAGCAGCGGAGGCTGATGAATATTTCTTTACATAAAATATGTGTATATCAAAAGGTCAAAATTTAATGAAGTTAATAATTGTTACCATTTCCTCAAGGGCATTCTTAAGTGAGACTGGCTTTTTTTCCCTGCAAGTGGGTGGTGGTAAAGACTGCATGACTACTTTTTAGCTTCTTGGTTTGTTTTAAGTTACCAGAAACTTTTTCACCATTGCTCTTGCACCAGCAATGCAAATGTCAATACGATTGTTCCAGGATAAACTGAGATCCAAAAAAGTTATTGTACACTGAGGAAGTTTCAGTACCAGTTTTTGTTGTCAAGTATTCATATAAAAGGTCTTCTTTGATGACTAGCTGCAGCTGATATTGGATGAATACAGTCCGAATAGCACACCGGATAGTCCACTAATTCATCCATTTCTGAGGCAAAATTACAAATCTTCAGATGTGATTTCAGCTTAGATTTGTGTAGTCATCGGTCAGGCATTTAGCAGAACAGACTCTCCCAGGCTTTATTGCTGTCTCTACTAAGGTTCACTTGTCCAGCCAGCCTGTACACTACAGTAAAATACCTTGTGAGATGCTTCAGTGGCTTCCAGGTTTAAAAATCTGCAACATTTTTTGTTTTTTTTTTTGGCTTTTAAGAAGTTCATCACTTGTATTTACAAGTTCAGTGTCTTCTTTAAAGTCTGAATGACTCATCTCAAAACGGTGTCACAGTTTTACCTGTACCATAATACTATTCAAGAATGTTCTGTTGTGACATTATTAATAACTACCTGTAAAGCCAAAGGAAACGTATACTATTTGCAGCTTCTTCCAGTTGCTTTGGAAGAGATTTCTGTCTTCCACAAATCAGAGAACTCTCTGATGTGTATTATAATCCTTTTCACTATCTTTAGATGTAGATTGTGCAGTTGAGGCTTGAAGAAACAACTTTTCTTCTAATCTCTCCTTTGAAAGCAAAACATCAGACATGTGAATTTTCCTCTTCTCTGCCAGTGAGAAGCAGTGTGCATTTGGGAAGATTATAGCCCTATTTTCATTGTACAGTTTCTGTGGGTTAGGAACCTGGTAGTGTCTCTTGGAGGTTCTGGTTCAAGATCTGTCATGAAGCTGATGTCATTGGAAGGCTGACTGGGGTTGGACCGTCAGGCAAGTCTGTGTTGGTTTTTCGCCTCAGTGGACCTTCCCACAGGGTGCCCATGTGACATGGTGGCTGTCTCTCCTGAGAAAGTGCTCAGCCACATTATTTGATTATAACTGAGTGTCATATCATTCAGTCTAATAGACGAAACTGACTTTGTTTTCAACATTAAAATGATACAAAGTATTTAAATCTCTTTGTAGTACTGTTAACAAACAGCTCTTCGTGACTATGCAGGGGACGATTTCTGGAGGAAGGATTGTGGTCTTCTAAATCAGATGTACTGTTGCTTTGGCATTTCATAGAAAACTTTGAATGTTTATTTTAAAACATGAGTCTTTCACTGAACACATTCCCCTATACTAAGTTCTCCAGAGGTCATAACTTTGAAGATCTAAGTTTGGAAAGAACTTTAGGGGGAGAACTTTTTTTTTTTTCTTTGAATTTCTTTGAGATGCCATTTAAAGCACTTATTATACATCAAATATGTAAAAAAAAAAAAACACCCCATTGCTGTGGAATGGATTCTGACTCATTGACCCTATGAGACAGAGTAGAACTGCTCCATAGTTTCCACACAGCACGTGCTGGATTTGAACTGGCAGCCTTTTGGTTAGTAGTCATAGCACTTGACTGCTGTGCCACCAGGGTTTCCAACAACAGTGTAACCAAACCCAGAGCCATCGAGTCAATTCCGACTCATAGCAACCTTCTAGGACAGAGTAGAGCTGCCCCATAGAGTTTCTAAGGAGTGTCTGATGGATTCAAACTGCTGACCTTTTGATTAGCAGTCATAGTCCTTAACCACCATGCTACCAGCATTGTAAAGTGTCTCCGAACGGTCTCCAAGGTGGTAATCTTTCAAAGGCAGACCACCATATCTTTCTCCCATGGAGGAGTTAGTGCTTTTAAACCACTGACCTTTCTGTTAGCCACTAAGCACTTAACAATCCCACAGTCTCTTGGGAAAGACCAACATCGCTGTAGGAGCTCCTTTTAAACGACTTCAGTTTCTGAGGAATTGTAGCAAGTGTAGCCTTGCAGGATTTTTGGGACCTGCTGGTGTAGTGCTTAAGAGCTGTCTATGGCTGCTAACCACTTCACAGTCAGCCGGTGCTACCTGGAAACTCTATGGGGCAGTTTTATTCTCCTATAGGCTCAGGATGAGCCAGACTCCGTGGCAACAGGTTTGTGTATTTGCTCTGTCTCACTTGAGGACAAGTCCCTGGGTGGCAGATGGATAACGTGCTTGCGGTTGCAATCAGGTAGACCCACACAAAAGTGCTTTAGAAGAAAGGCCTGTCCATCTACTTAAAAATTAGACATTGAACACTGCATGGAGCACAGTTCCGCTCTGAATGGGGTTGCTGTGGGTTGGATTTATTATTATTACTTTTATGTGTTTCCATGTCAGGCTACTCCATGGTCAAGTCAGTTCTCTGGAGATACTGCAGAGGTTTCTTAAGCCCCCTGAATCTTCAGTTGCACTCCCTCTGAACTGCTTCCAGCTTAATTATTTTTGTTTATATAATACTTCAATATCTGTAGAGACTTGCGCTATTAGCTCATTTAATACTAATAAATACTGATTCAAAAACTCATAGCTGTTGAGTTGATTCTAACTCATGAAGTCTGCATGTGTATAAAGTAGAACTGCTCAGTAGGGTTTTCACAGTATTGCCTTTTGGAACCAGATTACCAAGTCTTTCTTCCAAGGCACCCCTAGGTGGGTATGAAGTATCATCTTCTGGTGACTAGTTGATGGCTTTACCATTTGAATCTCCCAGAGACTCCTATAAATGCTGATAGACTGACAAGAATTGATACAGAGAGCAGTTAACCTTTCCCACAGTGGAACACATGGGGGATTTGCACTGCTGGGTGTAGAACTTAAATTATACAGATTAATTTTACTTGCTTTTGACTCAATGGCAGTAGGTTTTTTTTTAATATTTTTGTTTTTCAATGTTTATTAAATAAGGTCCCAGTGTCCAGCCTGCTGCTGGAAGTGCTCCACTTTATATTTAAAGTCGTCACATTTCTTTTGATCATCATAACTGGACGGCCAGCTTTTATTCCCTTTCTCTCCTTAGTTCTTTGTTCACCTCTCTGTATAAGAGCGAGCTTTGGTGTGCCCTAATTGCCACACACCACGTAAATCTGCGGTGTACTCACCAGTTGTAACTGATTTATAGACCAGTTATAGGCGACTATTAAAAAAAGGACATCAAAGACTAGTATGAATTGCTCCATTTCGATCATATCCTTCAACTGAAAGCATGAACACACTTCAGCACATTAGAAAATAGCTTTTATTACTTAAAATAAGAAACAGACAGTGTACAACAAAGGAGCATTCCTTGCTGGTTCAAAAGCTGTCCTGGCTGAGATGATAATTTCCACCCATTCACTATGAGGGTCTTCAATGGAACAATCACAGACAAGACATGCCATTTCCCTGGAGTCTGAAAATAGTCTGGGTAGATACAAAGAAGCCTTCTACCCAGTTCCTTCACCTAGCATTCTGGCCAAGGGACACAGTGGGAGCTTACCTTTTGCTGGTATCCACCTGGCCAAGTCCACTTAGGTGGGCTGTAAACTTAATGTTACACATGCTGCAGTGGCCCCAGATCCCCCAGCCAACCATTTTTATATTCTACAGTCTCCACGGCAAGCTACAGGGACAAGCCTGAGGGCTCAGAAAGTGGTGTGTGGGGGTATCCCCAGGCTCCCTTCCTTTCTCAGTGTGTAGCCTGAGATAAATTAGGTACTGCCAGTTCATTTGCATATGTTTAAATATGACCTGGCTCTTTAAAAAAGACAGAAGTGTCCTTAAATTGCTCAGGTTATTTTCCAGAACTGGTATTTGACTCTGCAGAAAGTTGAAATTTCAATCTCAAATGGCACCCTCTAGGCAAAGATTTTCCAGGCGGCCTACCCCTTTCTTCAGCAGATACTTCGCTCTGTTTTTGAAGCCCATGAACTTTGTACCCCTCATAATGTTTAATCATAATCTGTTTAGTGTAACTTGTGTGTATTCAACTTTATGTTAACCTCCAAGATAAGGTACTTGAAAGGACCGACTTAATCATCTTTCTCTCCTGTAAACTCCTAGCTTGGTTTTTCCAAATAATAGGACTTCAATAAATAGCTGTATAAATCCGTTGAAGGAAGATAAAACCAAACCCATTGCCTTCCAGGATTCTGACTCATAGTGACCCTATAGGTCAGATTAGAACTAGAGCTGCCCCATAAAGTTTTCAAGGGGAGGCCTGGGGGATCTGAACTGCCGACCTTTTGGTTAGCAGAGGTAGCATTTAAGCACTACTGACCCCAGGGTTTTGGAAACAAGATAGGAGAGAGCCAAATTCCTGTTTATCAGATGCAGAATAATAATAAATATGTACACACATAGATATGTGTATACTTGTTTTACTAAGATGGTATTGTGCCAGTAGTGGAGGACACTGGGGTGTGGAAATGTTTTTTCTTTCGGCCCTGTGCAAAACCTGTAGTTGCTTAGATTTTTATTAAGACAGAAGAAGGATCTCAACACGTGGTTCGGTCTGAGACAGGTAAAAGAACACTGGTAAATGCTGAAAAAAGTTCAGGAAAACGCTGCTCCGAGGAGCTGGAAGGGGCACGCCCGAAGGAGCTCCCGCCTTCACTGGGGCCGGCGGAGGGGTGCGGGGCGCTGCGGACCGCCCGCGCCTGGGGAGCCAGGCCGAGCCGTTCCCGGGGCCTGCGCGTCGCCTTCCTCCGGGGGCTGGGGCCCGGTCAGGGCGCCTCGAGGGCAGGGCCGGCCGGGGTTTCCAGGGGCCGGCGGGCCGACACCGGGGCCGGGGGCGGCGCGGGCCGGGCGGGGGCGCATTGCTTCATCGCGGGCATTTTCCGGGAAACGCGCGGCATCCGGAGGAGGGCCGGGAGGCGGTCCCCGCGCCGCCGGGCCGGGCGCCGGGGAGGCGGGCCGGGGAGGCGGGCCAGGCGGCGGCCCCGGCCTCGCCCCGCGGGCCCCTTAAGGAGCCGGCGCCGCGGCCCGCGCGCACACGCTCGTCGCCAGCCCAGCCCGCCGGCCTCGGCCTCGCAGCCACGACCCGGAAGGAGTCCAGCCGCGCTCCGTGACCCGCGGGCCAGGCACCGGGCTCCCGAGCGCCACGCGCGGGAGCATGATCGTGGACAGGCTCCGGGACGACGGCCGCGGCGGAGGGGCGCTGCTGGAGGCGGCCGGCGACTGCGGCCTGCTGGCCGGCCCGCCGAACCTGGCCTACTTCTGCGGCTCGTCGCCGCCGGCCGCGGCGCCGGGGACCTGCGACGCCGGCGGCTCGTCCGCGCGCGGGCCCTCCCTGCCCGGCTCGCCCGGCTCGGACTCTTCGGACTTCTCCGCGGCTTCGTCCGCGTCCTCGTGCGGGGCCCCCGAGTCCCGGCCGAGAGGCGGCGTCCGTGCCGAGCGGCTGCCAGGTACTGCCCGCTGGGGCGGCGGGAGGGCCGGCTCCGGCTGGCGGCCCGGGAGAGGGCCGGGGGAGCCCGGGAGGGGGCCGGGGGAGCCCGGGAGGGGGCCGGGGGAGCCCGGGAGGGGGCCGGGGGAGCCCGGGAGGGGGCCGGGGGAGCCGGCCGGGGGAGCCCGGGAGGGGGCCGGGGGAGCCCGGGAGGGGGCCGGGGGAGCCCGGGAGGGGGCCGGGGGAGCCCGGGAGGGGGCCGGGGGAGCCCGGGAGGGGGCCGGGGGAGCCCGGGAGGGGGCCGGGGGAGCCCGGGAGGGGGCCGGGGGAGCCGGCCGGGGGGAGCCCGGGAGGGGGCCGGGGGAGCCGGCCCGGCGGGTTCCCGCGGCGCGCTGGGTGCCCGCGGCCCACGGTCACGCCGGCCGCCCCTGGGGAAGCGGGGTACCGGGTGCGCTCGCCGGTGCCGGGCGCGCGGCGCCCCGGCAGGTCCGGCCGCCCCGACGGCTGGCCGCAGTGACCGTGGGCCGCTCCCATTACTTGGAGGTGGGGGCGGTGAAGCACGTTCGGGCTTCCCCTTGTGCTGAGGCTTTTCTTACTGTTTTGTGTGTGTTTGCTGTTGTAAGTTTTTTTAGCGGTTTTATTTAGTTACATTTTCAAATACTGTGGTGAGGATTTGGATCCGCTGTAATTGGTTTTCTTCTGTGGCTATTTTCGTGAAAGCACAGCGAGGCCTGAGGGTTTGGACACGGTGTCGAAGGGCCAGGACTTACTTCTTCAAGTATGGGTGGAAATTTATGTCAAAGGACTTTATTATGTTAAACCAGAGCAACTGCTGTCGTCAAAATGTAAGATGAAACTGAACTGTAAACCAGCTGAAATTGGTTTGTGATCTTTTCGAGTTTCAGAAGTCAGTCAGCCGAGATCTGTGGTCTTGTTTTTGTTCTGTGTGCTTTAAAATGGTTAATCCGTATCTAGTAAAGAAAGGCATAATGCTTCCTTTCTTTGGTTTTGAATTGAATGGTGTTTCGTTTTTGCAAGGTAGGGAGTTCAGTTTCATAATTCAAGAGAAAACAGGATGCCACTGTGGCTTGGCTCCAGTAAGTCTACGTAATCTTTAATGTCACAGCATCTTACCAGCAGTATTCTAAAAAATACTCTCTTTCAGGTGGCTTCTACAGCTAGCCACTCCTGTTTTGGTTGTCTTTTATTTTTAAAAAGTGCATTTTTGTGTGTCATTTAAGTCACTTGTTTTATTAAGTGCCCACTGTACGTTTACTGTGAAGATGCCCACTGATAGTGCCTATACCCCATCCCTTGCTGTTGAGTAGATTCTGAGTCAGTGACAGTGTTATGACAAATTGGAACTGCCGCATATGGTTTCCGAGGAGCTGGTGGTGGATTCAAACTGCTGACCTTTTGGTTCACAGCCGTATCTCCTAACCACTGTGCCAACAAAGCCAAGCCCCAAACCACCCACTGCCGTAGAGTCGATTCTGACTTACAGCGACCCTAGAGGACAGAATAGAACTGCCGCATAGAGTTTCCAGGTACGCCTGGTGGATTCGAACTGCCAGGCTTTTGCTTAATAGCTGTAGTTCTTAACCAGCGTGCCACCAGGAATCTTAAAAAGTGTGTATGTGTGTGTATGTTTTAAGAATCTATTTTCCTACATTTGGCCTTCATATGGCTGAAAGTTTTTTGCTGATTCCTTGGTTTATCAAGTAGTCATGGGAGATTTCTGAAATTGAATTTTCTCTCTGTTATGTGATTTTAAATTATTAACTACTGTCATTCCAGATAAATCCTGTTAGATTCTGGCAATTCTGTTATCTTTAAACTTAAGCAAATGTTTTAAAAAAAAAAATCCAACTAATTGCTTACCTCCCTGTTATCAGTGAGTTATGTACTTTGTACGTATATGTATAAATGAACTGAAATTATCCATTTGTCCCATCTTCTTTCTTCCACTCTTAATGGAAGGGCTAAATTATTCATTTCCTGACTTTTGGCATGTTTGCTTAGTGATAATTATCCCATGAGACTGTGACATAATAGTGGTCAGAAATGGAATGCTATACTCATACACTGCATTTTCAAGTATATTTCAAAGTTTAAATGTGAAACAAGCATATTTCCTTTTTACTTACAAGATCTGTGTTAGCAATTCCAACATACAGCCACTGAGAGGAAAGTGTGTGTGTGTGTGTGTGTGTGTAAATGTGTTTCAGTGTAATGAATTTAAGCAGCTTTCTTGGCACAGCTGAACTGAGGGAAATAAGAAGTCTAAGTGATTGTTAATTGTTAGGGTAGGGTACTTGGAGATACTGGGGTAAGTTTGCTTTTGCCTTCTTTGCCTTCTTAGGTGAGTGGAATTATTAGACTTAACTTTCTGAACCTAAAGGCTTTAGTTTGAAAAGCTGAAACTTCATTATTTATCCTTTGCTCTCCCAAGGTTTTTAAGAAATCAAAAACAGCTCATAGGTCTGTGAGAAGTTAGCAAAATCTGTGATCCTGCTTTCTAGGTAGAGGGGTGGGAGACAGGAAAACTCGAGCGCCTCTCGGCTCCCTTCTCCACCCTCCCCTATACTTTTGTGAACTTGAGTTCCTGAAGAAGCCTGGTAGGGAAAGTTGCAGACAACGTAAAAGCTTGGAGTAGGGGTAGGGACTGACTTGAAAGTTGGAAGGCTTTGTGGTCTGTTGGTGAGAGCTTGATCCATTAGACAGCTATGCTTTTGGGGTTAAGATCTGTGTCTGTAAAGAGATTTAATTGAGATATATGTATTTTTTCTTTTGATCAGTTGAGCCCCATATGGGGGTTGGAAGGCAGCAGAGAGGACCCTTTCAAGGTGTTCGTGTGAGAAACTCGGTGAAGGAACTGCTGTTGCACATCCGAAGTCATAAACAGAAGGCTTCAGGCCAAGCTGTGGAGGATTTTAAGGTAGTGCCTGTTTTTTGGGTGTGGTGGTGGTGGGAGGGAGGTTAGTCTTACGTTATTATTCTCCGTTCACCTAGGTCCAGTTAGTAACTTGCACTGTTTCCTAAACTGCAGGTCTCTAGGCAAAGGTCACATGGTCTTGTTTGCTGTATGCTTCTTACCTGACTCAGTGCCAGTGGCCTAGGAGGTGTGCAAGAGAAATTTAAATAAATGAATAAATGCAGACGAGGTAGGGGCCAGGAAATAACCAGAAGTTAATTGAAGTGGAGCATTTAACTACCAAGGGAAGAATCAAATGGCCGCGTTATTTTCATCTTGACCTGAGTTGAGTTTGAGGTGAAAGTGAAAATAGGGAAACTGCAAGATAAAATAAAAACTAAGTCAGAAGATAAATGCTGATAGATTAGCTATGCCAGAGATTTACGGAGGGCTGTAAAGGGTGATGGAGTCTGTTTATTTATTCAAGCAGGTTACCATTTTGTATACACTAAATCGGAAACTTTTTGTTCCCCTTACAGACACAAGGTGTAAATGTAGAGCAATTCACAGGTAGGAGTTACTTCTGTTTATTGTTTCATTGGGGGTTTTGCAGTAAAGTAATTGAGTATGATTGTGAGTAGATTTTGTAAAATAAAAACTGTAGGATCCCATGTTCCTTTTGTGGGTACAGAACTGAAGAACATAGCATCATACAGTGGGAAAAGGAAAGGACCTGATTCATTGTCTGATGGAACAGCTTGCAAAAGGCCAGCTTTGTTGCATACCCAATTTTTGGTAAGTGTCTCACTGTTTTCTTCTGAAAACCCTTGAATTTTTTCTGGGATAATTTTAGAAGGAAGTGAGTGTGCAACTTGATTTTTCCTGCTTTGCAGACACCACCCCAAACGCCAACACCAGGGGAGAGCATGGAAGATGTTCATCACAGTGAACCCAAACGTGACAGCAGTGCTG
This sequence comes from Heterohyrax brucei, assembly GCA_028571685.1. Lineage (NCBI taxonomy): Eukaryota > Metazoa > Chordata > Mammalia > Hyracoidea > Procaviidae > Heterohyrax > Heterohyrax brucei. Next base: position 134,485,019 of record CM053148.1, on the reverse strand, counting down.
ACCTGCTTCAGCACATTATCAACATCAAGAACGAATGCAGCCCCGTCTCTCTGAACACAGTCCAAGTTAGCTGGATGAGCTCCCCTGGAGAGCAGTGTCAGGACTTCCACGGAGGACAGGTCTTCTCGCCCCTTCAGAAATACCAGCCGTTCCAAGTCAGTGGCTCGTCACAAGTGTTGGACCAGGCTTCCTTGTGCCAGTATTCTTCACAGAACCAGAGTGTGCAGCAGCAGCGGCATTGCCTCTATAGCCAAAACCCCCATTTGGAATATGCTCCTTTGTCCAGATCTCGATCCCCCAACTGTGAACCAAATCTCTTTGATGGTCGGCAGCCGCAGTTTTGCCCAGACCAAAGCTTTGTATCTCTTCTAAGTCATCATGGGGAGTCTGAGAATATTGCTGTTCCTATTCAGACTCCCCCCAGCATCCAGCAACAAAATGATGCCCACCTGCAGACCTTCAGCATGATGTCCAACAGTGCCTGTGAGGCTGTGGTGGGGCATGGGACAGGCTCTCCTCCCTTAAGCACCTCGCTCCCCTTCCAGAACATCCCGGAAAGTCCAGTGAACACCACACAGTTAGGCAAGTCATTTTTTCAGTGGCAAGTAGAGCAGGAAGAAAGCAAGCTGGCAAATATTTCTCAAGACCAGTTTCTTTCAAAGGATGCGGATGGTGACACGTGAGTATCCTTTTATCCGTTGTCCCTGATTTGACCAGTCGTACTTGTTGGGCTAGTGGGTATGCACACAATTTCTGTAAGGTACATCGGGTCACACCTTAGCACGTGGTTGGTTTACCAGCAGAAATTATTTGGGTAGAAACTGCTGCTAAGTGATAGCTAATAATTCAAGAAAGGTTCTTATGTATTTACTTCCCTGCATGAACACAGTATCTCTTCTGAATTGATAAAAATATTTGTATCGTCTTTGAATCATTGGTTTTGGGAAGATCAGCTTCAAGTGTGTGTGTAGAGCAGAAATAATTCTCTCATGGTTAGATATAAACTGTTAGATGACTTGCAGATTGAATCTTGATCCCTCCTTAATGTCTTTGTGGCCTCAGGCAAGTTATTTAACCTTTGTATGCCTCAATTTCTTGACATGTAAAATAATACTGCCGTCATAGTGTTTTTATGAGTATTAAAAATAATAGTTTGGAAGGCATCAGCATGGTGGGTGCTAGCTATTTTTTGTGGTAGCTGGACTCCTGTAGCAGTTCAGATGTCGTATGAAGGAGTGCATGTCAGGAAAGGGGCTGAAAGGAGAATTAAAAAAATGTGAACTTAGAGAAGTCAGAAGTAACTTACTGTTTCTCTCTTTCCTGTTCCTCAGGTTCCTCCACATTGCAGTTGCCCAAGGGCGAAGGGCACTTTCTTATGTCCTTGCAAGAAAGATGAATGCACTTCACATGCTGGATATTAAAGAGCACAATGGACAGGTGGGAACCTCAGTGGAGTCTGAGATAGCAGAGACACAGTCATGGGGAAGAGGAATGATGGCCTGCCTCATGCTTAAGGGTAGACAGTTTTAGAACTCAGAGCAAGAGAGTTTAGTTAATACTAACTTAGCGTTGTTGACTCTTTGCTGCCATCAGCCTTGAAGTTATTAATGTTCGCTTTGTAGTTATTTGACCAAAGACCAACTGGGTGTGGTAAAGCCACGCCCTGTACTTGTTCTAGTTTCCTTGTCTTAAACAGTGTTAGATTGCGTATTAGTAGGATTTGTTTTCTGTGTGGGTTTTTCCCTAGTTTAGTTTCACATTCCTTGTTACGGTAGTGTTATGTATTAGAAAGGAAAATTTTCCTTTCACTGTCCACAGAGTGCTTTTCAAGTGGCAGTGGCTGCCAACCAGCACCTCATTGTGCAGGACCTGGTGAACCTCGGGGCCCAAGTGAACACGACGGACTGCTGGGGAAGAACACCTCTGCACGTCTGTGCTGAGAAAGGCCACTCCCAGGTGCTTCAGGTAAGAGGCCATGAGCGAGGCTCCGATTGTCACAGGGCCAAAGCAGTAGGGCCTTGGTATTAGAAACTGTAATGTACGTTGTCTTTTGCAAGCATTCATCTTGGGTTGATGTAGTCATTTCTTGGGATACTAGTAGATACAGTGTTTGCGTAGCTTGGTTTTTGCTAATACATGTCTTTTAAAATTTTACAGGCAATTCAGAAGGGAGCTGTGAGGAGCAATCAGTATGTGGATCTTGAGGCAACCAACTATGAAGGTAAGCAGCTGAAATTTTACTTGGATGAAGAACGTTTTAGAGAGTATGACCCGTATGTTTTAAGATACCAAGTATCATACCAAAAGGAAAGGGAAGTAACTAACGTGGAAGATTCCGTAAATAAAATCAGCACTAAGTTCCAAGGGTGGGACTGCTCAGATTGCTTTACTACTTCTTGGGTAGCCTGTTTGTGGGTCCTCAAGGTTTGCAGCTACAGAGTGGCAAAGACACAGTGGGCTATTTGACCACGCTTGAATATGCTTCACTTCTAGGCCTCACCCCTCTCCACTGTGCAGTGGTCGCCCACAACGCTGTGGTGCATGAACTCCAGAGAAGCCAGCAGCCACGTTCACCCGAAGTTCAGGAGCTGTTACTGAAGAATAAGAGTCTGGTTGACACCATTAAGTGTCTGATTCAGATGGGAGCAGCAGTGGAAGCGAAGGTGAATTCACAGAAGATGTTTGAAACGGGGTATGGGGCAAAAGTAGTGATACCAGAAAGTGGCTCTAGTTTGCTGTCAACAAAACCGAAAAACCCACTGTGGTCGAGTTGATTCCGATTCATAGTGACCCTATAGTACAGAGTAGTACTGCCTCATAGAGTTTCCAGGGAGCACCTGGTGGATTTGAACTGCCGACCTTCTGGTTAGCAGACGTAGCACTTCACCACTATGCCACCAGAATTTCCAGCTTGCTCTCAAGCAGGTAAAGACTTAAATTTTTTTTAAATCAATATGTACAGTTCAGGAGCTTAGATTTTTTAAAAGATCACCTCCTCTCCTTTCTGGTTCTGTGGTCATTTAATTGTGAAATTAGTCTTTGTTCAAAAGGAAAAGGTTGGGTCTGATACTGTCGTTTTGACTTCCATTTTTATGCACCAAAAGTAAACGCAGTGCTTTCTGTAAAGATTTCTTCATGCTTGTAGGATCTGAACTAAGTGTTTTTGTTTTGTTTTTGGAAGTACAACATATTCTTTTTAAATTGGGGTATATTCCCTTGGGCACCTCCTCTGTGCAAAACATCGGGTCAGGTGCTTTGGGGAAGAATGGTTAAACCAAAAGTCGCTTGCAGAACTTGCTGTCTAATAGAAGAGGTGAGTGATAAGGCTAAAGACAGCTCTACAGGTGGACACTGAGTCTGGAAATAACAGGCAAATAGTCCATGGCTTGTTGATACTATGTTACAATATATGATAAAATAGTGTTGTCTGTGTTTCTGAATTTTTTGGCCATCCTCTATACAAGATAGACTGAGAAGAGGCACAGAGACAAATTAATAGTAAATTTAAGAGGAGAAGGAGAGGTTCCATCTGGCTTGGGGATTAAATTAAGGAAGGCTTTAGGGAGAAGGAACCAGTCAGAGTCTGTAGGGCTGAGTCCATGCTTTGAGAAGCTGGGCTAAAAGACTGTTCTAAGGCATGGTGTCTGAATATTCGTTTTTCTGTCCTTGTCTTTGATAAGGATCGTAAAAGTGGCCGCACAGCTCTGCATCTGGCAGCTGAAGAAGCAAATCTGGAACTCATTCGCCTCTTTTTGGAGCTGCCCAGTTGCCTGTCTTTTGTGAATGCAAAGGTATGAGCTTTTTTTACACCTTCCTCAAGCTTCTGAACTGCTTTCATGAAAGCCTGCCTTCTTGATGGGTGTGATTTCATGTCTTTGTTGTCAGGCTTACAATGGAAATACTGCCCTCCACGTTGCTGCCAGCCTGCAGTATCGGGTGACACAGTTGGACGCGGTCCGCCTGCTGATGAGGAAGGGAGCAGACCCGAGTACTCGGAACCTGGAGAACGAGCAGCCGGTGCATTTGGTTCCTGACGGCCCTGTAGGAGAGCAGGTGAGGGCTGCTGGAGCAGGAGGAGACGCCGCAGATACTCTGCTCTGAAGACGACGGGGCGGCAGAGACTGCTGGTGCTCTGCAGGTGGCTCCGTCTCTGCCCACATTTCTCCGTGTTGATTGTGGCACTTCAGAGTTAGTTTGTTTCCAAAGAAAGAGTGAGGAGTTTGAGAATTTATTCGTGGATCCAGAAGGGTCAGAGACTGCCAGTTAGTATTCTTTGGTGCAAACTTGATTTTAGAGTGTTTCAGAATCATGTGGGGTTTGGAAGCTGATGAAGAGCCTAAAGCTTTGAGTAGCAAGAGAAGAGAATCTTAGTTTATGTGTAAGCCATGAATCTTCAAGGATTACTGTGGGTGTGAAATATGTTGTCCCGCAGTGTTCAGAAACATCCAGGGCGGCTCTTCTCTTTCCTGCGGTGCATTATAAGCCGGAACGGACGCAGCAGCGGTGGGTTTGGTTTCAATTCAGTGCATAACACAGTTGGTGTCAGATACTGCTGAGTAGATTTTTGACTCATAGTGGCCCCATGTGACAAAGGAGTGCCCCGAGGGGTTCTCTAGGCTGTAATCTAGGAATAGATCAGTAGGTTTTTCTTGTGTCCCATAATGCTAGATACCAAGAATTTAATCTTTTAAGAACTTAAATATTTTCGATGGCAGTCTTTTGTCAGAGAGAATGGTGCCTGTAGGTACGTTATTACATACTTTTGTAATCATGAAATAAAATAGATGGAATGCAGTTTAACTTTGTCTTATAGTCATCATCATGATTGTAGTAACCCACATTTATAAAGCTAAACTAAAAAAAAGCTTTATGGTTTATAAAGCATTTTTAGGTATTTTATGCCACGCAGTGGTTACAGAAAGTCTGCAATATAAATGTTCAGCTGAGAAAATTGAGGTTCAGAGAGGCTGTAGGAACAGGAGCCATAAAGTTGTATGTAGGTGCTTTGGTACTTGTACGTCTTGACAGCTGTTTTGACTTGCAGTCTATTCAGAATTTACTTGTGTATGCATAGGGTGGGTTCTGAACTCTTGTTAGTTGAGACTGACTTCTAGATAAGTATGATACAGTATACACCAGTGATATATTAAATATTATATATATTAAATACTGTGATATATTAACCGTTCTCACAGATAGCAGGAATAAAGATTAGGAAATGAATGTAGGCCTTATTTAAATTGTTGGATTGTCAGCCTTAGTTCATTTTCAGTTGAGTTGCTTTACTTTCTAAAAACTCAGAGATTATTATAGGAGATCTGTAATAAGCTTTAAAAAGAGTTGTAATACCTTTTCTTAAGTTGCTCTAAACCGAAACCTGGTGCTGTTAAATTGATCCTGACCCATATTGACCCTGTAGGGTAGAGTTTCCAAGGCTATAATCTGTATGGAAGCAGACTGCCACATCTTTCCCTGTGGAGTGGCTGGTGGATTCGAACTGCCAACCTCTCAGTTAGCACCCGAACTATTAACCGCTATACTACCAGGCCTGTTTTAGGTTGCCTTAAAGTCTTGAAAAATATTGTTGCGTATTCCTTTATGCACTTACAGCTTAACAGGAGTGATGTGTAGAGTGTAAAGAAAGGAGTACAAGTCTGAAAGTGTTTGTCCATAGAAAATAACATCATAAACCCTGTCTCCTTGTATTGCAGATCCGACGTATCCTGAAGGGAAAGTCCATTCAGCAGAGAGTCCCACCGTATTAGCTTCGCTGACTTGGAGCTTGGTCGGCAACACTCACTGTCAGTTAGGCAGTCCTGATGTATCTGTACATAGACCATTTGCCCTGTATTGGCAAATGTAAGTTGTTTCCATGAAACAAACCTATTTAGTTCACTATTATATAGTGGGTTATATTAAAAGAAAAGAAGAAAGTATCTAATTTCTGTTGGCAGATTTGACTATTTTATACCCAGGTATCTGGGATCTAGACATCTGAATTTAATCTGAATGGTAAAATTGACTTCAACTAACAGTAGATTTTGGGTAGGAAAATCTTTGATTTGTATGACATAAGACATTGCTCACATAGCTGTTGCTAGCTTAAAAGGTGAATTGTAAACACTGTTTTAAGAAAAGTGAATGCATCTGAAAGGGAAAATATTGGTGTCTAAAAGTCACATACATTGTGCTGAGGCTGCTTTAGGCCTGATAGAGCATTTGGACGTTCCCATTGGTGCTGAAAAGTTGTCTAGTCATTGGACTAGGTGAAAAGTAGCCTTTAGTATAATTTGATCTTTGTAAACTGTACATAATTGTTATATTTGTGTGAAAGTAGAGTATCTGTGTGTATTTGGTCATTAACATGGCCACATTTGAAATGTAAATGAGTAAGAGAGCAATGAACCAGTGAATTTTCACTGTTTTTAAAGATGACACATTTAGAGGAGCTGGCGTTTTGTCTTCACCCAACCAAAGTCTCCTTAGAGGGAGTGGGTGGAAGATTGTTCCCTTAGTGCTGATCAAGCTGTGTTTGGATTGTAAATGTGCCTGGTCTTCTGCATTGAGATGAAACCTTTGTGAAAAGGTGTTAAATGCATGCCCTTGAGCACCTCTTTACACTTTACTTTCTAGGATTTATGGTTTATGTATTCTTTTGGAATTTTTGTTTCACTTTATGCAAACAAGTCAAGGAAAGTCTTACTGTTTTCCTAGTGTAAAATAATGATAATATGTCATGATGTTTTATATTGCTGCTCAGAAAATATGCTTTTATTTTTTAATAACCTGTATCTGTTAATGTTATTTTGCTTACCTCTGGTTTGCCCCGAGAAAATTCTTTGGCTTTGATTGCACACTAATTTTTTATAATAAATTTGATTTATTAAAAACTTAATGAGAAGTCTCACAAATGACTGATAATTATCTGTGTAGCTCAGCACTTAAATCCTATTTAAAAGGGCACCCTTTGGAGTGATCACATTGACTCCACATGTCTTGTGTGATCGGAAGTTAACAGTTGCTTGCTGTCTGTGAATACAATTGTGATACAAACCAGTCTGTTCACAGTGAAAAAATTCATGCGTGGTTTTAAATAAACTCATTTAATAATCATATTTGTGTGAAGGATGTGCAGTTTCTTCTCCTAGGACTTTATATTTCTTCTAGATAGAAAAGTGTCAATAATTACAAATCTAAATACTTTTAAATTAGTGCATTTTAATTTGGATTTTTGTAGGATCCTGAAGGTAACCTGTACAAGATTTAATGTCAAAAAATGACCAGGTTTCTGTTAGGATCTGTGAATACTGTGGAAGTTTGAAAAAAAACCAAACAAAATCTAAAGCCATTGCCAGTTAGCCGATTCTGACTCGTCTGACTTACGGCGCTGACTAGAACTGCCTCAGAGGCTGCAAATCCTGACGAGCAGATGGCCATGTTTTTCTCCCATGGAGTAGCTGGTGGGTTCCATCTGCCAACCTCTTGATTAGTAACTGGCTGCTTAACTACTGCTATACTGATAGCTATTCATAAATTTATATGCAAAAAGAAGCTAAGTGCTGTGGGATACTGATTTATGGTCTCTGGGTTTTATTTCATGGGAGTAGTGAACATGGGAAAATAGTTTGGAGATGACCAGAATTATCCTGAGGAGTGTAAACGTGGGAACAGCAATAAATAGGCTCCATCTCCTTCCCTGAGGTGGCACCTTGAGGGATGAGAACAAACGCCGAGCACCTCCGTCAGCATCCGTCATTGCAAAGATGACTTCAATACAGTACTGGTTCCCGACGTAGAGATCTTTTTTGAAAATGTATTAATTGTTTTCCTGGAAAAGTGAACGTGTGTGTGTGTGTGTGTGTGTGTGTGTGTGTATAAATGGCATATATCATGTTAATGGCCTCACAGCTCCCCAGGAGTGCATGGCACACAGGTTACTATTCTGCTTTAGTTCCATTTCTGTATGTGAAGTCGTTGAAGAATCAATTCTTTCTTATAATTGAAGTTGCTTAAGAGTAATTTGCCTTATAAATGTAGCCTGGCAAAAAGTTGAAATAGTATGTCCCCGCTGAACACAGATGTACAGTAAGCTTTCCTCAAGTTCTGTCATTTGGTTGAACCCGGGTGATTTTTATGTGTATGTATGTATGTCTGTGTACAAAGCTGTATGTGAGAGTATGAGCCACTCAAAGGCAGGAGTCACTGCTTATCCTTAACATATTTACATGAAAGATGAGGCATGCATCTTGTTAGGTAGGTGTAAGTTGTTACATGCTGTTGAGTTGGTCATGACTCACAGTGACCCTGTGCGCAACAGAACCAAACACTATCGTGTCCTGCACCATGCCCACAATCCCGTTTATGCTGAAGCCCATTGATGCCGCACTGTGTCAGAACATCGTGCTGAGGGTCTTTTTCACTGACGCTTGAGCAAGCATGATGTCCTTAAGGCTCCAGGGATTGGTCCCTGGTGAGAACATGTCCAAAGTATGTAAGATGCAGTCTTACCGTTTTTGCTTCCAAGGAGTAGTATGGTTGTACTTCTCCAAGAACAGATCTGTTCTTTTGCAAGTCTATGGTACATTCAGTATTCTTCTCTGACATTACAATTCAGGGGTATCAGTTCTTCTGTTGGCCTTGTTCATTGTCCAGCTTCCACATGCCTATGATGTGGTTGAAAATAACCACGGCTTGGGTGAGGCACGCCTTAGTCTTCAATGTGACATGTTTACTTTTCAACACTTTTAAGAGGTCCTTTGCCCTGGATTTTCCGAATGTAATACGTCTTTTGTGTTTTTGACTGTGGCTTCCATGGGCCTTGATTGTGGAACCAAGTAAAACAAAATTCTTGAGAACATCAGTCCTTTCTCCATTTATCGTGATGCTGCTTACAGGTCCATTAGTGAGGAGTTTCGCTTTCTGGATGTTGAGCTGTGGTCCATATTGAAGGCTGTGGTCTATGATCTTCATCAGTAAGTGTTTCAAGTCCCCTTCAAGCAAGCAGGGTTGTGTCACCTGCATAATGCAGATTGTTAATGAGTCTTCCTCCAATCCTGATGTCTTGTTCTTCATGTAGCCAGCTTCTCAGGTTATTTGCTTGGCATACAGATTGAAAAGGTATGGTTAAATGATACAACCCTGACGCATACCTTTCCTGACTTGAAACCATGCATTGTCCCCTTGTCCTGTTCATATAACTGCTTCTTGATCTATACACAGATTCATCATGAGCACGATTAAGTGTTCTGGAATTCCCATTCTCTGCAGTGTTATCCGTAATTTGTTCTGATCCACACAGTTAAGTGCTTGTGCATAGTCAGTGAAACACAGGTCAACATCCTTCTGGTATTCTCTGCTTTCAGCCAAGATCCATCTGACATCAGCAGTGATATCTCTAGTTCCATGTCCTCTTCTGAATCTGGCTTGAGTTCCTGGCAGTTCCCCGTCAATACACTGTAGCAATTGCTTTTGAATGATCTGTAGCAAAGTTCACTTTCATAGGGTATTGATGATGTTGTTCCATAATTTCCACATTTGGTTCATCACCTTTCTTGGGAATAGTCATAAATATGAATCTCTTCCAGCCAGTTGGCCAGATAGCTGTCCTCCACAATTCTTGGCATAGAGAAGCGAGCACTTCCAGCACTACATCCATTTCTTGAAACGTCTCAGCTGACATTCCATCAATTCCTGGAGCTTTGTTTTTTGCCAGAGTCTTCAGTGCAGCTTCAACTTCTTCCTTCAGTACTGTCGGTTCTGGATCACATGCTACCTCTTGAAATAGTTGAATACTGACCAGTTCTTACTGGCATAATGACTCTGTATATTCCTTCCATCTCCTTTTGATCCTTCCTGAGTTGTTTAATATTTTCCCTGTAAAATCTTTCACTATTGCAACTTGAGTTTTGAACTGTTTCTTCAGTTCTTTCAGCTTGACAAATAGAGAGCGTATTCTTCCCTTTTGATTTTCTATTTCCAGCTCTTTGCACATGCCTTTATGATACTTTATCTTTTCCAGCTGCCTTTTGAAATTTTTGGTTCAGTTCTTTTACTTTGTCATTCCTTCCTTTTGCTTTAGCTGTTTGACCTTCAAGAGCAAGTTTCAGAGTCTCTTCTTTTGGTCTTTTCTTTCTTTGCTGTCTTTTATTTCACTGCTTGCTTTCTTCATGGATGATGTCTTTGATGTCATTCCACAACTTGTCTCATTAGTGTTTTGACACATCAAATTTATTCTTGAGGTATTTCTGAACTCACGTGGAACATACTTAAGGTCTTGTGGACTTGTAATTTTCTTCAGTTTCAGTTTGAATTTGCATATGAGCAGTTAGTGGTCTGTGTCACAGTCAGCACCTGGTCTTGTTCTGACTGATGATATAGAGCTTTTCCTTTGTCTCTTCCCACAGATGCAGTCTGTTTGATTCCTGTGTATTCCATCTGGTGAGGTCCATGTGTATAGTCACCATTTATGTTGGTGAAAAAAAGCTATTTGCAGTGAAGAAGTCCCTGGTCTTGCAGAATCCTGTCGTGTGGTCCCCATTATCATTTCTGACACCAAGGCCATATTTTCCAACTGCTGATCCTTCTTTTTAGTTTTTAACTTTTGTGTTCCAATCACCAGTAATTATCAATGTATCCTGATGCATGTTCAATCAATTTCAAACTGCAGAAGCCGATATGTCTTCAATTTCTTCATGTTTGGCTTTAGTGGTTGGTGCTTAAATTTGAATAATAGTCGTATTAACTGTCCTTCCTTGTTGGCGTATGCATATTAGCTTATTGCGGACAGCATTGTGCTTCAGAACACATCTTGAAATATTCTTTAAGTTTTCATGCCTGGCATATTGGACCATATGATTGTCTGATTGAAAATAGTCAACACTCATCCATTTCAGATTACTAATGGCTGGGATATTGATGTTTATGCATTCCATTTCATTCTTAGTGATTTCTAATACTCCTAAATTCGTACTTCATTCCATGTTCCAATTTTTAATGTATGTTTGCAGCTGTTTCTTCTCATTTTGAGTTGTGCACATCAATGAATGAAGATCCTGAAGGTTTTACTTCATCTACATCATTAAAGTCAACTCTATTTTGAGGAGGCAGTTCTTTCCCAGGTGTCTTTTGAATGCCTTCCAACCTGGAGGGCTCATTTTCCGGCACTGTATCTGACAGTGTTTCGCTGCTATTCATAAGGTTTTCACCGGCTAATTCTTTTCAGAAGTAGGCTTCCAGGTCCTTCTTCCAAGTCTGTCTTAGTTTGGAAGCTCAGCTGAACCCTGCCTGCCGTGGATGGCCCTGCGAGTATCTGAATACCAGGAGCGTACCTTCCAGCGTCACAGCAACATGCAGGCCCTGCACTGTGATAAACTCATGGGCAAGTTGGAGAGGTAGATGCTAAGTAATATAAAAAAAAGAAGAACTATTTTACAGAAAGAATTTAAATCTGAAAGGGAGAACTAGAGAGGCTTCAAGGCAGACAGGGCATTTAAGCTGAATTTTTAGAAAAGTGGACATTTGTGGAAGTGAGGAGAAGTAGGGTAAAGAAACAGAAAACAACATTAAACAAGGCATGATGTTTTGGGGGGAACTGGAGGTGACTGTGTAGCTTGGTTAGAATCTGGGACAGCCAGTAAATTTCATCTTGTGTTCTACCTCTGACTGGCAAAGTCCTTGGAGTGTCACTTCGGGCAGTCTAAAGACTTGGCAAGAGATGAGCAATGTCTGCCACGTGGAATATACCTCAAACCGTCAGTCCTGTGGCAGCCAAGACTGCGTTAATTGCTGCAAACTCAGTGCCTGGAATACGGTAAAAAACAAAACTAACCAAACTCGTAGCCACTGAGTCAGTTCCAACTCCTTGAGACTCGACATATAGCAGAGGCACTGTAGGTGTTACTGAGTAAATGGATGCCTGTCCTGGTTGGGGTTAGTCCCCACCGCCCCCCACCCCCTGGGGAGGGGGGCCAGGGGAGGTTGTGATTGGAGCCAGCGACACACCATTAAATAATAATAAAGATTATTATTGTTCTGAACTTGACTCAGTCATCTAATTGAACAGTAGCATCGATAATGCATTAATGAAAGTGGGCATAGTTGCCCCGCTCTGTTTCCTGATTTGGTAGTCCTTCTTGCAAAGGACTAAGTCTAGCACTGTTTGGCGTTTCATTAAGGAATCGCCACAAGTGTGGAGACAAAATCTTTCAGTAGATTGTTAATCACAGTAACATTTAATGTCCTTTCTGTATTCTTCATCAGGAGGTGAAAACTTCCTCAAACTCCTTTAACCTTTAATAAATGTCAGCATCTTAAACTCATGGCCACTGACCTCCATTTCTGACAGCATCAGTTACTTTATTTTCCATGTGCCCGCAGGGAGAAGTCAGCATCAGCTACTGGCTAAGTTCTTGATAGCTCCTCTAGAGTAGGTCTGAGTGCAGGGTTTTAGATCAGCTGCGACCACGGTATTGGCTTTCTGTTTTCTCCTGATGGTGGCCAGGGTTAGTCCCTGCAAGAAGGGGAGTAACCTAGGGCCATGCTGTCGTGTAGCAGACAGTCGATATGTACTTCCTAAAGGGAATTTAATTTTATGGTCCTCTTTTAAATCCGTCTTTTCAGTGTATTTTTACACTTGAATGCGAGGACTACCCATTAAGTTTGTGGACTCATCCTAGAAAAAGTGCTACGTAACTCATTGCTGAATATTACTAGGGTCATCTTTGAAGTATTCCCCTTTGGAAGCTATGCACTAAAGACAGCCCCTAGTCTACCCTTCAAGGCAATTTTGGAACTCTTTTTCTGGAACGGCCATCAGAGTTGTCATCGTATTAGCCTTGATGTCCTGAATGTCATCGAAATGTCTTCCTTTCAGTACTTTCTTTATCTTCGGGTAAATAAAAAGTCACTGTGGGCCAGATCAGGTGAGTAGGGAGAGTGTTCCAATATACTCATTTGTTATTAGACTGGCTAAGAACTCTCTCACAGACAACTATACAGTTAAGTTTGTGAACTTGCTACCATGCCACTGTGTGCAATGGCCATTCCAGAAAGAGTTCCAAAATTGCTTTGAAGAGTGGACTAGGCATTGGTGTTGGGGCATAGCTTCCCAAAGGGAGTACTTTGAAGATGACTTTAGTGATATTCAGCAATGAGGCATGTGGCACTTAAAACAATTAAGTCCGTGGACTAAAGTGTCAGACCTTGTATATAAACATCTTAATTATTCACACAGAGTTTTTGTGATTTAATACAGAGATACTTTCATGCTTCAACGCCATGATACCTGGTTTTTCACAATGCTTCCCAATCTTGTAGATCCATCTCTGGAGTGGGCACAAACCTAGAAAGACTGCGTTGGGGGTACAGTTCCAAAAGTAAGATTGTAGAGCCCTCTCAAGATGGGTCTTGAAAAAGTCTTTTTGAAGAAAAAGTTTATTGTGGTAAATATGTAACAAAACATTCACCTTTTCACTGTTTTTAACATGTACAGTTTAGTGACCTCCTGTTTGTTATGCTGTACAACTATCGCCACTGTTCCATTCCTTTGTTTCTCTGTCACCTGTAACAGAAGCTCAGTGTCTCCTAAGCAGTGAGCTTCCTTTTCCCTTGCTCCCCTGCACCGACCCCTGGTACCACCAATAACTTTAGGTTTCTCTTAGGTATTTCATGTAAGTACAATTTGGGTCTTTCTTGCAACTGACTTTGTTTTCACTCTGCATGATGTTTGAAAGGTTTATCTGTCTTGTAACATGTATGTTTATTTTTCCATGGCTGAACAGCATTCCTTTGTATATATATACCACATTTTGTTTATCCACTCCTTTGTTGTTGGATATTTAGGCTGTTTTCATCTTTTGGCTATTGTGAAAAGTGCTGTAGTGAACTTTGGGTACAGGTTTCTATTTATTTCTATTTGCTTTCGGGTATATACCTAGACACAGAATTGTTGGATTGTATGGTAATTCTATTTTTAAAGTTTTAGAGGAACTATTAGGTTGCTCTCCACAGCGGCTGTACATTTCCATGAGCAACAGATGAGAGCTCCTATTTCTGTACATCTTTGTGACTCTTGTATGTGTTCTTGGATCTGCATCCCACAGGCCCCACTTCTTGCATCATGCCATTCCATAGCTAAAGTTGTATCAAATCTGTTGTTAAGGTCAAATGACTGTTGAATTACCCCTTTTTTTCTCTATTTTTCCTGCTGCTGTTAATACTTAATGCTCCTTAGAAGCAAAGATGGTGAGACTATGCTTCACACACTTAGCATATGTTATTAGGAGGGATGACCGTGGAGAAGGACATCATGCCTGGTAAAGTGGCACTTCTTCTGCGGTGAGTTCGTAAATGTAATTGTCAGATCTTGCATATGTTTTACTACACCAAAAACAAAGCACAACAAAACAAAACAGCAACAAAACAAAGCAAAACCGAGTCAAGTTTTCTCTGGCTGGTCATTGAAGAGAAAGTCACATTGCTGGCTTTGAGGATGGAGGAAGGGGATTGTGAGCCCAGGAATGCACGCTGTTTCTAGAAGCTGAGAGTTACCCCAGCCCACAGCCAGAGAGGAAATATGATCCTCAGTCCCACGATCTCAAGAAAAAATTCTACCATCCACCTGAATGAGCTTGAACGCAGATTCTTCAGAGCTTCCGGATGAGAGCCAAGTCCAAGTGACAATCTAAGCAGATAACCCAGCCAAGCCCACCCAGACCTCTAACCAGCAGAACTGTGAGATGAGATAAGCTTCAAAGCTGCCTGTTTTGTTACGCAGCAATAGAAAACCAGTGCAAAAGGCAACCTACCCCAAACCAAACCCACTGCCGTCGCCTTGATTCCCACTCATAGCAACCCCGTAGGTCAGAATAGAACTGCCCCATAGAGCTTCCAAGGAGTGTTTGGTGGATTTGAACTGCCCACCTTCTGGTTAGCAGATGTAGCACTTAACCACTATACCACTAGGGTTTCCATAGGCAACCTAGGGATTGAATTCATAGTGAAATAACTATCTATTTCTTCCTGTTCTTATTAAGGATCCAAAACACCAAAGGAGGCTTTCCAATAAATGGGGGCTCTCATCTTAGCAGAGTGGGCATCACACGGGATAGCAGTGCCTTGGTTTATGGTACCTAGCTCTTGTCCACTCCAGATAGGAAATTTCAAAGAAGGGAAAGTCTAGCTTCCCTACTGCCTGTGTTTTCAAGTGTCTGTAAGGGGGCCTTTGAGCAAAGGAGGGGTATTGGAACAGCACTTCTGACCAACAATAGTTTTAGTTTAGTCTGCCACTAGTCTCTTGCCGTTTAGCTCTGCTATGAGGTAAGGGAATGTATTAAGTGGTAAGGGAACATACTTCTAAGCTCTGCCACAGTCAAGATTTGAAATGGTATAAATTATTTGTAAATTAAAGATGTATGTTCACTCACTGGAAATCCTGGGGGTACAGTCTTTAAGTTCTACACCTGCTAACCAAAAGTTGGCAGTTCAAATATGTCAGGTGCTCCTTGGAAACTTTGTAGGGCAGTTCTACTCTGTCCTGTAAGGTTGCTATGAGTCAGCATTGACTTGGTCAGCAGTAGGTTTGTTTTTCTGGTTTTTAATTCACTCACTACAGGAGAATAGTTGCTGAGGGAAACTAGGAAGATGAAAACTGAAGTTACAGTTTCTTCTGCAGTCTAGAATCAGATGATGAGCCTTTATTAGTTTACTGGGCATCTAATTCTCCAGCCACTTACATATAACAGTAAATGCTTAGGCATATGCTGGGGTGCCTGTGTGTGACTCATAAAGAATTTGTTCGCTATAAGATTTATTGCTAAATGACTTATTACAGGAAGATGGTGAAGGTAAAACTGCTAATGTAAAGGATTAGGCAAGCATGCTTTTGAAAATCAAGTTTATTTGAGGTGTAATTTAATAATTTAAAATGCTTTTTATATAATATAAAAGCATATAGTCTAAGCGCACAGTCCAATAAATGTATACACACATGTAACCACCACTCTGACCAAGACATAGATCACTTTCATGACCTTAGAAAGTTCCCTGGTGCCCTTGGCAGTCAATTGCGACTATAATCCACTGCTCCAGGCAACAACTGATCAGATTTCTATGACTATAGATAAGTTTTGGCTCTGCTTGCACTTCATGTAAAAGAAATTACAGAGTATTTACTTCACTGTGTCACACTTCTTTCACTAAGCATGATGTTTTCGTGACTTGTCCATTGTTGCATTATCAGTAGTTTTTGATTTATTGGGTAATATTCCATTGTATTGATACTCACTTTGTTTAAACATTCACATATTGATTGACATTTGTGTTGTTTCCAGTTTTGAGATGTTATGAAAAAAAGTTGCTGTGAATATAAGCATAAACATTTTTGTGTGGAGATATGTTTTTGTTTCATTCTGCAAAACGCATAGGAGTGGGATAGGTGGGTCGTATATTAAGTGCATGCTTAACTTTTAAAGAAACTGTCATGCTCTTTTCTAAAGTGGTCATACCATTTTTCACTCTCAGTAGTAACGTGTGGGAGATTCAGTTGTTTCTCACCCTCATCAGTACTCAGTGTTCTCAGTCCTTTTAATATTAGCTTTTCTAATGGATACGCAGTGGTAGCTTATTATGTGTTAATTTGCATTTCCCTGATGAATAATTATGTTGATGATCATTTCTCATGCTTATTTATTTTTGTGTAAGTGTCCGTTCAAGTCCATTACACAATAATTATTTTGCGTTCTTACTCAATTGTGAGAGTCCTTTCTGCATTCTGGGTACAATTTCTTTGTCAAGTGTATGTTTTTTCCCAGTCTGTGGCTTGACTTCCCGTTTTCATGATGATGTACTTTAAAAAGCAGAGCAGAAAGTTTTAATTTTGATCAAGTCCAATGAACAACTTTTCTATCCTGTAGCTAGTATTTTTTTTTCCTCTTGAGTTCTTGGCCCACTCCAATATCAGTAAAGTATTTTCTTCTAGTTGTTTTATGGCTTTGATCCGTAACATAGATTTAGGTTTATGATCCATTTTTTAATTAATTTTATTTATATTATGTAATATAAGTGAAAGCTCATTTTTTACTAGGCAGATAACTAGTTGATTCAGCACTGTTTACTGAAAAGATTATGTGATTTCCTTGCTAAATAGTATCGGCACCTCTGTTGAAAATCAATTGCCTGTCTATGCATGGGCCTATTTCTGTACTCTATTTTCTCCAATGTCTAGTTTTTGTGTGCATATGAAGTGATAGAAAATATCATGGCTTGGGTCAGATGCTCCTTAGTCTTCAAGGCAACATCTTTGCTTTTCAACACTTTAAGGAGACCTTTTGCAGCAGATTTGTCTGATGCAGGACATCATTTGATTTGTTGACGGTTGCTTCCATGGGTATTGTTTGTAGTCCAAGTAAGATGAAATCCTTGACAGTGTCAGTCTTTTCTTCGATTATCATGGTGTCACTTCTTGGTGCAGTTGTGAGGATTTCTGTTCTCTTCATGTTGAGGTGAAATCCATACTGAAGGCTGTGGCCTTTGATCTTCATCAATAAGTGCTCCAAGTCCTCTTTACTCCCAGCAAGCAGGGTTGTGTCACCTGAATAATACAGGTTAGTAAGTTTCTCCCCAGTCTTGAGGCCATGTTCTTCTTCATATAGTTCAGCTTTTTGAGCTATTTGCTCAGCATACAGACTGGAGCATAGCTTTCCTGAATTTAAACCAAATATGCAACCCCGGTGCTCCTTGGAAACTTTATGGAGGTGGTTCTACTCTGTCCTATGGTGTCAGTATGAGTCAGAAGCAACTTGATGGCAGTGTTTGTTTTTTTTTTAATGCAATCCTGATATACATCTGTCCTGATTTTAACTGACTCATATGACAGAGTAGAACTGCCCCATGGGATTTCCTAGGTTGTAAATCTTTCTGGGAGGAGATCACCAGGCCTGTTTTCCTGCAGAGAGTCGGACTGGTACCTTCTAATCCCTGACATTTGTGTTAGCAGCTGGGTGCTTAACCTCTGCACCAGTAGGGTATCTTTCGTTTTGATGAGACCAAAAAGAACAAAAAATAAAAACCAAATCCATTGCCATCTAGTCAATGACTATATCTTAATTTCACAGTTTGAAATCAGGTAATATTAGCCCTACGCTGTTTGTTTTCCAAGATTTTTTTAGAGCTATTGTAATTCCTTTGTGTTGTATATAAGTTTTAGAATCTGCTTGTCACTTTCTTAAAAACAGCTTGCTGGGATTTTAGCTCAAAAGATTAATTTGGGGAGAATGAATGTCTTAGTAACTGAGACTTCCAATCCACAAACATGCTATAACTTCCATATATTTCAATATTTTAAAAATTCTCCCAGTAATATTTTGTAGTTTTTAGCACAGTGACTATTGTGCTGAATTTATCCCATCTACTTTGATTATAATTCATGATATCATAAATTTTATTAAAAAAATTTTTAATTCTCTGTTTGTTCCTAGTATGTAAGGATGCATTATCATTATTTTTATTACTTTGAGCTTTCTATATTTACTTACTAATTTTGGTTGTTTTCTCATCAGTTCCTTGGGAACTTTTATGTAGACAAGCCTGTCACTGGTGCACAAAAGAAGTCTTGACTTCTTCCTTTCCAATATTTTTTGTTTTCCCTTTCTCTTCTGTCCTTCCACAAGCCCTCTTTTGTCTTAATACATTGGCTAGAACTTCTGGCAGAATACTGAATAGAAGTGGTAAGACTGGGTATTCTTGCTTTGTTCCCAGTCTGATGGCAAACTCTTTTCATCACTAAGGATAATATTAGCTGTAAGTTTTCCATACATGTCTTTTATTAGGTAGAAGAAGTTTCTACTTCTAGTTTGCTAAGAGGTTTTTCAGTGGGGACAATTACTTGGTTTTCTCTTTTATTCAGGTAATGTGGTGAATCATGTGGATTGTTAAGTGTTCAATTGACCCTTGTGTTCCTGGCATAAAACCCACATGTTCATGACATACTATGATTTTCACCTCATTTTGGATTTTAGTGAGGATTTTTGAGTCTAAATTCATGAAGAATTTAGTGTATACTTTCCTTTGCTTGTGCTGTCTAGTTCAGGTTTTGATATCACTGTTACGCTGGTCTGATAAAATAATTGGGACATGTTCTTTCTCTGCTACTTCTGAAGATGTTTTGATTGTGTTATTATTATCCCTTTCCCAGATGCGTGACTGAATCAAGCTGGACGACAGTGTGGGCCTCAAGTTTTTTTTGAGGGGGAGGTTTTGATTATAAGTTCAGTTTCTTTAATAGAAATAGGATTATTCAGCCCCCTGAGTCAATTTTGGTAAACTCCATTTTTAAAGAATTTTTCTATTTTATCTAAGTTCATTTGATAAGTCATTGAGCCAAAATTTTGAAACTATTTCGTTACCCATTTAATGTTTGTAGAATGTCTATTGCTATTCCTTAATATTGGAAATTTCCATTTTCTTTTTTAATTTACTAATCTTTCTATGGATCTATTAGTTTTACTAATCTTTTCAAAGAATAAACATTCGTATTTGACAGTATTTTGTATTGTTTATCTGGTTTCTATTTCCTTGATTTCTGTTATTATTTCTTTACTTCCATCTACCTTGTGTTTAATTTCTTTTTCTAGCTCATTAAGTTGGAAACTTAGAGCACTGACAGTAAGAGTTTTGCCTTCTTCTTTTTTTTAACATATGACATTTAAAACTATAAATTTCCTCCTAAGCACCTGTTATAGATTGAATCGTGTTCCCCCCCAAACAGGTGTAGCCATGTGGCTGGGTCATGATTCCCTGTATCTTACGATTGTCCTCCATTTTGTGATTTTGCTGTGCTGTATGTTAAAGGATTAGGGTGGGACTGTAAGTCTCTTCATAGGATCACCTTCCTGCTCCACTGTAAAGGGAATTTCCTTGGAGTATGGCTTGACTCAGCCTTAATCCTTTCATCCTGCAAGAAGAAGCAGGATGAGAATTTGGGACCTCACACCATCAAGAAAGCAGCACCGGGAGAAGAGTGCGTCCTTCAGACCTGAGGTTCCTGTGCCAAGACACTCCCTGGACAAAGACTGATGCAATACCAGACTTTCCTCCAGAGCGGACAAGGGGGAAAGCCTTCCCCTGGAGCAGATACCCTGAATTTGGACTTGTAGCCTACCGGACTGTGTGGGAATAAACCTTCCTTTGTTAAAACCATCCACTCTTCAGTGTTTCTGTTACAGCAGTCCTAGCTGACTAAAACAGAATTTGGTACCAGGAGTGGGGTGCTGCTCTAGCAAATTCCTAAAATGTTGGAGCCATTTGGAAATGGTGAATGGATAGAAGATTCAGAAGGAATGAAGAAGGTGCAAACAGTGAGAAACAACAGAGGGCGGCGGCAGCGGCGGCAGTGGTGGCAGCGGTGGTGGCGGCAGTGGCAGCAGAGCCAGAGGTAACACTGGAGCCAACTTGTGGAGGAAGAGAGCTAAGTGCCTGTGCATAATTCACCTCATGGAGTGGTGTGCTCTGGGCACTTGAATCGCTGGAGGTAGCCTTGCTGACCCACAGAGTGAGAGAGCTGAGTGCCTTTGTGCAGGATGCTTTCCAGCATGAGTGGGGTCCCCCAGGCACTTGAATTATGGAACTACAGAGCTTTGGAACACTTGCCCTGGCAGGGCAGATGTGGGCCTGAGGCCTGGGCCTTGTGGCCATAGAAGCAGAAGCTGAAGAGACAAACTGCGTGAGAAGCTGAGCTGCCTCAGTCTCAAAAGGTATGGCCATGACCTCAGGGGTTTGAAATGGTGGAACCATGGCATCCTGTGTTAGTAAGAGGGAACTGCCACTCATTCGGGCTTAGGGTGTACTTAAAGTCGATGGGGCAGAGTTTCTGTCCAAGTGGGCCTTGGAGACAGAGTTGGAGTACAAGGCTGGAGATCTTCGCTCAGAATCCAGAGAGTAGGCCAATACCTAGCAATTGGAGGGCAGGACCTTTGTGTAGAATGTCTCGGAAAATGTAAGATTATTTTCAAAGCTTTGAGGGCTAATGTAACGAGTTCTGCTGACTTGCCTGTTGTTGTTAATGTCTTTTTTCCCTACAATTTCTCCCATTTGTAATAGAATGTCTAACTTGTGCCTCTGCTGCCATTGTACCTTTGCAAGCAGATAGCTTGCATTCTAGGTTTCATAGATGTAAAGAAACTTTTGGATTCTGGACTTGGAACTGATTTAAGACTTGTATCATATGGCATGAATGTGTTACATGTTTCAATGATGTGATTTCTGCGGTGTCAAAAGGTGGGATGTCATAGATTGAATGGTGTCCCCCCAAATACATGTAGTCATGTGGCTGGGCCATGATTCCCTGTATTGTATGATTGTCCTCCATTTTGTGATTTTTCTGTGCTGTATGTTAAAGGATTATGGTGGGACTGTAAATCCCTTCATAGGGTCACCTCCTTGCTCCACTGTAAAGGGAGTTTCCCTGGAGTATGGCTTGCCCAACCCTTAATCCTTTCATCCTGCAAGAGATAAAAGGAAATAGAAGCAGGCTGAGAATCAGGAACCTCTTACCATCAAGAAAGCAGCACCGGGAGAAGAATGCGTCCTTCAGACTTGACGTTCCTGCACCAAGACGCTCCCTGGACAAAGACAGATGCAATACCAGACTTTCCTCCAGAGCCGACAAGGGGGAGAAACTTCCTCTGGAGCGGACATCTGAATTTGGACTTACAGCCTACTGGACTGTGTAAGAATAAACCTGTCTTGGTTAAAGCCATCCACTCTGGTATTTCTGTTGGAGCAGCCCTAGCTGACTAAAACAGCACTGTAGCTGCATCTCTTATGTTTTGATATGTTTTATTTTTCATTAAAACATTTTCTAATTTTCCCATAACTTTTTCTTTACTCTATGGCTTATTTAAAAGTGTACTATTTAATTTCCAAGTATTGGATTATGTTTCTTCTCCTATTGACTCCCAACTTAATTTCCTTGCGATCTGAAAGCATGCTCTATGTTTTAGTCAGCTAGGTTTGCTCTAACAGAAATACCACAGAGCGGACGGCTTTAACAAAAGACGGTTTATTCTTACACAGTCTGGTAGGCTACAAGTCCAAATTCAGGGTGTCCACTCCAGGGGAAAGCTTTGCCTCTAGTTGGCTCTGGAGGAAAGTCTAATATTGCATCAGTCTTTGTCCAGGGAGCCTCTTGGCGCAGGAACCTCAGGTCTGAAGGATGCGCTCTTCTCCTGGTGCTGCTTTCTTGATGGTGTGAGGTTTCTAGCTCTCTGCTTACTTCCCCTTCCTTTTATCTCTTGTAGGACAAAAGGGTTAAGGGTGCGGCAAGCCATACTCCAGGGAAATCACATTTACAGTGGATCAGGGAGGTGATCTTATAAAGCAATTTACAGTTGCACCCTAATCCTTTAACACACAGCATAGGAAAACCACAAAATGGAGGACAGTCACAAGATACTGGGAATCCTGGCCCAGCCACCTGGCTATACTTATTTTAGAGGGGACACAATTCAATCCATGACATTCTATAAGATTTAGATGTTTTTGAATTCAATGAGACTGAAAATCAGTCAAGTGCTTTTGCACTTGGAAATATTATTACTTCCACAGATGAAGGGCAAGCAGGGAGCTTGATTACAAACGATTCCCCAAACTAAACGAAACCTGTTGCTGTTGAGTCATTTGTGATTCACAGTGAAGCAATGGAATTTTTTTTGTTTTGAGATGAAACTGTTCTGTGTGGTGGTTACATGGTTTGTGTATCTGTTCAGACCCATAGAACCAAGGGTGGACTATTTTACATTACCCTGAACTCTTCCCTTTTCCATCTGGCTTTGTCTATTTCAGTTATCTTGCTATTCAGAAGTGCTGCTAATTCCTTTATCAGAGAAGTGAAATAGAACTTAGACGGTTGCCCAGTTATTGCTCATGTGGAATCATTTGAGCCAATAATGACTACTTGGAATAATGAGATGGACACTAGGTCAGTGGGATTTTTGTCAGTGATTTGTTAACTTCCATTCTTTTAGTGGTCTGACCTCTAGGGTCTCTATGAGTTGGACCTGACTTGACAGCAGTGGGTGGGAGCTGGTCTTACGTCTGTACGCGTCACTACCCCTGCCTTAACTCAGGTTCGTTGTCTCACCTAGATCATTGTAAAGGTCTCTACACTGGTTTCCTGGATTCTAATATTTGTTTCTTTATATTTAGTCTCTGAATTTCACCTATAGCGAATTTTTACTACTCAAGTGCACTTGGGATACTCCCTTTAAAACTCTTCACTGAGTTTCAGCATTTCAGCATATCATTCACGGCTCTTTGTGAGACCCTGCTAGAATTGTCTTTGTTGGGTTGTATCCCTATACCTCTGTGATGTTCCAGTTGTCCCAAATTATGATATTTTCTGAATGTGCTGTACGTTTTATGTCTAAGTACTTTTCCTCAGGCTATCCTGAGAAACTTTCCTCACTCTACCTGCTCAGTGAACACTTACTTGTTTTTAAAAACTCAACATATGCTATCTCTTACTTTCTTCCCAAAGAACCACTTGACTATTCACTCTTTTGTCCCTTCAGGCTTAGTACCTGTAATTTTCTAGTGTATATGTATGTGTCTTACACCTACTAGAAACAAACTCCTTCAAGTCAAGCAACTCTCTTATTCACATCTGAATGTCTAGCACCTAGCAAAGTGCTTATTATATTGCAGGTTCTAAATAATTATTGCTGAAAGAATTATGAAGTTTTCATTGTATTGTTTGTTGAGTATGTAATAATTTCACCAATCTGTTTTAGGGTGTTTAAAAAAATATTTTGGATAATCTTTGATCACATACTCTCCTATTTTCACAAGAAGCTGATAATCTCACATGGCCACATGAGGTTCTGTCTAACCTTATACTAGGTGCTAAACGTGTATTTCTGTCCTGATCAGTTGGCGTTATTTCAACTGGGCTTACCCATGGCTGTCTGCTTGCGTATAGAAACTCAGTCTGTAACTGTGGAAGTGAAAAAGGGAAAAACGGGGGATGTCGAAAGTGAACATGAGTTTCCCTTTAGTGGCTATCTGGCTTTGAACTTCCCCTCCACTGAAACTCAGAGTAAAGTTAAAGCTATCCCTGTATGCTGGGGTCTGGACTGGCCACAAGTTCACACTGTCATTCTTGTCTTTATTTATTGTGTCAGTACCATGTCAACTGTATAGACTTTGACTCCAGGGATCTTAATCCCGAGGTGTTTCCTGTTCAATGTATTTGCTATGGAAGCAGCACTTTCCTGGGGAAAGTGATGATATTAAGCCCCCTAAAAAGTATTCTTGGTCCAACTAATCATGCCATTTCATTATAAAAAGCAAACAGCAACACAGAGTATTATTTGCATTAATAAAGCAGTTGCATTTGTGAACAGCCAGTTCTTGGCTAGAGGTGAAGGCAGATGGGAGAAGGGAGGAGACAGTGTCTGCCTTTATGTTACTTATGGCCAGGGTTAGAGTCTGAGTGGGAAGCTACCTCCTCCTTGTTGAATGTTTACAAGTATAAGTTTGCGCTCTCTGAAAAAGAAATTGCCACCTTTTAGAATAAGTGTACATACTATAAAATTCCAAGTTGAAAGAAAATACTTAGCTCCATGAATTACTTTTCAAATTATGTCATCAGTTTAGGCTGCGGCTCTGCATCTTTGATACACATGAAACTGATGTCCTGGGTTTCCACCCCGGAAATTCTGCTTCAAGAAAATACCTCCTTTAAAGTGTTAAAAAGCAAAGATGTCACATAGAGGGCAGCTGATCTAAGCCATGATATTTTCAGTAACATCACATGTATGCCAAAGCAATGAATGAGGAAGACCAAAGAATTGATGCCTTCAAATTATGATGTTGTTCAAAGAATGTTGAATATACTGTGGACTGCCAGAAGAATAAACAAATCTGTTTTGGAAGAAGTACAGTCAGAATGCCCTTCAGAAGTAAAAATAGTGAGATTTTCATATACTTTGGACACATTATCAGGAGGGACTGGTCCTTGGAGAAGGGTATCATGCTTGGTAAATAGAAGGCCACCCGGAAAGGAAGACTCTCAATGACAGATGGGTTGACGCTGTGGCTGCACTGACACTGTGGTTACAACCAAGGGCAGATTACCTAATGAGTTTGCTTGTGCATACTTTCTAATCTGTAATGAACAACTTCACGTGGGTTTCACTGCACTGTGCTTACCTTGCTTACTGGGTCATTCGCCCTGTCAGGGACTGTAAATTTCAAAAGTGGCTTTGATTCTGTAGGATGGTTGTGGGATTGAGAGAGAGACCGATGCACTCCATATCTCAAAGCAGAATCTTTGGTATGATGAAAAAATGTAAAATTGTTCATCACAAACTAGTAAGTAAGTACAAGAAGGCCTGTGGTTATCTTCTTTATTGCATAATTCCTTCCTGGCTGCAACAACTATCTAAACAGCAATGATTGTGTAGATAGGATAAGACCTGGCAGTATTTTGGTCTGTTGCACCTAGTGTTGCTGTCATGGGTTGAATTGTGTCCCCCTAAAAATGTGTGAAGCGATTTGACTAGGCCATGTTTCCAGGTATTGTGTGGTATTCCTATAAGTTGTAAATCCTGTCTTCATGATGTTAATGAGGGAGGATGAGCGGCGGTTGTGTCGGTGGGGCAGGACTTAATGTGTAAGATTGTGCTGTGCCTTGAGGCAATCTGTTGGGATATAAAGGAAAGGAAAACAAGCAGAGAGTTGAGTACCTCATAACATCAGGAAAGAAGGAGTGTCTTGGAGTAGAGCATGTCCTTCGGACCCAGAGCCTCAGCGCCTCAGAAGCTCCTAGTCTGGGGAAAATTGACAACAAGGACCTTCCTCCAAAGCCAACAAAGAGAGACTTCCTAGGGAGCTGACACCCTGAATTTGGACTTGTAGCCTACTGGACTGTGACAGAATAAAATTTCTCTTTCTAAAGTGATCCACTTGTGGTATTTCCATTATAACAGTACTAGCTAACTAAGATAGTTGCTACGAGTTGTAACTGACTCTACGGCACCAACACAGCTGGAGTGGGCAGCTACATTTTTAACAAGTCTTCTGGGTGATTCTGATGCAAAAGATGGAAAACTCTATGGTGACTAAATGGGACAACGGGATCATTCTCAAAGGAACCCTTGGCATTCCAACTTCATTGTCAGCCCCAAACCAAAAACAAACCCAGTGCCCTTGAGTTGATTTTGACTCATAGCAACCCTATAGGACAGAGTAGAACTGCCCCATAGAGTTCCCAAGGAGTGCCTGGCAGATTTGAGCTGCTGACCTTTTGGTTAGCAGCCATAGCACTTAACCACTACATCACCAGGGTTTTTGTTGTCAGCCCAGCGAGTGTTTATAAAAAGAAATTCCCCCAAATGGGACTTTCTTTCCCAAACCTCATAGATCTTCAATGTCTGGAAGCCCATTTGATCTTGTGGAAAATACTTCTGAGCAAAAAACAAAGGTGGCATTCCAAACAGAGTTGCAGTCTTGTTCAGTGGAATGCTTATTCTGCAATTTAAAGATAGATTTTCCAGCTCAGCCCTGATGCTTCTCTTCAAGCTGTGTACTTGGAACAAGCTGAATTTGCAGGAGTGCAGCTTCCTGCTCTGTATAAATTGTAATAGGGCAGCACTAGTCAAAGTCTGAACACGTTTGACATGGTGCTTATAGAGACAGAATGAAGTGGAGAAGGATGAAGATGCACAGGTGTTGAAATAGATGATTGCTGTGGAGACGCAGTGTCTTTTAGCCTGATTACTGCTATGAGTTGAATTACAAACAGTTTGTTCAAGTCTCCAGGTGTAATTCAGGTCTCCAGAATATAGGTTTGGGCCTCTAGGTTTGTAGGATCTTTCCACTGAATAAATTGTTATCTACAGTTTGATTGGCTGAGGGGAGAAGTTTTACCGAATAATAAATACGCAATATCCTGAAAAGCGTGTAATTTTCAGAGAGATCTTTTAAGTGATCATTTTCTAGATACGATCTATATTTTGGGGAATTCTGAGGGGTTTATGGGGAAGTTTCACACTCTAACCTTGTGTTAGGCTGCAGAAACATTTCAACTTGTTTGAGTAACCAGAATGTTACATATAGTCAAGGCCAAGGGATTGCTGTGGTTTCTTTTTCAAGAGAAAATTTCAAGTAACTAACAGTTTTCTATCTACTATATCCCTATTTCTAGGACTGAATAACTAGTAGAAACTCTACTATTCTTAAAACTATTGTTCCTGTTCACGTGGATTCTACCTCATAGGGACCCCATGTGTACAGAGTGGAATTGCTCCACAGGGTTTTCAAGCACTGTGACCTTTCAGAAGATAGCCAGCACTGTCATCCAAAGTGTCTTTGGTAAGTTTGAACTGCTAATGTTTTGGCTAGTAGTGGAATGCTTAACCATTTGCAACACCCAGGGACTCCTGTGCTTAGAATAGTGAGACATAGTGAGACATCATTATGCTTATGTTTGGAAAATTAAAAAAGGGCACCAAAAATCAAGGAATTATAGAATCAAAGAGGGAAGGGACCTTATAGATAGCATGTTCAATCCCCTGAAATTACCTTATTCCTTTGTTTGAGATGGTTGTCTGGGCTTCCTATTGATAGAATGTTACCATATACAGCCCTTTTCCTGTCTAAATCACTGAAACTCAAAGAGACTGGGTGAGGACTTCTGACCTGCCCTTGGTTTCTTTGGAGTGAAGTATGCTAACACCGGCTGTTACCCAACCCAGAAAGTATTGCTCAAGCTTCTGGCCAAGGAGTCACTGGAGTGGAATATGACGTCCCGACACAGTCTCCTTGTGGACAGAATAATATTGGTCTTGGAGCCAGACACAGCATAGTGAGAATCTTCTGGTTGTTTGTCTTTGAGTATGTCATTGAATCTGTCAGAACCTTTGTGTTTTCTCTGTAAAATATTATCACCTGTAACTTGTGTGAACTGAATTATGGTATACATGTACAATATCAGGTAGACAACAGAGATAATAAATTCTGTATATACTTTTGCTTGGGTAAATAACAATCCTCTCCATTACTCATTGCATTCTTTCGAAGGGGACAGGTTTAACAGGGGACACTGAGAAGAAAAAACTGATCTAATATGGAGGAGTGGATAAGGGTGAATAAACAACCCGGAACACCTCTCTTCATAGATAGCATCCTGTCTATACTTTGGCAAAAGGTATGTGTGGATAAACAAATATTTTATTTGACATTATCCTAAAAAGGTCAAGCTCTAATGACAATATTTGTGTCTCTGGCAAGTACTCTAAGAAGAATGTGTTCATTTAAAACATTTGCCATTTTGACTGCAAGGAGAAGGTGTTGGAATCAGAAAACTGCTTAAACCAAAGCTCACATATCTGTCAGTTTGTCATACTGTGGGGCCTTGCACACAGTTGTGATGCTGGATTTGTCACCAGCATTCAGATACCAGCAGGGTCACCCATGGTGGGCAGGTTTCAGCTGAGCTTCCAGATTAAGATAGACTAGGAAGAAAGACCCAGCAGTCTACTTCTGAAAAGAATTAACCAGTGAAAACCTTGTGAATAGCAGCAGGATGTAGTGCCGGAAGATGAGCTCCCCAGATTGGAAGGCATTCAAGAGGAGACTGGGGAAGAGCTGCCTCTTCAAAGTAGAGTTGACCTTAATGACATAGATGTAGTCAAGCTTTCAGAATCTTCATTTGCTGATGCAGAGTGACTCCAAATGAGAAGAAACAGCTGCAAGCATCCACTAATAATCGGAGCATGGAATACATGAAGTGTGAATCTAGGAAAACTGGAAATTATAAAAAACAAAATGGAATGCATAAACAATGATATCCAAGGTGTTAGTGAGCTAAGGTGGACTGGTACTGGCCTTTTTGAATTGGACAATCACATGGTCTATTATGCTGGAAACAACAACATGAAGAGACATGGCATTGTATTTATCATCAAAAAGAACATTTCAAGATCTATCCTGAAGTACATCACTGTCCATGATGGGATAATATACATATACTTACATGGAAGACCAATTAATATGACTATTATTCAAATTTATGCACCAACCACTAAAGTCAAAGATGAAGAAACTGAAGATGTTTACCAGCTCTGCAGTACAAAATTGATCAAACATGCAATCAGACTATGTTGGAATGTGTAGGCTGGAGACAAAGAAGGGTCAGTACATGGAAAACATGGACTTGGTGAAAGAAATGAAGCCAGAGACCACATGATGTAATTTTGCAAGACCAATGACTTCTTCATTGCAAATACTTTTTTTCACCCAAATAAATGGCTACCATATGCATGAACAATGCCAGATGGAATATGCAAGAATCAAATTGACTACATCTGTGAAGAAAGAATATGGAAAAGCTCAGAGTCATCAGTCAGAACAAGACCAGGGGCCAACTGTGGAACAGACTATCCATGGATCATATGAAAGTTCAAGGTGAAACTGAAAAAATTAGAACAAGTCCATGGAAGCCAAAGTACAACCTTGAATACATCCCGCCTGAGGTTAGAGACCATCTCAAGAATAGACTTGATGTATTAAACACTAATGACAGAAAACCAGATGAGTTGTGGAATAACATCAAAGATGTCATACATGATGAAAGGAAAAAGTCATTAAAAATAAAGACCACGGACATGTTCATGATCTTTAGTTATTAAAGAAATTCAAATCAAGACTACAATGAGATACCAGCTCACCCCAACAAGATTGGCCATGATTCAGAAAACACAAAACAACAAATGCTGGAGAGGCTGTGGAGAAAGTGGAACCCTCCCATGCTGATGGTGGGGATGCAAAATGGTCCATCCTCTTTGGAAGGCAATCTGGCTCTTCCTTAAAAAAATGGATATCGATATACCATTTGACCCAGTAATTCCACTACTTGGAATATATCCTACAGAATCAAGGCCTTTCACATCAACGGACACATGCACAAGAATGTTTATTGCAGCACAGTCCATGATAGTAAAAAGATGGAATCAACCCAGATGCCCAACAACAGAAGAATGGACAGGTAAACTATGGTACATATACTCAATGGAGCACTACGCAATGATAAAGAATAACGATGATTCCAGGAAACATCTCCTAACCTGGTTTCAACTGGAAGACATTATGTTGCGTGAAAGTAGTCAGCGACAAAGGGACAAATACTATATGAGACCTCTACGACAAGATCTCAAAAACAGACTTGTGTATAGAAGAAAAGACTCTTTGACAGCTGCAAGGGAGGGGAAGAAGGGAGGGTGGGGGGGGAGGGCTTAGTTTAGATAGTTGCTAGAAATCTAGTTGGGAGAAAGCGGTGATAGCACACATTAGAAACAAGAACAACATTAAGTGGACTTCAGCATAACTTGAGTACTCCTTCCATCTTAACCCAATATTGCAAGGATAGAGTAGCTGGGGCAGGGGGCAGGGGATCATGCTCTTAGGTGAAAGCGAGGCCAATTGGCACAACTAGCATTTTGCTAAGAGAGCTCTCTGCACCCCACATTGGTGAGTGGCGTCTGGGGTCTTAAAAGCTGCCAAGCTGCCATCCGAGGACACAGCAAATGGTCCCAACTCAGCAGGAATGGATGCTCACCGAGAACCAAAATGACATGGGGGAGAGACAACCCAGAAGACAGAGAGACCCCCAACAGTGGGTGCCTTCATCGACTTGGGACCGGAAGAACCGGATGGTGCCCGACCACCACCAGTGATAGCCACAGTGGAGCTCACCAGGTTGAGTCTCACTGGCAACACAGGAATAAAAAGGGGTGCATCATGAGATCTCCACTAAAAGACCTCAGTTGATGGTCCAGTGGTTTCGGGGTTCCCCTGACAGCATGGCCCCCGGCCCTGATGCTGCCCTTACCCATGAATTATAACAAAGGTCCACTCTTTGGACAGGAATGGATTGGACTGGGCAATGCAGAGTGACCATATATTGGTTGCACTTTATGGTTCTATACATCTATAGGATATCATCTTGCTGACCTCTGGCTGGAGGAAGGAGAGTGAGTGGAGAGGAGGGGAAAGGGGGCTGTTGGGAGGATGAGACACGTATGGAGCAGAGAGGAATAGTGTGCAGTCACCGGACAGGGAGAGCAGTGGAAGCTGCATATAGGTGGGCATGTAAATTTATACGTGAATGTACATTTTCACTCAGTCATGTTAAATAAAAAAGAAAATAAATAAATAAAAAAAGACCAAAATATATGTCATAAACCAAGAAAACCAAACCCCTTGCTGTCAAGTTGACTTTAACTCATAGTGACGCTACAGTGATTCTACAGGATAGAGTAAAACAGCCCCATGGTATTTTCAGGGAGCACTTGATGGATTTGAACTTCCAACCTTTTGGTTAGCAGTCATAGCACTTAACTACCATGCCACCAGGACTTCCAATATTTAAGAAGAGGCTTTGAAACTTGTTCTTGAAAGTTGAGCAGCTAAAGCAAAACAACTGAACAGAAGGTTTCAAAAAGTGGCTTGAGAAGACAAAGTATTATAACACCATGTTGAAAGAGCTAGAGATAAAAAAACAAAAGGGAAGAATGTGCTCTCAATTTCTTAAGCTGAAAGAACTGAAGAAAAGATTCAAGTCTCAAGTTTCAATAGTGAGATATTCTACTGGGAAAGTATTAAATGATGTAGGAAGCATCAAAAGAACAGAGAGTCACTACAGTCACTAGAGTCACTACAGGAAGAAGAATGGGATGACATTCAACCATTCCAAAAGGTAGCATATGATCAGGAGCTGATGTTACTGACAGAAGAAGTTCAAGTTGCGTTTAAGCCATTGAGGAAAAGCAAGGGTCCTGGAATTAATGGAATACAAACTGCAATGTCTCAGTAAACGGATGTAGTGCTGCAAGTGCTCATTTGTCTCTGCCAAGGAAATTGGACAACAGTTACTTGGTCAGCTGACAAGAAGAGATGGGTATTTATGCTTATTTCCAAGAAAAGTGACCCAACCAGAAGTGGAAATTAACCAACAGTATCAGTAATGTGACACAGAAATACAATTTTGCTGCAGATCATTCCAAAGTGGCTGGAGCAGCACCTCAACAGGGAACTGCTAGAAATTCATGCTGGATTCATAAGAGGATATGTAACCAAGGATATCATATGGAACCAAGGGTCCAACCATCAGATAGATCTTGGAGGAAAGCAGAGAACACCAGAAAGATATTTAACTGTGTTTTATTGACTATGTAAAGGCATCCAACTGTGTGGATCATAAAAAGTTATGGGTAACATTGTGGAGAATGGGAATTCCACAGCAATTAATTGTGGTCCTGTTGTTGTTGCTGTTAGGTGCCGTCAGGTTGGTTCCGACTCATAGTGACCCTACGAACAACAGAATGAAACACTGCCTGGTCTTGCACCATGTCCACAATTATTTTTGTGCTTAAGCCCATTATTGTAGCCACTGTGTCGATCCATCTTGTCTAGGGTCTTCCTCTTTTATGCGACCCCCACTCTACCATACGTAATGTCCTTCTCCAGGGGCTGATTTTTTCTGACAACATGTCCTATGTACGTAAGATGCAGTCTTGCCATCTTTGTTTTCAAGGAGCAATCTGGTTGTACTTCTTCCAGAACAGATCCATTTGTGGTTTTGGCAATCCACAGTACCTTCAGCATTCTTCTCCAACACCACAATTCAAAGGCATCAATTTTTCTTCTGTCTTCTTTGTTCATAGTCCAGCTTTTGCATGCACATGATGCAACTGAAAATACCATGGCTTGGGTCAGGCACGTTGTAGTCTTCAAGGTCACATTCTTACTTTTGAATACTTTGAAGAGGTCATTTGCAGCAGATTTTCCCAGTGCAATACTTCTGTGGTCATGAGGAATCTGTATATAGATCAAGAAGGAGTTGTTTGGCTAGAATAAGGGGAGACCGAATGGTTTAAGGTCAAGAAAGCTGTGCATCAGGATTGTATCATTTAACCATATCTCTTCAATCATTTTTTAAAAAAATATTTTATTGTGATTGAGCCAAAGTATACAATCCAAATTAAATTTGTACACCCCCTGTCTACAGCTCCTTCTGCTCTCCTTGCATGGTGACAGCACACTCCTCCTTTTCATTCCATACATGTTGTATCCTCTTAACAATCTCCTGTCTCCTCCTCTCCACCCTCTCCCTTCTAGTAAGAGGCCAGTAGGACAGCATCCTATAGATGTATAGAACCGTAAAGTAGACACCCCTTATGGTTACATTGTGCCCCAGCATCTGGTCCATTCCTGTCTGAAGAGTTGACCTCAGTAATATTTTCTGGTCAGGGGAAGCAGCGGGTCTAGTACCTATGCTCCCAGAGGAAGCCCCAGGCGCCTGGTTTTTTAGTGAGTTCTTGAGGTGCACCTTTTTCCTGTGTTGCCACTGGGACTCAACATTGTGTGCCACATGACAGTTGTCTTTGGTGGTGGCCAGGCACCATCTAGTTCTTCTGGTGACCCGTTCACATGGGTCCTTCTGTCTTCTGGGCTCTTTTTCCTTTGTGTCTTTGTTGTTCCTGGTGATCATCTGTTCTGGATGAG
The DNA here is from genome assembly GCA_028571685.1 of Heterohyrax brucei. NCBI lineage: Eukaryota > Metazoa > Chordata > Mammalia > Hyracoidea > Procaviidae > Heterohyrax > Heterohyrax brucei. The sequence continues at coordinate 134,451,461 of CM053148.1, read as the reverse complement.
TTGGGACAATTTGGTGTACCTCAGATGGCAGCTTGCTAGCTTTTAAGATCCCAGACACCACTCACCAATATGGGGTATAGAATACTCTTTTAGCAATAGGCTAGTTATGCCAATTGGCCTTGATGTCCCCTGAGAGCATGGTCCCCAGACCCCTGCCCCTGCTACTCTATCCTTGCAATACTGGGTTAAAATTAGAAGAGTTTTCAGTTTATGTTGAAGTCCAGTTAAGTTGATCTTCTTTCTACTGTGTGCTGTCACTGGTTTTACCCAACCAAATTTCTATCGACTATCTAATCTGTGACCAGCCCTCTCCCTCCCTACACACCCTTGCAGCTGTTAAAGAGTCCATTTTTAAGCACTTATAGTAGGGGTCTCATAGAGTATTTGTCCTTTTGCTGCTGACTGATTTCACTCAGCATTAACGTCTTCCAGTTGAAACCAGGTTATGAGATGCTTCCTAAAATCATCATTGTTCTCTATCATTGCACAGTGTTCCACTGAGTATATGTACCATAGCTTATTTATCCATTCATCTGTTGAAGGGCATCTAGATTGATTCCAACTTTTTGCAATTGTAGACTGTGCTGCAATGAACATTTGTGTGCATATATCTGTTTGTATGACTGCCTTTGATTCTGCAGGATACATTGCGAGCAGTGGGATCACTGGATCAACTGGTAAATCTATTTCCAGCTTTTTAAGGAAGTGCCAAATTGCTTGCCAAAGACGTTGTACCATTTTTCAATCCTACCAGCAGTGTAGGAGAATTCCAGTCTCTCCACAGCCTCTCCAGCATTTGTTGTTTTATATTTTATTGGATCATGGCCAACCTTGTTGGAGTGAGATAGTACATTGTTGCAATTTTGACTTGGATTTCTCTAATAGTTAATGATCATGAGCATTTCCTCATTTGTCTTTTGGCTGTCTGGATGTCCTCTTTGGTGAAATGTCTGTGCAACTCCTTTGCCCATTGCTTAATTGGATGATTTACTTTTTTCTTGCTGATATTTTGCAGCACCTTGTAGATTATGGAGATCAGACATCATTCCAACATGCAGTTATCAAATATTTTTTCCCATTCAGTGGGTGGTCTTTTAATTCTTTTGATAAAGTCTTTGGATGAGCAAAAGTGTTTGATTTTCTAGTAGTTCCCATTTGGTCATGCTTTGTTTGTCAGATTTTGAAGTCTGTCTAAGTTGTGAATTAGAACCACCCTTGTTGACCCTACTTTTTCTTGCATGATCTTTACTGTTTTAGGTTTGATATTTAGGTCTGTGATTCAGTGTGAATTAGTTTTTGCGTAAGGTGTGATACATGGGTCTTGTTTCAGTATTTTGCAGACGGATATCTCATTTTGCCAGCACCATTTGTTAGAGACTGTTTTTACCACAGTTTACAATCCTAGAGCCTTTGTCAAATACCAGCTGTTCAGAGGAAGGCAGTATCTCTGGGGTTGCTACTCTGTTCCATTGGTCTATATATCTCTTTTTGTACCAGTACCAGGCTGTTTTGACTACTGTGACAGTGTAATATGTTCTAAGGTCAGGTAGTGTGAGACCTCTCACTGTGTTCCTGTTCTTCAGTGGTGCTTTGCTTATCCGAGGTTTCTTTCCTTTCCAAAGTTGGTGATTTGTTTCTCCACCTCATTAAAAAATGTTACTGGAATTTGTATTGGAACTTCATTGTATATGTAGATGGCTTTGGTTAAAATAGACATTTTCACAATGTTAAGTCTTCCTATCCATGAGCAGGGTAGGTTTCTCTATTTATGTAAGTATCTCTTGGTTTCTTACAGTAAGGTCTGGTAGTTCTCTTTGTATAAGTTGCTTATTTCTCTAGTTAGATTTATTCCTTGGTATTTTGTCTTCTTGGGGGCTGTCATTAACAGTATTGATTGATGATTTCTTCTTTGATGATCCCTTTGTTGGTATAAAGAAATCCTACTGATTTGCTTATGTTTATATTATATCCTGATACTTTGCTGAACTCTTCTATTAGTTCCAGTAGTTTACTTATGGATTCTTTAGAATTCTCTGCATATACAATCGTATCATCTCCAGACAAGGAGATTTGCCAGTACAGATGCCTTTTACTTCTTTGTCTTGTCTAATTGCTGTGGCTGGAAGCTCTACCACAGTTGAGTAGAAGTGGTGACAGTAGACATCCTTGTCTGGTTCCCTTTCTCAAGGGGAATTCTTTCAGTCTCTCTGCATTCAGGATGATGTAGGCAGTTGGCTTTGCATAGATGCCTCTTGTGTATCTCTTCAATCTTAATGCTGAGTAAATAATTTGAGAAGCTGGAGTACATGAAGAAGGAAGGTGCGTCAGGTTTGCATGAAGACACATTAACAACCTGCGTTATGCAGCAAAGAGGAAAACCCTCAATGAGGTGGATTAACACAGTTGCTGTAAAAATGGTCTCAAGCGTGACAACAATTGTGAGCATGGCTCAGGACTGGGCACTATGTCGTTCCGTGGTACATGGGGTCATAATGAGTTGATACTAACTTGACAGTGCCTAACAACAACAGAGCTCAATTTCTAAAAATTGACACATGATGCTCTTTGAGCATACTTGATGATATATAACCTTCTTTTTCATTGTTATTAGGTGCTACTGAATTGGTTTTGGCTCATAGCAACCCTATGTGGAACAGAATGAAACATTGCTAGGTCCTGCTCGTCTTCACAGTCATTGTTATGTTTGAGCCACTTGTTGCAGCCACTGTGTTAATCCGTCTCATTAAAGGCTCCCTCCTTTCCGCTGACCCTCTCCTTAACCAAGTGTGATGTCCTTCTCCAGGACTGATCCCATCTGACAGCATGTCCAAAGTATGTGAGATGTAATCTCGCCATCCATGCCTCTAAGAAGTATTCCAGTTGTACTTCTTGAGACAAATTTGTTCATTCTTGTGGCAGTCCATCGTATATCCAACATTCTTCACAACACCGTAACTCAAAGGCATCAACTCTTCTTGGGCCTTCCTCATTCATTGCCAGCATTTACATGCACATGAAGCTATTGAAAATATCATGGCTTGGGTCAGGCACACTTTAATCTTCAAAGTGGCAGCTTTCCTTTTTAACACTTAAAAAAATCTTTGCAGCACATTTGCCCAGTGCAGTATGTCATTTAATTTGTTGACTGTTGTTTCCATGAGTGTTGATTGTGGATCCAAGTAAAATAAAATCCTTGACAACTTTAGTGTTTTCTCCTTTTATCAAGGTGTCGCTATTAGTCTAGTTGTGTGGATTTTTGTTTTCTTTAGGTTGAGTTGTAATCCATACCGAAGGCTGTGCTCTTTAACCTTAATCAGTAAGTGCTTCAAATCTTCGCTTTCAACAAGCAAGGTTATGTCATCTGCATATCACAGGTTATTAATGAGTTTTCTTCTAATTCTGATGTTGCATTCTTCTTCACCTAGTCTGGTTTCTCAGATTATTTGTTCAGCATGCCTGGAGCTGTCAGCATACAGTTTGAATAAGTATAGGGGAAGGATACAGTTCTGATTCCTACCATTCCTGATTTTAAGCCATGAAGAGTCTCCTTGTTGTGTGGGAATGAGTTTCTCTTGGTCTGTCTACAGATTCCACTTAAACACAATTAATTATCTTTAGGTCTGGAAAATATACACCTAAATGCATATATACATGTCTGTCTATCTGCACTGCATATGAAAACAGGCTGTGCTCCAAACTTCTAGGTACCCACACGACTGCTAATAATGAGACACGTAGCATCAGTTGTTTTATGGTGCTATTTTCATCTGTGATTGAGCTGGATGTAAGATACACAGTGTTGGCAGAGTGAAAGCCATTATTGTTATTTATAGAAAGTAAATAGTAAATAGTAACACCAGATTCTCCAAAGGGAAAATCTTACCCACCCCCAAATTATTATGTCCATTCTTATGTTGCTGGACAAGCGCATCAGTGGTTCAGGTCAGATGTGTATGTTACCATTGGCTCCAGAGACCATTACAGTGCTCAAAGCTTTGCTCTGCTGCTGGGCCTCCCTTTACTACCTGCAGGAAGACCAGCATCCAGGACCTCAGGAGCCTCTGTGACTGGGCCCTTCTAAGCCTCTACTGTAGGGTCCCATCACACAAGTGTTACAGTTTTTTTAACTCTGCTGACAAACCTCCTGCCTGAAGGTGCTTGGCTCTCACTCCATGAGCTTGCAAGCCCACCACAACCCCTTTATTCTATGGGCCACAGACCTAACACTGCTGTTGTGGGGTGAATTGTGTCCCCCCACAAATATGTGTAGTAATTTGGCTGTGCCAGGATTCCCTGTATTCTGTGATTGCCGTCCGTTTTGTGATTTTCTGATGCTGTAAATCCTAATCTCTGCCTCGGCTAACAGATAAAATGATTATGTTAAAAGAGGATTAGGGTGGGACTGCAACACCCTTGTTAAGGGGGCTTCCCTGGAGTAAGGCTAGCACCACTGTCACGGATTGAATTGTGTGCCCCCACAAATAAGTGTAGCCACGTGACTGGGCCATGATTCCCAGTATCTTGTGACTGTCCTCCATCTTGTGGTTTTCCTATGCTGTACGTTAAAAGATTAGGGTGGGGCTGTAAATCCCTTTATAAGATCACCTTCCTGCTCCACTGTAAAGAGCGTTTTCCTGGAGTACGGCTTGCCCAACCCTTAATCCTTTCATCCTGCAAGAGATAAAAGGAAAGGGAAGCAGGCAGAGAACTGAGAAGCTGGTACCATTAAGCAAGCAGCACCGGGAGAAGAGCAAGTCCTTCAGACCTTAGGTTCCTGCACCAAGATGCTCCCTGGACAAAGACTGATACAATACCTGACTTTCCTCCAGAGCCAACAAGGGGGAAAACCTTCCCCTGGAGTGAACATTCTGAATTTGGACTTGTAGCCTACTGAACTGTGTAAGAATAAACTTTTCATTGCTAAAGCCATCCACTTTGTGGTATCTCTGTTAGAGCAGCACTAGCTGACTAAAACAACTGCTCTTCCTTGCCCTCTCAGTGCTTCTGCTCTTTACTCTGGGTCTGGAAGATCCTTGGCAGAGGAACTCCAGGTCCTTGGTCCAGAAGACGTGTCCTGCTACAGACTCTTCTTTGTGCAAGTGAGGTCTCCCTGAACCTCTGTGAGATCTTTAAATAGGGAAACATCTTGTTAGTTTCAAGGTATAGCCCTTCCACTAGGGCCATGAACTTTATTTGTGTAGTTCTGGTCAATCGTTTTGTGGAGCTTACAAGACCATGGCTAGAAAGGTCAAATCAAAGCAATTCATTGTACCACAGGGCACAGGAAAAAAACCCCAAACAATCTGCATTTTACGCAAATTAAGTTTTAGTAAGTACACTTTACCTCTTTCACATGAAACTGTCATAGTTTGATGTTATTGTCTCCCTAGTCTTGGTGATGTGGTGTTGAAGAGCTATAGCTGCTAACCAAGAGGTTAGTAGTTGGAATCCACCAGCTACTGCCGTTCTACTTGGTCAATTCAGGTTGACAAGGGTAGGAATCAGCTCCATGGCAACTGGTTTGTTTTGTTTAACACTCTTCTTCCAATTCTAGCTTTCACCCTTTCCCATCTGCCTCCACCCTTCCCACAACTTGGCCAGTGCCTACTGCACCCTCCTTTTCCTTTACTGGAAAGGTTTCCAGAATTGGAAAGCTTCTCACAATCACAATGTAATAGCAGCAAACACAGATATAAACCTCTTTAATTTACAAACTGATTTGATAGGTGTGACTTGTTTACTCCTAATAATCTTTTGTGGTAGGTTGTTTCAACCTGGAGAAGAAATTGAGATCAGGACAGATGGCAAAGCCAGTAGTGTCAGATCTTAACATGGTTACAGCAGTACCACACGACTAAGACAGCACCCAGTGAATACTGTCACTAAAATATCCTTTAGAAGCTATACTCACTACTCCAAATATCTGTGCAAACCACTTTGAAATTGTCCTTAGAAGTAGTTCTAAAAACAAGTATTGAACATCTGTCATGTACAAGTCTGCAAGTTGATACTACGGTACCAACTCTTCCTCAAAGCACCTTGTGTTTTTTTAATCTTTTGCTCTATCTATAGTGCCACATGGTCTCCTCTGCAGAGACCAATCTTGTTGACCAGTGAGCCCTGTAATCTGCATTTCAAAAGTTTTGATTGTGAGTATTGGTCAAACTAGCACAATAATTTATGGAGATTCTTGTGCATACGTCTATCTTAGGATGATCAGAGCAATGAAATTGCCGTGGTAATTAAGTAACTGCTGAGTATCAACAGAAAAAAACAGGAAAAATAGGAAGGAAACATATTATTTAATACAAAAGAGAGAACATTTGAGTTACTAAAACAAAACGTGATTTGAATAATTATGAGTCCACAATCCAAAGTCTCAGGAAATCTTGCTGGTGAGATTCCCTGAAGGCTATTCTCGGATCTTGCTGAGCAATCAGTGGAAAAAAGTAGCTGAAAAAACAAACAAAGACAATTCTGTCAGTTCCTTGTTGTGGTTATGAGAAAAATTTTATGTAATGAAGTACTATTTAAAGTATGAGCTGTAGTTTTATACAGGTCTTTTTTCTTAATTCTAAAGAAAGAACATCTATGGTTGAACCTTAAGGAGCTGTAGCTTTAGCCACATAATGTATGTAAATTTCACAATATCCCTGAAAATTTGGTAAGTATTTTTCTCTTCTCTTGGTACTTCCTAACTCTGTGCCTTTGGCAGCCCTTTCCTTCTGTAACAGTCTTTCTTCCTTATTCCTGTTGATTTGTATTCATCGAAGTGGCCATCTTTGTTTCTGTATAATTCTTAGTCATCTTTGAGGATTTATATAAATGATAATTCCCATCCCTTCCTAGTTGTAAATTAACTTGTTGAACTTCTCTGTTGTAGCATAGCCACTTTTATCTTGTAGCATAGCTACTTCTATTGTGCAATATAGCTTTTATTTTCATAGTACTAGCATCTATCAGTGACTTGTGCATGACAAGTGTTCAATACTTGATTTCAGAACTACTTCTAAGGACAATTTCGAAGTGGTTTTCACAAATATTTGGAGTAATGATATAGCTTTCTAAAGGATATTTTAGTGACAGTATTTATTGGGTGCTGTCTTAGTCGTGTGGTACTGCTGTAACAGAAATATCACCAATGGACATCATTAAAAAGAGAAATTTTATTTTGTAGCAGTCTGGTAGGCTAAGACCCCAAATTCAAGGTGTCACCTCCAGGGGAAGGCTCTAGAGGAAGGTCATTGTCATCAGTCTTCTCCCAGACTGGAAACTTCTGAGGCACAAGGACTCTGGTCCTTTCCAAAGGAGGCACTCAGTTCCTGGTGCTGCTTTCCTTCCTGATGGTATGAGGTCCCCAAACCTGGCTAGCTTCTTTCCTTTATAGCTCAGGAGACTACCTCAAAGCACATAAAGCAGTCTTACACATTGAGTCCTGCTCCACCAACACAACTGCTGCCCATCCACCCTCATCAACATCATAGAGGTAGTATTAACAACATGGAGGAACATCACACAATTCCAGGAACCATGGCTCAGCCAAATTACCACACATATTTTTGGGGGAGCACAATTCAATCCATGATAGGTATATACATACTAATTTTTTTTTTTTTTTTTTACAATTCTCTAACTTTAGAGAGCCAGTGGGAGATTGTCTTTCCACATGCTCTTCTTATAATGTAACTTTGGAATTCCTCTCACAAAAGGTTAGGATCTATGTTCTTTATTCTCAAATCTACGTGGACTTGTATCTACAGCAGAAATGATTTCATATGACTTCTGAATCTATGGCATAAAAGTGCTATAACTTCTGCTTGGTTTTGTTGGAAAGCTTGGTTTTGGAATCCATGCTGTGAGGAAGCTCAAGGATCTTGTAGAAAGCATGTAGAGAAGATTCAAACTACCTGGCCCACAGTTCTGGCAGAATTCCCGGAATTGCTCGCATTAAGTGCTGCCAAAATTACAGATTTAGGAGCACAATAACTGATTTTTTGTTTTAAGCCACTACATCATTGAGTCATTTATTATGCAGCAGTAGAGAATTAACCCATCTTATATATAGCTCAAAGATGATGAAGTTTTGATTTGTAAGTCTTAGACATTGCCCAATCTATCTCTTCACTTCAGAGACGAGGAAATAAGCCTCCAAGAAATAAAAAGACCAGTTTAGGGTTCCATTAGATTCCAGATATACTATTATTGTGCTCATTTGGATGGAGGAAGATGGGCTGAAGGAAAGATCCGAGGATCTGAAACAAGAAGACTGATTTGCGCTCTAGTTCTAACACTAAAGAGCTAGGTGACTTGGGTAAAAGACTTATTCTTCCAGACCCCAGTTTCTTCTTTGGTTAAATGAAGCTAATAACAGACTTTTATTAGCCTTTCTTCCCCAACTCTCCCTAAAATTCATTCATTTATCTACTTATTCAACAATCGTTTATAGATGAACTACAATGCACTGTGCACTATGCAAGCAATGAGCACGTGAAGATCAGCAGCACAAATTTCTTGTGGTCATGAAGTTCATAGCTTACCAGTGGAGCCAGTGATATAGTGAAGTTATTGTAAAAATAACCTAAAGATACCTCCAAAAACTGGACTTAAATACTTGAAAGAGAATTTCCAGTGTAATTAAGTCAAGAGATAACAGGATTGGATCGTAATTTAGAAAGATCTGGAGCAGTGTGGGGCGTGAACTTTGGAGGGGAGCGATGAAGGGGAAGGAAATGAGAGGAGGCAGGCAGGCTGGCTGTCTGGCTGTCCGGCTAGGATGCCAAACACAGAAGTCCGGGCGAGAAGTGATGGTGCCCAACACTAGGCAGGAGCAGGAAGGAGTTTTGGTATCAGAGGGATGGGGGAGCATGTACAGGACTTGGAAACTCTGGTGGGATAGTAATTAAGTGCTGTACCTGCTAACCAGACAGCTGGCTGTCCAAGTCCTCCAGGCACTCCTTGGACGCTCTGTGGAGTTCTACTCCGCCCGAAAGGGTCACTAAGAGTTAGAACTGACTCAGTGGCACTGGGTTTGGTTTTTGGTTTATACACAACTTTTGGACTGTTGAGAGAATCAATGATAATGTATGTTCCAGTATAAATATAATATACTTTACAAAGATTGCCAGCCAAGAGCCGTCGAGTTGTTATCAAATGATTAGTAATGGGATTTGTAATATAAAATACCTCAAACATTATCCAAAACAAGTTATGTTGGGAATGTCCACCAGATAAATGACATCTATTTCCTCCAGTGTACAAAAACTCGTAACTGACTTTAATAAAAAGATTAAAGAAATGAAAATTCATACTAATTTGGTTATTTGCCGCTAAATATTTAATCCAGGTCCAATCATCCTGGACTTTAAATGTGGTAGAACTGGTGGTGATGAGATAGAAAGAAGTGAAGAGAAAGACTGAGAGGAAGGAGTTGACGTTAGTGTACAAAGACGCTCCCAGAGCCACGCTCCATGGTCCTCAAGGTCTTCAGTGGGATGTAGGCCCTGTGACCCAGACCCTTCTAAGAAAATGGTGGTCTTTTCTCTTCAGGGGAATTAAAGATACACACAGCCTTAAGTTTTCTTCCATCAGCTTCTCTCTAGGCAAAAGAGGGTCAACTGCAATGGCTTGAAAAGAGGTTTTGTTTGCTCATTCCTCACAAAAAGTGAGAAATTGGAGAGAGACAGATGCTAGCCATACCTAGAAGCAGAAAATGTGATGTGGTGAAAAAAAGAGTGCAATTGTTTACCACAGATTAGTAAGTAAGCACATGTAAGGTAGTGTTTATTGAGTCATTTGCCCCTGCCTGTGGAGGATGGGTTGTGGTCTACAATACGCCTGTGAAACTTGAGACTGGAAGTTCCTATTTCCCAACAAGAACACATGCGAGGATAATAAGGGTATTTGCTTTATGAGCAAGGTATTGGGGCTTTAATGCCTGTCATCTTCCATGACAGGCATACTTTCTTTATATCAATCTCTCAGCGCTAGCCTGAGAGTTGTTGGTTCTTGTCCTGGGTGGAAGACCAGAGAACAGGTTTCTGTGGAGGCTCCTTAATCAGCAAGGAGAGGCAGCTGGCTATAAAACCTGGGTGGAGTGTGAGCTAGGTAAGTTAAAGTGGCCGAAATCCAACAAACACCTCCCTCTAACTTTGGTCTCCCTACCCTTGGGTGAAAATGAGTCAAGCAAGGAAGTACTCAAGCAGAATGTTGGGGCAGAGTCTGGTTCTCTATAGAGAAAGAGGCCCTGTGGTCATCATTAAAGAAAAGGAAGATTTTCAAGCGGTTGTAGAAGTTTCTGAGTTTTTTCCTGATTTGGGTGACTTGATTATTCTGCTTTTTCTCTAATCCAGTTCTCTAGTGCAGTAATTTGTCTTCTTAAGAAAATCAACCGCTATGTTGAGTACGTGATACTTTAAATTTGTAGATAAAAATGTTAAACGCGAGTGAGGAAGTAACACTTAGAAGTAGTGAGATTTGTTGACAACTGAGAGTAGAAAGACAATTCAGTAATTTATGCAACTATGACTCTCTGGTCCAAAAGACATCTGAAGGTCCAAAGCTTCTGACATGATTTCCCTCTGTGACTGCAAACAGCTGCCTTGCCATGGCATGGGACTAATAACTTTTTGGGTGGCCCGCCTCTGACTGGTTTTTGACTGAAACCTGCTTCCCATCATGGCCCTCGCTGCTCATACTTCTACTTTTTCGAGGCACAAGGGACAACCCTTATACTCTTCTCATTGCAGGGGAGGCGGGGAAACAATGACAACAGTCAACTCGCTTTGCCTCCTACAAGCACCAGAACTAGTGCCATGTGTTTTCCAATAATCATGCCTTGCAACTGAATTTGCTGCCCTTGGCAGATAGTTGCTTTGTCTGCTCTTTGTCCCTGCTTTTCCTTCCCTTTTGTGCACTCACTTAACACATATAATATGTAGTATCTGTTTTTTACCAACAGTAACATAAGCACTTGATTCTTAAGCTATTTTCACTACGGAGAACCATAAAATATCCTGAGATCAGATGAAGGCACGATTTTCCATGAGTTGAACTTTGGAGGATTTTTTGCTCATGTGTTTTTGTTTTTCTGACAAGACTGTACCTTTTCTAAGAAGGATCCAGTGGAGAGAGACTCTCCAGACTTCCTGTCTTCTGGCTGCAGACTTTCTTTCTCTCGGATCCTTCACAATTGTATTAGGATTTAATCCTTTTACTGCTAGGGAGTCTGTCCAAATAAATTTAACACAACAACAGATAGTGTTTTAAACAGTTGAGACATAGTTTTGAATTGTCACTCCTTTGTGATCGCTCTTCCTCTCTATATAATAGGTGAGTGGGTGGGTGGCTGTGTGTAGTAACATTTGGGAGAAAAAGGCAGGGTGGAGTGCATGGAATTGTTTGTTACTGTGGTTAAACCCGTCGCCGTCTAGTCGATTCCAACTTATAGCGACCCTGTAAGTCAGAGTTTCCAAGGAGAGCCCGGCAGATTCAAACTGCCGACCTTTTGGTTAGGTCTGTAGCACTTAACCACCACGCCGCCAGGGTGTCTGAAGTCTGTTTCCTTGCTGTGGTTCGGTCTCAGTTTTTGCTAATGGTTGATTTGTTCCTACTCTTCTACTCTTCTTTTGACCAACTTCTTTCCCATCTCTTCACGTTAAATCCCCCAAAACCACAACTACAGTCAACCAATTAGCACATGAAACAAAACTGCCTCTGTGTGAACATGCTTCTCTGGTCACGCCATCCCGGTGAGAAGCACCTTGCTCATAAACAGCAATAGGTAGAATTTCTCGAGTGAGCCAGGTATACAATAGACTCTGTCCCTGTGGGGCAGAAGGGAGAAGGGAGGCCAGTGTCTCTGTAATGCTTTGGGTCTACTGATCCTTGGAAGCTAGGGAGAAGTGAGGGCAAAGGCCTCCCAAGTGTTCTGTCAGGCACAGACGGGGGAGGAAGAAAAATTTCCCAAGTTTTAAAGGCATTGGGGCTATTTGTCCACTGAATAAAATTTGTGACTTGGTTGGTCATTTGGGGTTTGGGCTAAACTAGAGTGAGAGAGATCTCCTGAGACTGTAGATCTGGCATGATCTAAAAAACCCCAATTTTAAGGAGGCCTGTAAACCATTGCAGAGTGATGGAGCTCCATTTAATCTAACTAAATAGTTAAGTTCTAAAATGATAGTCATACAGTTTGCACATTTCTTGTCATGAGTTGTAGCAGGAAGTGACAAAGTTGCCGGTGAGCACCAAAACTCACGTGGGAAGCTTTTAGAAAATATAGTTGTCACCCAAGATCAATGAAACCACAAGTTCTACCAGATGAGGCAAAAGTTCCTGGTGCATTTAATCACAGCCAGAGTGGAATACCATTGCTTAGATAAACCAATTGATCTGCAAGAATTTCTAGAGATTTCCTCAGTGTTAACATTGTGCTATACTCTGGGACTAGAGGTAAAGAGATGACATGAGCCTCAATACAGGGAACTGACAACAGCTTGCAGGGATCAGAGGAAAGTTCATTCAGTCTGAAGGAGGAAAACCAGGGAAGAATTGTGTCAAGGAAGACCAAGGAGGAGGGTTTACATATAGCCTGGTCAACAGGGTCCGGTGCTGTAGGGCTGTCCTGTAATAACAAGATTTAAAATGTCTCTTAGATTTGACAACAGGAGGATTACTGCTAACCATGATGACAACTGTGGTGAGGTATCAGTCGGCTGAAGAGACAAGGAGGTGAAGTGGGGACTACAGTTTCAAACATTTTGGCTGCGGAGTGACAGTCTTAAAACGGGATGAAACGGTTTAGGATTTTTTTTTTTTTTTAATGAAAAATGGGTGAGATCTGAGTATATGTGTACACTAAGAGGTAGGGAATGGATGGGGGATGGGGTGATATAGAGGAGAATGAGTAGTGGATGGAACACGTTCCTGAGAATATAGAAGGGATGGGATCCGAAGTCTAGGCCAAGGATTAGCCTTAACAGGAAGAAAGAAGAGACTCCACCAACCTTATAGCAGGAGGAAGATGTGGACGGATAATCTTTAAGCATGAACATGGAGACTTGTTTTCCTGGTGATTTCAGATTCACTCTGAAGGGGAGGTAAGGTTAGTAGCAGGTCCTTTAGTAAACCTTCCCCCTTCTGACGGCTTCTGGAACCACCGAGGTAGAGTGACTGCTGGGGTTGAGCTCACCCTCATTTCCAGGTAACTCCCTTCTGACACGCAGAACTGGGGTGGCTACTGTGACACATATCAGGTCACCAAGTGCTGGAGTCAACTAGATGACAAATCCTTTTATTTATTTATGTCTGGGAGGAACTGAATTGGGGACAAGATGTGGTGTGGGCACTTTGGCCTGTGACAAATGTGGTGAAGGCCCCTGAAAGATGGGCTCAACGTGTCATAGGCCACAGCTCCCAGAAGGCAACATGATGCTGGTATTCTCCTTAACGAGCCATAGGCCTGACTCACTTAACATCCTTCTTGAATCAAGCAGACTCCGGGCTCAGTTCTTTTGCAAATGGCTGTTGTCATGATGATTCACTCTACAGAGAAATTGAGTTAATAGCATTTTAGATTTTTTGCAGTAACTATTATGAAACACAGTAGGCATCTGTTTGAGGTAAATTACAATTTTAAGTAGTGTTAAATATAGCTGTACTCAGTTCTTTCATTTTAATTTATGATAATTTGGTTCAACTTTTTTAGATAAACCAGATAGTATGTCTGAATATAACGAACAGGAAGGTATCCATTATTCTCTATGCTGATAATAGGTCCTACACTGAATGGCTGGATTCTGTCTGGAAGGAAGCTTGGTATCACGGGTCACTTTTAGACAGTATTCCTGTTAAATGGAACTATACAACTCTATTGAGCAGGAAACTGTAGTTGTATTTTGGGGGTGCTGGACTGGTAATGTACACTCTTGAACCAGCTCCTGCCTGGGAGCCACTGGGATTTAATTTAATTCTGCTCTGAGTTAAAGGTTCCACATGAGCCATATGAAAATTCCTAGGGGCAGATGGCTGCTAGATTCTGCCCTAAATGTGTTTTCAGGACAAAGATATCTATGAAGTGTTGTACACGTGAAAATGTGGGGTTCATTCAGCTTGGTAGTGCTTTTTTTTGAGAAAAGTCTTACCTAGAGGTACTTTGGTCCCCTCTATGCTAGAGTCTTGTCACTGAGCAAGAGCATAAACCACAACCTTTAATTTCCTTAGTTATTCACATGATTTGGCATCTATAGCATATGACTGTCCTTCAAATAAGCCCCAGGGGATAAGTAGGAGAACTATGAACTCAAGTTTGGATTGTTTTCTATAGAAACCTTATAAATGCTCAGATGAGAAAAATGGTGTGTGAGAAGTACAGCCAAGGAGAGCTGTTAGCCACTCATGCCCTGAACCTCATGAGCTCTTGCCTGATGCTGAGTTGCAGCGCCCCAAACTAGATGATGCAGTCTATTGCTCTGACTCCACACAGAAAAATACTGCCCACGCTAACACCCACCAACGTTCCTTTAACTTCAGTTGGAGCTTTCTGTAAGAAATAGCTATGACCTACAATAAAGCATACTATTCTTGTACTGTTACTCTGTATACCCAGTTATACATAGTACACTGTTTCCGTAGGTCCAAGCTAGAAAAGTGACTTCTGAAAGATGCTCTGCTTCTACCTTTTTTCTTTTTTAAAAACAAACACAAAAATACAATTATGTAAAACTACAAATTTCTTTGCTTTTGCCTTGGCTGTCAGGGAGGTCTATTTTAAACATAATCTTTCTTTTTCTTTTTTTTAATTATTGTGCTTTTGGTGAAAGTTTTCACCTAAATTACTTTCTGACTCAGATGGTTGCGATCCCTAGAATGTGTCAGCACTCTCCCTTTCCCTTTACATCTTTGACTCCCAGTATCCATTCTTCCAGTTCTCTTGGCCCTTCCTGCCTGCTCATCTTTGCTTTTGGGCAACTGTTGCCCATTCAGTCTCGTAGACCTGATTGAACTAAGAAGCCCTTTCCTCATGTGTGTTTCTGTCTGTTTTACAAGCCCGTCTAATCTTTGGCTGAAGGTGGATTTCAGAGTGGTCTCAGTTCTGAGAGCCATAGTCTTGGGAGTTTCTCCTGTCTCCGTCAGATGAGTAAATCTGATCATCTTGTATTAACTTGAATTTTATTCTACAGTTTGCACTGGCCCTATCCTTGTCAAAGCAATCAGTGGTGGTAGCTAGGAACCGTCTAGTTGTGCTAGACTCATTCTGGTCAAGGCTGTGGTTTACATGGTCCATTAGTCCTTGGGACTAATATTTTCCTTTAGTCTTTGATTTTCTTCATCCTCCTTTTCTCTGGATGGGATGAGACCAATAAATGTATCTTAGATGGCCTCTCACAAGCTTTTGAGACCCCACACACTACTCACCTACGTAGTGTGTAGAACATTTTCTTTATGAATTTTGTTATGCCAGTTGACCTAGACATCCCTCAAGGCCATGGTCTCCAGTCCTCAGCCCCAATAACTCAGTCCCTCAGGGCATTTGGATATGTTTGGGAAGTTTCTATGACTTTGCTTGGTCAAGCTGTGCTGACTTCCCCTATATTGTGTGCTGTCTTTTCCTTCACCAAAGTCAACACTTGTCTACTCCCTAGTTACTACCGCTCCTCACCCCTTCCCTCCCTTGTATCCATCAAAGATTGCTTTTGTCTGTGTGTAAACTTTTCTTGGATCTTTATATTTTTCTATATATTTACCTTTTGTGATTAACTTGCTTTACTCAGATTCATCCATGTTGTGAGGTATTTCAGGGTTTCATCATTTTTCTTTATTGTTGATTAGTACTCTGTTATGTGTACATACTATAATTTGTTTCTCCATTCATCTGTTTATGGGCACTTAGGTTATTTCCATATTTTTGCTACTGTGAATAATACTGTGGTGAACACAGGTGAGCATGTGTCTATTTGTGTCACTGCTCTTGTATCTCTAGGATGTATACCTAGGGGTAGGATTTTTAGATTATAAGGTATGTCCATTTCTCGCTTTTTGAGGAGGCACTATACCATTTTCCATAGTGGTTGTACCATTTTCACAATCCCACCAGGTGTGTATAAGGATTCCAACCTCCCCACAAATCTTGCCAACGTTTTGTTGTTTGCTGTGTTTTTTTGTTCAGCGTCATTTTTGCAAGAGCAAGATGGTGTCTCATTACAGTTTTGATTTGCATCTCTCTGATGGCTAATAATTGTGAGCATCTCCCTGAATGCCCTCTTTAGTGAAGCATCTGCTCATGTCCTTTGCTGGTTTTTGATTGGAATATTCACCTTTTTGTTACTGAGTTGTTAAAATTTTCCAAATGTTTTACAGATTAGATTCTTATTAGATCTGTTGTTGTCAAAGATTTTTTTCCCAGTTCATAGATTCTCTTTTTACTCTTCTCGTGGTCTTTTAATGAATACAAGAATTAAGTTTTTAAGAGGTCCCAATAACTCATGGTCCTGTATTACTCATGCATTAGTAGTTATGTCTGATAGACCCTAAATTAGGTACCCTAGTTTTGTCCCTTGCTATTTTCCTGGAACTTCATAGTTTTAGCTTTAACTTTTAGGTCTTTGATCCATTTCTAGTTAATTTTTGTATATGGTGCTAGGTATGAATTCTGTTTCATTTTTCTGCAAATGGCTGTCCAGTTTTGCCAGTATCATTTTTAAAAGAGACTATTTCTTCCCCACTGAATGGTTTTAGATCTTTTGTTGAAGATCAGTTCCACACAGGTGGCTGGATTTATTTCTGGGTTCTTGCTGCTATTCTGTTGGTCTCTCTGTCTGTCTGTCATTAAATCACTGCCAGGCTGTTTTGGTTACTGTGGGTACATATTATGTTTTGAGATCAGTAAATGCGAGGACTCCTACTTTGTTCTTTTTCAGTATTGCTTTAACTATTTGGATCTTATTTCCTTTTCATGTAAAGTTGGTGATTAATTTTTCTATTTCATTACCAAGTACTCTTGGGATTTAGACAGGTATTGCATCATATTTGCAGATTTGTTTTGGTAGTATTGACTCTTCCACAATGTTAAGTCTTCTAATCTGTGAGCATGGAATATTTTTCCATTTGTATAAATCTCTTTTATTTTCTTGCTGTAATGTTTTTATAATTTCGCTTGTATATCCCAGGTTACTCCTAGGTATTTTATCTTTTGGGGCGCTATTGTAAATGCTGTTGGTTTCTTGATTTCCTTTTCAGAGTCCTCCTTGTTAGTGTAGAGGAATCCAACTGACCTTTTGGTGTTGATCTTCTACCCTGATGCTTTGCTGAAACTTTCTATTAGTTCTAGTAACTGCTTTGTGAAGCCCTTGGGGTTTTCCATGTATAGAATGATGCCATCTGCAAACAAAATAGTTTTATTTCTTCTGTTCCAGTTTGGATCCTTTTATTTCCCTTTCTTGTCTTATTGCTCCAGCTAGGACCTCCAGTAGGATATTGAATAAGAGTAGCAATCAAGGATATTCTTGTCTCATTTCTGTTCTAAAGCAGAATGCTCTCAGTCTTTCTCCACTGAGAATAATGTTGCACCAAAACCCCATTGCCGTTGAGTTGATTCCAACTCTTAATGACCCCATAGGACAGAATAGAACTGCCCATTAGGATCTCTAAGAAGTAGCTGGTGGGTTCCAACTGTTGACCTTATGGTTAGCAACCACTGCTCTTAACCACTGTGCCACCGAGGCTCCAATTTGTTCTGCCCAGAATTTTGACTTAAAGTTTATTTTATCAGTGAATGTTATTGCCAGTCCTGCTCTTGTCTGGTTACTTTTTATTTGATATATTTTCTCCATCTTTAGATTTTTAACCTAAGGGTCATTTAATTTATCCATTCTGCCACTCTCTTACCTTTACTGGTGCTTTTAAACTGTTTATTTTTTGTATGATTCTTGATAGGTACGAATTTATATTGTCATTTTCTTTTCTTTTTTGGGGGGTGTTAATGGTTTTTTGTTCCACTTAATTTTCTGTTCTAAATTCTAATGCTATCTGATATTGCTGGACTGTATCCAAATGACTCCCTTTAATATTTCTTGTAAATTTGGTCTTTTTTTTTTTTTTTTTTTTTTTACAGATTCCCTTAATTTTGGTTTATCTGGGAATGTCCTAGTTTTGGCATTGTGTTTGAAAGAATATTTTGCTGGATATATGATTCTTGATTGGCAATTCCTTTTCTGCCCCTAGGATTTATAAATATATATACATATAGTCATCCCATTGCCTTCTCGTCTGCATAGTTTCTGCCAAGAGACCAGCATTTAGTCTTATTGGTGCCCCTTTGTAGGGTACCAACATATATATATATATATATATATGTATGTATGTATTCTGTGAACAACTCTCAGAATTCTTTCTTTGTCTCTGGCTTTGGAAAGGGTGATTATGATATGTCTTGGTAACTTTCTTTTGCAGTCTCTCCTGTATGGGGTTTGTTGAGCTTCTTGAATGAAAACATTTTCATCTTTCATTGTATTAGGGAAGTTTCTTCTGGCCAATGTTTTAGAGAATATCTTGAACCACAGTTTTGTTTGTTTCCTTCATCTCCCCCATCCCATCCCCTGACCTGCACTGAACATCTGTTTCTCTGCTGGAGAGGAAGTGAAAGATTTAGATCAGGCCTAACTATAAACTGTCTTTTCTGCTTTGTTTCTTTTTAATAACAGTAATAATAATAACCCTGCTGGGTCAATTTGACATTGAATTATCCTTTAACAATAGTTGTAATGTGATTTTTGGAGGTTTGCTTCTCTTAGGAAGCAGAACTGACATTGCAGGGTCCAGGGTTATAAAAACATCTAGTTGGTCACTTTTAAGAATGCTGAAAGGAGTCAATAGAGACCATCCTGCAAGTATCTCAGTGCTTTTTATATGCTTTACTGATGAATATCTCAGAAAAAATATCTTAAGGGAATACGACTAAAGCTGGGAATTCCTGATGTCTAGATTCTACTTGTGTTTGTGGTGCTAGGCAGAGGTGACTCCAATTAAGAATAGTTGCAGTTGCCTTCTGGAGTTGATCAATACAAGGTAATGACACTTATCATCCTTAGAGCACATTTGTTCCTAGAAAAATATATTCATTTTGCTATCTTAAGTCTTTATAAAAAAATAAGTTGATGATGTCTTCCTTTATGAAACTGTCCTAATTTCACCATCATATTTGAGAGCAGTTTTGCTGGATATATAATTCTTGGCAGGCAATTATTTTCCTTCAAAGCTCTGTATTATGTCTTCTCATTGACTTCTTGTCTGCGTGATTTCTATTGAGTAGTCTGAGCTAGATCTTACTGATTCTCCTTTAGAGGTTATTTTTTTGTTTATCCCTAGCTGCTTTTAAATTGTCTCCTTATGTTTAGTTTTAGCAAGTTTGATCATAATATACCTTGGTGTCTCTCTTTTTTGATCTATCTCGTGAGGAGTTCAAAGAGTGTCTTGGATAGATATCTTCTCATATTTCATGATACCGGAGAATTTTTCTGTCAACAAATCTTCAGCAGTTCTCTCTGTGTTTTCTGTTATCCCCCCATTATGGTACTCCAATTACTTGTAGATTATTTCTCTTGATAGAATCCCACATAATTCTTGTGTTTCTTGATTTTTAAAATTTCTTTTATCTGAATTTTCCGCAAGTAAGTTGATGTCATGTACTTATTTTCAGTCTCATGAATTCAACCGTCCATTGCCTGAATTATCATCCTCTGACTTTTTTCTATGTTGTCTAATTCTGTAATCTTATTATTGATTTTCTGAATTTATAATTCCTGCTCCTGCATGTTTTCTTGCAGCCTGTTCAATTTGTCATTATGCTCTGCTGTGTTTTGCCTCATGTCCTTCCTAATCTCTTGAAAAGTTCTAAGTATTAATCTTTTGTATTCTACTTCTGCTAATTCCAGGTGTTTCTCTTACTCTGGAAAATTTCTTGATTCTTTGTTTTAGGAACTTTCTGAAGCCATCATGTTCTGCTTTTTAAGTGATTTGATAAGGACTGTTGTTTCCTAGAGTCACAGACTGAATTGTGTTCTGCAACAAAACGTGTGTGGCCATTTGGTTAGGGATTGGTTCCTGGTATTGTGTGTGGTGTTTCTATATGCTATAAATCCTGTTTCCATGATGCTAATGAGAGATGATGAGTGGCAGTTTTGTTGGGGAGGCAGGACTCAATATGTAAGATTGTATTGTGCCTTGAAACAGTTTCTTGAGATATAAAAGAAGCTAACAGAGAAACTTGGGGACTTCGTACCACCAAGAAAGCAGTGCTGGGAGCAGAGTGCATCCTTTGGAAAGGATTTAAGGTCCCTGTGCC
This sequence comes from Heterohyrax brucei, assembly GCA_028571685.1. Taxonomy (NCBI): domain Eukaryota; kingdom Metazoa; phylum Chordata; class Mammalia; order Hyracoidea; family Procaviidae; genus Heterohyrax; species Heterohyrax brucei. The sequence goes on along the minus strand of CM053148.1, from coordinate 134,431,126 downwards.
TCAGAAGCTCTCAGTCCAGTGGAAGATTGACAAGGACTTTCGCCTAGAGCCAACAAAGAAAAACTTCCCCTAGAGCTGATGCCCTGAATTTGGACTTGTAGCCTACTGGACTGTGGCAGAACAACATTTCTCTTTTTAAAGCCATCCTCTGGTGGTATTTATGTTGGGGGAGTACCAGATAGCTAAAGCACTTAGCCTTCAGTAAGTTGCTGAATTTATTTTATGTTTGCTTACTGTGTTCTAGCTTCTTATTTTGTTTTGAAATGTCCAAACAGTTTGGTTGTGTTTGCTAATTTGGTTATTGGTAACTTTGAAGCCCTAATGTCCTGTGACTAGGTAGCTAGAGCTATTACTAGACATGTAATCCCAGGAATCCATTTACTGTTCTTATATGAATTCAGCTCAGGGGTCCAGGTAGTCAGTAACCAAGCAAGTGGTAGAGGCTCTCCCCTACTGTCCTAGATGGGCAGGGCAATTGGTGTATGTTTTAGTCAGCTAGTGCCGCTCTAACAGAAATACCACAGAGTGGATGGCTTTAACAAAGGAAGGTTTATTCTTACACAGTAGGCTACAAGTCCAAATTCAGGGTGTCCTCTCCAGGGGAAGGCTTTCCCCTAGTCGGCTCTGGAGGAAAGTCTGGTACTGCATCAGTCTTTGTCCAGGGAGCCTCTTGGTGCAGGAACATCAGGTCTGAAAGGTGCACTCTTCTCCTGGTGCTGCTTTCTTGATGATGTGAAGTTCCCAATTCTCTACTTGCTTCTCTTTTGTTTTATCTCTTGTAGGATGAAAGGATTAAGCATGGGACAAGCCATACTCCAGGGAAACTCCCTTTGCAGTGGAGCAGGGAGGTAATCCTATGAAGGGGTTAACAGTCCCACCTTAATCTTTTAACATACAGCACAGGAAAATTACAAAATGGAGGACAATCACAAAATATTGAGAATCATGTCCCCCCCACATGGCTACACCTATTTTTTGGGGGACAGAATTCAATCCATGACAGCATAGGCACAGGTATCTAGTTGCAGATGTTGAGAAAGGTAGGGGGCTAACAGCCATCCCTGAGTCTGTGAGGATGGCATGTCCTTTTATGTCTGATTCTAGGTGAAAGAACTATTTCTGTGTTTCCACCCTGAATTTTTGGCTAGAGGTATTGGCATAATTTTTTCTCCCTGTTCTCCAGTTTGCTACATTGTTCTCTTTCTGAGTTTAAGAGAATAGCTCAGGGCCAGCTCAAGGGGTCCTACTATCGGTGTCACACTCTAGGGTTACACACAGTGCAGAGAATGGAAGGGGAAGTGCTGGGAAAAGGGAGAGAGGTTTATCTCAAAGGAAAGACTTATCTCCGCACATGTGTGGTAAGTTAATGGTAGGTTAGAAGTAAGCCACTTAGTTTTTGATGGTCAGGTACTGATTTTCACTGGTTCTGTGGACTTGAGTGTACTGTTTCCCACAGGAGGACACCCTTTCAAAGTCACTGCTCCATTCACTGCACTGACTGCAGCTGATTCCCAGCAGTCAGGTCTGGCCAGTCCCAGGTACTTCTGTATTACTCTCTCTTCTCTTTCACTCAGTTTTATTTCTCAGCTTTCCTGTCAATTTTAGGGCTCCTGAAATATCATATGTAATTGATCCATTTGTTGTTTTGGGTCTTTGATGTTAGAAGGATTACAGGAAGTGTCTCACTACTCTACCATCTTGGCTGTTCATCACATCTTCTTTTACGGAAACGTTTTGTGTTCCTCTGTTTTTTGGTAATGAACTATCGTCTATAATAAACCTATTGCAGTCAAGTTAATTCTGACTCATAGTGGCTTTAGAGGACAGAGTAGAGCTCTCCATAGTGTTCTAAGAAACAACAGGTGGATTTGAACTTACCACCTTACCCACTGTGCCACAGCATTTAATCACTGTGCCACCAGGGACTCCAGCAGCTGTAACCGGGGAACTTATTTCTTGTGGTTTTGCCAGACATCTGTCACAATGAAGGCTGTAGCATAAAAATAAGAGCAGTAATAATAAAAGAGCTCTCTTTCTCTCTCTCTCTCTCTCACACACACGTATTTACACATTGCAATCAAACTGATTCTGACTCATTGCGACACCATGTGTTATAGTACAGAACTGGCTATTTTTATGGAAGCAGATCACTAGGCCTTTCTTCTGTGGTGCCACTGTGTGGGTTCAAACTACCAACCTTTAGGTTAGTAGTAGAGCTCTGCTTGAGGCAACTATTATGTGTATAGCACTTGTTATGTACCAGATAAAGGAGTACTGGTCACACAGTAATTAAGTGTGTTCGTGCTAACTGAAAAGTTGATGGTTCAAACTTGTCAGCTACTCTGTGGAAGAAAGATATAGCAGTCTGTTTCCATAAAGACTTACAGCTTTGGAAACCCTGTGTGGGTTCTACTCTGACCTACAGGGCTTCTATGAGTTGGAATCAACTCAAATGGCAATGGGTTTGGATACATCAGACGTTCTTTCCACTTTACATATGTTAACTCAATGGAGGGAGAAGAAATGTAGAAGCACTTGATGTAGTGATTGAATTTTGGTAAATTCTCTCTTCTAAAAAATAGCTTTGGTTAATGCTCTCTGCTGCCAACGGAAAAGTTGGAGGTTCAAGTTTATCTAGAGGTGTGTTGTAAGAAAGCCTTGGTGATCCAACTGGGGAGGCGGGGAGAACCCAGCCACCGAAAACCCATGGAGCACAGTTCTAGTCTAACACACATGGGGCACCATGAGTCGTAATCAACTCAATGGCAGCTTGTTTAGTTTCAAAATAGCTTTGAGGCAAGAAGAAAAGGCTGGAGATGATACTTGAAGGATAAAATTGAACAGAAGGGTCCTTTTTCGGGTTCCATCTTTTTTCTGGCCCTCAAACTTATCTGAAGCAAAAGCAGAAGGGAGAAGACACCAGCCTTCATTACTCTACTCTGGTCAAACATTCTCCACTCCCCCTATGCCCTATTAAAAGTTTATTACCACAGGGCCCGGCTCAGTTTTCGCTGAGCTGTTTCTTCTTTTTGCTAATTATGGTATCTATATAGTTGTTGTTAGGTGCGTCAAGTTCACTCCATCTCATAGTGACCCTATGAACAACAGAACAAAACACTACTTAGTCTTGCACCATTCTCACAGTTGTTGCTGTGTTTGAGCCCATTTTTTGTAGCTAGTGTGTCAATCCATCTCTTCAAGGGTCTTCTTTACTTTCTGACCTTCTATCTTTCCAAGACTGATATCCTTCTCCAAGGACTGGTTCCTCCTGACAACATGTCCAAAGTGCCTGAGACAAGTCTTGCCATCCTGGCTTCCAAGGAACACTCTGGCTGTACTTCCAAGACAGACTTATTTGTTCTTCCGGCATTCCATGGTATATTCAATATTCTTTGCCAGCAGCATAATTTAAACACACCAATTCTTCTTTAGTCTTCCTTATTCACTGTCCAGCTTTTACATGCTTATAAGGCAACTGAAAATAGCCTGCCTTGGGTTAGGTGCACTTTAATATATATAACAAAACGTCTGTCATTTCAACATTTTTCCCACATACAATTTAGTGACATTAGTTACATACATCATGTTGTGCAACCATCCATGCTATGGGTTTTCAAGTTTTCGCATCAATCTTAGCAGACGCCTGGTGCCCCTTAAGCAATAAATTCCCCTTTCACTTTCCCTCCTGCTCCTAATAACCATTAATAAGCTTTGGTATCTATGTGTTTGTCTATTCTAGATTCTTTATGTAAGTGGAATTATAAAATATTTGGCCCCTTGTGACTTATTTCTTCAGTATAATGTTTTCAAGGTTTTTCCATGTTGTAGCATGGATTAGGACTTCATTTCTCCTTATGGCTGAATGATATTCCATTATATATATATATATATATATATATATGCACTACTTTGTTTATTCGTTTGTCTGTTGATGGTCATTTAGGTTGTTTCCAACTTTTGGTCATTACAGATAGTGCTACAATAAACATTGGTTTATAAGGCATATTCTATTGATGGCTTTTTTTGAGCAGCCCCCAGAATTCCCATCCTTCCCCCATCTCTAGGCATCCATGTAAATGTCTGCCTTCTTTAACCTGCCCTGATTATTGACCCATTCAGGCTCTCCTGCAGAGTACTGAAGAAGCTTCAGTACCAAGGGAAAACCAAACCAAACAACATACAAAAAACAAAACCATTGATGCTGAGCCTGTTTTGACCTGTGGCAACCCTGTAAGACTTAAAAGAACTGCTCCATAAAGTTTCCAAGGAATGCCTTGTGGATTTGAACTGCTGACCCTTTGGTTAGCAGCCATAGGACTTAGTCACTGCACTACCAGTGTTTCCAACAAGGCCTCTAAAATTCCAATCCACTGCTGGACAGAGCCAGAAATTCCACCAAGTTTGAGATTTATTGAATATCCAAATATTCGGGCTTCCTTTAGGCTGTCAATCAATTTTTTATTTTAGCCTAAGAAGCAGGTACAAGATTTTTGGGAGGAAAGAAAAGGAGAGGAGGCGGACTGGGACATGGTGTGCCTGAAATAGGGAGAGGGTCCAGGGAAGACAGGACAAGGTAGAGAGCCTCTGATTACCCCAAAATTTTGCTGGGGTTCTTGCCCTGACACAGCATCAGGGAGAGTCAGCCTGGTCTTCCTTTCTGCCCCTAAATCACACTGACATTGTAACTGGTGTCTTCTACACGTCTAACACCTAGCTTTGTTAACTCGGGGCAGAGACACAAATGGTGAGCATGTCCAGATGAGTGAGAAAGGAGAGCGTGTTGCAGATGGAGGTGAGGAGCTAGTTTGAGACAAGTGACACTTGTTGGCACCAGAAAAATATGCCTTAGAAAGTGACATCGGTGCTGCTTAAAGACAAACCCTGCTAAGCTGTTTATGGAAACTCACACAGTATTTCATTTTCTAGTGAAGACTCGGAGGGAGTCTTGAAAGCTATTAACCTGGTGCATAGGGTAACTTTATCATTACACATTGTCACACAGACTCATTATTAGGGCTCTGACACGTGCAATATTTTACATGTTATCAATCACTTTCAATAAGTCTTGAACCAAAATCAGAATTATTCTCATCTTTCTTTGCCATACAATACATAAGGTATGCCAAAAGTCATTTGCATATAGATACAAAACAATGGGAGCTATTACTTTTTGTAGGGCTACTGTATGCTAGGCACAGTGACCTTTGTATACATAATATTTTATAAATGTTTCTTCATTTAATGGTTACAGCATCTCTATGAGTTAGGCATTGGTATTACCTTTACATCACAGGTGAGGAAGCTGGTGCTTGACAGAAGTAGAATCTTAACCCAACTAGTTAGTTGACAAAGCATGACTGTTGTTGAGTCAATTCAAACTCATAATGACTCTATAGGGCAGAGAAGAAGTGCAGCACAGGATTTCCTAGGCTGCAATCTCTATGGGAGCATATTGCAAGTCTTTTCTCCTGAGAAGCCACTGGTGGTTTCCAACCACCAGACTTTCAGCTGACAGCCAAGTGCTTTAACCACAGCAAAGCATGACAGAAGGCTTTTAATTGTTGTCCGTCAAGGGTTGACCAAGGTATCTCATTATTAGGGTGTGGCTTTATAGTCTAGAGGAAACCTTTATTCCAGAAAGGGTTCATTAAAAGCTTCTATGTTTGAACTCCAGAGGTATGGTAGAAGGGTTTTATATTTCTTGGGGAACCTCACTCAAAGCTACCCTGTGTCTATCACCTGTAATTCTGCTTTGTGGCCTGGCCCAGGCTTTCTAATCTTAGTTTCAGGTTCTCTGACGACGACAGCTGGGGAACACCCTTGGTGCTTCTAGCAGATGATGTGTGCCAAGTGGATGGAGAAGATGGTGACAATTTCCTGTCTGAGTCACGCATAGGAGGAGGCTCCAACTTTTGCTCTGTCATTCTGTCAACTAGCTGTCCTCTCAGCAGCACTTGGGGGATGAATGCAATTCAGGCACTGTACTGTGATGTCACTAGCTGACAAATGATGACATCACAAGGTTGCACAAATAACAGGAACATCAGGAAGCAGACAAAGCAAAGGCTCCTACTTATTTTGAAACATCTACAGAACCAGAGAGATAAATCCCTGCTAAAAATCCCTTTTTCTAAGCTTCCAAGTGTTTTCTTCTCATATGCCTCTGGACTCAAAGCTTCAAGCTTTCGGTTGACTGCTGAGTGCCCTAGCTGATTACAACAGCCTCTTAGCTAATAAAATGGAGAAAATAGGATGAGATAAACCACTTAAAGAGTTTGATGTAGTCTCTGTCACACAATAACTGCTCAAGAAATGCTAAGTATTGTTAGAGGTAGTGTAAGGGCAGGCTATGACTAGGCCAATCTTTTTTTTACTGTTTTTCCTACTTGCCTGTAGAATCAAATCATGAGCATTTATTTTTATCCACTTTTTTACCTCCCCCTCTCAGGATATTTAAACATAAGAGAGTTGTCTCTTTGAATTGCTTTGTAGGATCATGAATTTATCCAATAACATGGTAAAGTAATCATTCATAAAGCACCTCTGGGAGTTCTAGGTTTTACTAATGACTTTTTCATCATAAAATGCACTTAGAGAGTATCAGTTTTTGAATATTAATGAGATCACATACTTTTTCACCACTGTTATGGATTGCTTATGTCCTGAAAAAATGTGTGTCGACTTGGCTGGGTTACGACTGCATTGTGTAGTCATCCTCCATTTTGTGATCTGATCTGACGTCCCTAGATCTTGTAAATCCCAACCTCTGTGATGTTAAGGAGGCAGGATTGGAGGCAGCGCTGTGAATGAGGCAGGACACAGTCTGCAGGGTCAGGTTACATCTTGCATCAGTGTCTCTTGGAAATATGAAAGAGAGGTGAGCAGAGAGGAGCGGGACTTCATTACCGCTGAACAATGAGGGTCAGGGTGGAGCATGTCCTTTAGACCTGGGACCCTTGTACTAACAAGGTCCTAGATCAGGAGAAGACGGACGACTGGATCTTCCCCTGAGCCAACGCAGAGAGAAAGCCTTCCACTGGAGCTGGCACCCTTAATTTGGACTTCCAGCTTTCTATAATGTGACAGAATAAAATTCTCTTCATCAAAGCCACCCACTTGTGGTGTTTCTGTTACAGCAGCACTAGATAACTGAGACATCTATTAAGACTGCAAAACCCAAAATAAAAATATCCGCTCTATACCTTAGAAAATGTAATGTTGGATGCATGTGGAGTCCATTACAACTTGACCTCTTGGAGGCTCAGACCTGCCTCTTGTCCCTCTGAGCCAATTATTGGTGGGCAGGTAAAAAAAAAGCAGCAAAGAGAGTTTGAATATATGTTACACTTAGTATATTTATGGAAAAATTAAGAACATTTTACCCAATATTCAGTGTGTTTAGTATACAATTAGGCTAATTTGTACTAATATCCACTTTAAATCTAATATTTATTTTTTCCTTTTATAAAACTAAATCATGGTTATTTTACAAACTTTAGAAAGTAGGAAAAAGAAAATAAAATATTAACATTTTCGTGTGCTCTCTCCCAGTTTTCCATCAGGGTTTCCAGTTTTTGTACAGTTATATCTAAATGTGTATTTATAGAGTTACATGGATCTTTTAATTTCTAAATTCTTAGAGTACCAGTACCATATTCTTACACAAATAATGTGTGCCTTCTGTGTTTTTTGCCAACTGTGCCCTTCCTGTGTGAGGTATTTTTATAAGTGCTGCTGTGCCAATTTTTAAAAATGTGTTGCTGTAGAAACAATAAACCAGCACGATTACAAAAATACCTCGTGGAGGGAGGCACAGTTGGCAGACTAACACAGAAGGGTGCATATTGTTTCAGTAAGATATGATAAGTCAATTTCTGCTGGGTTATTGGACATAGCTTTTTATCAGAAGACCCTGTTTTATGTTTTGGGCACTATAAACAAACACAAAACCCAACCCAATTACTGTCAAGCTGATTCCAACTCACAGGGACCCTGTGGAACACAGCAGCACTGCTCCATCGAGTTTCCAAGGCCGTGATCCTTACAGAAGCAGACTGCCACATCTTCTCTGCTGGCTAGTCGATTCAAACCACAACTTTTCAGTTAGCAGACAAGCATTCAACCACTGAGCCATCAGGGAACCTTGAGGGGAGAGGGGAGCTTAGGGGTTCTAAATTAATTTTCTCTTGGGTTCCTCTAAGTCCTTGCTACCGAGAACTTGTTATAAATGCAGAATTTTGGGGCCTTTAAAGGAGGCTTCTGGAAACCCTGGTGGCACAGTGGTTAAGAGCTTCCAGCTGCTCAGCCAAAGGTTGGCAGTTGTATTCAGAAGGTCCTCTTTGGGGTAGTTGTACTCTGTCCTATAGGATCGCTACACGTTGGGATTGAATTGATGTCAATGGATTTATTTATTTATTTATTTTTGTAAGGGAAATTCCTAGGTGGTTTGTATGTTAGAGAACATGAAAATAGCACAGGACTGGGCAACTGTTTTGCTGTTATACGTAAGTTTGCCATGAGTTGGAACAACTCCACTGCTACTAACCACAACAGCTACAGGAGCAATTTGAAACAGTATTGTTTCTCTCCAAGGAGACAATTGTTCAAGATTTCCTTCCAGCACAGCAACATCTCCTACCAAGCACAGTCAGCTGTTTTCCTGGGCTCTTACTTCTTCAAAAGCACTGTAGGAACAAGGCTGAGTAGGAGTTACCAACCAGCCTACAGAAAACGGTGGGGCTAATTCTCCTAGCGAGGAGATGACAGACACAGAATATATCTGAGACACACCAACACAGTGATAAAAGTCTATGTATGTGAAGTCTGCATTGTTCAAGATTTTACTACTTTATGAAAGTGGTCTTCCTTTTGAGTTATCAGGAAATGGTGTTGAACCAGCTGGAAAACTGAGCAATAATGTTTACCATTAGGATTTGCATCAACTGGAGTTTTGATGAAGGGGTCTGTTGGCTTGAAGAATTGATACTGACTATGAGAGAGAGAGAGAGAGAGAGAGAGAGAGAGAGAGAGAGAGAGAGAGAGAGAGAGAGAACAACCCAAACAACAAAATGAAAATACTCCAAACCAACATATTGTGGAAGTGAAGCAGCTTTCAGTATGGAGTAGACTTATGCTTTCTCACCCTCACATCCCGTATTTGCTGAAATAGGGATGTATCTGCAAAGCAGGCTTGTGGCAATTTCCTGTTGAGCATGACTAATACTATTAGCCTATGTCTGACAGTACTGTGTGATTCACAGAGTTGTAACGCAATGCTTCTGAAGGTTTGAGGTGCATACAAATTACCTGTGGATCTTATTAGAACAATAATAAATAATCAGTAGATTCGGGTGGGGGGCCTGAGTTTGGCTTTCTAACAAATTTGCAGGTGGTACTAAGGATGTTGGTCCACAAGTCACATTTAAAAAAAAAAAAAAGAAAAAGAAAAGGAAAAAGAAAAAGAAAAAAAATCCACATCACTAAAACAGATTTATTTGATACTGAATTCTCTGACTTAAGTAGTATCCTAACTTTAAGAACCAAATTTGCAAATTTGGTAAAATGTGATTTTGGGTAAGCCATTTTGACTTCTCTATGAAAGTGGATCAAGCTATTCATTCATCCAACAAAAACCTATTAAGTCCCTCTGATCTTAGGCACGTGGGATAAAGCAGTGAAGAAAACTCATTAAAATATTTATAGTGCCAATATTCTGAGAAGAGAAAGAAAAAAAAAAGGAAAGTTTGCTCTACCTACCTCACAGAACTGTTGTGAATCTGGAGACAGATATATACCTTAGAATCTGCAAAAACTGAGGAATTGGCACATGGGCATCTCTGGAAGAGGGGGTGTTGTGCTAAAAGGGATAGGATTGGTTCAAATCTGTCTAAAAAGTGGTTAAATCTCCTCCTGGCAAACAGTCTCAAAATCGTTTTCAATGCTAATTCACCCCGGCAGAAGGCTGACAATCCCTCACTGGAGATTGTGAAACAGAGAGTCTCCGGGCTAGGACGATTGAGTTTGGGAGTATGATTTAGAAGACACAGAGATGAACCAAATGTTTACATTCTGAACACTAAGACCCTCAAGCTTCTACACTTAGCTTCCAAAATGTTGACAGATGGCCTTGTATCTCACAGACAGAGACCAGAAATCCTCAAAAAGACAGAAGCAGTGGTACTGACATTGTGAGAGGAGATTCTCCAAGGACACGGTCCAACTCCATCACCCTGTACAGTGAAGCGCATTGTAGTCAAGCGCCAACCACAGGTTCACAACTTCCAGTCAGTTCTTCGGGGCCATACTGTTAAACTTGAGCAGGAAACCAAAGTCACCAGAGAGCTGAGGAAGAACTTTACTGTGAAAAATAGAGACCAAAAGAAAGATGGGGGGCAGGGGAGTGGGGCGTGGGGGGAAGGGGAAGCAAGTTAGAAGAAAAAAAGATTTTTCAGGGCAAAAACTACTTTAAAAAGATCATCATCTGTATTCTCAAAGAGATATAAAAAGATACTGCATTTATGAAACAGAGGATACTTTATCAACCAACAATTGGGAGCTCTTAGAAGATATGATAACAGAAATGAAAAAGCTCAATAGAATAGCTCAAAGATAAAATTGAGGAAATCTCTAAGGCTGGTGAGCAGAAAGAAAAGAGATGAAAAATAGGAGAGAAAATACAGCAATATTAGAGGAATAGGCCAGGATGTATAATATCTGTATAACTGGAATTCCAGAGGGAGAGATAAAGGGAAGAGGGAAAACACAAGAGAGAGAATCAGTCTGAAAAATGAATGAAAGGTTAGAGTTTGCAGGTTGAAGGATCCACAGAGTGTCCAACACAACAAACATAAATAGATTCACTTCAAGCCACATCATTTTTCAATTTTATGATACTGGGACAAAGAATTCTATAAACTTTCATGAAAAAACAAAACAAAACAAAGCCTCAAAACAAATCATACACAGAAGGTGAAGAATCAGAACAACTACATATATATATATATATATATATTTTTTTTACCAGCATAATACTAGAAAATTAAGGAACAATGCTTGCAAAATTTTAAGGGAAAATGACTCCTAACCCAGAATTTTGTACTCAACCAAATTCATAAGCAAATATGAGGATAGAATGGAAAAAAAATCAGACATTCAAAGTCTGAAAGATTTTATGTTCTAGGAACTTTCTCAGAGAGCTACTGCTGGATGTGATTCATCAAAATGAAAAAGTAAACCAAGAAAGAGAAAGACATTGGAAATGAGAAACAAGGCTGCTAGTACAAGAGATCAGAAAAATATCTTCAGAATGAAGGAGAAGGGGGATCCTGGGACTGTAACTGAGGATTAGGGGAAAGGCAATGCCTAGAACTGAGAAAATCAGAGGAATCCAGAAGAGATTTTTGTCAAGAAGATGAAATCGATAGAGCACCTGATGTTGTGTTTCACAATATGTTGAAAGACGATGTAGACATCTGGCAGAGAGTTTGAGACTGATTTGTGATAATAGAAAACCAAGCAAAGGAGGAAAAATTCAGTAATTATTAAACTGTCTCCTTCCCACTCTAAACAGGAAAGGGAAAGTAATTATAGTTGACTGTAAGACTCAAGTGAATGGTATTGACCTAGTCACTATAATGTAAACAACAAAGTTTCAATACAGCTATCATCTATTGGTGCCCTGTTGGTGCACTAGTTAGGAATTTTGCTGCTAACTAAAAGGTTAACAGTTTGAACCCTCCAGCTACCCCATGGGGTAGCTCTATATGATTGCTCTGGATCAGAGTTGACTCCAGCAAAGGCAATGGGCTTGTTTTGTTTTTTGGTACTGTATGTTGAGAAAACGTGGAAGTGAGGAGAGTTACGGGCAAAGCGTGTGTAGTAGCAGGGGTAGAGGGGTAGGTTAAAGAGAGCGAAATCCCTGTCTTCCCTGGTAGAAGCTCATAGATAATTCCCAGAATGGAAACATAAATTTCAAGAGAATTGCCTGTAATATCAGAGGAAGGTGTTACCTCTGAGAAGGGGCTGAGGTTTTTTTTTTTTTTCTTAAGAGGTAAAAAAAAACAAAACCAGTTGCTGTGGAGTTGATTTGGACTCATGGCGATCACGAGTGTGTCAGATTAGAACTGTGCTGCCCAGGGTTTTCAGTCGCTGAGTTTTGAGAAGTGTCTTCAGAGCTTTCTTCTGAGGTCCCTCTGGGTGAGCTTAAAACACCTTGGAAAATAACTGTATTTATCTTTAAATCATGAGAAAGTAAACATCTGATAAAAATTAAAAGTTACATAATTTTTATTTTGATTCTATCACTGACAGTGGTTTAACATTTTTGAGACTTGTTGTATCTACCCATAAAATGAGTATTTTAATCGATGATTAAAAGATATTTCTTTCAGCCATTTTTTCTGGTCTTTATTCCCATTGAATCATTTTCAGGTAATCGGATGAAATTATTTGATTTATTTGTACTTATTTGATGTATTTGTACTGTAAGATCCACCTGATACAAAGATCTGGGAGCAGTGAAAAGGAGAAAAATGGAGGAAGATCTTTGAATCTTCCCACAAACAACAATCGGTCTATGAATCAAGGAGTGTCCTTGTCCCTGGATAATTCATAATTACCACACTTCCCCTTTCCTCTGGGTAGGAACAATGATTTTACTCTCCATGGTTTACACAGCATCCAGCGCAAGCAGGAATCTTGTAGCATTAAGAATCACGGCACTGTAATTGATACAGGTGTTCAGATGTTAGTCATTGCAGAAACATGATCATTACCTTATTATGACATGAGACTGGTCCAGATGAGGCTGATCCCTCAAAGGAAGAAAACCCAATATGGTGCAATATGTACTATAGGTAAGGCACTGAGTGTAATTTTGGACACCAGGATGGCTCTGGCTCATGTCCCCTTGGGCTTGATCCCAGCCTCTTGCTTGTAAGTCCCCTATGGCTTGTTTGTTGCTCCATTACGTAGAGCAATTACATAGAACAGTGTTTCTCAGACTTTAGGGAGTCACAGAATCACCTAAGGACAAGCTGAAACAGATTTGAGTTCTACTCCAAAAATTCTGCTTCAGTAGGTCTGTGGAGGCAGGGGTCTAACTACAGAAAACAGGGCCTTGGGCAGTTAGTGGTAAACTGCCGAGTGGTCTGTCACAGCTGGTAACGGAAATTGTGATGGCCAGTGGAAACTACTATTGGTGTCCCATCTCCAGTGGTACCCAGAAAACACACCCTGCCTTCCCTCCATTCTGCCTCCGGTTAGGTCTCCGTGTGGCAGGGTCTGGAATTTTCATTTTTAACAACTTTCTATGTACTGCTGCTGCTGCTGCTGCCGCCGCCGATTAGTATGGGCCACACTTTGTGTAGCACTGAGTACACAATTCTGAGAGGTTCAGATGATCAGCAGATCAACTTAACACAGACTGTGTTCCATAACCAGAAGAGCACATAAAATATATTTGAACAAATATGTTCATGTTCAGCTTGATGAATAATGATACCAAAACAAAACAAAACAATCCTAATTATGCATCAGCCAGGTGAAGACAGAACATCTGGTAGTTTAGCATATCTATAGGTGACTGAGAGCCTTGGTGGCTGTAGCGGTTAAGTACTTGCTGCTAACCAAAAGGTTGGTGGCTTGAACATGCCAGCCTCTTCACCAGAGAAAGATGTGACAGTCTGCTCCCATAAAGGTTATAGCCTTTGAAGTCCTGTGGGGCTGTTGAACTCCGTCCTGTAGTCACTATGAGTTGGAAGCGATTGAAGGGCAGTGGGTTTTTTTTTTGCTTGGATTTTAGTATCTACGAGATCTGACAATTAAGTCCACGAACTTAGTTGTTGTAAGTGCTTCATATCTCATTGCTGAATATCAGCACAGTCACCTTTGAAGTACTCCTGTTGGGCAGCTATATACTAATGCCAGTGCCTAGTCCACCCTGCAAAGCAATTTTAGAACTCTTTCTGGAGTGGCATTGCACACAGTGGCACGGTGGCAAGTTCATGAACTTAATTGAATAGTTGTCTGTGAGGCAGTTTTTAGCTAGTAAACAACTAAGTGTATTGGGAGGCCCTCCCTACTCCCTGCTCACCTGATCTGGCCCACAGTGGCTTTTTTTGTTACCTGAAGATAAAGGAAATATTGGAAGGAAGACATTTGGGTGACATTCGGGACATCAAGGGTAATATGATGACCATTCCAGAAAAAGAGTTCCCAAACTGCTTTGAGGGGTAGAGTAGGCATTGGTATTGGTACATAGCTTCCCAAGGGGAGTACTTTGAAGGTAACCTTAATGATATTCAGAAGTAGGTAGGTAGCACTTTTTCTAGGGCCAGTTCGTGAACTTCATTGGCAGTCCTCATATGCTCCAAATGGAACTGGCCTGTGATGTTTCTCTTTCCTGCTGCTTTTGTCAGTTTTTGAAATCTGAGATCTGTTCCTGAGAAACCTGCCCCGACCTGACACTAAAGAATAATAATGTCTCATTCGGATATGTCTTTCCAAGTTCATACAACTGTTTCTCAGTACTGTAACTCAAACTGTCTAGAGAGTGTGGGAACTAGAACTTGCAGACTTTGTGCCTTTGCTCTGAAGAGAAGAGCAAAGGAGTGGAAACGGTTCCAGGCATCAGCAAATAATGTCTAACATAGCTCCCTCCTTTAGATACTCAGAATTTGTATCTGTGTTCTATTGTTATTTAAAATTCCAAATAGCAACAGCATAATGTTTTGTCTAAAATGTTACAACCATCCCTTAAACAAAAAGTTTATCTTCTTTCCAAAAGAGGAAGTACAAGTATCACCAGTCACTGTATCTATTTTGGGTGATGTTCATTTCTTTTCTAGTGTAGTCATAACAATCCTTTGGTAGCCACTGACCTAGAGGCTAAATAATAAGATTACCGTAGACTGGTTGATATAAACAGCTATTATACACTAACCGAAGAAAAAATGTGTATGGCATCTTGGTTATCTAGTGGTGTTGTAATAGAAATACTACAGGTAGATGACTTTAATAAAAAACGCTGATTCTTTCAAAGCCTGGTAGGTTAGAAGTGCAAATTCAGGGTGCCAGTTCCAGGGACAATCTTCCTCTTTTGGCTCTGGAAGAATGTCCTTGTCACCAGTCTTCCTCTGGTTCAGGAGTGGCTCAGTGCCGAAACCTCAGGTCCCAAAGATGGGTTTTGTTCTAGGTGCTGCTTTCTTGGTCCCTCTGTTCTCTGCTTGACTTTTATATCTCAAGAGAGATTAAGATACTACCTTGTCTTCTGGGTTAAGTCCTACTTCATGAATATAACTTCCCGTAATCCCACCTCATTAACATCATAAAGGTAGGATCTGTAACATAGGAAAATCACATTATTGGTGGACAATCATAAAACATTTGGAATTGTGGACTAGTCAAGTTGACACACATTTTTGGGGCGACACAATTCAATTCTTAACATGTAGTTGGAATAGTCCTTATTTCCCTAACTGGTCATGTGGCCATGGTTGGTATTCACAACTTCTTTGTCTTATATGCATTCTATGTTCCCTGTACCCTTACCCAGCACCTCAAGTAGTTGTGGTTGTTAGCCTGAGGGATCCGTCAAACCTACATTCCTGAAAAGTCTAGACCATTAGTGGTCATACTTGTATCAAGTAGTTGTAATTTTCTCTTATTTTTTTACACTCTAGTATTAAGATACAGTATCCCACAAAATTCCCAGGGTTTGAGACATATTTCTGTTAATTCCTATTATGTAACAAAAACCCCAGTTCGCCTTGAATATCAGTATTATCCATCCTGGAGAGTATATCACCCCATTCTTTACTTGAGGAACCCAAAACGGTAGTCTCAAATTCCAGTTGATTGTAATTGTTCCTGTGTACCTTGAGGGAGCATTGCTCTCTTGGGAACTGAGACCTCTAAACCAGCAGAACTCTAAGTTCCAGAGAGAAGTAGCAAAAATTTTGTGAATGAGTCATTGGAGGTAATGATGAAAAGAGTTATTCCAGTTTCTCCTTCTTGGCCCCTGGATCAGTGTGTTCTAAGCATGGGAAAAGAGCACATGTATTGGTCACCGGTTTGTGGTACAATACTTATGTCAGTTCCCGAGACTTGCAAGGAATTGTTATCATCTTGTACCGTAACTGAATATTTAACATAGGCCATTCTACTGTTCCCATGGTGAAACCAGGGAATCAGTGAGTCTGAATCATTTGACTTACTTCTTTTCCCATAAAATGGATTCCTTTGTTGTAAACACTGTTTTGTTAAATAACAGGAAGGTGAATAGGCACTCAGTAAGTTCACGGAAGAAGATGGGTGCAGAAACAATATGGCCAAGCAGGCAAGTCTGTCTCCAGAGTCTACTGAAGTGAGAACACGGTGCTACCTCCCTTCGTGGTGCAGGGGTCCGTCCTGCCAGGACACAGCTCAGTGGGTACTGGCTGGCTCTGGGCATGCTGTGTGCCAGCAGTGGGAGCACCTGGATCAGCACCCGGATAGAAGTGCACGTTGTTGTCCCAGTGCTCACTGGCCATCCCTGCCATGACCAATATGTTCCTGAGCCTCCTGAGCAAGGACTGAAGTTCTGGGAAAAGAGGTTTTATAACAGCCACCTGCCAGTCATAATATCCTTGGAAACCCTGTGGTGCAGCAGTTTAGTGCTTGGCTGCTAAGTAAATGATTAGTGGTTTTGAACCGACCCAGACCTTGTGATCTGTTCCTGTGGATTACATCCTGGTAAACCCTATATGGCAGTTCTGCTCCGTCGTATCTGGCGCTACCAGTTGAAATCCCCTTGAAGGCACCTAATAAAAGCAACAACATAGAAGAGTTAAATTCATTTGCCTGAGGGAAGTTAAATAATTTCTTATAAAGGAACACTTAGAGAAGTTTCTCCGTTAGCAGCAGCCTTATTATGTGTTGTCAGTTTAAGGAAGAACTTTTCAGAGTATGTCAAAGCCTGGGAAGAAAGGTCATGACAGGCTTCTTAATTCTTCCTTTTTAGAGTCACCTAGACAGGCTCTTGTCTTGATCGGACTGTGGCTGGAACTTCTCTTGAGAACGACCTTCAGGCTAGTCCCCTCTGTCTCAAGTTCAAATTTTAGTTTCTGTACTTTTTCCTTTTGGAGTTCTGACATGGTTTGGAATGTTTCTGCTGGCTGTCTTGATTTATTCTCTGAGCCATGTATCTTTCTGTTTCTTAAAGTTGTCCTTAAGGTATTCTTCATGTTTTGACCATGGATTAGGATGTTCCTTTAGTGCCAACATATCCCTGAGGTATCCCCAAAGGTGTGTACCCCTTTAGAGCTATTTTGCTGACCCATACTTAGTACTACACGCTGCTCATTTCTTTCTCCTTTCATTTTGCTGTTCCCCAGCCGTACTGGCAGTGACACTCAGCAGCTGGAATTTGGCTTTGGGAGCTAATGGTAACAGGAAATCCTGACTCCCTGCACTTTCCTTCTGCTCAGAAGCATCAGGATAAGTATTTGTCACTGAAAGTAAAGGCCACCTCCCCGCAACCCTTTGCATTCTTACAATGATGATTGTTCAGCTCTGCTGACATATTGGTTGTTCATTTCTTCCCTGGTGTATAGGGACTGCCTGAAAGGGGTCATGGAACCCTTACAGTGCTGACAGTGATGTGATCTGGAGCCACACTGAAGCACTGCTAGTTAAAGGGGCCATATACCCCTGAAGTGGTCTTGAAGAAATCCTTCCCAGGTGTTATGGGTTGAAATGTGTCCTCCCAAAGTGTGTGTCAACTTGGCTACACCATGATTTCCAGTATTACGTAGTTGTCTGTTTTGTGATCTAATTTTCCTGTGTGGTCCTAATCTCTTCCTGTGGCTAACGAGGCAAGTTCAGGTTATGTTAAAGAGGATTAAGACAGGGTGCAGCACCCTACTCAGGTTACAGCCCTTATCCAAGGTAGGGGGAGTTCCCTTGGGGTGTAACTTATGGAAACTAAGAGATCAAAGAAGAGAGAGGAGAGCAGAGAAAGGGAGAAGGACCTCACACCTCTAAGAAAAAAGTGCCAAGAGTAGAGTGTGTTCATTAGACCCCAGGTCCCTGTGCTGAGAAGCTCTTACACTAGGGGAAGATTTATGACAAGGAAGTTCCTTATTGCTGATGGAGAGAGATAGCTTTCCTCTGGATCTGGTACCTTGAATTTGGACTTCTAGCCTCCTAAACTACGGAAGGATAAACTTGTTTGTTAAAGCCATTTACCTGTGGTATTTCTGTTAAAGCAGCACTAGATAATGAAGACCCCAACTAAAAAACCTACATGAAATGAGAGCGTGAGTACTGCAGGGTGTGCTCTAGCCAGAAGAGTCTAATCTTACCAGGCAGTCCTCTCATTTCACCTCACATAATCTAAGGATAATAAGATCTTCCCTGCTTCCCTGTTTCCCCTGGGCTCCTAAAGAACACAATCTGGCTTTCTGTTTGTGGATGATGGCATTTGCTGTGGAAGGCAAATGTCGCAATTTAAAAACATGGCCATGTCTTTTTGGACGCTCTTCTCATGGAAAGATGGGGTCTGTGTCTCCCTCACTTGAACCTGGGTGGGCTTGTGGCTGCTTTACCAGTAGAGTGCTGTGTAAGTGATGCTGTATGACCCTGAGGCTGTGTCACAAAAGGCCATGCAGCTCTTCCTTTGTTTACTGGAACGCTTGTTCTTGGAGATGGGGGCCATCAAGTAAAAAGCTTGCCTCCCTAGGGCCTGCATGCTGCAGGGGTCACAGGTGGACGCCCTAGTCAGCAGGGCCGGTTGAGCCTGCCTTTGAGCCACCCCAGCCCAAGTGGGGACAGGTGAGTGACGGAGCCATCTCGGATCTCCGCTCTCCTAGCCACCAGCCCTTGAATTACCTCGCAGCCTTTTGAATCATCTCAGCTGAGGGCACAGACGTGATGGAGCAGAGACAAGTAGGCCATCCCCTCTGGGCCTTGGCGAAACTCCTGACTGTCAAAATGTTTGTTGTTTTTGTCTCAGAATGGGGTGGTTTGCTAAGCAGGTAAATAACCAACTGAAACAATAATGCGTCTAAACAGGCAGCCAAGAACTCCCATTTCTCAGTCACTCACCATTCCTCTGTTTACTCCCAGCTACTTATCTAAGTAAGTCTGGAAATCAGGATTATGTGGTTGGCTTTGGAAATGTGTACATAGTAATGACTGTTTGCACTTTGAGTTTGGCTTAGGGCCTTTGTAAACCAGCTGTCAGGCTGAGCAGGATCCACCTTTTTAAAGAGGGAACTGTCTCTTCGTTTGGAAGATTCACTTGGAAGAAGATTACGGATACTTACTGATAGGTTTTCCATCACAGCTGGATTTCCTCTTTCTGTGGCTAAATGTATCAGATGATCTTGTGGCGAGTCTTGAAGTCTCTAATTCTCTTTTATTCATTTGTTTCTGAGAAGCAAGTCCAATAGCCTTTCAAGTCTTCTTCCGCTTGACATGGACTAACATCAAAAAAATAAAAATAAAAAATCCCTAAAACAGACAAAAAACCCATTGCTGCTTCTGACACCTACTGACTCTACAGGACACAGTAGATGCCCCACAGGGTTTCCAAGGAGTGCTTGGTGGGTTCCAACTGCCAATCTTTCGGTTAGCAGCCAGGTGTTTAACCACTGTACCACCAGGGTTCCTATTTGTTTTAAAAATGGGCTGTGAGGCAATTAGAATCTTCTTCTGGGGAGATTCCAGAAAAGAACAGCTTTTCAGTCAGACACTGTATCTGGTACATTTCGGATGGTGCCAAAACGTTAGCCTTTTCTTTTTCCATTGAAGCACTGTACTGGAGTACTTTATTACAAGCAGTGAATGGTGTCTATTTCATGAAGACTCAGGTACTTTCAGTTTATTCTCACAGGTGTTATAAATCAGACCTTTGTTTTTCATACCCATTCTGGAAAAGTTTCCTCTTATTATCGTAATACGCGGTTGCTCAAATCCTCGAGTAAGCTTACTGACAATATTTATTTTATGTATTTATAGGCAAATAAAGCAGGGAACTCTGGTACAGTGCTCTCTGAATTTGGATCATTCATGGAGTTCTGAAATGTTGGGACTGTCCAGAGGGAAGATCCTGGTCAGAACTGAGTGAGGTTTGTTAAGGAAAGGAAACTTGACAGTAAAACGACAAGGCAGTCTGGGCAGTCCCTTCTCCAACGTGCCCTGTGGGATTTGTTAGCTTTCCCATGTTCTTCTTGCAGCATTATGAAGGCTGCTGCTACCTTCTTGCCCCAGACTGTCTTCCCTGCACTCTGTGTGCTACGTGACACTTGTGTTGGTTTATAAGGGCACAGACTGTGTCTTGTGGTGTTATTTTCATCACCTCGCACAATGCCTCATATACCGTTGATGCACGACAAATGTTTGAACAAAGGAATATGTATATATATTCTAACCTTCATCTAAAGCACAATAAAAAGGAAGATTTTTGTATATGTATATATAAAAATTTATATATGTGTATATATGTATATATACACATATATAAATTTTTCTTTTTATGTCCATAAGTACATATGGATATGTATGTAGAAATATTTTTTATTGTGCTTTAGATGAAGGTTTATAAAACAGTCTGTTTATATTCAATGTAGTTATCGATAGGTATGTGTTTAGTGCTGTCATTTTGATGTGTTTATTTTTGTGTTGATGTTTTCTCTGTTGCTCTCAATATTCTTTTCTGGGACAGTCTTCTTCATGGGCTGATTTTTCACCCTTTTCAGTATTGGTTCTGTGTTTGTTAAGACTCCTGTATTATGCCTCTTGTTTTGATATGTTGCATCTTTATTGTGCTTTGTGGCTACCCCGATGGTCCCCCTTAATAATCTATGTTTAAACCCAATTTTACTTCTACATAACTGATTAACTTCCTTTCCGTCTGGAAGGACTGTAACTACTGTAATATATCCCTCTTTTTAATGTGATGGTATCGTAGTTTTCATGATATGATAACTAGATCACTTCTTTTAATATTATAGCTTTGATTGACTTTTGTGCCTTCCCTAACAGAATAGGTTTCTGGATGATGTGTCCTGTATTGCTTCCTAAAATATAGAGTTAATGGTTTTGTTTTTCTAAGCCAAGAGCTTCTTTCAGTATTTCTCATAGCTTTGGTTTGATTTTTACAAAGTCTCTGAGTTTCTGTTTATCTGCAAGTGTCTTAATTTCATTTTCATATTTGAAAGAGAGTTTTGCAGGATATATAATTCTTGGTTGGAAGTTTTTCTCCTTCAAGGCTTTGAACATGCCATCCCACTGCCTTCATGCCAGCATGTTTCTGCCGAGAAGTCAGGTGAAAGCCTACAGGGTTTCCCTCTGAATGTTAGCTTTGCTTTGCATCTCGCTGCCTTTAAGAGTTTCTGCGTATGTTTCATTTTGTTAAGCTTAATTAGAATATGTCTTGCTGTCTTTCTTTTGGAGTCTATATTGTGTGGCATTCGATATACATCTTGGATATCTATATTCTTTTCTTTCATAATTTCAGGGAAGTTTTCTGTCAGCAACTCAACAACAATACTCTCTGTGTTTTCAGGTGTCCCTTCCTGTTCAAGAACTCCAATTAATCATAGATTGTTCCTTTTGATAGAGTCCCACATGATTCTTAATGCTTGTTCACTTTTCTTGTTTCTTGTCTCTGATTTCTCCTCATAAATGCTGGTGTCAGTAGCTCTGATTTTCAAGTCAGAAGGTGTGTTTTCCGTTTGTTTAGTTCTGTTCTCTTGGCTTTGAATTGAATTGAATTGGGGGTCAGTTCTACCTTGGCCCCTAGGGTCACCATGAGTTGGATCCAACTCGACGGCACTCGGCCTGGCTGGCTTAATTTTGTTATTGATCTGTCAGATTTCTGAATGCTAGTGTTCTGGCAGTGCAAACAGTTTACTTAATTTTTCATTTTGCTCTACTGCATTTTGTATAATGTCTAGGAGGACTCTATATATAATTCTTTTGTACTTGATCTCCGAAAGGTTCAGAAAAGCTTCTTCATCTGGGAAGCTCTTTGGTTTTTCCTTTTGGGAGTTTTCTGGAGCCATGGGTGGATTTTTCTTTAAGTGTCTGGCCAGGGTTTGTTGCTTTTTGGGTGTTATTTAGTTTCTCTGGTGTTACCTTAACAGGAGCTGAGGCACAGCATGAGAAGAAAGTTGATCACCAGTCACCTCTATGTACTCCAGTGACTGGGCCCAGTGGACTCTCTGGGGTAGCAGACTCCATCTCCTGGTGGGAAAAGTCATGGTCCTACTTATGGAGTCACTGGGGGGTCACCAGCTAACTCTATGTTGTGGGTCACTCGAGGCTGGGAGAAATATCGTCAGGCTGCACCGCAGTTATTTCTCTAAGTAGTCTTATTTTGAAAGGTAAAAGCTATCTAACAGCTTCCAAAATCAGTTGGGTTGTCAGGTGTGCAAGCTCCTCTTTCCAGCTGGCAATGGAGGGACCTCTATATCAGTCCCCAGATGCTGTGATCTAGTTCAAAGTACAGAAAGGCTACTGCCTTGCTGTTGTCCACTCCTGGGTCCCACCCAAAAGGCTACACTGTGCTAAACACAGCTTTTCTTCTGGGAAAGTGCTCCTCAGGCTGGTGCTGCCTCCTAGGCTGGGAATTAGCCCCTGTTGAGGCCTCTGTTTGGTTAAGTCTGCCTCCCAGTTGAACAAGATGGCATCCTGCCCAAGCTGTCCCACACATTGTGAAATAGTCAGATCAATGGTGGAGGTTCAGAAAGAGAGGGTGGAGGGGCCATGGTGCTCTAAGTCCAGAGCTAGGCTCTCAAGGTGTGGCTATCCTGCCTGCTGATCATGTTAGCAGTGTGGCTGAGCTTTGCTACCAGTTGAGCCCCAAATCTGCAGATGGCTAACAAAAAGAAAAAAAAGTTTAAAACATCAGTTACCTTCAGTCCATGAGAGCTGGCCATTCAACAAGGGCAGGGGTAAGCAAAAGAGAAGAAGTTTCGCTTTCAGTGGCATGTAGTCCAAACTGATGTCCTTATGCTGTGTCCTAGGGCTCACTGGATGTCTAGAAGTCTCTGTTTAATTATCAATCAGGGCCTTAGTTTTCAGAGGGGATTAAGGGGACACATGTCTGGTCTGCCATCTTGACTCTGCCTCTTTCATAAACTTTTAAGACCACAGATGCTGCTTACCAAAGTATAATGCAGTACATTTTCTTTATAAACTGTTATGCCAGAGATCATAGTCCCTACAGCATACCACCAAACAACTTAGTCCTTCAGGGAGTTTGTATGGATCTGTGGAACTTCCATGACCTTGCCTTGGACAAGTTGGGCTTGTTTTCCCACTATTGGACAAATGAATATTATTCCTCTTCTCTGAATACTTCAGTGGGTCCTCATTGCTTAAGAATCAAGTCTATTCTCAGTGTGTTTCCAGCAGGCAATAGATGGCACTCAGGGATTAGAACCAAGGTACAATAGCATTCAGGGGAGCCAGGTGACAGGGTTGGTGGTTCAAACAAACACCAGATATTCTTTTTTTTTTAATTTTTATTTTACATAACTGAGTGAAAATGTACATTCACATGAAAATTTACATGCCCCCCTATATGCAGCTTCCACTACTCTCCCAGTCCGGTGCAGATATTCTTGATAAAACTTTATATCACAGAGAGAGAAAGAGACAGAGAGAAAATAGGGAGTTTGTTAATGACAGCTTGCATCACACTATACATTTGCTGTTAGATCAGGTAGCCCATTTCAACTTTTTATTTAAAAAATTTACCATTTGCTTCTAAATAAGTCAAAACTGAATTTAAAAAATTACTTCTTATATTTTCAAAACTCAAATTTGTTAACATTTGTAGATTTCTCAGGGCACTAAAAATTCTATCTAGATTGCTGTTTAACTTAAGTGAAAACAAAATATTGATAAAAGTTTCAAGCAACAGATCCTTTGTTGCAAAAACATATCCATTTATTGACAATTTTCCTCCAGAGAAGGAGGTCTACTTCCTCATCATGAGTATATACTAAGTGTTTCGGTGTTTTTGTTGTTGTGAGTAGGCCCTAGTGAAAGGATCTAGATCTTTTAAAATTAGAAGATTACTCAGAATTGATTTATCAAGGCCTTTTGAGCTCAAGAAAGTGAGTTTTCAAAGGCAATTTTTTTTTCCAGTTATTTGAAAACCATCATATGCACGTCAAGGTCCCTCTCTGGGTGGTATGGTTTGCTCTTGGTATTGACAGAAAAATTGTCCAGGCTGGAACTCACCCAGAATCACAGTGGAAGAGAAGCCCAGTGATTTGTTGTATAAGATTACAGTCTTTGAGAACTCATTGTATTTTCAAACATGAGGTTGCCATGAATCAGAGGTAACTTCACAGCAACAGATTTTTTTACTTTATTTAGTATGCATATTCAGTGCTTCAGAAGTAAATTTACTACCCAGATAAAATACACATTATTTTTATCATTAGAAAAATTCATCACATTTTTTAAGAAACTGAACTTTTAATTTCAAGCTGTTACAGCTTTTTTTTTTTTCTTGGATAAAGTTGCCAAGAGTTCTGCACTGTAAAAGCCAATTAAGAGATGGGATCCCACATTGTAAGAGGGTGGCATTCAGCAGCCCATGAATCCAGGTCCCTGAGTCTGATGGATCCAGGCACCAGAGTCTTGTTGTCAAGGCCAGGTTCAGACCTGGGGTCAGGGGAGGGAGTACAGACCTAGAGAATGAGAGGGAACCAGTGTGTAAGTAACACTTAGATAATTCGATAATAAAACTACTTAAATAGAAATAGTTTCTCAGTTGTTTTCTCTGACAGAAAAGTTAAATGCTAGAAGCTCTACTTTGAGATATCCGGCAGTACTGAGTTGAAATTGATTCATCGGCAAAGCGTGTGCTAACACCAGGGTCTTGCACAAGCCTCTCTATCTTCCATACTCTGTACCCCTTGGCAGGTGGCCCCCACTATGCCTCATAAAAGCTGGAGAAATTCTTCTTAAAAAAACTGCCTCACATCCTGCTACCCCCATACTTAGAACCTTCTGTGGCACAGAGCTTTGCCTAACAATCAGGAATAAATCACAAAAGTCCCTTTAGATCTGGCCTCCTCTTACACTGAAACATACCCACTCTTCCCTTTGTTCCCTCAGTTCCTGACTTCTTGGGAGTTTCAATACTCTAATAGTATTCTCTTTTTAAGGTCTTTATGTTTGCTTCTGTTTTGAACACTGTTCTTCCAGATATCCCCCAACTGCTTGCTCCTTTGCTTGCTTCAGGTCTTTGCTCAAACGTTAATTTTCATAGGCTTTGTCAGACCACCCCCTTTTGTTTGACACTCCCCGCTGTCTGGCCTGCTAGGTGTATGACCTGGCCTGTTACCGGTACCGATGTATCTCAATGCGTGCTATGCAGCTGGTGCTTCGTGATGACACGTGGGATGGATGACTGAGCGACTATGGCCGAGCAGTCAAAAGGCAATGACTGTGGGGAAAGTCAGGCAAATGGGTTAATAAAAATGTTCTTTTGAATATTGCTTCAGCACAGAAGGGCTTCATTTTAAGAAAAAGTAATTTGTCTGAATTAAATTTTGTGGATAAAAAGAGGGAGGAAGGGAGAAAGAGGAGGGAGATATGGAGAAAGAAGCGGGGACAAGGACAGAAAGACAGTGAGAGACGTGGGAAAACAGAAAGAGAGCAAAGGCAGGGGTTAGTAATGGTGTAGCTATCCGTCTATTCTGCGCAGGCAGAAGATTTAATCAAACCTGAAATAGTCAAATGTCCGTGGGGGGAAGGTTTTGTGAGTAATTCTAACGGTTTTGCTGACCATCTATGAAGCCATAGAACAGATTTTCAAGGTACTTGTCAGGTGAGTGGCAAAGGATTTGTTCACGTGTTCGAAATAGGGATTAAAAAAATCAATTGGAAGACCCAGAGAGCTATTAGATGAACTAATAAGATTATTTCTCAAAGATGTTGAACTCTAGGGGAATACTTAAGGGCTTTCAAGTGTAATTTGGAGTATAGGAGATTTTCGCTTTTTAGTCTGACCTACCCGATCCCTGAGTAAGACGTGAGGCCACTGTAATGAAACAAGGGAAGACCCGAATTTGATCTGGGTGGGCACTGAAAGGGGTACAGTTCACTGAAGAGCATGAGCAGCAATGGAAGTGATTTGCTGTCTCATCCACATTTCTAGCTAAAATAAGGATTTTTTAAAAAATGTTAATTAAAATAACTTTGGATTTACAAAAGATTTGCAAAAGAGGACAAAGATAAAAGAGATGGAAATAGATAATGGTGATGGTTGAGTAACACTAGAATACAGTTAATGTCACTAATATGGCAAATTTTGTGCCACATAACCTTCCACCACAACAAAATCTACAAAGAATTACCGCAAAGAATTTAATACACTCTTCTGGAAACCTTGATGGTGTAGTGGTTAAGTGCTATGTGTGCTAACTGAAAGGTTGGTGTTCAAATCTGCCAGGTGGTCCTTGGAAACTCTATAGGGCAGTTCTGCTCTGTCCTATAGGGTCGCTATAAGGGGTCTCTGTGAACTGGAATCGAGTTGAAGGCAATGGGTTTGATTTTTTTCCCTCTGATTCCTCAAGTATAACATTATGCATAACCATAATATAATTATCAAGATGAAGAAATTAATGGTAATATAATACTGTTAGTTAATCTGAAAATCTTATTCACATTTTACTAAGTGCCCCAGTAATGTTTTGCTCTGCTTCAAAATACAATTCAATATCTCAGGTTGCATTTAGTTGTTGTACCTGAATGGCATTCTAAAAATTTCTCTCTCTGACCATCCATGTTCAATCCGTCAGCAAGCTCTGTCAATTCTTTCCTCCAAATACTCCTGCAATTCGCATACTTTTCACTGTCTTCATGGCTACTGGCCTAGTCAAGACCACAACTGTCTCACACATGGAGGACTACAGCAACTGCTGAAATGGTCTCCTTGCTTTTTCACTCAATCTTACCTAGACATCATAATTTTATCTTCTGCAAATAGCCAGATAATAAATATTTTAGGATTTGCACTGTGTCAACTACTCAGTTTACTGTCGCACTGCAAAAGCAATCGTAGACAATTCATAAACAAATGTGTGACTATGTTCCAATACATTTTATTAATGGATTGTAACATTTGAATTTCAGATAATTTCACTTATCATAAAACATTATTCTTTGGGTTTTTATTTTTTCTGACTTATATTTTTTGATATACAATGAAATTGTTTTGATTTCAACCATTTCTGGGTACAATTCGGTGACACCAATCATGTTCGCATTATTACGCAACCATTACCACTGTCTACCTCCAAACGCTGTCATCAACCTTAACAAAAACTCAGTGTCTCTGGCACAATAAATCTACTTTCTCCCCTCCCAACTGCCCCTGGAGACTACTAGTCAACTTAGGTCTCTACATAAACTTTTCTGACTTGTGTAAATTTTTTTCTTCTTTTAAGAATGTGAATGCCAACTGTTTTGGAGGAATCCTCATTCTCAATAAAACATAAGACCAAAAGTTAATAAATAATAGAGAAAAAGAGACTGCCTTCTGAAACAGTTGGTATTCTAAGTGAACTCTTTTAATATCCCCTGGAGTCACTTTTCACTTTCTTTTTACCTCAGAAGAAGGTAATCTGTTCACTTGCCAGTGACACTGTTCTTGATTTGTTTACCATTCATCGTCTCTCAGTTTTGCTCTGTTCTTTGAGCTCTGTATTCCTTCTGTCTTCAGTCTCTCCTCTTCTGCCCACAAATAGGGCCCTCCCTATCCGGAAATAGCCCTCCTCTGACCCTGCTACTCTAGTAGGCCTTATCTCTTTTCCATTCACCACTAAACTTATTCTAAAAGAGTCTACAAATTCTCCTTTCACTTCCTCCTCACACATTTGCTTCTTAACACCCTGTAATATGGCTTCTACTGCTACTCCTGTACGAAACCATCTTCTGGAAGATTACCTGGACTTTCATAGCCAACAAGTCTAATTGGGCTTTTTTCAGTCCTCACTCTTTTTGTCTTCTCTACAGCAATTTCACTTCTTGGAATTTTCTTATGACTTCTTAAGCACAGTCATTTTTCAGGGCCCTTTTATCTTTCTGGCTACTTCTTTTTCATCTCCTTCTGTAGCTGCCCCTTCTACTTCCTTTTGCTCTATAATGAAGGTATTCTTGTCCTCGCATTTTTCGCCTCACTAACTACTCATTCACTCAGTTGCTTTGCACATGAATTACTTTAGTTTCTTTTTCTTTTCCTTTGTAAGTCTCTATACTGATAATCCCCAAACCTAGCAATTTTCAACTGCCATCAGGACTTTTTTTTTTTTTTTAAACTCAGATAACTATCCAGGGTTTTAAACTTAGTATTATCTAAAATTAAGTTGGTTAACTTAAATTCACCAGCCTCCGAAGTCCCTCTGTTTGTCCCTATTTTGTTCTTGATGACGACACCACTGTGAATGAGTGGTGGTTCACTGGTAGAATTCTAGTCTTCTCCATGGGAGACCTCGGTTCAGTTCCCAGCTCATGCACATCAAGTACAGCCACCACTTGTCTGTTGTTGAAGGCTTTCATGTGGTTACAAGCTGAACAGGTTTCAGCACAGCTTCCACACTAAGACGGGCTGGGAAGAAAGACCTCTGGCCTGCTTCAGAAAAGCAGTCAACAGAAGTCCTTCCAGATCACATGGTCTGCTCTGACAGTGCGTGCAGTAGTCTTGACTTAGGGACTGACTGGAGAACACCTAACAACAACATTAATTAGCTGTCTTTCAAAGCTTGCAAGTAAGTCCTGATTGTTCCTCACTTGTCGGGCTTTCTACCTGGCAAACTGTTGAGTAAGATGATTCCATGGCTTTTTGGTACTTAGGATACGAAAAGAAAATAGTTTGGAGTTGGGTAAATCTGGGTTCAGATCACGGTTTTGCTAAATTACTAGCCTTTTGGCCTAGAGTATGTTACTTAAAACTCACTGAGTCTTAGTCATTATATATAAAATGGGGGAAAATAACATTTCCTACAGATGATGGCTGGGACTCATAGTTCTTTGTATTTCCTCCTTTTCTGACTCAGTCCTTAGAATTACGTCATACTCAAGTGAATCATCCTTCTTCTCCTCCACCTTATTATTATTATCATCACCATAAGAGACTGAGAGTATTGAATAAGATCAGGACATTTTATAGTTAGTCCTCAATCAATGTTAGCCTCTCATCTCTACCTTTCTTTTCCATTAAATAGAATAATATGTGTCAAGGTGCTTCATGCAGTACCTGACATCCCTTCTTTCCTTCCTTCCTTCCTTTCTCTCTTCTTTTCTCTCTGTTCTTTCCTCCTCAGCTCGGGCTTTCGTTGCCTTTTGTCTGAACGGCTGACACCTCCCTGCATGGCTCTGACTCCTGCCCTCACTTTTGGATCCACCGTCCACACTGCCGGCAAGCTTGCCTCTCATAGGGATCCTCTGCCGAGGCTACTCCCTGACTCAGAAAAGATCGCCGCCTCATCACTTTCTGCTGAATCAAGTGGGAAAACAGATGGTCCAAGTAATCTTTAGAGATGTGTGTGTCCCAGTCTCCCTCCCTGTGGTCTGCATTTTGGTCAGTGGTACCATTTTTAGAGATGTGTGTGTCCCAGTCTCCCTACCTGTGGTCTGCATTTTGGTCCAGTGGTACCATTTGCTGTTCCTTCAACACATCCTTGCTTTCCTGTTCTGTTCAGTTGCCTCCTGGGTCTGGAATGACAGGGAACAGGGATCAGTCTCCATAGTCTCCACCTACCAAATCTGTTTCTACTGTGATGCTTTCCTTGATCACCCAGACACTTGAAGTGACCCCACAAAAACTTTGCATCTCTCGTCCTCACTTGATTTCCCATTTTAGTGGTTATTTGCTTACTCACACACCTGAACCCAGACCAGGAGACTGTGAGCTTTTTGAGACTGTCTAATTCATGTATCTCTTTTGGAAGGAACCAATCTAGTAGTCCCTCAACACTCTTTGGTTCAATGAAATTAATAAATCTTTGACATACAGATGCATTCCTGAAAGTAAAAGTCTGTTAGACAATGAAATCACCACTTCTGAGTGGATTAATGCAGAAAAGAAGAAGAAAGATTATGGTGATGGTAATAATAATAAGATGGAGAAGAGGAAAGAAAGATGATTCACTTGAGTATGAGGTAATTCTAAGGACTGAGTCAGGAAAGGAGGAACCACAAAGAAGTATGAGTCCCAGCCACCATCTCTCTGACAGTTTGTTGTACTGGGATGGCTTGCTTGTTGCTGTGACATTGGAAGATACAACACTGATATTTCAAATACCAGCAAGGTCACCCTAGTGGAAGGGTTTTGGCAGAGTTTCCTAACTAACACAGACTTGGAAGACAGGCCTAGGGACCCATTTCTGAAAATCAGCCAATGAAAACCTTATGGATCTCAACAGAACATGGTGTGATGTTTTCATTCGAATGGAAGATTAAAAAGCAAACAAAAACTAACTTCAGTCTCTGAAACATTTGTTTATGCTTTGTGAACCAGAAAGATGAGTTGTTTGAAAAGAGGCTTTTCCAGCTTGCCTGCTTTTTTTAAACCCCCAACAGCTATGTATTGTACATAGGCCTCACACTACAAGGGTATTCTGAAATTGCCTTTGGCAGAAACTTCAAGCAATTTCTATTTAGTCTTTTTGATTATACTTTTCTTTGAATTCCAGTGCTCTTCATTTAAAGTTGTATGATTGGTTTTTAAATAATTCTGCTAGCATCATGGCCTCAGACAATTATTATTCCAGGATTTCTCAAAGAAGAGTCAGAACACTCAACAGAATCTCCAAAATACTGTGGAAAATGCTTTAAATTAGCATATGAGAAGAACCTAGCCTTGCTTTCTGTTGATCTACTGCTTGCTTGACAGGACATTGCAATCATCCTTTCCACAACGAGGTTCATGTGGGAACACTCAGGAACCATTGGTAACTGTCACATCTGTGGACAATTTCACGTTTTTCTGAATTTCCCTCACTACCTTTTGTATTTTCACTGGTTTCAAGTTTACTTGTCAAACTTCCTGTTTTTAACCACACTGATCCATGCTTCTAGCTGAAGACACAGTGTGCAACTAACTACTTGAAGCATTTAAATGTAGTATAACTTGGCAGTACATAACCCCCCAATAATGGGAGGTTATTTTGTATTTGGGGGGGACTCATTGTGTTTGACAAAAGAGCCAAGCATACGTTATGTGTCGGCTGAAAAAAAAAAGCCTCAGTTCAACTCATCCAACAGAATTAGTATGTGTGTGTATGCTCAAAAGTTGAAACAAGAACAACAAAACCGTCTGTAAAGGTTCTGTAGACTTATATCATGTAATCCGATAGACTGTCATTATTTCTCCTACCAAGTAGTAACTGTTTCCCCACAAGGTAGTGACATTACCATGGCTATTCTCATTTTAGATGTGTTTTTGATTTTCCTTACTGTAGGAGCCACCTTTACATCATGTGATGCTGACCCCCCCTTGTTTGTTGTGCTTTAGGTCAAAGTTTACAGAGCAAACTTATCATTAGATAATTAGTGCACGTATTGTTGTGTAACACTGGTTGCCCCTTGAGGTGTCAGCACTCTTCTCTGTTTCCGTTTGTCCAGTTTTCCTGTCCCTTCTTGCCTTCTCATCTTTGCTCTGGATAGTGTTCCCATTTAGTCTCTTATACATAGTTGAATTGTGAAGTACACTGTTTATGTGTGTTACTGTTCGCCTGTTAGAACTGCCTAATAATCTTTGACTAAAGGGTGAACCTTGTGAGTAACTTTAGTACTCAGTTAAAAGGATGTCTGGGGGCCATATTTAAAAAAAGTTTCACTGTGCTTTAAGTGAAAGTTTACAATCCAAGTCAATATGCCATATAAAACCCTGAACACACACCTCTGTACAACTGTAGCTGCTTTCCCCACCCTGTGACAACACACTCCTCCTTTCTACCCTGTACTTCTCCTATTCAGTCACTTGACTCTTGTCCCTTTCTCTCCGCCCTCCCATTTCACTTCTAGACAGGAGCTGCTCTGACGTTTAAGCCAAGAAGAACACACTCAACCGGCATCATTCTTTGTCTTACAACACACTCCAATCTTTGTCCGAAGAGTTGACTTTGGTACTTGTTTCAGATCTGGGCTACCAGTGATTCCAGGAGCCATGTCCTCAGGGGACCCTCCAGGATGTCAGGCCATCAAGTCTGGTCTTCTAATAGAAGACAGTTTTTTGCACTGTGTCAGGGATTCTACATTGTGTCCTCAGTCAGGGCAGCCATGGGTGGCGGCTGGGCATCACTTAGTTCTTCTGGTCTCCTGCTGATGTACTAGCCCAGTGATATGGTCTCTTCTGTTTCCTGGGCTCATGTTTTCCTCATGTGTTTCATGT
The DNA here is from genome assembly GCA_028571685.1 of Heterohyrax brucei. Classification (NCBI taxonomy): domain Eukaryota; kingdom Metazoa; phylum Chordata; class Mammalia; order Hyracoidea; family Procaviidae; genus Heterohyrax; species Heterohyrax brucei. Next base: position 134,398,725 of record CM053148.1, on the reverse strand, counting down.
CATTTGTTCTCTTTTGCTTCAGGTGGATCAAGACCAACTGATGCCCCTTAGATGGCAGCTTACTAGATTTTAAGGCCCCGGAAACCACTTACCAAAATGGGATGCAGAACATTTTCTTAAAAGAAAACTTAGTTATGGCAATTGACCTAGATGTCTGCTGAAACCATGGTGCCCAGAACCCTGCTAGTGTTACTCTGACCTTTGAAATGTTGAGTTGTAGTTAAGAAACATCTTAGCTTTTGGTGTAGTCCAGCAGTATTAATCTTCCTTCTACTGCGTGCTGATACCGCCTTCACTCAACCAAATTTCTATCTACTATCTAGTCTATGAATACCCATCTCCCTCCTTCCCTTTCCTCATAAAAATCAGGGATTATTTGCTTCTGTGCTTAAACATTTTCTTGAGTCATTTTAATAGTGAACTCATACAACATTTCTCCTTCTGAGCATGTCTTCCAGATGACTCCGTGTTATCAGGTGTTTCCCAAGATCATTGTTGTTCTTCACCATTGCATAGTATTCCATTGTGTGAATGTACCATAGTTTATTCATTCATCTGTTGAAGTGCACCTAGATTGATTCCATCTTTTTACTGTTGTGGACAGTGCCTCAATAAACATTGGTGTGACAGCCCTTATTTCTCTAGGATATATTCAAAGCAGTGGCACTGCTAGATCATATGACATTTCTATTTCTGGCTAAGCTCCAAACTGATTTCACATTTCCACCAGCAATGTAGAAGAGTTCCAGTCTCTCTACAACCTCTCCAGCATTTATTGTTTTGTGTTTTTTTGGATTAATGCCAACCTTGCTGGGGTCTGGGCTATATTCTTTTTTAAAAATATTTATCTTATTTTTGTACAATGTACAAAGTAGATTATACACCCATCCAACAATTTGTACATGTACAGTTCAATAACATTATATTCATTTATATTACTTTTTATTATTGTGCTTTAAATGAAATTTTACAGAGCTTATTAGTTTTTCATTAAGCAGTTAATACACATTGTTTTATAACATTAGTTGCCAATGCCAACACACTCCTCTTTTCCACCTTGGATTCCCCGTTTACTTTCATCTAGCTTTCTTGTCCCCTCCTGCCTTCTCATCCTTGCCCCTGGTCTGGTGTGCTCATTTAGTTCTGTATACATGGTTGAGCTGTGTGTACTATAGTTTGTTTCATGAGCCTGTGTAATCTTTGACTGAAGGGTGAGCTTCAAGAGTGACTGCCGTACTGAGTTAAAAGAGTGTTGGGGGGCCATACTTGGGGTTTCTCCAGTCTCTGTCAGACCGTAAGTCTGACCCTTTCTGTGAGTTAAAAATTTTTTTCTGCATTTTTTCCCCAGCTCTGTCTGGGACTCTGTATTGTGATCCCTGTCAGAGCAATTGTGGGTGATATCTGGGCACCATCTAGCTATGCTGGGCTCAGTTTGTTGGAGGCTGTGGTAGTTGTGGTCTGTTAGTTCTTTGGAATAATCTTTCCTTTGTGTCTTTGGCTTTCTTCATTTCCCCTTGCTCCTGATGGAGTAGAACTAGTGGAATAGATAGCCACTCACATGCTTTTAAGACCCCAGACGTTACTCACCAAAGTAAGATGTAGAACATTTTCTTTATAAATTATTTTATTCCCACTAGAATGTCCCAAGGTCCAAGTGTGGGGTCTCTTCAGCCTCTGTCATATCAACAAGTCTAGTCTCTCTCTCTCTCTCTTTTTGTGCATTTGAATTTTGTCCTTTGCTTTTCTCCCCCTCCGTCTAGGATCCTGTATTATGATCCCTGTCAGAGTAATCAGTGGTGGTAGCTGGGCAGTATCCAGTCGTCTGAGCTTACTCTGGTAGAGGTTGTGCTAGTTGTGGACCAGAGGTTGTGCTAGTTGTGGCTCATTTGTGCTTTCAACTAATCTTTCTCTTGTGTCTTTGGTTTGCTTCCTTCTCCTTTGCTTCAGCCAGGATGTCACAAATAAATTTATCTTAGACAGCTACTTGCAGGCTTTTAAGAACTCAGGTGTTACTCACATTTTCTTTATAAACTATAGTATGCCAATTGAGCTGGATGTCCTCAGAGACCACAGTCTCCAGTCCTCAGCCCACTTTTGATTGGAGCCAAGATGGTAACATGTCCTGATAATTAAAACTCTTTAGTTTAGCCTAGTCTAGTTTTGCAGTAGTCAGAATTCTAAAGTGGCTCTAATCTTTCCTTTAGCTAACTTGGAAAAGAAATCTTAGTATTTATTTTTTTAATTTTTATTTTACGTTCATTCAAATATACATATACAGTATAGAAAGATATAAAGCTAGTCCAGGAACCAAGAGCCACCTGCACTAAACCTGTTCTAGCCAAGCTGGACTTTGGCTGAAGAGATGGTTTGGATCAAAATCCTATTGCATGTGGATTAGTTGACTTTTATGTTCTGCTGTCACTCCACTGCTTCAGTCTCTTCATACTAATAATCCCTTAGGTTTTTTTCCTTAAATCAGAGTTCATTTTGAAAGATCCCAACATTATTTCATCTGAACTAAAAGGAAAAAGGCTACATCTCGGCCAGTGTGTATTGGGAAATCAGTACGTCCTCAGTAGTTAGATGTCTTTGTGATATACTTTCAACTGAAAATCTCAGGGAGGGCCAGTATAAAAAAAAGTATGGATACAGAATGGTCAGAAATGTGGAGAACCATAATTATTCTGTCTTCTGTGGGCACTGAAATGATGAGAAGAAATAACAGCTAAAAGTTAGAGAAGTCTAAACAGTAAATTCAAGAACTGAAAAAGACATAATTATTCTGAGTTCACTTTGCAAAGAAGCAGTATTTTTCATACCCCAGAGGGTGTTATTAGCTAGTACATTCATTCTTTCAAAAACTATTATTCAGTACCTAGTATGAACCAAGTACCAAGTAAGACATGGAGGACGCAGTGCAGAAGGGGCAGACATGGTCTTTGTCCACATGGAGCTTACAGTTTTCCCTAACAGTGATGCTAAATTATCAGCAAAATATTCAGTTATGTACACTGCAATCTTTTTTAGATGGCAGTGAAGTATCTAATAGATTTTAGAAATGTTGTCACTGTTAGGTGCCGTTGAGTTGAATCCGACTCACAGTGACCCTCTGTATAACCGAATGAAACATCGCCTTGTCCTTCAGCATCCTAACAATAGTTGCTGTGCTCGAGGCCACTGTTACAGCATCATGCCAGTCCACATTGTTGAGGGTCTTCCTCTTTTTTTGCCAACCCTTTCGTTTACCAAGAATGATGTCCTTCTCCAAGGACTGATCCCTCATGCTAGCTTGTTCAAAGTACGTGAGATGTAGTCTAGCCACCCTTGTTTATAAGGAACATTCTGGCAGCACTTCTTCCTAGACTGATTTTTTGTTCTGTTGGCAGTCCATGGTATATTCAACATTTTCACCAACACCACAATTAAAAAGTGTCAGTTTTTCTTTGGTCTTTCTTGTTTACTGTCCAAGTTTCTCATGCATATGAAGTGACTGAAACACCATGGCTTGAGTCAGGTGCACCTTAGTGTTCAGAGTGATGTCATTGCTTTTCAACACTTCAAAGTGATCTTTTTCAGCAGATTTGCCCAGTGCAATGTGTCTTTTGATTTCAAGATAGCTGCTTCCGTGGGTGTTGATGTGGATCCAAGCAAACTGAAATCTTTGACAACCTCAATTTTTGCTTCATTTATCTTGATGCTGCTTACTGGTCTGTTTGTGAGGATTTTTGTTTTCTCAGTGTTGAGGTGTAATGCATGCTGAAGGCTGTGGTCTTTGATATTCATCAGTCAAGTGTTTCAAGTCCTCTTCACTTTCATCAAGCAAGGGTGTGTCATCTACATAACGCAGGTTTTAACGTATCTTTCTTCAGTCATGATGCCCTGCTGTTCTTCATATAGTCTAGATTCTGACATTATTTGTTTGGCATACAGGTTGAATAGGTATGGTGAAAGGATACAACTCTGATGCACACCTTTGTTGACTTTAAAACATGCAGTGTCCCTTTGTTCTGTTTGAATGACTGCCTCTTGATCTACATACAGATTCCTCATGAGCACAATTAAGTGTTCTGAAATTTCCATTCTCTGCAATGTTATCCATAATTTGTTGTGATCCATACAGTTGAATGCCTTTGCATAGTCAGGGAAACACGGGTAAACATCTTTCTGATGTTCTCCGCTTTCAGCCAAGATCCAGCTGACATCAGCAATGACATTGCCGGTTTCGGGTCCTCTTCTCAATCCAGCCTGTATTTCTGGCAGTTTCTTGTCAATGTAATGCTACAGCAACTTTCGAATGATCTTTGGCAAAATTTTGCTTGCATATAATAGTAATGATACTGTTAAATAATTTCAACATTGAGTTGGATCACGTTTCTTGGGGATAGGCGTAAGTATGGATCTCTTCTAGATGGTTGTCCAAACCAGTTGCCCTCCAAATTTCTTGGCATAAATAAGTGAGCACTTCCAGCACTGCATCCTTTCACTGGAACATCTCAGTTGATATTTCATCACTTCTTGAAGCCTTCTTTTTTGCTGGTGCCTTCAATGCAGCTTCAATTTCTTTCATCAGTACCACCTGTTCCTGATCACATGCCACCTCTTGAAGCAGTAGATCGTCGACCAGTTCTTTTTCGTGTAATGGCTCTGTATTCCTCCATCTTCTTTTGATGCTTCCTGAGTTGTTTAATATTTCTTTGTAGATCACTTTGCTATTGTTACTTGAGACCTGAGGTTTTTTTTTTCTTCCCATTTCTTTCAGCTTGGGAAATGCTGATTGTGTTTTTCCCTTTTAGTTGTCCAGTTCCAGCTCTTTGCACATGTCATTGTAATACTTTATCTCCTTGAGCTACCCTTTGAAATATTCTGTTAATTTCTTTTACTTCATTCGTTCTCCCTCTTGGCATTCAAGAGCAAGTTTCAGAGTCTTTTCTGATATTCAGTTTGGTCTTTTTTGCCTTTTTAATGACTTCCTGCATTCTTCATGTATGATGTCCTTGATGTCCTTCCACAACTCCTCATATCTTTGGTCATCAGTGTTCAATGTGTCAAATCTATTCTTTAAGTGGTCTCTAAACTTAGGTAGTATATACTTGAGATCATATTTTGGCTGTCATGGACTTTTTTTTTTTTTAACTTTCTTCAGTTTCAGTTTGATCTCGCATATGAGCAGTTGATGAACTGTGCCACAAGTGGTACTTGGCCTTGTTCTAACTGATGATATCGAGCTTTTCCATCGTCTTTTCCCACAGATGTAGTTGATTTGATTCCTGTGTGTTCCATCTGGTGAGGTCCATGTGTATAGCTGCTGTTCGTATTGGTGAAAACAGGTATTTGTAATGAAAAAGTCAGCGGTCTTGCAAAATTCTCTTAGGTTATCTCCTGCTTTGCTTCTATCATCAAGGCAAAATTTTCTGACTGCCGATCCTTCTTTGTTTCCATCTTTCACGTTCCAATCACTAGTAATTATCACTGCATACTGATTTCATGCTTGATCAATTTCAGATTGCAGAAGCTGGCAAAAGTCTTCCATTTCTTCATCTTTGGTCTTTGTGGTTGGTGTATAAATTTGGGTAATAGTCACATTAACTGCTTTTCCTTGTATGCATATGGATGCTATCCCGTCACTGACAGCACTGTACTTCAGGGTAGATCTTGAAATGTTCTTTTGGTGATGAGTGCAATACCATTCCTCTCCAAGGTGTCAGTCCCTGCATAGCTTGCTGATATCAGTCCATTTCAGCTCCCTAATGCCTAGTGTACCAATGTTTATGCACTCTGTTTTATTTTTGATGATTTCAAATTTTCTTATATTCACACTGTGTACGTTCCACATTCTGATTATTAATGGATGTTTGTGGTTGTTTCTTCTTATTTGGAGTCTTGCCTCATTAGTAAATGAAGGTCTGGAAACTTTGTCGCCATCCATGTCATTAAGGTCAACTCTACTTTGAGGAGGCAGCTCTTTCCCAGTGTTGTTTTGAGTGCTTTCCCCTAGGGGGGCTCATCTTCTGGCACTATATCTGACAGTGTTCTGCTGCTATTCATAATGTTTTTGCTGGTTATTTCTTTCAGAAGTAGACTGATGGGTCCTTCTTCCTAGTTTGTCTGAGTCTGGAAGCTCAAGTGAAACCTATCTGCCATGAGTGACCCTCCTGGTATTTGAATAGCAGTGGTATGGTTTCCAGTGTCACAGAGACATGCAAGCCGCCATAGCACAAGAAACTGACAGACAGGTGGTGGGATACTAATGAAACTGTCTGATAATTTCTGCATTCGATTGGATCACCTTTCTTGAGGATAGGCATAAGTATGAATGTCTTCCAGTTAGTTGGCTAGGTAGCTATCTTCTAAATTTCTTAGCATAGATGAACATTTGCAGCACTGCATCTGTTGAAATATGTCAATTGGTATTCTATCAATTCCTGGAGACTTGTTAAAATATTAAGCATTTAAGACTTCAGCATTTAGCTATTAAACTTAAATTGTCTGGAGAATTGATTTATGTAGACTGCCTCACCAAAGTGCCAGAAAAAGTTGTTACTGCACTTACACAAGAATATCAGTATTTATAAGTCATACTTATGCTAAGAATCTTTAAACAATCACTTTGAATGGTACATTTATGTGCTTATTTGTTATTCTCTTCAGTACCGGAAGGATTAGGAGCAGAAGATCAGGAATACTAATAAAAATACATCTTTTCATGGTTTTAACAGAAAAATATATTAGTATAAGAAGCTTATTTAAAAATAATGGATTTATTGATATATAATTACATAACCTAAACTTAACCTTTTTAAAGTATACATTTAAATGATTTTTAGTAAATTCAAAGACATATGAAACCATCATGACTATCTAATTTCAGAACATTTTTACCAGTCCAAAAAGAAACTCTATATTCCTTCCTCTTTCCAGTCCATGACAACCACCTTCAACTACTTTCTGTTTCTATGGATTTGTCTGTTCTGAAATTTCACGTAAACAGAATCATGCATAAGTGACCTTTTGTGACTGACTTCTTTCACTTAATAAAATGTTTTCAAGGTGCATCCATTTGGCTTGGCATTAGTACTTCATTCCTTTTCATTACTGAATAATTTTCTATTGTATGGATACTCCACATTTTATTAATCGGTTCAATAAATGGATGGACATTTTTATTCTTTCTACTTTTTGACTATTATGAACAATAGTGCTAAGAATATGTGTGCACAGGTTTTTGGGTGGACATATGTTTTCAGTTCTCTTGAGCCTTCGAGTGAAATTGCTGGCTCATATGGTAACTCTACATTGAACTTTTCAAGAAACTGTCCAACTGTTTTCTAAAGTGTCTACAGCTTTTCACAATACAATTTCTCCATAACAGAGAGTTTCTGTTTCTCCACATCCTCGTCAGCATTTGTTACTGTCTTTTTTTTTCTTCTAATTTTAGTCATCCTGTTGGATGAGAGGTAACATTTTGTTATGGTTTTGAGTTGCATTTCCCTGTGATTAATGATGTTGGGCATCTTTTCACGTGCCTGTTGACCATTTGTTTGTCTTTTTAAGAAAACTGTCTGAATTGCTTTCCTCATTTTTTAATTGATTTTTTTTTTTTTTTTGCTAATTGTGAGAGTTATTTTATGCACCAGATATAAATACCTTATCAGATATGTGATTTGCAAATATTTTCTCCCATTCTACTGTCTTTTTACTTTCTGGATGGTGTCCTTCAAAGTACAAAAGTTTTTGATTTTGGTTAAGTCTCATTCATCTGTTTTTTTGTCTGTAGCTGGTACTTTCAGTGTTACATCCAAGAAACTGCTCTATAATCTCACATCATAAAATTTACTCCTATATTTTCCTGGAAGAGTTTTATAGTTTTGCTCTACATTTGGGTCTAGGGTTCATTTTGAATTAATTTTTGTATATGGTATGAGGTAGGGGTCTTCTTCTTCAGCATGTGGATATCTAGTTGCTAGAGTACCATTTGTTAAAAAGACTGTTCTTTTGCTGTTAAATCTTCCTAGGATCCTCGGGAAAAATACATAAACAGCTTTTAGCTACATCCTATTCTCCTTCGTTTCTGTGATATGGGACTTTTTGTTTGTTGGGTCAGTGATTGATTGTCCTTTCTTGTGAAGAATGCAGGTAATGAGCAAACCCAAATCAAGCATAAAGTAAAGAGACCAAGTTGACCTATATAAAGAAGACCTTGGAGGCAATGAAAGTGGAGAGGGAGAGAAGGGCAAATGATGAGTTTTGAAAAGTATAAAAGCTGTTGCTTTCGACTCCATTGTGACTCATAGCAAACTTATAGAACAGCGTAGGACTGCCCCATAGGGGGTTCAAGGAAATAGCTGGTGGATTCTAACTGCCGAGATTTTGATGAGCAGCCAAGCCCTTAACCAATAGGGTACCAGGGCTCCCTACTTATAGCGGGTGCTGAATATGTGTATTGAGCTGCTTTCAGGCATGTAACAGAGAGTGATAGAAATGTCTAAAGTAATTTTAAGTAGGTTTTACTGCATATTAATAATGCAGCATCTAGGGAGCCAGAATAAAAGTTTGAATTGTTTTCAAAACTCTCTTTCTCAGAATGTTTGCGTGTGCAGGTGTATGCATGCAAGTATATGTTTTTGCTGGACTGCTGTTCTTTTGAATGTAATACTTAGCATAAATTGGGACACACAGGCTTGGGAGACTTGCTATATTTGGGTTTCATTGTCAGCACAGTTAACAGTTTATAGTATTTCTGTTGTATTGTCTGTCTCATTTGATTCTCACAACTATGTGAGGTTGCCAGGATAGGTAGTATCTTCCTTTTGTAGATAAGGAATCTGAAGCTCAGAGATGTTTTGTGACTTGTCTAAGTCATGCTGTAAATGGTCAAATGGGGGAATAAATCCAGGTTCTCTTTGTAAGATGGTGTACTACTTCTCAAATAATACTTCCTTTATGTTTGACTGCAATGTTTAGATGGTTTAAAAATAGTATATTCATCTGTATCATTTCCTTTTAATCTCCATAACTATCCTATGAGGTGGGTAGGTCAGGTAATACATTACTTTTACGTTTGAAGAACATGACACTCTAATGATCATTAATTTTATTTCAAACTCTGATACTTGCTTAGACAAGTTACATAACTTTCTGATTCTAAGAAGCTTTGTTAACTATTAACTGAAGGACCTAACTAGGTGACCCTTAAGTTCCATCTAAACGTTTTAGTTTATAGTCCCATCATGTAGTATGTCCTTCTATTAGCAAGATACATGCTTTGAAATGCTTTTCCAGTCATACATAGTGAAGGAACTTCTGTTAAATAACTTACTGAGTTTTTTCTGTAACGGCAATCAATACACATGCTTGAAAAGACTGATCAAAAAAAAAAAAAAAAAAAAAAAAGCTAGCCGAAGTTTCAGCTGTGGAACAGGGCCCAAGTAACTAAACACTGTGTGGGTTAAGTTTATGAAATCAAAACTGGTTTCACTGAATTGGGCTATAAACTAAATGATCAGAATACTCACAGGATCCCTAAAATGTAATAATTTCATTTGATTGGGCAGTAAAAATCCTGACACACCAGAGGTGACCTTTTATGGTAATACTGTGTGTCTTGTGTTCTTACGATAAAAGGTTTCTGCTGAGACTGCACTTTGCAATCTAGTTGTGGAAAAAAATGCCCTTAATGTCTGCCTCAGCAGGAAGAGTGCATCAGAGGAAACTCCTTTTTCTTATTTCGCCATTTATTTCTGCACTATGTGTTATTTATTTACAGTGATGATAGATTTTAAAAGGTATGTTAAAAACTCTTCTTATGTCTTCACATTTACTTGGTAGCTGAAAATGAAGTAGTGTACTAGATGTTCTCAAAATGCTCTTCTAGATTAAGAGTTCTGTGACCTTTCTTTAGCTGGTAATGAAAAGATCAGTTACAGCTCTTTGGGGGTACTGACTCAGGAGAACAAATGGGAATAAGTGTTGCTGAATAGTTTTCAAGCTCTCTGCTTAATCTTTTGATAATAATTAAGTTTCAGATTCTGTCAGTATTTCCTCCACAATCCGAGAATCAGCAATTTTACAGAAAAGGAACATTTACCTTTTTGCTTTTTAGCAGTTACATTACTTAAAAACATCCCTGTGCTTCTCCCTTTTTCTCTTTCTGCTATTGAAACAGACTGTACATGCATTAATATTGCTTTCTGTTTACTGACCATGTGGAAAATTGCTGTTCTTCCATATTCTCAAGAACTGAAAATTTCACCGAAAGAAAAGATCTCTCAGTACTGGGCTGAGTTAAATGATAAAAACCCAAATCGAACTCATTACTGTTGAATTGATTCTGACCCATAGCGACCCTACAGGACAGAGTAGAACTGCTCCACAGTTTCCAAGGAGCGCCTGGTAGATTCAAAGTGTCAAGCTTTTGGTTAGCAGATATAACACTTAAACATTATGCCACCAGGCTTTCTGAGCTAAATACAGAAAGTGTAAATATCTAGGAAGCTCTTGAGGCCCTTCCCTACAACCCTCCAGGGAAGTTCTAATAAGAAATGGAGAGTCAGCCTCTGTACAGTGTCATTTCTGCCATTTTCCGTTTGATGTCTCTATAAAGGCCACCAAGGTATAAGAGCAGTAGTTTACTCACCTATGATAGATAGAGTTGAAGACAAGGCCCATTGGGAGAGACAAGAGTATGAAAGTTTTTTTTTTTGAAAAGCATGAAAAAGTAGTCAAATGTTTCACACTAAATTTCCATCCCAGCTCTATGGAATCAGGAAATGAACTTTAATTCTCGTAGAAGCAAAGTTGGCTGTTTCTGAGATTGGTTTACAGATCAGGTGCACTTTTTTCAATAGTATAGTTAAACCCTATTTCATAAAGTTACACATGAAATATTTATCTCAATTAGTCAGACCTCATTTTATTTTGGGAATTTCTGTGTTTCTATCTCCTAGTAATAAATACACTTAAAAAACTAAGAATGAAAACTTTTGGATGTAAACTTAGATACATGAAGAAGTACATAGCTAAAAAAAATCTCTTACGGGAATTAGGAGCTAAAAGGTTTGCTATCATGATAAAAGAATATTCTAAACTAGAACAGTTGAGACTGATCATTGTTGTACAAAATGATAGGGCCTCAGGATGTCTTATAACCTCAGCTTTCAAAATAAGATTTTCTTGGTTTTGTTCTAGAAAACATTTCTTCAAATCTGAACAGAGTTCTTTACAGTATCTTCAAATATGATATTACTGTTACTGTTTAGAGCCCCTGGTGGCACAGTAGTGAAGAGCGCAGCTGCCAATCAGAAGGTCAGCAGTTCAAATCCAAGTTTCTTGGACTTACTATATATGAAACAGTCTTTTAATGAGTCTTTGCATACAATCTTATGTAATAGCCTCACATTGCTGGTAAGGCTGGCAGTGGTATTAATATATTTCCCTGAACGTATTCTTAGTTAGCTTCCATTAGATGGTATTTACAGTTGTACAAAAATATTTTCACTCTAGGATTATTATTTTTTAGTGTCTTATGTCTTAGGCTAAGAGTTCTTACAGCTGATCATGCTGAACTTTTAGAATAATTTTTTGTTGCATTAATTTGAGTTATATTTAAATATGCCAGGGTATCTCCTGATTGGTTCTGTTTATTTCTCATCAGTGATGCCAACCTAATTCACTTTCCATCAGGTGTATACGTGTAAACCTTTTTGGTAGGTATTACTTCATATACGGAAACCCTGATGGCAGAGCAGTTAACTAAGAGCTCAGCAGCTCAAATCTACCAGATTCTCTTTGGGCAGTTCTACTCTATTCCATAGGGTTGCTATGAATTGGAACTGATTCTACGGCAATGGGTTTGGTCTCAGTTTTTTGGTTACTTCATGTCAAACACAGAGAGAAGTATTTGTCTTGGACTTGGCCATTCTGCTTAAGAATGGTTACAAACTGATCACAGTATTATTGTATTTTTTATATTAACATTTAATTTGTATATTCCTATTAAAAGATGTCTACTGTGTGCCAGGCACAGCTAGGGTTTATACTCTTACCAATAACACTATTTTGTCACATTCCACTATTAGCAATGTACCATGAGGTTGAGTACTTGGCTTGCCCATTCTTATTAGACTCTGAGGGAAGACAAGGGATGCAGCATGTACTGAATGTGCTACAGACTGCTAAACCAAGTGGACGAACGAGTCTGTCTTAGAAGAAGTAGCACCTGAATGTTCCTTAGAAGCAAGGATGGTAAAACGATGTCTCGTGTATTTTGGGCATGCTAAAAAGAAAGACCAGTCTCTAGATACTGATGGTTGGACATTATGGTTGGTAAAGCAGAGGTCAGTGAAAAAAGAAAGACCCTTGATGAGACAGACTGACACAGTGGCTGCAACAATGGGCTCAAGCGTAGCAAGGATTGTAAACAGGACAAGGCAATGTGTTGTTCTGTTGTACGTGGCGTTGCTATGAGTTAGAATCAACTTGACTGCATCTAATAACAGAAACAACAACAATGGATGCAGACATTTTTAGTTGTGTTTTCACTTGGGCAGGAATAATTTAGCTGTGCTAACAAAAGTAGTTAAGAATGGGAGCCCTTAAGTAAGACTGCTAGAGAAAAAAATCATGGTATCTTCAACATAACTATGATGCTTGGCAGAAGAAACGATATAAATTAGATTTTAGATACCTCATTTTCTTAATTACCTCCCAAAATAATAATTGGAGAAAAACTCAGTGACTTGAGGACTTGACTGTTTTGGTTAAAAAGTAGAGTTCGGTTGTTGCTACATACACTCATTCCATTGACCATTAGCATGGATTATTTGCTTTACAGATTAGCTTTTTAGTGACTTCTAGGTGCCCTACCAACGTAGGTCAAGACCAAGACACTCATTCCCTCAGCACTCCAGAGCCTTGGCTGATGACAGTTTCACCTTAGACCCTCTGTAGGATTGTCTTTAGTCTAAGAGAAATTGCACAAATCAATGTTCCTTCTTTGAATGCCGCCTTCATCCAATGACTGGATAATGTGGAAAATGTCCCAGATCCCTTGCCACAATTGAGAACAACTCTCAAGGATTATACCAACCCCTCAAACTACCCGTGGCATCAGCTGAGACCTTGTGGCTCACTGCAGTTGTGGGTACTACACTGCAGTTCAATCTCTCCTGTTCATTTCTTCATTCTCTTACAGATATTCATGAGGCCACTCACTCCTTAGTAAAATCCTGATGCAAATCTCCATGACAAAGTTTCTTTCCCAGTGAACATGACTTAAAATAGTTAATGAAGAGTTTTAATGCCCCAATAGTTTCTTCTTCTCACTTACTCAGCATTTTTCTGCTGTATCCCCTCCTTCTGACAGTTGTATATTCTGAGAAATCAACTTTTTTGCTAACCAGGCTAATTACAATAAACCGAGAATGCAAGCACACTTGTTATTAGGTGCCATTGCATCAGTTCTGACTCATAGTGGCCCTATACACAATAGAATGAAACACTGCCTGGTCTTGTGCCATCTTCAACAATCATTGCTGTGCTTGAGCTCATTGTTGCAGCCTCTGTGTCAATCCATCTTGTTGAGAATCTTCCTCGTTTTCGTTGGTTCTCTAAGTTACCAAGCATGATGTCCTTCTTTAGGGACTGGTTCATCCTAATAACATGTCATTGCTTCTCAGGAGCACACTACTTGTATGCTCTAAGAGAGATTTGTTTGTTCTTCTGGAAGTCCACAGTATATTCAATATTCTTTGCACCACAATCTAACGGCTTCACCTTTTTAGCCTTCTTTATTCATTGTCCAGCTTTCGCATGCATATGAAGCAATCGAAAACATCAGACACATCTTAGTCTTCAAGGTGACATTTTTGCTTTCCAACACTTTAAGGTCTTTGCAGCAGGTCTTCCCAGTGCAGTGTGTCTTTTGATTTCTTAACTGCTGCTTCCATGAGTGTTGATTGAGGATCCAAGTAAAATGAAGTCCTTGACAACTTCAGCCTTTTCTCTGTTTATAATAATGTTGCTTATTGGTCCAGTTGAGAGGATATTTTGTTTTCTTGATGTTGAGGTGTAATCCATACTGAAGGCTGTGCTCTTTGATCTTCATCAGTAAGTGCTTCAAGTCTTCTTCACTTTTAGCAACCAAGGTTGTGTCACACGAGTATAACAAGTTATTCATGAATCTCCCTCCAGTCCTGATACCCATTCTTCCTCATACAGTCCATTTTCTTGGATTATTTGCTCAGCATATAGAATGAATAAATATGGTGAAAGATTACAAACCTGATGCACACCTTTCCTGACTGTAAACCACAAAGTATCCCCTTGTTCTGTTTAATGACTGCCCTTTGATCTAGGTACAAGTTCCTCATGAGCACAATTGAGCATTCTGGAATCCCTATTCTTCACAAAATTATCCATGATTTGTTATAATTCACAGAACTGAATGTCTTTGCATAGTCAATAACACACAGGTAAACATCTTTCTGATATTCTTTGCTTTTAGTTAGGATCCAACTGACATCAGCAATGATATCCTTGGTTCTACTTTTTAAGTTTCATAAGTACAATGAATGTGAAACTTAAGAGAAATTTGGATCCTTGTCAGTACTTCCTTTGCATTAGAATACCTAGAAATCTTTCACACAATGATACATTATAGAAAAATCAAGGGTGTTTATTCAATTAATATTTTGGGTACCTATGGGAGAAAGATGTGGCAGGTTGCTTCTGTTCTTAGAGGCTCAGACAATTCCACTCTGTCCTTACAGTTATATGCTGTAGGACAGTTCTCCCGTGTCCTTGTAAGGTCACTATGTGTTGGAATAGACTCAATGGTATATAATAGCAACTATTCATAAAGCAGGAAACCCTGGTGGTGTAGTGATTAAATGCTATGACTGCCAACCAGAAGGCTGGCAATTCGAATCCCCCAGGTGCTCCTTGGAAGCTCTATGGAGCAGTTCTACTCTGTCCTATAGGGTCACTATGAGTTGGAATCAACTCAATGGCAGTGGATTTGGTTTTGGTTTTTTGTTCATAGGGCATATGAAAGATTAAAAATTTTTAAAAAAGAGACATGGCTCTTGCAATGAAGAAAATATAACGCCAAGTGCCGTCGAGTCGGAAAATATAACATGTAACTATAAGATAAATGGGTTAAGAAAAGGCAATGTTAGTGGTTCTAATAACATGTTATGAGTTCTGATTAGGGAGAAATTAATCACTTTTAATTGCGATAGCCAGAGAAAGTATTTGGGAAAAGTGATATTCAGAATATTGCAGGATTGCTCAGTATAACCAATGACACAATCTCAGTCAACTCAGCATTTTAAAATAGTTGATGACTGATTTTTTTCTTTTTTAAGAAAAACTGTTAACTCTCTGATACGATTGTTAAATCTTGTTGCTCCATTCTGAATCAGTTGATGCTTAAGGACTTTGCCAATGAATTGGAGTCAGTTAACATTTACAAGGCTGTGCACTCCCATTTCATTCCTTTCAACTACAAGGTCAGGGGGCCCTCTCAGTAACTTCTAGTGCCAGAGTTCATCAAAAGTTATTTCCCTTTATTCCCTGTAACTGTATAGGAGAAGTCATGGGAAAACTGAACGAAGACCACTGATGCTGATGAATCATTCTTACTCCTGAGCTCCCCACTTCTCCCTTCCTTCTTGGCTCTAATTACTTCTGTTCTATTATTAGGTGGTTTTGACTGAGTTGTTCTGGAAGCAGAGGGTCCAGTGAGAGTCAAACAAGTCACGGGTCCGTGGAACTGTCAACTGAAGAGAGAATCCAAAGAGGTAAGTACAGTAGATACCCTTTAAATGTAGAACTGAATTTACCATTTCAAAACAGGGCACTTGTATTTTAAGTTGGAAATAGATCTGAGAGAATGCTGCATTGAAAGGTGTCATTCTACTTCTGAGCAAAGCAGGGAATCCAACAACCATCTGTCAAAAATTAGTAATTTTTGGAGACTTTGCCAAAGCATTGTTTCTGTGCTTCTTGTGTATGTATCAGAGCATATCAAAACCCAGAGCCATCCAGCTAGCCTGACCCATGAGTGCTGGGTTTGCCAGTGGCATTACTTGGGGACCACAATAGAAACCCCAGATTCTGCTGGTGAGTCAAATTCAGTGGTTGTGATTTGTCAGCTGAATGAACACATCAAGAATTAACCAATTTATCTAAGTCTCATATTATTTTAGCTCTTTCTTTCATTTCACCTGGACTTAGAAAGGACTGATTGTCTACCACTGAAAAATCTGCCAGTGAAACCTTAGAGAGCATAGTTCTGCTCTGACACACGTGGGGTTGCCGTGAGTCGGAGATGACTCCATGGCAACTGGGTTCTTAAAAATTTTTATTCAGATCGTAGTTTTGGAAACAATAGTAGGAATCAGGACAAGGGTAAGTGAGGCGAGCAGAAAAGAGAACAGCCTCTGACTGAAGACAGAGCCTCTCTTCACTGATCAATCCCCGGCACAATCTTCGTGTTGGCTCCCCTCCCTTGTCCCTCATTCCAGACAGTGAGCCACTCAGATCTGTCATGCTTCTCTCAGATACTGCATCCTACTCAGACAAATGTGTCAACAGATAATAGCCTCATGGCTTTGCTATTCTTTGCTGAAGCATTATCTCTTTATTATTGGAGCTTGGAAAAAAACAAAAACCAAAAAACTTCTCTAAAGAAACAAGGCACTTGAACTGCATGTTTAAAACCTTGACTTTAGTTGTATTTGATGGCAGGGATGCTCTAAGCACATCTTGATAATCAGCTCCTTGGAAAATCTTGCCCCCCTCAAGTTCCTATGAAAATGATTTACATTAATGTTGCGCATTTTACATGAAATAGGTCTAACCGTTAAAGGCAAAATAATGGTGTGTTTCCTTTTTAAAAACGCAGCCCCTTCTAACTGGAAGCTTTTGGAAGATAATGTTTCTGAAATGTTCCAAATCTCTAGCTTATTTGTTTTTTTTTAAAAAAGAGAAAGCTGAACACCTGTATAATAATACCCATTGCTACTGAGTCAGTTCTGACTCAGGACCCTGTAGAACAGGGTAGAATTGCCCCATAGGGTTTCTAAGGAGTGGCTGGTGGATTTGAACCATTAACTTTTTTCTTTTTTGATAAACATAAGATTTATTACCCAATTCGTTTGACTAACCACCTATCCATTGCTTTCTCTGGTTAATTTTTATTTATTTATTTTTTATTATGACTGACTGAAAATGTACATTCCCGTATAAATTTACATGCCAACCTATATGCAGTTTTCACTGCTCTCCCGGTCCGGTGACTGCACACGATTCCTCTCTGCTCCATACATGTCTCATCCTCCCAACAGTCTCCTTTCTCCTCCTCTCCATCCACTCCCCTTCCTCCAGCCAGAGGTCAGCAAGATGATATCCTATAGGTGCACAGAACCATAAAGTGCATCCAATATATGGTCACTCTGCATCGCCAAGTGTCCAAAGAGTGGAACTTCATTATGATTTATGGGCAAGGGCAGCTCCCAGGGGAACCCCAAAATCACTGGACCATCAACTGTGGTCTTTTAGTGGAGATCTCAGGGTACACCCCTTTTTATTCTTGTGTTTCCAGTGAGACTCAACCTAGTGAGCTCCATCGCGGCTATCACTGGTAGTAGCTGGGCACCATCCAGTTCTTCCATTCCCAAGTCTGTGTAGGTACCCACTCATGTGGGTCTCTCTATCTTCTGGGTTATCTTTACCCATGTCATTTTGGTCCTCGGTGGGCATCCATTCTTGCTGAGTTGGGATCATTTGCTGTGCCCTCGGATGGCAGCTTGGCAGCTTTTAAGACCCCAGACTCCACTCACCAATGTGGGGTGCAGAGAGCCCTCTTAGCAAAATGCTAGTTGTGCCAATTGGCCTCGATTTCACCTAAGAGCATGGCCTCCTGCACCCTACCCCAGCTACTCTGTCCTTGCAATTTTGGGTAAGATGGAAGGAGTATTCAAGTTATGTTGAAGTCCACTTAATGTTGTTCTTGTTTCTAGTGTGTGCTATAACTCATTTCACCCAACCAAATTTCTACCAACTATCTAATCTAAACTGTTTCCCCCTCGCCCTCCCCTGCCTTGCAGCCATCAAAGAGTCTTTTCCTCTATACATAAGTCTGTTTTTGAGATTTTATCATGGGGGTCTCATACAATATTTGTCCTTTTGTTGCTGACTACTTTCACTCAACACAATGTCTTCCAGTTGAAACCAGGTTAAGAGATGTTTCCTGGAATCATCATTATTCTTTATTATTGTATAGTGCTCCACTGAGTATATATACCATAGTTTACCTATCCATTCCTCTGTTGTTGGCATCTGGGTTGATTCCATCTTTTTGCTATCATGGACTGTGCTGCGATAAACATTCTTGTGCATGTGTCCATTGGTATGAAAAGCCTTGATTCTGCGGGATATATTCCAAGTAGTGGAATAACTGGATCAAATGGTGTATCTATGTCCATTTTTTTAAGGAAGCACTAGATTGCTTTCCAAAGAGGCTGGACCATTTTGCAACCCCACCAACAGTGTAGCAGAGTTTGACTTTCTCCACAGCCTCTCCAACATTTGTTGTTTTGTGTTTCTTGGATCATGGCCAACCTTGTTGGGGTGAGATGGTGTCTCATTGTAGTTTTGATTTCAATTTGTTTAATAACTAAAGGTCGTGAACATTTTTGCATATGTTTTTTGGATACCTGGATCTCCTCTTTGGAGAAAGGTCTGTCCATCTCCTTTGCCCATCGCGTAACTGGATGACTTATCTTCTTATTGATACTTTGTAATATCTTATAGATTATGGAGATCAAGTGGCAGTCTGACAGGCCAAGCCAACAAAGAGTTGTCAAATATTTTTTCCCAATCTGTAGGTGGCCTTTTAATTCTATTAATAAAGTCTTTGGATGAGCAAAAATATTTGATTCTGTGTAGTTCCCATTTATCTATTTTCTCTTCTGTTGATTGTGGTTTGTTTGACAGATTTTGGAGTCTGTCCACATTGTGTATGAAAACTTCCATGGGGGGGTGGAGTCAAGATGGCTGACTAAGCACACGTCTCCTTATATCCCTCTGGAAACCAAGACCTGAAATGATAATCAAACGGAGCCTTCTGAACACCTAATCAGCCCAAGGACACGGCACAGGGATGTTACTTTGGACTTCATACCACTGAGCGAAAAACCTCCTCTCTTTCGCTGACTGCTGCTCCTGGCTAGCCCTGGCTCTCATGGACTGAAGGTAAATGCACCATTTTGACTGTTTTTTCTTCCTGTCTTGGCTGGTGGGCGGAGCTGGGTCTTGCCTAGCGGTTAGACTCAGACATGCTGCTGGGGGTATAGGCAGGTGAAATTCCCCTATTTTGAGAGCCAGGCTGAGGACTCTGTTAATCTAGCCACTTTGAGCCTGTCACTTTATATCTGCCTCAGCAGCGTTTGTACGGAATTTCATAGTCACTGTGTGCGACGCCATGTTGGGTACGGAGATTCTAGCAGGACCTCATTCTTAGCCCAGGAGCCAGTGCCTGCAAACAGGACAGCACTTCTCCAATAGAAAAGCAGTAATTTACCCAGTGCCACCTATGTTGGGGGCCCTTCAACAGAATCAGAGGAATCACTACATCTTGGCACTTTTAGCCTTTTGTCCGCTGCCTGTGTGGAGGGCACCATCTTGGATATGGTGGCTGCAGCTGGACCTAATTCTTAGCTTGGGAGCCAGAGCCTGCCCACAGGAGATCGCTTTTCTACCAGAAAAGCAGTACTCTATGCAGTGTCACCTAAGGCTAGGCCCTGTCAGCAGAGGCCAACAGGGCAGTAGCATTGCTGTATTCTGAACTAGTTCGTATCATGTAGTGTTGGATATAGTGGTGCTTACTTTGCCAGTTGAGAAGAGGGCCCTCTACACCTGAAAACCTAACTGACTTGGGAAGTGGTCAGATACCTTTTGCTTTACATTTGAAGACAGCCTAGACAAACATCTGCAGTCCTTCCTCACAGTACCTCTTCCAGCCTCTACTTACTCACATGGGACCCAAAAAGCACCAGACACTTGTAGCATACAAGAAATCACCCATGGCTTCAGAAGGCTCCCAAACAAAGCAACCAAGGAGTTTTTCCAGATGAAGAAACTTTTATGAAAGCATCAGAAAGTGAATACAAAATGATTATACACACAGCCCTTCTAGATCTTATACAAAATGCAGCAGAACAAAAGGAGACATTAAACAACCTGTTTGATCTGATGGAACACCAGTACTCTGAAATCCAACAGATCAAGACCAAAATCAAAGACATAGAAATTTCCATTCAAAGCCAAGAAAACAGAATGGAACAAATAGAAAAAAGAATTTCTGACTTGGAAGACAGAGCTACAGATGCCAGCATCTATGAGCAGAAATCAGAAAAAAGAAACAAGAAAAATGAAGAAACATTAAGAAGCATGTGGGACTCTATTAAGAGGAACAACCTTCGATTAATTGGAGTCTCTGAACAGGGTGAGACATCTGAGAACACAGAGAGTATCTTTGCTGAGCTGCTGAAAGAAAACTTCCCAGAAATCATGAAAGAAGAGAATATAGACATCTGAGATGCATATCATACACCACTCAATATAGATCTCAAAAGAAAGACTCCAAGACATATTATAATCAAGCTTAACAAAATGAAACATAAGCAGCAACTCTTAAAGGCAGCAAGACTCAAAGCAAAGCTAACATTCCGAGGGAAACTCTGTAGACTTTCGTCAGATTTCTCAGCAGAACCCATGCTGGCACGGAGACAGAGTCATGACACATTCAAAGCCTTGAAGGAGAAGAACTTCCAACCAAGAACTATATATCCTGCAAAAATATCTTTCAAATACGAAAATGAAATTAAGACATTCCCAGATAAACAGAAACTCAGAGACTTTGTAAAAACCAAACCAAAACTACAAGACATATTGAAAGAAGTTCTTGGCTCTGGCTTAGAAGAACAAAACCACTAACTTTATATTTTAGAACGACACAGTACTCAAAGCTCTACTAAGTTAGGGAGGGCTCCAAAGCCAATCACAGCTTTCATACAGAAAGAAGCAATCCAGTGATCATGAAGAAAACTATGGTGTCATCATGTTAAAAAGAGGGATGTACTACAGTTGTTATAATCCTTCCAGTTGGAGAGGAAGATGACAAGACTGGTAGTAATTAAAATTGGGTTTATATATAGTGGGGATCACAGGGGCAGCTGTAAAGTACAACAAAGATGCATCATACCGTTTCAAGAAATGTAACACAGGAGTCTCAACAACTACAAAACTAGCTCTGAAAAAGGTGAAAAATCAACTCACAAAAAAGAATGTCCCTGAACAGACTAATAAAAACAACAGAGATAACATCATCACAAAAATAAACATATCACAATGGCAGCACTGAACACATACCTGTCAATAGTTACATTGAATGTGAATGGACTGAATGCTCCAGTAAAGAGGCATTGGGTGACATCTTGGATCAAAAGACATGACCCATCCATATGTTGTCTACAAGAAACTCACTTGAGACCTAAAGATAGGAACAAGCTGAAAATTAAAGGATGGAAGAATATATATGAAGCTAACAATGAACAAAGAAGAGCAGGGGTGGCAATTCTAATCTCAGACAAAATCAATTTTAATGTCTAACCCACCATTAGGGATAAGATGGACACTATTTATTGCTGAAAGGTTCAGTACACAAGCAAGACTTAACTATATTAAATATTTATGTACCTAATATCAGAGCACCTAAACATGTCAAAGAAACACTGACTACATTCAAAAGAGAGTTAGATGACTCCACAATAATAGTGGGAGACTTCAACACTCCACTCTCAATACTAGACAGATCATCTAGGAAAAAGCTCAGTAAAGATACAGAAGACCTCATTGCCACGATTAACCAACTAAACCTCATTGATATATACAGAACTTTCCACCCATCAGCAGACAACTACACCTTCTTCTCCAGTGCACATGGAACACTCTGCAGAATTGACCATGTGATAGGCCATAATGCAATGCTCAACAAAATCCATACCACTGAATTACTGCAAAGCATCTTCTCAGATCATAAAGCCATAAAAGTTGAAATCAATAGCAGAAAAACATAGATAGAAAGTGGAACTCTTGGAAACTGAACAACATCTTGGTCAAAAAAAAAAAAACAAAAAACATGGGTTATAGAGGAAATCAAAGATGAAATAAAGAAATTCATGGATTCCAATGAGAATGAAAACACTTCCTACCAGAACCTATGGGATACAGCCAAAGCAGTGCTCAGAGGTCTGTTTATCTCCATAAATACACACATCTGGAAGGAAGAAAGAAACCAAATCAAGGAACTAACCATACAGCTTGAACAAGTAGAAAGACAACAACAGAGGAACTCCTCAGGCACTAGAACAAACGAGATCATAAAGATTAGAGCAGAGCTAAATGAATTAGAGAACAGCAGAACAATTGAAAACACTGAAAAGGCCAAAAGCTGGTTTTTTGAAAAGATCAACAAAATTGACAAACCACTGGCTAAACTTACCAAAGAAAAGCAGGAAAGGAAACAAATAACCCAGATTAGAAATGAGAGGGGAGTTGTCACCATAGATGCAACAGAAATCAAAAATATCATAACAGAATACTATGAAAGACGGTACTCTAACAAATTTGAAAACCTAGGGAAAATGGACCAATTCCTTAACTCATACCACCTACCCAAATTATCACAACGTGAAGCAGAACAACTTAATAAACCCGTCACAAAGCAAGAGATTGAAAAGGTCATCAAAACACTGCCAACAAAAAAAAGTCCAGGCCCAGATGGCTTCACGGCAGAATTCTACCAAGCATTTAGAGAAGAGTTATCTCCAATACTACTGAGACTATTTCACAGTATAGAAAGAGATGGAGTACTCCCAAACTCATTCTATGAAGCCAGCATAACCCTGATACCTAAGCCAGGGAAAGACCCAACAAAGAAAGAGAACTACAGACCAATATCACTCATGAATCTAGATGCAAAAATCTTCAACAAAATTCTTGCTAATAGAATATAACAACATATCAAGAAAATAATCCATCTTGACCAAGTTGGATTCATACTAGGGATGCAAGGCTGGTTCAACATCAGAAAAACAATTAATCTGATTAACCACATAAATAACAAAAAGACAAGGATCACCTGATTTTGCCCATTGATGCCAAAAAGACATTTGATAAAGTCCAACACCCATTCATGCTAAAAACTCTTAGCAAAATGGGCATAGACGGAAAATTCCTCAATGCAATAAGGGCCATTTATACAATGCCAATTGCCCACATCATCCTGAATGGAGAGAGACTGACTTTCCCTTGAAATCAGGACCTAGACAAGGATGCCCACTCTCACCGCTTCTATTCAACATTGTGCTAGAAGTTTTAGCCAGAGCAGTTAGACAAGACCAAGAAATAAAGGGCATCTACATCGGCAAAGAGGAAGTTAAAATCTCCCTATTTGCAGATGATATGATTGTCTATGCAGAGAATCCCAAGGAATCTATAAGTAAACTACTCAAACTGATAGAAGAGTTCAGCAAAGTCTCAGGATACAAGATAAACATAAGTAAATCAGTAGGATTCCTTTATACGAACAACGAGACTGTTAAGGAAGAAATTATCAAATCAATACCATTTACAATAGCCCCTAAGAAGATAAAGTACCTAGAAATTAGTCTAACCAGAGAAATAACAGACCTTTACAAAGAGAACTACAAGCCCTTACTGCAAGAAACTAAGAGAAACTTAGAGAAATGGAAAAACCTACCCTGCTCATGTATAGGAAGATATTTTCAACCTCTTCCTTTGTGATGGGTTTACTAAGTTGTTCTGCTTCATATTGTGATAATTTGGGTAGGTGGTATGAATCAAGGAATTTGTCCATTTCTTCTACATTTTCAAATTTGTTAGAGTACCGTCTTTCATAGTATTCTGTTATGATATTTTTGATTTCTGTTGGATCAGTGGTGACAACTCCCCTCTCATTTCTAATTTGAGTTATTTGTTTTCTTTCCTGTTTTTCTTTAGTATGTTTAGCCAGTGGTTTGCCAATTTTGTTGATCTTTTCAAAAAATCAGCTTTTAGCCTTTTCAATTGTTTTTCTATTTTCTAATTCATTTAGCTCTGCTCTAATCTTTATGATCTGTTTTCTTCTGGTTCCCGAGGGGTGCCTCTGTTGTTCTGTCTCTACTTGTTCAAGCTGTAGGGTTAGTTCCTTGATTTGATTTCTTTCTTCCTTCCAGGTGTGTGCATTTATGGAGATAAACAGACCTCTGAGCACTGCTTTGGCTGTATCCCATAAGTTCTAGTAGGAAGTGTTTTCATCCTCACTGGAATTCATGAATTTCTTTATTTCCTCCTTGATTTCTTGTATAACCCATTGGTTTTTTTGAGCAAGATGTTGCTCAGTTTCCAAGAGTTTCCCTTTCTATGTTTTTTCTGCTATTGATTTCAACTTTTATGGCTTTATGATCTGAGAAGATGCTTTGCAGTAATTCAGTGGTATGGATTTTGTTGAGCATTGCATTATGTCCTAACACATGGTCAATTCTGGAGAATATTCCATGTGCACTGGAGAAAAAGGTGTAATTGTCCGCTGATGGATAGAAAGTTCTGTATATATTGATGAGGTTTAGTTGTTTAATTGTGGCAACGAGGTCTTCTGTATCTTTACTGAGCTTTATCCTAGATGATCTGTCTAGTACTGAGAGTGGAGTGTTGAAGTCTCCCACTATTATTGTGGAGTGATCTAACTCTTTTTTGAGTGCAGTCAGTATTTCTTCGATGTATCTAGGTGCTCTGATATTAGGTGCATAAGTATTTAATGTAGTTAAGTCTTCATTGTGTACTGAAACTTTCAGCAGTAAATAGTGTCCATCTTTGTCCACAATGGTGGATTACACATTAAAATTGATTTTGTCTGAGATTAGAATTGCCACTCCTGCTCTTCTTTGTTCATTGTTAGCTTCATATATATTCTTCCATCCTTTAATTTTCAGTTTGTTCCTATCTTTAGGTCTCAAGTGAGTTTCTTGTAGACAACATATGGATGGGTCATGTCTTTTGATCCAAGATGTCACTCAATGTCTCTTTACTGGAGCATTCAGTCCATTCACATTCAGTGTAACTATTGACAGGTATGTGTTCAGTGCTGCCATTGTGATATGTTTATTTTTGTGATGATGTTATCTCTGTTGTTCTTATTAGTCTATTCTGGGATATTCTTTTTGTGAATTGATCTTTCACCTTTTTCAGAGCTGGTTTTGCAGTTGTTGAGACTCCTGTGTTACATTTCTTACTATGGTATGTTACATCTTTGTTGTCCTTTAGGACCACTAGGTAACTGTGACAACTGTCCTCCCCATTTCTGGTTTGTTTACCTTCTTTATAGGACAACTGGCCAGATGCTGAGATGCTGGGGGTTGGGGTAGGCAATTTATATTGAGAAATGGAAGCCACGTATTTTGAATTTTTCTTTACTAGCAGCAGTAGTATAATGAACCCCCGCATCCTCAAGA
The DNA here is from genome assembly GCA_028571685.1 of Heterohyrax brucei. Lineage (NCBI taxonomy): Eukaryota > Metazoa > Chordata > Mammalia > Hyracoidea > Procaviidae > Heterohyrax > Heterohyrax brucei. Next base: position 134,373,151 of record CM053148.1, on the reverse strand, counting down.
GCCGTGTTCCATAATTCGGAAGATTTTTCTGTACTTGTTTCACCACCGGTTGTTAGCTGCTGTCCCGTTGGCCTCCGACTCATGGTGATCCCGCGCATGATAGGATAGGACTTTTGTGATCCACACAGTTTCCACTGGCTGATTTTCAGAAGTAGATAACCAGACCTGTCTTCCAGCTTCATCATTCCATGTTTTTGCTGAAGGATCTTAAAGCAAAATTCAGGCCTCACGTCATCTTATACTTACATACTTCTTTAACCCCAAACCAAACCCACTGCCATCAGTTTGATACTAACTCACAGTGACCCTAGGAGACAAGCTACCTCTGCCCCACAGGGTTTACAAGGGGTGGCTGGTAGATTCAAACTGCTGCTGACCTTTTGTTTAGCAGCCAGGCTCTAACTACTGTGCCACCAGGGCTCCTACATACTTCATTATGCACCTTTAAAAAATATTAGTATTTGCTTACATAACCACAATGCCATTATTTACATGTAACAATATTAACAGTAATTAAGTCTACCACAGAATAGTAATATTCTGTCTGCATTTAAATGTTCCTGTTTGTGTCAAAAATATTGTTTTACAGTTGGTCTGTTTAAACCAGAATCCAAATAAAATCAAAGATAATTTGCAAACATTTCATTGCACCCTGAAATTTGGTTTTCTCAGGGCTTTCTTAACCCCATCTTTTGAGTTTGAATTTGAGTGTTTTCATGCGCGCCACAGTTTAGAAGCCATTTATATCCACTTTATTGGACCAGTTGTCATATGTGGTAGGCTGAATAATGGCCCCCATAAGATATCTAGATCCTAATTCTCAGACTTTACGTTCCATGGCGAGAGAGACCTTGCTATGGATTCAGCAAAGGATCTTGAGATGACGGATCTTGTTCTGGATTACCTGAGTGGTTTCTGAAGGTAATCCCACGCGTCCTCATAAGAAGAAGACAAAGGGAGATTTGACATACAAAAGAAGCCATTTGACAGCAGCAGAGAGAAATGAAGTCTGAGAGAGAGGATGCCATGCTGCTGGCTTTGGAGATGCAAGAAGGGGTTGCAAGCCAAGAGTGCCGGTGGCCACCAACAACTGGGAACATTAAGGAAATAGATTCTCTAGAGCCTTTGAAGGGAGTGCAGTCCTTGATTTCTGCCCAGTGAAATCTACATTGGAATTCGGGCCTCCAGAACTGTAATAGGATATATTTGTGTTGTTTTAAGCCCAGTTGATGGTAATTTCTCATAGCAGTGGTAGGAATCTAGTATTCCATGCTTCAAAGCTATCTATTAAGTGGGAATGTCTGTCCCTGTAGAAGGTGAGAAAATTTACAGGTCATGGTTACTGAAAGACAGCACGTGGTAGGGGAAGAGCAAGATACTGGGAATTAGATTCCAGCTGCCCATTCTTCCAAGACTTTGAGCCAAATTACTTGGCCTTTCTAAAATTCTGTTTGCACATACATCAAAATCAAGAACATGAGTGGGCTAGGTTGTCAGTGGGGCCCTTTGGTCTTCCTAATTTGTGTAAGCCAGTGAAGTCAAGCAGAATGGACATCAGAACAACAGAGGCAGAGGGACAAAGAGAACACGGATTTTTATAAAAGGTCTCACAGTCCCAGAGCATGTGTAGAAGAGGGCTGTAGGTGAGAGAGGGAGGAGGGAGTTCTTATAGGGTAACCAGACCAGACCTACTGCCATTGAGTCAATTCTGACTCATAGCGCCCCTATAGAACAGAATGGAACTGTTCCATAGAGTATCCAAGGAGTGCCTGGCAGATTTGAACTGCTGACCTTTCGTTAGCAGATGTAGCACCTAGCCCACCACCTACCAGGGCTTTACAGGGTGACCACAGCCCCCTTTTTACTTTACGTTAGTATTTCTGCTGCTGGGGGCTGTGCGTCAGTGTTGTGGCTGGGGATCTTGGGTCTCACTGAGAGTGGAGCCCTGTCGTTTCTCGTTTTCTTCCCTTTCATGACCCCACAGCATAGCCACATCGATCTGATATTCATGGGTGTCCAGAACCAAAACCTGCTGCTGTCGAGTCAATTCCAACTCCTATTGATCCCCCAGGAGAGAGTAGAGTTGCCCCATGGGGTTTCTAAGGCTGTAATTTTCTTTTTTTTACCTTTCAGTGGATTCTGATTCATAGAGATCTCACATATGAAAAGCAGAATGAGCTCCAAAGGATTTTCTTTTTGAATTTTATTTTGTTGTCAAAAGGAAACCCTGGCAGTGTGGTGGTTAAAAGCTACTGCTGCTAACCAGAAGGTTGGCAGTTCAAATCTGCCAGGTGCTCCTTAAAAATTCTATGGGGCAGTTCTACTCTGTCTCTAGGGTTGCCATGAGTCAGAATAGACTCAGCAGTAGTGGGTTTGGTTTGTTGGTGAAAATATATTTAGCAAAACCATGCACCAGTTCAAGTTTCTCTGTGCACAGTTCAGTTGAAAGTGATTACATTCTTCAGATTGCCCAAGTGTTTTTGTGTTCTTTTCCAAGTTATTTTTCTCTCGTTAGCATAAACTCACTGCCTACCTAAGATTCCTATCTAATCTTTTTTTGTTGTTCTTTTATTTTATTTGTTTATATATATGTATTTTATTGTGATTAAGTGAAACTATGCAATCCAAACTGGTTTTGATGCCCACCTATCTGCAGCTCCTTCTGCTCTCCCCACCCAGTGGCAGCGCAGTCTTCTTTTCCATTCTATACTTCTAGTGTCCCCTCAACAAGCATCTGTCTCCTCCTCTCTACTCTCTTTTCCACTATGTAGAAAGAGACCAATAGGACCGCCTCCTGTAATGCATGGAACCATAAAGTACACACGCCATATGGGCACACTGTGTCCCTGAATCCAGTATATTCTTGTTTGAAGAGTTGACCTTGCCACCGTTTTCCGGTCAGGGAGAGCAGCGGGTCTAGGGGCCATGTTCCCAGTGGAGCGTCCAGGCTGTTGGACCCTCAGTTCAGGTCCTTTAGAAGAGTTCTTGGGCTGCACCTCCCTTTCTCTTGTGTTGCCTCTGGGGCTCTACATTATGCCCCCGTCACAGCTGTCTTTGGTGGCAGCCAGACATCATCTGGTTCTTCTGGTCTCATGTTGCTACAGTCTCCCATTCACGTGGATCCTTCTGTCTCCTGGGCTCTTTTTACCTTGTATCTTTGACGTTCTCAGTGATCATCTGTTGCAGAGGAGTTGGGACTATTTTGTAGCTCGCTAGCTTTGAAGACCTCAGACGTCACTCAATCAATACGGGATGCAGAAAAGACTCTCTTAGCAATAGACTAGTTATACCAGTTGGTCTTAATGTCACCTGAAGGCATGGTCCCCAGACCCCCACCCCTGCTACTCTGTCCTTACAATGTTGGGTTGAGATTAGAACAGCTTTTAGTTTATGGTGAAGTCCATTTAAGTTGATCTGCTTTCTACTGTGTGCTGTCACTGGTTTCACCCAACCAAATTTCTATCAACTATCTAATCTATGACTCTCTCCCTCCCTCCCCACCCTTGTAGCTGTCTGTGGTGGTCAGGATTATGTCACCTTGGCTACTCCATATTTGGCTGCTGTATTAAGTGGCAGGGCAGGGTTTGTGGTGGCTCCCCTCCCCTCGGCTCTCATCTCCCGACCTTCACTACGGCTGCTGGTCGCTCACGTAGCCAGGAGCTCCCGCTCTCTTCTTCCAGCTCCTGGTTCCGGGACTTGAACTAGCTGCAGTTGGACTCATGGTCCTTACAGTTGGCACTTGAGAGTCCTGCTCCCTGACCTGCCTATCCTGGGTTCGCCAGCCTCTGCTGCTCCTGCTCCGGGGCCTGCCGATCCTGGGTTCGCCAGCCTCCGTCGCTTCATCTTGCCACCAGTTTGGGATCCACTGACCTACACAACCGGTGATCTAGAACTCTGACCTCTGACCTGCTGACTTTGAGTTCCTCAGCTTCTGTGGCCAGGTGAGGCTTGTGCCAGAACTTGGGACATTCAGCTTCTGTGATTATGTGAGCTGTTTCCTATATCTGTATCTATCTATTTATCTATATTAAAAATCTTTCTTTGTACCTACATGTGTTACTGGTTTTGCTTCCCTAGAAAACCCAGCCTAAGACACTGTCCAAGAATTTTGTCTTCTATACTTAAGTGTATTTTTAAGTCCTTAAAGCAGGGGTCTCATACAGTATTTGTCCTTCTGCTGCTGACTGATTTCACTCAGCATAATGTCTTCCAGTTGAAACCAGGTTATGAGATGCTTCCTAAAATCATTATTGTTCTTTATCATTGCACACTATTGCAGTGAGTATATGTACCATAGTTTGTTGATCCATCCATCCATCTGTTGATGGGCATCTAGGTTGATTCCATCTTTTTGCTACTGTGAGCTGTGTTGTAATAAACATTTGTGTGCATGTATCTGCTCATTTGACAGCCTTTGTCATATACATTCTGAGCAGTGGGATTACTGGATCAAATGGCATATCTACTTCCAGCTTTTTAAGGAAGCTCTAAATTGCTTTCCAAAGACATTGTAACATTTTGCAATCCCACCAGCAGTGTGGGAGAGTTCTGATTTCTCCACAGCCTCTCCAGCATTTGTTGCTTTATGTTTTTTGGATTATGGCCAAACTTGGGGTAAGGTGGTATCTCGCTGTAGTTTTGATTTGGATTTCTCTAATGGCTAATGATTGTGAGAGTTTCCACACGTGTCTTTCAGCTGCCTGGTGAATTATCCATCCATCTTCATTGCCCATTGCATAATTGGGTTATTCACCTCTTTCTTGTTGATATTTTGCAGTACCTTGTAGCTTATGGAGATCAGATCTCAGTCTGACATGTAGTTGCCAAATATTTTTTCCCATTTTGTAGGTGGTCTTTTAACGCTTTTGATAAAGGCTTTAGATGAGCAAAAGTGTTTGATTCTTAGTAGTTTCCATTTATCTATTTTCTCTTCTGTTGACTATGCTTTGTCAGCTTTTCAAGTCTGTCTAAGCTGTGTATTAGAACTTCCATTGTTGATCCTATTGTTTCTTGGATGATATTTACTGTTTTAGGTTTGATATTTAGGTCTTTGATTCAATTTGAGTTAGTTTTTGTGTAAGGTATAAGATATGTGTCTTGTTTCAGTGTTTTGCAAATGGGTATCTAATTTTGCCAGTACCATTTATTAGACTGCTTTTACCTGAGTTTACAATCTTAGGGCATTTGTGGAATATCAACTATTTATAAGAGGATGTTGATGTTTCTGGGGTCTCAGCTCTGTTCCATTGGTCTATATGAGTGTTTTTGTACCAGTACCGGGACGTTTTGACTACCATGGCAGTGTAGTAGGTTCTAATGTCAGGTAGTGTGAAGCCTCCCACTGTGTTCCTCTTCTTCAGTAGTGCTTTACTTATTTGGGGTTCTTCCCTTTCCCAACAAAGTTGGTGATCTGTTTTCCATCTCATTAAAAAATGACAGTGGAATTTGTTTTGTGATTGCATTGCATATGCAGGCTGCTTTGGGTGAAATAGACATTTTCACAATGTTAAGTCTTCCTATCCATGAGCAAGGCAGGGTTTCTCCACTTACGTAAGTCTCTTTTGGTTTCTTGTGGTAAGGTCTTGTAATTCTCTCTGTATAGGTCTGTTGTTTCTCTGGTTAGATTTATTCCTAGGTATTTTATCTTCTTGGGAGCTATAATAAACCGTATTGATTTGGTGATTTCTTCTTGGATGATCTCTTTGTTGTTGTAAAGGAATCATACTGATTTACTTATGTTTATCTTTTATCCTGATACTTTGCTGAACTGGTCTATTAGTTCCAGTAGTTTACTTAAAGATTCTTTGGGATTCTCTGTGTATACGATTGTATTATCTGCAAAGAGGGAGATTTTTACTTCATATTTGCTGATGTGGATACCTTTTATTTCTTTGTCTTGTCTAATTGCTCTGGCTGGAACCTCTAGCACAATGTTAAATAGAAATGGTGACAGTGGGCATCCTTGTCTAGTTCCCCTTCTCAGGGGGAATTCTTTCAGTTTCTCTCCATTCAAGATGATGTAGGTGGTTGGGTTTACGTAGATGCCCCTTATTCTTTTGAGGAATTTCCCTTCTATTCCTATTTTGCTGAGAGTTTTTAACATGACTTGGTGTTGGACTTTGTCAACTGCCTTTTCTGCATCAACTGACAAAATCAGGTGATTCCTAACCTTTGAGTTATTTGGGTGGTTGGTCATATTAATTGTTTTTCTGATGCTGAACCAACTTTTGCATCCCTGGTATGAATCCCACTTGGTCATGATGGATTATTTTCTTGATATGTTGTCGTATTCTGTTGGCAAGAATTTTGTTGAAGATTTTTGCGTCTAGGTTCATGAGTGATATTGGTCTGTAGTTCTCGTTCTTTGTTGGGTCTTTCCCTGGCTTAGGTATCAGGGTTATGCTGGCTTCATAGAATGAGTTTGGGAGAACTCCATCCCTTTCTATACTGTGAAATAGTCTCAGTAGTATTGGAGATAACTCTTCTCTAAATGCTTGGTAGAATTCTGCCGTGAAGCCACCTGGGCCTGGACGTCTTTTGGTTGGCAGTGTTTTGATGACCTTTTCAATCTCTTGCTTTGTGATGGGTTTATTAAGTTGTTCTGCTTCACGTTGTGATAATTTGGTAGGTGGTATGAGTCAAGGAATTGGTCCATTTCCCCTAGGTTTTCAAATTTGTTAGAGTACAGTCTTTCATAGTATTCTGTTATGATATTTTTGATTTGTGTTGCATCTGTGGTGACAACTTCCCTCTCATTTCTATTTGGGTTATTTGTTTCCTTTCCTGCTTTTCTTTGGTAAGTTTAGCCAGTGGTTTATCAATTTTGTTGATCTTTTCAAAAAATCAGCTTTTGGTCTTTTCAAGTTTTTCAGTTGTTTTTCTATTCTCTAATTCATTTAGCTCTGCTCTAATCTTCATGATCTCATTTCTTCTGGTGCCCGAGGGGTTCATCTGTTGTTCTCTTTCTGCTTGTTCAGGCTGTAGAGTTAGTTCCTTGATTTGGTTTCTTTCTTCCTTCCAGATGTGTGCATTTATGGAGATAAACAGACCTCTGAGCACCGCTTTGGCTTTATCCCATAGGTTCTGGTAGGAAGTGGTTTCGTTCTCATTGGAATCCATGAATTTCTTTAATTCATCCTTAATTTCCTCTATAACCCATGTTTTTTTGAGCAAGATGTTGTTCAGTTTCCAAGAGTTCAACTTTCTATCTATGTTTTTTCTGCTATTGATTTCAACTTTTATGGCTTTATGATCTGAGAAGATGCTTTGCAGTAATTCAATGGTATGGATTTTGTTGAGCATTGCATTATGGCCTATCACGTGGTCAATTCTGCAGAATGTTCCATGTGCACTGAAGAAGAAGATGTAGTTGTCTGCTGATGGGTGGAAAGTTCTGTATATATCAATGAGGTTTAGTTGGTTAATTGTGTCAATGAGGTCTTCTGTATCTTGACTGAGCTTTTTTCTAGATGATCTGTCTAGTAATGAGAGTGGAGTGTTAAAGTCTCCCACTATTATTGGGGAGTCATCTAACTCTCTTTTGAGCGTAGCCAGTGTTTCTTCAACATATTTAGGTGCTCTGACATTAGGTGCATAAATATTTAATATAGTTAAGTCTTGCTTGTGTACTGAACCTTTCAGCAATAAATAGTGTCTGTTTTGTCCACGATGGTGGATTTGACATTAAAATTGATTTTGTCTGAGATTAGAATTGCCACCCCTGCTCTTCTTTGTTCATTGTTAGCTTCATATATATTCTTCCATCCTTTACTTTTCAGTTTGTTCCTGTCTTTAGGTCTCAAGGGAGTTTCTTGTAGACAACATATGGATGGGTCGTGTCTTTTAATCCAAGATGACACTCGGTGTCTCTTTACTGGATCATTCAGTCCATTCACATTCAATGTAATTATTGATAGGTATGTGTTCACTGCTGCCATTGTGATATGTTTATTTTTATGTTGATGTTTTCTCTGTTGTTCTTATTAGTCTGTTCTGGGACACTCTTTTTTGTGAGTTGATTTTTCACCTTTTTCAGAGCTGGTTTTATAGTTGTTGAGACTTGTGTGTTACATTTCTTGAAATGGTATGATACATCTTTGTTGTGCTTTACAGCTGCCCCTATGATCTCCCTTAATAAACTATTGATAAACCCAATTTTAATTACTACCAGTCTTGTCATCTTCTTCTCCATCTGGAAGGACTATAACGACTGTAGTACATCCCTCTTTTTAAAATGATGACACCATAGTTTTCATGATGATCACTGGATTGCTTCTTTCCATATCAAAGCTGTGATTTACTTTGGAGCCTTCCCTAAATGAGTAGAGTATTGAGTAGTGTGTCGTTCTAAAATATAAAGTTAATGGTCTCGTTCTTCTAAGCCAAAGCCAAGAACTTCTGTCAGTATTTCTTGTAGTTTGGGTTTGGTTTTTACAAAGTCTCTGAGTTTCTGTTTTTCTGGGAATGTCTTAACTTCATTTTCGTATTTGAAAGATAGTTTTGCAGGATATATAATTCTTGTTTGGAAGTTCTTCTCCTTCAAGACTTTGAATGTGTCATGCCACTGTCTCCGTGCCAGCATGGTTTCTGCTGAGAAATCTGACGAGAGCCTACAAGGTTTCCCTCTGACTTTGCCTTGAGTCTTGCTGCCTTTAAGAGTTGCTGCTTATGTTTCATTTTGTTAAGCTTGATTATGTCTTGGAGTCTTTCTTTTGAGATCTATATTGGGTGGTGTACGATATGCATCTGAGATGTCTATATTCTCTTCTTTCATGATTTCTGGGAAGTTTTCTTTCAGCAGCTCAGCAACGATACTCTCTGTGTTCTCAGATGTCTCACCCTGTTCAGGGACTCCAATTAATTGAAGGTTGTTCCTCTTAATAGAGTCCCACATGCTTCTTAATGTTTCTTCATTTTTCTTGTTTCTTTTTTCTGATTTCTGCTCATAGACGCTGGCCTCAGTAGCTGTGTCTTCCAAGTCAGAAATTCTTTTTTCCATTTGTTCCATTCTGTTTTTTTGGCTTTGCATGGAAGTTTCTATGTCTTTGATTTTCTTCTTGATCTGTTGAATTTCAGAGTACTGGTGTTCCATCAGATTGAACAACTTGCTTAGTTTTTCATTTTGTTCTGCTGCATTTTGTATAAGGTCTAGAAGAGCTCTGTATATAATCAATTTGTATTCACTTCCTGATGCTCTCATCAAAGTTTCTTCATCTGGAAAACTCCTTGGTTGCTTTGTTTGGGAGCCTTCTGAAGCCATGAGTAATTGCTTGTATGCCACAATTGTCTGTTGCTTTTTGGGTACCATGTGAGTATATAGAGGCTGGAAGAGGTACTGTGAGGATGGATTGCAAATGTTTCTCTAGGGTGTCTTCAAATGTAAAGCAAAAGGTGTCTGACCAGTTCACAAGTCAGTTAGGTTTTCAGGTGTAGAGGTCCCTCTTCTCATCTGACAAAGTAAGTGCCACTATATCCAACCCCAGATGATAACAAACTAGTTCAGAATACAGCACTGCTAGTGCCCTGGTGGCCTCTGCTGACAGGGCCTAGCCTTAGCCAACACTGCGTCCAGTACTGGTTTTGTGATAGGAAAGCACTGTCCTGCGGGCAGGCTCTGGCTCCCAAGCTAAGAATTAGGTCCAGCTGCGGCCACTGTACCCAAGATGGCATCCTCCACGCAGGCAGCAGACAGGGGGGCTAAAGGTGCTGAGAGGCAGCGATTCCTCTGCTTCTGTTGCAGGGCCCCCAATGCAGGCAGCACTGTGCAAAATCACAAATCACTACTTTCCTGATGGAGAAGCGCTGTCCTGTCTGCAGGCGCTGGCTCCCAGGCTAAGAACGAGGTCCCGCTAAAATCTAGGTACCAACATGGCGTCCTGCACCCTGACCACGGAGTTCCGCACAAACCCCACTGAGGCAGCTACAAAACGAAAGGCTCAAAGTGTCTAGAGTAACAGAGTCCCGAGCCTGGCTCTCAGAACATGGGAATTTCGCCTGCCTATCCCCCCTGCAGCATGTCTGAGTCCAGCCGCCAGGCAAGGCCCAGCTCCGCCCGCCAGCCGAGACCGAGGGACAAAAAGTCAATATGGTGCGTTTACCTTCCGTCCGTGAGAGCCGGGGCTAGCCAGGAGCGGGTCTTGGTTTCCAGAGGGATAGAAGGAGACGTGGGCTTAGTCTGCCAGCTTGACTCCGCCCCCTCTAAGTTTTTGTTTTGAAATGTGCTCAGATTTATCAAAAAGCTTCTGTCTAGATTTCCCCAATTTTAAGATTATATCATGTTTGCCTTATCCTAGTCTAAATCTCTCTTAGTTTTCATTATCATTGTGTCCTATAAAGTTGCTTTCACCGTGAATTAGGAAACACTGAACCATTGCTCCTAGGGTAGATGCTGCTGGTCGTAACAGTTTTCCCAGCTGATTCATATATGATTTCGTTTTGAGTGTATTTCTCTTTAAAGATAGCTTATTCAATATAGTGTTGATTGAAGTGATAACCAACAGCATTGTAACTCATGCTTGAACGAAGCTTATCTAAAACAAGCGTTTTTCTTCTTAAGGCACACCACAGTTTTCTTGGGCTTAGAAAGTGTTGACGGTACTTCAGTGCTATGTTTGGAGGTCACTTAAAAATGTGTATTTACTACAAAAAGCCTCCAAATGCAAAAGAATGTGGCACTAAATAGATGCCCCAAAGGATACTTGTTTAGTGTATGATGGCTGTAACAAGAAGAGAGGTATCTGTTGCCTTGCTTGATCTCTGATGGAAACGTGTACAGGAGACTGAGATGTTTCACCACTCTGTGCCTGTCCATGAATAACTACAAAAGCTCAACATGTACTGGTTTGGGCATTACAAATAAATTTTAGCAATTACGAAAATTCATAAATGCAGAATCCACAAATAATGAGGAATAGCTGTATATGTACACACACACACACACACACTTATAATATTTTTTTCTGAACTAAGTGAGAGTAATTGCAAACATCATGTAGTCATACCTCTAAATACTCCAGTACGTAGTTCTTAAAAATCAAGGACGTTTTCTTATATAAACACTGTACAGTTGTTAAAATCAATTGCCTTTACATGTAACTACAATTTTTTCTTAGTCGTTGGATAGAGGATGTATCAGATAATAAACTGATAAGGTCCTACACTTGATCTTAGCCAAAAGACAGAGAATCAAAACAAGAGGAAGACCATCCAGGAGATGAAGTGACACAGTGGCTGTAACGGTGGGCGCAAGCATAACACCAGTTGTGAGGATGGCACAGGACTGGGCAGTTTTTCCTTCTGTTATAGATGATGTTGCTGTGAGTTGGAACCTCACATCAACAACAACATCTATGTAATTACTGAATTAGTGCTATCATCAAAACTACAGACTTTATACAACTTGAAGAATTTAATCAGTGTCATTAAATGATATATACAGAAGCTTTTGAATTGGTGTGTATATTGCTGTGTATAGTCTCAAAACAAAATAAAAAACAGAACAAACCTACAGAACTTGTTCAAATTTCTCCAGTTATCTCACTAATGTTTACAGCAAAAGAAAAAAAAATGGTTGTGGTTTTCTGGTCAAGGATCGCATTCAGGATAACAGGTACATTGTGTTTAGTTGTCCAGTCTCTTTTGTCTCCTTTAACCTGGTGCTGTCCTGCAGTCTGTCTTTTATGACTTGACATTTTTGAAAAGTACAGGTCTTTGGTTTTGGACAGTTGTCCTCTACTTGCATTTGTCTGGTGTTTCTTAATATTTTGATTCAGACAATGTATTTTTAGGAATGCCACAGAAGAGTTTTTCTGTCCTTCTTAGTGTATTATATCAGGAAACACAGTATCTATTAAGATGGTAACTTTAGTCATACAGGGGTCTTTATACATTTTGGGTGCTATTCCTTTATGGGTTATGGATTGTAAATATTGTTCCCTGATCTTGAATGCTCTTTTTAACTCACTGAACTTCTGTCACAGAAGTTCCCCATTTCATTGTAGCTAGTTTTACATTTTTTTGTTTTCTCTTGTAGTGACTGCTTATTTGTATCCTATTTGAGGAGTATTTCCTAATCCCCAAGTTTATGAATATATTCTATAATCTTATAGAAATGTTTTAAATTTTTTTCTGTTCACATTAAGATCTGCAGTATACCAGGAATTTTCTCTATGGCACGAGGTAGGGATTGCATCAGTTTATTTCCCCCCTCTATGGGTATCCGTTATTGCAGCATTATTTAAAAATACTATCTTTTCCTAACATCTCACTTTTGTCACAAATCAAGAGATGTATATGATACATCTGTTTCTGGACTTAGTATTCTGTCCCATTATTTGATTTGTTTCTCTTTATGCCTATACTAAACTGGAAGTTATTTTAATTACCATAGTTTTATAATAATTCTTGATTTATGGTAAAGCAAATCCTAATAGCTTCTCCTCCTTTATTCTTGGCCCTTGATACTCTCATGTATACTTTAGAATGCTTTTGGCAACTTTCTATGTCTCTCTCACACACAATTATTGAAATTTAATGAGTTCTATTATACTGAGGGAGAAGTGACATCTTTAATTCATTGCATTTTTCAGTTAATTAACATGATAAATTGTTTTAGTCAGCTAGTGCTGCTCTAACAGAAACATTACTGGATGTCTTTAGCAATGAAAGTTTATCCTTACAGAGTTCAGTAGGCTACAAGTCTGAATTCATGGTGTCTGCTCCAAAGGAAGGCTTTTTTCCTCTGCCAGCTCTGGAAGTAAATCCTTGTGCTGCCTCTGTCTTTGGTCAGGGAGCGTCTTGGTTCAGGAACCTCAGTTCTGAAGGGTGTGCTCTACTACTGGCAGTGCTTTCTTGATGGTGTGAGGTTTCCATCTTCTGCTCACTTCCCTTTCCTTTTATCTCATGTAGCATAAAAGGATAAAAGGCAGTGCAAGCCACACTCCAGGGAAACTCCCTTTACGGTGGAGCAGGGAGGTGACCTTAGGAAGGGATTTACAGTTCCACTCTAATGTTCTTTAACATACAGCATAGGAAAATCACCAAATGGAGGAAAATCATAAAACTATTGGAGATCACGACCCAGCCAAGTGGCTATGCACATTTTTGGGGGACATAGTTCAATTCCATAACATATCTCTCCGTTTATTTAGGTCATTTAAACTTTCTCTTAATAATGTTTAGTAATTTTTGTGTATGGCAGTATTACATATCTATCTTGGATTTGTTCATAGATATTTAATATTTTGTTTCTTTTGTAAATAGAATATTTTTAAAGTTCAGTTTTCTGTTTCTGGATGATACGTGGAAACACTGGTGTTGTAATGGTTAAGTGCTATGGCTGCTAACCAAAAGACTGGCAGTTTGAATCCACAAGGTGCTCCTTGGAAAACCTATGGGGACAGTTCTGCTCTGTCCTATAGCGTTGCTATGAGTTTGAATTGACTCAATGGCAGTGGATTTGGGTTTGGATGATATACAGAAAACATTTGATTTTTGTAGATATGCATCAAATTAAATACTGCCAAATTCATTTCTATACTGCATTGGATTTTCAATATATATAAGAATAATGACAATTTCATTTCGTCCTTTCCAGTCTTTATAACTTTTAAAAATACTTCTTTTCCCCCTTTACTACAATGGTTAAAACTTCCTGTGCAATGTTGAATAGAAGTGGTAGTGAGCATCTTTGTCTCATTTCTGATTTTGACAGATGATTAGGTAGGATGTTTGTAGCAGTTTTTTTGGTAGATTCTTTACTAAATTAAGTTTGTTTCCTTCTTTTCTTAATATGCCATTTTTAACTTTTTAATACTGTATCTGAGTGTTAAATTCTATGAAATGCTTTTTCTCATGATATAGATAATCATGTGATTTTCATGCTTTATTTTGTTAGTGGTGAATTAATAATTTGGTTTTCAAATGTTAAATGAAGCTTGTATTCTGAAATAAACCCATCTTGACTATGATATGCTTATTTCTTTTACATATTGCTAGAGTTGAGTAAGGTTTGCATCTTAGTTCGTGGATGACATTAACTTGACATTTTCCTGTCTTACACCACCTTTATGAACCTTTGGTATAAAGAAAAAGATTCCCTGGCTGGTGCTAATTGCTGGTGGTTTGAAGCCACCCAGAGGCACCTGGGAAGGTGGTGCAGGCTGTCTGCTTTCAAAATGTCACAGCCTTGAAAACTTTATGAAACAGTTCTCCTCTGCACACATAGGGTCATGATGAGGAAGAATGTCTCAACAGCAGCTAAGAAAAACAAAAACAAACAATGGTGCCTTAGTGGTTAAGTGCTATGGCTGCTAACCAAAAGGTTGGCAGTTTCAGTCTATCAGGCACTTCTATGAAACTCTATGGGGCAGTTCTACTCTGCCCCATAGGGTTACTATGAGTCAGAAACAACTAGACGAGAGTGGATATGGGCTTTCGGTTTGTATGATTTGTTAGGAGCCCGAGTGGCACAGTGGTTAAAACTCTTAGACGCTAACTAAAATGTCAGAAGTTTGAACCCACCAGCTGCTTTGCTGAGAAAAATGTGGCAGTTTACGGTCATAAAGATTTATGGCCTTAGAAACATTGCGGGACAGTTCTAGTCTGTCTTACGGGCTCACTGTGAGTCAGAATTGACTTGACGGCACTGGGTGTGTTTTTTTTTTTAATCGTTATTATTTCCTTCCACTAAATTTCCTTGACTTTAATTTGATGCTCTTTTTTTTTTTTTATCTTCTTGAGATGAGTTTCTTAATATGATCATTGATTTTTGTTTTTTTCCAGTGGATGTGTTTAAGGTTATAAATCTCTCCTTAAACAAAACTTTAATTTTATCTATTGTATTACAAAGTGTGAAATGTTTTATTATCATTAGTTAAAAATATTTTGTAGTTTCCATTGAAATGTCAGAAGGCCAGTGGTTTAAAACAATGAGCCACTCTGCCGGAGAAAGATGCGACAGTTTGTTTCCATAAAAATTTATAAACTTGGAATCCCTGTAGACACTTCTACTGTGTCTATAGGACACTCAAAGGCAATGGGTTTGGTATATATATATATATTTATCTCTATTAAGACTTGTTTGGCCTAAAGTCTATTTTAGTCAGGCAACAGATCCTGTTGGTATCCTGTGCATACTTCCTTGGCACTTGTCATTCCTTTGCATACTGATGATTTTCTGCCGTCATTCCCAGTGGCTTTCCATCTAAGGGCTTTTTCTGGTCAACTTGGCCCAGTGCAGGGCAAACAGGCCAGAAGAATTGGAGAACTGATGCCCCAGTGACAGCTCTCAGGTAATAACAGATGATGGGAACTGGAGGATAAATACCTCAGCTTTATCATCTGTTGAATGGGACGTTTGTGAGGGATACCATACATTAGCTCTCATACGACCTTAGTAGGACAGAGTCTCAGGTGGTTACAGCAGTCACCTGCTCATTAATGTCACTATTCCCCCCCCAGCCCCCCACTCCCTTTTCTCATTTCTCTTCCCAGTTCTCCTACTGGAACTTCCTGGAATGACTTTCCAAATAAATGACAGGTCTTAAGTTAGCTTGGAGTGAACCCAACCAAAGATGGCTTGTATGTTTCATCATTTGTATGGTTTATCTTTTTCCTTCCAATCTTTCTGTATCCATTTATTTTAGATATGTCTTAGTAAACCATCTAGTGTGTTTTGTTTTCCTTGCTTAATACCATAATCCTTTGTCTTTTGACTGTATTGCTGAGTTCATTTCCATTTAATGTAATTTAATTAATTAATTAATTATGCAACTAACTAATTAACTATGCAACTAACTATGGGGGCACAGATATCGCAGATGACAAGCAGGGGGTTCCAATCTTAGCTTTGTTACTTACCCCACTGAGGTTCAGTGTTAATTAATTCCATTTAATGTAATTACTGAGATATTTGGTTTTAAATCTTTGTCTTTGATCCACTACCCCCCTTTTTAAATGTGCTCTGTTTTCTCCTTCTTCACTTTTTGCTTTGGATTGATGGAATTTTTTTTCTAATTCTATTTCCCCACTGTTAGCTTGATATTTGTACACTCTTACTATTTTGGTGATTTGAGATTACCACAGACACCCTTCACTTATCACAATCAACTTTAGTAGTTGAGGCTGGGACTCATTGGCTGACATTAATATAGTGTGGGTTTGATTCCTATCGGTAGCTCATATTAACTGTTTCTTAGCTTTCACTACTTTTTAAAAAATTTGGTCAGTGCTAGCCAGTAATCATGTAGGGCCTTTAAAGGAGGAGAATACATTGAGAATGATGATATTGAAGATCCGGGGAGATATCACCACAGAACCAAAAATACCATATATGTTTTTGGGGGTTTTGGTGACATTACCTTTTCCTTTGCTCCAGTTATGTTTCTGTTAGACTCTCTCAGCCTCTGGCTTCTTGCCATGATGCCTCTGTAAACTTCCTTCCACTTCTACCCTTCCTGCTGTCTCTCCTGTGGTTTCTTTCTTAAGTTCAATTACCCAGGATAGTGCAGGAAAGTGTCACTGGCCTAGAAGTCAGAAATCCTTAATATTAATTCCACCTATGCAACTAACTATGGGGGCACAGATTTCGCAGATGACAAGCAGGGGGTTCCAATCTTAGCTTTGTTACTTACCCCACTGAGGTTCAGTGTTGCCATCTGCAAACTGAGGACAATGCTTTTCAAATGCTTGTATAGTGCTTAGTACAGTCTCTTTACCAAGTTTTGATTTGTCTCACTCCTCCTTCACTTTTCAGTAAAATTAAGTGGATTTATTTTTAAGATCTTTTCAGCTTCAAAGTTCTAATTGCTCATCTGGGTTATTTTTTCTTCTTTATTCTGCCTTACCCATCTCTCTCCTCCCTTTGCTCTTTTACAGCTTGGGCTTCTTCACTTCTGTTCCTTCCCACCTTCTTAATTCTTCTGTATTTGCTATAGCTAGGATGCTATTCATGGAGTTCTCCTGGAACAGTTCTGGATAAACCTGTTGTCTTAGTGTGAGTACTGCTGATGTCCTCCTCCCCCAGAGCATCCTGGTTTGGAAGATGAATTGTATGATCATTTTTTCTCATAGCACTTAGATCTGCCACAGTCGCTGTGCAATCCACAATGTAGCAGCTGTAATTTAATTCTTTTGTGGGTCTGTTTCTTCAGCAGAATTAAGGGCAATAACTGGGAACAATTTTTTCTGTGTCTCCAAAGCCTGTCTTACCTGGAAGATTGCAGCTGCTCTAGCAATGCTTGTTAAACATGTGAATGTTTTAGAACTCATGCTTCTTTCATTCTGTGCATAGTGAGTGCTCTGTAAATAATCTTTCAGTTGAGTTGGATTGCTGTCTTATGTGAAAATAGGAAATGAATGGTAAGAATACTGTTCTCTGCCTTCTTTTGTTTGTGGTGATCAGCTCATTTTACCTCTAGATTCGTGACTCATTTCTTCCTCTTGTCCTACCCATAGATACTTTGATTCTTTGAAAACTTGAGATATCTTTTAAAGACTCCAGTGAGTGCTATAGTAACCTGCTTTCCAGTTGTTGAGTGCCTTCTTTGGGCAATTGTACCTCTGTGATTAAAATTTCCCTGCTACCCAAAACTCTTGAGGCTTTCTCCACTCTGTTGGCTGTTTCAGAAGTGCTTTATCTGCCATCTGGTTTCAGCCTTTGAGGCCACACCTTTGTTGGTTACTTCATCCTTGGCTGTGTCCGTACAAGTGAAATGAAGTGGCTAATCAAAGCAATGACGGATTCAATTCAGGCCTCAACAGCACATTTTCCTGACATTTCTTCTCGCTACTCTCAGTTCACTGCCTAAGCAAGTCAATACACTTAAAAAATATCTAGTTTTGTGGTTGAAAACAGGAGTCCTGGTGGTGCAGTGGTTAAAGCACTTGGCTGCTAACTGAAATGTAGTGGTTTGAATCCACTGGCTGCTCTTCAGCAGAAAGATGTAGCAGTCTTCTCCAGGAAAGATGTGCAGCCTTGGAAACTCTATGGGGCAGTTCTGTTCTGTCTAATATGTTCTCTGTTGGAATGGACTTGGCAGTGGGCTGGGTTGCTGAAAATATACCCAGGAAAGATAATCAGCCACCATACTTTTTTGTGTGTAGCTTGGAATTTGCTGTGCCACAGGAATATTTTCTGGACCTTATCATTTAATTCAAAAGGTGGAGAAAAATCTTTCATCAACAATTATAAAATCAAATCCACCTGGATTGAGTAAATGAATTGCTTTTCCTGCTGATTGCTGAAAATCAGTACTCAGTCAGCTTTCAACAAAAATTACTGAGAACTTACTAAGCATAAGTAGCTGATAAAATAATTGTTGTTGATAAGGTTATTGTCTTCAGGGAGTTCAGTAGAGGCTTGTTTGGGTGCCGTGCTCAGATTGCCTTTCATGAGAACCTGCAGTGAGGGTTGGAGTCTGCTGACAGCTCTAGCTGCTACAGCCCTGAATACGCCCCTGTAACCATGCTGCGAAAGCTACACTCTTCTTGGGCATCTCCCAGCCAGGGACTGAGCATGGCAGGGGCACTAGAACCAGCTCGTTTCTGACTAATCTGGGGTTTCTCTAATGGGTCATCTTTGCTTGGGGCCTCTCAGTCAGCCTGGCTGAGACTTGCAGACTTGCACTGCTGTCTGATGCTTTTCCTACAGAATCTTCCTTCTCTCTGCCTCTCTTTTCCCTTGTGTCAGATCTGGATCATGGTCTAAAGTTTCTCCTCACCCACTCTTGCTGCCTGTCTCACTCATTCTTCATACACATTTTCTCCAAGACATTTTTTGGCATGACTAATTTTGTTTTGGCATCTGCTTCTTAGAGTTGAGCTAACACGAGTCCCCAGTCCAGGAGTATAGACCAAACATGTACTCGAATAGCACTGAATGCTCTTATTCCATTCATATCTAACAGTAACTGGTAGGATGAAAATACAGTAGAGGTATGTAATCCTAGAGTTTAAAAAAGACTTACATTGTGTATTTCTCATAGTAGGCCATTTCCTTGAGGGAAAGAACCATGAGCAGTGTAATTCTCTGTTCAGTTTTCAGAATACCTATCATGGGTGAGAAATAAAAGCACACAAGGGGAACATAATAATCATAGCAATTGTAATTGTAGTTGTAGCAGTAATAATAGTATAGGCAGTCCTTTGTTTACAAACAAAATCCGTCCTTAACTGTGTCTTTAAGTCAGAATGGTAGGTAAGTCAGGGCAGGTGCATTGGGTTCTTATTTTGTCCTATGTCAGTGTAAGAAAAGGGTGCAAGTCTTTTCAGTGATGTAAAAGCTGTGTATATAGCAAGCTGAGGTGACTGTGATGTAGAATTTGTTGCAAGTGGGGCTCAGTCATTTCAAATTTATGTAACACTAAAGGGCAAGTATGAGTCGTCAGTAATAATTTATTGAGGGTTCTTCCTATGCTAGGTATTACCTACTTGGCATATATTTTTTCTAACTCTGATAACAACCCTGAAAATAACTGTTATCAACCCCATGAGTTACATCTTAATAAAAAATACATAAGGAAACAAAGCAACACGGTAGCCTTTCAGACTGTCTCCAAGACTTAGAAACTATTGAGCTGGATAAAACTTTCAAATTACAGAAGTTTAGAATTAAACTTAATTGTGATTCATCTCTAGGTAGTTTACTTTGTCTTCTGAGAGACCGAATGACTTTCTGAGTCTAAAATGTGAGCACAGACCCTTTTAGGCTGTTATTTTTCCAGACTTAAAAGTCATCTACTGTAGCAGTTATCTGAACTAAACAGCCAGCTAAGTCCTCAACTCTGAACTTGATTCTGTATCTCTTGGGCTCACATGAGGCCCCTAATGACTACAGCAAACAAGGCAATGTAGATAAGACTGGTGCTTTCAAAGGTGCAGCTTGAGCAATCTCTGTCCTCGGCTGCCTGATTAGGACATCCTTACACATCTGTTTGAAATGCAAGATCTCTGTCTACACAGTTGAGGGTGTGGGAGCTTTCTTTTCTTGGCAGAGGACAGAGAAGCTTTGATTTCCTCTAAATTCCCTGGGCCAAGTAGGTGTGGAGTGTCTTTATGGGGCTAGGTTCCAGACATGGAGTCTTTTCTGCGTGTTCCATTCCTGAATACAGCAGCCAGGTGCTGTGAGGTTCTAGATAAACTGGGTTTAGTATTTGTGTCCTGATTTTTCTAGCTGTAGAATGAGGTTAATAGCAGTGGATCCAGATGTTATGTCTATGTGGGAAGAGTATTTGAAAGGATCTTATGAATCCTTATATCCAACACAGACTTAGAGACAACAAGTGACGTAAGCAGTTAATGGCAGACCTGGGACTCAGTTAAGGTCTCTAAATCCTTAGGATTTTTAACACCATGTCACCCGTTAGCAGCTTTGTGATTGGAAAATGGAAAATTGAAGAACAATTGATTGCTATCAATTTGAGTTCAGTTTGTAGCGACCCTATACTACAGAGTAGAACTGCCACATACAGTTTACCCAGAGTGCCTGGTGAGTTTGAATTGCTGACCCTTTGGTTAATAGGTGTAACCCTTAGCCATTATGTCACTAGGCTTTCTGTATATATAGAGAGAGACATAGATTACAATCTATGGCTGCTAAACAAAAGGTTGGCGGTTCAAAGCCACCAGCTGCTCCTTGGAAACCTTATGGGGCAGTTCTGCTCTGTCCTATAGGGCTGCTATGCATAGGAATCAACTTTATGACAACAAGTTTGGTTTTATTTACATGTATATATGTATTTTTTCATTTACTTCATACTCAGGTATTATTTAATGGATTCATCAAAAACAAAAAACAAAAGACACCAAACCCTTTGCAATCAGTTTCGACTCATTGTGACCCTATAGGACAGAGTAGAACTACCCTATACAGTTTCCAAGGTGCATTTTGTGGATGCAAACTGCTGATCTTTTGGTTAGTGGTTAGTAGCGCTTAATCACTACACCACTAGGGCTTCCTTTATAGATTTAATATTAAATGATTTAGTATTATAAAAATTATAACTCAAATTTTTCTAGGATATGATGGACAGGTACAGGCTGGAACTCAGGTTTCATACTGAACAGCTCAAATACTCTTTCAGGAAAAAACTGTTGAAGAGGCTAATGGTAAGTGCTGCTGTCACCATAGTTGGAGACAAGAGCCCCAGAGCTGCATTGGTTAGTCTGAGGGTGACGACAGCGTTGGCAAATAACATTTTAAATGAGAGCTTACCAATGGCTCAGCACTGCACATATTATAAGAATTATTTTATTTACTTATCAGAATGACATGTAAAGCATGTACCCGCATTACAGGTGAGGAAATAGAAGCCTGGAGAGGTTAATAACTTGTTCAAGGTCAGACAGCTAGAAAGTGGGGAGCCAGAATTTGAACTCTGTCTAACTCTAAAACTGAACTCTTAATTCCTACCTTACGTCATGGTGGAAACAGAGTTGGGAAGTAATTTAGAATTCACTGGGCTCTTCTGAGTCCCCATGGAAGTCCTGTCCATGAGGATGTGTGGGTGCACGGGGTTAGACTGATGGGTGAACACTTAGTGAATCCCTGTGAAGGGCGTAACAGGGTACTGGGCCCTGGAGGGAATCAGAGAAGCGTGTGTTGAAGCCCTGGAGGATGAAACCGACTAAGAGAATGAGGCCCTGAGAAAATAGGTGCCTTACCTGAGGCTAGCTAGTCAGACCTGTAACTTGAAAACAGGACTTTCAACACTGGAGCGTATGCTCTTTCTTCTCCAGACATTCTAGAAAGGTTTTGGCATGGAAGTATACGTAGATAGCCAGCTTCTGTAAGAACAGAATCTAAACAACATCTTATGCAACTTTCAGAGTCAGAATTTCCTTATATGATTTTCTGGAGATAGAATATCCTCTTCTTAAAGTCTAATATTATGGTGGTATCGGAATAAGGATGTTTTGAGAAACATTTCTAAATCTGCTTCTGTTCTTTTCACTGTTCTTCAGCTATGACCCGTGAACTACTTGATATAAAAACTTGCTTAGGTTACTTTTCAAATCAGGTTGATCTACATTCTTTCCACATTTTAACAGTGATAGATCTACAGAATGAATTAAATTATTTTTAATGGAGGGCAGAGTTTAAAACTCATGGTTGAACGGTCTGAAATCATGTATATTTCCTGAGTTGAGGGAGAAAAGTTAATAAGAACATTGGTAGACAAGGAAAAGTCAAAATTAAGCTGAAAACTGGAAGGATCTAGAAGGGAGGCTAGTGCTGTGTGATATGCTGGAGAACTGATAAGACCATTGATCCACGTTCTCAGAGCTATGACAGATTCATATATCGTTTTACATGGTCATAGTGTGGTGTCCTGACTGGGGTTAGCCAAGACCAGCTTTCTGGTGAGGTAGCTGTTACTGAAGGGACTGCAGTGAGAAATTCTGAAGAAAACCATTTTCCACACCTCAAATTCCACTGTTAGAGTTTTATTCTGTTAAGCTCAAAAGGATTTTTAAAGAGTTTTCTCTTAAAACATAACCATTCTTGAATGTAGTAATACTTTCTTAATAATTTCACGATTGACTAACATTTCATTTGTTATTTTGTTGAGTTATAAAACAATAGACGCCACTGGACTATGAAGCAGAACTTGCTCACTTTGTAGATAAAGGGACTGAGGTCCTCTGAAGTTAAGAAATTTGTGCAAGACCAATTAGCCTAGCAGGATCAGAGGCTCAGGACTTCTACTTTCAGCTACTCTTTTGAAAGAGGTTTTTTTTTTGACTTCTTGTTCAGGAATTCATGAATATTTGTGCATCTTCATCATAAAAATTTATATAATAGCAAACCATAGAGGGTAAAAATACTAAAGCTATCCTTCTTCTCTTTCCATTCTCCTGTGTGAATGTATTTTGATCCTTTCTTATGAACATATCTACATGGCTATATGTTGAACCAAATATAGTCATTTTTAAATTAATGGAGTTCACTGCATGTATTGTTCTACAGCCTTACTGTGTTTTTAAAATTTGTATTTTTGAATAAATAATACAGGTAATCTCTGACATCCAATGGGTTCCAATCTGTTGACTCCATTGCAAGTGGGTTTTGACATGTCAAATATCTTTTTTTCCCCTCAGCTTTCATTATTATTGCTTTTTATTATGAGTATCTTTTTCTTTGGGGGTTGGAAAGATTACTTACAAAGTTACAGATATATTGAACACTGTATGCAGTACATATTCATAATGATAGGGTTTACCAAAAGCAAAAATAAAAACAAACAAACAAAAAATCCAGGCTGTTGTAAGTGCAGTTCCTAGTAACTCAATTACAACTTAAGTCAGGGACTACCCCTGCTCCCCCCAAACAAACAAACAAACAAAAGCAGAAAAACTAAAAATCAAACCTAAACGATAAAGATCATGCAAGACAAAATAACATCAACAATGGAAGTGCTAATACACAGCTTAAACAGACTACAAAATCTTACAAATAAAGCATGATCAACAGAAGAGAAAATAGATAAATGGGAACTACTAAAAAATCTTTGTTCATCCAAAGACTTCGTCAAGAGTTAAAAAACACCTACAGAATGGGAAAAAATATTTGGCAGCTGCGTATCGGACAGTTGTCTGATCTCCATGATATACAAAGTACTGCGAAATATCAACAAGAGAAAGGTAGATAACCCGATTAAGCAATCGGCAAAGGAGATGGCCAGATACTACACCAAAGAGGACACCCAGGGAGCCAAAAGACACATGAGGAAGTGCTTAAGATCATTAGTTATCAGAGAAATCCAAATCAAAACTACAGTGAGATATCTCATCCCAGCAAGGCTGGCCATGATCCAGAAAACACAAAACAACAAATGCTGGAGAGGCTGTGGAGAAATTGGAACTCTCCTACACTGCTGGTGGGATTACAAAATGGTACAACCTCTTTTGGAATGCTTCCTTAAAAAGCTGGAAATAGATATGCCATTCGATCTAGTAAACCCGCTGCTTGGAATATATCATAGAAACAAAGGCTGTTACATGAACAGATACATGCGCACAAATGTTTATTGCAGCACAGTCCACAATAGCAAAAAGATGGAATCAACCCAGATGCCCATCAACAGATGAATAGGTAAACAAACTATGGTACAAATACTCAATGGAATACTATGCAACGATAAAGAACAACGATGATTTTAGGAAGCATCTCATAACCTACTTTCAACTGGAAGACATTACACTGAGTGAAATCAGTCAGCAGCAAAAGGACATATATTGTATGAGACCCCTACTATATGGACTTAAAAATAGATTTATACACAGAAGAAAAGACTCTTTGATAGCTACAAAGGTAGGGAGGGAGACTAAGTGTTGGTCAGAGATTAGATAGTTGATAGAAACTAGGTTTGGTGAAAGCAGTGACAGCACATAGTAGAAAGTAGATCAACTTAACTGGTTGTCGTCATAAACTCAAAACTCTTCTAATCTCTACCCAATGTTACAAGGATAGAGTAGCAGGGGTGGGGTCCGGGGACCATGCTCTCAGGAGACATCAAGGCCAATTGGCATAACTAGCCTAATGCTAAGAGAGTCTTCTGCTTCCCATATTGGTGAGTGGCATCTGGGGTCTTACAAGCTAGCAAGCTGCCATCTGAGGTACACCAGATGGCCCGAACTCATCCATATGCTCACTGAGAGCAACAAAGACATGATGGTAAAAGTGTTCAGAAGACAGAAGGGCCCATGTGAGTAGGAGACTGTATCAACATGTGATCTGAAGAACCAGATGGTGCCTGGCTACCACCAAAGACAGCCATGATGGGGCACGCAATGTTGAGTCCCAGTGGCAACATAGGAAAAAGAGGGTGAAGCTCAAGAACTCTACTAAAAGACTAGTAGTAAAAGACTACTAAAACACAGTTGATGTGATGGTCTGAAGGCTCCTCTGGGAACATGGCCCCTAGAGCTGCTGTTGCCCCTGACCAGAAAACACTACTGAGGTCAGCTCTTCAGAAAAAAATTAACTGGACTTGGGGATACAATGTGACCCCATGATGTATGTACTTTATGGTCCTGTGCGCTCTAGGATGCTTTCCTACTGGTCTCTTTTTAGATGGGAGAAAGGAGATTATTAAGAGGATAGAATAAGTATAGAATGAAAAGGTGGAATGTGCTGTCGCAGGGCAAGGAAAGTGGAAGAAACTGCAGATGGGTGAACATGCAAAATTAACTTGGATTGTATACTTGCACTTAATCACAATAAAAAAAAAGGCAGAAAAAACAAAAAAACAACCCAAACCTATTGCCACTGAGTCCATTGACTCTCTTAGGGGTGCTGTAGGACAGAGTAGAACTGCCCGATAACGTTTCCAAGGATGAAATCTTTGTGAAGCAAACTTCCACATCTTTCTCCAATGGAGTGGCTGCTGGATTCAAACCACTGACCTTTTGATTAGCAGCTGAGTGCTTAACCACTGTGCGACCAGGACTCCTAGATGGGGACTAACTGTATATATTTATTTAAAAGAATTCAAAACACTAACAAATAATCTGAAAAGTATTCCACCTACGCCAGACTCTCTAGTTTCTACTGCTACTTTCCTACACTGACCCCTCATTGCTGAAGATCACTACAGTCAGCTCCGAGGTGTTCTCCTTGGGAAGCTATGCAGTGATGACATCAGTGCCTAATCCACCCTTCAAA
This sequence comes from Heterohyrax brucei, assembly GCA_028571685.1. Classification (NCBI taxonomy): domain Eukaryota; kingdom Metazoa; phylum Chordata; class Mammalia; order Hyracoidea; family Procaviidae; genus Heterohyrax; species Heterohyrax brucei. The sequence goes on along the minus strand of CM053148.1, from coordinate 134,347,488 downwards.
GCAATTTTGGAGCTGTTTTTGGAATGGCCATCAGAGGTGTCCTTGTATTACCCTTAATGTCCTGAGCATCATCAAAATGTCTTTCTTCAATATGTCCTTTATCTTTGGCTAAAGAAAAAAGTCACGGGGGGCCAGATCCGATGAGTAGAGAGGGCGTTCCAATACAGTTATTTGTTTCCTGGCTAAAACCTCCCTGACAGACAACCATACAGTTAAGTTTGTGAATCTGCCACTTTGCTAACCATTGCAAAATGGCCATTCCAGAAAGAGTACCAAAATTGCTTTGAAGGGTGGACTATGCGCTGGCATCGGTGCGTGGCTCCCAAGAGGACCAGTTTGAAGGGGACCATACTGATACTCAGCAGCGAGGTATATAGCACTGGAAATCTTTTTTGAGGCCTGTAAATACAAGGCAGTACCATTGAGTTCTGGTAAAAAATAGGTGAAATTGTGCACTACAGATTAGCAGGTAAACACAAATAAGCCCATGTGCACTTTGTTTACTGGGTAATCTGTCACTGTTAAGAGGACAAGGTATGGGGAAGCCAGAACCCCACTATTACCATATATTAAGTGACAAGGGAATGTTCTTCCTTTAACAGTGTGTCCCTTTATGCCTTGAAATCTCTTCCTCTGGCTCTCCGTCCCAAATCACACTTACAGCTCAGGCTAGGCTCAGGAAAGCCAAGATACAAGCCCAGCTGCGTTTTGAAGGGGAGCCCTTGTGGCCCAGCGGCTAAGAGCTACAGTGGCTAACCAGAAGGTCAGCAGCTGGAGTCCACGGTGCCCCTGGGGCACTGTACCAGGCAGTCTAGTTCGTTCAGAACTGACTTGAGGACAACAGGTTTGGCTTTTCTGTTTTTTTTTGTTTGTGTTTTGGTTTTTATTCTTTGCAGTGCTATTGGCATCTTATGAGTCTACCAAACACAAACCTGGGAAGGAAGAATAATAGCCCATTTGATGTTCTTATTTATCTCAGACACGCCTTGGATTTCTCTGATTGTCAAAGAAGTTTAACACACTGGAGCTAGACAGGGAATAATTCGCTATAAAATAATCAACAAACTTGCCTTCTGTTCAGCGTAGAGTTGCTGCTTTGATGGCTTATATAATCTTACGATATCTCAGATTATTTTCATTATTATGTATCACAGCTCTTCAGCACAAAAAACCAAACCCATTGCCACTGACTTGATTCTACTTCCTAGTGCCACTAAAGGACACAGTGGAACTGCCTCATAAGGTTTCCAAAGAGTGGATGGTGGATTCTAACTATTGACTGACCAGAAGGTCAGCTGAGCTTTACTGCTAGCTGAGCTCTTAAGCACTGTGCCACCAGAGCTTCATATCCGTATAATTAGGGGAACCGAGTTCAAATTTCGGTTCTGGCTTTATTTATTTATTTATGTATATATTTATTATGATGGAGTGAGAATATATAATCCCATGTAAATTTGCATACCTGCCAGTGAGAAGCTCTCACTGCTCTCCCTGCCAGGTGACAGTACACACCTCTTCTCCATACTGTACATGTCATATCCTCTTAACAATCTCTTATCCCCTTTTCTAGGCCCCTCCCCTATGCCCAGCAAGAGGCCAGCTTTATGGCATCCTATAGACGGATGGAATAGATGCATAGAAAGGCAAAGTGCACACAGGATATGGTCATTCTGTCTCACCAAGTCTTATCCATTTCTGTCCAAAGAGTTGATCTCCATTATGATTTCCAGACAGCGGCAGCATCAGGGCCAGGTGTCATGCTCTCAGGGGAACCCTGAGGCCCCTGGAACATCAATTGTGGTCATTTTGTGGAGATCTCAGGGTGCACCCCTTTTTATTTTCATGTTGCCTGTGAGACTCAACTTTGTGAGCCCCATCATGGGTACCACTTGTGGTAGCCAGGCACCATGTGGTTCTTCTATTCACGTGTCAATGTAGTCACCCACTCACGTGGGTGCCTCTGTCTTCTGGCTTCTCTTTGCCCCATGTTGTTTTGGTCCCTGCAGATCATACATTCCTGCTGAGTTGGGACCATGTGGTGTACCTCAGATGGAAGCTTGGCAGCTTTTAAGACCCCAGATGCCACTCACCAATTTGTGGTGCAGAAGACTCTTAGCAAAATGCTAGTTGTGCCACTTGGCCTTGATTTCCTCTGAGAGCACGGTCCCTGGCCCCTTGTCCCAGCTACTCTGTCCTTGCAATACTGGGTTAAGATGGGAGGAGTAATCATGTTATGTTGAAATCCAGTTAAAATTCGTCTTCTTTCTAATGTATGCTGTCAGTGATTTCACCCAACCAAATTTCTATCAACTATCTAATCTATACCCACCCTCTCCCTCCCTCCCTGTGACCCTTGCAGTCATCAAAGAGTCTTTTCTTCTATGCATGAGTCTGTTTTAAGTTCTTATCGTAGGGGTCTCGTACAATATTTGTCCTTTTGTCGCTGACTACTGTCACTCAACATAATGTCCTCCAATTGAAACCAGGTTATGAGATGTTTCCTAAAATCATCATTGTTCTTTATCATTGCATAGTGTCCCACTGAGAATATATACCATAGTTTACCTATGAATTCCTCTGTTGTTGGGCATCTGTGTTGTTTCCATCTTTTTGTTATTGTGGACTGTGCTGCAATAAACATTTGTGTGCATGTATCAGTTGGTGTGAATGGCCCTGATTCTGCAGGATATATTCCAAGCCGTGTAATTACTGAGTCAAATGGTATATCTGTTTCCATCTTTTAAAGGAAGCACCAGATTGCTTTCCGAAGAGTTGCACCATTTTGCAATCCCACCAGCAGTGTAGGAGAGTTCCAATTTCTCCACAACCTCTCCAGCATGTGTTTTTTGGATCATGGCCAACCTTGTTGGGCTGAGTATCTCATTGTCATTTTCATTTGAATTTCTTTAATAGCTAAATATCATGAACATGACTGCATGTGTTTTTTGGCTGCCTGGATCTCCTCTTTAGGGAAGTGTCTGTCCATCTCCTTTGCCCTTTGCTTAACTGGGTGATTTACCTTTTTCTTACTGATATTTTGTAGTACCTTATAGGTTATGGAGATCAGACATTGGTCTGCCATATAGTTAAGCCAAGCCAAAAGTTGCCAGACATTTTTTCCCATTCTGTAGGTGGTCTTTTGATTCTATTGATAAAGTCTTTGGATGAGTAAAATTGTTTGATTCTTAGTAGTTCCCACTTATCTATTTTCTCTTCTGTCGATTGGGGTTTGTCAGATGTTGAAGTCTATCTACATTGTGTGTTAAAACTTCCATTGTTGATCCTAATTTTTCCTGACTGAGCTTTATCATTTTAGATGTGATATTTAGGTCTTTTATCCAGTTTGAGTTGGTTTTTGTATAACGTGTGAGATACGGGTCTTGTCTCAATATATCGCAGATGGATATCCAATTTTGCCAGCACCGTTTGTTGAGAGGTTGCTTTTACCCTGGTTTAATGTCTTAGGGCCTTTGTCAAATATCAACTGTTCATAGGAGGATGGTGTCGTCTCTGGGGTCTCAATTTCTGTTCCATTGATCTGTCTCTTTTTGTACTAGTACCAGGCTGTTTTGACCACTGTGGCAGTGTAGTAGGTTGTAAAGTTGGGTAGTGAAAGACCTCTCTGTTCTTCTTTATGGTGTTTTGCTTATCCAGGGCTTCTTCCCTTTCCAAACAAAATCGGTGATTTGTTTCTCCATCTCATTAAAAAATGCCACAGGAATTTGTATTGGGATTGCATTATATAAGTGAATTGCTTTGGGTAAAACAGACATTTTCACAATGTTGAGTCTTCCTATCCATGAACATGTAGGTTTCTCCCTTTATGTAAGTCTCTCTTAGTTTCTTGTGATAAGGTCTTCTAGTTCTCTTTGTAAAGGTCTGTTGTTTCTGTGGTTAGATTTATTCTTAGGTATTTTATCTTCTTGGGGGCTATAGTAAACGGTATTGATTTGGTGATTTCTTCATTAATAATCTCATTGTTGGTATAAAGGAATCCTGCTGATTTACTTATGTTTATCTTGTATCCTGACAATTCACTGAACTCTTTTATCAATTTGAGTGGTTTACTTATGGATTCTTTAGGATTCTCTGTGTATACAATCCTATCATCTGCAAACAGGGAGATTTTTAATTCCTCTTTGTCGATGCAGATGCCCTTTATTTCTTGGTCTTGTCTAATTGCTCTGGCTAGAACTTCTAGTACAGTGTTGAATAGGAGAGGTGAGAGTGGGCATCCTTGTCTAGTTCCTGTTCTCAAGGGGAGTTGTTTGTCTCTCTCCATTCAGGACGATGTAGGCAGTTGGCTTTGTATGGATGGTCCTTGTTGTGTTGAGGAATTTGCCATCTATTCTGATTTTGTTGAGAGTTTTTAGCATGAATCAGTGTTGAACTTTATCAAATACCTTTTCAGCATCAATAGACAAAGTCAGGTGATTCTTGCCTCATGTTATTTATGTAGTTGATCACGTTAATTGTTTTTCTGACATTGAACCAGTCTTGCATCCCTGGTATGAATCCAACTTGTTTGTGATGAATTATTTTTTTGATGTGTTTTTGTATTTTATTGGCAAGGATTTTGTTGAAGACTTTTGCATCTAGATCCACGAGTGATATTGGCCTGTAGTTCTCCTTTTTCTTAGGTCTTTCCCTGGCTTTGGTATCAGGGTTATGCTGGCTTCACAGAGTGAATTTGGGAGTGTTCCATCCCTTTCTCAGTAATATTGAAGATAACTCGTCCCCAAAAGCTTGGTAGAATTCTGCAGTGAAGCCATCTGGGCCAGGACTTCTTTTGGTTGGTAGTTTTTTGATGACTTTTTCAATCTCTTCCTTTGTGATGGGTTTATTAAGTTGTTTTGCTTCACCTTGTGATAATTTGGGTAGGTGATATGAATCAAGGAATTTGTCCATTTCCTCTAGGTTTTCAAATCTGTTATAGAGTACAGTCTTTCATAGTATTCTGCTATGATATTTTTGATTTCTGTTGGATCTGTTGTGACAACTTCCCTCTCATTTCTAATTTGGGTTATGTGTTTCCTTTCCTGCTTTTCTTTAGTAAGTTTAGCCAATGGTTTGTCAATTTTGTTGATCTTTTCAAAAAACCAGCTTTTGGTCTTTTCAATTTTTTCAATTATTCTTCTGTTCTCTAATTCGTTTTGTTCTGCTCTAATCTTTATAATCTGTTTTCTTCTGATGCCTGAGGGGTTCCTCTGTTGTTCTCTCTCTACTTGTTCAAGCTGTAGGGTTAGATCTTTGGTTTGGGTTCTTTCTTGCTTCTGGATGTGTGGATTTATGGAGATAAACAGACCTCTGAGCACTGCTTTGGCTGTGACCCATAGGTTCTCGTAGAAAGTGTTTTCATTCTCGTTGGAATCCATAAACTTCTTTATTTCATCCTTGATTTCTTGTATGACCAATGACTTTTTGAGCAAGATATTGTTCAGCTTCCATGAGTTCCACTTTCTACCTATGTTTTTTCTGCTATTGGTTTAGACTTTAATGACTTTGTGGTCTGAGAAGATGCTTTGCAATAAATCAATGGTATGGATTTTGTTGAGATTTGCTTTATGTTCTAACACATGGTCTATTCTGGAGAATGTTCCCTGTGCACTGGAGAAGAAGGTGTAGTTATCTGCTGATGGATAGAAAGTTCTGTATATGTCAATAAGATCTATTTGGTTAATTGAGGCAATAAGATCTTCTGTGTCTTTACTGAGCTTTTTTCTAGCTGATCTGTCCAATACTGAGAGTGGAGTGTTGAAGTCTCCCACTATTATTGTGGAGTGACTATCTTGGTTTTGAGTGTAGTCATTGTTTCTTTGATATATTTAGATGCTCTAGTATTGGGCACATAAATATTTAATATTGTTAACTCCTGCTTGTGTATTGAAACTTTCAGCAATAGTGTCCATCCTTGTCTACAATGGTGGATTTCACATTAAAATCTATTTTCTCTGAGATTAGTACTACCACACCTGCTGTTCTTTGTGTATTGTTAGCTTGGTATATATTCTTCCATTGTTTAATTTTCAGTTTCTTCATACTTTTAAGTCTAAAGTGAGTTTCTTGTAAGCAACATATGGATGGGCCGTGTCTTTTAATCCAAGATGACACTCATCTCTTTACTGGAGCATTCCGTCTGTTCACATTCAATGTAATTATTAATAGGTATGTGTTTAGTGCTGTAATTGTGATATGTTTCTTTTTGTGTTGATCTTTTCTCTGTTGTTCTTATTATTCTGTCTTGAAACATTCTCTTTATGAGTTGATTTTTCACCTTTTTCAGTGTTGGTTTTGTGGTTGCTGAGATTCCTGTATTACATTTCTTGATTGGATATGTTCCATCTTTATTGTGCTTTATGGCTGCCACTGTGATCCCCCTTAAAAGAATGTGTTTAAACCCAATTTTAACTACTACAAGTCTTATTAACTTCCTCTCCATCTGGAAGGACTGTAACGACTATAGTGCATCTATCTTTTTAATATGATGACATCAGTAGTTTTCATGATACAATCACTGGATCACTTCTTTTAATTTTACAGCTTTGATTGAGTTTGGAGGCTTTCCTAACTGAACAGGTTTCTGGATGATGTTTCCTGTATTTCCTTCTAAAATATAAAATTAGTGGTTTTGTTCTTCTAAGCCAAGAGCTCCTTTCAATATTTCTTGTAGCTTTGGTTTGGTTTTTTCAAAGTCTCTGAGTTTCTGTTTACCTGCGAATGTTTTAATTTCATTTTCATACTTGAAAGATAGTTTTGCAGGATATATAATTCTTCGTTGGAAGTTCTTCTCCTTCAAGGTTTGGAATGTGTTAGGCTATTGTCTCTGTGCCAGCATGGTTTCTGCTGAGAAATCTGACGAAAGCCTACAGGGTTTCTCTCTGAATGTTAGCTTTTCTTTGAGTCTTGCTGCCTTTAAGAATTTCTGCTTGTGTTTCATTTTGTTAAGCTTGATTATAACATATCTTGAAGTCTTTCTTTTGGAATCTCTATTGAGTGGCGTTCGAGATGCATCTTGGATATCTATTTTCTCTTTCATAATTTCTGGGAAGTTTTCTGTTAGCAGCTCAGAAAAGAAGTTTCACATTCAGTGGTATGTAGGTCAAATAGACAGCCCTATGCTGTGTCCTAGGGCTCACTAGGTGTCCAGAAGGCTGCATTTAATTATTAATTCAGGCCTTGGTTTCCAGAAGAATATAGGGAGACGCGTGTTTAGTCTGCCAACTTGACTCCACCTTCTAGTTCTGTTTTTAATGAGCTTTGTGACCACACCATCTCACCTCTCCAGTCCAGGTTTCTGTATTTTGTAAGTAAGGGAATTAAATTATCTTATCTTAAGGTTTCCATCCTACTCTAAATTTCTATTCTTTTGTATATCCTCAAAGGGTCTTATGGTCAAAGAGTCTGACCTGTGGGTTGACGCTAAGTTATCATAAGCCTTTCATAAGAAATGAGTCAAAACTGACTGGATGTCAGTGAGCTTATTTTTAAAGATCAAGAAAGCCTATGAATAGAGACTACAGTGAAAAAGAAATTAAAAATGAATCTTTCTGCAATGCTTCCAAATAAGATGAATACTTTTCTTTGAAAAAGTTATTTCTCTTTTTCTACTATAAGCTCAAGTGCAGCGCACACCTTGAAGACCTACTGTAAAGCTTTTCTCTAGCCTATGCAGCAAAAGACATGTTGAAAGAGGGAAGATTTGCTTCTTCTCCCAAATCACTGTACACATCCCCACAAAGATGCAGCATAGGAAAGGTACAGAATCTGCTAAAATCCCAGGAAAAGTGACCTCTGAACAAAATTTGGGCCCCTGATTTCTTCTTTGGGCTGATGTGGTGGAGTAACAATAGTTACAAGTATTAAGTCAACCCAAACTGACTTGAATAAATGATCTCCTTCTATAAAGTTGGTGTACGTAAACTTCCTTATTTTGCTTTCATAATTTTATGCTTGAATCACTAAATGGTTAACTGAGGTCTAGGGTGTGGTGAAGAGACATACTGAAGAAAGAAGTGCAAGAAGTGACAGTGGGACAAGGATGTGATACCAAGATATATCTCTTCCTTTTAAAGAGAAACTACTGAGTTTTTGGGCAAGGATAGCAAAAAGTTAGTTGCTATGAAAGCTGGGATGTGTTTGGTTTGGCATTTGCCCTAGACACTTCTGTCCTCTCTCTAGAGCAGTATTGAAGCTGAGAAGTTACCAGACAGTAAAGTTCCAACTCGGTGAGTTCTGAGGGACAGAGAGAAAAGAACAGAAGTAACAGGTGAACAGGACAGGCAAGACAAATTCAAAGTGATAAGTCACACCTGCTGAGGTGGTAGAAGAATGGGGAAATAAAAAGAAAAGAAAAGAAAACAAAACAAAAACCAGCATGCTGGGTGGGACCCACATATTTTTACAATCAACTAAATAAATGCTTTCCTTGGAGTGCATGCTAGAAGTTATCTAATTAGTCACTCACTTTTTAACTTGAAGCTGAGCTTTCTCACTCCTCCTCCTCATACCTTTTCCCCTTATGTATTTATTCACTAAGAATCCCTTGTTTACATGTTGGTAGCAATATGCTGTTTACTATTATAGTGTCTGATCTTACAGAGTTTACAATCACCTAGTTAGCCAACTGGAACAGGGTTATTAATGATACAGATCAAGTGCTGCTGTATTACGGAGGAGGGAATTAAAGATGATGCTTAACAGTTGAATTATCAAGTAAGGCTTTGAAAAAGAGATGGCATTAGAGACACTTGGATTAACTGATTGCTAAAATACTTATTAGATCTCAACAAAACAAAACCCAAAATAGTTGCTGTTGAATCGACTCTAACTCATGATGACTCCATTCATGTCAGAGTAGACCTGTTCTGCATAGCATTTTCAATGGCTGATCTTTTAGGAGCCAGGCTTTCTACTGGCTGGTGCCTTTGTGTGGAGTGTATTAACCACTTGCATCACTTACAGGCTCTTTCTAGCTTTTAATGCATTGTCTTTGAGTCATTTCCAATCAACAGAGATCCTATAAGATAGAGTAGAACTGCTAGCTCCATAATGTTTGCAAGGCTGTAATTTCTACAGAAAGGGCACTGGTGGCATAGTGATTAAAGTGCTTGGCTGCTAATTGAAAGACTGGCAGTTCAAACTCGCCAGTCACTGCATGGGAGAAAAACGTGGTAGTTAGCTTTCATGAAGATTTAAAGCTTTGGAAATCCTATGGGACTGTTCTACTCTGTCCTACATAGTCAGATTTGATTGAACTGTCTTTTTTTTTTTTTTTTTTGAGTCTTTAAGGAAGCAGACTGTCACATCTTTCTTCTGTGGACAAACTTTTGGTTAGTAGCCGAGCACTTAACTGCTATACCACCAGGTTGCTTAACAGGGTATAATTTTGTTTCTGTCTTTCTTTTCCAATCCACAGAATTATGTATTAAGTGAATAATGGTAATATAGAGGTTATCACATTTAAGGCACTATTCTAGATACTACAAATCCCTACTCACTTAATCTTCATGATGCCCCTCTGGGGTAGGTACTGTTGTCCTCATTTTAGCTCTGAGGAAACTGAGAAACAGAGAGGTAAACAGCTCTCCCAATGTTATGTGGTTAGTAAGTGGCTGAGTTGAAATTTGGATTCTGAGTCTGTGGTCTTAACCTGCTTTTGCATTTGAACAGATGTTTATTAACAGAGAAAAGAAAAAAAATTGGAATGATGAACACAAGATCTTATTCTTACCTAATTCATTGTTCCATAGAAAGAGTTCGTTTTTTTCTCTTTTAGTAAAAATCAGTTGCTTCTAAGCAGTTTTGAATATACATTATTCTCATTTTTCACAGTAGAAGACATGACTTGAAAGCATGGGGTTAGCTGAGGGAACCGTTTGGGTGACTTTTGGGGTTTCTTCCAAAGCTGAGACTATTTTTTTGAAACTGAAAGAGGCTATTCTTGTATTGGCTTGGCCTAACGCTACTCCTGGACCTACTGTTCTGTAGAGCTATTCTACTCTTTCATTCATTAAAAAAAAAATACCAATGGGATGCCATTTATGCCTTTACCCTGTGCTCACTGAGATGAAGATTTATAGACATGTACATTGATGGCTTGGCACCTGCCATTAATTAACTTACAATTCAGCCAAGAAGAGCAAACATACACATGTATGTACACGTACCACTGTTAGGTGACATTTACAGTCTTTCAGGCAACCACATGAGGAACAAGGAACTGAGAGATCAGTGAGTAGCCTTCAAGGATGGTCTCGGCTTGGTTAGATGATGGCAAAGAAATACTGAAAGTATCTTTTGTGCTTCTGCAGATTTTCTTGGCTACATCTGTCTCCAGGACTTAATGTTTCTACTTGTTTGCTCTGTCTCAGCTGCTACTGCCGCACCTAACAGAATCTGTGGGGTGGGAGGTTTTACCACCTGAGACTGACCAGCTGCAGGCTTAGAATCTCCCATCATTTGCGGCCTTGCATGAAATGTCACTTTGTTAAGCATGGGTTCTGGCTTTCTAAGCAGCTCCCAAAAGGTCTAGAAAATATAATCTAGAAGTGCAGAGGAGTTAACTTTGGACAAAAAGGCAAAAGACGGAATAAATTTGAGCAACTAAATGTTCTTCCTCTTTCTTCTTTTAATAGAGCCGTCTGTTTCTCTGTCTGTCCTGCCTGTTTGGAGACATTGGTAGCTGTGCAGGTGGACATGACAAATGACCGGTTGAGTCTTTCTGAGTTTGTTGTGAAGCAGAGGCCACTGTTGTTTTGGGTTATCTGACACGGTCTCGCCATCCTTCCTTGTCTAACCATGTCTTTCAGTCTTATTGTTGTGGAATTGTACATCTCCGAATAAGTACTCTTTCTCTCAGGTTCTGTTTTCTAGAAATCTTGGAATAAGACAGAAGACTGGGCAATCTTTGTAGAGTATAGGATATATAAAAGACTGCTTGGATTGAGAACAGCTTTGCTGTAAGTAATCAAATTCTGAAGGGCTGTGCTGAATGCCATACAGATTCTTTGAATATTTTTGAGCAGAGGAATGACATGATAAAAATGAGAATTTAGGAAGGCCGATTGGGTTGGGCTAGGAAATTAGAGTGTGGTAAGTGGGCAGACCTTGAAGTAGAAGCAATAGTTACAATTTCAAAATAAGGATGTGTGTAGGACCAAGATGTAGAAATTAAATATTAGGTTAGGAAGCTTAAAATGGCTTTGGACATCTTGGTAATAAAGCAGGGAGCTAGATAATTCATGAGAATAAGAAAACCAAACAAACGAGCAAACAAAAACAAAAACAAAAAAACACCCTGCCGTTGAGTTGATTTCAACTCATAGCAACTCTATAGGAGGAAAGTTTCGAAGGAGCACCTGGTGGATTTGAACTGCTGATCTTCTGGTTAGCAGTGGTAGCTCTCAACCACTGTGTCACTAGGGTTTCCATCAGAATAAGAGGAACTTTCTGTAAGAGTCCTAAGAAGCATATCGATGGGAAGCCAGAGGACCCACAGCCACACAGCTGGGCCCAGCAAAAAACAGTGTGACTCAGTCTTACCTGGACTGTGGATTCTCAGGACCCCTACTTCAGGAGGGTCCACAACATTCTCCTCCCACCCCCATGAAACTGGAGTGTTGAGGGGAGGGTATTCTGGTAGGGAGTTGGGGAAGTTGGCAAGGAGGAGAGTATTGTGGATCCTCCTGAAGTAGGGGTCCTGAGAATCCATGGTCCAGGTAAGACTGGGTCACACTGTTTTTTGCAAGGCCCTGCTCTGCGGCTGTAGGTCCTTCTGCTCCACATTAAGATGTCTCTAGGACTCCCACAGGATTTTTCATTTTATGATTAATTTGTATACTGCACAAATATTGCCTAAGTCTGATCAGGTATTTACATGGACTAGTCAATCTGTTTTTTTGCTAATTAAAAACAGCTGTTATGCAAACTGTTATTTACAGCACCTTTAAGGAAAAACAGATGAATCCTGCAGTCATACGGTAATTCACTTTTCTTTTGGTTGTAAAGCCAGAGTAACCACAGAGGAGTCATACAATCATGACTTTGTCTAGATCTTGCTGTTTATGAGGCGGCAGCAAAGGGCTGAGCAAACCACATACTCATTATGGATCAGAAAAGCAAAGGAAAATGTTCAATTAGTTTACTTTTTTTTTTAAAACCCTCAACTACACTTAAAATTTTGTACTACTTTTTGAATAGCTTACTTGTTGGCCAGTTATTGGATCCTTGGGTTTCTCTTGAAGTTCCCTGTATTCAGGATTGGTTGCTCACCCGGAAGAGAGAATAACTAATGTTCCAAAACATTGCTTTTGTATACTGAAGCAAGTAGAAAGAGGGAAACTGTAAACTAGAGGAGGTAATATGTCTACATAGGCTCTGAATTGAAAAAATGTAAAGAATCTTTAAGTTTAGGAAGTACAGAGAAACAAAAATGAATCCGTAAGGAAAAAGCTTATTTGTTCCGCATGATATGGTTTCCAGGGACTCTGTGTTGTCTGGCTAATGACTCAGGCATGACTCTGCTCTTGACTCAGCAAGCCAGTTCTGTGCAGCACAGATGCTACAATGCATCTTTTTTTCAGGAGGTAGTTCTCTCTGACAGGTGTCCCTTGGGTCTTAAGCTTTGAAGTGAAGTTCCTGATGCTTCTAGGTATAACTGTTTTTACAGGGATCACACTTGACTGAGAGATGTGTTTCTCAGCAGCTTTTTGGCTATGCTTATTGGTGAAGAGTCAGCTACTTGTCATCAGTAACTAATTGGTTTCAGTTTCATCACTAGGAGACGCCTCCCATGGGAGCCACGAACAACTTTTAGAAGACAACCAAAGATTTGGTAAGTCTGGACAGTGCAGTTAGTCGTATCTTGTGCCACGGATAGAAGAATGAATGACCTGGGCTGAGGGAGTTTCAGAAGCAGGAGACGAAGTATCAGATTTTGAAGTGATGGAAGATGGGTCAAAATGAAACCTCAGGAAGAAAGTGTGAAGAGGTTGAAGGACGAGGAACACATGGAGAGAAATGGAATGAGCTAAGATCCATTTTTGCTCCTGTACAGAGGAGACAGTGTGAACACCATCAGTTGGCTTTTTTTAATGGTACCAGTAGGCCCAGGCTAGAAGCTGTGGACACTACTTACAATATTGCCACATCTCATGGTATCTCCATCGGCTTACTTTTCTTCTGTTCACTTCCAGAATTTTCACACATCCACTTAATATTCGTGTTGACTCTCAACTTATTTAGGCCCATTGGGAGTTGGCTTTGGTCTAGTTATCTTGGTTCTGACCTGGCAACTTCATAGGACGTTGTCTGTACTGATTGTCTCTAAGCATATGAACTTTGTTCATAAGCTAGAGATTTCCTGCATTTCTAAGCTGCTCATGTTCCTAGACATAGATGTCCAGTGATTTCTGTCCAGTTGGGGCCACTGAAAAAGTTTCATCCCATGAAAAACTAAAACCCAAACCAAACCAAGTCAAACTCAACCATCCAACCAACCCACCTCCCAAATCCCCAAGGTACCTGGCTGACAGCGTGTGACTGCAGTGACACTAAAGTGGCTTGCCTGGATACCCCAGGTGGTTACCTATGTGAGGAATTTCCCAGGCTGCAGTCACTGCTCGCTACTGACAGGTACAAAAGTACAGTTGAGCCAGCAGGCTGCTTCACAAATTCTTAGCCGGTTCTGAGCCTTGTTAGCATTAGCTGTTTTGGTGAGCTGACCATGTCTGTAAATCTACAGAGCTGATATTCAGAAGATGTCCAAGAGTTGCTGGTGCTGGTATTGGCTTTAGGTTCAAAGATTTGCTGTTCTGTGTCATATACACGAGAATGAGACAGAACTGGGGTTTCCACTACTCCTTCAAAGACAATCAGTGGCCTCTCTGTCACATCAAGTGATATTTGTTTAACTCTCTTCTAAGTTCTCTCCTAAGTGGGACTCTGTGCCATGCACATCACCCTTTTCACCCTCTCCTGTTTAACCTCTTTTTTTAATAGTCTGGTTTTTTATAGTCTGGTTCTGATCTCTCTGTTATTCTCCTTCTGTCGTTTCTTCCCTGAAGAACAGGATTATTTTATGATCCCTTTTCTTACCTCTGTAGATAATACTTTGTTTTTCTGGCCCCAGGTTCTCACTTGAGCTCTATTACTGTACTTTTAGTTGTCTACTCAGATGAATTATCTTCAGAAATCATTAAGTCAAAGCCTGAACTTAGTTGCCATTGACTTGGCTCCACTCATGGTGACTGTACGTGTAAGAGAACATTACGTATAGTGTTTATGTATAATGTTGCCCAGTCCTGTACTATCCTCTTGACCATTGGTATATTTTGATCTGTTGCTGGGGCTATTTTCTCAGTTCATAGGGTTGAGTCTAAACTTATCTTGCTTTAAAACTTGTCTAACTTGCTCTCAAGCGTATATTTCTACCCTTAGAATATATATTTTCTTTATCCTTCAGTTCCTATATAAATTCTTCACTTTGTTCTATCAAAAAAAAATTGTTGCCTCCTTACTTTGATTTTTGCTCTTTTCCGTTTTCACTGCTACCTTCAAAGGTTTGTATTCTCAAATAATAGCCTATTATCTTTTCTTTACAAATACTGGATGTATCATTCCTAAACATCATTTTTTACTCTTAAGCAATCTACCACTCTTCATAGTTTACAAGGCAAAAAAAAAAAAAAAAATTCCTAGCCCCCTTTGTCCTAGATCAACTTACATACTCAAATTTTTCTTTTTTAGCAGCTGTGGGGAAGAAACTGGATGCTGAGTGACCCATGCAGAGGAAGGCCCAATAAGAAGGAGATGGAGCATCTTATAAAGACAGTCGTCACCTTACTGATGGCAGGTTTCTGTAGTTTAATATTGAGCTGGACCACTGCTCCATCAAGTAGGGTACAAAGGATGAGCTCAGAGACCTGAACGAAGTCTGGTGTAGGCTTAAGAATAACAAACTTGATTCTTGTGTGGCAATACCAAATGAAAGGGGAAGGTAAGGAAGAGAAATGGGATTATGCCATAGGAGGCCAGATTTGAATTAGATAAAGGCAGGAACTTTGAAAAGACTCAGGGCCATGTGATGAAGTAGAAGTTATTTCTCCTACTCCTTAAATCAGCTGTGAGGCCTTCCCTGACCAACCTATCCCTTTTCCCTGATTTATTTTTCTTGATAGCAGTAATTCTCATCTGACATATTTTATAAGTTTGCTTCTTATTTCTCTCTTCCAACTAGAATATAAGCTCCATCAGGGCAGGGACTTTTGCCTACCTTGTTCACTGCTGTCTCCCCAGTTCCCAGAACTTTAACTGGCACAAAGTAGGTACTCAATAAGTACTTGTTGAAAAAGTGAATGGATGGACTGCATAGTATAAAACCTGGTTAGTTTGTTCACTCATTAATTAATTAATATGATCTCTTCTACTTCTCAAACATATTTATCTCTCTTCTAAATAATTCTTCATGCTACCCCCTGCCTGGAACTCTCTACCTTCTCTTCAATTATCCAAATTCCGTCTCTGTTTTGGGTCCTTGTCACGTTCTTACCACTGGGAAGCCTTCTGCAGCATCCCAGGCTGTGGTGATCACTCATCTCTCAGGTGTCCTGAAGCACTTACTGTTTTTAACATTCATTCTGTGAATTATCACAAACTCTGATGCTATTGTATATTGTTGTGCCTTGTCTCCCTCTGACTCTCGTCTTCCCCTTTCTGAACTTTATCTTCTCTTAACTGTCAATGTCAAACTTCTTAGCCTTCTCCTGGCATTTACTTTAGATGTGTTGGTTTTGCTGACTCAGCTGTTATTGATTCACTCAACACACACCTAACTAACACCTATTGAATGTTACACCATGAGAGGCAGAAATAAATCAAGCCAAGTACAGGTCCTTAAGGAAATTATAGTTTAGTAGAATGTAAGTAACTCAAATTTTAAACTCCTTGGAGGTAGACACATTTTAAATACGATTTTTATGAATGTATGTCTTCATCATATCTGAAACAGTACAGGTATTTAGAGAGCTCAATCAATGATAGGAATCACAGAAATTTAAATTTCTAGCATTGACAGGAACTCTGATTATCTTAATCCTGGTTAAGGAACCTAGGAGAGGTTTAACAACTTGCCTAGAGTTACACACCTACCTAGTGAAGGATTTAGATTGGGAGAAACCAGAGCTCTTGACAGCCAAGTCAAACACATTTTTGCTATTTCTCTGAATCCTTGTCACAAGGGCAGCACAGAAAACCAGGAAAATTTATAAAAAAAAATTGGGTTAAAACATACTGATTGAAATTCTAGAAGGCTGATAGTCAATAATATGCAATGTCTAATACGAAAGAGTTTAATATACCTTGTGAGTTCATTACGTAGAACTAGAAGATATTAAGGATTCTCTGGAAATAAATGTATTGCATTTAAATGTTAAATTCATTGGGGTCACCAGTATGTGACCCAGAAGTCTCCAGCAACAATCCATCAATTACTGCTGGAACCATGGTTTGAGTGCTCAGAGACACACTGGTAGTCCTGCCATGGCTACTCCTGGCTTCGCTCTCTGGCTCATCTTCTGCCTTATCATCTTTATTTAGTTAACTGGTAAGAGAAGCTAGAGCCTCAGGGAACACATCTCTCTGCTTCCTTTTAGGTCACTTTTAGGTTACCAATGCAGCAACCCCAAGAATCTTGGTAATTTTGATTTGCATACTCACTTTCCCTTATGCATCTGAGAATTTCATTCTCAGCAGAGCTAAGCCTTCCTTTACTCTCTAAAATCTAAAACCAAACCCAGTGCCATCAAGCTGATGCCAGCTACTAATGACCCTATAGATTTTTTGAATTCCAGGCAGTTGACCAGTCATTTTGAAGGGGAAGGATTTGTTAATAGAGGGGGCTTCTTCCAAAGTAGACTTTAAGAGAAGAGTTTAGAGGTGGCTATCAATTATTTAAGGTCCCTCGGTGACACAAGTGGTTTATTCTTAACCACTAATTGAAAGGTTGGTAGTTCAAACCCACCCAGCAGCACTGCGGAAAAAAGGCCTAGCAATATGGTTCTATAAAGATGATGGCCAAATAAACCCCCAAAACAAAAAAATGTAACTGAGCTCAGTTCTGCTCTGTAACACATTAGGTTACCAGGAGTCAGAACTGTCACTCATGGATTTGATTTGGTTTGGAATACCCATTGGCAATGACTGACTCATTTCTGAGCCACAGATAAGTTATCTCTTGGAATATATTTAATTCTGAAGAAATTTATTTTATTTTATTTTAGGTGAATAAAGTGAGGAGAGAAGCAGTGGCAGACTGAATGTGTCTGTAAATATAAATTCACATTTAAGGTATTGCTGCGAGCTATTTACTTTTCACTAATGAGTGGTATTAAAAAATTATTAGATGATCAGATGGACTTGACATATGAAAAAGTATGTTCAGAGAGCTTCTTGCAAACCAGAGGTCTCTGGTGTCATTTTTACTCCTTTTTCATGGTTATCAGTCAGTTAACAGGTGGCATTATTGCCACCCCATATTGACTTCTTCAGAGACAGGCATTTCCCAAAGCTTTTCTTGAGATTACTCTTGCAATGCCCTTAGGTAGCCTGGCGTTCTCCCTCCTTTATTCAGTTATCAGAAATGGCCTCTGATTTTTGTCTCCAGAGATGCATGGTTGCTTTCATGAATGATAACCCGCTTGGCCAGATTTCATCTAACATTCTACGAGGCTCCAGCCGTGACCCGGATAGAAAAACCTACCATCTAAGGGCATCTGCTTCTACCCTGGCCCCTAGGGTTGCCATGAGTCGGGTCCGACTCGACGGCACTTGGCTAGCAAGGGCATCATCTTAGGCTGCACCAAATTAAACGATGGAAGTCAGGAACCATCAAAGGGCATGCAGATACTGGGTGAAGTGCTGTCTGAAAGCATGATTTATTTGTGGGTGTTACTAGCCTGGCATGTAGATAGGTATCCTCCGGCAAACTTCATCCTTTTATCTTTGATGTACACTATGTTTGGGCAGCTTCCTTTCCAGTTGAAGGGGAACTGACTGAATATGCGATAATGACTTGCTTACAGCAGAAGAGGCCAACCTACAATGCTTGAGATTTTAGTGATTGTAGTGAAAAGAGAAGAGTGGAATACTTAGTAGACTGAACATCCCACCTCCTAGAATGCAATTAAATCACCAGCAATCTCATTTTAATCACAGGGTAATTACAAGCTTCTAAGTGTTCAACCAGATTATGTAAACTGCAAGTAATAATCTGTGATTTTGATTTATGTCTCTCCAGACTTGGAAAAGATCAAGTTTTGCTGGTGCTCAAAGGCTGTAGAATATTTCTGATTTTAGTTCTTGAATGAGCTAGAACTGGTGATGACTCTACAGCAAAATCAAACAAACCGCCTTCAGTCCTGCTGGTCTTTTGTAGCCGATGTCTATTTATTTTGCCCACATTGTTGGCACTTAGTTAAATTTGAGGGCAGGGCTGACCCATAGCAATGCATGCTTATTGGTTGAGGAAGCAGCAAGTAGGTGCTTGGTAAAGCAATAAATGTTATGGAATCAATATTATAAAAACTGGTGCCTCACAGTGTATTCTGAAGTTCTAATCCGGATCTGCACTTACTCCAGATATAATCTGAATTGGAGGAGAAAATCATACACTTTCATATTTTTATCCTCTACCACTGTTCCTTCAAACTAACATGAGAAGATGAGTTTTTGAATTCAAAAGCAAGCCTAGGATTCTGGGTCAGACTGTACCCTGCAGATTTTCCATAGAACATGTTCAAGTCTTTCAGGCCACCTTCAAGATTTATGCGATGGTTACAAGGGAAGGAATCGAGGGATGGCTGTGTGAAATAGATTCTCCTCTTCTCCCAGGAGTGGGAATGATCCAGAATTGGCCAAGGCTTCTGGAATTCTCTCTTTCTAGAGAAAGAACAATTCTTGTGTTAGGATATATAGTCACAACTCTGTGAATCCCAGCTTTGGTTCTGCAGCCTCTCTGAGGTTGAGAGAATGTATGATGCTATAAAAGGACTATCTTATCCCAGAAAGAACAAAATTTGTAATTCTCTTGCCCCTTTGTCTTCTGCTCATCATGGGAATTACGTTTCCCAAGATGGAATGGGAAAAGCTTCCTCAAGGCAGGGGTGGGAGAGATATTGGTTATAAATGTGTGATAGAGTTTGTAGAGGTGAAAAATGGATGGTAGACAGTTTGTAGAGGTGAAAAAAAGAACTCATGCATTTGAAGTCTTGACGTGAGATGAATGCGAAGTACTGACTTGTTTATGTTTTTCCTTGCAGATACGTGAACTATGAATAATAGTTTCGAGAAGAAAGAATGAGTTCTGGCAGGAAAGTTGAGAGCTGTGACAGGCAGAAGAAAAACAAAGCCAACAGCATGGAGATGTGTCATCACCACTGGGTTTTACCTTGATGTACATTTAGTTATTTATTTCTTTTCAAACTACTGGGCAGTCATTCAAGAAACAGTATGTATGTTCTGGCTTTGAATTAATGGGTGGACTTCACGTGCAGTATGAGGAAAGAAGTCTCACTATTTTCTTTCACTTCACAAACCATGACTTTGTCTATTCGCTCAGCAGTCTATTATGAGGGCCTTACTGTGTGCTAGACGTGGTGGTAGGTAGTGCAGGTCATTAACCATCTGGTTTCTTGAAATTTGATAGTAATGAAGAATTTGTTTTTAAGTTTTAGTTTCATGCTTCATGTTAAATCTTCAAATTAGGAAGCTTTTGAAGGAATTAAGAAAGTGGAAATATTTATAATTAATAACTGTTACAGCTTTTTAGACTTGTACTTCAGTAGACTTATAAAAGCATTGCCTTATTTAGCATTTGAAATATTAGTTTTCTTATTGTAAGCCAATTAAGAATAAGACGGGTCACTGCTAGTTGCTGTTCGGAAGTAACCGAAATAGCTTCCTCGTGCTTACCTGTATAGCTAGCAGCATTTACAGCAATTGAACCCTTTTTTGTTCCAGTACAGTTTTTTTGCCTGTCTTTATTTACTCTGTACCGCTACAGCAAAAGGAAAAAAATGCATTGAATGACACTGAAAGAAACTCATCGGCAAAAACATAGAAGTACTCATCAGTGGGTGGTTAGAGGAGAAGAGAAAAAATTGTGACTATCAGTGAGGGGGATTACGAATGTTACCTTCTGGTGGTTACTAGGAAAGGAATGTAACTGATGAAGGTCTCCAGTGGAGGGGAGGCATCAAGGTAGGCCTGAGTTTTAGGTAACTCGTGTCCCTCCAGTATTAGGAAAGGGCAGACACCAGATGCTGAGCAGTGAAAACTAGCATCAGTGTTAGTGGAGAGAGAAGATGTGGAAAAGCTGTGCGGCTTGGGGAGGGTTTTCCTGATGACCTACAAAGCTTAGCATGTGCTGTGTTAGCAGGTATCCTATGGAAAGAGTGGGCCAGTTACTGTGTGAAAAAGTGGCTAACATGAGTGTGGAAGGGGAGCTGAACCAGGGTGTTGAAGTGATTCATTTGGGTTTGAACCCTTCTGACAAATTGTATTTACATCCGAGATTTACTGAATCAAAGTCTTGTTAAAATAGTAAGAATCATCTGGGCATCTTATTAAATCACTGGGAATCTTTATTAAAATACAAGTAAAATGAACTTACACTTTAATAAGGTGCCTCAGTGGTTGTTAATAAGAGTTCTTAGTAAGGATTACCTGGAGCATTTGTTAAACTGATACCAATACTGGAGATTTTGATTCAGTATGTTTGGTTGGGGTAGAAGCACAGATTCTCAGCAGGGCCCGAACTGGAATAAATTGATTCACAGCCCCGGGCTGAGCAACAAAGCCAGTGTCAGGGAAAGGAAGAATAACATCCTTCTCATTTTACTTAAGGAGGATGGATTTTACACACTGAAGTTGCCCAGAAAATATTAGCATCTGCTTGGGTACTATCACTTCTTGTGTGATTTATGTGACAACTTCGCATTTTAATTTAACACCTTATTATATCATCCCAGTAAGAAGATTTGTATTATATTGCAAGTGTTTCCTAGTGCTAGGAAAGGGAAATTTCCAACCGGCAACATTTCATAATACTGATTTCCTGGGAAAATTAGCATAACAAATACAGTGATTTAGGTTTACTCTGGAAGCACATGAAACCTTTCTTCCCACCCAATTACCTCTGGAAATGTTACCTTAACTTGTGTGTGTGTGTGTGTGTGTGTGTGTGTGTGTGTGTGTTGAAAGAGTCAGTTTCCAAGAAGTTTTCATTGTAGCATAGTCCTGTAAGGTGAATTTTTGAGAAATTTAATGTAAGCTCTTTCATTTCTTCTATATTCAAACCTCAGAGAATCAGAAAAAAGAGAGACTTTTAGTTTGGAATAAACAACGAAATCTCATGTTGAACCCATAGCCACTCGCAAAACACCCTGCAAGTCTTTCTTCAGAGGTGTGTGCTAATGAATGTCTTCAGCCCTCTTTCTGCCATCGGAGTCATGGTGTTGGAGTGGTAACAACTCAGCCACGAAATTGCTTGTCTGAACATAATCCCATGAAAGCAGGTGGTGTAGAAATACAGAAGCCAAGGGAGATACAGGAAGACCAAGTCGTGTGAGAAGATGATTTCACCCTGAGGAATGTTTGCGTTAGCAGGAGTACTATCCAATAACTATGGCAGATGGAAAAGAAAGGTCACTAAGCAAATCTGAGTGGTGCCAGAAGAACAAAGCAAAGGACAAGATGGAGAAAGATAACCAGTACCAAGTGCAAAAGACCAACTGTGTAACAAAAACTAGGTAGAAGAATGACCTTTAACTATGGAAAGGTACCATTCTATTGAAACATGAACTGAAAGAATTTCTGCTAAAAGCTAATTTACATTTTTTATTTTTGGTTTACTATGACTTTTAGTAGAAGTCCTGCATGGTTAATCTTTTTATCTTTCTGAGACAAAAAAAAAAAAAGGGTCGGCTGACACACCTGGATGCAAGGAGCCAGTCAGAGGGTCCTTGTGAGATGTATGACTAAAGCCACATCAAGGCTTGTCAGGAAAGGGGGCATCTGGGGGTTTGCCCTGAGGAACAACTGCATGACTTGGTTTGTGGAGGAATTTCCCTCCCAAGTTCTGTATGACTGACACTGAACGTGCTACAAGGGAACAGGCTTTTCTAAGAGTAGATGAAGCATTTTTGGCAGGCAGAATTGTGACTCTCCAAAGATCTCTATGTACCCTGGAACCTATGACTATATTACCTTAAATGGCAAAAAAGATTTTGTAGATATGATTAGAACCTTAGGATGGGAAGATTATTTTGGATTATCCCTTGGCCCCAACCAGTCACATGAGCTCTTTTTTTTTTTTACTGTGATTAAGTCAAAGTATACAATCCAAACCAATTTTGCACGACCACCTGTCTGCAGCTCCATCTGCTTTCCTCCCCCTGTGACAGCATAATCCTTCTTTTTACTCTGTATTTCTAGTATCCTCTTAACTAGCACCTGTCCCCTCCTCGCCAACCTCTTCTCTCCCATCTAGAAAGAAAATAGTAGAACAGTCTCCTATAGAACAGAACCATAAAGTACACATACTATCTGGTCACACTGTGTCCCTGATTCTAGACATGCTGGTCTGAAGAGTTGACCTTAGTTCTGCTTTCTGGTTAGGGCCAGCAACAGATCTAGTGGTCATGTTCCCAGGGGATCCTCCAGGCTGTCAGACCATCAGTTGTGGTCTTTTGTAGAGTTCTTCAGCTGCACCCTTCTTTTTCTCATGTTGCCTCGGTTACTCTACACTGTGTACGCCATTGCAGTTGCCTTTGGTGGTGGCCAGGCACCATCTGGTTCTTTTGGTCTCATGTTGATACAGTTCCCCACTCATATGAGTCCTTCTGTCTCCTGGGCTCTTTTCCCTTGTATCTTTGTTGTTCTTGTTCATCACCTTTTCCAGATGAGTTGGGACAATCTGGTGTACTTCAGAAGGCAGCTTGCTAGCTTTTAAGTCCCCAGATGCCACTTATCAACATGGGGTGCAGAAGACTCTCTTAGCAAAAGACTAGTTGTGCAAGTTGGCCTAAGTGTCCCCTGAAAACATGGTATTCAGACCCCTCTCTCCTTTGAAATATTGGGTTGAATTTAGAAAACCTTTCAGTTTATGGTATAGTCCAGTTATGTTGATCTGCACTCTACTATGTACTGTCACTGCTTTCATCTAACTGAATTCCTATCTAATCTATGCCCAACCCCCCACCCCATCCCCATCCTTGTAGCCAACAAAGAGCGTTTTCTTTGGTACATAGTCTATTTTTAAGTCCTTATAGCAGAAGTCTCATACAATACTTGTACTTTTGCCTCTGATCAGTGGGATTGCTAGATCATATGATATTTTTATTCCTAGCTTTTTAAGGAAGCATCAAATTGCTTTCCAAAGAGGTTTTATCATTTTGCATTCCCACAATTTATTACCTGCAATGCTTATTTTAAAAAATAAAAAAGCTGTAAACTCGATCTATTCACCTATAAAAGGTGTTTTCTTAAAAAAGAGAGATAGCAAGACCCAAAGTCCATTAAATGGGGAAAAGACAGTTTGTTTAACAAATAGTATTGGCATAACTGTATATCTGTGTGAAAAAAAAAAACTGAAACAAGACTCATATCTCACACCATGCACAAAAATTAACTTGAAATGGATCAAAGACCTAACTATAAAATCTAAAATGACAAAGATCATGGATGAAACACAGGTACAATGCTGGGAGCTCTAATACCTGGCATAAATAGAATACAAAACATTACTAGCAATGTACAAACACCAGAAGAGAATATGTATAACTGAGAACTTCTAAAAATCAAAACACTTAGCTCATCCAATGACTTCACCAAAAGAGCAAAATACTGGGAAAAATTTTTTGAATATGGCAAATCTGATCAGCATCCAACCTCTAAAATCTACAAGATATTGCAAACCTCAAGAACAAAAAGACAAATAACCCAATTAAAAAAATGTGCAAAGGATATGAATCCAGTATAACTGGAAATCATCAAAAATGAAACGGAATGTATAAACATCCATATCCTACGTATTAGTGGACTGAAATGGACTGATATTGCCCTTTGTGAATTGGACAGTCATGTGGTCTACTATGCTGGGTGTAATAGTTAAGACTTACAGATAATTAATTACTTCAGACTTTGTGTCAATTTGGCTGGGCCAAATCCCTAGATGTGGCTGTCCCAAGCAAGTGCTGAAGTTCAGCACAGTAGCCAGCTTGTGCCAGGCTCACAGGCTTGGTAGTCCCAGTCTCAGCCTTCCGGTTAGGAAAGAAGGTGTCTATACCTGTAATCTTTTCAAATGATATGTCAGTGGAAGAAGGACTCAGTGTGCTGCTGCTTCACCTCTGACAGAGGCAGTTTCCCCCTTCCTGTCACCCAGTACAATCACACAACCCTAAGCCTGATCTTGGGTGTCCTAGAATGTCCACACTGCTTAATTGAATTATTCTTCTAGGCCTTAGTTCTCAGAAGGAATCAAGAAGACACATGTCTAGTTAGCCACCTTGGCCCCATCCCCTCTACAGGAGTTCTCAAAAGCAGAAAAACTTTTCTCCGGCTGTAGTCAACGAGATGCAACGATGGAAGAACATTCAAATGCGTGTGACATGAGTCACATGATTTCTGTCTTTCAAGACAGAGGAAGGGGGGAAGGCCACAAGCTAAGAAGGAACGTCAGCAGCCTTTAGAATCTAGAAAAGGCAGGAAGATAGATTCTTCTTTAGAGCCTCCAAAAAGGAAAGCGGCTACACTGACATCTTAATTTTAGCTCAGTGTAACCCATTTTGAACTGTTGACTTACAAAATGGTAAGATAATGAATCTGTGTTGTTTTAAGGCACTACATTTGTGGTAGTTTGTTAGAGCAGAAAAAAGAGAACTACTACAGTATTGCACTACAACAACACCTCTTTGTTGTCTGTGGCTGCTTTGTTTTGTGTATTTTGTCTGTAGAAAAAGCTATAATATTAGGCTCCACCACTTGTCAATTTGTTGTACCGTTGTGGTTTACATGTTGCTATGATGCTGAAATCTACACTACCAATACTTCAAATACCAGCAGGGTCATCCATGGTAGGCAGGTTTCTGCAGAGCTTCCAGGCTAAGACAAACTAGGAAGAAAGGTGCGGCAATCTATCTACTTCTGACAATTAGCCAATGAAAACCCTACGGATTACAACAGAATATTGTCTGATATTGTCCTGAAAGACGGATCCCCAGGTTGGAAGGCACCGAAAATACAGATGGCTGCAAGAATGGACTATAGCATGCCAACACTCGTGAAGATGGTCCAGAGTTGGGAAACGTCTTATTCTTTGCATGTGCAGTTATCATGAGTTGTAACCAACTCAATGGTAGCTAATAACAATGAACATGTTGTGGACTTCCTTAGCTTTATAAGGAAAATCTTGAACATAGAACATGATTTTGAAGAGTGAAATAAATAGACCTGTAAGCGAATGTTATTGTTCTGTGCTGTGAGTTGATTCTGACTCACAGAGCCCCTGTGCGACAGAGTTGAGCCATCTCATAGAGTTTTCTAAGTTGGAATCTTTACAGAAGCAGATTGCCAAGTTTTTTTTCCTGCAGATTCTCTAGGTGGGTTGCAGATAGCCAGATACTTAACTGTTGCACCACTAATTGACACATTAACAAATGAATTCATGTTTTACTCTTCACTTACAACTATATTTGAATCTCCACTATCAGCCAAATTAAAACCTCAGTGAAGATAGATTCTATCCTGCCCTCAAAGAGTTTATAGTCTTGGGAAAGAATGACTATTAAACAAGCAATTCCCATGTTTGGAGTAGATAGGTTTGCTTCAGTTTATTGCTCTCACCAGAAGTATTCAGAGTTGTAAACGGGAGGGAACTTTCGTGGACACAAACAGAAAGGGTAATGCTGACACCACAGACTCCTCCCACGGCACTGTCTCTACTGGGCTGGATAATTCATTGGCACAGTCACAGAGACAAGGTAACTTCAATAGCAACGGTAATGACTGAGAAGGTTATAAACAGAAACAAAGGCATGCAAAGGGCTAGGCTCAGGTGGGGTCCCAGCATGGGGCCCACCACCCAATGCTGTTGAGTTGATTCCAACTATAGTGACACTATAGGATAGAGTATAACTTCTCCATATGGTGTCCAAGGAGCACCTGGTGGATTCAAACTGCCAACCTTTTGGGTAGCAGATATAGCACTTAACCACTATGTCACCAGGGTTTTCTACATCTTGAAGGACTCCTGCTTATCTTTCCTAAAAATCAGTGTTCATTTTCGCCTGTTGGGAAGCTTTCCTACAGGGAACTGTATGACCTTATCTGTTAGGCGTGGCTATTTATCAGTGACTCTTCTTGCTTCCCTGCTGGGATTAGGTCTTTAAAATGAGCTGCTACCATCTGGGTCTGTGTCTGTCTTCCGTACACAGTCTCTGCTTCTTCTGGTCCTGTTGCAGCAGTGCCTGTGTCACTTTTGTAGGCTGACTCCATCTGGTAAAGTCATACTTTAGATCCTGGGTGTCGAAAGCACGTGCTCTAAAGAATGCATACCTCTCCTGTCTTTCCATCTCGTCTTTTTCAATTGGGAAACCCCATCTGAACCTCGTTGTTCTAGGGTTATTATCAGACACAGGTTGTGAGGGGCAGCCATGCCATGAAAAGGTCAAGTACAGGGTGAAGCTCTCCCAGCCAGTACCAGTTAAGGTCAACTACTGGGTTGGCTTTGGAACCAGGATCAAAGGCTAAAGTGTTTTTTTTTTTTTTTTTTTTTAGCAAAGTGATTCTACACCTATGCAACAGTTCACCTTCTACAAAGGCAAATCAATTATTCCCCCTTCATCCACTTTCCATCTTTTGTGTGGTCTGCTATCGTCACTTCTTTGGCTTTGTGTTTGTGCCTGAGGAATTATGTGGCTTATATACTGTTTATCATTGATCTTGTTTTTTCTTTAGGAAGCCAATATAGTGTGACATTCCATTCTCTCTCTGGAAAAATTAACAAAACATTCTTTCCAAGTGTTAAGTTCTAAAGCAGGAGGAAGGAAATTAACCATCCAACTTTCTGAGCTTTACCATGTTTTTACAAAAATGATGTCCACTGTCTGGATTTGTTTGTTACCTGTGCCCTCCCCAGGGGAGGCAGGCACCCTCACAAGTGCCACTATGCCAGTCCTTTCTCACATGTTGCAAAAAAAAAAAAAATTAGCATAGCACAATTAGGGAAATACCTACGGAAGGAGGGCATACCAGGCAAAAAAAGGCAGAAGGTAGTGTTATTTGGATATAAATAGAGTAACCTTGTTTTTGGGAGGTGAGCTAAGTACATTCAGAGCACACAAATAATTTATCATTTCTCTCTGCTGAGGTAGTTCAGATTAAGTTGGAACAAATGATGTCTAAAAGTGATACAGTAAATGAACTGTTAATGTAGGTAGTAATTTTCTTCATCCCCTATTATTTTCTAGGATGGTATATCTTAAGGACATGGGCAAATTCTCTTGGTGAAGATATATCTAGTGTGGGCATTACTAGAGAGTTACAGTGGATTTGGACCACCCTGGGTGACACTGTCAGAGATGGTGACACTGAAATGACTATAAAATTTTTATGTAATATTTCAGCAGAAATTTATTTATTTTTATAAAAATATCCCTGTAGTTACAACACACACAATTTTTTTTTGTAAGTCCAGCTTGTTATTGTAGGTACAGTTGAGTCAGTTCCAGCTCCCAGCAACCACTCTGGTCTTGTACCGTCCTCACGATTTGTGTTATACTTGAATCCACTGTTGCAGCCACTATTTCAGTCCATCTCACTAAGAACCTTCCTCTTTTCCACAGACGCTCTGCTTTACAAAACATGATGTCATTCTCCAGGAACTACTTTCTCCTGGTTAATGTGTCCACAGTGTGCGAGAACAAGTCTTGCCATCCTCACTTCCAAGAAGTATTCTGACTGTACTTCCCAGACAGATCTGCCCTGTCTGTGGTATGTTCAATATTCTGTACCAACATCATAATTCAAACGTATCAATTATTCTTTGATCTTCCTGATTCATTGTCTAGCTTTCATATGCATGTGAGGAAATTGAAAACACCATGGCTTGGTCAGGGGCACCTTAGTCTTTAAAGTGACCTTTTTGCTTCTTTGTGAAGTAGGGAACCCTGGTCGTGTAGCAGCAAGGGCTAAGGGTGCTCACCAAAAAGCGAGCAGATTGAATTCACCAGGTGCCCCTTGGAAATTCCAGGGGGCAGTTCTACTCTGTTTCGTAGGGTCGCTATGAGTTGGAATAAACTTGATGACAGAGTTTTTTTTTTGCAACAGAATTGCCCAATGCGAACTGTCATTTGATTTCTTGACTGCTGCTTCCATGGGTGTTGATTGTGGATTGAAGTAAAATTAAATCCTTGACGACTTCAATTTTCTCTCTGTTTATCATGATGTTGTTTATTGGACCAGTTGGGAGGATTTTTGTTTTTTTTGAGGGGTGATCCATACTGAAAGCTGTAGTCTTTGCTCTTCATCAGTAACTTCTTCAAGTCCTCTTCTGTTTCAGCAAGCAAGGTTGTGTCATCTGTGTATTGCAGGTTGTTAATGAGCTTTCCTCTAATCCTAGTACTGTGTTCTTCTTATGGTCCAGCTTTTCAGTTTATTTTACAGAATAAATGAATATGGTAAAAAGCTACAATGCTAATGTGCAGTTGTCCTGATTTTAATCCCCTCTTCTGTTTGAATGACTGCCTGTTGGTCTGTGTACAGGGTTCCTCGTAAGTACAAGTGCTCTGAAATTCTCATTCTTTTCAGTATTATCTATAATTTGTTGTGATCCACATAGTCAAACATATTTGCATAGTCACTGAAACACAGGTAAATATCTTTTTGGTAATCTCTGTTTTCAGCCTAGATTAATCTGACATCAGCAGTGATATCCCTTGTTCTAAGTCCTGTTCTGAATCCAATTTGAATTTCTGGCAATCGTCTGTTGACAAGCAGCTACAAACTGTTTTGAATTATCTTCAGCAAAATTTTATTTCCATGTGGTATTAATAACATTGTTTGACAATTTCTACATTCTGTTGATGAAACTTCTTCAGAATGGGAACAAATATGGATCTCTTGCAGTTGGTTTGGCCAGGTAACTGTCTTCCAAATTTCTTGGTGTAAATGAGTGGGCACTTCCAGTGCTGCATTTGTTTGTGGAAACATCTCAGTTAGTATTCCATCAATTCCTGGAGGCTTGTTATTTGCCAATGCCTTCAGTACAGCCTCGACTTCTTCCTTCAGTATCATTGTTTCTTAATCATATGCTCTTCTCCTGGAATAGCTGAACATCAATTCTTTTTGATATAGCATTCCTTCCATCTTCTTTTGATGCTTCCTATATTTAATGTTTTGCCTATAAAATCTTTCATTATCACAACTTGAGGCTTGAATTTTTTTCTCTAGTTTTTTTCAGCTTGAGAAATGCTGCGTGCCTTCTTTCCTTTCGGTTTTCTAACTGAAGGTGTGCATATTTCACTATAATATTTCTTAGTCTTCTCAAGCTGGCCCCTGAAATCTTCTGTTTTTTGCTTTTGTTTTAGCTACTCTTTATTCAAGGGCAAGTTTCAGAGTCTCTTCTTTGAACAAGTTTGGTCTTCTGTTTCTTTCCTGTCTTTTAAATTTTTAAACCTCTTGCTTTCTTCATATATGATGTTATTGATGTCCTTCTACAACTTGTCTGATCTTCTGTCATTAGTGTTCAGTCAAATCTGTTCTTGAGATGGTCTCTGAATTCAGGTACGATGTGCTCAGGGCCATATTTTCGCTCTCATGGACTTGTTCTAATTTTCTTCAGCTTCAACTTGAACTTGCATATGAGTAATTGATGGTCTGTTCCTCGGTCAGCTTCTGGTCTTGTTCTGTCTGAACTTTCCCATAGGCTCTTTCCATATGTATAGTCTGCTTGATTTCTTTTATTCCGTTACTCCATCTGTTATGTTCTATGGGTATAAACCCAAACAACAAACAAAAAAACCACCAAATCTGTTGCCGTTGAGTTGATCCTGATACATAGTGACCCCGTAGGACAGAGGAAAACTGCCCTATGGGGTTTCCAAGGAACACCTGGTAGATTTAAACTGCTGACCTTTTGGTTAGTAGCCATAGCTCTCTTATCCACTAAAGTACCACAGTTTTTTCCATCTGCTGTTTATGTTGGTAAAAAAAAAAAAAAAAAAAAAAAAGCTATTTGCACTGGAGAATTTTTTGGTCTTGCAAGATTCTTTTTTTATATATATATATATTATGACTGAGTGAAAACGTACATTCCCATATAAATTTACATGCCCACTTATATGCAGCTTCCACTGCTCTCCCTGGACGGTGACAGCACACTATTCCTCTCTGCTACATACATGTCTCATCCTCCCAACAGTCTCCTTTCCCCTCCTCTCCACCCACTCTCCTTTCTCCAGCCAGAGGTCAGCAGGATGATATCCTATAGATGCATAAAACCATAAAGTACATCCAATATATGGTCACTCTACATCGCCAAATCCAATCCATTCATGTCTGAAGAGTGAACCTTTGTTATGATTCATGGGCAAGCAAAATTCTATAATGCAATATTTACCAACTACTGTTCATTCTTCTTTTTTCAGTTTTCACGTCTAATCACTAGTGATTATCAATGCATCTTGATTGCATATTTGATCAATTACAGACTGTAGAAGTTGGTAAAAGTCTTCACTTTATCTTGGACATGTGTGGTTGATTTGTACATCAGAAGAATAGTGATGTTGATTTTTTTTCTTGCAGGCATATGTATATTTTTCTATCACTGACTACATTGTACTTCAGGATAGATCCTGAAAAGTTTTTTTGATGATAAATGTAATACCATTCCTCTCTGTTTTGTCATTCCTAGTGTAGTAGACCATATGACTGTCTGATTCAGAATGGCCAATACCAGTCCATTTCAGTTCACTAATGCCTGAGATGTCAATGTTGATTCTTTCCATTTCATTTTTGGCAACTCTCAGTTTTCCTAGAGTAATACTTAGTACATTCCATATTCCAGTTACTAATGGTTGTTCACAGCTCTTTTTTCTCATTTTGAGTTGTGTTGTGTTAGCAAATGAAGCCCCTGAGAGCTTGACTCCATCCGTGTTGTTAAGGTCAGCTCTGCTTTGAGAAGGCAGCTCTTCCCTGGTTGTGTTCCAGGTGCCTTCTGACCTGAGAGGCTCATCTTCTGGCACTGTATTGGACAGTGTTTCCCTGCTGTTCACAAACATTTCACTGGCTAGTTTTTTCAGAAGTAGACGTCCAGGTCCTTCTTCCTAGTCTGCCCTAGTCTGGAAACTCCGCTGAAACTTGTTTACCAAATGTGAACCTGCTGGTATTTGAAATATTAGTGGCATAGCTTCCAGCAACACAGTAACATACAAGGTACCACAGCGCAGCAAACTGACAGACAGGTGCGGAAAATCCAGCTTATATTTGTCAATATGTGTACAAGGTTAAAATTCTGTGCAAATTGACTTTTTGAACCTTTTAATGGAAACCTTTGTGGTATAGTAGTTACATGCTGTAGCTGCTAACCAAAAGCTCAGCAGTTTAAATCCATCAGGTGCTCCTTGGAAACTCTGTGGGAAGTTCTACTCTGTCCTATAGAGTTGCTGTCATGGATTGAATTGTGTCCCTTCCAAAACAGGTGTAGCCATGTGACTGGGCCATGATTCCCTGTATCCTATGATTGTCCGCCACACTGTGGTTTTCCTAAGCTGTATGTTAAAGGATTAGGGTGAAACTGTAAATCCCTTTATAAGATCATCTCCCTGCTCCACTGCAAAGGGAATTTCCCTGGAATATGGCTTGCTCCATCCTTAGTCCTTTCATCCCACAAGAGATAAAAGGAAAGGGAAATCAGCAGAAAATCAAGAACCTCACACCATCAAGAAAGCAGCACTGGGAGAAGAGCTCATCCTTCAGACCTGAGGTTCCTGCGCCAAGATGCTCCCTGGTCAAAGACTGATGCAATACCAGACTTTCCTCCAGAGCTGACAAGGGGGAAAGCCTTGCCCTGGAATGGACACCCTGAATTTGTACATGTAGCCTACTGGACTGTGCAAGAATCAACTTTCCTTTGTTAAAGCCATCTGCTCTGTGATAATTCTGTTACAGTAGTACTAGCCAACTAAAACAGTTGCTGTAAGTCCAAATGACTCAGTAGCAAAGAAGTTTCTTTCTTTCTCTCTGTCTTTTTTTTTTTTTTTTTTTTGGTTTAATGGGCTCTGGTCAGAGCTGTAGTTATTACCTGATTGTAATGATACTTTGAATCATGTGGCTTCCTTTGCACATGCACAGGCTATTGTTTTTGTTGTTTCTGGTGTCCAATCTTACATATTTTAGCTACAATATTGTGATAACTAATGTGGGGATACTGGACGGCACTTGGCTGGCTGGCAATGTGGGGATGGGGTGGAATGGGGTGTGTGACACCGTGAGTTTCCGCACTGAGTGATGCCACCCCCAGTGACAACCACTGATCACAGTGATCAGCTTCTAATTAGGAGAGATATGTCTGCCCAGGCAAGTCCTTGCACCGTGAGTCACTGGATTAATTCCTTGAGTGTCTTTTTCTCCCTTCACTTCTTGACTATGGTAAAGGAAAAAATAAATCCATTACCAAGGAAAATTGTTTAGGAGACTTCCAGCTGTAGAATCTCTGTTAACATCTAGTCATATATTTATGTCTGGAGGGATGATCTTTAATTTGCTTCTTGTATTTTAAGGCAATGTCCTTTTCAAAGCATGACCTTGAATTATACTGATGAAAACAGAAAAGCAAACCTATTGCTGTTGAGTTGGTTTCTACTCATGGTGAACCTGTGTGTTATAGAGTAATACGGCCCCATTGAGTTTTCTTGGCTGTGACATTTTTCAAAGCAAATTTCCAGGATTTTCTTCTGTGGTGCTGCTAGGCAGATTTGAACCACCAGTGTTTAGGCTAGTAGTTGAGTACAGACCATTCATGCCACCCAGGGATCTATGCTTGTGAAACAGTACTTGAATTAGCCTGAAAGAATATGAGAAATGGATAAACTGGAGCTTGTTTCCCCTTTTGATTTCTGTCATGGCATACTTCTATGGTGAGTCTAATCTCTTTGACTAACATCTTCAGCAAGGGCACAGTAGCTGCTGGAGGGAAACATCAGAAGCAGCAGGTGAGTGACAGAGAAAGTATGGTAAGCTGAATTCACTAGGGGAGGTGATGTACAGCCCCGTGATAAAATGTGCTGATGTTAATTGCCCTTCCACTCTACCTGACTCCACGCTTTCCTTGTGTGTGGAGGCCAAAATCACATGATAGATGTTCCAGACAGGAGGTACAGAAAGGGTATAGTGTAAGAACAAAAAAGCTGGCAGTGGGCGAGTGGCAGTTTAGAAGAAGATCAGGTGGCAAGCCTGGGCAGAAAAAAGGAGTAATGTTCATGCTGGCAGACTAGTCAACCAAGATGCTGCAAGCATCACAAAGCCCCAATGTCAAGGGTATGAACTTGGTGTGGGATTTCCCTGCCTTCCACTTCCCACATGAAGTCATTTTACCTGTTATGAAGTCTCAAGTATTCAACCAGAAAGAAAAAAGGAAGGAAAACACCAGAATGCTCCCACCACTCTCTGACTTATTTGTTCATGGCAATTTCCATTATGGAGCTACATGTCAGGATTTGCACAGGTTGAACGGATCGCCTGTGGAAGGAGAACAGATGGAGAATGCCCTGGATATAGCTCTGAGGCATTCAGAGAAGATGAGGATACTGCAAGAGGTACCTAGAAGAAGAAAACACAATGAGATTAGGAAAAAAACAAGGAAGAGTAGTCTTCCCAAAGCCAAAAGAAGAGAATTTTAAGGAATGAACTGTGGGTTAATTGAGAAATAGAATAGCTTGCATGGTGAGATGGGCTACTGGATTTGGATATGAAGCATCTTCACTGGCATGACGGGGAAAGAAGTCGGATTAGAACGGGTTTGCTCATTATTTATATCTGTACATGTTTTTGAGTACCTACCAGCTAATATGTACATAAAGATAGTACAAGATTGGCAGAGTTTTGTTCCGCCAGGTCGCCGTGACTCTGAGCTGACGCAGTGACAACTAATGACAGCCACAACAACAGCCACAATGCATACCAGACATTATTCTGTGTGTTGAGAATTCGCTGATGAACAGACAAATCTTACTTTACGTTGATATAATGTATGATACAATTAGTAGATTCAGCACTCATTTGCTAAGTCCTACACCTCCTTTGCTGTGTTTCTTTTGGTGTGAGGTGATGTTATGGAGAATGCTGGGTCAAAGCGTCAAATTCTTTCTAAGACCTTGGATAGTGGTGCTGCCCTAGGGCCCTACAAATAGGAGAGACTACTCCTACCCAGAATATTTGCAATGAGAAAAAAACAAAAAGCAATTGTCATGCAGTTGATTCCAACTCGTAGTTACCACAAGTGTTTCAGAGTAAAAGTGTGCTCCAAAGGGTTTTCAGTGGCTGATTTTTGGGAAGCAGATTGTCAGACTTTTCTTTGGGGGTGCTTCGGAATGGGTTTGAACCCATTAGCAGCAGAGTGTGCTACCCAGAAACTCAATAGGATATCTGCCGCATTTCTATCAAAATTAATAGGTGCCTTTTCTAGAGTAGAAGGGGTGCAATGCAATCAGCTTGCCACCAAGTAGCCAGTTGTTCTGTAATAAATCGCTTCAAAACTTAATTATTTTGTCTGCCCTGGTGTTTATTGCCTTTTCTGTGATAAGAGCATTCTGGTGAGTATCACATTTATCCCATTCAATATAATGTTTCACATATTGGATACACTTACACATGTTCATCCATACACAACACTACAGACTTCCTTGTCCCTGAGCCTCCAGTCTTTCTCCTTGTAGACCCTTGACTGGATGTGCTCAGTCATTCCCCACTGGTCACACTTTTTTCTACTTCACACAAAGATTTCACCACTCTCTTTAATGGCTGTCTTGAAGAGGAATCTAATTCAGCCTCTTTCCACTTGAGCTTATACCTACATGCTGAGCTGACCCATCCGTGAACTCCCTTCATGAGTTAATGGCCGGCTACAAAGATTCCCAATTAAGTTCCTGAACTCATCCAGAAAAGTGCTACACACCTCATTGCTGAATATCACCATGGTCACCTTCAAAGTCCTCTCCTTGGGAAGCTAGGCATCAATGCCAGTGCCTAGTCCACCCTTCAAAGCAATTTTGGAACTTTTTTTTCTGGAATGGCTATCAGAGCCGTCATCACATTACCTTGATGTCCTGAATGTGATCCAAATGTCTTCTTTCAATATTTCCTCTGTCTTCAGATAAAGAAAAAAGTCACTGGGGGCCAGATCAGGTCAGTAGGGAAGGTGTTCCAGTACAGCTGTTTGCTTACTGGCTAACAACTCCCTCTAAGACAACTATACAATTAAGTTCACAAACTTGCCGCCGTGCAACAATGTGCAACGGCCATTCCAGAAAGAATTCCAAAATTGCTTTCAAGGGTGGACTAAGCACTGCTGTCAGCGAGTAGCTTCTCAAGGGGAGTACTTTGAAGGTGGTCTTAGTGATATTCAACTATGAGGTATGTAACACTTAGAACAGTTAAGTTCTCAGAATTAATTGTTGGGCCCTTTGTGTATCTACACATGTTAGCTGAGGGAGAGGTGCTGGTGCAATAGGTACAGCTTGCTTGAATCTTCAAGCCTTGTTCACGCTCATTCCCAGATGTACCACTTCCATCTTATGATGGCGGCTATGCGGTCCACTTGAATTTAGGATTTTGTGGGTCTGACAGCTTATGACAAGCAAGCAGTGCTGGCCACTTGTTAACTTGATGTCGTAGGAATAGGCACTCCATCTCAGGAGAACAGTAGAGCTTGTTTGTTAGGCATATAATTCTCCACTGCACATGGCGTGACTTGCTTTCCCATTAGTGTCTGCCATAAATGCCACATAACGTTTTTTCCTACTGTTGATACCTCCAATGCCATAGTGACCACTGGTCATTCAATTCAAACAGTGAGGCCACTTGCACAACGTAACCTGGGCATAGCTGCTTCCTGCTCTGGGCCCCACTCAGAGCTGAAAGCCTTTCATGCACTCCACCAAATGATTAGAAGCAGTATCCCAGTTATGGAATATGTTTCCTGCAGAGCTTGAAGAAGCCTGTTATGTATAGTACTTCTTCCATCTTGGTGGGAGGTGCAAAGTGCAACAATCTCTCCCAGTAATCTTCTCCAGACCACCGAACCCCCAAAACTGAACTATTGTCACAGGCACCTGAGTATCTGCAGGGTTTGTCTCCTACCTGCTGAAGGAAGCTTACTTGGTCCAAAAGCTGTAAATTCACCTCATATCCCCTCTCCAACAATATTCCCTCCTTCCTCTTCAAAATTAACCATGATTCTGACTTCTAACACCAAGGATTAATTTAAAGTATGATTTTCACATAGCGAAATGCACAGATCTTAATCTGACAAAAGCGTACACCTATGTAGTCCACTGTGTAACAAAGCTTCAGGAACTGGTGGAATACCAGCTGAGATGTTTCAAGAAATGGATGCAATCCTGGAAGGACTCATTTGTCTATACCAAGAAATTTGGAAGACAGCTGCCTGATCAACAGATTGGAAATGATCCATATTTGTGTTCATTCCGAAGACAGGTGATTGAGCATAGTGTAAATATTATCAAGCAATATTATTAGTGTCACATGAAAATAAATTTTTGCTGCAGTAAAATAACAATTCCAGTAGTACATTGGTGGATATCTTAGTTTAACTAGTGCTGCTACACCAGAAATACACCAAGTGGATGGCTTTAACAAACAGAGATTGATTCTCTTAGAGTTTAGGAGACTAGAAATTGGAATTCAAGGTGCCGACTTCAGAAGAAGTTTTTTTTTTTTTCTCCTCTGTTGACTCTAAGGGAAAGTCACTGTCATCATTCTTCCTCCAGTCTAAGAGCTTCTCAGTGTAGGGACAGAGATCCGAAAGACATGCTCTGTTCTCAGCATTTATTTCTTGGTAGTAGGAGGTTCCTCCCTTCTGTACATTCTTTTCTCTCTTATACCTCAAAAGAGAGTGACTCTAGATTCAGCTTAATGCTGTACATTGTACCCTGCCTCGTTAATATAACTGCCTCTAATCCTGCCTCATTAACATCATAATAGAGTTTACAATGCACAGGGTAATTACCAAAAGGGATCCAAAAGGGAAGGCAACCACACAATATTGGGAATCATGGCCCATTCAAGTTGACAACACACTTTTGAATGACACAATTCGATTCATAACAATAGGGAACTGCCAGAAATTCAAGCTGGATTCAAAAGAGGACGTGGAGCAAGGGATAGTGTTGCGGATATCAGATGGATCTTGGCTGAAAGAACACCAGAAAAATGTTTGCTTGTGTTTTATTGACTATGCAAAGGCATTTGACTCTGTGTATCATGGTGAACTATGGATAACAGAAGAATGGAACTTCAGAACACTCAGTTGTGCTCCTGAGGAAACTGTACATAAATCAAAAGGCAGTTGTTTGAATAGAACAAGGGGATACTGCATGGTTTAAAGTCAGGAAAGGTATGTCACGGTTGTAACATTTTACTGTGCTTGTTCAATCTGTATGCTAAGATATAATCTGAGAATATGGACTTATGAAGAATAATGATGCATGGGAGATTCATTAGCACCTGTGTTATGCAGATGACACAACCTTGCTTGCTAAAAGAGAAGAGGACTTGAAACACTAAATGGTGAAGATCAAAGACTACAGCCTTCTTTATGGTTTGCATATCAACATGAAGAAAACAAAAATCCTCATAACTGAACCGGTAAGCAATATTATGATAAACAGAGAGAAGACCGAAGTTGCCACAGTTTCACTTTAGTTGGATCTATAATCAATGCCAATGGAAGCAGCAGTCAAAAAATCAAGCAATGCATTACATTCAGCAAATTTGTCGCTAAAAGCCTCTTTATAGTGTTAAAAAGCAAAGGTATCACTTCAAAGACAAAGGTGCACCTAGTCCAAGCTGTGCGGTTTTCAGTAGCATCATACATATGATGAAAGCTGGGTGGTGAAAAAGAAGACTAAAGAACTGATGCCTTTGAATTGTGGTGTTGGCAAAGAATACTGAATAATTCTTGGATTGCCAAAAACAATGAACAAATACGTTTTGGAGGAAGTACACTCAGAATATTCCTGAGAAGTAAAGGGTGGTAAGACTTTGTCTCATATATTTTGGACATGTTATGAGGAGGGAACAATTTTCAGAGAAGTGTATCATGCTTGGTATTGTAGAGGCTCTGCAAAAAAGAGCAAGACCCTCAATTAAATGGATCCACACAGTGGCTGCAATGATGGGGGCTCAAGCACAACACTTGTGAAGATGGTGCAGGACCAGATGGTGTTTTGTTCTGTTGTGTACAGGATCACTATGAATTGGAACCAACTCAGTGGCACTTAACAACAACGTGGGGGCCTGGAGACGTTGAAGGAATGCTGAGGCTTCCCCATGAGCATAAGACGAACCAACAGATCAATGACACGTGTGAACTATTCTACATCAGCTTTCAGATTGTGATGACTGCTGCTCTCCTTTTGCTCTTTAAATCTTGCTCAAATTTCTGTTGTGGCTAACCCTAAATTGAAACCATACAGGAAAAGGAATTCTGGGAAATACTTTATTCTTAGCTGAGTCAACACAGCACAAATCAATAGAAGGTATCCAAGGCTTCAATTATGATTGCAGGTTTGTCTGTTTCTTTCTTCAGTTCTATCAAATTTAGCTTCACATATTTGGCTGCTTTGTTATTAGTATGCGTAACATTTAATATTTTTATGTCATCTTAATGAATTGACCATTTTATTTTTGTAAACTATTCCTCTTCATCTCTGCTAATACTATTTATTTTGAAGTCTTCTTTGTCTGATATTAATATCAGACACAAACAGAACTCCATTATGTTTAATGTTTGTGTGTCTTTTCCGTTCTTTTATTTTTTACCTGTCTCTTTATATTTAAAGTAGCCTCTTTATATAGCATTGAGTTATATTTTGTAATTTTGCCCATTGTGACATACTTCCTTTTTATTTAGTGTCTTTAGCTTATTTTCTGTCAGTAGCACAACTGATATGTTGGCTTTAAGTCTACTATCTTGGCATTTGCTTTTCTCTTTTTCCAAACAATATTTTTAGTATTTCTTTTCTGCTGTTGACTTTTTAGTTATCTTTCATTATGTTAATTTGTGAAGACTTTTCTAAACGTTGCAATTTATATCTTTAAGATTTCTTATTGCCTACCTTCATATCCCTTGCGGCATAGTAGTTGAGTGTTATGACTGCTAACCAAAAGGTTAGTAGTTTGAATCCACTGGGAGATCTTTGGAAACTCTATGGGGCAGTTCTACTGTGTCCTATAGGGTTGATATGAGTCAGAACCTACTTCACTGCAGTGGGCTTTTTTTTTTGGTTTGTCTTCAAAAAATGGTCTCCTACTTCACAGACATGGTAAAATTCTTACAAGTGTTGTCAACTCCTGACGGTTTTCACCTTTGTTGTTACATAATTTACTCCTAAAAATGTTATAAACTCTACAACACAATGTCAATGTCTTTAGGTGATTAATAGTGTCTTAGATATATTTAAGACATATATACAGATAATTTTAAAAGTCTTTTATATTTCACAACATACCTCCCCTTTCTGGTATTTCTCATTTTTTCATATAAAACTGGATTTCTATTTGATGTCATTGCTCTGAGCGTACAAAACTTCTTTTAGCACTTCTTGTAGCTCAAGTCTGTTGGAGATTAATTTTTTCAGCTTTTATCTGTCAAAAAACATTTCTATT
The DNA here is from genome assembly GCA_028571685.1 of Heterohyrax brucei. Classification (NCBI taxonomy): domain Eukaryota; kingdom Metazoa; phylum Chordata; class Mammalia; order Hyracoidea; family Procaviidae; genus Heterohyrax; species Heterohyrax brucei. The sequence continues at coordinate 134,307,531 of CM053148.1, read as the reverse complement.
TCACCTTCATTTTGGATGGCTAATTTTGCTAGTTATAGAATGCTAAGTTGACAACATTTTTCTTTCTGAAAAAAAACAAGTTCCATTGTCAGCTGGCTCTAGTTATTTCTGATGCAAAGGTAGTCATAATTCTTATCAGTGATCCCTTTCATGTAATATGTCTTTTTTATTTTCAGCTTTCGGGATTTTCTGCTTATCTTTCTTTTGCATCCTTTGACTGTGATGTGCTTGAGCTATTTTATTTTATTTATTCTGCTAAGGTTCACTGAACTTGTTGAATTGGAGGGCTTATATCTTTTGTCAGTTCTGAAAAATTCTCAAGCATTTTCTCTTTACTATTTTTTTCTGTCGCATTATCTCTTGTCCATCCGAGACTCTGATTATTTTGATATTACATTATTTGACACTGTCCAACAGTTCTTAGATGCTGTATACTATTTCTTCTTTCTGTGATTCAGTTCTGATTATTTTGAGTTCAGTAGTTATTTTCCTCTTTTGTGTGTCTGATATAGTCACAAGCCCACTAAAAGATATCTTTTTTCCTCATATTATTTCTTATTTTTAAGCATTTCCATCTACCTTTTTTAATATATTTTCCATCTCTTTGCTGAAATGCATCATCTGTTCAAGCATTTGTTCATCTTTTTCATTAGATCCTTTAATATATTCATGATATTTATTTTAAAATGACTGTGTCATAATTGGCTGGCAGGTAATAATTGAAACCTCTGAGCTGTCTCTAGGTCTGATTTTATTGAATGTTTTCTCTCCTAGGAAGGATTATATTTCCTTGCTTCTCTGCACACTTCATAATTTTTGATTGAATGGTGGACACCATGTGTAAAGGAAGAGAAAATCTACAAGTGCATAATATATTTATCTATAAAAGCACACTACTTCTTCTGTTAGGCTACTAAGCAACTGAGTAGTTCTAGTCTGTAGTAGAGCTATGGTGGGTTTAGTGGTTGCTTTAGTTAGATTTAGTTACCACTTACTTCAAAGTATTTGAGGGTGGAATCAGAACCTTCCCTTTAGCAGGCGTGAATTTTGAAGACCTGGATTGTTTTTTGCTTTAGCATTCAGCAGCCTTCATGTATGTGGGCCTCTAGAAGTCTTCCTCAGTTATCTTTTTTTTTTTTTTTTTTTTTAACTGTGGCTAAGTGAAAGTATACAATCCAAATTAATTTTGCATGCTAGCCTATCTGCAGCTCCTTCTGCTCTTCTTGCCTGGTGACAACAGATTCTTCCTTTTCATTCCGTACTTTTAGTATCCTCCTAACAAGCTCCTGTCCCCTCATCTCACCTTCTTCTCTCCCATCTAGAAAGAAACCAGTAGGACAAACTCTAATAAATGCATAGAACCATAAAGTATACACACCATATGGTCATACTATGTCCCTGAGTCCAGTCTTTTCTTGTCCAAAGACTTGACCTCAGTAGTGTTTTCTGATGAGGGCAGCAGCAGGCCCAGAGGCCACACTCCCAGGGGATTCTCCAGGCCATTTGATCATCAGTGCTGATCTTTTAGTAGAGTTCTTGAGCTATGCCCTCTTTTTCTTGTGTTTCCACAGTAATTCAACATTGTGAGCTGCAAAATGACTGTCTTTGATGGTGGCCAGGTGCTATCTGATTCTTTCAGTCACGTGTTGATACAATCTCCCATTCACATAGGTTCTTCTGTCTCCTGAGGTCTTTTTTCCTTGTGTCTTCGGTTTTGTCAGTGATCATCTGTTCCAAATGAGTTGGGACCTTTTGGTGTACCTTAGATGGCAGCTTTTTAGCTTTTAAGACCCCGGACACCACTCACCAATATGGAGTACAGAAGACTCTCTTAGCAATAGGCTAGTTATACCTTTTTGTTATTGCGGACTGTGTTGCAACAAACATTTGCGTGTCTGTCTGTCTGTTCCTGTGACAGCCTTTGTTCTCTAGGATAAATTCCAAGCAGTGGGATTACTGAATCAATTGGTATGTCTATTTTCAGCCTTTTAAGGAAGCATTAAATTGCTTTCCAAAGAGGCTGCATCATTTTGCATTCCCATCAGCAGTGTAGGAGAGTTCCCATCTCTCCACAGCCTCTCCAGCATTTGTTGTTTCCCGTTTTCTGAATCGTGGCCAACCTTGTTGGGCTGAGATAGTATCTCACTGTAGTCTTGATGTGGATTTCTCTGATAGCTAATGGTTGTGAACATTTCTTCATGTGTCTTTTAGCTACCTAGTTGTCTTCTCTGGTGAAGTGTTTGTCTATCAACTTTGCCCATCTCTTAATTGGGCTGTTTATCTTTTTCTTGTTGATATTTTGCAGTAGCTTGTAGATTGTGGAGATCAGACTGCAGAATGACGTGTAGTTGCCAAATATATTTTCCCATTCTGTAGGTGGTCTTTTAACTCTTTTGATTGGATGAGCAAAATTGTTTGATTCTTAGTAATTCCCATTTATCCATTTTCTCTTCTGTTAATTGTGCCTTATTTGTCAGATTTTGAAGTCTGTCTTAGTTGTGTATTTAAGCTTCCGTTGTTGACCCTATTTTTTTTTTTTTTGCATCAGCTTTATCTTTTTAGGTTTGATATAGACTTTTGTTAGACTTACCATTTTCAGTTAGTTTTTGTATAAGGTGTGAGATATGGGTCTTATTTCAGTTTTTTTGCAGACGGATATCCAATTTTGCCAACACCGTTTGTTAGAGAGACTGTTTTTACTCCAGTTTACACTATTATCGCCTTTGTTGAATATTGATTGTTCATAAGCGGATGGTGGCATCTCTGGGGTCTCAACTATGTTCCATTGGTCCATATGTCTCTTTTTGTACCAATGTCAGGCTGCTTTGACTACTGCGGCAATATAATAGGTCCTAAGCTTGGGTTGTGTGAGTCCTTCCACTGTGTTCCTCTTTTGCAGTAGTGCTTTACTTATCTGGAGTTTCTTCCCTTTCCAAACAAGATCGGTGATTTGTTTCTCCACTTCATTAAAAAACGACACTGTAATTTGTATTGGAATTGCATTATATATGTAGATCACTTTTTAAGTCTTCCTATCCATGAGCAGAGTAGGTTTCCTCATGTATGTAAGTGTCTTTTGGTTTCTTGTAGTAAAGTCTTGTAATTCTCTCTGTATAGGTCTTTCATTTCTCTGGTGAGATTTATTCCTAGATATTTTATCTTCTTGGAGGCTATAGTAAACCGTATTGATTTGTTGATTTCTTCTTTGATGATCTCTTTGTTGCTGTAAAGGAATACTACTGACTTACTTATGCCTAGCTTATATTCTGCTACTTTGTTGAATTCTTCTATTAATTCCAGTAGTTGACTTATGGGTTCTTTAGGATTCTCTACATATACATTCATATCATTTGCAGATAGGGAGATTTTTACTTCTTTGCTGATGTGGATGCCCTTTCTTTGTTCTGTCTAATTGCTCTGGCTAGAACCTCTACCACAGATGAATAGAAGAGGTGACAGTGGGCATCCTTGTCTAGTTCCCGTTTCTGAGGTGAATATTTTAGTCTCTATCCATTCAGGATGATGGAGGCAGTTGGCTTTGCATAGATGTCCCTCATTGCATTGAAGAATTTTCTCTCTACTCCTATTTTGACAAGAGTTTTTAGCATGAAGTGGTATTGGACTTTGAGAAGTGCCTTTTCTGCATCAATTAACAAAATCAGGTGATTCTTGTCTTTGGTGTTATTTATGTGGTTGATCACATTAATTGTTTTTTTGATGTTGAACCAGTCTTGCATATCTGGCATGAATTCAGCTTGTTCATGATGGATTATTTTCTTGATGTGTTGTTGAATTCTATTGGCTAGGATTTTGTTGAAGATTTTGCATCTAGATTCATGAGTGATATTGGTTTGTAATTTTCTTTTTTTTGGTTGGATCTTTCCCTGGCTTTGGTATCTGGGTTATGATGGCTTCATAGAATGAATTTGGGAGTATTCTGTCCTTTTCTATGCTGCGAAATAGCCTCAGTATTACTTGAATTAACTTTCTCTAAAAGTTTGGTATAATTATCCAGTGAAGCCATCTGGGTCAGGAGTTTTTTGGTTACTTTTTCATTCTCTTTTTTTTTTGTGATGGGTTTATTAAGTTGCTCTACTTCTCCTTGTGATAATTTTGGTTAGTTATACGACTCTAGAAATTTCTCCATTTCCTCTAGGTTTTCAAATTGTTAGAGTACAGTCTTTCATAGTATTCTGTCATAATACTTTTGATTTCAGTTGGATCTGTTGTGACATCGTCCATCTCATTTCTCATTTGGGTTCTTCGTTTCTTCTGTGTTTCTTTCATATGTTTAGCCAATGGTTTATCAACTTTGTTGATCTTTTCAAAGAACCAGTTTTAGATTTTGTTAATTTTTCAATTGTTTTTCTATTCTCTAATTCATTTAGTTCTGCTCTAATCTTTATCATCTGTTTTCTTCTGGTGCCTGAGGGGTTCTTCTGTTGTTCTCTTTCTACTTGTTCAAGTTGTAGGGTTAATTCTTTGGTTCGGACCCTTCCTTCATTCTGGATGTGTGCATTTATAGGGATAAATTGACCTCTGAGCACTACTTTAGAAGTATCTCATAGATTCTGGTAGGATGTGTTTTCATTCTCATTTGATTCCATAACTTTCTTTATTGCATCTTTGTTTTCTTCTGTAACATATTAATTTTTGGCAAGATGTTCAGTTTCCATGAGTTCAAATTTCTACCTTTGTTTTTTCTGCTATTGATTTCAACTTTTATGGCTTTATGGTCTGAGAGATGAAATAATTCAATGGTTTGGATTTTTCTGAAACTTGTTTTATGTCCTAATACATAGTCTATTCTGGAAAATGTTCTGTGTGCATTGGAGAAGAAGGTGTAATTATCTGTTGTTGAGTAAGAAGTTCGGTATACGTTGATGAGGTGTAGTTGGTTAATTGTCACAGAAAGATCATTTGTATCTTTACTGAGCTTTTTTCTGGATGATCTGTACAGTACTGAAAGTTCAGTGTTGAAGTCTTCTGTGATTATTGTGGAGTGATCTGTCTCATTTTTCAATGTTTTCAGAGTTTTTTCGGTGGATTTAGGTGCTCTAGTGTTGGGTGCATAAATATTTAGTACTTTTGTGTTCTGCTTATGTATTGGAACTTTCAGCAATAATTAGTGACCATGCTGGTCCACAATGATGAATTTTACATTAAAGTCTATTTTATCTGAGATTAGTGTTGTTACTCTTCCTCTTCTTTGTACATTGTTAGCCTCGTATATGTCTTTCCATCCTTCGATTTTCAGTTTGTTCTTATCTTTGAATCTAAGATGTGTTTCTTTTAAGTAACATATAGACCAATTGTGTCTTTTGATCCAGGCTGTCACTCTCTGTCTCTTTGAGCATTCAGTCCATTTACATCCAGTGTAATTACTGATAGGTATGTGTTTAGTGCTGTCATTTTGATGCCTTTATTTTTGTGTTGTTGATGTTTTCTGTGTTTCTGTTAAGATTCTGTTCTGGGTCATGCTTCTTTATGGGTTTACTTTTCATCCTTTTCAGTGTTGGTTTTTTGTTTGTTTCTTGTTTTGATATGTTGCATTGTTATTTTGTTTTGTGGCTACCCCTGTTATCCCCCTTAATATTCTAGGTTTAAACCAGATTCTAACTTTTGCATATCTTTTTAATTTCCTCTCCATCAGAAAGGGTTATGCCTACTGTACTATGTCCCTCTTTTTAGTGTGATGGTGTTATAGTTTTCATGTTAAGATCACTGGTTCCCTTTTTTTAATATTTTAGTTTTGATTGAGCTTTGTGACTTTGCATCCTGCACTGGTTCCTTAGGTATATACTTGATGTTTTTGTTTTTCTAAGCAAAGAGCTTCTTTCAGTATTTCTTGTAGTTTTGGTTTGGTTTTTAAGAAACTCTATAAGCTTCTGTTTATCTGCAAATGTCTTAATTTCATCTTCATGTCTGAGAGACAAGTTTGCAGGATATATAATTCCTGGTTGGACATTTTTCTCCTTCAAGGCTTTAAATATGTCATCCTACTGCCTTCTTGCCAACATTGTTTCTGCTGAGAAGTCCGATGAAAGCCTACAGGGTTTCCCTTTGTACTTTTGTTATGCTTTAAGCCTCACTGCCTTTAAAAGGTCTCTCTTTATGCTTCATTTTATTAAGCTTGATTGTAATATGTCTTGGTGTCTTTCTTTGGGGCTCTAGTTTTTGTGGCCTTTGATAAGCATCTTGGATATCTATGTGCTCTTTCATAATTTCAGGGAATTTTCTGTCAGCAACTCTATAACAATACTGTCTGTATTTTCAGCTATTCCTCCCTGTTGAGGAACTCCAATTATTCAAAGACTATTCCTCTTAATAGAGTTCCACATGTTTCTTGATGCTTCTTCATTTTTCTTATTTCTTTTCTCTGCTTTCTTCTCATTAATGCTGGTGTCAGTTGCTCTCTCCTTAAGATCACTAACTCTGGCTTCCATCTCCTCAATTCTGCTTTTTTTGCTTTGGATTTAATTGTCAAATTCTGTAATTTTATTATTGATCTGCTGGATTTCAGGTTGTAGATGTTCCATCAGTTTAAATAGCTTACTTAATTTTTCATTTAGTTCTACTGTATTTTCTTTAATCTGTATGAGGGCTCTATACATAATTATTTTGTAGTTGACTTCTGATAGTTTCAGAAAGGTGTCTTCATCTGGGAAGTTTTTTGATTCTTTATTTTGGGAGTTTTTTGGAGTTATGGTGTACTGCCTCTTTAAATGGTTAGACATTGTTTTTTGTCTTCATACCATCTAGAAGCTGTTCAGTTTCTCTTGTGTTACCTCAACAGGAGCTGAGCTATAATTTTAATAAAGGACTAAGGGCACTCTAAATTTGGTCACCAGGTGCCTCTGTGTTCTCTAGTGACTGGCCCCGGATGCACTCTCTGGGGTGGCAGGCTCCACCACCTGTCTGCCAAAGGTGGGAGTTACTTGTGGCATCTGTCCATCATTATGTCACTTGAGCCTATGGTGTAGTTCAGGGAAGGGAGGAGAGAAGAAAGCCACCCCACTCGGCTGCAAGTGACTGCTGCACTCTTTAGATGTGTTTAGCTTAAAAACTACTTATTTGCTGAGAGGGGCACTGTATAGCATCCACCAAAGGGAGCTAGGTTGTCAGGGGTAGCTGGCTCTGCCTCTTGACTGGCAAAGATGGTGCTCTACTATGGAGTCACTGGGGGCTGTCAGTCAACACTATGGTGTGGATTGGTAAAGAGTGGTAGAGATGCTGCCACCCTGCTCAGCAGTTGGTTCTCCAGGTGGTCTTATTTTAAAAAAGTGTTTTACTGCTGAGCAGGGAGCTGTCCATCAGCTGTGAAAATCAGTCAAGTCTTCAGGTGTGGTAAGCCCCTCCTTCCAGATGACAGTGAAGGAACCTTATGGGCTGTCATCAGATGTTATGACATTGTTCAAAGAAGGGAGGCATTAGGGCCTTGCTGCCCTGTTCTGCCAGGCCCCACTTGTAACTCTATGCACAAGCATGTTAAACACAGCTTTTCTGCCAGGGAAGAACTATCTAGACAGGAGCTGCTGCTCAGCACAGAAATTAGCCCCAGCTGAGACCTGTGGTGTCTGCCTCCCAGCTGATCAAGATGGCATCCTGCTGGAGCTGCCCTTTCTGCCGTGAGTCAGCAGAATCTATGGCACAGTTCAGAGATGAGAGGGTGGAGGGGCACTGGTGCTTTCAGTTGGCAGCCATTGTCTCATGATGTAGCTATCCCTAGCACAGTCTCTTTGCTACACTGTATGCTGTTTACTTAAGTACTGCAGTTCAGCGTATTAGCTGTTTCATGCCCTGTGCCCACCTCCTGGATGACAAAGAAGGTGTCTGTACCTGCAGTCCTCCCAAGCAATGCATCAGCAGAAGCAAGACTCAGCATGCCACTGCCTCATCTTTGAGAGGGGTAGGTTCCCCTTATTGACCCCTAGTCCAATCTGATAATCCTATGCCAAATTCTAGGCTCCTGGGATGTTCATGCTGCTCCATTCAATTATCATTGCAGAGGGAATCGAGGAGATGTGTGTCTAGTCCACTATCTTGACCACACCTCCTGTCTCAGATATCTTGCTTTCCAAGAGATGGCTGGTGCCTTGTACTCAGTGTGAGTCCAAAAATGTTCAGAGAATTATTTCCAGACTTTATCAGACCCCTCTGACTTGCACATCGGACAGGTCTCTGTCAGCTGTAGACTACTGCCCCTTCCTCTGTTGTCCCTCATAGAGCTGTAGACTTCTGTTGCTCTGTTCTCAGTGTAAGATCTAGAGAGCTTGGAGAGTTTCTTTCATTTCTCATGTTCTGTCCCCAGACTTCAGCCTGCTCCACATGCTTGCACCTCACGAGGTTCTCTTTTAGCTTTCTTGCCCTTATTCCATGTATAGTTGACCACTTCTTCATACCCAGTGAGGGTCTAGAGTATCTGTAGGATTTCTTTCAGTTTTTTTGCTCTTTACTCGATCCTAGATCCCATGTGCTTAGGCCTCAGGGGATTTGCTGTCAACTTTTCTATTATGTCTCCAATTTTTCTTGTGGGTATATGGTGAATACTACAAAAAAGAAGTTCCAGGTGGATGCATATTTTGTTTGTGTCTGGGGATCCTAGAAATTGCACACTATTGTGCCAACCCCAATTTAGCTGTATAAGTTTATCAAAAGTTCTGCTGTTTTTTTTCTTACTCACGTCGATGGCAGCTTCATTCTTCTCCTTATGCTGTACCTAGTGTTTGAGCTATCATAAGTTTCTTCTTTCCTAGGAACATGAGCTAAAACAAAGGACCAGACTGTTGCATCTGATTCCTATGAAGCAGAGATCTTAGCCGGTATCAAGCTTGATTAATAATTTTAAGAATACAGGTAATGAAGGGGCTCAGACACAGCAAGGAAAGATTTTGAGATGTGAAAGATGGTTCTTGGTTCCTTCTTTTCCACATCAGACGCATAGTTTCTGTTTCACAGTGGACAAAATTTGTATTACATCACATGGTGGATTGTATTTATTTTATGACACACACTCAAACTTTAGTTTATGTGACATTTCCCAGGAACCAATGTTCCAAATTTATAGATGCAGTTTATTTATATAACCAAACCATAACCAAGGGCATAGTATTGAGAATATTCTACAGATAAATACCCTTCTCTTACTAAATTGCCTAAGTTTATTTACTTGGAGTTTCAATTATCTTGTTGACAAAGAGGTTAGATTAGGTCATTCCTTACTTTTGTTTTTTCTGGAAGCATTCCCCTGGTAAAAGGCATGAATGAATCAGCTGCTTTAATTCTTTCCTTTCCAGAGGGACTCATTTCAAGTTGATCTTTTGTTCCCATTTGATGGGCTTAAGCACCTATGACTTGTAAGCTGTCTAGCTTCTTCTTGTTAGAATAAGATTGATATTCTCTTGGACTTTCTGCATCCTAATCTGAAGTGGATGTCTTTGTTAAGTCCCATGATAATGAAATTAAAGATATTTAGTTAGAGGAAAATTTCCTACATCATTTATTTTATAATACCTTTCTGTTCCTCTTATTTATATTTTAGTTTAATGTTAAATTTCTTAAATTAATTCTCTAATTTTCTTACCTTTTCTATGTCCATCTCTTTTTGTCCTTTCAATACCCATTTAACTTATTCTTTCAATGCTTCTACTGGATTTTTATGTCAGCTATAAATGTTTCATTTCAAGCAGTTCTTTTTTGTTCCCAGACTGATCCTTTTTATAGTGTACTGTGTATATCTCATTGGTACAGTATTTTCTATATATCTCTGGGTAATTAATATGCTTATTCTGAAATGTTTGTCTGTTTCCAGTACTGTTTCTGTTTCCTACAAGTTTTTTTCTTTTGTGCTTAGTTGTTTTAGTTTCTGTCTTTCATGATGAAGGTTTTCCTCAAGTCTGGTGACTAGTCCATTCATAAAAACTTGATTGGAAGGTCTTTCAGTGTATGAGGGACTCATCCTCAGGTGTCCATATCTGAAGTATGATCAGATATGAACCAGTTTTTCTGTGTGAAGGTCCAAAGTTTTAGGATCTACAGGTCCTTTCTTCTGAGTACTCAGTTTCTCTAGAGAAATAACATCAAATCTCCTGTCTGAGTGGTGAGATAAGCTTGGCTTCTGGCATTGGGAGCAGAAATTGGCATGAAATGAGGACTGAAGACAACCACTTACTACTACACAGAATTTTTGTACATCGACTCCTAAAATACCTGTTTTCTTTACTTTAAGTCATACCTCTCAGGCTTTTCTTTTTTTTTTTAAAAAAGCAAAGAACTACTGAGTGATGCAGAAAGGATAAATGTCTAGATTCTCTAGTTTGACTAAAGAATTTGGGGTTTAAATGAAGTACTTACAGACTTCAAACTGATCCCTTTGTTCAATTCTGAGCTTTACCCTTCCATTTTCTGATATATGCTACCTCCATGTCCTAAGATTTTATGAGATTTTGTGGAGTAAACAGGCCTGCTTTCTTTGCCCAACTCACTATGGGTGTTTAGATTTCATCTTTTGTACTATGCTGTGAGTTACTGTGCTTTTATCTGATTTCTTTCTTCCACATATTAGTTTATGTCAGATGTTTATTGCTTCCACTTCTTTCGTTCTTTTTCTGTCCTTGTGAAATTATAGGATTTGTTTTCTGTAAACTACTGGTCTCAGTTTTTTCTTGGGAACTTGATATAGCATGACTGTACTTTCTTTTAAATGAATGAAACCACAAAAAAACCTTACCCTGCTGAGGTTTATTTTGTCCAGAGATCACACTGCAATCTCAAGCTTTGGTGATGCAGAGACTTGGGAAGAATCTAATATTGGCACTTCTAGGTTGTTATAGCCATCCATTGTCTCACTTGGCTGTGAACTTGGCATTAGTAGCTGAAATATTATTCCTTGGAAACTCTGATATAGCAGCTATTAGAGTGGCATGGCCCATGTTATGCATATTTACTGCAATTTTCCCCCAGCCTGAGAGTAGTTACTATGGCCTCATACTGAGGGAAAGGTAGAATTTTTAGTTCTGTGTAGGGCCATACATTCAGAGAGCATATGTCAAAGCCAAAGAAATGTCACCCTGGCTGTCTGCAGGCTATCTGCAGATAATCATTCTTGTTCCATCTGAACAATCCAGTAGGCTCTGAATGGGCTTTCCCCAGCCCTCTGTATAATTCCCCTATGAAATAGCTCCCTCTCAGCAGTATTAAAACCAATGAAATTGCTGTTCAGAAAAGATCTTCCATTAGTTCTTTTAGGGGAAGGAGGATATTGACTATGAAACCTGCTGTTGCTGCTTTCCTACTACATTTGAGTTTCCATTTGATAGCTATGTCAGCTTTTTGGGCAGGCCCATCTGCTACCTTTTAAAAATGTAATTGTTACATGAAAGAAACATACTGACATGAATAGAAAACAACGTCAAAAGAGGAAATAATGAAGAAAGAGAGGAAGTTGGTGGGCACCAAAAACAGTGTCAGCAGTTTCATGCGAGAATAGTATAATTAGTATCATAATCTGAGGTCACAAAGAATCCAAGAGAGAAAATCCCTCATCCATTGTTCTTCCTCTTCCCCAGCAGGGCAAAAAATAAAATTGGAAGCATTACTTCATAGTCTGTGGGCTATGTTAGGGAATGTAGGGGGAATCTTACTTATCATTTACCGTAACTACATAAAAAAAAAAATCTAAACAGTGCTGCTGCTTCCAAAACAGCTAAAATTTCTAGGCTCAACAAAATCTGAATGTTGCAGGACATTCTTCTAGCCACAAAATGAAGAGCACATCTTCTGGTTGAGAAAATTCTGCTCTTCTCCTTCATGAAGTGATGGTACGTGCTTTGGTCAGTGAATGCTGCTCTAACAGAAATAACATGAGTGGATGGCCTTAAAAAAAGAAGAGTTTATTCTTACACAGTCCAATAGGCTACATGTCCAAATTTAGGGTGTTCTCTCCAGCGTAAGGTCTTCCTCCTTTGTTGGCTCTGGAGGAAGGTCCATGTGTTACATCAGTCTTTGGTTACGGAGCATCTTGGTGCCCGAACCTCAGGTGTGAAGGGCATGTGCTTCTCCTGGTGCTGCTTACTTGATAGTGTGAGGTTCCCAACTCTCTGCTTGCTTCCTTTTCCTTTATCTCTTGTAGGATAAATTATAAAAGGTAGTGCAAGCCACACTCTAAGGAAACTCCCTTAGTAAGGGTGTTGCAGTTCCACCCTAATCTTCTTTAGTATAATCCTATCTATTACTCACAGGCAGAGATTAGAATTTACAGCATAGGAAAATCACAAAACGAAGGGCAGTCACACAATACTGAGAATCACCGGCCCAACCAAATTACTATGCACATTTTTTTGGGAGAGGAGACACAATTCAGTCCATGACAGTAGGTGAATATCTGAATCACAAAAAATGTTACTTTGTTTTATGTTTTATGTACTTTTTTTAAGGTCAAAATAAAAATAGCTAGCTCCCTTCCCTTTTATAAGACAATGCATATTAACTGATGAGCTCAATGAGCAACCAAACTGCTGCTGTCAAGTCAGGTCTGACTTATAGTAACCCTATAGGAAGTAGAACTGCTCTGTAGAGTTTCCAAGGAGCACCTGGTGGATTTGAACTGCTGACCTTTGGTCATTTTTATGGCTTCTAAACCACTTTGCCACCAGGATTTCCAAGCAACCAAAGCAAAACAAAATGATGATGAGTCTCAAAAATTATTTAAATTATACCCCAAATAAGACTCTCATCTTCATAAAACACCTTAAAACCTGGTATTTTATTGAAATGGGTGACCCATCAGTATGGATTGCACCTCAACATTAAGAAAACAAAAATCTTCACAACTGGACCAGTAAGCAACATTGTCATAAATGGAGAAAGATCTGAGGTTGTCAAGGATTTCATTTTTCTTGGGACCACAATCAACACCCATGGAAGCAGCAGTCAAGAAATCAAAAGACAAATTGCATTGGGAAAATCTGCTGCAAAGGACTTCTCTAAAGTATTGAAAAAAAAAGATTTCGCCTTGAAGACTAAGTTGCTCCTGACCCAAGCCATGGTATTTTCAATTGCATCGTAGGTATGCAAAAGCTGGATAATGAACAAAGAAGACAGAAGAATTGATTCCTTTGAACTGTGGTGTCGGAGAAGAATATTGAAAGTACCATAGGCTGCCAAAAGAACAAACAGATCTGTTCTGGAAGAAGTACAACCAAAGTACTCCTTGGAAGCAAAGGTGGTGAGACTGCATCTTACCTACTTTGGATGTGTTGTCAGGAGGGATCAGTCCCCTGGAGAGTGATGTGGTGCTTGGTAGAGTGGAGGGCCAGCAAGAAAGACAAAGACCCTTAACCAGATGGGTTCACAAAGTGGTAGCAACAATGGGCTTAAGCATAAAAATGATTGTGGACATAGCTCAAGACCAGGCAGTGTTTCATTCTGTTGTTCATAGGGTAGCTATGAGTTGGAACGGACTTGATGGCACCTAACAGCAACAACAACTTTAAAATACTCCTTCACTGTCTACTTGCTTGTATTGTTTCTGATGAAAAATCCATTGGCATCTCGGCCTTTGTTCTCCTGTACACAGTGTATCTTCTTTTTCTTGTCGCTTACAGGATTTTCTCTTTATCAGATTTTTTTTTTTAATAGTCTGAGAATGATCTATTGTAGTGATGTTGTCTTCAAATTACTTGGGTTTGGGTTTCGTTGTACTTCTTGGGTCTGTGAGCTTATCATTTTCACTAAATTTGAAAAAGTCTCAACTATTTCTTCAAAAACTTTTCTGTACTTTTTTGAGAATTCCTATTATATCATGCTCACTCATGCTATGTTCATTTTTTATTGCTTTTTCTCTGTGTGTTTTATTTTTGTTTCTATTGCATTGTTTCTACTGAGTTTTTAAAATAATGTGACCCACCACAAATTCCATTCAGTGTAATTGTCATATCAGACATTGCAATTTCACCTCTAGAATTGATTTGAGTCTCTTTTACATCTTCATGTTTCTATCTCACCCACTGTATGGAATCCAGTTATAATAACTGTTAAAACGCCTTGCCTTCTAATCCTAACGTCTATGCTACTTCTTAGTTTTGATTAATTGAGTTTTCTCTCATTGTGTGTCATTTCCCTGCTTCTTTGCATGCTGGATAATTTTTGGTAGGTGCAAGAAAATACAGATTTTAAGTCATTGAATGCTGAACATTTTTGTATTCCCCAAAATATTCTTGAGCATTGTTCTTGGATTAAGTTATTTGGAGAATTTTAGAAAAACTTGTACAAAATACACACAGCAACTCATTCACCACTTCAACAATTTCAACATGTGTTTCAGTAACATTGATTACTCTCTTCATGTTGTGTAGCCATTATCACTAACTTTTTCAAAGTATTCCACCACCAATAACATAACTCAGTGTTCCCTAAGCAAAAACTCTTCCTCTCACCCTCCCTCCTACTGATGCAAACCAGCATTCAAACAGAACAAGGGGGATACAGTGTGTTTTAAAATCACTTAATTGTGCTCACATGTATGTTTCTATATATTTGCTTATTTTACATAAGTAAGATCATGCAGTATTTGTCTTTTTGTAAATGATGTATTTGGCTCAGCATAATGTTTTCAAGTTTTATCCATGTTGTATCAAGACATTTCTCTTACGACTGTGTAATATTCTATTGTATGTGTATGCCAGATTTTGTCCATCCATCTTGGGAGAGACATACTGGTTGTTTCTACTTTTTGGCCGTAATGAAAAGCGCTGCCCGAAGGCTGTGGTCCTTGATCATCATCAGTAAGTGTTTTAAATCTTCACTTCCAGCAAGTAAGGTGGTGTTGTCTGAGTAATGCAGGTTGTTAATGAGTTGTCCGCTAATCCTGATGCCTTGATCTTCTCTGTATAGTCCAGCTTCTCAGATTATTTGCTCAGCATACAGATTGAAAATGTATGGTGAAAGGATACAACCCTGAAGCACACCTTTCCTGACTTTAAACCATTCGGTGTCCCCTTGTTATATTCCCATAACTGCCTCTCAATCCATGTACAGATTCCCAAGAGCACAATTAGGTGTTCTGGAATTCCCAGTCTCTGCAATGTGAGCCGTAATATTGTATTCCACACAGTCAAAATGCCTTTCCATAGTCAATGAAACACAAGGAAACATCTTTCTGGTATTTTCTGATTTCAGCCAAGATTCATCCAGCATCAGCAACGATATCTCTGGCTCCATGTCCTCTTTTGAATCCACCTTGAGTTTCTGGCAGTTCCTTGTCAACATACCGTTGTAGTTGCTTTTGAATGATCTTGAGCAAAGTTTCACTTGTGTGTGATATTAATGACATTGTTCAGTAATTTCCGCATGTGGTTGGATCACCTTTTTTTGGAATGGACATAAAGATGGATTTCTTCCAGTCAGTTGCCCAGGTAGCTGTCCTCCAAATTTCTTGGCATAGATGAGTGAGCACTTTCAGTGCGCATCCGTTTGTTGAAATATCTCAGTTGGTAGTCCATCAGTTCCTGGAGCCTTATTTTTTGCCAAAGCCTTCAGTGCAGCTTCAACTTCTTCCTTTATTACCATTGGCTCCTGATCATATCTCTTCAAATGGCTGAACATCAACCAGTTCTTTGTGGTCTAATGACTCTGTATATTCCTTCCACCCACTTGTGATGCTCCCTGAGTTGTTTAATAGTTTCCCTGTAGAATCTTTCTTTATTGCAACTGAAGGCTTGAATTATTTCTTCAGTTCTTTCAGCTTGAGAAATACAGAACGTGTTCTTCCCTTTTGGTATTCCAGCTCTTTGCACTTGTCATTATGATATTTTCTTTTGTCTTCTCGAGTTGTTCTTTAAAATCTTCTTTTTAGGTCTTTTACTTCACTGCTCCTTCCTTTTGCTTTAGCTGCTTGACATTTGAGAGCAAGTTTCAGAGTCTCTTCTAACATCCAATTTGGCATTTTTTTTTTTCTTTCCTGTCTTTTAAATGATCTCTTGCTCTCTTCATGGATAATGTCTTTCCACAATTTGTCTGCTCTTTGGTCATTAGTGATCAACACATCAAATCTGTTCTTGAGATGGTCTTTAAACTTAGGAGGGATAAACTCAGGGTCAGATTTGGGCTCTTGTGGACTTGTTCTAATTTTCTTCAGTTTCAATTTGAATTTGCATATGAGCAATTGATGATCTGTGCTGCAGTCAGCATGTGGGCTTGTTCTAACTGCTGACATGGAGTTTTTCCATCATCTTTTCCCAGAGATGTAGTTGATTTGGTTCCTGTGTGTTCCATCTGGTGAGGTCTGTGTGTACAGTTGCTGTTTGATTTGGTTAAAAAAGGTGTTTTCAATAAGAAAGTTATTAGCCTTGCTAAATTCAGTCATGCAATTGCCAGCGTTATTTCTATCACCAAGGCTGTATTTTCCAACTGCTGATCCTTCTTCGTTTACAGCTTTTGCATTCCAGTCACCAGTAATTATCAATGCATCCTGGTTGCCTGTTCGATCAATTTCAGACTGCAGAAGCTGACAAAAATATTCAGTCTCTGCATCTTTGGCCTTATTCGTTGGTGCATACATCTGAATAATAGCCATATCAACTGGCCTTCCTTTTAGGCATATGGGTATAATCCTATCACTGACAGCATTGTACTTCAGGACAAATCTTGAAATGTTCTTTTGGATGATGAATGCAACACCATTCCTCAAGTTTTCATTCCCAGAATAGTGGACCATACAATTGGTGGATTCAAAATGGCCAAACTCCATCCATTTCAGCTTTCTAATGCTTAGGATATCAATGTTTATGCATTCCATTTAATTTTTGACACTTTCCAATTTTTCTAGATTTGTACTTTGTAAATCACAAGTGGATCTATGCAAATGAACAAAGAGTACTAGAAATAGTAGATACATGGGTAAATATATATGACACTGATCTTATTTAAGGGTTTTAAAAGACAACTGAAGATTAAATGAAAATAATGTCAAAGTAATGTAGGGTTTATAACATTTTGGTAGACTAGGTCCCTCTGAGATTCTGAGATATCACTCCTATATGATCAGGTTGGGTTCTGTGGCACAGTTGACTTTAAGATAGGGAGATAATCTAGGTGGTCTAGTTAATCGTACGAGCCATGTAAGAGCAGTGAGCTTTCTTTAGTTGGTAGCAGGAGGGGAAGGCAGATTCAAAGCATGTAAAGTTTTGATGTACTGTTGTTTGTCTTAAAGATAGAGAGTTTCATTGTGCGGTGATCATAGGGCAACTGTAAGAAGCTGAGAATCGTCCCTGGCCAAACGTCAACAAGGAATTAGGGACCTCAGTCCTGTGAGATGCGTTCTGATAAGAGCAGGACTGAGCTTAGAAAAAGACTCCCACACTCCACATTAGATCAAAGGTAGCAGACATTGTGATTTCAGCCTTAAGAAGACCTTAAGCACAAAGGCTAATCATGCTATCCCAGGCTTTTGACTTATGGACTGTGAGATAGTAAGTAGGTATTATTTTAAGTTGCTCAATTTGTGGTAATTTGTTATGCATATATAGAAAATTATTACACACATGTAGAAGTAAAGTGTATGACAAAAAATAACACATAGGCTGAAAGGTGCAAAATGAAAGTATACCATTGAAATGTTTTTGGTTTAATACTACTTGAAGGTAACACTAAACCAAAATCCAAACCCACTGCCGTAGAGTCTATTCCAACACATAGTGACCCTACAGGATGGAGTAGAACTGCTCTATAGAGTTTCTCAGGAGTGCCCAGTGGATGTGGACTCCTGACCTTTTGGTTAGCAGCCATAGCACTTAACCACTACACCACCAGGGTTTCCAAAGGTCCACTGAGATATGTTAAAGATGTATATTATAAAAACTATAAAGAAACCACTAAATTAACAACAAATAACTCCACTAATACTTTACATAGCAAGAAAGGGGATAAAACAGAATCATACAAACAATTCAAGGCAGAAAATCAAGAATGGAACAAAGATTATATGTGACAAATAGCAAGATAATAGGTTTAAATCTAACCATATTAATAACCATTAATTGTTAATGGACTAAAAGCTTCACTTAAAAGGCATAAATTGTGGAATAATTTGGAAACAGATAGTGGCAATGGTTGTACAATATGATGAATATAACCAGTATCACTGAATTGTATATGTAAAAAAGTTGACTTCCCCAACGTTCATATGTAAACAATCAAAAAGATAGAAATCGTCAGATTGGATAAAGTAAAGCCTAAATATATGCTGCCTACAAGAAATGCACTTTAAACATAAACACACAAAGGTTTGAAAATAAAAAGATGGGAAAAGGGTACGCTCTACTAACACTAATCAAAAGAAACCTGGAGTAGCTATGTTAATATCAGACAAATTGGTTTTAGTGCAAATAATATCACCTGGGATAAAGCAGGCATTCCATAATAATTAAGAGTCCACGAGGGTTATATTATTAGGAACAAATAAGATTGCTAAAGATTCATTTCTCAACAACAAAGCTTTAGAGTACATAAAACAAAAATAAAAACCAATAGAACTACAATAAGAACTATACCAACCCACAGTTATGGTCAGATGTTTCAGTATTACTGTCTGAATAACTGATAGAATTCAAAATACAGAAAGAACCGAAATCCATTGCCATGGGGTCGATTCTGATAATGACAGAAAGTCACTCAAGACATAGAAGACATGAACAACCAGCCTGTGAATATGTTATTTTACCTGATAAAAAGGACTTTGTAGATTGATGGATTTAAGTATCTTGAGATGGGAGATATTCTCTAAGTGGGCCCAAAGCAATCCCAACTGTCCACATGAGATGGAAGCAAAATGATCAGAGTCAGTAGGAGAAGATGTGATGTACAGAAGGAAGAGATTAGGGTGATACAAGGAAGAGGGCACAAGTCAAGGAGTGCAGGCAACCTTTGAAAGTGGAAAAAATAAGTAACTGGATTCGTCCTTGAAGACTGATTCCAGAAGGACTGGAGTGCTGCTGCTACCTTGACAACTGGACTCAAAATTAACCAAAAATTTAAATGTAAGATCTTCCTAACATCTTCAAGTTTTAGACTTCTGACCTACAGAACGTTAAGAGAACAAATCTGTGTCCTTTAAGCCACCGATTTGTGACAGTTTGTTAAAGCAGCAGTAAGAAACTAATAGAACTTGCCAGATTCTTAAAATACTAACATATATCTACCTATGTATATCTAAGAGAAATGAAAGCATATTGTCTCATACAAAGATTTGTATGTGAACGTTTCTATAAGCCTTGTTTTTAAGATCCAAGACCTAGACACAATTAAACAGTACAAGTGAATGGTAAACAAATTGTAATGTATCTATACAATGGATGTATTAAGCAATAAAAAACAAATTACTGATACACACAACAATACAGATGAAGCTCAAAGTAACTACTGTGGTGACTGAGAGAAGCCAGAAAAAATGTACTGTATGTTTCCATTTACATAAAAATTCTAGAAAATGCAAACTAGTCTATAGTGACAGGTTATCATTCGGCTGGGGATGAAGGAGAGGGAGATGGCAGGGAGTTGCAGGAAGGAAACTTTACAAAAAGTTATGAAGAAACTTTTGAGGGTGAAGGATATGCTCATAGTCTTAACTGTGGTGATGGTTTCGCAGGAGTATGACAGCCCTATGTGGTTTCCAAGGAGTGGCCAGTGGATATGAACTGCTGACTTTTTAGTTAGCAGCTGATCTCTTAATCACTGTACTACCAGGGTGCCTACAGATTGAATAAGTATGGTGAAGGAATACAATCTTAATGCACACTTTTTCTGATTTTAAAACACACGGTATCCCCTTGCTCTGCTTGAGTGAAGACTGCCTCTTGGTCTATGTGCACATCACGTGTGAGCACAATTAAGTGTTCTGGACTTCTGTTCTTCACAGTGTTATCCGTAATTTGTTGTGATCCAATAATCAAATGCTTTTACATATTCATGAAACACAGGTAAACATCCTTCTGGTATTCTGTGCTGTCAGCCAAGATCCATCTGATATCAGCAATGATATCCCTGTTTTCAATGCTCTCTTCTGAATCAGGCTTGAATTTCTGTCAGTTCCCTGTCAATACACTGCTGCAACAAGTTTTGAAATATCTTCAGTGAAATTGCACTTATGTTTGCTATGAATGATATTGTTTGATAATTTTCATATTCTGTTGGATCATCTTTCTTTGGGACAGGCCAGAATACAGACCTCTTCCAGTCAGCTGGCCAGGTAGCTGTCTTCCAAATTTTTTGGTGTAGATGAGTGAGCACCCCCAGTGCTTCATCCTTTTGTTGAAACATCTCCAGTTGATATTCTGTCAACTCCTGAAACCTTCCTTTTCCCCAATTCATTCAGTGTGGATTAGACTTTTTCCTTCACTGCCATCGGTTCTTGATCATATGTTACTTCCTGATACTGTTGATGGAAATCCTGGTTGCATAATGGTTAAGTGCTACAGCTACTAACCAGAAGGTCAGCAGTTCAAATCCTTGGAAACCCTGTAGGGAAGTTCTATGCTGTCTGTAGGGTTGCTAGGAGTCAGCATGAACTCTGAAGAAGTGGGTTTTTGTTTTTTGATATGGTTGAATAATATAATGCTTCTGTGTATTCAAATCTTCTATCTTCTCTTCATGCTTTCTGCTTCGTTCAATATTTTGTCCATAGAATGCTTCAATGTTTCAACTTGAGGCTCTAACTTTTTCTTCAGTTTTTTCAGCTTGAGCGATGTGATGTTTGTTTTTCCCTTTGAGTTTTCTAACTCCAGGTCTTTGCACATTTTATTATAGTACTTTGTCTTCTCAAATCATGGTTTGAAATCTTCAATTCAGATCGTCTACTTCACAATTTCTTCCAATACCTTTAGCTACTCTGTATTCCATTTTGTCCTTTTCATGTTTTGCTGTGTTTTTAATGACCCTTTTTTTCCTTCATGTATGATGTCATCCTACAACTTGTCTGGTCTTCAGTCATCAGTGTTCAATTCATCAAATCTGTTCTTGAGATGGTTCCAAATTGAGGTGGGGTATAGTGAAGGTCATGTTTTGGCTCTTGTGAACTTTTAAAAGTTTTCCTCAGTTTCAACTTGGCCTCAAATGAGAGCACTTGGTGATCTATTTGGCAGTCATCTCCTGGCCTTGTTCTGATTGATGGTATGAGGGTTTTCCGTTGTCTCTTTCCACACATGTAGTGGATTTGAATCCTATGCTTTCTATCAGGTGAGATCCACAGGGATAGTTGCTGTCTATGTTGTATTTGCAATGGGTAACCTATTCGTCTTGCAAAATTCTATCATGTGATCTCCATTGTCATTTCTATCACCAATACCTTGTTTTCCAGCTACCAGTCCTTTGTTTTCTGCTTTCACATTCCAATCACCTGTAACTATTAATGCACTTTGATTGTATGTTTGATTAATTTCAACTGTAGAAGGTGGTACAAATTTTCAGTTTTCTCATCTTTGGCATTAGTGGTTGGTATATAAATTTGAATAATGGTAGTATTAACTTGTCTTCCTTGTAGGCAGTGGTTATTACCCTGTCACTGATAGTGTACTACAGGATTGATCTTAAAATGTTATTTTTGACAATGCATGTGATGCCACTTCTTTTTGACCTATCATTCCTAGAATAGCAGTAGACATAGTGGTTAAGAGCTACCATTGCTAACCAAAAGATCGGCAGTTCAAATTCACCAGTAACTCCTTGGACACTATATGGGGCAGTTCTACTTTGCCCTATAGGGTTGCTATAAGTCAAAATTGACTTGATGGCAGTGACTTCGGTTTGGATTTGGTGTAGTAGGTTGTATGGTTGATTAATTTGGAATGGCCAGTATCAGTCCATTTTAGCTCGCTAATGCCCAGGACGTCAATGTTTATGCTCTCCATTTCATTTTGATGACTTCCAATATTCCTAGATTCATACTTCATAAATTCCATACATTCTGATTATTAGTGTATGCTTGTAGCTGTTTCTCCTCATTTTGAGTCATGCCATGTCAGCAAATGAAGGTTCTAAAAGTTTTACTCCATTTATTTTATTAAGGTTGACTCACTTTGAGGAGGCAGCTCTTCCCTCTTGCTATTTTGGGTTATTTCCAACCTGAGAGGCTTATCTTCCCACAGCATATTGGACAATGCTCTGCAGCTATTTGTAAAGTTTTCATTGGCCAGTTTTTTTCAGAAGTAGACTGCAGGTTCTTCTCCTAGTCTGTTTTAGTCTGAAAGCTCTACTTAGACCTATCTGTGGGGATCCTTGTTGGTATTTGAAATACTGGTATCATAATTTCTAATGTCAGAAGAACATATAAACCATCACAGTATGACAAACTAACAGATGCGTGGTAGGCTAAATGTAATACTATGCATAAAATGGTTGCTATAGCTTGTGATACAGAGCAAGCACTCAAGAAACTCTTCTTTTTTTTTTTTAGTTCAAGAGGAGTGAATGGTAGAGCAATGATTTATTGAGAAATACCAAGGATCTTTTGAAAGAGAAAGGTCCACTTTTCTCACAGTAGGTATTGGTGAAAAAAAATGAGGAACAAACTTATTAAATACAGTATGTTGTTAAATATACTTCATAAAAATATGATGCAATCAGGGTGTGGCTGGGTATTGCTCTTTCAATTTAGCATAAGAGCTGTGAAATTCTTGTTCTGGTTATATGAGGTTTGCTCACTTAGTAATGAGGTTTCTATTGTATTCTTCGTGTAACAGTATCTGTTTAACAAGTATTTGTCAGATTGAATTAAATTAATCATCTTTGTATCTCTAATCCAGGAACATGAAAATTATGGCCACATATACACGGTAAATTAATTAAGCTCAATTTAATTTTGGAGAACCCCTGCCTCAAGACATGTAGCCTTTCCTGATGCAAAATACTGAGGTAACGATAGGCAGGAAGCAGCAGCTCATGAAGAGGACAGACTAGGGGAACTCCAGAAAGTATGCGGAAGTGCCCAGGAGAGGTGGTGTTAGGTAGACACTTCTATTCCCCGTGGTTGCCACCTGTCCTTTCTGAAAATGGAGTAGATCCATTACCAAACAAAAGATATTTGTATTTTCTTTCCTAGTTCTTGTTCTTGATAGAGATAGGAGTTGGGTACTTCTAGTTGTGTTGAGAAATTTTGCTTTTATCCCTGTCCTTGTACATATCTCTGAAGTTAATCTGTCTCTAAGCATGCCACTGAGTAACTCCGTGCTGGCTGCATGATGGATCATGGAAATGTTTAACAGTCACAGACCTAGTTTTAGAGAGCATTGTTGCTTGAAAGAGGATTGCTAAATCAAATTCCGAAGTATAATTGAGTAAAGCTGGACATGTTCATTATTTAACAGAGGTTAAGAAGAACAAAACAAACCATTGCTGTTGAGTCAATTCTGACTTATAGTCACCCTGAAGGACAGAGTAGAACTACTCTGTAGAGTTTCGGAGGACTGCCTGGTGGATTTGAACTGGCGATCCTTTGGTTAGCAGATGTAACTCTTAACCATTATGCCACAACTGCAGAGAGGACCGCAAGTATTTAGTGTTCTTCAGAGTTGAATGAAAAATAATATATTATTAACACCTCTTATGATACAGATTTTTATTTAAAATATATATTTCTGGTTAGAAATGCAATACTATAAAAGGATACTTTTCACATATAAATAACATGAAAGAAATGCATTCTCATTAATAATCAGTGAAATGAAAATTCAAATCATAATGGGATATCATGAGATTGATGAAATTTCAATATGATAATATTAAATTGGGTGAGGATATGGAACAACAAAAACTTTCATACAGTATGGATGGGAATGTAAGTTGATACAAAGATTTTGCAAGTTTAGTACAGCCTGGTAAAATTGCATTTGTGTGTGCTCTGTGACATAGCAATTTCACTCCTAGCTTAATTTCCTAGAGAAACTCTTGCATATGTGCACTCAGATAAAACAGTAAATAGCAAAACCTGAAAACTACCCAAGTAGCTACCTTGAGCGAAATGGATAAAGTACATTTGTATAACAAAATACTGTGCAACAGTGAAAATAAGTACATCAACATGAGTAAATCTCCAAAATAAAGAATTGAAGGAAAGGTCATGGCAGAATACATAAGTAGAAGCAACTTCCTTTTCTGGAACATTCTTGTGAAAGTATCCAGATTATAAATGAAAAAACAGATCTGGAGCTCGAAATTTAGATAACAGATTTGTGTGGCATTTTAAGAAGCAAGAGGCAAAGGAACGCATGACAGTGGCAAAGAAAAGAGGTGAGGTGGGTGATGGTAACAATTCTAATGAACTTCTGAAATTACAGTGGAATGGTGAAATAGAAAAGGAGAATTTAGAAGGTAGGTTAAGATGGCAGACTAGCCACATGTCTCTTCTGATCCCTCTAACAACTATGGCCTTGGAAAACAGCTGAACAGGACAAAAAGGACATTCTAAGTATCCAAAGATGAGGTGGAAAGTTGTGAAAATAGAACGAGCAACCATAATAGGAAACACTGACTGTCAGAAGTGAATCAGTGGCACACAGGGTCCTATTTCTGTTGGCAAGGCAACAAAGAAGCAGTGCTGGTGCAGGGTCCATCTTTACTGGCTGGGAGGCTAAGAATGGAACTGCTGTGCCTGACAGCAATGCTGGGGCTGGCAGCCACACTGGGCAGTGGTGCCTGAGTGGACAGTGGAAACCATGTTGTCAAGAAGGCAATGAGGAGACGTATACAAAGCCTTGAAGGAAAAAATTTCCAACCAAGAATTATTTATCCTGAAAAATTGTCTCTCAAATATAATGGGAAAATTAGGACATTCCCAGATAAACAGAAGCTTAGACAGTTTGCAAAAGCAAGGTAAAATGACTAGAAATACTGAAGGAAGTTCTTCAATTAGAAGATCAGTATCATTAGATATGTACTCAAGGATACAATTCAGGACACAGCATCCAGGGTCTAACTTGTTTAGGGAAGCCACAAAGCTCAATCAAAGCTAAAATATAAAGTTAGGGAAAGGAGTAGCTCAGTTTGTAAATTATCACAACACTGTACTAAAAAGAGGAATAAATTAATGTATTAATAGATTTTTCAGGTGGAGAGAAAGTCAGATACAACAAAGTTAAAGATTGGCTTAAATTTAGAACATCAGGAGGGAGTAGTGGGATAATCACAAAACAGACTAAAAATACTACACATCAAAACAAGAAACACAATCTAGATATTTCAACAGATGTAAAACAAACAATGATAAGGACAAAAAGAAAACTCATAAAGAAAAAGAATTCAGAACAGAGTATTAAGTGGAACAAAGAAATCATCAAGAACACACAAAGGCACCAAAATGACTGCACTAAATTCCTGTCTATCAGTAATTACATCGAATGTAAATGGATTAAATATACCAATAAAGAGACAGAGAGTAATAGGTTGGATCAAAAAACATCATCTGTCTATATGCAGCTTACAAGAAACACAGTTTAGACTCAAAGATATGAACAAACTGAAACTCCAAGGTTCTAAGAATATATACCAAGATAACAATGTGAGTGGCAATATCAACCTCAGATAAAATATACTTCAAAGTGAAATCCATCATCATGAACAAGGACCGCTGCTATTTATTGCTTAGAAGTTCAATACAAAGGAAGATATAATAACATTAAATAATTATACACCCAATATTAGAGTTTCTAAATACATCAGATAAGGATTGACAATGTTGAAAAATGAGATAGACTGCTCGACAATAATAGTAGGAGACTTCAACACACCACTTTCAGTAATGGACAGAATATCTAGAAAGAAGCTAAAAAAAGGTATGGAAGATCTTATTGTGACAATCCATCAACTCAGCCTCATAGATGTACAGAACTCTCCAACCAATGACAGACAAGTATACCTTCTTTTTTAAGGCACATGGAACATTCTCCAGAATAGACCACGTATTAGGCCTTAAAGCAAGTCTCAACAAAATCCAAAGCACTGAAGTTTTGCAAAGGATTTTCTCAGACCATAAAGTCATAAAAGTTGAGATCAGTAGCAGAAAAAACATGGTAGAAAGTCAAGCTCATGGAAATGGAACAACACCTTGCTCAAAAACCCATGAGTTATAGAAGAAATCAAGGATGCAATAAAGAAGTTCATGGAATCAAATGAGAATGAAAACACATCCTACCATATCCTATGGGCTACAGTAAAAGAAGTGCTCGGAGGTCAATGAAAGGATATATCCAAAATAAAGGGCCCCAATCAAACAAATAGAAAGAGAACAACGAAAGAACTCTTTGGACACAAGAAGAAATCAGATAATAGAAACTAGAGCAGAACCAAATGAATTAGAGAATGGAAAAACAATTGAAAGAATTAACAACACCAAAAGCTGTTTTTTTGAATAGATAAACAAAATCGATAAACCACAGGCAAAACTCACAGAAGAAAAACAGAGGAGGCAACAGATAACTCAAATAAGAAATGACCTGGATGGTTTCATAACACCTCCCTGAAAAATAACAATATTATTAAAAATTGTACTCTAATATATTTGAAAGCCTAGAGGAAATAGAAAAATTTCTAGAATCACATTGCCTGCCAAAATGAAGTAGAATAATTTAATGAACCCATCAAAAAGAAGAGATTGAAAAAGTAATTAAAAAAACTACCAACCAAGAAAAACCCTGGCCCAGATGGCTTCAAGTGAGAGTTCTACCTAACTTTTAGAGAGGAGTTAATACCAACACTACTAAAAGTATTTCACAGTATAGAAAAGGATGGAATCCTCCCAAATTCATTTTATGAAGCCAGCTTAATCCTGGTACTCAAACTGGGTGAAGATAGTACACACAAAAAAGAAAACTACAAACCAGTATATTTCATGATTTTAGATACAAATAGCTTCAGTGAAATTCTAGTCAACAGAATTCAACAACATGTTAAAAAAATAATTCCCCATGACTGAGTAGGATTCATACCAGGGGTGCAGGGACGGTTTACCATCAGAAAGACAATTGATGTACTCAACCACATAAATAAAACAAAAGACAAGAAACACTTGATTTAATCAAATGATGCAGAAGAGGCATTTGACAAAGTCCGACACCCATTCATGTCAAAAACTCTCAGCAAAATAGGAATTGATGGCAAATTCTTCAACATAATAAGGGGCACCTATGCAAAGCCAGTGGCCAATATCATCCTGAGTGGAGAAAGACTGAAAGAATTCCCTCTGAGAATGGGAACCAGACAAGTAAACCTACTGGCAACACTTATTCAACATTGTGCTGGAGGTTCTAGCCAGAGCAATCAGACAAGGTAAGGAAATAAAGGGCATCCACATGGGTAAAGAAGAAGTAAAGGTATCTCCATTTGCAGATTATGTGATCCTATACACAGAAAAACCTAGAGAATCCGTTAAACCAAAACCAAAAAAATCTGCTCAAACTAATAGAAGACTACAGCAAAGTATCAGGATATATAATAAATATGAAGAAGTTGGTAGGACTCCTTTATACCAATGAAGTGACCATCAAAGAAGAAATCACCAAATCAGTACCATTTACAATAGCCCCGGGGAAGGCAAAATTACTAGCAATAAATCTAATGACAAGACCCTACTGCAAAAGAGACATAAGTGGAGAAGCCTACCTTGCTCATTGTCATGGATTGTATTGTGTCCCCTCAAAAATATGTGTATTGATTTGACTTGGCTATGAGTCCCAGTATGGTGTGGAATCCCATGTGTTGTGAATCCCGTCTCTGTGATGGCAGAGAATAGGCAGTAGTCATGTTGGGGAGGCAGGACTCAAAATACCAGCTTGTGGGATACAATGGAGACAATGAGTCGAGTAAGTTGGAAACCTCACACCATCAAGAAAACTGCACTGGAAGAAGAGTATGTCCTTCAGACCTGCGTTCCTGTGCCAACGTGCTCCCTGAACAAAGACTGATGCAACACAAGGACTTTCCTCCAGAACTGACAAGGGGGAAAGCCTTCCCCTGGAGTGGACATCCTTAATTTGGACTTGTAGCCTACTGTTGAGTGGACTTGTAACTCATGAATGGATTTGTGGCTTACAAATGTGACAACAAAATTTCTCTTCATGAAGTCTGACTTGTACTATGTTCTGTTAAAGTGGTACCAGGTGACTAAAGCAGGATTTGGTACTGGCAATGGGGTATAGCTCTAACAAATACCTAAAATGTGGTAGCTTTTTGTTGAAACTGTGAATGGATGGAAGAAGGAACCCAAGAGAACTTCTAATACCTGAGAAGGCAGCAGATGGTGAGAAAAGCAGCAGCAGCAGCAAACTGGCAGAAGCAGAACCAGGAGCCAACCCACAGAGGGAGAATGCTGAATGCCTGTGTGCAGGAGGCTTCCTGGCAGAGTAGGATGCCTCTGGGCACTTATAGGTGGAACTAGGCTTGCTGACCCAAAGAGTATGAGAGCTGAGTGCCTGTGTGTGGGAGGCTTTCTGGCAGAGTGAGGTGCTACAAGTCACTTAAACTGGTGGAGCTATAGAAATTTGGAACACTTGCCCCAGCAGGGTAGATGTGGGCTCGAAGCCCAGGCCATGAGGCCATAAAGGCTGAAGAGGAAATGTTGAGGAAAAGCTGAACTGCCTGAGTCTCAAAACATGTGGCCATGACCTCAGGTGTTTCTAAGGGTAGGGAAATGGCCTCTGGGACTTCAAAGAGTTGGACATTTAAGGCTGAGGGAGCAGAGATGCTCTCCCAGTGGGCCTGGAAGGTGGAGCTGCAGTCCAGTCACCTCAACTCAGAATCTAGAGAGCGTGGCCAATACTTAGAGTCTGAAGGAAAAGGTTATAAGATGTCTTAACCTGGAGCATTATTTTCAAAGTCATGAAGGCTGATGTAATGTGTTCTGTTAAGTTGCTTGGTGTCTGTTATGCCTTTCCCCTAGATTTCTCCATTTGTAATGAAAATGTCTAATTCGTGCCTGCCTGTTCTATCACTGTATTTTGGAAAGATAACATGTGTTCTGGATTTCACAGCTGAAGAGGAATTTATGGATTTTGGATCTGGACTAAACACCTTTGCTATGCTATGAATGAATATATTTTGCATGTTCTAATGATGTGAATTGCATTGTGTCCCCCCAAAAGCATATATATTGATTTGACTTGGCTATGCATCCCAACATGATGTGATTCCTCACATGTGTTGTGAATCCTGCCTCTGTGATGGGGGAGAATGGGTGGTAGTTGTGTTGGTGAGGCAGAACTGAAGCCACTAGCTTGTGGAATGTAAGGGAGAGAAGTGAGTAGAGTAAGCTGGGAACCTCACATCATTAAGAAAGCAGCACTGGGAGATGAGCATGTCCTTCAGACCTGAGGTTCCTGTGCCAAGATGCTCCCTGAACAAAGATTGATGCAACACAAGGACTTTCTCCAGAGCTGACAAGAAGGAAAGCCTTTCCCTGGAGCCTTCCCCTGGAGTGGACATCCCCTTGGACTTGTAGCCTACTGGGCTGTGTAGGAATAAACTTTTCTTTGCTAACACCATCCATTTGTGGTATTTCTGTTAGAGCAGCAGAGGCTGACTAAATCACTCATGCATAGAAAGACTTAACATTGTGAAAATGTCTATTCTATTCAAAGTGATCTATACATACAATGTAACCCCAATAGCAATTCCAATGTTGTTTTTTAAGTCTATGGAGAAACAAATTACCAACTTTGTGAGGAAAGTGAAGAAACCCCAGATAAGTAAAGCATGACTGATGGAGAGGAACACAGTTGGAGGCCTTATACTACCCGACCTTAGAACCTATTATACTGGCACAGTAGTCAAAACAATCTAGTAATGGTACAAAAACAGATATATAGACCAACGGAACAGAATAGCAAATCAAGAAATAACACCAACCACCTATGAACAGCTGATACATGACAAAGGCCGAAAGGCTGTTTGAACTTGGGAAAAAACAGTCTATTTAACATATGGTGTTGGCAAAACTGGATATCGACCTGAAAAAACTGAAACAAGACCCATATCTCACACCTGACAAAAAAACTAACTCAAAATGGATCAAAGACCTAAATATCAAGTCTAAAATGATAAAGAAAAAATAGAGACAACACTGGAAGCTCTAATAACACAGCTTAAGCAGACTACCAAATCTTACTAACAATACATAAACAGCAGAAGAGAAAATAGATAAATGGAAACTACTAAAAATCAAACACTTATGCTCATCCAAAGACTTTATCAAGAGAGTTAAAAGACTACCTGCAGAATGGGGAAACATATTTGGCAACCATATATCTGATTGATGTCTAATTTCTGTAATCTACAAAGTATTGCAAAACATCAACAAGAAAAATTTAAATAACCCAGGTGAACAGTGGAGAAAGGATATGGACAGACGCTTCACCAAAGAGGACACACAGACAGCCAAAAGACACACGAAGAAATGCTCACGATCATTATCCATTAGGAAAATCCAAATCAAAACTACAATGAGATATCATCTCACTCCAGTGAGGTTGGCACTAATTCAAAAAACACAAAACAGCAAATGTTGGAGAGATTGTGGAGGGATTGGAACTCTCTTGCACTGCCTGTAGGAATGCAAAATGGTACAACCTTTCTGGAAAGCAATTTAACACTTTCTTAAAAAGCTAGAATTAGAAATGCCACATGATCTGGCAATCACACTGCTTGGAATATGCCCTAGGGAAATAAGAGTTGTCATGTGAACAGATACATGCACATGAATGTTTATTGTAATATAATCCACAATAGCAAAAAGATGGAATCAACCTAGGTGTCCATCAACAGATGAATGGTTAAACAATCTATGGTATATTTACACAGTGGAACACTATGCAATGATAAAGAATAACAATGATTTTGTGGAACATCTCATAACCTGGAATAAGCTGGAAGACATTATGCTGAGTGAAATCAGTCAGCTGCAAAAGGACGAGTGCTGCATGAGACCTCTGTTATAAGGACTTAAAAATGGACTTATGTACAGGAGGCTTTTGACAGCTACATGGGTAGGAAGGGAGGGAGAGGGTTATTCACAGATGACATAGTCAATAGGGATTCACTTAGGTGAAGGGAGGGACAGCACGTAGTAGAAAGCAAGTGAGCACAACTGGATTACCCCATGATCCAAAAGGTTTTCTTTTTTAAAAAAATATTCAATTGTGATTGAGTGAAAGAATACAATCCAAATTAAATTTGCATGCCTGCCTATCTGCAGCTCCTTCTGCTCTCCTTGTCCAGTGACAGCACACTCCTCCTTTTCATTCTACGTATATTGTATCCTCTTAACAATCTCCTGTCCCCTCCTTTTCGCCCCCTCCTCTCCCTTCTAGTAAGAGGCCAGTAGGATGGCATCATATAGATGCGTAGAACCATAAGGTAGATGTGTTATGGTCACATTGTGTTCCCACATCCAGTTCATTCCTGTCTGAAGAATTGACCTCAATAATGTTTTCTGGTCAGGGGCAGCAGCTGGTCTAGGGACCATGTTCCCAGGAGAACCCCCAGGCTGCTGGAGCATCAATTGTGGTCTTTTAGTGGAGTTCTTGAGCTGCACCCCTCTTTTTCCTGTGTTGCCACTGGAACTCAACATTCTGTGCCCCATCACGGCTGTGTTTGGTAGTGGCCAGCCACCATCTGGTTCTTTTGGTCACATATTGATAGTCACCCATTCACATGGGTCCTTCTGTCTCCTAGGATCTTTTTCCTGTGTCTTTGTTGTCAGCCATCATCTGTTTCAGATGAGTTGGGATCATTTCTTACTTCTCCGATGGCAGCATGCTAGCTTTTAAGACCCCAGATGCCACTTATCAATATGCGGTTCAGAAGACTCTCTTAGCAATAGGCTAGTTATGCCAGTTGGCCTCTATGTCCCCCAAGAACATGGTCCCCAGACCCTGGCCCTTGATACTCTATCCTTGCAATATCAGGTTAGCACTAGAAGAGTTTTGAGTTTATGGTGAAGTCCAGTTAAGTTGATCTTCTTTCTACTGTATGCTGTCACTGCTTTACCCAACCAAATTTCTATCAAGTATCTGATCTGTGATCAGCCCTTCTCCCGTCTTCCCCACCCTTGCTGCTGTCAGAGTCTTTTCTTCTGTACAGAAGTCTAATTTTAAGTCCTTATAATAGGGATCAGCAGTTCAAATCAACCAGGCACTCCTCGAATACTCTAGGGGGCAGTTCTACTTTGGCCTCTAGGGTAGCAATGACTTGGATCTGACTTGATGGCACTAGGTTTTGGGAGTAGGGGTCTCATACAGTATTTGTCCTCTTAGCACTGACTGATTTCACTCAACATAATGTCTTCCAATTGAAACCAGTTTAAGAGATGCTTCCTAAAATCATCATTGTTCTTTATAATTGCATGGTGTTCCACTGAGTATATATACACCATAGTTTGTTTATCCATTCATCTGTTGTTGGGCATCTGGGTTGATTATATCTTTTTGCTATTGTGCACTGCTGCAATAAACATTCATGTGCATGTACCTGTTTGTGTGACTGCCCTTGATTCTGTAAGATATGTTCCTAGCAGTGGGATTATTGTATCAAATAGTATATCTATTTTCAGCTTTTTAAGGAAGCACCAAATTTCTTTCCAAAGAGGTTTACCATTCTGCAATCCCACCAGCAGTGTAGGAGAGTTCCAATCTCTCCACAGCCCCTCCAGCATTTGTTGTTTTGTGTTTTTTGGAACATGGCCAACTTTGCTGGGTTGAGATGGTATCTCATTGTAGTTTTGATTTGGATTTCTCTAATAGCTAATGATTGTGAGCATTTCCCAATGTGTTGTTTGGCTGCCTGGATGTTCTCTTTGATGAAGTGTTTGTCCATCTCCTTTGCCCATCACTTAATTGGGTTATTACCTTTTTCTTGTTGGTATTTTTCAATACTTTGTAGATTATGGAGATCAGATGTTCGTCCAACACGTTATTGCCAAATATTTTTTCCCACTCTATAGGTGGTATTTTGCTTCTTTTGATTAAGTCTTCAGATGAGCAAAAGTGTTTGATTCTTAGTTGTTGCCATTTTTCTATTTTCTGTTGGTTGTACTTTCTTAGATTTTGAAGTCTGTCTAACTTGTGTATCAAAACTTCCATTGTTGATTGTATTTTTTCTTGCATCCTCTTTACTGGTTTGATATTTAGGTCTTTGATACAAATTTGAGTTAGTTTTTGTTTAAGGTGTGAGATATGGGTCTTGCTTCAATTTTTTGCACACGGATATCTGATTTTGCCAGTACCATTTGTTAAAGAGACTGTTTCTACCTCCTTTGTGATATAGCAACTGTTCATAAGAGGATGGTGGCATCTCTGGGGTCTCAGTTCCATTGGCCTATATGTCTCTTTTTGTACCAATACCAGGCTGTTTTGATTACTGTGGCTGTGTAATAGCCACAGGTTGTGTCGTGTGAGGCCTCCCACTGTGTTCCTCTTCTTCAGTAGTGCTTTACTTATCTTGGGTTTCTTCCCTTTCCCAACAAAATTGGTGATTTGTTTGTCCATCTCATTTAAAAATGACACTGGAATTTGTATTAGAATTGCATTATATATGTAGATCACTTTGGATGATCACAATGTTAAATCTTTCTATCCATTAGCAGGGTAGGTTTCTCCATATATGTAAGTTCTTTTTGATTTCTTGTAGTAAGGTCTTGTAATTCTCTCTGTATAGGTTTCTTATTTCTCTGGTTAGATTTATTCCTAGATGTTTTATCTTCTTGGAGGCTGTAATAAACAGTATTGATTTGGTGATTTCTTCTTTGATGATCTTTTTGTTGCTGTAAAGGAATACTACTACTGACTTACTTATGTCTAGTTTATATCCTGCTACTTTGCTGAACTCTTCTATTGGTTCCAGTAGTTGATTTATGGGTTCTTGAAGATTCTTTACATATACATTCATATCATTTGCAAATAGGGAGATTTTTACTTTTTCTTTTCTTATGTGGATGCACTTTATTTCTTTGTTCTGTCTAATTGTTCTAGCTACAACCTCTACCACAAGGTTGAATAGAAGTGGTGACAGTGGGCATCCTTGTCTAGTTCCAATTTTTGAGGGGAATTTTTCAATCTCTCTCCATTCAGGATGATGTAGGCGGTTGGCTTTGCATTGGTGCCCCTTGTTGCATTGAAGAATTTCCCCTCTGTTCCTATTTTGTAGAGAGTTTTTAACATGAGGCAGTGTTAGACTTTGTCAAGTGCCTTTTCTGCATCAATTGACAAAATCAGGTGATTCTTTTCTTTGGTGTTATATATGTGGTTGATCACAGTAATTGTTTTTCTGATGTTGAACCAGCCTTGCATACCTGGTATGAATCTGATTTGGTCATGATGAATCGTTTTTTTTTGATGTGTTGTTGAATTCTGTTGGCTAAGATTTTGTTGAAGATTTTTGCATCTAGATTCATGAGTGATATTCGTCTGCAGTTCTCTTTTTCTGTTGGATCTTTCCCTAGCTTTGGTATCAGGGTTATGCTGGCTTCAGAGAATGAATTTGGGAGTATTCCATCCCTGTCTATGCTGTGAAATAGTCTCAGTAGTACTGGAGTTAACTCTTCTCTAATAGTTTGGTAGAATTCTCTGGTGAAGTTATCTTGGCCAGGACTTTTTTTGGTTGGTAGCTTTTTGACGACTTTTTCAATCTCTTCCTTTGTGATGGGTTAATTAATTCATTGTACTTCTCCTTCTGATAATTTTGGTAGGTGATCTGAATCTAGGAATTTGTCCATTTCCTCTAGGTGTTCGAATTTGTTCAAGTACAGTCTTTTGTAGTATTTTATTATGATACTTTTGATTTCAGAGGGGTTTGTTGTGACATCTCTGATCTCTTTTCTTATTTGGGTTATTTGTTTTCTCTCCTGTTTTTCTTTTGTCTGTATAGTAAGTGGTTTATCAATTTTGTTGATCTTTTCAAATAACCAGCTTTTGGTTTTGTTAATTTTTCCATTGTTCTTCTATTCTCTCATTTTGCTCTACTATGATCTTTATCATCTGTTTTCTTCTGGTGACTGAGAGGCTCTTCTGTTGCTCTCTTTCTACTTGTTCAAGCTGTAGGGTTAATTTTTGGTTTGGGCTCTTTCTTCATTCTGGATGTGCATTTATAGTGATAAAATGACCTCGAGCACTGCTTTTGCTGTATCCCATAGGTTCTGGTTGGATGTGTTTTCATTCTCATTTGATTCCACAAATTTCTTTAATTTATCCTTGATTTCTTCTATAACCCGTGGCTTTTTGAACAAGGTGTTGTTCAGTTTCCATGAATTCAAATTTCTGTCTCTGTTTTTTCTCCTATGGACTTCAACTTTTATGCCTTTATGGTCTGAGAAGATGCTTTGCAATACTTCAGTGGTTTGGATTTTGTTGAGATTTGCTTTATGTCCTAACACAATGGTCTGTTCTGGAAAATGTTCCATGTGTATTCAAGAAGAAGGTGTATTTATCTGTTGATGGATAAAAAGTTCTGTATATGTCAATAAGGTCTGTTTGGGTGACTGTGGCAATAAGATCTATGTCTTTACTGAACTTTTTTTGGGATGCTCTGTCAATTAATGAAAGTGGAGTGTTGAAGTATCCCTTTATTATTATGAAGTGATCTATCCCATTTTTCAATGTAGTTAGTGTTTGTTTGATGTATTTAGGATGCTCTGTTATTGGGTGCATAAATATTTAATATTGTTAAGTCCTGTTTGTGTATTGAACCTTTCAACAATAAATAGTGACCATCCTTGTCCACAATGGTGGATCTTACATTGATGTCTATCTTATCTGAGATTAGTGTTGCCATACCTGCTCTTCTTTGTACATTGTTAGCTTGGTATATATTATTTCATCCTTTACTTTTCAGTTTGTTCATATCTTTGAGTCTAAGGTGTGTTTCTTATAAGCAACATATAGACAAGTTGTGTCTATATAACTATAACTACTGTCATTTTCTCTTTATTGGAGTGTTCAGTCCATTACATTCAGTGTAATTATTGATAGGTATGTGTTTGATACTGTCATTTTGATGTATTTATTTTTGTGTTGGTGCTTTCTATGTTGATCTTCATATTCTGTTCTGGGTGATTCCTCTTTATGGGTTGACTTTTCATCTTTTTTAGTGTAGTTTTTTGCGTTTGTTGAGTCTCCTGTATTACGTTTCTTGTTTTGATATGTTGCATTGTTGTTGTGCTTTGTGGCTATCCCTATGATCCCCCTTGCTATTCTAAGTTTAAACACAATTCTAACTTCTGTATATCTTTGTAACTTCCCCTCTGTCTCAAGGACTGTAACTACTGTCATATATCTCTCTTTATAGTGAGATGACGTCATAGTTTTCGTGTTAAGACCACTGGTTCCCTACTTTTAATATTTTAGCTTTGATTAAACTTAATGGCTTCCTTAAATGAGTAGGACTCTGTATTCTGTGTGCTGTATTACTTCCTTAAGTATACATTTGATGTTACTATTTTTCTAAACAATGAGTTTCTTTCAGTATTTCTTGTAGTTTTAGTTTGGCTTTTGCAAAGTCTCTAAGCTTCTATTTATCAGCAAATGTCTTAATTTCACCACCATATTTGAGAGATTTTGCAGAATATATAATTCTTAGTTGGAAGTTTTTCCCCTTCAAGGTTTTGTGTGTGTCATCCCACTGTCTTCCTGCCAATATGGTTTCTTCTGAGAAGTCAGATGAAAGCCTACAGGGCTTCCCTTTGTATATTTCTTTTGTTTTATGCTTTGCTGCCTTTAAGAGCCTCTCTTTATGTTTCATTACATTAAGCCTGATTATGTCTTGGTGTCCTTCTTTTGGGGTCTGGTTTTTATGGTGTTTGATAAGCATCTTGAATGTCTATGTTCTCTTCTTTCATGATTTCAGGGAAGTTTTCTTCCAGCAAGTTTTTTCTGTGTTTTCTGTTATCCCTCTCTGTTTAGGAATTCCAGTTATTTGTTGATTATTCCTCTTGATAGAGCATCACATATTTCATAACGCTTCTTCATTTTTTCTTGTTTCTTTTATCTGATTTCTCCTTATGAAGTCTGGTGTTAGTTGCTTTATCTTCAAGCTCACTAATTCTGTATTCCAATTCCTCCATCCTACCCTTTTAGCTTTGCACTGAACTACCTAATTTTGTGATTTTGTTATTGATCTGCTGGATTTCAGATTGTTAATGTTCTTGCATTTGTGTAGCTTGCTTAATTTTTCATTTTGTTTACTGCATATGAGGGTTCTATACATAATTCTTTTGTATTCTACCTCTGATAATTTTAGAAAGACTTCATTGTTGTCTCAATAGGTGTGAAGACAGAGAGTTGGCACAAGTATATTAGCACCTTTAGCAGCCACCGAGCCAAGTAGTATCACAGGGCCTGACAGAGTCTGTAATACATTCAAATCCACCAGGTACTCTTTGGAAACTCTATGGGGCAGTTATACCCTGACCTCAAGGATTGTTATGAGCCAGACCCGACTCAATGGCAGTGACTTTTTTTGGCATTAGTTCTCAGAGGTAATTGAGGAGATGTATGTCTAGTCTGCTATCTTGGCCCTGCTCCCAGGAAAATAATTTTTTGGAACAGCTATTAATTTTGACCCTGGATTTACCATCAACATTTGAATTGTAGACTATATCCCTCTTCACATATTTTACATCCTTTGTTCTCTTACCCCAAGGCATTTTCAAGTGTGTGGTTATAAAAATTTCTTTAACAACAATTTGTAGCCTAAGCACAAGAAAGGAGAAATTAAATGTGGGAGTTAGGCAAGGTTGGGGATTAGCAAAGATACTACCACTTTCTATTTAAAAGAAGTTCATATTGCTCATTTGACTGAATTATAAAATATGAACATTTTAAAATTCATGCTTCTTTTTATGTTATAAAGACTTATTTTATGTCATCAGATGTGTTTTGAAAAATAGAACCACTAAAAGAATATTTGGTATTTGAAGTACAAATAAACAGTGGAATTCACAGGTGTGTGAGTTTGGGCATAGCAAAATCTATTGCCGTCAAGTCAATTCAGACTCTTAGCAACTTTATAGGACAGAATGGAAACATCTCATAGTGTTTCCAAGGCTATAAATCTTTATGGAAGCAGATTGCCAAATTTGTTTCCCATGGTATGTTCAAATCACCACTGACCTTTCAGTTAGCAGTCAAGCAATTAACCACTGGGCCACCAGGATTCCTCTCTATTTTGGGTTAGAACTCCCAACTCTCTGGATGCTGGAACAGGATAAAGCTAATGGATAGCTTTTATAATACATCATGGGGCCTCAATATGTACTAAATAAAAACAATTCAATGCAATATAATGTATATTGGGGATTATGGTCAAAGAAGAAAGCAACGCTTATATCTCTCTATCTTTGTATCCATCTGTCTGTCTGTTTTTCTCTGTATCTGCTTACCTACCTATCTATCTAAATATTGCTGGCAAATAGGATCCATATAGCTAGGTCAGTGCAAGGTTTTGTTAAGTCATGATCAGTCATCAGTTTCCTGACAGATTATTATGTGATGGACATTGAGCTAGAACAAGACCTTCTCCTGTTCTCAGAGGAATTTACATTCTGATTAGAGATACAGCACACAGATGTGCACAAATCAGACACGGGCCTGAGAGGAAAGAGACCCCTAAGAGACAGCTAAAATATCAGTCACTGGGCTCTGGGAAATTGTAGCAATTAAAGATTTCAGCTGTGTTTCTTATATTTTCATTGCACATATAAGAGGCCTAGCCTTACTGATTTGACTTTTTTGATATTTATAAATTTTTGTTATTTTTTTTACCTTCATATTTGACACGAGGCATGGCATGGGAATCAGGGAGTCAGAGATTCTCAGAGCTTCAAGTAACACTGGAGCCTGTAGCTCCTCCAAGAGTTGATTCTGTTTAAAATAAAACTAAGTCAAGTTCTTAAGGGACCCTGTGGGATATTCTACTGTGTCCTATAAAGTGGTTATAAGTCAGAATTGACTTGATGGCAATGTGCTTTGATATGTCAAAACTTACACACCTGTTAGTTCCACAATTTATTTGTACTTCATAAACCAAATATTCTTTTAGTGGTTCTACTTTTTCAAAAACACATTGTTTACCATGGTAAGGAGATGACTGGAGGGAGGCTGCTGGTGTTAGATAAGACATTATAGAATGCATGGGCTAATTTTTAGTGATTAATTAACTATTTTTAGATTAATTAACTAGCAAATATTTACTGAGAGCCTACTATGTTCCAGGCACTACTGCATATGCTCACGATATAGCAGTGAGCAAAACAGATCAAACATCCCAACTTCATGGAGTTTATAGTTAGATCACCTGATTAACTAATTTGCAGAGGAAAAATGCAAGGCAAGGTAAAACGATCTATTAAAAACTAGGAAAGAGCTGACAAAAGAGCCTTAATATTATGATCAGATATTGGAAATGGGTTGTGGGAGGCTAGAAATGCTGGTGAAGTTGGGTGGTCTGGCTTGGAGGACTTGAATCAGAGTTTGAAGCTTGGCTCCAAGGAAAGGCCAAGGAGAGGTTTCTGAGGCAGAGACCAGAACAATAGTGGCCAAGTCCAGTGTCAATGTTAAGTCTTTGGGTGTGGTCTGTAGGTGGGGCAACACCTGGGCAGGACTAGCTATTCCTCTGACTTCCAGCTTGCTTAAAGCCAAGTTTTTTTTAACTCAAGGACAGTTAGTGTAGAAAAGGAAGATAGTGTCCTTTGCTAATATTGACACAGACAACAGAATTTGGTAGAAGAATTTGTAAATCTCTATCACCATTTCGATCCTCACACCACCCCAAGGCCAGGCATCTTTCCTCCATTTTGAAATTAAACCTTGAAAATACTTTTAGAAAGATAATTAATAGACAGACCCTAGGAGAAATGAGAATCTAATAGATGTTAAAGAGAGCATGGCAAATCAAAGGGGAAGGGATGGATTAGTGAATAAATGTTTGGGAAACTTGGTTATTTAAAAGAACCTTACCTCATGCACAAATTCTAAATATCTTAAAACATTAGATATAAACTTTTAAACTACAAAAAGAACAATATCAGTGAATTTTTACCCGTATTTTAGTTGAGAAGGTTCATTCTGAATTTAAAAGCATTGAAAAAATTGTAAAAAACATTCAAATTTGTTACACATAAAGTTTAGTATATTTATACAAAACAATGAGAAAGATAATTAAGAGTAAACAACATATTGGGAAAAATATAAGAGAAAATATGATAGGTAAAGGATTAAAAGCCTAAATATGTCTCACTCTTTATGAGAGAAATACTAAATCCCTAATGGGCAAAGGAAATTTTGAACATTTAACTCACAGAAGAGAAAGTTCAGATAAAACTTGTAACACTTCCCTTTTTTTCTTTATTTCAATTCCCGCTTCTCTTTCATATACATTTGCTTGAATTTTAATGTTGTAAAATTATATAGATAATGATAATGATTCTGCCTGAGATAAAGGAAAAAAAGAAATTTCACAGTGGATCATGCTAACTGCTGTCTGAAATTTCTGATTTAATTGTTATATGTAACTCTCTTTGGAATGGTGCATCCTGGGAAGGCTGGTTGCAGAAATTTAAGGCATGAAGTGAATAAAAGACTTGAGCATGAGTGTCTAAAAATAAAGGAAATTAGGGATTAATGGAATATGGTTAACCAATGTTGTCTTTATCCAACTGAGTTGCAGAGCTCTGGCATTGTTTGCAGAGAGGACATGGAATAGTTTCATTGAGTGTTTAGTATATGCCAACATTATTAAAGGGATATAGTGACTAAAGAGACTCTGGCAGCATAGTGGTTAAGTGCTGTGACTGCTAATCCGAAGGCTGACAGTTCAAATATCCCACATACTGCATAGAATCTCTTTTGGGGCAGTTCTACTCTGTCCTAGAGGATCTCTGTGAGTTGGCATTGACTTGATGGCAATTGTTTTTGTTGCTGTTGTTTATAGTGACCAAAGTCAGGAAAGGTATGAGGAGGATAGATAGTGATTTTGTCAAACTATACTTCCATCCAACTGTTTGTTGGTATCCCGAGGCTCCCCAGTCTCCACACAATCGGAAGCCTCACATGTGAGGATGCTTTCTCGTCTTTGCTGGTAGATTCAGGTGTAAGATCTGTCTTCTTCCTTATACTTCTGCGAGCGAGTGAAGAAATACAGATATGAAAATGTCACTCCCAACAAGTTATTGAATTGTGCACCAAAGAAAGTATACGATGTGGCCCGAGTACCCAGTGTGGGAGAAAATGTAATCGTATTAACATTTTGAAAGGGCCTTGTATACCTTTTAAACTGGATCAATTTAGGGTCTGCCTCAGTCAGCAAGCTGGGAGAACTCAGATTTTAGACTCTTGGTGCTGTGTTTTTTGGATAGAATTATAGACTTTTAGAGTTGGACACAGCCTCAAGACCCTCTGTTCCAGGCTCTTTCCTGTTGCCTGATCCCTTTGCCAGTGTCTGTCAAGTAGGCCTGTAGCCTTTGGCAGAAATGAGGAACCGAATACTTCGTCAGGCTTCGACCCTGTTTTTAGTTAGATCTTGTTGAGACCTTATTCTATAATAATGAGCTGAAGCGTGACTCTTTTCTACTTGGTTTTAGTTCTGCTTTCTGATGTTTCACTTATGAGATCCATTTGATAGCCATTCAGGTACTTGAAGATGCTTTCATTGACTAAGGAGCCCTAGTGGCCTTAGCTAGTACTTGTATAGTGTGACGCCAAGGTAACATTAAAACCCAAATCAAACTCACTGCCGTCGAGATGGGTCCAACTCATAGCAACATTAGAGGTCAGAGTTGGACTGCCCCATAGAGTTTCCAAAGAGCGCCTGGCGGATTTGAACTGCCTACCTTTCGGTTAAGAAATGTAGCACTTAACCTACTATATCACCAGGGTTTCCAAGGCAGCATTACTCTAATCCATTTCTACAAATTGAGTGGACAAGTTTAATGTTACTGATATCTCACTCTGTAGTGTGATGCTTATATACAAACCCACCACTGAGGGGAGAAATGGCCCTGTACTTTCCTTTGTTCCAGGCCCAGTATTTTATCTATAGATTCAAATGCAGTCTTGAGTACTCTTTTGGATAGTCACAAATGAAGCTACCTCATACCGAGTTTACAGTCAACCCAAACCCCTAATGTCTCATTGAACCCTCGTGTTTACTGCCACTAAAGTACAGCCACCAACCTGCACTTGGAGCAGTTGTACAGCTTATCAGAGGACTCCATCCTTACTTCTGGTTTGATTGTATTTTAAGAGATAGCTTGTATTTATGCATCCAGAGAACCCTTTGGAGTCAGTTAGCAGTCACCATGATAATTCTAAGTTGGACAGTTTGATTTCAATGATGTCTATGTTCCCACTGAAGTCCATTGTAAGTGGCCAAGCAGCATGGAGCTGA
This sequence comes from Heterohyrax brucei, assembly GCA_028571685.1. Lineage (NCBI taxonomy): Eukaryota > Metazoa > Chordata > Mammalia > Hyracoidea > Procaviidae > Heterohyrax > Heterohyrax brucei. The sequence goes on along the minus strand of CM053148.1, from coordinate 134,265,123 downwards.
GAAGGAGACATGTGTCACGTCACTCAGACACCTATTTTAGGAAGACATGGATGCTGAGCTTGAAAAGTTTATCCATTCAACTTTAAATTCAGTCACCCACCAGCACTAGCATACAGCCCACACTTTTTGCTCTGCATCCGTGCAGATGATAAAAGACAGCATGCCCTGTGAAATTCAGATACATAATAGTTATGGAGTTCTGTTGCTTCTCTTCGTTGAATTCTCAAAAATGGAAATGAGCTTAGTGTCCGATGACTTGTTCTTAGTACATCTGTAACGTCCCCTAGTGATCCATCGTTTCCCCTTTTTAAGTGTTCTTAGCCATCTGTTCATTAATCAGTTTGGTAATATCTACATTCATCTAGAGCTTGGAATCTCGCTTTATTCCACTCTTAAAAATGGGACCACTAATGTGCTTTTCTTAGGTTCCATTCCACAGCTTGCCCTTTCTGCGTTTCTTTGAAGATTCTTCAAGTTCTTTCCTATTATATTCTCTTTAAATAAAGAAAATGGGAATCATAGATGAATGACTATGGATCCAAAGAACATTTCCTTTAAGTTTGACATTTCCAATCGGAAAGACCATTTCTAAGGAGTTTGTGTTTAGCCTGTGTATATTTGCCTGTGGCATATTGTGGAGGGCATTGGGAAAAGAAGATAAGGGAATGAAAAAGAGAATAAATGACTTCCTTTTATTCTTTTGTGAATTTCTCAGGAGTGAAACAGTGTTACATATACAAAGCTCAGAATGAAACATAGAGTTAGAACTTTACCATGGTGAACTTACTTTCTACTTTTTTCTACTGTTAGTTATTATTGGGTAGACTAAATGCTTTTAAAATGGGGAGAGCTACAGAAAGAAAGAAATGAAGAATCTACAGTCTTTACAAAACTCCTTTCGGCATTGGTTCCTCTTGAGAATCTTGACTTTAAGACTAAATCAAACAAAAAAGAATTAAACAGACAAAAAATAAAACAGATCACCAACGGTAACCTTAGAGTACAGGGTAATAAACAAAAGCTTGAATGTTTAAAACATTTATTTTTCACAAAAATCATTACAGTTGAGGATGCATCTGCCAAAACTTCAGGGTGTGATAAGACTGGGTAACTAACCCATAGCTTTTCCCCAGTTAAAGCTTTCATTTTTAAGTGGTGTATGCACTTGGCTGGCTTGGCATGAAAGTCAAAGATGACATAGTTCATGTATTTTTAAAAAATTCCACCATATTCCTTTTGTAAAATGCAGCTAGATACTGTTTAGTAAACTTGAACTTGTAAGAGTTTTTCTAATTAAGCTCTGAGGTTTGCTGTTTCAGGCTCCTGTTCAGCAAGCCCCAGGTCTTGTGACCTTACTTCTGCTCTATTTACCAATAGCATGAGTCTGGGCTTGTGGTTGTGGCCAAGTCAGCCCCACAGAAGCTGAAAGAACTTAATTTCCTCTGACTTGAGGGGTGGTGCCAGTGAACTACGTGGGGAACCTGGAATATCCAGTAGCGCCGAGATAATACCGTCTTTGCCTGTTTACTTCTGTCCCAGTGAAGTCTAGAAACTACAGGTTGGATCGTCCCTAGTTTCAGCCAGAAAAACTTTCCTATTCATGAAATATTTCTGTTTTTGAAGAGTTTCCATACAAATCATCATTACTTCACAGCTTAGCTTTAGAATTAACTACTGAATGGCTTTCTTTGCCTACACTCTTCAACTAATTTTGTGCCATTCCATCAGATTCGTTTTTCCACATCATGGTTCTGATTGTCAGGACTGTGACCACCTCAAGCCCCTGTGCAGGATTGTATTTGCTTCCTAGCTGGAAAGTGAAGAAAAAAAAATCGTAAATCTACTTTACACATAGTCATTCAACATTTTATTGATGGGAAAGGGGTTTATAGAGAAATAGTATTTCTTGGTAGATAAAACAGTTACTTTTATAATAAGACTGGAGGTAAGGAATAACTGAACAAATACACAATTCACAAGGTAATTTAAAATTTTATTATAAGATTTGACATTTGCTGAATTTTTTTTTTACTCTTGTTTACTGATTCATGACTCAACTTTGGCTTAGAAAGAATTTTCAGTGTAATCTACAAAGTGTGTCTTTACAGGCAAAGCAGGAACAATTAATGCTAATTAAACTTTGTGTTTTCTTTAACATTCTGTAGTTATCCTGAAATAAAGGCCAATTTCTAAAAAATTAAAATTATTATACAACTTATCCAGTGTGACTTAGATATCTAGTACTCATCCAATATTCTATGTGTGTCATTTAATTCCCTAGTGTTCTGTGCAGTTAACTTGAGACCTGTGATTAGTCATTGCTAGTAGATAATCAGAAGTAGAGGCATATGTTTCTTTTGTCAACGCATATTCAGAGGTCACACACTCCAGATGGTGGAATTTTGTCAGCCTGGAGGTCTGGGAGCCTGTGTTCAGGAGAGCATTCCATGGACCAGTGCTGGACATGACCCCAAGCAAGAAACACACTGAGACTCGGGAGGTCTGCATAACCTAGCTTTTGCTAGCTAATACAGTACCCGCAATGGAATATTACTCTACCATGAAGAGAAATGAAGTCCTGGTACATGCCACAACATACATGAACTTTTAAAACATTATCTTGAGTGAAATAAGTCAATCATAAAAGGACAAATATTGTATGAGCTCACTATTACAAAATACTTAGAACTGGCAAATGTATAGAGACCAGAGTTTGATAACAGTTACCAGGATCAGAAGGAAGGGGAAAGCGAGAAGTTACTGTTTAGGAAGCACTAAGTTTCTGTTTACAGTGATGGCACGTTTGGCAATGGATACTGGTGACGGTTGATATGATTGGCCTCAGCACCATGTACACGTGAAAAAAATGGAAATGTCAAATGTCATAACATCTATATTTCACAATAAAAACCAAATATATATGAATTATTATATTTACCTGTAAATGTGTTTCAACAAATTACCTATGAATTTTCTATGCCCCCTTCCATGTGGAAGACACCTGGCTTCTTGTTACCCGCCTGTCAGTCTCCTGGTACTTCATCTTGAAGTCCTGCTGCTGAGAATGTGCCTGACCTGACGTTGGAGGTGGCCATACCCTTCCCACCTCTGCCTTCCCTGCCAGGCAGAACCTCTGCTGATGCTGTCCTAAAGGGACAGGCTTCTGCTCTCACCCTTGCTGCCCTGTCTCATCATGAATAAGCTGTGTGCTCTTGGCGTGTCATCATGTACTTCAGTAATTGTGACCCTGTCTTGAGACCTGTAGTTTCCAAAGGCTTTAAATAGAAATATCAACTTTTTAGCTTGATCATCCAAAGTCTTATCTCAACCTGTCTTTCAAATCTTTTGTCTTCTTGCCACAACTGTTCCACATTGATTTTCTTGCTGCTTCCAGTATATGCCTATTCATGCCTATCTACCAGTTCATCTGTGATGGCTAATTTTATGTGCTGACATGGTGAGTCTATAGTACTCAGTTATTCAATCCAATATTGGTCTAGATGATGCTGTCAAGGTATTTGTAGATGTAGCTAACATCTACAGGCAGTGGGTACGGCTCATCCCACCAAACTGAGAGGAAAATGTTTGGCCGTGAGACTGCAGCTTCCACTCTGCTTGAGCTGCTAGCCTGCTAGCCTGTCCTATGCATTTGGGACTTGCTTGCTCACAAAATCGTGTGAAACAATTCCTTAAAATCTCTTTCTGTTTCCCTCCCTCCCTCCCTCTGTCTGTCCCTCCCTTCTACTGGGTCTGCTTCTCCAGAGAGCCCTGACTAACACAGATTTTGGCCATGTCATTGCTTCTGTCCGAATGTCTTTCTTCCCTTTCATCCAAGTCTGGTTTCGCTATGCTTTGAATACTTCTATGAATACCCAAGAGAAAAGCAGTTAACGTCTGTTTTTAACCAATTGCACTGATCATGTTTCTTATTCGCTACTTACAGCTTAGACCATGTTAATCTTTGTACAGATTTAGCATCTCTTATTTCCAGTTCTTTCCAAAAAGCCCTAAGAGCTGAAAGTCATTAAATAACTCACTTGGCAGCAAAACCTAGTCTGACCTGAAAAAATCAAGAGACAAAACTTAAAAGACATCCGTCTTTATTTACAGTCTTTAATTTTGTTTTTGTTGTTGTTAGTCCCACTTACTGTGCCCACTGACACATCTGTGCTATCCTAGAAGCACGGGGGTCATCACATTCCACGCAGTATTTCCTCTCTAAACTATGAAAAGTTTCGAGTTCAGAAACCCATCCACCCCAAGGGTTTGTTAGTGAAAGTGTGGCCCTGTATTGTCCTTATGGAGAAACACAGTTAAGTCTCTGTTTTAAAATGGTATGATCTTTTTGAATGTGTTTTAATAAGATCAACTTTCAGCATAGATTGAGATTTTGGTAATTTCTTTATTAATGATTTAGGTACAAATCTCCACAAATTGCAAACTCGATTGTACAAAAGACACTTCCTTTGTTTTCCCATCACTGAACTTAGTGTTTACCTCAAACCACCATCTCCACCACACAGCAGGAAACTTTGGGTCAATTCAATTAAATTAGCGATTACTCAGTCACGTAAGTTAGTGTCTTAGTCAGCTCACAAAAATGAGCTTGGAAATCCTGTCTTTTGCCTTTGCTTTATCACTTCTCACACTCTTGAGACAGGAAACTTTGAGAAGCTTCCCTCTGCCCACACTGTTCTGACTCTCCAGCTGCTGGACTGTGCTGATGTGGGGTAAGTGAATTGAATTCTGCACCCAGACTTGTTGCCTCCTTGGTCTATGCTTGGGGCAGTTAGACCTAGCTTTCAGGGTTTCCCAAACCCAGTGGAACTTTGGTCTTTCTTCCTTCCTCACTCTCAAAGGATAGAAAAATGCCAACATGTCAGAACGCCTCTGTTTTTCTGATCTCAGAGGGATGAGCTAACTAACTAACCAACTAATAACTAACTTTTATTCTCATCTCCAAGAGACAGGGCAAGTACTCTTATAAACTTATTGTTTATGACAACAACTTAGTTTTTGAAATTTAAACAGTGGTATGTCTGAGAGCTATCTTAGTTGATACAGATTTATGAAAGTCTACGCTGAGGGTCAAATCACGTATAACGAAAAAAATAAAACGACTATAATTCTCTATGTTCTGGCTGTGGTGGTTCTGTTCCTGATCTCGAGGAGTTGATATTATCTGACTCACTGGGTAGAAGCTAGAAGACAAAGAAGGGGCAGAAGGAGGGATGAGTGTGGAATACTTGGTTAAAATCGTAGCAGTTCACTATACTACAGTTGTGTGCTTCCATTTGGTATTAATCGAAAACCAAGCTGCCAGAGCTGCTGCCTGTGCAAACATAGAAGTTTAGCTTGTCCTTGCATAAATGTTTTTCAAATTGGTTTCAACAAGCGAGGAAAGGAGGCTGGTTGAGTGGAAATTGCCTTCCTCCTAACGGATGTTCACCATCCCAGTCTCAAAAACATCATGCTTGTATTCAGTCAAAGCAGTTTAGCTTTTGATGTCTTTTCTGTATTGTAGGTCTGTGTATGACAATTTAAATGGAGTGCTGCTTATTTAATAAAAATATTTTGAAAATCCTTTTTGTTGCTCAAGTGTTCAGCTACTAACTGAAAGGTTGACAGTTTGAACTCACCATGGTGCTCTGGGGGAGAAAGATGTGGCTATCTCCTTCCAGGAAGATGACAGCCTTGGAAATCTTCTGGGGCAGTTTCACTCTGTCCTATAACAAGGTCCTAACGCATCGGAACTGACTCGGTAGCAATGGATTTGGTTTGTTTGTTTTTTTTTTGTTGTAGCTAACTAGTGTTACAAAGGAAGAAAGATTTTACAAACACCTAGATCCATTAAGGAATCAGATTCACCGGTTATGGATCACTCCTTAACTGGAATCATCTTGTTTTCCAGCCGTATGTGAGGAATTCATCCAGCTAGCCATCTTCTCTGAGAAAGATTCCATTCTTAGAATGAAAAGAACAACACAGAGCATTTAGAATATAGTGATCCTATATGTGGTTTTCATTCTAAAAAGTGTCAAGTCTTCAAAAAATCAAACAATTAATTTACCCATATAAGTATTTTTAAATGCCACACTTTAAATCTAAAAAGAAAAGGCCTTGCAAATAGCTTCTTTTCTGTCCTTGCTCTCTGTGTGGTATAATAAGGCTCTGGTTGCCTGTTCCTATGGCCTCAGTAGAAAATCTCTGTTCACATTTTTACCATTGCCTCTTTCTTGGGTGACAGAGAATATAAAATAGGCATTCCCATTATCACTTGCACGTGTTCATCCCTGCGGACTGAGAAAAAGCGGGACAACTTGGATGCTTTGTCTAATTACAGAGTTTATTCACAATACTGAGGCTCCCAGGCTCCTCACCTGTCACCTGGAACCTTGTACTAGTCTCCAGACTATCCGGCCCTACATCACTGCTCCCTGACTATTTGTCTCTAACATGTGACCTGAGTGTCTGCTTTCTAAAATGTGCCTTTGATGATGTCATTCTTAAAACACTTGAATGATTTTTGAAAACCCTTTAATGTCTTTGCATTTTTTACAGTATACAATTCAATTTGTTTACCCTGGATCATGAGCTCTTTCATGATTTCCAGCATAGTACTGATAATTAACGATTATGTGTCTCTAAGTTATCTCTTACTAGTGTCAATATCATATGGCAAGAAAAGGAAAAAACAAACAAAAACCTAAAAAACACCACTGCTGTTGAGTTGATAAAGCCAAGCCAAGTGCCGCCGAGTTGGATCCGACTCATGGATCTCGTAACACAGAGTAGAACTGCTCCATAGAGTTTCCGAGGAGTGGCTGGTAGAATCAAACTGCTGATCTTCTGGTTAACAGAAGTCCTTTTAACTATTGGGCCTCTAGGGTTCCAGTGTCCATATAATAGGACCTTCCAGTTAACCTCATTTAACCTTTATAACAATGCTGTGAGGCTGATTTTAGAAAAATTAGTTTTTGCAAAGATGAAGAATAGCACACTTTGCCTACCCCTGTCTTGCCTATACAATGTTGTCTTCCTGAAACTCTGAAGTCTTCCCTGGGGACCGAGCTGAAACACATAGAGATGTCTTTTTTGGCCTCTCTTGTTCTCTTCTTGCTGGATAACCTGTACACAAGAAGAAGAAACCTTAGTCACTAGTCAGTCTGTAATTAAGCACCAAGATCCAGATCACATGTTCCTTTTCTGTTTATTTTTCCCTGCGTGGAGGTAGAGTCAGATATATCCTCTAACTGTATAACCCTTGGAAACCCTGGCGGTGTAGTGGTTAAGTGCTACATCTGTTAACCAAAAGGTTGGCAGTTCAAATTTGCCAGGTGATCCTTGGAAATTCTATGGGGCAGTTCTACTCTGATCTCTAGGGCCACTATGAGTAGAACCCAACTCATCGGCAGTGGGTTTTTTGGTTTTTATATAACCCTTTGTGAAAGAGTCCTGCTGATGCAATGGTTAAGTTACCTGAAGAGTTGTTGGTTGAACTCACCCTCCAGTTCCACAGCAGAAAGACCCGGTGATCTGCTTCCATGAATGTTACAGCTTAGAAAAGTCTATTGGGTGGTTCTTCACTGTCACATTGGGTGGGTATGAGCTGGGATCTATTCCATGACATACAGACCATTTGTAGGCCTGTCACACAGCTAGATGAGGATCCTGAGTGTGAAGAGTGTCTTTCAACCTCACTCTTCATTCAGGGACTGTTAACTCCAGAAGAAGGCAATCATTATAGGAACCTGAGGATGAAGGCTGCATGGAGGAACTTCACGCTATGGCACATTGCCACTGCAGATAGGTGATTTTCTCTTCTTTAAAACAATTTTTTTTAAATATATTGAGACAGATTGTGCTTACATAAAAAGGAGTTATTGTCCCTGTATTCAACAAAGAGATTTCCCTTTTTTTGTAGGTGTGGTTTTAAACTGAGAAAAAAAAAAATCCCTGAAATTGCTTGCACTATGGGCCTCTCTGACCCAAGATTGGCAATTACCATCCTCTATTATTTTAATGAAAACATCAGCATGTATAGAAAATGCACAGTTGATTAGAACAAAAATACGCTAAGATCTTCATTCAGGAAAGCAACGCCTATGCAAAACCAGGCAGTTCAGGCACAAACCACAACCCATAAGCTGTGCTCCTCCTGGAGGTATCTCAGAGGAATAAAACAGGTTCTAGATCACTTGCCTTAGAAGTAGGACTGTACAGTAATAACAACTGTCAGTCTTGCCAACTAAACTAAGAGTTTCTGGAGGAAACTTGTCCTGTGCAGCTTTGTCCACAGTGTCTGTCTGGTGCAGGGCGGTAGTGTGTTCAGGAGCTCTACATGCTGTGCCTGCCTTTGCCAGCCTGGCATCCTGACAGTCACCAGCGGTGTGGCACTGAACAAGACAGACAAAAATCTCTGTCCGCATCAATCTTAAATCATAGTGTGGAGACTGATTATAAGAATGAAAGTAATTGATGGTGAGTGCTATGGGAAAAAATAATAATGCAGGAAAGGAGACTGGTAAGTGGTGGTGGCAACTTTAAACTGGGTTCAGGGAAGGCTCAGTGAAGTACCGCTCAAGACTTACAGGAAGCGAAATGTGAGCCAGATCAATGGCTTTCCAGGGGGATGGCTCCAGGTAGAGGAAGGGCAAGTGGAAAAAAGCCAGAGACGGGAATCTGCTTCAGGTGCTGAAGAGCAGCTGGAGGGGCAGCGTGCCGCAGTGGTCAGCAGGGGTGGGAGGGCGAAGAGGTGGGGTGAGGAGGCAGAGAAGGGAGGGGTCAGAGAGGTGACAGGGACTCAGATTGCTCAGGGCCTTGTAGCCTTTGAGAGTTTGGAAAGCCTTTAGGGGAAGAGTGAGGGTGATTCTAATCAGAATAAAGAGGTACTCTGACCTACATTTTACAAGGATCACTCTGGCTACTGTGTGGAGAAATAGGCTTTAGGGGCAAAGGTGGAAGTAAACTCTCGAAAGGTATTTATTGCTGTCGTGGACTGTGCTGCGATAAACATTCTCGCGCATGTGTCTGTTGGTGTGAAAGACCTTGATTCTGTAGGATATATTCCAAGTAGTGGAATTGCTGGGTCAAATGGTATATCAATATCCACTACTTCAAGGAAGCGCCAAATTACTTTCCAAAGAGGCTGGACCATTTTGCAACCCCACCAACAGTGTAGGAGGGTTCCACTTTCTCCACAGCCTCTCCAGCATTTGTTGTTTTGTGTATTTTTAATCATGGCCAACCTTGCTGGGGTGAGATGGTATCTCATTGTCGTCTTGATTTGAATTTCTTTAATAGTAAAGATTGTGAACATGTCCGCATGTTTTTTTTTGGCTGCCTGGATCTCCTCTTTAGTGAAATGTCTGACCGTATCTTGGATGCACTCCATGGTTCTATACATCTATAGCATATCATCCTGCTGACCTCTGGCTGGAGGAAGGAGAGTGGGTAGAGAGGAGGGCAAGGGAGAATGTTGGGAGGATGGGACATGGATGGAGCAGTGAGGAATAGTGTGCTGTCACCGGGCAGGGAGAGCAGTGGAAGCTGCATTTATATGGGAATGTACATTTTCACTCAGTCATATTAAATAAAAAAAAAGATACTTATTGGTTGATGGGAGTGGAGTTTATGATGTATAGACTTGGATGTTATATGAAAGGTGGGCAGTGGTAATAGCCTTCACAAACTATTGTTTTGTTAGGTGTCACTGAGTTCCAACTCAGAGCAACCCTCTGTGTAACAGAGCAAAATACTGTTTGGTCTCATGCCATCCTCAGTCGATGTTATGCTTGAGCCCACTGTGTCAACCCACTGCACTGAGGATTTTCTCTTTTTCACTGATTCTGTACCTTACCAAGCATGATGACTTTCTTCAGGGACCTGCTGGTAACATGTCCTAAGCACATGAGACAAAGTCTTAGCATCTTCACTTCTAAGGAGCATTCTGGTTGTACTTCTTCTAAGACAGATTTCTTTGTTCTTTGGCAGTCCAGAAAGGTATATTTTTTATTCTTCACCAACACCATGGCTCAAAGGCATCAATTCTTTTTTCATCTTCCTTATTTATTGTTCAGCTTTTGCATGCATATCAGGCGATGGAAAATACCATGACTTGAATCAAGTGCACATTTGTCCTTCAAATAATATCTTTGCTTTTTACTACTGCAAAGAGGTCTTTTACAGCAGATTTGTCCAATGTAATATGTCGTTTGATTTCTTGACTTCTGCTTCCAGGGACTTTGTAGACCCAAGTAAAATGAAATCCTTGACAACTGGAGTCTTTTCTCTGTTTATCATGTTGCTTTTTGGTCCAGTTGTGAGGTTTTTAGAATTTTTTGTGTGTGTTGCTGTCTAATCCATACTGAAGACAGTGGTCTTTGACCTTCATCAGTTAAGTGCTTCGATTCCTCATCACTTTCAGCGAGCAAGGTTGTGTTATCTGCATAACACAGGTTATTAATGAGTCTCCGCTGCTGATGCTGTGCTCCTTTTATAGTTCAGCTTCTAGGATTATTTGCTCAGTGTAAAGACTGGATCAGCATGATAGAAGATTCAGGTCCCTGGGTCAGCAGCTCATGGATAACGCTGGTAAGGGTCATGCTCCAGAAGAACAATTTGAAGTCTGATGTGTATGGGGCTGGGACCAGAAGGTGCCTGCTGTCTGCACAGGGGTAAGGCCGTGTGATCCTAGCTGTCATGAGGCTGAAAACAGAGACAGCCACCCCAAATGACTGGGTCAGTCTTACCTTTGAGACTTCTCGCAGGACTCAGGTCTCAGGGCATTGGTGCAAGTATCAGTCGGTTTTCAGGCAGTGGCCACGGGTGGTAGATTATAGGTGGGCGGTTCCCACCAGAGAAGTTCTCCTTGTTTAGGTCATTATTACTAATGAAACTCACTATGTTGAAAAGAAATCACATGATGAGACCACAGCTGTTTCACCGAAAGTGCTACTAACTAGAGCTGTGACCTTTCACCTTGGGCCCATGCTTCAAGGAAATAAACCCAAGCGAAACAACTGAAAAAGCATTGTATGCAAACAGGTGTCACATTTCAAAAGACATGTGACTGAGAACAGCCCAGTGTCCCAAACGAAAGTAATAGCTTAACAATCTATAAGGAGATGTACTGCTATAAAGCCAAAATAAAAGTGATAACTTTATAATAATAATTTATAATAATATTAAAAGCTTTGGAAATTCGGTGCACGGAAAGCTATATAAGAGATTAGGTGAATAGTGTTCAACACAAAACAGAATCTTAGTATAATTGTATCTTTTAGGTTATATGCACTCAGCAGACTAATGGTCTAGAGAAATGGAAACAGTTGAAGCTATTGGGGTTCTTTTCTGTAACTTATTACCTGTTGCTGCTGAATGGATTCTGACCCATAAGGATTCTATAGGACAGAGTAGAACGGCCTCAAAGGGTTTTCAAGGAACTGCTGGAAGATTGAAACCTCTCACCTTTTGGTTAGCTGTCAAGCTCTTAACTACTATGCCATCAGCAATTAGAAACAGGGTATAGACAATAAACGCTCTGAAAGGAGATGGAAGTAGGTGGGCGTTGAAGGTGGAGAGTAAGGCTGCTGACTTTTTGTGCACATATGCCACTTAGACTGTTATCAGGAGTGTAACTGATGCTATGACAGGCAGGGCTATGCACTGGGTGCTGCTTCTGGAGGGATGTTAGTGCACAGTCTCTACCCACTGCAGTTTCGCTTGTCAGCTGTGAGTGATTATTCAGCAATTTTAAACTAATTTCTATGGGTACAATCTTCTGTAGATAGGCCTCTGCCTTTGTTACTACTCAATAGCTATGGCTTATCTTCCTGCCTAATATGGCCTACTTACTACCTGCTGAGAAGACAGAGGAAGAAGATGAGAGCTCTTGATTCTTGGTTCTGGGAGACCACTTGAAGAAGAGGGTGTTTATGTTCTTGGCCATGGATGGACCGCATATGGCTCAAAGGCCATATGCAGGTTGGCTGACTCTCGCATTCCACCCTGCCACTTGCTTTTAGGATGTGTAATTAGGAAGCTGCCTTGATGTAGCTGCTTTGCAAACAAGCCCAGATATCTACATTGTGATAGTTAAAAAGAATTTTAAATTCTGTCAGTATAATTCCTCTGTTTAAAAAGCACAGTAAGGTTGTCATTAGCTGCTGTCAAGAAGTTCCTGGACTTAGGGCAACCCCAGCACAACAGCATCAGACTATTGAGATTCACAGGGTTTCCATTAGCTGATTCTTGGAAGTAGATTGCCAGGCTTTTCTTCCTAGTTTATCTTAGCCTTGAAATTCTACTAAATATGCTCTGTATCCTAGCAAAATGCAAGCTTCCCTTGATAGGTGAAGCGGCTGTGATTGAGATACACTGGCTGGGAATTTCACACAGGTTGCTCTTGGAAACTGAGAATTCTAACTTTGAATTACCACTGCTTTCAAAGACAGTGATACATACTTTTTAAGTATACATTCTTTTCTTCCAATAGACTCAATGAACTTGTAAAGAAAATATTTTTGTAATATTTAAAACATGACCACCTTGGATTGTAGGATTTATTGTTAATTTTACTTTCTCCTTCAAATGTTCCTATATGGTTTGAATTTTTAAAATAATGAGTATATTATTTTCACAAATAAAGTATATATTTATGACTATATATTTTCATATAGTATTAGTTCATGAATAATTTTCAAAAATAAAGAAATGTGTTGCATTTGAAAGGAAATGGACTTGGTCAATATTTTTATTTTTCCAAAATTGGTGCTTATAAAGATTAATAGATCAGACTATATAAACTTAAAAATCCCTATGGGACCACACTCCCTAGCCCAATGAAACCACAGTTTAAAGAGAGGTGATAAACCATGAGACTATCAGTTTGTATTTCAGATACACAAAAATATTGTATGAATGAGTCAGAATATGATTTAAAAAGCTCTGGGAATATAAATAGGCAATTTACTGTAGAATAACCATAAACACAATAAAAGGACTTACCTTATTTGGAGCCCTGGTAGTCCAGTGGTTAAACATTTTGCTGCTATCCAAAAGTTTGACAATTTGGTTCTACCACATGCTTCTTGGAAGCACTTTGGGGCCGCTCCACTCTGTCCAACAAGGTTACTGTGAGTTGGAATCAACTTGACAGCAATGAATTTTTGTGAGGAAACACTCCAAGCTCAAAGAGTATTGCTGTTCCTGCTCTGTGTATTGGGACCCTTCGGAACTGTGCAGTCAGTGCTGTCAACTCTTGAAATTTTTCAGGATAAGGCCCAAATTTCGATTTGTGAATAGCATTTCCATAGTTGGGTAACTCTGGTAGCATAGCGGTAAAGTACTATGGCTGTTAACCAAAAGGTCAACCATTTGAATCCACACAGCCCCCACTGGAAACTCTATGGGGCAGTTCTTCTCTGTCCTATGGGATTGCTATGATGCTTGATGTCCTCAATGTGATCCAAATGTCTTCCTTTCAATATTTCCTTTATCTTCAGGTAAAGAAAAAAGTCACTGGGTCCCAGATAAGGTGAGTAGGTAGGGTGGCTACGAACTCCTCCACAGACAAATATACAATTAAGTTTGTGAGCTTGCTACTGTGCCACTGTGCACAGCGGCCGTTTCAGAAAGAGTTCCAAAATTGCTTTGAAGGTTAGACTCTAGGCACTGACACAAGTGCATAGCTTCCCCAGGGCAGTACTTTGAAGGTGACCATAGTGATATTCAACAATGAGGTATGTAGCCCTTAGAACAATTGAGTTCATGGACTTAACTGTTCGACTTTGTGTGTAGAATATGATACTTTGGTAAAAAGCCAATGTATATGTAGTAGTGTGCCATAGAATGTCTGCTCAGGCCATACATGTCAGTGCTCCTGTCTGGGCTCTTTGGGGATGTCCATAGCCTGAGTAGGCAGCGAGCCTGTCCTGCTACCACCTAGCCATGAGAACAGGCACCCTTGCTGCTAGAAGGAGGGGGCACCTGATCCTACTCCTCAGTGCCCGAGGAAGGCTGGTGCCCAGATTGGGTCTTGAGACTGTCACATCCTGCCCCTATCTGGCCCAGAGCCTTCCTGTAGTGACCTTCATGGGGCAATGGGGCTGCATACCAGGCGGAACTTGTAGAATACTCACCTGAGGTGGGGTTGGGCCAGGCCTCACAGCAGTCCCCTGCCCTGTGGATCCAAGTGTTTGCACAACATCCAAGTCACGTCACATCTTATTTCACAGAACATGAAGTGACATTAATTGATGCATGACTGCACATGATATTTTATACACACACATTCACATACTCACAAACCTGTTCTGAAGAACTGCAACATTATAGCTCCTCTGTCCCTCACTAATATGATTAAGCCTAACCTGAGATCCAATCTCGTAGGCTTAAGAGAGAGCCTTTTTCAAAATATTGTACTCCTTGGGGGTGGGGGGGATTTCCTTTTATTTTTCCCTGCCTCTACATTCATACCTGCTTCTGAGCTATTTCACTCATGTCCTATATCATGAAGTTAGAAATTTTCATCAGTTCCTATAAAAATTCCCACATACTGCAACATTTCATAAACTTGGTAATTTTATTACAGTGACTCAAAAGAGGGGGAAAGGTCACACACACACACAGGCCATGTCATTGCCTCACTCTGTTGTTCTTATTCTTCTCTTGTTACTCTGAGGCAATAGAAAATTCCTGTCCCCTGTCTCCTGAGAATGGGTCTGCTTGATTTAGGGTCTCTTCGGATTTTATCTTTGTCTTAGTCATCTAGAGCTGCTATACCGTAAGATACCACATGTGGGTGGCTTTAACAAAGATGAGTTTATTCTCTCGTAGTCTATAGCCTACGAGTCCAAATTCAGGCTATTGGTTCCAGGGAAAAGCTTTCTATCTGTCAGCTGTGGAGGAAGGTCCTTCTCATTAGTCTTGCCTTGGTCTAGGAGCTTCTCAGGCACAAAGACTCTAGTTCTGAAGGACACACTCTGCTCCCCAGTGCTTCTTTCCTGGTGGTATGAGATCCCCAACTCTCTGCCACAATCCAGGGAAGCTCTCTTGGCACTGGATTGAAAATGTGACTTAAGAAAGGATGTTACGGTCCCACCCTAGTCCCCTTTAACGGAAAATTAATAGTCAAAAAATTGAGGATAATCACACAGTAGTGAGAATCATGACCCGGCCAAACTGATATACACATTTTTGGCAGGATAGAATTCAAACCATGACAATTTTCTGTCTTGAAACCTATCAAGTATTTTATTCCCCTGTAGGCTAATTTACAGCACTTGGCTGGCATGTTAATTTTTAAGAGAAATTCTGGTGAATAAAAATGTTTACTCTTGGCCTGGCTTTTCATACAACCAGATACGTGGTGGGATTATCCCAGTGCAAACCCACTACCATCAAGTTCAATTCCAACTCTCAGCGACCCCATAGAGTATCTAAGCTGTAAATCCCCATGGAAGCAGACTGCCGTATCTGTTTCCCACGGAGCGGCTAGTGTTGAACCACCTGCCTTTCAGTTAACGTTCAACTTATTTAACCATTGCACTGCCAGGATTCCTTGGTAGAATCATTGTTGTTGAGTCTCATAGTGACCCTATAGGACAGAGTAGAACCATCCCACAGAGTTTTCAAAGAGTTCCTGGCAAATTTGAATTGCTAATCTTTTAAAACTGAAGGATAAATTAGCTTAATGAGAAAAGTTGGCTTTGGGCATTATGCTCTTTTAAGAACTATCTATATGGTGTTAGAGTGATAACAGCAACAGCAAGATTCAGGAATAAACTTCAGGTACAGTGAGTTCATGTTAATGGGAAGAAACAACTCAGCAAAGGACAGTGAATGACTGCACAGCTAAAGAATGGAATCAGTTTCACTAAACTGTACATGAACAAGCTATTGAACTGGTATATGTTCTTCTGTGTATGTTGTCAGCAACAAAGATAAAAATTGTAAAAATATAAACCAATCAGTTATTTATTTCTCATTATTCATAAAAGAAAACATACTGTATTTTTCATTTCATCTTGTTATGATCTTAAAGAAATCCAACCTCATGCAGAAATCAGTGTAAGTATTCTCCTATGCTAACAAAGAATATTCCTTAAGATTGTTCTGATTGTGACTCGATGGCACTTGGCTTGGCTGGTTCTGATTCTGTCTTTGTGAGTCAAGTGTCATTTAAACTTTTTTTTATTTGTAAGAGAAACTTTTGTGTTAGAAACAACTATTTTTGTGGTTACTTGGGACTTAAGTTAGTATTAGGTTTATTAAAGTTGTAAATTTGAAAACTTCTTAAGCTTTAAAGTTCAACCTTCAAACTTGTATTCTACTATTAAAAAAAGTACAAAAAGAAAAACATATTTTCATTTGTTCCCTGATTATAGATTAAATTCCTGTTAAATTTAATCCCATTAAAATTTAATAAATTGAATTCCTGTCAGCATTAAAAAATACATATACCACTTTAGTACCTAATTTTCTCAAATAATTGAAATGCTTTTCTTTCTAAGCTCTATACAACTTTTATGTATCTAATATTATAACTTATAATCTACATAAATTGAGTTCTCAACTTTCAAATGCTATTTAAAAATAAAAGGGTTTTACAATTTTTTGATTCAAATATTAATTACAAATTTCAATATAAAATGATAAGATTATATATCAGATTATCTCAAATACTTTAAATAACTATTTTCAGATTGTTCTGATGATTTAAAAAACCCAGTGTGTATAAAACTATGGGCAATATATTATAATTGCCTTAGTTATTTTCATATCTTCAATGGGTTGGAAATTCACTTACCAAAATAAGGAGATGGTCTACCTTCATCTGTATGAAGGTTGTTGTTGCTGTTAGGTGCCATCGAGTTGATTTCACTTTTATGCTTAAGCCCATTGTTGCAGGCACTGTGTCAATCCACCTTGTCGAGGGTCTTATTCTTTTCGTCTGACCCTCTACCAGTAGGAAGGTTACTGGGTTTAAAGTTTCTTACCAAATCACAAATGAACAGATTGAGCTGAGGCAGGTATTCTTCACTCCGTCAACAGGAACCTCCAACTCCTAAGTCCTTCAACTGTCTCTGGGTTTTGTGACCAAGTGCATCATGTGTGGTCTTACTAGATTTCAGAATTTTTTCCCTTCAAAATTTTCATTATAAACTCTTTTAATATTTTCACCTCTTCTTGGAAAATTGTAAACATATACAAAAAGGTATCAGAATAATAATATCCTGTATATTCATTAACTGGATTTAACAATTATAAATTCATGATCATTTTTTTTCATTGAAACTCTCACCCATTCCCTTCTACCCTGTTTATTATTAGATGCATATCCCAGATACCACACCATTTCATAATCCTCTTGGGTCATGGTCTGCATTCATGTCTCTGCAAGACAGGAACTTAAAAAAACAAAATGAACAAGCAAATTAAAAAAAACAAAACCCTATGATATCGTCATATCACCTACAAATTAATGATTTCTTAACGTCATCAGATATATAGGCAGTGTTAAAACTTCATATTGTTGTCTGTGTATGTATATATATATCCTTCTACCTAACCCACACCAAACTAAACCCATTGCCTGTCTATCTCTATTTATCTGTCTGTGGCACAAATGGTTAAACACTTAACTACTAGCTGAAAGAGTGGTAGTTTCAACCTCCCAGAGACACCTTGGAAGACAGGGCTGATGACCCGCTTCTGAAAGGTTACGAGCTTTGGAAATCCTATGGAGAAGTTCTACTCTGCACCCACAGGGTCACCATGAGTCAGAGTTGACGCAACAGCAATTAACAACAGTGATAACACCCCCCCCCCCCACAGAGTTTGAATCTGTAGCCTACTAAGATTTGTTGTGATTGGCTTATATTGTCTTGAGTCTCTTTTAACCTGTAAGGTTTCTTCTCCCTTTTTTTTCCTCCTTGACACTTATTTATGAAGAAACGTATAGTTTGTTCTGTAGAGTTTCTCAGTTTGGACTTTGCTAAATTCATTCCTCTGATGTTATTAACATATACCCCTATCCTCTGTTTTCCCTGTAAGTTGACTTTTAATAAGGAGATATATTTAACTGTGATACTATTAATTTTTTGTGGGTAAGAATTTGAAACTATTTCCTAGGTAGTGAGTTATCCCAACAGGAGACATACAATGTCTGGTTGTCTCTTTGGCCTTTTAAAAAATTACTTGACTTTGATAAACTGAACTGGGAACCCCCAATCCTGACTTTGTAGTTCAATTGTTATGAGCGCAGCTGCTAACTGAAAGGTTAGTAGTTTGAGTTTACCAGCTGAAACTTGGAAACTGTATGTGGGCAGTTCTATACTGTCCTACAGGGTCAATGTGAGTCAAATTGGCTTGATGTCAACAGGTTTGTTTGAATCCAGATTGCAGTTAGTATCTTGACCAGTAGATTAGTGGTTTTGAATTCTGCTCTTCTCTTTACAGTTTGTGATGTTCTTTGTTTTGTTTTGTGGCAGTAGCACTGGTTGCCCTAGTGGTGCAATGGTTAAACACTAAGCTGCTAAACAAAGGCTGATGGTTTGAACTTCCCCAGTGGCTTTACAGGATAAAGACCTGGTAACTTGTTTCCATAATGATTATAGCCAAAAAAAAAAAAAAAAAAATCCCTATGAGGATAGTTGTACTCTGTCACATGGGGTTACTATGAGTAAGAATCAATTTGACTTCACCTAATAACAACAGCAATAGCATTATCTGAATTCCTTAACCTCCCTTTTATAATTTACTGTATAATTGTGATGGACTGAATTATGTTCCCTAAAGAATGTGTGTGGCGATTTGGCTGGGCTGTGATTCCCGATATTCTGTGGTACTCCTGTATTTTGTGATTTTCCTGTGTTGTAAATCCTATTCTCTGTTAGTAGTAAATAGGGCAAAGTTGGACTATATTAAAGAGAATTAGGGTAGGACTGTAACACCCTTACTCAGTCACCTCCCTGATCCAATGTAAAGGGAGTTCCCTGGGGTATGGTTTGTAGCACGTTTTATTCTACAAGGGATAAAAGGAAAAGAAAGCGAGCAGAGAGATGGGAACGTCATACCACCAAGAAAAGAGCACCAGAGATCAAGTTCCTGTGCTGTCATGTTCCCAGACCAAGGAAAAACTTAGGCAACACAAGGATGTTACACCAGAGCTGACAGAGACAGACTGTGTTCTCTTGGAGCCGACACTCTGAATTTGGACTTCTAGCCTGTTAGATTGTGAGAGAATAAACTTCTTTTCGTTAAAATCATCCACTTATACTAAAGCAGCACAAGATAACCAAGACATATGTCTGATTGACCACAGTTTTATAGTCATTATGTTAATAAAAAGCTAACAAGTAAGCTGAGTTTCACTCTGTCAAAAGATGCATATTTCATCTGAACTCTAATAATTGTAGAGCTCACATATCTGAAGGAAGTGGAACAAAACATCTTGAACATAGGTAAGTTTTATTCTTACTGTAGAAAAAATGGATGACTTCTAGGCAGATCTTGTCCTGTGGAATATCTCTTCCTTGACTTAAAATGCCCCCAAAAGATTTTTTTCATTTCTTTGACCTAGACTTGAGTCTCCTTTAAAACACATTTAATTTATCAGCACTTTATTATACCTTGATGTACTTACTTAAAAAAAAAGTTATTTCCTGAGCTCTGACTTTAAAAGGAGGAGTTCTAGATTTCTGATCCTTATGGTAGATGCTTGATAAGGAAGGTTTGGTATGTCCTTAATGCATTTACTCAGGAGTCACATATGGGTAGGTTAAGCCAACTCCAGGGCTTAAAGAGACCAAAAGAGAAAGAAAGAGTTAATACAATGCTTTGAATTTACCTGGATCTTCATCTAAAATCTTGGATTTTTTTAAACTATCACTAAAATGCTCCACTCCACTAGTAGTTACAAAAAAAAAAAAGAAAAAAAAAAAAGAAAAAATCCACCTACCTCACGCAAATTTATATCTCTATTATTGTTGAAAAACAAATAAAAGCCAAATTAAATTCTTTAATACTAATTTTGGTTGGCAATCCATAGAATAACGATAGCTGAGATGCATAATTCAGAGATCAGTAACAGAATATATACTGACTTTGAAACTGCGGTCTCTGCAATTAAATTCTAAAATGCAATTACTGAAAGTAACTTTTTCTGTTTATTTGACAAAACCTATTTGTAGACAACAAATAGCTATTGATAAAAATGCTTACATGGTTGTTATTTGTGAGGGAAGCTCCTCTTAAAAGTAGTTCTTTTTCAGCATACAGATGTGTAAAACCTGGTTTACTGGAGCTTCTGATTGGTTTGATATTAAAGTATATCACCAGGGTTTTTGTGTCCTGGCAGGCAAATATGCAGAAAGCAAGTACACTGAAGTTTCTCTTTTATGGGTGATCTAAATTATTTCTGTGGAAGGCAACTTCAGTGACAAAAGGATTTGCACCATGCCTCCTGACACATCTTTTAGCATGGATTCTTTTAAAATATTTCGTAGAGATGAATCTAAAGGTAATGCCACAGGAACACTGGCTGCAAAAGCTTGGTGGGGAAGTCCATTGAAAAAAGAGACACAAACTTTGAAAGCTGAGAATGGGAAAGAGAGGGTGGTTAGGATAAAATGGCCACAGATGGATCTTAAATCTTTAAATAATTTTTTTTTATTATTAATAAAGGCTATAGTCTGATACCTTCTTGAATCTATAAATCCTTTCCCCCTTCACTTCTCTGTAATTTTCTTAGAATTTTCTCCCTCTTCTCTTCTCTTTTGTATACAGGCTGCATTCAATAAAATGCACTGAGTTCCTACTGTGTGCTGGGCACTGAGGAAGAGAAGCATTTGCGATACGAGAGCTCATGGGATGTATTGTCCAGAGGTGTTAACAGTCATGCAAGCCACCTGTCAAGTAAGTGGTAAGAGTGTATGTTGATAAGAGCTGTTATGGTATTATTACAGGGAGCTATGGTGTCCCTGAATGGTGCAAATGGTTAACACACTCAACTGCTAACCCCAAATTTGGAAGTTCTAGTCTACCTCAGAAGAATGGCCTGGTGATCTACTTCTGAAAAGTCAGCCTTTGAAAGCCCTATGGAGCACAGTTCTACTCTGACACACACTGGGTCAGCCCAGAGTTGGCAACTGGTTTTTATGGCTATGCTCACCTAATACGATTTTTATTATTCAAGGGGAGTTTTTTTTTTTGTAGGAATTGAGTTTTAGGCTTGTTGAAACCTGAAAGATGAAGACAAATGACCAAGGGAGAGTATTCCTTGTAGAGGAAGAGCAGTACAGAGTTTTAAAGGCAAAGTTCTAACAAAAAGAATGTGATCATCTCAATAGACACAGAAAAAGCAATGTAATAACACTTTCATGACAAAAACACTGAATAAACTAGGAATAAAAGGGATCTTCCTTGATCTGATAATAAGCATCCATGAGAAACCCACAGCTACATAACGGTGAAAGATGAAAGCTTGCCCCCTAGGAACAGGAATAAGATGTCCATGCTTACCTTTCTAGTCAACACTTTTACTGGAGGTTCTAGTCAGGGGAATTAGTTTATAAAAGGCATCGATATGGGAAATAAAAAAGTAAAACTATCTCTATTTGCAGATAACGTGATCTTATGTAAAGAAAATCTAAAGGAATACACTAAAAGAACTATTAAAACTAAGAAATGTATTTAGCAAGATAGAAGATAAATATGCATATATCAATTTTATTTTTATATGTTTGTAATGAACAATCTGAGATAAAATTAAGGAAATAATTCCATTTATAGTAGTATCAAAAAGAACAAAATACGAACCCTGCAACTATTGTCCTGAGTTAATGTTTAACCCTTAAGCACTAAATATCCCCTGAAGTCTTCTTACACCAAAACAGTAGTTTAACCAGTAAACATGTCAGTCTTGAGTATTGTGCCCTTTTAGGAGCTGTCTATGTGGAATCATGATGACAATAGCAACCAGAAAGATTAGACAGGAACCCTAAGGGGCATTGTTTTGCTGCATATAGTCTCAGCAACAACAAAACATGTAAAACTAAAAACAATAATATACTTATGGGTATATTTAACAAAATAAGTACAAAACATACATTCTGAGAGCTAAATAGGGGTTATTGAAATTATTAAAATAATTTGGAGAAAATCTAAATAAATGTGAAAACATTCCATGGACATGGGTGAGAAGACCATGTTAAAATGACAATACTCCCCAGATTAACCAATAGATTCAACACAATTCCTATCAGAAGCCTTGATAGAGATTTTTTGTAGAGATTGACAGGCTACTTCCTAATACACATGGTATGACTACGGAAAAAGAAGAACGAAGTTTAAAACTTCATATTTCTGATTTCAAAACTTATTGCAAAGTAGTGGTAATCAAGATGTCACAGAACTAGCGCAAGGACAGACACAGACCAATGGAGCAGAACTCAGAAGCCAGAAATAAATCCACATATTCACGGTTAATGGTTTCTGGCAAGGGTACCAACATCATTCGGTGGAGAAAGAATAATCTTTTCAATACATGGTGCTACGAAAACCACATAGTTACAAGCAAAAGAATGAAGTTGGATGCTTACTTTACATCATACAAAAAAATTAACTCAAAATGAATCAAAGACTCTTTGAAGAAATGGGAGGGTAAATATTCATGACTTCGGGAGATATGACTTAGATACGACACCAAAAGTATAAGCAGCATTAACAATAAGAAAAGGTAGATAAGATTTGATCAAATTAAAAACTTTTGTGCTTCAAAGGACACCATCAAGGAAATGAGAAAACAAATCACAAACAGGAGAAAATATCTGCAAATCGCATATCTGACAAGACACTTCAGTGACTTTTAGAAGACATTCAAAGAAGAAAATGAAATGACGTAAACTACATTAATATAACTGAATGAAGGAAAAGAGAAAGAATAGAAATTAAAACAAGGCATAGTAAGGGCAAAAATAATATAATTTGTTAGAAACAAGCACATCTGTAACAGTAATCACAATAAATGTGGACAGGTTAACAGACCCTGTAAGAAAAATGAGGTTTTCTTTCCTGTTCATCCCTAAATCCTTGCCATTAAACCTTGCATGTAGAAGAAAATTACTGAATGACTAAAAGACAATTCTCTCAGACTGGATTTATATATATGTATATATATATTTATTGTGATGGAGCAAAAGTGTACAATCCAGTTTAAATTTGCATGCCCACCAATCTGCAGCTCCTTCTCCTCTCCTTGCCTGGTGACAGACAGCACAATCCTCCTTTCCATTCTATATCTGTCATATTCTCTTAACTATCTTCTGCCCCCTCCCCTCTACTCTTTCCACTCCCCTCTAGTAAGATGCCAGTAGGATGACATCCTATAGATGCATATAACTATAAAGTGCACACACAATATGATCATTCTGTGTCCCCGAGTCCAATCCATTCCTATCTGAAGAGTCGACCTCAGTAATGATTTGTGATCAGGGACAACATCAGGTCTAGGGACCATGCTCCCAGGGGAATCCTCAGGGCCTTTGGACCATCAGTTGCAGTCTTTTAGTGGAGTTCTCAGGGTGCACCCCCTTTTTTTTCTTGTGTTGTCACTGGGACTCAACACTGTGAGACCTATTATGGCTGTCATTGGTGGTGGCCAGGCACCATCTGGTTCTTCTGGTCACATGTTGATATAGTAATCCACTCACATGGGTCTTTCTGTCTTCTGGGTTCTTTTTCCCTCACTTCATTATCATCCTTTGTGGTCATCTGTTCCAGCTGAGTTGGGACCATTTGGTGTACCTCACATGGCAGCTTGCTAGCTTTTAAGACCCCAGACGTCACTCACCAATACGGGGTGCAGAAGACTCTCTTAGCAATAGGCTAGTTATACCAATTGACCTTCATGTCTCCTGAGAGCATGGTCTCCAGCCCCTGTCCCTGCTACTCTGTCCTTGCAATATTGGGTTAACATTGGAAAAGTTTTCAGGTTATACTGAAGTCCAGTTAAACTGATTCTTTCTAATGTGTGCTGTAACTGATTTCACCCAACCAAACTTCTATCAACTATCTAATCTGTAACCAGTCCTCTTCCTCTCTCCTTCCCCTCCCTTGCAGCTATCCAAGAGTCTTTTCTTCAGTACAAGTCTGTTTTTAAGTCCCTATAGTAGGAATCTCTTACAATATTTGTCCTATGCCACTGACTGATTTCACTCAACATAACGTCTTCCAGTTGAAACCAGGTTATGAGGTGCTTCCTAAAATCATCATTGTTCTTTATCATTGCATAGAGTTTCACTGAGCATATATACCATAGTTTGTTTATGCATTCATCTGTTGTTGGGCATCTGGGTTGATGCCCAACTTAACATAAGTAAATACTTAAACATAAGTAAACCAGTAGGATTCCTTTATACCAACAACAAGATCATTAAAGAAGAAATTACCAAATCAACACCATTTATCATAGCCCCCAAGAAGATAAAATACATAGGAATAAATCTAACTAGTGAAGAGACCTAGAACTACAAGACCCTACTGCAGGAAACTAAGAGAGATTTACATAAATGGAGAAACCTACCCTGCTCACGGATAGGAAGACTGTGGACTGTGGACTGTGCTATAATAAATGTTCATGTGCATGTATCTGTGGACTGTGCTGCAATAAACATTCGTGTGCACGTATCTGTTCATGTGACTGACCTTCCTTCTGTAGGATATATTCCAAGCAGTTTATCTACTTCCAGCTTTTTAAGGAAGTGCCAGATTGGTTTCCAAAGAGGTTGTACCATTTTCAAATCCCACCAGTAGTGTAGGAGAGTTCCAATTTCTCCACAGCCTTTCTAGCATTTGTTGTTTTGTGGTTTGGGGATCATGATCAACCTTACTGGAGTGAGATGGTGTCTCATTGTAGTTTTGTTTTGGATTTCTCTAATAACTAATGAGCGTGGTGAGCATCTCCTTGTGTGTCATTTGGCTGCCTACATGTCCTCTTCAGAGAAGTGTCTGTCCATCTTCTTTGTCCAATGCTTAACTGGGTTATTTATCCTTTTCTTGTTGATATTTTGCAGTACCTTATAGATTATGGAGATCAGATGTTGACCTGACATATAGTTGCCAAATATTTTTTCCCATTCCATAGGTGGTCTTTTAAATCTTTTGATAAAGTCTTTGGATGAGCAAAAGTGTTTGATTCTTAGTGGTTCCCATTTATTTATTTTCTCTTCTGTTGATCA
The DNA here is from genome assembly GCA_028571685.1 of Heterohyrax brucei. Lineage (NCBI taxonomy): Eukaryota > Metazoa > Chordata > Mammalia > Hyracoidea > Procaviidae > Heterohyrax > Heterohyrax brucei. The sequence goes on along the minus strand of CM053148.1, from coordinate 134,239,882 downwards.
TGCTTTGTTTGTCAGATTTTGAAGTCTGTTTACATTGTATTTTAAAACTTCCATTGTTGATCCTGTTTTTTCTTGGATGATCTTTACCATTTTAGGTTTGATATTTAGGTCTTTCATCCATTTTGAGTTGGTTTTGTATAAGGTGTGAGATATGGGTTTGTTTCAGTTTTTTTTGCGGATAGACATCCAATTTTGCCAGCGCCATTTGTTAAGGAGACTGTTTTTACCCCAGTTTACAATCTTAGGGCCTCTGTTGAGTATCAACTGTTCATAAGAGAATGGTGGCATTTCTGGTGTCTCAACTCTATCCCATTGGTCTATATGTTTCTTTTTGTACCAGTACCAGTCTGTTTTGACTACTGTGGAAGTGTATTAGGTTCTAAAGTCAGGTAGTGAGAGGCCTCCCAGTGTGTTCTTCTTCAGTAGTGCTTTGCTTATCCAGGGTTTCTTCCTCTTCCAAACAAAATTGGTGATTTGTTTTTCTATCTCACTGAAAAAGTCACTAGAATTTGTATTGGGATTGCATTGTATATGTAGAGATCACTTTGGGTAAAATAGCCATTTTCACAATGTTAAGTCTTCCTATCCATTAGCAGGCTAGGTTTCTCCATTTATGTAAGTTCCTCTTAGTTTCTTGCAGTAGTGTCTTGTAGTTCTCTTTGTATAGGTCTCTTATTTCTCTAGTTAGATTTATTCCTAGGTATTTTATCTTCTTGGGGCTGTAATAAATGGTATGGATTTGGTGATTTCTTCTTTAATGATCTTGTTGGTATAAAGGAATCCTACTGATTTACTTATGTTTGTCTTGTATTCTGAGACTTCACTGAACTTTTCTATCATTTTGAGTAATTTGCTTAAGCATTCTTTAGGATTCTCTGTATATACAATCTTATCATCTGCAAATAGGGAGATTTTTACTTCTTCTTTGCTGATGTAGATTTCCTTTTATTTCTTTCTCTTGTCTAATTGCTCTCGCCAGAACTTGTAGTACAATGTTGAACAGGTGAGGTGAGAGTGAGCATCCTTGTCTAGTTCCCGTTCTCAAGGGAAACTGTTTTAGTCTCTCTCTATTCAGGATGATGTGGGCAGTTCGCTTTGTATAAATGGCCATTATTGCACTGAGGAATTTGCTATCTATTCCTACTTTGCTGAGACCCTTTAGCATGAGTGGGTGTTGGACTTTGTCAAATGCCTTTTCTGAATCAATTGATAAGATCAGGTGATTCTTATCTTTTGTGTTATTTATGTGGTTGATCTCATTAATTGTTTTTCTGATGTTGAACCGCCCTTGCATCCCTGGTATGAATCCAACTCAGTTGTGATGAATTATGTTTTTGATATGTTGTTGAATTCTATCGGCAAAGATTTTGTTGAAGATTTTTGCATCTAGGTTCATGATTGATGTTGGTCTATAATTCTCCTTTGTTTTGTTGGATGTTTCCCTGGCGTTGGTATCAGGGTTATGCTGGCTTCATAGAATGCATTTGGGAGTATTCGGTCCCTTTCTATGCTATCAACTAATCTCAGTAGTACTGGGGTTAACTCTTCCCTGAAAGCTTGTAGAATTCTGTGGTGAAGCTATCTGGGCCAAGACTTTTTTCAGTTGGTAGTTTTTTGATGACTTTTCCAATCTCTTCCTTTGTGATGGGTTTATTAAATTGTTCTACTTCTCCTTGTGATAATTTTGGTAGGTGATATGAATCTAGGAATTTGTCCATTTCCTCTAGATTTTCAAATCTGTTACAGTCTTTTGTAGTGTTCTATTATGATACTTTTGATTTCTGTTGGGTCTGTTGGGACATTTCCTATCTATTTCTTATTTGGGTTATTTGTTTCCTTTCCTGATTTTCTTTAGTAGATTTAGCCAATGGTTTGTCAATTTTGTTAATCATTGTAAAAAATGAGCTTTTGGTTTTGTTAATTTTTCAATTGTTCTTCTATAATTCATTTAATCCTGCTCTAATCTTTATCATCTGTTTTCTTCTGGTGCCTGAGGGGTTCCTCTGCTGTTCTCTTTCTACCTGTTCAACCTGTAGGTTTGATTCTTTGGTTTGGGTTCTTTGTTCCTTCTGGATGTGTGTATTTATAGAGAAACTGATCTTTTGCTTTGGCTGTATCCCGAAGGTTCTGGTAGGATGTGTTTTCATTCTCACTTGAATCCATAAATTTCCTTATTTCATCCTTGATTTCTTCTGTAATCCATGGCTTTTTGAGCAAGGTGTTCGGTTTTCATGAGTTTCAGTTTCTATCTGTTTTTTCTGCTATTGATTTTGAGTTATATGGCTTTATGGTCTGAAAAGATGCTTTGCAATAACTCAATGGTTTGGATTTGGTTGGGATTTGCTTTATGTCCTAACACATGGTCTACTCTGGAAAATGTTCCATGTGCACTGGAGAAGAAGGTGTAGTTATCTGTTGATGGACAAAAAGTTCTGTATATGTCGATGAGATCTAATTGGTTAATTGTGGCAATAAGATCTTCTTTGTCTTTACTGAGCTTCTTTCTAGAAGATCTGTCCATTACTGAAAGTGGAGTGATGAAGTCTCAAACTATTATTGTGGAGTGATCTATCTCATTTTTCAGTGTAGTCAGTGTTTCTTCAATGTATTTAGATGCTCTAGTATTGGATGCCTAAATATTTAACATTGTTAAGTTCTGCTTGTGTATTGAACATTTCAGCAGTAAATAGTGACCATCCTCATCCATGATGGTAGATTTTACATTAAAATCTATTTTATCTTAGATTAGTATTGCCACACCTGCTCTTCTTTGCATATTGCTAGCTTGGTATATATGCTTCCATCCTTTAATTTTCAGTTTGTTTACATCTTTAAGTCTAAGGTGAGTTTCTTGTAAGCAACATATAGATGGGTCGTGTCTTTTGATCCAAGATGTCCCTCATTGTCTCTTTACTGGAGTGTTCAGTTCATTTACATTCAGTTTAATTATTGATAGGTATGTGTTTCGTGCTGTCATTCTGATGTATTTATTTTTGTGTTGGTGTATTCTTTGTTGCTTTTAATTTTCTGTTCTGGGTCATTCTTTATGGGTTGATATTTCATCGTTTTCAGTGTTGGTTTTGTGTTTGTTGAGACTCCTGTGTAATATTTCTTGTGTTGATATGCTGCATCTTTATTGTGCTTTGTGGCTACCCCTATGATCCCCATTAATTATCTAAGTTTAAACCCAATTGTAACTTCTGAATATCTTATTAATTTCCTTCCCATCTGGAAGGACTGTAACTACTGTGCTATATCCCCCTTTTTGATGTGATGGTATTTTAGTTTTTCATGATGTGATCATGGGATTCCTTCTTTTAATTTTATAGCTTTGATTGAGTTTATTGCCTTCTCTGAGTAGGTTTCTGTATGTTGTATCCTGCATTGCATCCTTAAATACAGATGTAATGGTTTTGTTTATCTAAGCCAACAGCTTCTTTCAATATTTCTTGTAGCTTTGGCCTGGTTTTTACAAAGCCTCTAAGTTACTGTTTATCTCTGAGTGTCTTAATTTCATCTTCATAGTTCAAAGACAGTTTTGTAGGATATATAATTCTTGGTTGGAAGTTTTTCTCCTTCAAGGCTTTGAATGTGTCGTCCCACTGCTTCAATGACAATATCGTTTCTGCCAAGAATTCAGATGAAAGCCTACAGGGCTTCCCTCTGAATGTTAGCTTTGCTTTTAGTCTTGTTGCCTTTAAGAGTTTCTGCTTTTGTTTCATTTTGTTAAGCTTGATTATAATATGCCTTGGTGTCTTTCTTTCAGGGTCAATTTTATGTGGTGTTTGATACACATCTTAGATATCTATGTTCTCTTCTTTCATAATTTCAGGGAAGTTTTCTGTCAGCAACTCAACAATACTCTCTGTGTTTTCAGGTATCCCTCCCTGTTGGAACTCCAGTTAGCCATAGATTGTTCCTCTTGATAGAGTCCCACAAGTTTCTTAATCATTCTTCATTTTTATTATTTTTTTTCTCTGATTTCTCTTCATAAATGCTGGTGTCAGTAGCTCTGTCTTCAAGGTCAGTAAGTTCAGTTTTCACTTGTTCAATTCTGCTCTTTTGGCTTTGAGTTGAATTGTCTAATTCTGTAATTTTGTTATTGATCTGTCAGGTTTCAGAATGCTGATGTTCCATCAGATTGAACAACTTAATTTTTCATGTTGCTCTGCTGCATTTTGTATAACATCTAGGAGGGCTCTCTATATAATTCTTTTATACTTGACTTCCAATAGTTTCAGAAAGGCTTCTTCATCTGGGAAGTTCTTCAATTTTTTATTTTCAGAGTTTTCTAGAGCCATTTTTTAAAAAAATGTTTCATTAGGGTCTGTTGCTTATGGGATATCTAGAGGTTGTTTAGTTTCTCTGGTGTTGCCTTAACAGGAGCTGAGGCACAGTTCTGAGAAGGATGTTGATCATCAGTTACCTCTATGTACTCCAGGGACGGGGCCTAGTGGAATCTCTGGGGTATCAGGCTCTGCCTCCTGGCTGGTAAAGACATGGCCCTGCTTATGGAGTCACAGGGGGTCATCAAATGACCTATGATGTGGGTCAGTAAAGGGTGGAAGAGCTGCTGTCATATTAGACTGTACTTATTTCTCTGGGCAGTCTTATTTTAAAATGTGAAAGCTACCTGCCCACTTCCAAAATCCATCAGGCTGGTAGGTGTGGGAAGATCCCCCTTCTGGCTGAGAATTGAGGGTCCTGATCAGCTGTCTCCAGATGCTGTGATATAGTTCAAGGGACAAGCTACTGCCCTGCTGACATTGCTTGTCAGGCACCACCCATAAGGCTACGTTGTGCTGAACACAGCTTTTTTTGCTGGAAAAGCACTCCCCAGGGTGGGACAGCTTCCCATCCTGGGAATTAGCTCTTGCTGAGGTCTCTGTTTGGGTATTTCCACCTCCCAGTCAAACAAGATGGCATCCCGGCCAAGCTGTCCCACCTGTGCAAAACAGCTGAATCAATAGTTGAGGTCCAAAAGGAGACGGTGGAGTGACTGTTGTGTTCTGAGCTCAGAGCCGGGCTCTCAAAATGTCGCTATTCCACCCGCTGATCACTTTAGCACTGCAGGTCTGCATAGCTGCTGTTTGAGCTGTTCCCCTGCCTGCTGGTCAACAAAAAGAAAAAAAAAGTTAAAAATGCCAGTTGTCTTCAGTCGTAGCTGGCTGATTCAACCAGAGCAGGGCTCAGCCAAACACAAGCAGTTGCTCATTCAGTGGCATGTGGTCCAAACTCATAGGTCTATGCTGTGTCTTTGGGCCCACTCGGTGTCCAGAAAACTCTGTTTAATTATTAATCCAGGCCCTCGTTGTTAGAGGGAATTAAGGAGATCTGTGTCTAGCCCACCATTTTGACTGCATTCCTTCTGATTGGATTTTTGAAATATCCAGCTATGTGCTTTCAAAGAGATTTGCTTAAAAAAACTGTGAGAGACTGAAAATTGAGGGGTAAGAAAGACATACCAGTCAACTAGTGTCAATAATGAATATATAATGTAGCAACATTAGAAGCAGAAATAATTCAGGGCAAAAAGAATTAAAAAGGATAGGTTGGCATTACATACTGTTAAAAGGTTTTATCAGTGCTTAACTTTTATATACCTTAAACATAGTCTTAAATTAAAACAAACAAAAACCCTACAGAAATTTAGGGAGAAATCATAAATCATAGTAGGAAACAAAAATGAGACAATGCTTAATATACTTTGGAGAGTGGTACCCTGGGGTGAACACAGAAGGTTTTTCCTACCACTGGACAACTTTTCTGCCAATTAAGTGAGAGATAATGGTGAGTTTTCTACAGGTAGTATAAGTAGAGTTGAGGTAAAAGAGTGGGATCGAGAAATAACCAGAAGATAGAAACAATAGGACTAGTTAGTGTTCTATAGAAACAATCTAGTGACTGACTAGATATGAGTGGAGAGGAGAAGAGACCATATTCAATGCCTGGTTTTAGTCCTGGACAGCTGGTGTGGAACCATTACTAGGATAGGATCTCCAAGAGAAGGAGATAGACTGCAGGATGGGGAGAGATGGTGAGTTTACTTGGACTAACTGTGAGATGTCAGTAACAAACCTAATGGACCACTGTCTCTTTCTTCAAGGGCTTTATCCTCTCTTTTACTTGACCACTAACACATATATTTATCTAACTTTCTATGCACAGTTTACAAGAGGAAACAAAATTGTCTTCATTTCAAGAATGTGACTATATCACTACAGTATAGAGTTTAGATATGGATCCTGGCATTAATCAAATATGTGATGTATTTCCTTAAAGTCAGAGAACTCTATTGTGGCTAAACAGATTGTGCTTCCAGTGGACACAGGAATCCCAGATGCAGAACATGGGCAAGAAGCTTGCATGGGCCCAAGGCCAACCTCATTTTGTTCTCCTTCATTCTGATGCACCACTTCTAGAGTTTTGCTGATGGTGTCAGACAGGAAGACTCACAGCTGTTGCTGGGACCTGCCAACTGTTTGCTTATGCTCTGTTGTCCTGCCAGCAGATAAAATGTTTTTGTAAAAATAACATAATGGGTTTCTAAGTTTGGTTTGTTTATGTTTAGGAATGAGTTGTGATGTTAACAGAGCATTATCAGGACATAGCACTTTACATAGAATGGTAGCTAATCAATCATATTTTGATATTACCTATCTGGTAATCATTTTTTGGAAGACATTTTCCTACATAAGTGCAAGTGTCATGGATAAAGCATGAGTCCTGGATTCAGGTTGATTGTATCCAATTGCGGCCACCTCTGTGACCCTGGGCTGACAATTTAGGCAACCTAAACCTCATTTTATTCACCTTTCATTAAAAATGCAATAAAAGCACATAATTTGTGGAGCTGTAAAGATTAAATGAGTTGTCACAGTGCTTAACGTATGTGTTGTTAGTTGACATACAGTTGGCTAGAACTCATGGTAACCCCATGTACAACAGAACAAAACATAGTCCAGTCTTGTACCATCTACACTATTATTGGTATGTCTGAGTCCACTGTTATGGCCGCTGTGTTTTTAGACCATCAGCAAATCTAGGGGCTCAGGTTTCTCTTCCAGCACTATATCAGACAATGTTCTGTTTGATCCATAAAGTTTTCACTGGCTAATTTTCAGAAGTAGATCACTAGGTCTTTCTAGTCGGCTTGGTCTGGAATCTCCATTGAGACTTCTGTACTATGGGTAAAGCCCCCTGGTGTTTGAATATTGGTGGCATAGATTCCAACATTGTATCAACATGCAAGCTACTATACTATGACAAACTGACAGATGGATGGTGTGTCTAACATATGGTAGGTACTGAACAAATATTAATATCTCTTCCCTGGTAAATCATTTTATGATTAAATACTGTATTTCCAGGCCACCCTCAGCTTAGAGAAAAAGAGGATCTCAAGAACAGTGTAAACGTCTTTACCACGTTATGTGAGGTATTGTAAATTCAAAGAAGTCCACGAAAAAAATCCTCCCAACCCTCAGGACTGTCTTACACATGTTTATGAGCACAATATTTTTGGCTCCCACATGGAGTTTGCCAGGTTCTTCTCTGCTTGAGCTGTATGTGGCCATTTACTTCTGGGACTGACAAACTCTATGAAATAGCTGAAAAGGTATCAAGAACCTCCTGGTGACTTTGGGGAGATGTTGGGACGTGCCCTCTTACCACTGCCAGGTGCCACTTCCTGTCATTGTAGCTGTAGACCTGGTGCAGTACCAACATCATTCCTTTGCCAAAATCGCTAATACCACTTGCACAGAGCACTTAGCCACTTCCTCCCTGATGTGAAGATAATCCCTCTTCTGCCTTCATATTGAACTCAGTTCTTTTTGTTTATATTTTAGTCCTTCTCTCCATGGGGACTCAGTCATGAGTCCACGGGGCCCTGGGCCAGAGGAAAATTTGACTAGCTGGCATCAAATTACAAATCTTCCCTCCGTTCTAACACTGAAGCTTTATTATTAGGCCAAGCTTTTATGTAAGTGCCTGCCTTTTCTGAGGAGAGGTTATTTTCCAAGAATTATTTTCAACCTCTTATGCAAGTCAGTCTTCCCTCTCCCACTGCCTTCAGGGCCACTTCAAGTCTACCAGACATTCTAAGGTGAATACTCTTAAGCTGTAGTTGAGAATGCTGTTGTAGTTTGCTATACAGGTAAGAAGATTTTTAGGCTTTGTCTCTAACGAGACAGAGGGAAACTGGAAGGAAGAGCATTATAGTATGATTATACTAAGTTCTGATGGCACTTGGCTAGCTTGGCTATAGTCAGTTCAGACGTAGGGGTGGGGGCCTGAATTTGGACAGTGGTCTTGGAAAGAAAGAGGCAGATACAACAGACTTGGTGAAAGCAAAAGAGAAAGTGATTAGTCATAGACGTGTAGGAAGAGGGGTTGTTATGGACGGTTTTGAGTTTTCTGGGAACTTGTGCCCCAGAGTTGTTTCATTTGCACAATAAAAATTGATACTCCAGCTCTTTAATGGAAGCTTTCAAAATCCAGCCAACCCCCTACCCTGCTTTAAACCACCGGCCTCCTTAAATTCTTTGGTGTCTCTATTGGGAGCCCTTCTTCATTTTTAATTCTCTAGGTAGCAGACTTGTAGGTGGTCTGGTTTCCTGTAACTTGTCTGCTTCACTTCATGAGTGTGGGTTACGCAGAATCCTCTGTCAGCCTCCCAGGGTGATCTGTCAGTTTTGGCAGTATTGCCTAGTTTCAGCCAGAGCTTGAAGAGAAGACCCCTGGGATGCCTCTGAGACTGAAAACAGGCCTCATTCTCAGGGCGGCAGACTCAAGATGGCAGACTAAGCACATGTCTTCCTAAATCCGTCTGGAAACCAAGACCTGAACTGATAATTAAATGGAGCCTTCTGGTGACCTAGTGAGCCCTAGGACAAGACACAGTGCTGTTGATTTGGACTTCATTTTTTTCTTTCACTTTAGCTACTCTGCATTTAAGGGCAAATTTCGGAGTCTCTTCAGACATCTAATTTGGTCTTTTCTTTCTTTCCTGTCATTTTAACGACCTCTTACTCTCTTCACGTATGATATTTTGATGTCATTCCATAATTCATCTGGTCTTTGGTCATTAGTGTTTAACATGTCAAATCTATTCTTGAGATGGTCTCTAAATTCAAAGGTCATACATTGGTTCTCAGGGACTTGCTTTAATTTTCATCAGTTCTAATTTGAACTTGCATATAAGCAGTTGCTGGTTTGTTCTGCAGTTGGCCCTTGGCCTCATTCTGACTAATGATACTGAAGTGTTTCATTGTCTCTTTCCACAGATGAAGTTGATTTTATTCCTGTGTATCCATTCCATCTGGCAAAGTTCATGTATATAACTGCCATTTAAATCAGAGAAAAAGGGCATTTGCAATGAAGAAGTCATTGATCTTGTAAAATACTGCCATTCTTGTTTCTATCACCAACACTGAGTTTTCTAAGCATCAAACCTTCCTTGTCTCCAACTTTCACATTCCAATCACCAGTAATTATCAATGCATCTTGATTGCATGTTCAATCAATTTTAGACTGCAGAAGTTGTTAAAAACCTTCCATTTCTTCATCTTTGGTCTTAGTGGTTCATAGTTTCATTAACTGGTCTTTCTTGTAGGCATAGGGGTATTATCCTACCACTGATGGTGTTGTACTTGAAGATGGATCTTGAAATATTCCTTTTGATGATGACAGCAACACCATCCCTCTTCAAGCTGTGATTCCTGGTATAGCAGACTGTATGACTGGATGATTCAAAATGGTCAATATTAGTCCATTTCAGCTAGACTATGCCTGAAATATTGACATTTTTGCATTCCATTTCATTTTTGATGATTTCTAATTTTCCTAGATTCATACTTCATACATTCCATGTTCCAATTATTAATGGATATTTTCAGCTGTTTCTTCTCATTTTGAGTCATGCCATATCAGCACATGAAGGTCCTGATAACTTAACTACATCCACATCATTAAGGTTGACTCTACTTTGAGTAGACACCTCTTTCCCAGTTGTCTTTCAAGTTACTTCCAACCTGGGGGGGGGCTCATCTTCTAGCACTATGTCAGACAGCATTCTCCTGCTATTCATATGATTTTCACTGCCTAATTCTTTTCAGAAATAGACTGCTGGGTCCTTCCTATTATGTTGAAGTCTGAAAGCTCAGCTGAAATCTGTTTGCCATGGGCAACCCTGCTGGTATCAGAACATTGATGGCATAGCTTCTGGCATCACAGCTACAAGCAAGTCCCCATAGTATGGCAAATAGACAGATGTATGGGATAAGCAAGAACAGATATGTTGAATGTCGGGAATCATGCTTTTCATGTTTATTGTTTTATTAGTTGCCATCATGTTAACTTAAACTCATAGAGACATTGTGTACAGTGGAACAAAATGTATTCCAGTCCCCCATGATCTTCATGATTGTTGGTGTATCAGAGTCTATTGTTGAGGTTATTGTGTAGTAGTGACTTCCGATATAGGGAGCTCACTTTGCAGCACTGTATCAGAAAATATTCTTTTGTGATCTATAGGGCTTTCAGTGACTAATATTTGGAAATAGATCACCAGATCTCTCTTCCTAGTCTGTCTTACTTTGAAAGCTCTATTAAAACCTGTCTATCATGATGGTCCTGCTGATATTTGAAATACCAGTGGGATAGCTTCTGTCATCATAATAATACACAGGCTACCACAGTATGACAAACTGACAGACAGGTAGTAGAATTTGTAATCCATTCAACAACCGTAAAACCAAACCAAATCCAGTACCATCGGGTCTACGCCAACTCATAACAAACCTATAGGACAGAGTAGAACTGCCTCATAGAATTTCCAAGGAGTGCTTGGCAGATTTGAACTGCCAACTTTTGGTTAGCAGCCATAGCACTTAAAGATTTTGTCATCAGTGTTTCCATCAAAAAAATTAGGAAGTAAGTATTATTGGCACTATTTAAAAATGAAGAGACTTTAACCCAAGAGTACAACTAAATTGCCAGAAGTCATACATTTTATAAGTGCCAGAGAAGACTAGGAGACTTCCTTGTCATGTACATATACGTTACCATTCAAAGGAATGTTTTCTGATGGAGATGTAGGACCCAAGGCAAGTGCCAGAGGCTCTATCTTTGATGAAGGCTTTATTTCAGTGGGAACTTACTCTCTTCAAATTCATTTTTTAATGAATTAAGTTCTAGCAAAGCTCTGTTTAGCAGACAAAAGATCACAGGGCCTGGTTCAAAATCTCAAAATCTGCATTTTTTTGGAATATGGAGGTGGGTAAGCTGTTTACCTTTAAAGACATTAAAGCCTTTAATAGTAATTAAAAAAAGAAAAGCCTAACAATTGAATAGAAGTCTTTTAATCACATTGTGTTAAAAAGAAGGGAGTGGAAGTGTCATTCCTAAAATCGATTGCCTTTGGCTTTTCTATTTTCTGACTCTTTGGAACTCAGAGTTATTTGTCGGATTCCTTTTTACCTTCAGAAGCACGATTCACCTCTTGCTGAGCTGGGCCTCAAGCAAAATGCCAAAGTAACTGAAGTTTGATAAAAAGGACACTGTCTATGAACTAGACTTTCTCCTTTCCAATAAATGAGTAAACGTTCTCTTTCCAAACAAGAAGGCATCTTCAGGTACATTCTTGTGTAACTTAAAGTAAATGTGTATTTTAATCTCAGGGTATTAGCGTTTTTCAACTTTACCTTTGGAGCTCTGGAAGTGCAGTCGTTTAGTAATATAGCAGCTAACCAACAGATCCACAGTTCACACACACTTGTCTGCTGTTGTTAGATGCCATGGAGTTGGTTCTGACTCACAGCAACGCAATGTACAACAGAACAAAACACTGCCCCATCCCGCTCTCCCGTCACAATATTTTTGTCTAGTTAAAGGAATTCCAGGCTCAGCAACCTTGGTGAAGGAATGGCCACCAGAGCAAGGATCTGCATAGGATGACTTCACTGTCCCTTTTCTTCTCCCCAAAGCAGAGAGGCTTTTCAAGAAAAGACTAGAAGGCAGCCATTTCTTTTACCAATTTTTTTTCCCCTTCTGCGGATTTTGGCAGCTTTACTCTGTCAGATGATATTAATAGCCTGTTTTTCACTCTGTGTGACAGGTAAAGAATGAGAAAGAAAACAGAGCTGTCTACTGCTCTGGGCTTGTTGATCCAGGCATTGTCTTTAACACCTAGAGCTCTTGAGGGGTGGTGGAAAAATTTCCCGCCACAGTTCTGACAAGGGTTTGGAGAAGGAATCAAAATTTACAAAGCACTTTAATTGAAAAGCAAAGTGGAAACATTTTTAACAAACACAAAATGTTATCAAAACTCAGTTTGGATTATGTGGAGTAGCCTTGATTTGAAGCAGTTCTTTAAAAATGTAATGATTTTTCTTATCATTACAAAAATACAGAACAAGCTCTTCCCTCTTTTTCCCTTTACTGCCTTTATACAAGAGTAGCAGAGAATAGAGCCCTGTGGTGGATGCCATTATTCGGCTTGTCACCAATTCGTTGCCGTCAATTGATTGTGACTCACGGTGATCTTTTTGGGCAGAGGAGAAGTGCCCCAAAAGCTTCCAAGTTAGAAATCTTTACCGAAGCAGACTGCTGTGTCTGTTTGCTAACTAAGTGGGTTCCAATTGCCAATGTTTCAGTTAGCAGCTGCATACTTAATCACTGTACCCCCAGGGTTCCTACTGCCTACTACCAAACCGACTCATTGCAGTCCAGTAGATTCTGATTCCCAGCAATCCTATGGGACAGAGTAGAAGTGCCTCCTGGTGTTGCCAAGGAGGAGCTGGGGGATTTGAACTGTCAGTTTTTTGTTTAACACCCATAGCTTGCCGTATCTATTAAACACTCCGTCGCCAGGACTCCTGCCTACCATAGTAGCTAAGAATTTACTAATTGCCCTGGTAGTTTAGAGATGTAATGGATTGTCTTGGGACCCAGTGACTTACCTGTCACTAGTAATATCCAACTGGCAGGAATGATGAAAGGGATTTGATAAATAATTGCCCTAGGTGACTCTTAAAGTCTTAATCATCATGACATTTTAAGAATAATTACTCTGGTTCTTTATGATGTAAAAAGTTAAGTCTGACAGTACTTGACACTAACCAATCAGATGAAAAACAAAGTAATTCTATCAGTATTGTTATGATATATAATATTTGATTGGAATTTGAACTTTTCACTCACATTTTGCAATTATGTATGTGCAATCTAAAAGCTAAGAAAAAGGTTTTGATATTCCATCCATTTAGAACTAACAAGTAAACTAGAATAATACGGTACAAGGCAATATATCCATATGTTAGCTCTGATTATCAGAAAGCCTTTCTTTATACCTTTCCTCATTGATTAAACTCGTCAGTCCTATTTGGCTTTCTGGAATCACATAGCCTTTTCTTTCCTCTTTTTAATAACATGAACCACTCTTGAGATACATGAAGAGGTCTGTCATGAACTCTGAGTCTACTGCTTTTAGTGTAAGTTATCTCCTGTGTCTTTGAATAGGTTATAGCATATCTGTATTTTTTTCTAAAGTTAGAACTTTTCTTGATTTTCTTTTTAATTTCTTCTCATTGTTCATTTTTCTAATGAATCAAAATCCTTATAAATAACTTTTTTCTTTTTAACTAAATTTATTTATTTATTTTCTACTACATTTATTTGCCAGTTACTTTGCTGGGCAATGGCAAGCAAAACATTATTTTCATGACACGTGTAGTTAAATGGGGAGCTTTACATATTGTAGCCAGGATTTATTCTCATGCTGGGGAATGTTTTACTAGATGATGCTTGTGATCACTCGATTAGCAAACTTCATTGAGCATTGCTAGGTGTAAAGCACTTTGGGGAAACATAAAAACATTGTGATATTTTATCATATTTTGGTCCCTTGTTAACTTATCAACATGACCATAGAACTAAAACTAATCTGTTAATATACAGGGGGCTACTCTCCATTAATGTATTCTAAGAGAGACTGAAACTCTACTAGTTGGTTTGCTTCTCTGTTATGCAAAATGTGAGAGGAAGGAAGAAGCACTTTTATTTGTTCTAAAGAATTCTGATCACTCAACACTGAATGTTTCCTCTTTCATTACTTCTGTAGAAGACGCAAAGCATGCCTCAAAGACAAAGTTTATTTGCTGTAAGGCAGAAGAAGATCACGCAGTCGACTGCATGGTCTTGACACATATCTGTGTCTCTCATTGCCCTGCTCCTGTTACTTATTTGCTATAATTTATGATTCATTCCTTTATGATCAGCATTGTCCAACTCAGTACACTCTTTTAGAATTTAGTTATTTCTAGCCAGAGTCACTCAGTGTAAATTAGTTTAATAAGACACATTTATTCTCTAAATTTTAGGATTAGGCTGCATTAGATAACCGAAAAAGGAACTGGACAGAAATGCTGTAAAGGGATGTTGAAGAAAGATGAGTTGGAGATTCCCATCAGCAATCCATTTTACAAGTTTGTCTACCTATTGCCCTGTCTAGAATGATTTGAACTTTGAATTCCTGGCCTTAGTAAGTATCTGAGCTTGGCAGCTGCAGATAGTTGCTAAGTAAAATTTCTACTGGAAGATAGTAAAAATTAGCATTTGGATCAGTTTTAAAACATACACATAAACAAAACTCTAAGCAAATAAGCTAGTGTACTGAGGTTGAGTTACAGGCAGAAAAACTAGAATATTTGTATACAAAATATTTGCTTTCTTCAATTTTCTGGTTATTTATATAAAGCAAAACATATCACACACGTTACTCAGACAACATTGATTCCATCAATTTGATATTTTGTTCAGGAATAGAAATAAAATATCTGGTTTATGTTAGAAATAGTCATTTTAGATGGGCTCACCATAACTGGAGTTGCATAGACAGCAACTGGTCTTACTGGTTTATCTTGGTTTCAAAATGCAGCCGATGCACCAGTCTCTACAAGAAATGTAATCAATAAGAGCTATATAATTTTGAGGTTCTTAAGGAACAGAGCGTATTCTTAGCACATGAGATCCCATCATGCTATTTGACCTCTTTTCCCTTCTGTCTTTACTTTCTACCCTGCTTATGTCATTTCCCTTCCAGCTCTTAATTCTGAACTCTCAGTTAAACAGAGAAACTTCTGTGTTTCTCCAACGTTTGTCATCACCTGTTGTTTATCCACATGAAGCTTACCCCATGTGGGCCGATCAAAGCATTTTCCCAACAAAAGAAATTCTTTTTGTAAGAGAAAAATCTTAAGCTTACTGCTATGAAAATTGAAAAACATAACAAACAAAAAGAACTCTTTTATTCATTACTGTCTTCATTCACTAAAGATGTCATTAATTTGTAGATTTTTAGTTAAGAATTAGTGTAGATGCTAGACACCAATATGGTATTCTTGAATCCTAACCTCTTCCTTGGTCTCTTCCCACCAGCATGAATCAAGATGGCCAACGAGCATGATGGCCCCTGGTTGGACAATATATCACCTGCACCGCTATGTAAGGTAGACTCAAATGTGTAAGCATGAAATTATTTGACATTCTCTATCTTCCAGGCAAGCTATTACTGTCATCATGGCCATCTATGGGCTAGTTAAAAGGTGAAAAGGAGAAATGAGGTGGTTAAAATGATGGGTTGATTCTCAGAAAATGTATGTCTACTTTCTTTACAAAAAGTATATTGTCATGGATTGAATTGTGTCCCCCCAAAATGTGTCTGGACCATGATTTCTAGTCTTGTGTGATGTCCCTATATGTTGTAAATCCTGCCTTTATTAACAAGGGAGGATGAGTAGTGGTGTTGGGGGCACAACTCAGTGTTTAAGTTTGTACTGTGCCTTATGGCAATCTTTGAGAATACAAAGGGGACTTCATAACATCACGAAAGCAGTGCCAGGAACACAGCATATCTTTTGGAAAGGATCTGGGGTCCCTGCATCTCAAAAGCTTCCAGTACAGGAGAAGACTGATGACAAAGACCTTCCTCCAGAGCCAACAGCAAAAGCTTTCCCCTGGCGCTGGTGCCCTGAATTTGGGCTTGCAGCCTGCTGGACTGTGACAGAATAAAATTTTTCCTTTTATAGCCATCCACTTGTGATATTTCTGTCATAGCAGCCTTGGAGGACTAAAATAATACTTAAGACTTCATTAAAGAAAAAAATCCCTCGGTCCCCTTAAACTATTATCTCTGTGTATACTTTCCTTCCCAACAAAGAACTCTAGATTTACAGTCTCCACTTAATCACCACCCGCTCACTTCTGTGGTACATAGCATGGTGTGGGTGTTAGTTCCACAGCACTAACCAAAACAAACAAGACCAAGGCAACCCTACTTCTGTTGAGCCAATTCTGACTCGTAGCAAAACTGTAGAACACAGTACAAATCCTGGCAGGGTTTCCAAGGAATACTTCATGAGTTCAAACTGCCAACCTTTTGGTTAGCAGCCAAGGTTTTCACTACTATTCCATCAGGGCTCCCTAAGGACACTACACTGAAAAACCAAACTGTTTGCTGTTGATTCTGACTCATAAATGAAACCAAAACCAAACGCATTGCTGTGGAGCAGCTTCCAACTCATAACGGCCCTGTAGGACAGAGTAAAATTGCTTCAGAATTTCCAAGGAGCACCTGATGGATTTGAACTGCTGACCTTTACATATTCAACTAATGAATGAAAACCAAACCAAATTCTTGCCATTGAGTCAACTCTGACTTGTAATGACCCTACTAAAAAAAAAGAAAACCAAACCCACTGCCCTCCAATGGATTCTGACTCATAGTGACCCTATAGGACCGAGTAGAACTGCCCCGACAGAATTTCCAAGGAGCACCTGGTAGCTTCACATTTGTGACATTCTGGTTAGGTCATAGCTCTTAACCACTATACCACCAGGATTTCCAGTGACCCTATAGTGGCCCCTGAATCATTAAAACTTCCCTGTAGAGTCTCCTTCTCATGACAGCCTTTTCTTGGAAAGCACCTGCTCCTAGCTTCCAGCAGACATTTGTTGAGAGTTTATTATGTTTTAGGAAACCCTAGTTGTGTACCGGTAAGAGCTATAGCTGTGAACCCGAAAGTCAGCAGTTTGACTCATCCAGGCACTCTTTGGAAACTCTATGAGGCAGTTCTTTTCTGCCCCATAGGAGTGCTATGAGTTGGAATTTGTTTTTTTACTATGTTTTAGGTAAGTGCTGGGGCAATCTTTTGTTATGGGGTATCATCCAGTCAGTTCTGACTGATAGCAACACTTTGTATGACAGAACACTTTCTGAACTTGTGCCATTCCCACAATTGATGCTGTCTGAGCCCGTTGTTGCAGAGTATCTCATTAAGGGTCTTCGTCTTTTTTTGCTGGCTCTCTGCTTTATCAATGATGATATCCTTCTGTGGGGGCTGGTAACCCCTGACAACATGTCTAATGTACGTAAGAAAAGTCTTATTATCCTCCCTTCTAAGGAACATTCCAGTACTTCTTCCAAGACAGATTTGTACATTCTCCTGGCAGTCCATGGTATATTCAACATTCTTTACCAACACAGTAATTCAGAGACATGAGTTCTTCCTTTGTCTTTCTTATTCATTGGCCAGCTTTCCCATGGGTATGGCCAAGCCAAGTGATTGAAAACACCATATCTTAGGTCAAGTGCACCATAGTCCTCAAGGGGATGTCTTTGCTTTTTTTTTAAAAAAAACTTTAAAGAGGTCTTTTGCCCAAGATTTGCCCAATGCAATACATTTGATTTGATTTCTTAATTGCTGCTTCCATAGGTGTTGATTGTGGATATAAGTAAATTGAAATCCTTGAGAACTTCAATTTTTATTTCATTTGTCATGATGTTGCTTATGGGTGTGGTTATGAGGATTTTGTTTTCTTTCTGCTGATGTGTAATCCATACTGAAGGCTGTAGTTTTTGATGTTCATCAATAACTGTTTCTATTCCCTTCACTTTCAGCAAGCAAGTTGTGCCATCTGAATATTGCAGGTTGTTAATGAATCTTCCTCCAATCCTAATGACATCATTATTCTTCATATTATCCAGCTTCTCAGATTATCTGTCCATATGTAGACTGAATAAACATAGTAAAAGGATATAATTTTGACGTACACCTCTCCTGGGGTGTAAAAGAACCAGAAAACCAAACTGACTGCTGTTGAGTCAGTTCCAACTTAAGCGAAGCTAATAGCAGAGAGATCGCTGAAGACACTGTAGGTTTAGAAACAGCTGCTTCAGCTATCTGAAGAATTGCGATGGAGAAAAAGGAATGTTCTTCTAGGGCAACACTGCCCAGTAGAAATATAATGCAAGCCAAATACATAATCTTAAATTTCCTAGTAGCCACATTAAAAAAGTAAAAGGAAACAGGGGAAATCAATTTCAATGTGTTGTATATAACTTAGTATACTCAAATGATCATTTGAACACATTCAAATAAAAATCATAAATAGGAAATTTACTTTTCTTCTATAAACTCTTTGAAACCTGGTGTGTATTTTATGCTTCAAAACCATTTCAATATCTACTAGCCACAATTCAAGTGCTTAGCAGTACATGTGACTGGTGACTATTGTTTTGAACAGGGCCAACGTAGAGAGTAGTAACAGAATGAATAAAAGAAAGGATTTTTTGAGTTAGAGACAGCGTGATATTTATTAAAAGTTAAGAACTATGACTCTTCAGTAATGTAATGAACTTCCTTCCACAGAAGTTCTCAGTTGGGAATAAAGCTCAAGTTAGGGAAGAATTAGTTGATTTTAATCGCTCTCAATTAGCCTCTCCCTTTTTGGTTCAGAAAGTTAAATAATGCCAAGTTGTAAGAAACATTTAATGTGCTTCTCTCTACTACTCTCTGAATTAACAAATGTTAAGTCTGTGTGTTTTTCAAGACCTTCCTTTACATTTGTACAGAGAGATATAAGGATGCACATATATACAGTATTTTTTAATTATAAAAATGAGAACATGAATTTGACTTGTATTATTAACATCTTTCTAGGTCAATACATGCACATCTAACTCATTTTAGAAGGTAACATTTTGCATAGAGTTGATACACTATCATTTACTCACTCAGTCACTGATGGACCTTACACGAGATGCCTCATGAAAAGTCACTTAGTTCCACCTCCGATTTCAGCCATGCTTGCGGTGAATGGTTCCATGCAAACACAGGAACAGCTTGATCTGCTCTTATTTTTTGGTTTTTCAGATTTCTCTGTTCTTGTTTGCACAGCCTTCCCTGATCTGCCTTTCTGGTTCCTCACTCCTGTCCCTGAAATCACCTCCCAAATAAACTGCCTAATATCAGTCCTTCTCTCAGCTGACCAACATACAGATGAGTTTTACTATTAAGAAACAACATGGCACTGAACTTCTTTTTGTGTACACTAATTTATCACTGCTTTTGTATTTCTAAGTGTTAGATTCCCCAAAGTAAATAAACCGTCAGATTACATTTGCTACCAAAATGTAGCAAAATCACAAGCCTATCAGCAGGGCATGCAAATGCCTTTTCTATTCATGTTGACTAGCAAGGGATAGTATTACTCTTTATAATTTTTGCCACTGTAATTTGAACAAAGTGGTGTGTCACGTTGCTGTAGTTTTCCTTTCAGTGATGTTTGTGAGATGAGCATCATTTCATGCTTAGAATTTGTTTCCTTTAATTCATGCACTAAAAAATCCCAGCTAAAGATCTAAATGCAACTAAAAATAGTAGAAATATTTAAAACTCATTTACAGCAATGTTTAACTGTGAGTGAGGGAAGATTTTCTTAAGCCTAAAGATAAATGTTATTGTTACTAGGTGTTTTGGAGTTCAGATTGACTCATACTGACCTCATACACAGCGGAAAGAACTACCGCCCAGTCCTGTGCCATCCTCCATTGTTGTTATGCTTGACTTCATTGTTACAGCCACTGTGTTAATCCACCTCACTGAGGGTCTTCCTCTGTTCTGCTGACCCTCTATTCTACCAGGCAGGTAGATTTGACTATATTAACGTTGTGTATTTTAAAGTTTGGTTGATGCTATCAACAAAGTCAAAAGACAAGTGGTGGAATGCACAAATATTCACAATACATAGAATAGATGCTCTGAATTGATATCAGAATCAAACGACCCCATGGGAAAACAGGCAAAGGACAAGAACAGAAGAGAAAAGGAATGGCATCGTTCCTGCTATTTTTTCTTTTAAACTGTTGTAAAATATATTCAACATAACATTTGCCAGTTCTACATTTTTTATGAGTACAATTCAGTGACACCAGTTACATCAATTACGTTGTGTGATCACCCATAACATCCATTGCTAAATTTTCTATCACCATAAACAGAAACCCCTTAGTGCATGCATGAACAAACTGAGGCCTATGAGCTCAGAACCAATTTTTTTAAAGAAAATTTTCTCAGAACTTTTTTTGGCTCAGGGAATTCAGCTCAACAGCTATATAGAGTCTAAAGGTCATGTCTATGCAATGCAGTGGAAATGATGACTTTTTAATGAATAAATTTTATCTACATGGACCTTGGAATAATCTCGTTGTATTATGTGGACTGGACATTCACACAGCCTAAGTGCACTTGCCCTGTATCACTCAATTGATTGGTCCCAACACACTGGGTTATGCAATTTCTAAACCTTATAAGTCCATTATAATATATGTGTATTTCCCATCCCTAGCACGCAATACCAGCCACCAGGTAGAATCCTGCAGAGTACAATCAATCTACACAATTTATTTTGATAGCTTAAAATAATTAAAAAAATCCCTGATTTTACACAAAATATGAACTAGATACATTGCAATATAATGAAATAGCGTGGATAACATTTCTATTTGTTCTCTATTCAGTGCTGCGTGGTACAATAATAGTTTTTATCCTTGTCTGTAGTGATGGAATATCATGAATTATGGCTCTGGCCCCAAACTGGTGAGTTATAGAATCATAATTTTGCTCACATACAAGTAAAATGTTAAAAGGATTTAAAAAGAAAAGCAAAGCTTCTGTCTAGGTTTTTCTGCCTGATTTATTTTGTTTGGAGCCTAAGGTTACACATATTGTCAATGGCTGGTCACACGACACGTGGTTGACAAGGATTTAAGGTATTATAGAGTCCAAGCAAACCTAAACCAAACCTGTTGCTGTTGAGTCGATTCTGACTCATAGTGACTCTATAGAGTAGAACTGCCCATAGAGCTTCCAAGGCTGTAAATCTTATGGAAGCAGACTGCCACAACTTCGTCCCGAGGAGCAAGTGGTAGATGTGAACTATGGGCCTTGTGGTTGGCAGACGAGTACTTTAATCACTGTGTAACCGGGTATCCTCCTTATGAAGTCCAGAAGGGCATTTTTATGGTCCTGATATGAAAGACCACCAAACCCAAAAATCAAACCGGGTGCCATTGAGTTGATTCTGACTCATAGTGACCCTGTAGGATGGAGTAGAGCTGCTCCATAGAGTTTCCAAGGAGCATGTGGCAGATTCAGACTGCCAACCTTTTGGTTAGCAAGCATAGAACCTACCCACTATGCCACCAGGGCTTCCTCAGAAGGCCACAGCACTGGCTCATCGGTGAGGCCGTTGTGGGGTGACGTCAGCCGATTGCTGTGTCTTCCCTAGTTCTGTGTATTTCATTATTTGGTGTTTGGTGGATTTTTAGGTTCTAAAGTTATGGACGATGCACTTAGTGGCATTAATCTTTGACACGTAGTTTATGGTTAACCCTTATCATTTTATTCAAATAAAGAAGCAGTCGGGACTGAGAAACTCTTCTGCTTTTCCAGGTAATCTTTTTACCCAGAAAAACCTCATCACTGTTGAGTTGATTCTGACCGGTAGCAACCCTAGGGAACAGAGTAGAACTGCCCCATGGATTTCTAAGGTGTGGTTGGTGGATTCGAACTGCTGACCATTTGTTTAGTGGCCATATCATCTAACCACTGAACCACCAGGACTCCTTAAAGCTATGAAAATAGGAGTCTAGAGTACTTAAGTTGATGAGGAAATATGATGAGGGAGAAGGTCTGGTGGTCTGGAGTCCGACCGAACTAGGTTGAATCCCATAATTTATTAGCAGTGCAAAACTGAGGAAGACATGTAGCATCTGCAAGCATCACTTTCCTCCTCTGTGTAATGGAGACAGGAATACACATCTGCATCACTTAGAATGCTTTCTGGATCAGAAAACCCACCTCATATGGGCTTATGCAATAGGAAAATGTATTATCTCATGACAGTATGTAATTGGGAGTCCAGATGTAGCTTGGGTTCCCGGTGTAATATAATGAGTGGCTCCAAGATGTCATCAGTTACCCAGGATAGCTCCATGTCCTCCTCTGGCTGGTGCAGATACGATCCTCAGTCGCTTCCCTTTGTCACCGCAAGGTGGTTCCCCCGCCAATAGGGGATACATTTTCCCTTTTTCTGTATAACTGAAGGTAGGAAAAAACTCCTAGCCTTCCACTACAGAATATAAGTCCTTTGTTTCTTGACTAGGCCAACTTAGGTCATGTGTGAACTCTCTACCGTACCCCAGACATGACCAAGAGGGTGCATTGTTCTGATTGTCTCATCATCTGAAAATGGAATGCATGTTGAGAAGGCAGTCACAGTGGCTAGCATAGTGTTTTACAGGATTGTTGAAAGCATTAATTTAGACGCACAACATTTGGTACATTCAAGAGATTCAGTAAACGGTAACTACTACTAATTCTGTTATCAGTATCATCATTGTGTAACTGATTTGGGGCTCACTTATTGGTGCAATGGTCTCTGTAATCATGTTGTTTGACCTAAACACGGCACTAAAGAGGTCAAGCTCGTGAGTTTGGCTCCTGACTGAGTCACTGGATATTGCACAGAGGAAACAATCTTTACCGAAAGAAAAGAGACATGGTAACAGGGCTAAGCTCACAAAACATCCACACTTTTTGCCGCTGTTTTACAAGAAAATCCTGAGCAAGAAGACACGAATGAGTCAGGTCAAACCCATCATCACCGTGCAAAGTGGCTCAGGTGAATGACTTTTTCAAGTTTATAGAAAATAAAAATAATTAAAATCACTTTTCAAAAGTGAGTTTGTAACCAATGTAGATGGATAAGAAACATGAAATAGTCATTTTAAGGATACACACTTAGGTCTCAGTTGAGATTAATTTTTCTACCACAGAAATGCTATTAAACTACGTGCAGTCACAGAGTTTAACCACTAGGCCACCAGAGTTTCTTTAACTGTGTAAGGTAGTTTTAAAATAGAGTTAGTCAAGAAAAGGGACTTGACTTTATTCAGAAGAACAGAATGGGAAGAACAGGTCTGTGCGTCTGCGTCTAGGCAACTAGAATTTGAAGAGATTAATGACGACCTGGGGATAACTGAGCCCACTCCCACTTCCACCCTCTGTATTCTCTGAAGAACCAGCTAAGGCACTTGATACGGGAAGCCATGGGGTAGGACTCTAAAGGGGGCTCCTATTTCTGGTTCTGCAGTTTGATTTGTATGAGGTAAATCTTTTAGCTCTTGGACTAGATGTAAAAGAAATAAATAATGATTGCTCCTGGAAAGTGCAACGAAATGTTTTTGATAGCTGTATAGGAAAGCCTTCAGGTAAATACGTGTCACAGTGCTGTCTTTTCAGAAACCCTAGTGGCATAATTGTTAAGTGCTGTGGTTGTTAACCAGAAGGTTGGCAGTTCAGATCCACCAGGTGCTCCTTTGAAACTCTATGGGGCAGTTCTACTCTGGACCTGTAGAGTCACAATTAGTTGGAATCAACTTGATGATAGTGGATTTCAGTATTTGTGTTTTCAAGAATTTGATACAGCTAGTGTCTGATAAAATCGGTGAGCAGACAGTCAGCAGCTGAAAACGCCATCCCTGAAGTATTTTCACTTTGTTGACTTGGAAGATTCATAGCTAATGCTAAGTCACAAGATAATAAGGGTGTAACAACTGCTACTGCTGAAAGACACCGTCAGCCTGAAGATGACAAGAACTTAGACATCGGGCTAAGCACTTTATTTTACAGATCTAAAAACAACGTAAGTTACTGCATAGTTACAAGAAAGTTTTAATTTACTGCAGAAGATTCTAGACTTAGTATCATACCTGGTCACTAGTACATACAGGTTAATCCTTGAGTAGCTCAGGGGTAACTTCTGGTCACAAATAATGTTGACCATACAACATGGATTGTCAGATAATCCAACTCACGTAATAATTCTTTCACAAGGCCCAGAAAAGTGTATATGGCTTGAAACTGACTGACTTTATCTTAGTAGAAGGCTACCCTACTTTTACATGTGCTAGGCTGATTATCTGGAAACCCTAGGGGTGTAGTCGGTTAAGTCTGCTAACCAGAAGGTTAGCTATGTCTGCTAACCAAAAGGTCGGCAGTTCAAATCCACCAGGGGCTCCTTGGAAACTCTATGGGACAGTTCTACTCTGACCTCTAGGGTTGCTATGAGTCAGACCCAAATCAATGGCAGTAGGTTTAGGTTAGGTTGATTATTTAGTTTCTCTCAACCTTAATCTTCCTATCTTCTCATAAATGGCTATCTATGTGCGTATACATCTACATGCATGTAACTCTCACAGTAACTCAATAACCTTTAAGTTAACAAATGATAAAAATAATAAATATAAATAATATATTAATAACTATTGTCTACAGAGTGCTTATTATGTAGTAGGTTCTGTGCTGAACATTTTATCTGCTTTATCTCATTAAGTCCCTCAACAAACATAAGAAATATACATTATTATCATCATCCCCAGTTTGTAGCTAATAACTGACCTAAAGTCACAAAGCCGGTACATGGCAGAACAGGGTCCAAACCCAGGCAGTTTAGCCCTCCATCCTTTACCACGTAGTCATACACTAAGAACACAGCAGTAGCTTATTAACACGATTAAAGGACAAAGAGTATCGTTTCATCCATAGCGAGCAAGATATCTTCAGAGCCTTGGTTCCCAGCGTTAGAAAGTGCAGCTGGCATCGAGGCCAGCCCTGACGTCTGCCTGAGGCAGTGAGCTCTAGGTGGTCTGGGAAGGTGCAGAAGTGAGTAGGTGCCACCAGCCCTGGGGCGGGACCCTCAGAGGGAGTGTGACCAGGAACATGGGAGAACTTTTATTCTCTGAGTCTGACGGCCAGTTCTCCCCAGGAATTCCAAGCTGCCTGTTGCATCTGAACCGACTTCATGGAAAGGTCTTCTGCCATTAGCAATGCAGCTGCAAAGAGCTGAAAGGACAAGTCACACTTGCTTATCTGAGTCTGCAGAGAAGTGTCCTCCTAGGTGAGTTGTCCTCCTCGGCCTCTTGGCTTCCAGGAGGGTATCTCTAAAGTTGTTGATACTGATTTCTGTCTAGTCATTTCTGACTCATGGGTGACCCATGTGAGTCAAGGGGGAGCTGTGCTCTGCAGAGTTTTCAGTGGCTGAAATTTTGTTGCTGATTTTGTTCTTGTTGATGGTTTGTTACTTAGGAGACCCCATGTGTTACAAAGTAGAACTACTCCATTGGATTTTCTTGACTATAATCTTTACAGAAGCATGTCACTTGGTCTTTCTCTGTGGTGCTGCTGGGTGGGTTTGCACCACCAAACTTTGGTTACCAGATGAGCGCAAACTGTTTGCATCACCCAGGAACTTTCAGCAGCTGACTGTTTGGAAATGAACCCTAGGCCTTTCTTCTAAGAGCCTCTGGTTGAACACAAACTGCAAACCTTTCAGTCAGAGTAATTTATAGCTGTACGTCACAGCCTCTATGTAAATTTCTTAGTAACATGAGAGAGACAGAAAGATTGGGAGATGAATGAGACAGAAAGATTGAAAGACGAAGTAAGGTGGCAGGGAGGACCTGTTACTGATGGGAGTGTTATTTCTGTAAATTGGATAGTCCCAGAAAACCACTGGTACAGATTATCTTACATGTCCTTTGCCATTCTGAAAAACTATGAATGGTTGGATGCAGAAGGAAGAGCACCTCACTGAGAGAGTGAAGACCCGAGTTCCAGCTCCCACTTCATCTCAGAGGACCCTGAGGAGGTCACCTCTCCCCTCAGTCTCTAGTGGCCCTGTGCTCAAAGTGCTGTTGTCAGCATAGCATTAAACAGATGGCCTAGAGAGTTTCCTCCTGGTTCAGAATCTATGCTTTTATCACACCATTAACATTTGGGGATGCATTCAAGGTCTTGTATTTTCATTCTCAGTTTTGTTACTTTACGTTACATGAGTATAATAATAAATTATCTTAAAAGAGGGCTTGGCACATAGAAGTGCTACATAAATATTTGGTAAATAGTTTCTGTCCTGAGTCAAACACTTTTAATGATAAACTGTTTTATTTCTACTTCACCCAAATGGCATCCCAGCAATGTCCAGCTTTCTGGTGAGAGAACAGGGGAGATCCTGGGCTTATCTAAAAAGAATCTGTTGGCATCTGCAGCCAGGGTATCACATTGGGGTATTTGTGTGCTAGTGGAAACAGTCTACTCATTGCGTTAGCTGTTAAAGGTGGGAGGGAGATAGGAAGAAGTTTCCTGCCCCACAAAGTCAGCCAGTGCCCTTCCTCTTTTTTTCAAGCAATACAGAGGCCTTTGTCTAATAATTACCTGTTATAAACATAGAAGAGAAGCAGGAAGGAAGCCAAGTCGCTCTGAGTAACCCAAGGAGATGGTGCAAAGTACATCAGGCCCTGTGTTCTCTACAAATGAAACCTTCTGGGATGCTTTTTGAGCCCATTTATTCTTATTTCACTTACAAGTCGAACAAATGAGCATTTCTGCTTTTACAATTTGTAGTACCTTAGAAGTACTTCAGTGGAAGGGTATTGATAGAGGGAAGCATGCTAAAGCAAGAAATATAAATGGTCACAGGACTGGGAGAAGATGAACTGATAAAGGGAATAAAATAACTGTCCAAATAACATGTACAATAATTTAGTATGAGGATACAACAGAAGTCTAAAACAAAACAAATAAGCAAAAAGTCAATTGGCACTGAGTCAGCTGACCTCCACTCATTCCAACCCCGTATGGATTAGGGTAGAGCTCTGCTCCATGGAGTTTCAGTGGCTGATTTGTTGGAAGTAGATCATGAGGTCTTTCTTCTGAAGTGCTTCTCGGTGCACTCAAGCCTCCAGCCTTTTTCTTAGCAACTGAGTGAACCAATCAGGGCCTCTAGTGGGGACGCACAGATCTCATATACTAAGAGTCACAAAGAATATCATTGTTAAAATAACTGATTTTTATAGTGGGGATTCTGGATTATGAAAAAAGTTAAAAAATTTTTTTCAGGTTGTTCCATGTAAGAAGTCAGAGAAATATGTCATGCATTTTTGAAAATTTTTATTAAAAAGCTGTACAAATTAAGACATTTGATTCATGATGATACACTGTCAATTTTATAAAAAGAATATACGTGCAAAGTGCTTTGTTTCCTAAGGATGCCAGCAAACTAATTACTACTCTTGTTCTCAGGATGTACATTAGCAGTTTAGATTTTTTTGGTTAAAGGAAGTGGGACAGTTTATTAAGCTTTTCTCCAGCAGAAAACTATTACAGCAGAGTAAGAGTATGCCATAACTTCAGTTTTAAGCTCTTTGGAGGCCAAACAAAGGACAGTCACAAAGCATGCAGGCCCTGGAGACAGACCTGGGTGGGAAGCCCAGTGCCACCACATACAGATGAGGAATCTTGCGGCCCTGACTCAATTCTTCTAAGCCTCAGTTTGGGTTAATAAAACCCACCTCAAAGTATTACGAAGACTGAGCAGTTAATTTGCACAAAGTACAGTGCTACCACGATAGCCTGCTTTTCTCTCACACAGTGGCTGCAGCACAGCAGCAGGCGTGAGGACAGCGCAGGGCCAGGCATGCTTTGTTCTGCCGTGCCTGGGGCTGCTGCGAGTCAGGACGTGACTCGACACTTAACAACAATGGCATTGGTCTCATAACTTTATCATCATCATCTTTATGATTATATTGTTTTGTTAGGTGCCACTGAGTTGATTTTAACTCATAGCAACCCCATGTGGCGGAGAACTGCCTCATAGGGTTTCCCAGACTGCAGCGTTTCCAGGAACAAACTGTCAAGTCTTTCTCTTGCAGGGTCATTTCTTAATACATTTTTCTGTGTTGGAAAAGCTCCTTTTGTCAAGCTGAGTAATACGACCCTGCTAGAGACAAGTGAGAGTTTTTATTTATTTTAGTTTGTTTACCTGTGTGTGGGCCAAGAATTCAGAACCAGGAATATTGGATTGTGAACAACATAGGTTGGAATAAAGAAGAATTTTAGGGGCAAGGAAGGTTGGATTGGTAGGCAGTGAATGAAGGATAAGGTAGACCTCCAAACATTTCGATGAACAGCAGCAAAAGGTAAGGCTGTCTGAGCCAGCAGGTAAGGACATCAGCAGGAATGTAGGTGGCAGGTAATTATAAAAGTGAGGTGAACATCATCACTGGCTTTCTAGAAAATATGCTCATTCACTAGAAGTTGAGGTTGATGTCACTTGCAAGAGTTAAGCAAAGTATCAGGTTTTAGGAATCTAGTGAGACACAGCTCCTGTCCTTTTAGAAGGCAAGTGAACTGGAATGCAAGGAAGCAGAGACAGAAATCCTGTCACAGAGAATGAGACAACTGCAGCCAGGGGTGGTGCATACTCAGAGGTCGTGCTGGTACTGTGGTCTTCTCCAAAAACATTGAACTAGGCAACGGAGTAATTCCAGGCCTTCTACATTGGAGGGCTGGGTGTCGTTGGCTGACTTACGACAGCATTACGAATGAAACATTGCTTGGTCTTCTGCCAATCAAATACATTGTTAATGTATTTGAACCCATTATTGTGGCTATTATGTTATGCATTCCTAGCAGGTGATCCTCTTTTAATACTCTGTAAATTAATATTCGGTTGTGATCTGTAAGGTTTTCATTGGCTGATTTTTAGAAGTGTATCACCAAGCCTTTCTTCCTAGTCCATCTAAGTCAGGAAGCTCCACTTGAATCTCTCCACCACAGGTGACC
Source organism: Heterohyrax brucei (assembly GCA_028571685.1). Lineage (NCBI taxonomy): Eukaryota > Metazoa > Chordata > Mammalia > Hyracoidea > Procaviidae > Heterohyrax > Heterohyrax brucei. The sequence goes on along the minus strand of CM053148.1, from coordinate 134,210,855 downwards.
CTTCTGGTACTGGAAATGCTGGTGACATAGCTTGCAGCATCACACTGACACATCAACCACCATAGCATAAAGTGACAGATGATATCTTAGGCTGGATTCCACAGAGGAGCAAAATCAGGGAAGTGTATAGACACCCCCCCCCCATGCAATAGACATATAACCTGCCCCCAAACCAGATCCATTGCTGTCAAGTTGACTCATAGTAATCCTATTAGACAGAGTGGAGCTCCCCCATCGGGTTCAAGGAGCATCTGGCTGACCTTCTGGTTGGCAGCGATAGCACTTAACTATGCCAAACAGAATTTCCGCAAATATATACATAGTGGAGAGAAATTTATTTTGAGAAAAGGGCTCATAGTTGTGGAGGCTGGAGAGTCTCACATCCACGGGTCAGGTGTCAGGCTGGAGGCTTCTCCTCTCTCATATGATTACAGGGGCTGACAAACCCCACCTTGGTAGGTTAGGCAGAAGGCTGCTGGCTAATGGGATTGCAAGAGCTGGTGAATCCCAAGCTTTGCAGGTAAGGTGGTAGGCTGCTGGCTCCCTTCCCAAGAACTGGGGTCACAGGATGATGAACTGGTTGTAGGACCCAGAGTAGATGAGGTTTGCCAGAACATCCATATACACTGAATGCAGACCACACCTCCTAGAACTCCCTTTTCAACCAATTAGCCGCGTACGACAGGTCATAGAGGATGATTATATCAGATCACAAACTGGATGATGATTACATCACTATATAATGGCCCAATTACATCATTATGTAACTGCCCAACTGCATCATTACCCTGGAGGGTTATAGCTGATTAACTGTTTTTGTCGTGCATGTCTCACCTACTGGGTAGCGCTGAACTCATAAGCAGACGGTGTCAGTGTCTTGTGCTAAAAGAGGATGGCAGGAGCTTATATCCAGCAGAACATTTATACTTCTAATTACTGTGGATTTGGATACTCCAAAGGTCACAATGTATTGAGAGATATTCCTTTTTGTTTGTTTTTTGATGATAGAATCAGCATGTTGTGATTCCTTGTGGTGGTTGTAGTTCCAAGAGATGTGACAGTGGTAGAAAGGTTAACTGCACTGAAATCAAGGAAATGAAAGGTAAGTGTGGTAGCGATTGTGGGAGGAAGGAATGTAACTCCAATGTGAAAAGGACTTCCACTGGACCCTGAGAGAATAAATGTGTGGGGTTTGTAACAACTCTGAGAAGCTCAATGAAAAGATAGTGGAAGTGCAGAATGTTAACACATTTCATGTTAAGAAGTTTTTTTAGAAAACATTTTCAGGAGATATTTTTAGAGTGTTGATAAATTTTACATATTTACACTCTTAAATGTTGCATGTTTTGGGGTGTTAGTAAAAGTTACCACAAGCTTTCTATATTGTACTTTAAGTTTTGTACTCCAAAGCAATATTACAGCTTTGCTAGAAGATCTTTCCCTCATTCCTCTTCCTTTCTAATTTAGACACTTATCACTGAAACATTTACACTTGAGAAGATAGAAATGTACAACACTACATAAAATTACTTTCACTTTTTGGTGAGAAACTTTTTTTTTAAAGGTAACAATGTTACTGTATGGTTTTTTTATTGTTACTGTCTTTGTTAAGAATCCTAAACCCTTTCTATGGTACTGCTTATAGCGGGTAAAAAGGATGATATTAGTAAGGAAGCCTTTCTTTCTAAGACGGTTAGCCTACATAACTCAGAACACAGGGCCATGCCAAGATCAGCACTATGTGGCTTCTTTACAAACCCTCACTCAGATTGACAGAAATTCCACTGTTGAATTAAGACTGGCAGAAATGCTATGCTTCAGAAGAAAAGGAGTTCCATTGAAAGGAAAGACCTTTACAGAGAATTTAGAGATTGTGAGGATGTAACTCTGTAGCTGATGGTATTCAGGCTGCCATGAGACTATGGGGAAACCTTCTATGTAAATACGAATAAAGATCGTCTAATGATCTGAGAACCAAAGTAGTCTTTGCCCATTACAATCAATAGTATCAAGCTACTAATATTTACCTTTAGACTATATGTGAAACAACTGAGCTGACATGATTAATTTTTTCTGGACATTATTTTTTTAATAAGAAGGAATGGGTAAACATAAAAGGCTATTTTATTGTGCAAACATGGTAGTGAAAGGGAGGGCTAGACAAGGAAAAACAAAAATGGGGATAATAACTGGAAACTCTTGGCTTTCCAGTTGTAGTTGGTAGAACACACAAACTCCCTCCTTAAATCACAGCCAGCAGAATGGCTGTGGGAATTGCCATTAGATGGAGAAAGCAGGACAGTTGGGTCAGAGGGACAAACAGCCTTTTTTTTTAACACTGAATACTGGCTGGTTTGTGAATGCTGGTGGTATGACTCGCATTATCCCAAACAAGTGGCTTAGAACCATTTCAGACCTAATAATAAGGGTGTGAGGGAGGGAGTGGGAACATCTGTACTCAGGAAATGGAACAGGCAACTCATAGAATCAGCAATATTATGGAACTTTGGGATCTACGATAAGTAGATCTCCTCAGCCGAAAGACCCCACCCTGATGTTACACTAGCTCAGAACAGAAACAGGAGAAAACAATTAGATCGTACCGCTTCACCGTGCTGCTTGGATTTCTCCAAGAATTTCCTTCCGAATACCAAGCTGTGTTAACTGAAATACAATCAAGTCAACAAAATACACAGGACTTGGAAGTGGGAGAATGGTTGACAGTAAAATGCTTGATCAGCTTTCATTTACTGGATTTTAATCCCAGAAGTTCCACGTGGAACCAGGGATATCATTGTTGATGTCAGATGGATCTTGGCTGGAAGCTGAGAACACTGGAAGATGTTTACCTGTTTCACTGACAATGCAAAGGCGTTTGACTGTGTGGATCGTAATAAACTATGGATAACATTGCAGAGAATGGGAATTCCAGAGCATTTAATTGTGCTCTTAAGGAATCTGTATATGGATCAAGAGGCATTGTGTGAACAGAACAGGGGGACACTGCATGATTTAAAGTCAGGAAAAGTGTGCATCAGGGTTGTATCCTTTCACCATGCCTTTCAATTTGTATGCCAAGCAAATAACCCGAGAAGCCGTGGTGTTGGAGGAGGACACGAAGGTATCGTGGACTGCCAAAGAACATTAACAAATCTGTTCTGGAAGTACAACCAGAGTGCTCCTTGGAAGCAAAGATGGCAAGACAGTGTCTTACATACTTTGGGCCTATTGTCGGGAGGTTTCAGTCTTTGGAGAAAGCATCATGCTTGGTAGAGTGGAGGGTCAGCAAAAAAAGAGAAAGACCCTCAATTAGATGGATTGACACAGAGGCCACAACAATGGGCTTAAGCATAACAATGACTGTGGATACGGCACAAGACCGGGCTGTGTTTCGTTCTGTTGTGCATAGGGTTGCTGTGAGTCACAGCCGCCTCGATGGCACCTAACAACATCAGCAGTCCCAGAAGACCCATTTCAAACTTCTGAGGTTTATATTGTAACATAATAAATTGATGTTTTATGTTACTGAATTTGTGGTAATTTGTTATAGTAGCAATGGGAAAATACAGTAAAGTAGCTTAACTGAAATCTTTTGATTCTTTTAGAAGTTTTCTGGAATAGTATATTAAAACTTTTTCTTTGTAATTTCTCTTTCATTAAAGTAAGAGCATCTACCACAGATAGGTTTTATTTCCTGTAACACACTCAGCTCTGTTTCATCTTAAATTCTTGTTTATCTTCCTGTGCCTACTGAAATACCAGTGTTTTTAAAATTTTCTTTTGGGACACTCTTGGGACACTTGTTGTTTGGTGCCGGCAAGTTGATTTTGACTCATAGTGACCCCATATGCGCAGAATGAAGTACTGCGCCCTCCTGCGCCATCCTCACAACGGCTGTCGTGTTTGAGCCCCTTGGTGTAGCCACTACTTCAGTCTGTCTCATTAAGGGTCTTCTTCTTTTCACTTGCTATCAAGTGTTTGTCTTTCTCCAGGGTCTAGTCCTTCCTCATAACAAGTCCAAAGTATGTGAGATGAAGTCTCATCATCCTGTCTTACAAGAAGCACCTTGGCTGTACTTCTCCCGAGACAGAGTTGTTTGCTCTGGCAGTACGTTCAATGTTCTTCACCAGCACCGTAATTCAAAGGCATCAATTCTTCTTTGGTCTTCGTTGTCATTGTTCAGCGTTTGTACACTAGGGATTTTTATTGATATCTTTTACCCTGTATGAGCAAGCTCTGCATAAAGGCTTAATGTCCCATTCTTGTATGTAGTCATAAATTTAGGTGTGACGTTTTCCATCCTTCCATCACTATCTATCGAGCACTTACTAAGTGCCATGTTTTGGGCTGAGTTTTGAGGCTCCTAACAATGACTGGCTGTGAAACCCTTGATAAGCTGTTAGGTAATCTCTGGGCTTAAAGATCAGCGGGTATGTGGAGCCCCTGAGAGGTCTTGCACTCAGAAAGAACTGTGAAAGTGGATGAGAGATGCAGTGTACTCATGCACATTAGGCACAAGGCACAGAATTTTACATTTAATTTAAGTGCTTTATAATCATGGTGGTGTTCCAGATAAGAAACTTCTACTGTATTAATTCTCCACTTCTGTGTAGGAAACCCTGGTGGTATAGTGCTTCTGTGCTACATCTGCTAACCCAAAGGTTGGCAGTTCACATCTGCCAGGCACTCCTTGGAAACTCTATGGAGCAGTTCTACTCTGTCCTATGGGGTTGCTATGAGTCGGAATTGACTCGATGGCAGTGGGTTTACTGCTATGTAGTAGTATATTTCTTTCACTCATTGATCCCTTTCTTTGGTGTCTTATTGATAAAGCCCCTTTTTCCTACCTGCAACCACATCTTTCAGCTGGTATGGATTTTCCTCTCTTTACACTGTAATACACTGAGGCAATGTCCTGCCAGGAGAGTCTACCTAGAGCAGTGTTGTTCACTGGAGGCATACTGCAAGCCACACATCTAATTAAAAAATCTGTAGCAGTCACATTGAAGAAGTAAAAAGAAACAGGTAAAATTCATCTAAGCAAATCATTTTACTTAACCCACTGTAGTCACAGTTTTATTTCAACATGTGATCAATTCATGAGACATTTTACTTTTTTTTGGCACCAAGTCTTTGAAGTGTGTGAGTTTTGCACTACGGCACACCTCTGTTGGGAGCAGCCGCACTCCATGTGCTCAGTATCTCAATGTGGCCAGTAGCTTCTCCCCTAGGCAGCACAGACCTGGAGCATCATTTCCACCCTTCCTGTTACTGATAAAAATGGCAATAAAATGTCAAACATTAAGATTACCCCATCAACAATCTCTGACCACTTATTAGCCTCTTTTATTCTCATGTCTTGTTCCTGCTAAGGTGACTTGGCTTGCTTTATTGCTTTCTCTTTGCTGTTTTTATACTTTTTACAACCATTCATCTGCCAACCCATCACCCTGACCTGGGTCAAGGTCTCAGTCTACTTCCTTCCTCAGGAAGGCTTTACCAGACCTTGCTCTCTGCTTTCCTTTGTGCTAATGTTGGTAATCAGATTACCAGTTTGTACCACGCGTTGGCACGGTACCTCATTCATATTATTTCGTGCATGGACATTTATCTCTTCAAACAGAATCTTTTAATTTTTTTATACATTTTCTTCAAAGAGGTCAAAAAGAGCTTTTATCATTTCGACTAATCAAAATTTGGAATGCTAAATTTTATAGAAGTACAAACAGTCGAGGCCATATGTTATATCTTCCCATTGCTATTATAATAAATTACTACAAATCTGATGACTTAAACCAATTCCCTTATTGTCTTGCAGTCTAGATAGAAGTCAGAAGTTCAAGGGTCTTCTAGGGTTAAAACTAAGGTGGCTGCAGAACTGCATTCCTTCTAGAGGCTCCAGGAAAGCATCTTTCCATTGCCTTTCCTAGCTGCCTGCATGTCCTGGCTTGTGGCCTCATCATTCTGACCTCTGCTTCCAGTTTTGCCATTCTTGCTCTCTCTGATCCTCCCGTCTCCCTCTTTTAAGGACTCTTGTGGTTTGCACTCATCTTCTATCCTTAAGCGTTTGCAGTTCAAAACCACCCAGTGGGTGAAGGATTTCAAGATGCTTAACTTATGTACATCTTCAAAGTGCCTTTTGCCACATAAAATAAAATATTCACGGGTCTCAGGGATTAGAACATGTGCATATTTGGACAACTATTGTGCTCCCTGTCATAGCCACTGAGCCATATTTCTTAATCTGTATAATTTTTTGGCTTATGTGTTATCCGGGGAGTATTAAGTATTTAGTTCAGCACATCAGAGAGTCTGATAGGCAATGGCAATACAATATCTTTCAGTGTCAATACATGGTCTTCTATAAGTTTAATGTGTGTTTTACTGTCTTATTACTATTCTCTCTGCTCTTTGCAATATAGGGAAACTGTGGTGGCATAGTGATTAAGTGCTACAGCTGCTAAGCAAAAGGTTGGCAGTTTGAATCCACCAGGAGCTCCTTGGAAACTCTATAGGGCTTTCTACTCTGTCCTTTAGGGTCACTATGAGTCAGAGTTGACTCAATAGCAGTGTTTTGTTTTTTTCCCAGAATATAGAACTGAAAAGGATACTAGGGAGGCCATGAAGCATCCACATCCTGACTTTCCAAGTGTGGGAACTGAGGTTCAGAGTGTTAAGTTGTGTATCTGTAAATACAGAGTTTACGATGGTGGAACTGAGACAAGAAATCAAGTCTTTTTGTTTTTTTCTTCAGTACCTTGTGCTTCCTCTGCATTGTTATCAATGGAAAAAAGGAATACAAATTTACAACCTCATGTAGCAAACTCAGATTTTACAGCTAATAACTCAGCTAATACTATTCACAGTGGGGTCAGTGCTCCACCTGAAAGTTCTTTACTGTGTTTCTCTCTTCATTACTGCAGAAGGTTTTCAAAGTGGTATAGTTCTCACATGAAAATTTGTGTATTAGAGAGTGTTAGAAGGAAGACAACATGTTCCTGCAAGTTAATTACAAATTTTATTTCTATAGGTTTCTGCTCCCAGGCCTCTGACACATTGGTCAGCAAAGCTGTAGGTGAGTCTCACTGACCTGCAAAAAAAATTTGATTCTTGCCAGTTTCAAAGATAAATTTCAGTTTAGCCTGGAGCTGGACCTCAGATGCAAAAATCCAATTTCACAATATCATCCTTCACCTTTCACAAGTGCAATAGTAAACAGAGTTCGTAAATTTGGCAGCTGTGAATAGTGTACACGATGTTCTTTAATTAACATCTGAGACTATATATACAGTGATGCATTTCTGAAACAGAAAATACATTTAATGCTTTTCCTGTTTTATAAAAGTGTTTTCCTTAATTAGGCTGCTATTTTTTAAAGTTACTATTGAGAAACCCTTGTGGCATCGTGGTTAAGTGCTACATCTGCTAACCAAGAGGTCGGCAGTTCAGATTTGCCAGGTGCTCCTTGGAAACTCTATGAGGCAATTCTACTCTGACCTACAGAATTGCTATGAGTCAGAATTGACTCGACAGCAGTGGCTTTTTTTTCTTCATTGTGGTAGAATATTGTCTGTAGATAACATGTTCATTAAATCATTTAGTGTCGTATTTATTAAGGTGTAGTATTTCTATTTGTGTTACCTGGTGCTGCAGCAACTAATGGCTGAGAGGTAGAGATTCAAAATTACAAGCGGCTCCACAGGAGAAAGATGTGGCAGTTTGCTCTGCAGAGAGTTGCAGTCTTGTGAACCTTACAGTGTCGATATGAGTTGGAGTTGACTAAGTGGTAGTGGTTTTGGTTTATCTGTATTACAGCCTTTAGTATGAACTACACCTCAACATAAAGAAAACAAAATCCTTGTAACTGGACCAATAAGCAATATCATGATAAATGAAGAAGTAATTGCAGTTGCCAAGAATTTCATTTTATTTGGATCCACATTCAATGTCTATGGAAGCAGCAGTCGTGAGACCAAACTATGTATTGCGTTGGGAAAATCCTGTCAAAGCCTTCTTTCAAGTGCTGAAAAGCAAAGATGTCATTTTAAGGTCTTAGGTGCACCTAAACCAAATTGTCACGGATTGAACTGTGTCCCCTGAGAAATGCATGTAACAAGTTGACCACATCATGATTTCTAACACTGTGTGATAGCCCTCCACTTCGTGATTTTCCTATGCTGCAAATCCTAACCTCTGCCTGTGGTCAATAGCTACAATTATGTTAAAAGAGGATTAGGGTGGGACTGCAACACCTTTACTGAGGGAGCTTCCCCGGAGTGTGGCTTGGACCACCTTTTATCCTACAAAGATCAAAGGAAAAGGAAGCAAGCAGAGAGTTGTGGACCTCATACCATGAAGACACCAGCAGGGAGAGCAGAGTGTGTTCTTGGAACTGAGTTTCCTGCACTGAGATGCTTTCAGACCAAAGAAACACTGAAGCAACACCAGGGCTTCCCTTCAGAACCAATACAGGAAATGCCTTCCCTGGAGGTGGCACCTTGAATTTGGACTGTGTAGTAGCATCCACCTGTAGTATTTCTGTTAGAACAGTACCAGATGACTAAAACACAAGCTGTGGTGTTTTCAGTCACTTCATATGTGTGTGAAAGTTGAACAATGAATAAAGAAGATAGAAATATTGGTAACTTGAAATTATGGTGTTGGTAAAGAATATACAGTATACCATGGAATGCCAGAAACATGAACAAACCTGTCTCGGAAGAAGTACATTTAGAATGCTCCTTTGAAACAAGGATAGCAAGACTTTGTCACACATACTTTAGACATGTCAGACAGGACCAGTCCACGGAAAAGAGCATCATACTTGATAAAGCAGACGGCCAGAAGAAACAAGGAAGACCCTTAATGAGGTGGATTGAAACAGTGGCTGTAACAGTGGGCTGAAGCATAGCCACCAGCGCGGAGGTTGGCACAGAACCTAGCAGTGCTGTGTTCTGTGGTACATAGGGTTGCTGTGAGCTGGAGCTGACTTGATGGTGACTAAAAACAACCCCTTCGATTACTATGTATATAACTTCAGATTTTTTTTCTGGTACTCACCTTAGGAATAAAATGCCAAGCATTTCAGAACCTACTGGATCTGAATTTTTAATAAATCTTTCAGGTGATTTTTATGCACGCAAGATTTTGAGAATCTCTGACTTGGAGAGTTTAAATGTAAATACACTGATGTCTTGAATCCTCAAAATGAACTGAGTTTTTCCTTCCTAGCTATTTTTCCAGAGCTTTGTGGTGCAGTCGTTAAGAGCTCAGCTACTGACAACAGCTTGGTAGTTCAAATCTACCAGCCACTCTTTGGAAACTCTGTGGGGAAGTTCTAATCTGTCCTTTTGGGTCACTATGAGTCAGAATTGACTGGATGGGAACTTTCAAAGTCATCTGTTAATTTACTAATTTGATTAACTTGACCAAGTGTTTTAAAAAATTCTAATTGAATCTTCTGCTCAGTTACATTTATTTAATTTGCCTGAATTTTAAGCAACTAAATAACCAACAAATATAATCGACATTTTCTGAAGCAAGTCTCTGCAGAGAATAACAAAATGCATAACAGAAATGAGTTTCCATAGCGCTGTTAACATCTCTGTGACAGTCTCCACGTTGTGTTGACCACATTGATCTGTTGCTGTGTCTGGCTTGCTTCCTGGGTTGAGAATTCCAGGAATGGTTAGGACCCAATTTTGCTCCTGTTGGGGTCCTCAGCTCCCAAGACCATGCTTGGCACAGAACAGTCATTTGATACCTGCCTGTATTCGAGTTGATGAATGAGTAGCTATTCCACCGTGATATGCTCTAGAAAGCAGAACAATGAGAACGAATGGTTGAATTTGAAAGCCCAGCATGTGTTCAGAGACCACAAGTAACTCTAGAGAAATCTTCAAGGAAGGAAATATAGGCTGGCTTCAATTTATGTTTATTATTTTAATCAATTACAATTTCTTCCAATTTTTGGAAGAAATACAGCCAGAATGCCCCTTAGAAGAGAATGGCAAGGCTTCATCTCAGAAACTTTGGATGTGTTATCAGAAGGTTCTAGGCCTGAGAAGGGCATCATGCTTGATAAATTAGAGGGTCGGTGAAAAAGTTGGAGACTCTGAATGAGATGGACCGACACACTGGCTTTAATGATGAGCTCAAACACAGCTGCCATTGTGGGATGCCCCAGGACTGACAGTGTTTGTTCTGCCGGACACAGGCTCTCTGTGAGTCAGAGCTGACGGGCCAGCACCTAACAGCAACATAAAACTTTATATGCCACTTATTGCAAATTGTTGCATAAGCTTTTTCCAGTGCTGTTAAAAACTCTCTGAGCAGCATTTATAGTTGTATAATAATAATTGAATGAAGGACCATATTTAGAACTATTTCACTCAGTCTTTTCCCTTTCTTTTTCTGCTGTTACACAGAAATATCACTATACCCAAAGTTATTTTGTGTCTTCTCAATTATACAAGGTCAAATCATATTCAAAAAAATTAGACTATTTAAATATGGTGACAAATTGCTTTAAATATCATACTAACAACACATAAGAATGAATAGGGAATACAAACCTTAGGGGACAGGATGTTTATGTTAATGGGAGAGAAACAACTCAGAAAAGGAGGGTAAAAATGAATGCACAACTTAAAGAATGTCATTAGTGTCACTACATGGTACATGCAGAAACTTGAGTTGGTGTGGTTTTGCTGTGTATACTCTCAACAATAGCAAAAAAAAAATACTTTAAAAAAGAAAGAACAGGAAGTATTTTTAAAGATATTTTTATAACTGACTTGGCAAAAGTTATGTAAATTTATAGACACAATTAATAAAATGGTAGACTAGTTTTATCTCCATTTTGCAGTCCTGAATGAGAAAATTTTAAGAGTTGTATTAATTTCTAAGGTTGGTTCTGACTCCTAGTGACCTTATAGGACAGAGAAGAACTGCCCCATTGGGTTTCCAAGGCTATAAATCTTTAGGAAAGAAGACTGCCACATCTTTCTCCTACGGAGTGGCTGGGGGGTTAGAATGGCTGATCTTTCAGTTAGCAGCTGAGCACTTAACTACATTGTCAGTGGACCTCCTTCTGAGCTATTAGCTGGTTATAAAAAGGGCAACAATAATCATAATGATAAAAATCAAAACCAGTTGCTTCGGGTCACTTGCAATTTACAGTGACTCAGTACATTTTAGCATTGAACTGCCCTTCATAGCATTTTTCACGGCTGTGACCTTTCAGAAACAGATTGCCAGGTCTTTCTACCAAAGTGCCTCAGGGGGGGTTTGAACTGCCACACTTCCAAGGAGTATCCTTGTGCTTAATCTGTTCATGACCTAGGTTGTGCATGTAATTTGTGCTAGGTATTGTTTCAGGTGATTTACAAAGATTATTTAATCTAACCCTTTAAACAACCATGTGAGGCAAGTGTCAGCAACTTCATTTTACAGGTAAAAACAAAAAAACCAAACCCAATTCTGTCGAGTCAATTCTGACTCATGGTGACCCTGTAAAACAGAGTAAAACTGCTCCATAGAGTTTCCAAGGAGCACCTGCCGGATTTGAACTGCCAACCTTTTGGTTAGCAGATACAACACTTAACCACTATGCCCCCAGGGTTTCCATTTTTACCATTTATTTTACAGATATGGGAACTGTAATTTAGCCTTGCAAACATCACAAGGGGCTTATAACTAGCAAGTGACTTAGGCAAGATTTAGGACAAACTTTGACTCCAAAGCTTTTGTTCTCATATTGTTATGTGTTTTGTTCCTTATTTGTATTTTTAGAATTACCAGCTACAGTAAGCATTTTCTTTTTTAATTAATTCATTTTTTATTTATTTTCTTTTAAAATTTATTTCCTCTTGTATGAATGATCGGTTTATATCTTGCCAGTACATCTATTGAAATATTGATGATTTTTCTTACGGATGTATATGACTTTTTATATTCTAGAGATGTGAATATTTGTTAAAAATACTGACTTCTGTTTCATTTGCTAGTTTTTTTATTGTAACTATCATGTTCTTACATAATAAAAGCTATTTTCTCCTATACAATTTTTTTAACCACAAACTGTAAGTTTGTCATATTGTAGTGACTGGTGCATTGCTGTGATTCTAGAAGCTATGCCACTGCATTTCAAATACCAGAAGGGTCAGGTTTCAAGAGACCTTCCAGACTAAGGTAGACTAGAAGGAGAAGCCTAGCAATAGACTTGTGAAAATTAGCCACTGAAGGCCTTACAGATTGTAATAGAATATTGTCTGACTTACTTGCTTTGGACAAGCCGGCTATCAAGAAGCGTCAGTTGGTGGAGGAGGCCATCGTGGTGAAGGAGATAGCCACTAAGAGCAAGGCAGATCTTTGATGAGACAGACTGGCACTATCACCACAGTAACAACGGTGAACTTGTCAACCGCCGTGGGAATGATGTAGGAAGGGGCGGCATTTTGTTCTGTTGTACCTAAGGCTGCCAATGAGCTGGAGTCAACTCAATGATTATCTGTCTGTCTGTCTGTCTATCTATCATCTGTCCACTGTTTTCAAATTATCCTTCTTCCAAGGAGCTAGCATACTTTAATGTTGTTCATGTTGTCAGGTCCCACTGGGTTGGCTTGACTTGCAGTTACTCTATGTAGACAGGACGAAACACTGCCCAGTCCTGCACCATGTCCACAGTTATTGGTGTGCTTGAGTCCATTGTTGCGGCCACCATGTCAACCCATCTAGTTGAGAGTCTCCCTCTTTTTTGCTGGCCCTCTATTTACCAGGCATGAGGGCCTTCTCCGGGGACTGATCCCTCCTGAAAACATGCCTAAAGTACCTGAGACCTAATCTTGCCATCCTTGTCCATCCTGCCAAGAAACATTTTGACTGTACTTCTTCCAAGACAAATCTGTTAGCTTTTTTGGCAGTCCATAGCATATTCAATATTATTTTCCAACACCACAATTCAGAAGAGTCAGTTCTTCTGTTTTCCTTATTCATTGTTGAGCTTTTGTATGCATATGATGCAAATGAAAATACCATGGCTTGGATCAGGTGAACCTTAGTTTTCAAGGTGAAACCTTTGTTTTTGAGCTCTTGGGAGAGATCTTTTGCAACAGATTTTCCCAGCATCTTTTGATTTCTTGACTGCTTCTTCCTTAAGTGTTGATTGTGGATCCAAGTAAAATGAAATCCTTGACAACTTCAATCTTTTCTTCATTTATCATGATATTGCTTATTGGTCCAGCTGTGAGGATTCTTGTGTTCCTGATGTTGAGGTGCCATCTATACTGAAGGCGGTGGTCTTGATCTTTGTCAGTAAGTGTTTCAAGTCCTTTTCACAATCAGCAAGCAAGGTTGTATCATTTGCGCAGCTCAGGTTGTTAATGAGCCTTCCTCTAATCTTGGTGCCCCATTGTGCTTCATATAGTACAGCGTCTCAGATTATTTGCTTGGCATGCACACTGAGTGGTATGATAAAAGGATATAATCCTGGCATACATTTTTCCCGACTTTAAACCGCACAATATCTCCTTGTACTCTTTAAAGACTGCCTCTTGATCCATGTACAAATTCTTCGTGGGCACAGTTAAGTGTTCTGGAATTCCCATTCTCTTTAATGTTATGCATAATTTGTTATGATCCATACAATCAAATGTTTTTGCACAGTCAATAAAACATAAATAAACATCTTTCTGGTTTTTGCTGCTTTCAGCTGAGATCTGTCTGAAATCAGTAATGACATCCCTATTTCTACTTCCTCTTCTGAATCCAACCTGAATTTTTGTCAGTTCCCTGTCAATATACTGCTGCAGTTGCTTTTGAATAATCTTTAGCAAAATTCGACTTGCATGTGATACTAATGATGTTGTTTGATGATTTCCACATTTGATTGGCGGTATAAATATGGATCTCTTTCAGTAGTTTGGCCAGGTAGCTGTCCTCCAAATTTCATGGCATAAACAAGTGAGCACTTCTAGTGCTGCATCCATTTGTTGAAACATCTCAGTTGGCATTCCATCAGTTCCCGTAGCCTTGTTTTTCACCAATGCTTTCAATGACGTTTCCTTCAGTAGCATCAGTTTGTGACTGTATACCAACTGAAATGATTGAACATCAACCAATTCTTTTCAGTATAATGACTCTGTGTATTCCCTCTATCTTCTTTTGGTGCCTCCTGCATCATTTAATATTTTAGTACAGACCTCATCATATGGAATACACAGGAATCAAATACACTATATCTGTGTAAAGAGACAATGGAGGAGCTCAATATCATCAGTCAGAGCAAGACTGGGTGTTGATTTGTGGCACAGACCATCAATTCTATATATGTAAATTCAAATGGAAACCGAAGGAAATTAGAAAACAAATCTATGCTCACCAAGGTATGACCTTGAGTATATCCCACCTGATTTTAGAGACCACCTCAAAAATAGATTCTTTGAGGTACTGAGCACTAATGACTGAAGACCAGATGAGCTGTGGAAGGAAATCCAAGACATCATGCACAAGGAAAGCAAGAGGTCGTTAAAAAAGCAGGAAAGAAGGAAAAGGCTAAATTGGACATCAGAAGAGAACGCTGAAACTTGCTATTAAACGCTAAATAGCTATAGCAAAAGTAATTAAATGATAAAGTAAAAGAGCTGAACACAGGATTTGAAAGGGTGTTTTGAGAAGACAAAGCGTTACAGTGACAGAGGTGGAAACAGAAAACCCAAAGAGAAGAAGAGCGTGCTCTGCGCTTCTCAAGCTGAAAGAACTTAAGAAAAATTCAAGCTTTGAACTGCAGTAAGTGAAGAATTCTACAGGCATGCTTTAATACTTTGTTATTTATATGCTTCAATTTTTAAGATGTTTATTTAATCTAAACTGAAATAACTTTTATTTTAGTCTACTTTTGGTATATTGGCTATTTTTGGAGACAAGAAGAGTAACCTGATATAGTAGTGTTTTAAGCAAATGAGTGTGAAAGTTGGACAAGGGTATATGAGGGAAGGAAACAGCATCCATGAAATTGATGTATTGGACGTTTTGCATTTAGGTATCCTGTCTGATTAGGATACTTCCTTATTAACCAACCTTTGATGTGACGAGGGCCCAAAGCAAGGTGGATGCAAAGAAGAAAAACCAAAGGAGCTATGAGGGAGGCTCGGATAGTTTCTACGCCCTCTTATTTTCCTTCTGCTAGACAGCAAGTGTCAGATGGAGAGTTCTGAAGGTTTTCTAGTAACTGTGGTTTTTACTTAGAAAAACAGACATCTGGGGGCAAAAAATTGATAAGTGAATAACTGAAGTAAAAGTAGACTTATTTTTTTTGGATCAAATCGCACAGACTATCTTGAGATTATTTTCTGCTGAACTGTGAAAGCCGTATTGCCGTCCATCTATGGTGAACCTAAGTGTTTTAGGAATTTAGTTGGGAAGAGATTACTGGGAGTAAATTATACTGTCTGCACTTTAGCTGTCTTCTGTAGCTGGTTGTTAATCTTTTGGTTTCTCTGATTTGTTCCAAAGTAAGTTTTTGTGTTGGAAATAAGACAGAGTCCCACCCACAAGTGGCCTTATTTCAAGCTAGTCAAACTAGTTAGCCCAGTTACCTTTTCAGTTCTAGTTGAAAGTTCTTCAATATTTGAGGAATATAAGGAAATAGTAAATATAATAAAGGCAGATAACCTAAGAAGTTGGAAAATAAGAAAAAGAGTGAGACCATAAGGATTAGAGGGAGACTGGTTAACAACCAGCAGTACACAGATGACACAAACTTGCTTGCTGAAAGTGAAAAAAACTTGAAGCACTTACTGATGTACATGAAAAATAATAGCCTTCAAAATGTATTATATCTCAATATGAAGAACATAACTTACAAATAGCCAGTAAGCAACATCGTGATAAACAGAGAAAACACTGAGGTTGCCAAGGATTTCATTTTACTTGGATCCACAATCAAGGCCCATGGAAGCATCCATCAAGAAATCAAATGACATATTGCATTGGGAATATATGCTTCAAAAGACCCTTTTAAAGTGTTAAAAAGCAAAAATGTTACTTTGAGGACTAAACTGAACCTGATCTAATCCATGATATTTTCAATCACTTCACATGCATGTGAAAGCTGCACAATGAATAGGGAAGACTAAAGAGAAATTGATGCATTCAAATTATAGTTTTGTTAAAGAATGTTGAATATATCACTGAATGACAGAAGAAAAACAAATCAGCCATGGAAAAAGTACAGCCAGAATGTTTCTTAGAAGCAAGGATGGTCAGATGTAGTTTCACATAACTTGGATACAATTTCAGGAGGGACTAGTCCCTGGAGAACAACATCATGCTTAGTAAATTAGAGGGTCAGTGAAAGAGAAGACAGCTCTGGATGAAATGGATTAACATAGCAGCTGCACCAGTGGTTTCAAATGAAACAAGATTGTGAGGACAGGCGGTGTTTTGTTCTGTTGTACACAGTATTGCTATGAGTCAGAATTGACTCAACAGCACCTAACAACATAACAATAGCGACATTTGAATAGAACCCTACTGTTTACAACAATTTCACAATACATTATTTCTTTTTCATAACAACATATGATAGAATTATTTAGAGTCTTGACCTGACTCCAGTTTCATGTATCAGGCAACGCTGACATTTGTAGAAATGAAGGCTTGTGGTTGTCCATAAAATACTTCAAATATAAAAGGGTGCAACACAAAACAGACTATCCATCACATTTTAGTAAAGAAAAGCATGAACAAGTAAAGTGAAAAGGCAAAAACTGAAAAGACTGAGAAAGAAATTTCTCATAGTGAAGACTGAGGGTCTGAAGGGGATTTCAGAGTTTCTTCCTCAGTTGAGTCCCTTTTTTAGAATGATTCATAAAGATTTAAGCCTGACAGCTAATGGCTGAATAATTGACATCCCAAAGTCATGTGCAGAGATTTAAATTTTTTTTTTATTGTGATTAAGTGAAAATATGCAATCTACATTACACTTGCATGCTCATCTATCTGTAGCTCCTTCTGCTCTCCCTGCCTGGTGAAAAAGTACTCCTCCTTTTCATTCTATATGTGTCATAAACTCTTAATCTCCTGTCCCCTCCTCTCCACTCTCTCTTTTCCCTTCTAGTAAGAGGCTGGTGAAACAGCATCATATAGATGCATAGAACCATAAGGTATACGTACATCATGGTTACACTGTGTCCCCACGTCCAGTCCATTCCTGTTGGAAGAATTGACCTCAGTAATGTTTTTGGTCAGGGGCAGCAGCAGGTTTAGGGGCCATGCTCCTGGGGAGGCCCCAGGCAACCGGACCATCAACTGTGGTCTTTTAGTGGAGTTCTTGAGGTGCACCCCTGTTTTGTTCATGTTGCCACTGCGGCTTGACATTTTGTGCCCCATCATGGCTGTCTTTGGTGATGGGCAGGTATCATCTGGTTCATCTAGTCACGTGTTGATACACTCATCCATTCATGGGGGTCCTTCTTCGCTTTTTTTCCCTCATGTGTTGACTGTTCTTGGTAATCATCTACTCCATCTGAGTTGGGACCATTTGGTGTACCTCAAATGGCAGCTTGCTAGCTTTAAGACCCTAGATGCCACTCACCCATGTGAGGTACAGAAGACACTCTCAGCAATAGGCTAGTTATGCCAATTGGTCTCCATGTCTCTTGAGAACATGGTCCCCAGATTCCCACCTGGGCTTCTCTATTCCTGCAATATTGGTTTAAGATTAGAAGAGTTTTCAGTTTATGTTGCAGTCCAGCTAAATTGATCTTCTTTCTGCTGTGTGCTGTCACTTCTTTCACCCAACCAAGTTGCTATAAATTATCTAATCTATGACCAGCCCTCTCCTTCCCTCTCCACCCTTGTAACCATCAAAAAATCTTTTCTTCTGTATATGAGTCTACATTTAAGTCCTTACAGTAGGGGTCTCATATAATATTTGTCCTTGTGTCGCTGAGTGATTTCACTCAGCATAATGTCTTCCAATTGAAACCAGGTTATGAGATGCTTCCTAAAATCATCATTGTTCTTTATCATTGCATAGTGTTCCACTGAATATATGTACCATAGTTTGTTTATTCATTCATCTGTTGTTGGTCACCTGAGTTGATTCCATCTTTTTGCTATTGCAGACTATGCTGCAATAAACATTCATGTGCATGTATCTGTTCATGTGGCTGCCCTTGATTCTGTAGGATATATTCCAAGCAGTGGGATCACTGAATCAAATGGTATATCTATTTTCAGCTTTTTAAGAAAACACTAAATTACTTTCCAGAGAGGTTGCACCGTTTTGCAATCCCACTAGCAGTGTCGGAGAGTTCCAATTTCTCCACAGCCTCTCCATCATTTGTTGTTTTGTGTTTTTTTGGATCATAGCCAACCTTGTTGGTGTGAGATGGTAGCTTGTTGTAGTTTTGATTTGGATTTCTCTAGTAGCTAATGATCATGAGCATTTCCTCATGTGTCTTTTGGCTGCCTGGCTGTCATCTTTGGTGAAGTGTCTGTCCATCTCCTTTGCCCATCACTTAACCGGGTTATTTACCTTTTTCTTGCTGATATTTTGCAGTATGTTGTAGATTGTGGAGATCAGATGTTGGTCTGATGTATAGTTGCCAAATACCTTTTTCCCATTCTGTAGGTGGTCTTTAATTCTTTTGATAAAGTCTCTGGATGAGCAAAAGTGTTTGATTCTTAGCAGCTCCCATTTGTCTTCTGTTGATCATGCACTGTTTGTCAGATTTTGAAGTCTGTTCACACTGCATATTAAAACTTCCATTGTTGGTCTTATTTTTTCCTGCATGATTTTTATCATTTTAGGTTTGATATTTAGGTCTTTATCCAATTTTAGTTTTTGTGTAAGGTGTAAGATATTGGTCTTGTTTAAATTTTTTGCAGATGAATATCTAATTTTGCCAGCACCATTTGTTAAAGAGACTGTTTTTACCTCATTTTACAATCTTAGGGACTTTGTCCAATATCACTGTTCATAAGATTCTGATAGCATCTCTGGGGTCTGAACACTGTTCATTGGTCTATATGTCTCTTTTTGTACCAATACCAGGCTGTTTTGACTACAGTGGCAGTGTAATAGGTTCTAAGGTTGGGTAGTGTGAGGCCTCCCACTGTTTTCCTATTCTTCAGTAGTGCTTTGCTTAACTGGGGATTCTTGTCTTTCTGAACAAAATTGGTGATTTGTTTCTCCATCTTCTTAAAAAATGTCACTGGAATTGTATTGGGATGGCATTACACATGTAGATCACTTTGGGTAAAATAGACATTTTCACGATGTTAAGTCTTCCTATCCATGAGCAGGGTAGGTTTCTCTGTTTATGTTGAGTCTCTCTTGGTTTCTTTCAGTAACGTCTTGAATTTGTCTTTGCATAGGTCTTTTATTTCTCTCGTTAGATTTATTCCTGTGTATTTTATCTTCTTGGAAGCTATAGTAAATGGTATTGATTTGGTGATTTATAGTTTGATGATCTATTTTTTGGTATAAATCCTACTGATTTGTCTTTGTTTATCTCATATCCTGTTATTTTGCTGAACTTTTCTATTAGTTCCAGTAGTTTACTTATGGCTTCTTTAGGATTCTCTGCATATACAATCATATTGTCTGCAAATAGGGAGATTTCTCCTTTCTCTTTGCTGATGTGGGTTCCCTTTATTTCTTTGTCTTGTCTAATTGCTCTGGCCAGAACTTGTAGTAGAATGTTGAATAAAAGTGACAGTGGATATCCTTGTCTAGTTCCCATCCTCCAGAGGAATTCTTCAGTCTCTCTCCATTCAGGATGATGTAGGCAGTTGGCTTTGTGTAGATAGCCCTTATTATAGCCTTGAGGAATTTGTCTTCTGCTCCTATTTTGCTGAGAGTTTTTAGCATGAATGGGAGTTGGACTTTGTCAAATGCCTTTTCTGCATCAATTGACAAAATCAGGTGGTTCTTATCCTTTGTGTTATCCATGTAGCTGACCACATAAATTGTTTTTCTGATGTTAAACCAGGCTTCCATCTCTGGTATGAGTCCAACCTGGTCATGATGAATTATTTTTTTGATATGTTATTCATTTCTATTGGCAAGTATTTTGTTGAAGATTTTTGCAACTAGGTCCATGAGTGATATTGGTCTGTAATTTTCTTTTTCTGTGGGATGGTTCCCCGGCTTTGGTATCAGGGTTATGCTGGCTTCATAGAATGAATTTGGGAGTATTCCATCTCTTTCGATGCTGTGAAATAATCTCAGTAGTATTGGAGTTAACTCTGCTCTAATAATTTGGTAGAATTGTCCAGTGAAGCCATGTGGGCCTGGACTTTTTTTGGTTGGTAGTTTCTCAATGAGTGTTCCATTGTCTTCCTTTGTGATGGGTTTATTAAGTTGTTCTACTTCTCCCTGTGATAATTTTGGTGGGTGATATGAATCTAGAAATTTGTCCATTTCCTCTAGGTTTTCAAACCTGTTAGAGTACAGTCTTTCATAGTATTCTGTTATGATACTTTTGATTTCAGTTGGATCTGTTGTGACATTTCCCATCTCATTTCTTATTTGGGTTATTTGTTTCCTCTCCTGCTTTTTCTGTGTAAGTTTAGCCAGTGGTTTATCAATTTTGTTGATCTTTTCAAATAATGAGCTTATGGTTTTGTTAATTTTTCTGAATTATTTTTCTATTTTCTAATTCATTTAGTTCTGCTCTAATCTTTATCATCTGTTTTTTTTTTTTCTGGTGCCGGATGGGTTCCTCTGTTGCTCTCTTTCTACATGTTCAAGCTGTAGGGTTAATTCTTTGGTTTGGGTCCTTTCTTCCTTCCAAAAGTAATCATTCGTAGAGATAAACAGACCTCTGAGCACTGCTTTGATTTATACAGTAGGTTCTAGTAGGATATGTTTTCATTCTCATTTGATTCCATAAATTTCTTTATTTCATCCTTGATTTCTTCTATAACCCACGGCTTTTTGAGCAAGGTATTATGCATTTTCCATGAGTTCAGATTTCTGTCTATGTTTTTTCTTCTGTTGATTTCAACTTTATGGCTTTATAGTCTGAGAAGATGCTTTGCAATAATTCAATGGTTTGGATTTTGCTGAGATATGCTTTATTTATTAACACATGGTCTATTCTGGAAAATGTCCTATGTGCACTGGAGAAGACGGTATAGTTATCTCTTGATGGTAAAAAGTTCTGTATATGTCAATGAGGTCTAATTGGTTAATTGTGGCAATAATATCTTCTGTGTCTTTACTGAACTTTTTTCTGGATGATCTGTCTATTACTGAAAGTGGAGTGTTGAAGTCTCCAACTATTATTGTGGAGTGATGTATCTCATTTTTCAGTGCAGTCAGTGTTTGTTCGCCGTATTTAGATACTCTGATGTTGGGTGCATAAATATTTAATATTGTTAAGTCCTGCTTGTGTATTGAATCTTTCAGCAATAAATAGTGACCTTCCTTGTCCACAGTGTTGGATTTTGCTTTAAAATCTATTTTCCCTGAGATTAGTATTGCCACACCTGCTCCTCTTTGTGTACTGTTAGCTTGGTACATGTTAGTCTATTCTTTACTTTTTGGTTTGTTTGTTTTAAGTCTAAGGTGTGTTTCTTGTAAGCAACATATAGACAGGTCATGTCTTGTGATCCAGGGTATCACTTATTGTCTCTTTATTGGAGTGTTCAGTCTGTATACATTCAGTGTAGTTACTGATAGGTGTGTGTTTAGTGCTGTCATTTTGATGCCTTTATTTTTGTGTTGTTGATGTTTTCATGTTGCTTTTATGGGTCATTTTCTATGTTGCTGTTATGGGTCATTCTTCTTTATGGGTTGACTTTTCATCTTTTCCATTGTTGGTTTAGTGTTTGTTGAGACTCCTGTATTACATTTCTTGTTTTGATATGTTGCATTGTTATTGTGCTTTGTGGCTACCCTTATGATCCCTTTTAATATTCTAGCTTTAAACCCAATTTTTTAACTTCTGCATACCTTTTTAACTTTCTCTCCATCTGAAAAGACTGTAACTACCATGTTATATTCCTCATTTTTGCGATGGTGTCACAGTTTTTGTGATATGATCACTGGTTTCCTTCTTTTAGTATTGTAGCTTTGATTGAGTTTTGTGACTTCCCTAACTGAGTAAGATTCTGGATGCTGTGTCCTGCATTGCCTCCTTAAACATACACTCAGTGGTTTTGTTTTTCTAAGCAAAGCACTTCTTCCAATATTTCTTGTAGTTTTGGTTTTGTCTTTACAGACTCTCTAAGATTCTGTTTATCTGCAAATGTTGTAATTTCAGCTTCTTAGTTGAGAGACAGTTTTGGAGGATATATAATTCTTGGTTGGACATTTTACTCCTTCAAGGCTTTGAATGTGTCATCCCACTGCTTCCTTGCCAACATTGTTTCTACTGAGAAGTCAGATGAAACTCTATAGGGATTCACTCTGAATGTTAGCTTCGCTTTGAGCTTTCCTGTTTTTAAGAGAACCTGTTTATGTTTCATTTTATTAAGCTTGATTATAATATGTCTTGTGTTTTTCTTTTGGGATCTAGTTTTTGTGGTGTTTGATAAATGTCTTGGATAACCTATCTTCTCTTCTTTCATAATTTCAGGAAAGTTTTCTGTCAGGAACTCAACAACAATACTTTCTGTGTTTCCAGCTATCTCTCCTTGTTTAGGAACTCCAGTTAATTGTACATTATTCTTCTTAATAGAGTCCCACATGTTTCTTAATGCTTATTCATTTTTCTTATTTCTTTTGTCTGATTTCTCCTCATAAATGCTGTTGTCGATTGCTCTATTTTAGAGATCACTAAGTCTGACTTCTGTCTCTTCAATTCTTCTCTTTTGGCTTTGGATTGAATTATCTAATTCTGTAATTTTCTTATTGATCTGCTGGATTTTAGGTCACTGATGTTCACTCAGCTCAGATTTCTTGTTTAATTCTTCATTTTGCTCTGCAATGTTTTATTTAATCTCTAGGAGGGTTCTATATATAATTCTTTTGTACTCAACCTCCAGTAGTTTCAGAAAGTCTTATTCGTCTGGGAAGGTTTTTGATTATTTTGGGAGTTTTCCAGAGCCATGTTGGGCTGTTCCTTTAAATGGTTAGAGACAGTTTTTTGCCTTTGGCCATCTAGCGGCTGTTTAGTTTCTCTGGTGTTACTTCAAGAGTGTGCTGAGGCATAGTTCTGAGAAGGGAGTTGGTCATCAGCTGCCTCTGTGTACTCTAGTGACTGGCTCCAGTGAACTCTCTGGGTTGGCAGGCTATGCCTTCTATCTGTCAAAGACAGCACCCTACTTATAGAGTCACTGGGGGTCTGTCAACTGTCCCTATGATGTGGAGCCATAAAGGTTTGAAGAGATGTCACTGGGCTGCTCAGCAATAATTTCTCCAGGTAGTCTTATTTTAAAAATTTAGGAGCTATCCAACAGCTGTCAAAATCAGTCAGGCTGTCAGGTACGGCAGGCGCCCAGGTGCTATGACATAGTTCAAAATAGGGAGGGGTTACAGCCTTGCTCATATCCTCATCTGGGCCCTACCTGTAAGGTTACACTGTGCAAAACCACAGCCTTTCTGATAGAAAAGCAGATTTTGGACTGGCACTGCTTCTCAGCTTGGGAATTAGCCCATGTTGAGACCTCTGGTTGGGTGACTATGCCTCATAGATAACCAAGATGGTTTCTGGCCGTGATGTCCTTCCTGCCATGAAACAGCGGAATCTATGGCAGATCTCAGAAAAGAGGGTGGGGAGTGGTACCCTTAGTCAGGAGGTGGGCTATCAAAATGTGGCCTTTGGCCTTTGCACTGTCTCTTTGCTACACTATGTGATTTGGTACTGCAATTCAGCGTATTTGCCAGCTCATGTCAACCCTTACCTCCAAGATAAAAAAAGGAAAGAAGTGTCAGTACCTGCAGTCTACCCAAGTGGCAAGTCAGCAGGAGTGGGGCTCAGCATGCAATGGCTCATGCCCAAAAGAGGAAGCTTCCCATTTAGTGGCATGTAATCCATTCTGACAATCCTATGGCATATCCTAGGGCTCCCTGGGTGTCCAGAGTGTTCTGTTCAGTCGTCAATCCAGGCCTTAGTTTACATAGGGAATTGAGGAGACGTGTCTAGTCTGCCATCTTGGCTCTGCCCTGGTTTTTAAATATTGAGTCTTCACTCTTCAAAGTTACTGATGATGGTGATGGTGAAGAGTTGATGATGATAATGAAAGCTAATGTTTATCAAGTTTTACTGTAGATTATATACTGTCCTAAGAGATATCCATAAACACATCATAATCGTCACAATAACCAGGTGAAACAAGTTCTAATGTACCCACTCTCAAACAAGGGAAAATGAAGCATGGGAAAAAACAAAACAAAACAAAAAACCCACTGCCACTGAGTCAATTCCAACTCATAGTGATCCGAGAGGGCAGAGTATAACTGCCCCACTAGTTTCCAAGGACTGCCTGGCATATTTGAACTGCTGACCTTTTGGTAAGCATCCTTAGCATTTAACCTCTGCACCACTAGGGTTTCCAAAAATGAAATCTAGAGATTAAAGCTTCTATTGGATATCAGATTGCCAGACTCCATAGTTTGCATAGTTCGAGTATGTTCTGCTACATGTCTGATATTAGGGACATCCTGGTTGACTTACTTGAATAAGCAGTGTAATCTAGCCTGCTGAAAGGGTTAATTAAATGTCCCTCAGTAGTCACTGGTGATTCCTGTTAGTGTCCTTCCTGAAGCAGCTTGGAATGCCTTCTATTACGCATGTCATTACATGGAGTTCACTTGTTCCGTAGACCAATGAGGAAACACCTGGTAATCCTACAAAGCAGCCAACATGGCTAGAGTGGGAAGGAGGGTGAACTTACTCCACAGTAACTCTACCATCTCAGTCGCTGGCTTTGCTACTGTTACTGACTAAGTCCATTTTGTGGCTGAGAAAACGGAGATTTGCTTGGTTTTATTAAATGTTTATTATTATTGGAAAGCAGGGAGCAGTTCCTTTTACTTGAAGAGGTCTTTATTAAACATAAAACTGTGGTAGATAAAGCTGTCATGACTTCTTTTGGAAAGCTACTTTGGAAACACAATAAACTTCAAAATATTAATCACTCTAGGTGACTTTTTAGAGAGTAAAAAGTTTTCTACAACTGTCTCAGTTCGAAAAATATTGGACTCTGATAGAAAACAGATATTTCTCTGTTAAGAAAAATGAAAGTTTTCTCAGAATCATCATTTCCTTGTTTCTTGTCTTTTCAGACAAGGTGCATTCTGTCAGCAGCTAAGAGCTCAGATCTGGGTGCTGATCAAGACTCTGAACTGAGGTCTGAGAAAACACAAGGCTGAGGTAAAAAGTTCCAGGAAACTCTAAAGAGCCTGTCATGGTGTTCTGTGGTATTGAAAATACTTAGAAAAAGGTGAACCTGAGGTGAATATGAAAAAAGTGAAGACTCGGTCTTTGAGGAAAAAAAAAATAAAAAAATAAAAAGCTCTGTGAGAAACAGAAAACTCTGAAAAGCAAACTGAGTTTTTTTTTTTCTTCAGTGCGATATAGGATGGCTTTCTGCTTTCTTTAAAAAAAGGAACATTAATCAGTCAACTTGAGTATGGGGCATGCTTTGAATAAAATCCAAATTCCTTATGAAAACCCATAAAGGTTTTTTTTTATCATTCAGCTTCTCAAAGCTCATTGCCTTATTCTCTGCCTCACACATCACTGTCTCCCAGCAAAGGCATCCATTCCTACCCTGGTGTACTTCCTCGGGCCTGAGACCCCTTTTGTATGTGCAATTTCCTCTGCCTTTAATGCCTTTACTACTGATTTTCATGGGGTAGTTTTATTCATATCGCTCAGGTCTCAGCTCAAATGCCATATCTATTAGAGAACCTTTGCTGGACGACTGTGGCGTGCACCTGTGCCTCATCACTCTCCCTACACCTCCCTCTCCATCTTGCATGCTCACGTGTGATTCAGCTCCCCTTTGTGAAGTATGTCATAGTGCTCTGCCGAGCCAGAGCTGGTAGCTGGGCCAAGACCGAAGGTGAAGGCTGGAGTCATGAGTGTTAACCCAGCCCCAGAAAGTCCCAGGAAAGGTTTGGTTTGGATTCTCAAAAAACAGTAAAATCTGTGTTAATTGGACTAAATGTTTCAAATAAGGGGAAACTTACTTGCAGAGGACAGCACTGAACTCTATGTCTGCTGACAATTGCCTGGGTTATAATAGTTGCACAGCACTCAGGAGCCTTCATGCCAGCTCTTATAACTCAAACAAACAAACAAACAAAAAAACCCCAAACAAACCCATTGCTATCTAGTTGGTTCTGACTCGTAGTGACTGTGTATACTCAAAGACTGGGTAAATTACAGAGAAGGAAAGGAACATGACATCAGCAGGCCACAGGCAGATGGGCTGGATTTGTCCATAAAGGCAGTTAATCAATAGCTGTCAGTTTGCAGGGCAGGGGTACAGGGAGGGCAGTTGTGGTTAATGTTGATGAGGCAAGGTAACTCTTCAGTCAGTCACTGTTACTCAATCCCAGAGTCCTTCACAAGCAGGACTCATTGTGGATATGCCTCAGTCTCACAATATGTTGTTGTTGTTAGATGCTGTCTAGTCAATTCTGACTCATAGTGACCCCACGCACAACAGAATGAAACACTGCCCAGTCTTGTGCCATGTCCACAATTGTTTTTATGCTTAGGACCATTGTTGTGGCCACTGTGCCAATCCATCTCACTGAGAGTCTTCATCTTTTTTGCTGACCCTCCACTCTGCCAAACATGATGTCCTTCTCCAGGATCTGATCCCTCCTGACAACATGTCCAAAGTGTATAAGATGCAGTCTTGCCATCTTCGCTTCCAAGGAGCACTCTGTTTGTCTTTCTTCCAGAACAGATTTGTTTGTCCTTTGGCAGTCCATGGTACATTCAACATTCTTCTCCAATACCCAATTCAACGGCATCAATTCTTTTTCTGTCTTCTTTGTTCCTTGTCCAGCTTTCACATGCATATGATGCAGTTGAAAATACCATGGCTTGGGTCCGGTGCACTTAGTCTTCAAGGTGACAGCTTTACTTTTGAATACATTAAAGAGATTTTCCCAATGCAATGCATCTTTTGATTTCTTGACTGCTGCTTCCACAGGTGTTGATTGTAAACCCAAGTAAAATGAAATCCTTGACAACTTCAATTTTTTCTCGATTGATGACAATGTTGCCTACTGGTCCACTTATGAGGATTTTCATTTTCTTGATGTAGAGGTGCAATCCACACTGAAGGCTGTCGTCCCTGATCTTCATTAATAAGTGTTTCAGATCTTCTTCAATTCCGGCAAGTAAGGTGGTGTCATCTGCGTAAAGCAGATTGTTAATGGGTCGTCTTTCAATCCTGATGCCTCATTCTTCTTCATATAGTCCAACTTCTAGGATTATTTCCTTAGCATACAGATTGAAAAGGTATGGTGAAAGGATACAACCCTGACACACACTTTCCCTGACTTTAAACCATACAGTGTCACCTTGTTCTGTTTGCATGACTGCCTCTTGATCCATATACAGATTCCTTAAGAGCACAATTAAGTGTTCTGGAATTCCCGTTCTCCACAATGCTGACCATAATTTTTTATGATCCACCCAGTTGAATGCCTTTGTATAGTCAATGAAACAGAGGTAAACAACTTTCTGGTATTCTCTGCTTTCAGCCAAGATCCGTCTGACATCAGCAATGATAACGCTGGTTCCATGTCGTCTCAGGACCCAGACGACAGGAATGAGATGAGGAGTCTTAGACAGCCTTGGTGTTGTTCAGATAGGAGAACAAAATAGAATAAACCGCCTAGTAATACATGCTGTTTAGGAGTAGGAGTGAAAGAAAACAACAAAACTTTGTTGTCCCCTAAGACACTGAACTTTTAAAGAGTTGTTATGCAGCACAACAACATTAATTCTGTATAAAACACAAACTTTCCCATTTTTTTTCTTCATGGCTGTTATCCGTCTTTTAAATGACCTAAATTATTTGTTATTATTTATTCTCCTTTTAAACATTGTAGGTGTATTATTAGGTAAACTGATCACTGAAGAATTAACTTCTCACGTGGTATCTGGATACCCATCTGTCTCAAACACTCTTAAATGAGCCGTTTAGAATAGGCCCCACCTGTCAGTTAGTTGTACTGTAGTGTTTGTGTGTTGCTGTGATTTGGGAAGTTACACCACCAGTATTTCAAATACTGGATAGGTTTCACAAGAGCTTCCAGAATAAGACAGATTGGTGTTCTATGTCTAACAAAAGTTGGCCAGTGAAAACTTCTTTGTGAACAGAAGTCGAACATAATCTAACACAGTGCTAGAAGATGAGCCCCTCAGGTTGGAAGGCACTCGGAAGACACAGGGGCAGAGCTGCTTTCTCAAAGTAGAGTTGATCTGAATGACATGGTTGGAGTCAAGCTTTTGGGACCTTCATTTGCTAATGTGGTGTGACTCAAAATGAGAAAAAATGGCTACAAACATCCATTAATAATCAGAATGTGGAACATATGCAGCACGATCTAGAAAAATTGAAACTCATCAAAAATGAAATGGAATGTATAAACATTGCCATCCTAAGCATTAATGGGCTTAAATGGACTGATAATGGCCATTTTGAATCAGACAATCGCATGGTCTGTTATGCTGGGAATAACAAATTGAAGATAAATGATGTCATATTCATTGTCGAAAATAACAGTTCAAGATCTATTCGGAGGTACAACACTGTCAGTGATAGGATAATATCCACATATCTACAAGGAAGACCAGTTAATGTGGCTCTGTTCAAATTTACTTACCAAACACTAATGGCAAAGCTGAAGAAATTGAAAAATTTTACCAACTTCTGCGGTATGAAATTGATCCAACACAAAATTGAGATGAATTGATAATTACTGGTTATTGGAATGGGATAGCTAGAGGCAAAAAAGGTGGATCAGTAGTGGGAAAATAAGGCCTAGATTAGTAATAGAAACTATGGCAGAAATTGCATGATAGAATTGTGCAAGACCAACAACTTCATTGCAGATACCTCTTCTCAACAGCATAAGTGGTAACTGTACATACATACCTCACCAGACAGAATACATAGGAATTAAATCAACCACATCTGTGGAAACAGGTGAGGGAGAAGCTCAGTATCATCAGTCAGAACAAGGCTAGTGTTGACTACGGAACAGACCATCAGTTACTCATATGCAAGTTCAAGTTCAAGCCGAAGAAAATGAAAGTAACTCCTTGAGAGCTATAATACAACCTTGAGTATATTCCACCTAAATTTGGAGACCATCTCAAGAACAGATTTGATACACTGAACACTAAAGACCAAAGACCAGATGGGCTGTGGAATGACATTGTGAAGGAAGTAAAAGGTCATTAAAAAGACAGGAAAGAAATAAAAGACCAAAATGTATTTCAAAAGAGACATTGAATCTTGCTCTTGAAAGTAAAGTAGCTAAAGCAAATGGAAGAAATGATGAAGTAAAAGAGTCGAACTGAAGAGTTCAAAGAGTTACTCAGAAAGACAGAGTATAAAATGTTATAATGAAATGTGCAAAGGTGCAGAGTTAGAAAAGAGGGGAACACACTCAGTATTTCTCAAACTGAAAGAGCTGAAGAAAAAAATTAAGTCCTGAGTTGCAATAGTGAAAGATTCAGTGGGAAAAATGTTGAGTGATGCAGGAAGTATCAAAAAAGATGAAGGAAGTACAGAGTCACTGTACCAAAAAGAATTTGTTCGTGTTCAACCATTTCAGAGGTAGCGCATGATCAAGAAATGATGATGTTGATACAGTAGTCTAAACTACAGGGTTCTGGGCTGATTGTGTCGATTCGGTATCTTAGCTGATTGGAGGAGGGAAGACTGAGCAGCCTCCACTTGTCTGTCAGTGGAGGCTTGCTTGTTGCTGTGATGCTGGAAGCTACACCATTGACATGTAGGTTCCAGTAGGATCATCCGTAGTGGACAAGTTTCAGCTGAGCTTCCAGACTAAAACAGACTAGGAAGAAGGACATGGCAGTCTACTTCTGAAGTAAATTAGCCAGGAAAAACTATGAATAGCAGCAGAACATTGTTAGACACAGTGCCAGAAAATGAGCCCCACAGGTTGGTAGGCACTTGGAAGAGGACTGAGGAAGAACCGCCTCCTCAAAGTAGAGTTGACCTTAATGATGTGGATGGAGTAAAGCCTTCAGGAGCTTCATTTGCTGATGTAGCATGACTCAAAATGAGGAGAAACAGCTGAAAACATCCATTAATGATCGGGGCACGGAATGCATGAAACAAGAATCTAGGGAAACTGGAAATCACCAAAAATGAAATAGAATGCATAAACATTGATATACTAGGCATTAGTGAACCGGAGTAGACTGGTATTGGCCAGTTTGAATCTGACAATTGTATGGTCTACTACGCTGGGAACGAAAACTGGAAGAGGAGCAGTGTTGTGTTCATCATCAAAACGAACATTTCAAGACCTGTCCTGAAATACAATGCTGTCAGTGATAGGATAATATCCATACACCTACAAGGAAGGCCAGTTAATGTGACTCCCATTCAGATTTCTGCACCAACCACTAAGGCCAAAGATGAAAAGACTGAAGATTTTTTTACTAGCTTCTGTAGTCGGAGATTGATTGAACATGCAGTCAGGATGCATTGATAACTGGAATGTAAAAGTTGGGTAACTGGTAAAACATAAATGTAAAACCAGTAAAATGTAACTGGTAACTGGAATGTAAAAGCTGAAAACAAAGAAGGATCGGTAGTTACAAAATATGGACTTGATAACAGAAATAATGCCGGAGATTGCATGATAGGATTTTGCAAGACTAATGACTTCTTCATTGCTAATAACTTTTTCAACCAACACAAACTGTACACACAGACCTCACCAGATGGAATACACAGGAACCAAATGGACTGCATCTGTGGAAAAAGATGGTGGAAAAGTTCCATATCAGCAGTTAGAGCAAGACCAGGTGTGGGCTGTGCAAATTCAAATCGAAACTGAAGAAAAGTAGAACAGGTACACAAAAGCCAAAGTCTGACCTTGAGTAATCCCTTCTGAGTTTAAAGACTGTCTTGAGAACAGATTTGATGTGTTGCCCACTAATGATGGAAGGCTAGATGAATTGAGGAATGACATGAAAGACATCATCCATGAAGAGAGCAAGAGGTCATTAAAAGGACAGGAAGAAAGAAAAGACCAAATTAGATGTCAGAAGAGACTCTGAAACTTGCTCTTGAACATGAAGCAGTTAAAGCAAAAGGAAGGAACGACAAAGTAAAAGATCCAAACAAGATTTCAAAGAGCAGCTTGAGAAGACAAAGCGAAGTATTGTAATAACATGCAAGCAGCTGGAAATGTGAAACCAGACTGGAGACCACGTTCTGCCTTTCTCAAACTGAAAGAACTGAAGAAAAAATTCAAACCTTGAGTTGCAATAGTGAAGAATTCTACAGGGAAACTATTAAACTATTCAGCGAGCATCAAAAGAAGTTGGAAAGAATGCAGAGTCATTATACCCAAAAGAACTGGTTGATGCTCAGCCAATGGAAGAGATAGTATATGATCAGGAACCAATGGTACTGAAGGAGGACGTCAAAGCTGCATTGAAGACACTGGCAGAAAGCAAGGTTTCAGGAACTGATGGGATATTAGTTGAGATATTTCAACAACCAGATGCAGTGCTGGAAGTGCTCACTTGCCTATGCCAAGAAATTTGGAGGACGGCTACCTGGCCAACTGACTGGAAGAGATCCGTATTTATGACCATTCCAAAGAAAGGGGATCCAACTGAATGCAGAAACTACCAAACAATATTGTTGATATCACAGTCAAGTAAAATTTTGCTTAAGATCATGCAAAAGTGACTACAACAGTATATTGATGAGGAACTTCCAGAAATTCAAGCTAGAAACAGGAAAGGATGTGGAACCAGGGATATCATTGCTGATGTTGATAGATCTTGGCTGAAAGCAGAGAACACCAGAAAGCTGTTTACCTCTGTTTCATTGGCTATACAAAGGCATTCAACTGTGTGGATCATAGCGAATTATGGTTAACATTGCAGAGAATGGGAATTCCAGAACACTTAATTGTGCTCTTAAGGAATCTGTATATGGATCAAGAGGCAGTCATGCAAACAGAACAAGGTGACACTGTATGGTTTAAAGCCAGGGAAAGTGTGCATCAGGGTTGTGTCCTTTCACCATATCTTTTCAACCTGTATGCTAAGGGAATAATCCTAGAAGTTGGACTATATGAAGAAGAATGAGGCATCAGGATTGGAGGACAACTCATTAACAACCTGCTTTACGCAGACGACATCACCTTACTTGCTGGAAGTGAAGAACATTTGAAACACTGATGATGATCAAGAACCACAGCCATAAGTATGGATATTGTACCAGTAAGCAACATCGTCATCAATGGAGAAAGAATTGAGGTTGTTGAGGGTTTCATTTCAGTTCGGTTCACAATCAATACCTACGGAAGCAGCTGTCAAGAAATCAAGAGGCACATTGCATTGGGAAAATCTGCTGCAAAAGACCTCATTGAAGTACTGATAAGTAAAGACATCACCCTGAAGACTAAAGTGCATCCGACCCAAGCCATGATATTTGTAATCACAACATACACATGTGAAAGCTGGACAATGAACAAAGAACACAGAAGAAGAATTGATGCCTTTGAATTGAGGTGTTAGAGAAGAATGTCCAGTGTACCATGGACTGCCAAAGGAACAAACAGATCTGTTCTGGAAGAAGTACAATCAGAATGTTTCTTGGAACAAAGATGACAAGACTGCATCTTAAATATTTTGGACAAGTTGTCAGGAAGGATCAGTTCCCAGAGAAGGATATTGTGCTTGGTAGAATGGAGGATCAGTGAAAAAGAGGAAGCCCCTTGATGAGACGGATTGACACAGTGGCTGTAATAATGGGCCTAAGGGTAGAAACGATTGTGGATATGGAGCAAGACCAGGCAGTGTGTCATTTTGCTGTGCCCAGGGTCACTATGAGTTGGAACTGACCTGAAGGTACCCGACAACAACAACAAACTGCACTGAAGGCGTTGGCAAAAAACAAGAGTCCAAGAACTGATGGAATGCCAGTGGAGATACTTCAACAAAAGGATGCAACGCTGGAGGTGCTCACTCTTCGGAGCTAAAAAATTGGGAAGACAGCTACCTGACTGGATGAATCCAAATATGTGCCCATTCCAAAGAAAAGTAGACCCACAGAATGTGCAAATTATCCAAC
This sequence comes from Heterohyrax brucei, assembly GCA_028571685.1. Classification (NCBI taxonomy): domain Eukaryota; kingdom Metazoa; phylum Chordata; class Mammalia; order Hyracoidea; family Procaviidae; genus Heterohyrax; species Heterohyrax brucei. The sequence goes on along the minus strand of CM053148.1, from coordinate 134,177,573 downwards.
AATATCATTAATATCATACATATTCAAATGTGCTTGCAGCAGTGCATTGACAGTGAACTGCCAGGGATTCAGCTGAATTCAGAAGAGGATATGGAACCAAGGATCTCACTGCTGATGTCAAATGCATCTTGACTGAGAGCAGAGAATACCACGGAGATGCTTACCTGTGCTATATTGGCCATGTAAGACAGTTAGCTATGTGGATATAATGAAATGTGGGATAACATTGCAAAGAATGGGAATTCTGGAGCTGTGCCCGTGAGGAATCTGTATATGGACCAAGAGGCAGTCATTTGAATAGAACGAGGGGGATATTCTGTGCTTTAAAACCGGAAAAAGTGTGTGTCAGGATTGAACCCTTTCACCAGACTTATTCCATCTGCATGTAGAACAAGTAATCCGAGCAGCTAAGAAAATGTGACATCAGGATTGGAGGGAGGCTCCTTAACAACCTGTGTTATGAAGATGACACAATCTTGCTTTCTGAAAGCAAAGAAGATTTGAAGCATTTACTGATTAAGATCAAAGACCATAGCCTTCAGTATGGATTATAGCTCAGTGCAAAGCAAACGAAAGTCCTCGTGACTGGACAACTAAAGAGCATCACGAGAAACAGAAAAAATATCAAAGTTGTCAAATATTTCATTTTACTTGGATCTAAAACCAACACCCACAAAAACAGCCGTCAAGAAATCCCACAACATATTGCATTGGGCAAATCTGCTGCAAAAGATCTCTTTAAAGTGTTAAAAAGCCAAGGTATCACCTTGAGGACTAAGGTAGGCCTGACCTGAGATGCGGTGTTTTCAGTAGCCCCATATGCATGCAAAAGCTGGACAGTGAATAAGGAAGGCTGGTGCCTATTTCCTAAATGTTCTTTCTACCCTGATCCATTTCTTCTGACAGAGAAGCTGCCTATCTCTTTCTGGAAAGGCTATAAACAGAGTAGAACCAGACAGAAGAGACACCATTTTCTGTTCCAAGTGTGAAAGAAGAGAGTGTATGTTTCCTGAGTCTTCACAGATTACACACTCACCCGTATGCTTCTTCTCATAGCTCATCCTACTCAGCTAAATGGAACTTAGACCTTCCAAACAGTCTATGCAAGTTACATGTTTCTATAACGCAACAGACAGAGCTTGCTGAGGCCTTTGTGACTTCCCTGATTATTTGGAGTCCTCATAGGTTTTATTCCACTGCAGCCTCTCGTGGTTGCTATGGTCTGGATGCTCTAACTTCACGGTGGCTGAAGATCTGTGCTACCTGAACCCACTGGCTCCTGGCTCCTGACTCTGCTCTCCTAGCACTGCTTTCAGAATGCCTTGTTTCTCACAGTACCTGTGCTTGGAGGTGAATTCAAAGTGAGTGTGATTAAGTGATGTTTCACAGCCCTCCACAGACAGCAGAACCTATCCCACTCTATGCCTCCTGCATCCTAAAATTTTCTGTGTCTCTTACTAGTGACCAAAGAAACTATATTGTCTCACCATTTCAAGCTTTTCCTTTGCTCATGCTGTTTCATCTGTCTTGAATGTCTTTCTTGGTTTACATAGACTGACTAAGTCTTGTTATTTTTAGGTGCTGCTCCATACAGTCTTCTCGGTTGTAAGCAGATTGCTAGGCCTTTCCTTATAGCACCGCTATATGGGTTTGAACAGACAATCTTTAATTATCTTTTAGGCCTTTATATCAATGAGCCTTCTCTCATTTGTCTTTCTCTGAAGTCCAAAAGTAAGATGCATGGGTGACACAAACAGTTTATTCTGTACTCCTAACCTAAAGATTGGTAACTCTCAGCTCACCCAGTGGTACCTGAGAAGAAAGTCCAGGTGGCTTGCTTCCGTTAAAATTGTAGCCAAGGAAGGTGGAGCCCAAGTGGCTCTATAGACAGAAGCACCATACCTCTCTTCCACAGCAAAGCCCATTAAAACTAAGTAAAACAGAGAAAAAATGTCAATCTTGGAACACTAAACATCAAATGAAGAGCTAAATAACTCAACCTAGAAGCAAATGGAATAATAAAAGACAGAGAACAGAGAGTCGGGAGAGATATGAGCAGAGGTCTCCTATCAGCTAATGCAGCATGAATTTTCCATCTTCAACTCCTGTTGGAGACTGATGGACAGGGAGTGTGGGAAAGCAGATTTCACAGAGCTCCTATCAGGAGACAAGTTCCAAGTACCAGTGATAGAAACTTTAAGAGCCCTCAATGTTCCTCTACCTGCTCAGCCTCCACTGCTTCCCTCCCGTGCGTCTAGTGACCCTGACTAGGGAGACACCGGCTTCGTGTGATGTGGATTTGCCCTGCACACACTGGCTGACTCCTTCAGTGCTGTCCATTTGTTGCTGGTCTTGCTTTTTTCTACTACTTTTGGTTTCTTTCCTGCTTCTCACCACTTCCCCCTTCTTCCTTTTGGACACCCGACTGCTGCATACCATCTTTGCTTTGTCAGAACTGTGACATGCCACTTAGCTGGGGAACTGTTTCCCTGTCTGTGCCACCACATTGATGCGATCCCTGGGAACTTTCTGGTCTTCTCTCTTTTTAACTTTTTGTTTTTCTTCACTTTTCGGTTTCTTGTTCATTCTACTTATTTTCCTGTCTCCTGAATATCTGGTGCTGTGTGCCATATCTACCCCTTTTAGCTGGCCTGTGTAGCATGGAGTCCACTTGCCTGGTCTGAGTAGTCGCTTTGGGGGATCCCTCAGGGAATTTAAAGTATTCATTATTTTTATTTCTTTTTGTTTTTTTATTTCTCTTCATTTCTCAGTTTCTTGTCTCTTTACTATAATGGCAGACTCCTTGAGCACTTAAAAAGATTGGTTCCTATTTATCTTTCCTCTCTTGCTTCTTCCATACACCCAGACTAATCCTGCATATTTCTAGTCAACCTCTCCTGTCCAACTCCCTCCTGCCTATATGTAACATGCTGAATATAAAATTCTGGAGTATCCCAGGCACAGCCAGCCAGAACCTGCCCTACACTGACCCCTAGCCTACCTTTTCAGCCAGAATAGGTGTCATAAGCAATTTATCCCAGCCTCTCCCCTTCAGCTAGACCTGCCCTACTGCACAATGGCTGAGAAAATGCCTTGCTCAGTGGACAAGGAGGCAAAAAATGTAGTTCCCACAGACAAAAAAACAACAGAGATCTAACAGCCTCATTGCTCAGACACAACAAAATAAAACAAAAAAGCAGGGCAAAACAAATTTGAGTCAGTAAAGCACGAAAATAACTGCTGAATGTTGTGAAGACAACAGACAGTATCTAAATATATAAAAAACATGACAGGATGGCTCCAATAGGCATCTAAAATAAACACAAGATGATGTTCCAATAGAAGAAAAGGTATTGAAACTACCTGATGGGGAATTCAAATTGCTAATATTCAGAGCTATCCAAGAGTTGAAGCAAAAAGCAGACAAAGGTGAGAAAAAGATAAGTTCATGCAAAGGTAGATGAGTTATTGGAAAATACAGACAAAACAGTGGAAGAATTCAGGAAAATAATACAGGAACAGAATGTCAAAATAAATTTACAACCCAAATAGTACCCCCTCCCCCCAAAAACAGAAATCTCAAAGATAACAATATTTTAGAAATGGAAAATGACGTAGAAGATTGTAGGAGCAGGCTTGAAAAAATAGAAGGCAGGATCAATGATCTTGAAAACAAACACTTAGATACCATTTTGAGGAAAAAATAGAAGAAAGAAGGAAGAAAATGAAGAAACCCTGAGAATGATGTGGGATACAATCAAATGAAAAAGATTATTGTTTGTGTGATAACAAACAATATCAGACAACAGCCTGAATCTAGGACACAAGATTGTACCAGCCAGATACCAACCTAGAAAATTTATGAGTGACTAGAGTTCCAGAATAGGGGAAGAAAATGGAAAACACAGAAAGGATTCTTGAAGAATTGTTGACAGGAAAACTTTCCTACATCTTAATAAATGAAAAGCTGACTATCTAATAAGCTTGACAAAACTCATATAGGATGGGTTCCAAAATAAAATCACCAGGGCGTGTCATAATCACACTCCCTGAAACCAAAGACAGAGTCCTAAGAGCAGCTTGAGTAAAATGAAAAGTCACACACAGAGGAGAAACAGTAAGACTACATTCTGATTAGCTGGCAGAAACCATGTGGACAAGAAGGTAAAGGGATAACACGTGTAAAACCTTGAGACAAAAAAATTACCAATCAAGAGTTACAGATCCTGTGAAACTTCCATTTTAACAGATAGATAATGGAGTTAAGACATTTCCAGATAAGTAGAAATTAACAGAATGTGTAGAAAATAAACCAAATTTCCAAGAATTTTTAAAGGGAATCTTGGTATGAGAACAAACAATATCAGACAATAGCTTGAATATAGGACACAAGATTGTACCAGCTAGATACCAACCTAGAAAATGAACTTTCCAGGTTTATTCAAAACTGAAAGATTTACAAAAGGGAACCAGAAAAGTTAATCTGAAAGTGAAAAGAAAGTCAGAACAATAAAAAAGGGAATAAATGGTGTAGGTATAGGGCCTTCTAATGGAGAGGAAGGCAAGACATATCAAGTAATAATAGACTGATTCAAACCAAGGAGGGTAAATTTCAAGACAACCACAAAGAAAGTCAACAAATCTATTCATCAAAATAAAGAAAACATGAACTATCAGTAAAAACAAAATTTACAAAAACAAAACAAATGAAAAAAATCCACAAATAAAAGTATTCAGTATGAGATAGATAATGAGTTTTTCTAAAAATTAAGCATTTACGTTCATCAAAAGAATTCATCAGAAGAGTAGAAAAGGAACCCATAGACTAGGAAAACAATTGGCTATTACAAATCAGACAAAGGTCTAATCTGTAAAATGTAAGGAGAATCTAATACATCTACAAGAAGAAAAATAATCCAGTTAAAAAATGAGCCAAGGAAATCAACAGACATTTAACCAAAAAAAAAAAAAACCCTCAAGTGGCTGACACTTGAGGAAATGCTGTGATCACTAGCCACTAGAGAAATGAAAGTCAAAACCACAATATGATACTGTCTTATGCTAGCATTACTGGCAGGAATTAAAAAAACAGAAAATAGCAAATGTTGGAGAGATGATGGGGACATTGGACCTCTTATATACTGCCAGTGAGAATGCAAAATGATACAACAGTTTTGGAAATGATAAGGTGCTTCCTTAGAAAGCCAGAAATAGAAATACTATAGGATTCAGCAATCTTACTTCTAGGAAAATAACCTAGAGAAATAGGTGCCATCACATGAATAGACATATACACTTTCATGTTTATTGCAGCATTGTTCACAATAAGAAAAAGATGGAAATAATCTAGATGCTCATCAACAGATGAATGGATATACAAACTATGACACATACACACAGTGGAATACTATGCAACTCTAAAGAATGATGATGAGGTGAGGCTGGGCAAGGATGGTGAGTAGTCAGACATTTCCCGTGGCCCCTCTTACAACAAAGATTTGAAGAAACAAGTGATTATATATGGCAATCTAGAAGTCTTGAATACCAAAGGGAAAGTTGAGGAATCAGATTGAATGGCAAGGAGAACAATGTGAGGTTGCCAGACCAGCACTTAACAGGCTGGATCTGGTGTGAGAGTGGTGAAGCAAGCAGTAGTGTTTGGGATGTGTTTCCCACATCAGGAGATGTTGAGCAGGGGAGAATACGCTCACACCTCTATAATCAATGAAAAGTGGTACTCAGTCAGCAAAAGATAAGTACATGCGACTAACCTAACATGTGGCTCAAAAAACACCGCTTTGGGTGTTTACCTGCACTTTTTCTGTTTTTCACTGTGTCTGAGCCAGCTTCAGAGACAGATACATCCCCTGAACTGGAAGTAGGACCCATTACATTCTCTGTACCATTCTCCTGGCCTTGGTGAGGCAACAAATTAGTAAACAGGAAAAGAATCATTTGCCTACTCCCCTAAGTGGGGAACCCAGGGCAAAAATTGTTCCTTTGCCTAGGCACAAGCATAATGAATCTGTGGCCTTTGCATGCCTTTTACCCATGCATAGACCTGGGTGGGCCCATTTCATCAGCTTAGGCCCTCAGTACTGAGCACAGTAAAACAGAGTATATTCCTGAAGTCTAACCTCAACTGTATCAGCCATATGGTGAAGTGGTAGCTTCGTGACATTTGACAACACTCTGCCTAGTGAGCAGGGTTCCCATCTACCGACATCAATGAACTGAACCTTGGTGGCTCTGCCCACTCCATCTAGCCACCTGTGACAGGAGTCCAAGAATAAGTCATGCCTCCCAGTCCTTTCAGCCAACAGCCCTGGGTGCCCACAGTCTGGATGCAAAACATAGCCACCTATGTGCTCTAGGGAATAGGGACACACTTTCCTCACAGATACTCAGGAGTGGTTGTCAGCCCTTCATCTTGCTCAGCACATGATCCCCTACAGCAGCCAGATAACTGTCTGCACTAATCACTGCTGCCTGTCTAGGACTGTAGATGACAGCCTGCACTACAGTTGGTGACTGACTACCTGGACACCTGAGCGGAATCTGTACAAGAAAAGTAAATGGACTCCTGGGCTCACATGCCTAGTAACAACTCTAACCACTGGTGACAAGACTTCAGAGTTTCAAAGGCAACAATAATTAAACCAGTGCTCATGAGCAGCCTGTTTGAATAATCAAAACAAAATAAGAAACTAAAACACAGTAAATGAATGTAAAATACAATAAATCATTGATGGCTCAGAGACAGCGGTCAATATCACATCACACAGAGGTACAACAAGATGGCTTCAGCAAGTTCTCTTCTCCCTCTTCCCCCCCCCAAAAGAATCAAGAAATTATTCAGAAGAGAACTTTCTGGAATTATCAGATATAGAATACAAAAGATTTATATACAAAACACTTCAAGGGCTTAGGAAGGAGATCAGACAAAATACAAAACAAGCCAAGGAGTGTCAGGTACTGAGAGTTCCTCAACGAGCAGGGTCAGAGATAGGGGTGCTGTTAAGTCTAAGGAAAGAGACACGCATGAAAAGGTGAGATCAAGTGGCTAATGGTCATCACAGCCGAGAGCCCAGAACTGAGCTTTATTAGAGTATTTATAGTTTGTACGAGGGGAGGCTAATCTCTTTTAACACTAAAGAGTTAAAGACATCCAGATCTGCTTAATTCCTTATCTGAAAGGGAGCAGTTTTCTGTGCCCTTTGTTTTATCACTGTTTTCCGTGATCTGGATATACTCTTAGGTCACTTCTAGGTTAAAGGACTCGAGATGTTAACATTACATCCCCAGTATAAAAGGTTAGGCAGAGTTGTGCTAAATAGCTTACAATGGCTCAAAATGGCCACAGTCATGTTAAGAGTGTCTATAATTCTCACAAAGGAGCACAGACACAAAGCAACAGAGAAATTTAAGAAGATTAGAGAAGAACATAACGACATATTGAACAGATTGGAAGAATACATAGAGAGCAAACATAGACAGATATCTAGAGGATTAACTATAAAATTTCAGAATTAAGCAGCTCAATAGAAAGTCATAGGAGAAGAAAGTCAGAATTAGTGAGACTGAAGATAAAGCACTTGACACAAACATATTTGAGGAAAAATCATATAGAATAATTATATAAAAAAGCACTTAAAGATATCAGAAAACTTAAAGAATTGTTGAAGATTTATTTGCAGAATACTTTCCTGATACCATGGAAGTTGAGAAGAAATCTCTATCTAAGATGCTCATTGAACCCTACACAAGATAGATCCCAAAAGAAAGCCGTCAAGATGTATTATACTCAAAGCTTCCAAAACAAAAGATGGAGAAATTTTAGTGCAGATAGGGATAAACAAAAAGTCGTCTACAAAACAAAGTCAGCAAAACTAATTTTGTGCTATTCAGCAGAAACTATGCAGGCAAGAAGGCACTGGTCTGACACATACAAAGTTTTGAAGAAAACAGAAGGAAAAAAACCCTAAAAACTACCAGCCAAGAGCTATATGTCCAGCAAAACTGTCTTTCAAAAATATGATGGAAAAATTAGGTCGTTTTCAGGTAAAATGAAATTTAGAGAATTTGGAAAATCCAAACCAAAATTACAAGAAACACTCAAGGGAGTTCTCCACTTAGAAAATTCATAACATCAGATAATGACCCAAGACTGGAACACAGGGCAGAACAAACAGATATCAACCCAAACAGTAGAAAACACTGAAAATAGGGAAACAGGGACATCACTGTAAAAGATGACATTAAAACAAAAAAGAGGGACTAAAAAGTGTAGTCAAAGATCTTTCACAAGGAGTGGAAGTCAAGGTGATAAAAAGAAAAAAAGAATGTTTTACACTTAGAAAAACAGGGATAAATATCAAGGTAACCAAAAATAAAACTAACAGTCTCATGCATTAAAACAAACAAAACCCAAGAAAAACGAAACCATCAACAATAAAAAAGATGAAAAGAAATATGTGAAGAAAAATGACCGAGCACAAATATTAAGTAGAACAAACTGTCAACATCACACACATACACACCCACAGCATTGAAAAGATAGCATTAAACTCATAGCTATCAATAATTACACTGAATGTAAATTGATTAAATGCACCAGTAGAGGGACAGAGAATGGCAGGTTGGATTAAAAAATATAATCCATCTATATGCTGACTATAAGAGGCACACTTAAGACTTAAAGATATGAACAAACTAAAACTCAAATGATGGAAAAAATATATCAAGTAAACAACATTCAAAAAGAGCAGGAGTGGCAATAAATAAGGAAGAACACTATATAGTAATTAAAAGATCAACACACCAAGAAGATACAGCCATAATAAATACCCACCCAACAACAAGGCTCCTAAATATATAAATTCTAACAGCACTGCAAAGAGAAATGGATAGCTCCACAATAATAGTAGGAAGCTCCAACACACTACTTTCAGTGAAGGACAGAATACCCAGAAAGCCGTTCAATAAAGTCACAGAAGATGAAAATGCCAAAATCAACCAACTTGACCTTATAGACATACATAGAAAACCCCACCCAATAGTAGACAAGTATACTTTATGTTCCAGTGCATATGGAACATTGTCTAGAATAGATTACATAATTGGCCATAAAGCAAACCTCAACAGAACCCAAATCATCAAAATACTACAAAGCATTTTTTCTGATCATAGAGCCATAAAAGTAGAAATCAATAACAAGAAAAGCAAGGGAAAAAAAAAACAAACACATGTAAATGGAAAAACACCTTGCTCAAAACTGCTGAGTTACAGAAGAAATTAAGGACAGAATAAAGAAATTCCCAGGATCAAATGAAAATGAAACAATATTGTATCAGAAACTTTGTGACACAGCAAAAGGAGTACTCAGAGGTCAGTTTATGACAATAAATACACACATCCAAAAAAGAGAAAGACCCAAATCAAAGCACTAACCCTGCAACTAAAATAAGTAGAAACAGAACAGCAAAAGAACCCCTCAGTCTCCTGAAGAAAAAGCAAGTAATAAAAATTAGAACAGAACGAAATGCAGTAGAGAATAGAAAAATAACTGGAAGAGTTAAAAAGACCAAAACCTGGTTCTTCGAAAAGATCAACAAAGTCTGTAAACCACTGGCCAAGCTGACAAAAGAAAAACAGGAGAGGAAACAACTCAAGTAAGAAAAGAGACAGGCAATATCACAATAGATCCAACAATAATGAAAAGAATCATAATAGAATATTATGAAAAATTGTGGTGTAACAAATTTGAAAACCTAGGGAAAATGAACACACATCTAGTAATCTACCTAAACTAACAGACAGATGTAGACAACTAAATAAACCCATAATAAGAGACTGAGAAGGCTGTTTAAAAACTTCCAGCAAAAAACAAGCCTTGGCCCTGACAGCATCACTGGAGAATTCTACTCAACTTTCAGAAGAAAGTTAACACCACTATCACTAAAAGTGTTTCAAAGTATAGAAAAGGATGCAATATACCCCAAACACACAAACTCATTTTATGAAGCTAGTGAAATCCTGTTACAAAATCAAGACACCACACAAATGAGAAAACTGTAGACCAATAGTCCTTGTGAAAACTTAGATGCAAAAATCCTCAGTAAAATTCTATCCAATAGAATTCAAACAATATATATATATAAAAAAACCATCATGACCAAGTGGGATTCATACAAGGGATGTAAGGATGGTTCAGCATTATAAAAACAATCAGTGTAATCAATAACATAAACAAAACAAAAGATAAGAACCACATAATCTTATTAATTGACACAGAAAAGTCATTTGACAAACATCAACACTCATTCATGATTAAAAAAAAAAAAAAAAACTCCCCATGAAATGGGAATAGAAAAGAAATTCCTTAACATAATAAAGGGCATTTATTCAAACCCAACAAACTAACATCATCCTAAGTGGACAGTCTGAAATTATTCCCCTGAGATTGGGAATGAGACAAGGATTCCCTTTATTACCACTTTTATTCAACACTGTGCTGGAGGTCCTTATCAGAACAATTAGGCTTGAAAAAGAAGTAAAGTGCATCCAGATTGGTAAGGAAGAAGTTAATGTATCTCTATTGGTAAATTATATAGTATTATACTCAGAAACAAGAAAACTACTGGAACTAAGAAAGAGTTCAACAAAGTATCAGGATACATAATGTAGATACAAAAATCAGTTTGAAGAGGAAACCACCAAATCAATACTATTTAAAATAGTCTCCAAGAAAATAAAGTACTTAGTAATAAGTCTAACTAGAGATGTAAAAGATCTGAACAAAGGAAACTATACAGTGGTACTGAAAGAGACCTCCATAAGTGGAAAGACATACCACGTTCATAGACACAAAGACTCAGTATTGTGAAAATGATGGTTCTGCTCTAATCTACATATATGATGCAATCCCAATCCAAACTCCAATGGTATTTTTTAATGAGATGGAGAAATAAATCACTAACTTCCTAGGAAAAAAGGAAAAGGCCTTGAGTAAGTAAATCACTACTGAAGAAGAACAAAGTGGGTCGTCTTACACTACCTGATTTTAGAACCTATTGCATTAAAATGGCTTGATACTGGTACAACAGATACACAGGCTGATGGAATAGAATTGAAAATAAATTCTACTAAGACATAAATTGAGAAGAAATAGAATTAACACATAAATTCATCCACCAATTAACAGCTGATATTTGATAAAGCTCCAAAGTCCACTAACTGAGGAAAGGACAGTCCCTTTAAGAAATGTGCTGGTGTAACTGGATACCCATCTGCAAGAAAATGAAATAAGACCCACACCTTACACCGTGTACACAAACTAACTCAAGATGAATCAAAGATCTAAGTCTAAAATGATAAAGGTCATGGAAGAAAAAATAAGGACGATGCTAGAAGCCCTAATACATGGCAAAAGTGGAGTACAAAACATGAACAAGGCACAAGTACCAGAAGAGAAACTAGATAACTGGAATCTCCTAAAAATCAAACACTAATATTCAACCAAAGACTTCACCAAAAAAGTAAAAAGACAACCTACAGAGTAGGAAAAAAATTTTTGGATATGACAAGTTTAATCAGTGTCTTATTTCAAAAATGTACAAAATTGTACCAGACTTCACCAAAAAAAAGACAAGGAATCCAATTAAAAAATCAGCAAAGATATGAACAAGCACTTGATCAAAGAAGACATTCAGGTGGCTAACATGTACATGAGGAAATTCTCACAACCATTAGCTATTACTGAAATGCAAGTTGAACCTACAACGATACACCATCTCACACCAAAATGGCTAGCAGCAGGAAAACCAGGAAAACCAAAATAACAAATGTTGGAGAGGTTATGGAGAGACTGGAACACTTCTACATGGCTTGTGGGAATGTAAAATGGGAATTGATTTGGAGTTTCCTAAAGAAGCTAGAAATAGAACTACCATACTATCCAGCAATCTCACTCCTTTGACTACAACATAAAAGTGTAACTATTCACATGAATAGTTTTATGCACACCTGTGTTCATTGCAGCACTGTTCACAACAGCAAAAAGATGGATGAACAGATAAACAAATGATGGCATATTCACACAATGGGGTACTGTGCAATGATAAAAGCAACAGTGAATCTAACTAAACATCTTGCAATGTGGATGAATCTGGAAGGCATCATGCTGTGTAACATTAGTCAGTTACAAAAGGAATAATGAGACCATTATTATAAGAATTCAAGAAAAGATTTGAACAAAAGAAAATGGTTACGATGGTGAGAAAGAGGAGAGTGTAGTATTCATTAACTAGACAATAGACAATTATTTTAGGTAAAGGGGAGAAAAACACAAATACAGGGGAAGTCAGTACAGCTAGACTAAACCAAAAGCTAAGGCATTTCCTGAACACAAACACTTCGAGGTACAGAATCGTATGGGTAGGAGTCTGGAAACCATGGTTTCAGGGGACGTCTAGAGCAACTGGCATACCAAAGTTTATTAAAGAAATGTTTTATATCCAACTTTGGTGAGTGGAACTTGGAGTCTTAAAAGGCAGCAAGTAGCCATCTAAGATACAGCCCACCTGGAGCAAAGGAGAAAGAAACATACCAAAAACACAAGGAAAATAGGAGTCTAAGAGGCAGAAATGGCCACATAAACCAGAGACAACATCACTGTGAAACTGGAACAACTAGATGGTGCCTGGCTGCTACCAATGACTGCCAGGACAGGAAACAAAACACAGAGTCCCTGATGTAGTGGGAGAGCAGTTAGGTGCAAAACTCAGTTTATACTAAAAAGACCAAACTTGATGGTCTGATTGAGACTGGAGGGACCCAGAACACATGACCCCTGAACTCTGTTAGCCCAGAACATGTTAGACAAAGATTAGACTGGAGTGTAATGTATGAGACAAATGAACACCGCCCGTCTGGAGGTGTCATGCTTTGAAACTATGTTCTCCCCCACCAAATAAACAAACAAACAAATAAACATATAGCAATTTGGCTAGGCCATAACTCTAGGTATTGTGTGCCATTTCTATTTGTTGTGAATTGTGTCTCTACGATGTTAATGAGGGAAGATGAGTGGTAGTTGCATTAGGGAGACAGGACTCAGTCTACTAGTGTATATTGTGCCTTGAGGTAATCTCTTGAGATATAAAGGAAAGGGGAGCAAGCAGGGAGTGGAAAACCTCACTACCCAGAGATCAGTGCTAGGAGCAGAGTGTGCCCTTTGGACCTGGAGTCCTTGCCCCTCAGAAGCCTCCAGTCCAGGAGAAGATGGACAACAAGGACCTTTCTCCAGAAGCTGACAGAGGAAGACATCTTCTGGAACTGATGCCTTGAATTTGGCCTTTTAGCCTGCTCTTCTGTAAGAAAATAAATGTCTCTTGGTTAAAGCCGTATACTTGTGGTATTTCTGTTATAGCAGCACTAGATGACTAAGACAGGAGATGAGATGTGAGGGCAAAAAGTGACAGGAAGCAGTTGAATGGACACGGGAAATACAGAATAGAGAGGAGGCATGTGCTGTCACAGGGCGGGGGGAGCAAACAGGGTCACATAACAATGTGTGTGTTGTTGTGTGACTAACCTACTTGAACTGTAAACTTTCACTTAAAGCACGCACAGACACACATAGACACACATAGACACACAAAACACAAAACAACAAAAAACAGTGATGAACCTGAGAAGCATCAGAACATGGATGAATCTGGTGGGTATTACGTTGAGTGAAATAAGCCAGTCACAAAATTGCAACTACTGTATGAGTCCTCTACTATAAAAATTCATGAAAAGGTTTGCACACAAAAAGAAACAATCTTTGATAGTTAGGCAGGAGGGGAGCAATAGGGATAGAAAAACCGAACATGGACAATGAATAAGTGGTAACTTTGGTGAGGGATAATAGTATATGCCAGCACGACTTGTCCAAGACGAGGTCATGAAAGCTCCATAGACACATCTCAACTCACTGATGGACTGAGGGCTGAGGGTTATGAGACCACACCCATATGCTCAGGGATATTCTCAGGGCATATCTAGCTCAACTGCCATAATGTCATTTATGAAGAAAATATTCTACATACTACTTTGGTTAGTAGGGGCCTTCTAAGTGGCCTTAAAAGCCTCAGACGCTCTGACTAGCCACGTAAGATATTCTGCTGGTCTCATACCTTCAGGAGTGAGGAAAAGTAAAGAAAACTAAAGAAGGTCAGCCCAAAGGACTCATGGACTGCAGCTAGTGCGGCCTCTACCAGTCTGAGTCCAGCACAACTAGATGGCCCAGTTACCACCACTGACCGCTCTGGCGAGGATCACAAAAAGGTCCAGACAGAGAGAGAGAAAAAACAAATGTAGAACAGAATTCTAAGTCACTAAAAAAAAAATGTACCAGACTTCTTGGCCTGGTAGACTGGAGAAACCTTGAGACTATTGCCCCGGGACACCCTTTTAGCTTACTGAAGAAGTCATTCCTGAGATTCGCTCTTCAGCAAAAGATTAGACAGGCCCATAAAGCAAAAGGAGACTAAAGGTGCACACTAGCCCAGGGGCAGGGGCTAGAATGTAGCGGGGGACAAGAAAGCTCATAACAGGGAATCTAACGGCTAGAGGAAGAGCATTCGACATGTCATTGGGTTTGTTAGCCAATATCATAAAACAATCTGCTAACACTTTAATGAGAAACTAGTCAGTTCTGTAAACTTTCACCTAAAGTACAATTAAAAAAAAAACAAGGGATTACAGCCAAGACAGTCCTACGAAGAAGCTCTACTGTGTAACTCATGGGAACCCATTAGTTAGAGCTGACTTGGCTGCAATTAGCAACAGCTATGACAACTGCACAATACTGAAATGATCTGTTCACTTATCTTTGTTCTGTACTATGAAGTAGGTTCTCTGCAGGCGTAATTTTCCTTATTTCTATTTTTGCTTTCTGTGCTTTGGCACATCCCAAAATGTCTGTGAATGCTTGGCGAATTGGCTGCTTTTCTAGTCAATACAACATTCTAATCCACTGATTCATTAAAGGCTTAATGAGGGCTTGCTCAGCTCAAGGCAAACTCTTAAACACAGGCTTTAATTCAGTTCCTTTGAACTCCACAGGCATTTGGCGGGGACTGGTTCTTGTGCTGGACACTGGGTGAGGTATAGAAGTAGAGACACGAACCGACAGAGGATTTCGTCTATTTTGTTCACTGATGGGTTCCAAGAGTTTAGAGCAGCACCTGTCTCTAGGTTGTTGGAATTCATCAGTGGACAAAATTAATAGGCACTCAATAAATATTTGTTTAATGAATAAAACACGGACAAATGAACAAGACAATCTCCACCACCAAGGATCTTTTACAGTTCCTTGTGTTCTGCTTTTAGAAGTGTTATATTCTGGGTACTTCTCCCTTATACTTTGAGATGTCACTCCTCTGACTGTTTCCTTCCATCACAGTTACCTAGGGCTGCTGTAGAAACAAAACAACCCCCCCGTAAAACAAACAACCCCCCCCCCAGGTAAAAGGGTGGCTTTAAAGAACAGAAATTTATTTTCTCACAGTTCAGGAGGCAGAGAAGTCAGAATTCAGGGAGTGGTTCTAGAAGGAGGTTCTTTATCTATTTCAGTGTCTAGCAGCTGTTGGCAATTGTTAGCATTCCCAGGACTGTAGATGCATCTGTTGTGTGTGACTGTCTTCATGTGGTGTCTAATCCCTGTGTGTGTCTCTGTGTCTGCTTTGTTCTTTTTATAACTTGAAAGTGATTAGGTTTAGAACCTATCCTAGTCAGGTACGGACTTATTAACACAACAAAAGAAAACTCATATTTCCAAACAGAATTGCATACCCAGGTACAAGGGCTGGGACTTCCATAATATTTCGGGGGATACACTTCAATCCTTAATACTGTTCTTCACCTCTGTCATCAAGATGCTTGAAGCTTTGGGGTCCTTACTTTGTCCATGGCCTTCACAGCTACATATTAATTAGCAGAGGAGGTTCCACGTGAGAGTAAGAAAGAACTCAGTAAAATATACTGGCAATGCTGTAATTTTACTTCTTTCTCCAAGCCAGGTGTTCTTTTAAAGTTGGCTTGGCATCATCATATATAAAGTGGGCATGGTAATATCTCCTTCATAGGGTAATGGAGAGAATTAAATAAGAGACTGCATGAAAGGCAGGATTTTGCCTAAAACCAAAAAACCAAACCCAGTACTGTCAAGTCAATTACAAAACTCAACAAGTGTTAGAAGTTCTTAATATTATTACTAAGTACTTATTAGTCATTACCGACCACCCACTATATCATTTAATAGTTTGGCAGATTTTATGCTTGGGCAGCTGTGCAGGAATGAGCAGGAACAGAACTGATTGTAAGGTTATTGTCTTTTAATGATTTTCTAAGATGGTTCCAGTTTATAATATTGCTGTCATGTCTGTCACACTATATGTTTTACTTTTTGGTTAAAAAATACAGACACCATGGATGTGCGTATGCATAAGACTTGTTTTTTGTTTCACCAGGTTGATCAGTGAAATTTTAAATCTTCAAACACCTAGATTCACTGAGTAGTCATAACTGACTCAGATGTTTTCTAAATGCACTTTTGTAATTATTATTTTTTATTCCAGAATTGACACCCTTTTTGTTCTTGCTAGATTATTAGGGGTACAATCTGTACTTGTATATTCTGTGTAGTGAACAACGGGTTTGCATTCTTTTTTGCTGATCTGTAGATCCTGCTAACCTAGAACAGAACCTACTTGCTTTCTTGAAATGTTTCCAGTAATATTAGTAATCTTGAATTTAGATTCTATGCTGCCAACAAAGGAGAAGTATATGGTTTTTAATGATAGAGCAAGGTTTATCTTCTCCTGGTATCTCATGACAGAAAGTGGAGCCAGATAGAAGCCCATAAAATGAAAATACATGCTAAACCAAAATCAAACCCCTTGCCATCAAGTTCACTACAACTCACAGTGATCCTATAAAACAGAGCTGAGCTGTCCTGTCCTGTTTTCAAAGAGAGCCTGGTGAATTTGAACTACCATCTTTTCAGTTAGCAGGCATAACACTTAACTACTATGCTACCAGGGTTTCCAGGTATGTGATCTTTAAAAACACTTTAGTGAGTGGATCCTTTAGTTTACGCAGAATAAAGTAAGTTTTATTACACCTTTTACACTTGGGCTCAATATTTCACTGACCTGCTAGAGGTACAATGTCACCTTTTCTTTTAGCAAGCTAAATGTGATACAACAGAGAAAGCAATAGATAACTGCTTTCTTTCTTCCTGCTTTTTTTCCCTCTAAAGTAACAGACAAAGCAATAAAGAGCATATTGACTCCAGCTGAAGTAAACCGATAAAACCATAACCACTGCTGTTGAGTCGATCCTGATTCATAGAATTAAAAATAGGGGGAATTAATTAATTTAAGTAGACCTTTTTGTTTAATGTGAGAGTTGAGTTGCCTTTCCTCTAAACCCCAAAGCCAAAAACCAAACCGATTGCTGCTGATTCTGACTCATAGTAACACTATAGGACAGAGAGTGAGTGACCCATAGTTTTGAAGGAGCAACTGTGGATTCAAACTGCATCTGGTTAGCTGCTGTAGCTCTTAACCACTATGGCACCAGGGTTTCCCGGTCTTAACTAGGAGCTCTCAAACTGTAGTTTGCAGATGAAGCACCTGAGGTTCCTGTTGAAGTAAAGCTTTTGATACCCTAGGTCTGGAGAGGAGTCCTGATGGCTCAGTCGTTAAGCCCTCTGCCGCTAACTGAAAGGTCAGTGGTTCAAATCCATTAGTGGCTCTGCAGAAGGAAGATGTGGCAGTCCGCTTTGGTAAAGATTACAGCCTTTGAAATCTTATGAGGCAGTTCTGGTCCACACTATGATTTGAAATTAACTTGACGGCAATAGGTACAGATGTGCAATGGAGCCTGCCTGACATTCCATAGTTCTCGCAAGTGATACTCGTGCTGGGGCCCTCAACTACAGTATGAGTTACAAGACTCTAAACCTAATCTCCAGGAGTTCTGAAGGATGATTAAAGCCATTAGCAACCAGCAGGCCAGTGGCAATGGAGATAAACATACAGCATTTGGTAGATAAATCATTGTCGATGACATGTATCTGCCCAGATCTGACTTTTACAGCTGTTCCCATTTAGCATCCAACAAGAGACTCAGCAGAATTCTTGAATGTTGCAAACAGTTAGTGTGCTTGGCTACTAACCAAAAGATAGGTAGTTCAACTCTATCCAGAGATTTCTTAGAAGAAAGTCTTGGTGATGTGCTTCTGAAAAATTAAGACAATGAAAACTCTACAGAACACAGTGCCACTCTGACCCACATTGAGGACTCCATGAGTTGGAAGGGACTAGATGGCTCCTGGTTTATAGACTCAGCACCTTGGGATTGTCAAAACTTATTGTGCATCAGAATGACTTGGAAGCTTGTTTAAATTTATAGTTCTGCCTGCCTAGAACTTCAGTTTCTCTAAATCTGGGACTGGCCCCCAAATCTGCATTTTTAACAAGCACACCAGGTGATTATCCTCTTGCCCCTAAGAAAAGGGAATACTGTGACTGGGAAATCAAAGCTCACCAACTCTGCCTTCCAAAAGCCAAACCAAACTCACTGCCAGTGAGTTGATTTCGAGTCATAGCAATGCTATAGACAGAGTAGAACTGCCCCATAGAGTTTCTAAGAAGTACCTGGAAGATGCTAACTTCTGATCTTTTGGTTAGCAGTCATAGGATTTAACCATTAACTCTGCTATGTTGTTGTTAGGTGCTGTTTAGTTGGTTCTGACTCGTGGCAATCCTATACACAACAGAACAAAACACTGCCCAGTCTTGCCCCGTGTCCACAAATGTTTTTATGCCATGCCCATTGTTGGGGCCACTGTATCGATCCGTCTTGTCAAGGGTCTTCCTCTACTTGGCTGTCCTTCCACTTTACCAAGCATGACGTCCTTCTCAAGGGACTGACCCCTCCTAACAACAAGTCCAAAGTACGTAAGACGCAGCCTTGCTGTCTTTGCTTCCAAGGAGCACTCTGGTTGTGCTTCTTTCAGAACAGATCTGTCTGTTCTTTTGGTGGTCCATTCAACATTCTTCTCCAACACCACAATTCAAAGGAATCAATTCTTCTTCTGTCTTCTTTGTTCATTGTCCAGCTTTTGCATGCACGTGATGTGGTTGAAAATACCATGGCTTGGATCAGGTGCACTTAGTCTTCAAGGTGACACCTTTACTTTTGAATACTTTAAAGAGGTTTTCCCAGTGCAATGCAGCTTATGATTGTGTTGATTGTGGACCCAAGTAGGAAGAAATCCTTGAGAACCTCAGTCCTTTCTCCACGGATGATGCTGTTGCTGGTCCAGTTGTGAGGACTTCTGTTTTCAGGATGCTGAGGGGCAATTCACTGAAGGCTGTGGCCCTTGGTCCTCATCAGTGTTTTACGTCTTCTTCACTTCTAGCAAGTAAGGCGGTGTCATCCGCCTAACTCAGGCTGTTAACAAGTCATCCTGCAATCTTGATGCCTTGTTTACCTTTCTGTTATCCAGGTTCTCAGATTATTTGCTCGGCAACAGACTGAAAAGTTATGGTGAAAGGATACAACCCTGATGCATACCTTTCCTGGTTTTAAACCATGCAGTGTCCCCTTGTTCTGGTGGCACTATTCCTTAAGAGCACAATTAAGTGTTCTGGTGTTACTATTTGATGCAATGTTGGGCATAAAACTCTGCCTTAGATACGCAAATTTAGTCTATTCGAGGATGTCTCCATTTGGAACATGAATGGGTTGGACTGCATTAGCAGTTCCCAAACTGTGCTCCCAGGAGGTGCTGCAGTGTTGGCAAGAGGGGTGGACAAGAAGCAGTTGTTATGAGCTGACCTTTGTTCCACCTTCCCACACTGCCTCTTCAATCACAGAATCTCCTTTATCTTTTTATATACTAAGGGGTCTATGTGGTATTATATTAAGACCCCTTAATTTATATATTAAAAGTCTGGAAACCCTGGTGTGTAGTGGTTAAGAGCTATGGATGCTCACCAACATGTCAGCAGTTTGAATCTACGAGGCACTCCTTGGAAACCTTATGGAGCAGTTCTATTGGGTTACTATGAGTCAGAATCTATTAAACAGCGCCAAGTATGATTTTTATAGTTTATGTAATACTCCATTTTAAAAGGGATTTGCTGCTTTAAATATTTCCAAAAAATTGGACTAGATGTTTCCTAAAGTTCTTCCTGCTTCTAATGTTCTAGGAATCTGGGGGCCTTTTATGTTCCAGGTGCTGTGCTGAACACAGACTACAGTGGGGTCTACAAAGGTGAAGAAACATAGTCTCTGAAATCCCAGGAACTGAAATTTTAGCAGAAGAAGCACTTGTGCATAAATTATATCAGGAAATGAATATGCAAATGGAAAGTTTCAAACTGGAGGCACTCGTGTCAGACATAAGAATGACAGAGCCAACATGCTTTCCCAGGAAGTGAAAGGTCAGAATGTCAGCCATTTGTTCATGGGAAGAATGTGTCAAGATATAAACAATTTGCTTCTGGGAAAAACATGTTCATGACTTTCATGACGTATGATCAAACTGCTTGGCACTGCTCACCGAGGTGATAACTCACTCCCTCCTAGCAAGAGGCTGAATTTTGTTTTTCAAAGGACTTCAAGCTGAAGTTGTTGTTGCCTGTAATCACTCATGAACCCCTTACTTTTCCTTCATTCTCTATGTACATTGCATGCTTTCAGATTTTCCTAAATTTCCTGAAGACCTCTTCAAATTTTCTGAAGAATTTAAAATCCTCGTTGAGGTCCACTGATCAGGGCTCCCTGATCAACACCAGCTTGTTCACGTGATCACTGGCACAGGGAAAGCCCAACTGTGGCTACAACAGGCAGGATGGAAAGACCTCCAAGGACAGTTTAGCCTTAAATATTAATAAAATGGCCACTGTACTGTTGGAAGACTCCAAGGCCATAAGTAAAAAACTGCTAGAGGCTTGTCCCAAAGGGCTTTCCTCCACTAACTGGACAAAAGCTGACTCTTACAAACAAGGTTTTTATGATTATCAGACTCAGTTGCTCCAGAAAATTTTTGGACACTCTAGCCTCAATTTGAGAGCACCTGGGTCCTCCGCTGCTTTCAGTGCTGTTTTCATACCCACCCTTAAACCTGAGCTCCCAGGTTTGATCAGGTTCAGACTGGGAAACCACCCCTATGGTTGAGTTAACCAACTTAGTTTACAAACTTCCCCAGATTCTTTCTTTTTTATTTTTTTTTATTTAATATGACTGAATGAAAATGTACATTCCTGTATAAATTTACATGCCCACCTATATGCAGCTTCCACTGCTCTCCCTGCCCGGTGACAGCACACTATTCCTCTCTGCTCCATACATGTCTCATCCTCCCAACAGTCTCCTTTCCTCTCCTCTCCACCCACTCTCCTTCCTCCAGCCAGAGGTCAGCAGGACCTCTATACATCCTATAGATGTATAGAACCATAAAGTGCATCCAATATATGGTCACCACGTCCAATCCATTTGTGTTCGAAGAGTGGACCTTTGTTATGATTTATGGGCAAAGGCAGCATCAGGGCCAGGGTCCATACTCCCAGGGAAACCCCCAAACTGTTGGACCATCAGTTGAGGTCTTTTAGTGGAGATCTCAGGATGCATCACTTTTTATTCTTGTGTTGCCAGTGATACTCAACTTAGTGAGCTCCATCGTGGCTGTCACTTTTGGTGGCTGGGCACCATCCAGTTCTTCTGGTCCCAAGTCAATGTAGGCACCCACTCTCTATCTTCTGGGTTGTCTTTACCCCACGTCATTTTGGTCCTCGGTGAGCATCCATTCCTGGTGAGTAGGGACCATTTGCTGTGCCCTCGGATGGTAGCTTGGCAGTTTTAAGACCCCAGACGCCACTCACCAATGTAGGGTACAGAGAGCCCTCTTAGCAAAACACTAGTTGTGCCAATTGGCCTCGATTTCACCTAAGAGCATGGTCCCCTGCCCCCTGCCCCAGCTACTCTGTCCTTGCCATCATATTGAGTTAAGATGAAAGGAGTACTCAAGTTATGCTGAAGTCCACTTAATATTGTTCTTGTTTCTAATGTGTGCTATCACTGATTTCACCCAACCAGATTTCTAGCAACTATCTAATCTAAACCCTCCCCCGTCGCCTTCCCCTCTTTCCTCCCTTGCAGCTGTCAAAGAGTCTTTTCTTCTATACACAAGTCTGTTTTTGAGATCTTATTGTAGAGGTCTCATACAGTATTTGTCCTTTTGTTGCTGACTACTTTCACTCAACATAATGTCTTCCAGTTGAAACCAGGTTAGGAGATGTTTCCTGGAATCATCGTTATTCTTTATCATTGCGTAGTGCTCCACTGAGTATATATACCACAGTTTACCTACCCATTCTTCTGTTGTTGGGCATCTGGGTTGATTCTATCTTTTTGCTATCATGGACTGTGCTGCGATAAACATTCTTGTGCATGTGTCTGTTGGTGTGGAAGGCCTTGATTCTGTAGGATATATTCCAAGTAGTGGAATTACTGGGTCAAATGGTATATCAATATCCATTTTTTTAAGGAAGTGCCAGATTGCTTTCCAAAGAGGCTGGACCATTTTGCAACCCCACCATCAGCATAGGAGGGTTCCACTTTCTCCATAGCCTCTGCAGCATTTGTTGTTTTGTGTTTTTTGGATCGTGGCCAACCTTGTTGGGGTGAGATGGTGTCTCATTGTTGTCTTGATTTGAATTTCTTTAATAACTAAAGATCGTGAACATGTCCGCATGTGTTTTTTGGATGCCTGGATCTCCTCTTTAGTGAAATGTCTATCCATCTCCTTTGTCCATCACTTAATTGGATGATTTATCTTCTTATTATTGATATTTTGTAGCATCTTACAGATTATGGAGATCAGGCGTCGGTCTGACATAGAGTTGCCAAATATTTTTTTCCATTCTGTGTGTTCTTTTAATTCTATTAATAAAGTCTTTGGATGAGCAAAAGTGTTTGATTCTTAATAGTTCCCATTTATCTGTTTTCTCTTCTGATGATTGTGGTTTGTTTGACAGATTTTGGAGTCTGTCGTTTGGAAAGGGAAGAAGCCCTGGATAAGTAAGGTACTACTAAAGAAGAAGAACATACTGGGAGGCCACAGTGGTCAAAACAGCCTGATACTGGTACAAGAACAGACAGATCGATCAATGGAACAGAATTGAGACCCCAGAGATGACACCGTCTGCCTACGAACAGTTGATATAAGACAAAGGCCCTAAGACATTAAACTGGGGTAAAAACAATATCTTCAACAAATGGTGCTGGCAAAATTGGATATCCATCTGCAATAAATTGGAACAACATGCATATCTTACACTTTATACAAAAACCAACTCTAACTGGATAAAAGACCTAAATATCAAACCTAAAACGATAAAGCTCATTCAAGAAAAGGTAGGAACAACAATGGAAGTTTTAATATACAATGTGGACAGACTCCCCAGATTCTTGAAGCCAAAAGTGTTTCTAAGGCTAATAAACCAGAGCTCCTTCAGCTGCAACAATTATACTCTCCCAGTCAAGAGATAAACACTAAACTTTCCAGTGGCACAAAGGCATGTTTTTGTAACTACTGTTAAAAAAGAAGGTCATTAGAAAAATAACTACCATTAGTGAAAAATAAATTAAAGTCTGTCATGACCCCCTCTTAAAAAATCTTACAGTGTTTCAGAATGAAGGGGCTCTTGGAACAAAGGAAGGACTTTTCCTGTGGTGGCTCCTAATCTGCAAGGAGAAACTACTTATTAATGGAAGACCCTGCCAGTTTTTAATTGACAATGGAGTTCACCTTGACTGCTATTAACCCCACCTGTTTATGAAAACCTCTGCCCCAGAGTACTGAAGCCTCAAAAGTAGTGGGGGTCACCAATCAGAAATAGATGTTGACACATTTTCACCCTGTTCTGATACCTCTTGGTCTTACTGAAGATTTTTACCCTTCTTTTCTGAGTTCTATTACTCCTGTTAATATACAAGGGAGGTATCCTTTATCTAAATGGAGTTGCCATTTACAATTTAATGAAAAGAGGGAAATATTATTGAGTCTTCCTGATACACCTGTTTCAACAGAGACATGCTCTGAATTAGACAACGTTCAAGAAGAAGAAGCCATTTGTTATATGCAAGTGCTTGTCGTGCCTGTCCAAAATTCAACACAGCCGGGACCTCTCCCTTTTGACTTTTTTCCCCCTAGTGCCTAAAAACTTATGGACCACCACAGCTACAGATGTAGGCTGAGTATTTTTAGTTGAACCAATTAAAATTCAAATAGATTTATTGAAATCTCTGCCCCAAATTCCACAGTATCCATTCGAATGATAAGCAAAAAAAGATCCAGCTCCCACTGTACAAGTTTTCATGTCTGAAAGTTTAATTGTCGCTTGTACTGGCCTTCTAATCCTCTGTTCTTCCAGTTAAAATTAGCTCTGGTGGTGTACTGGTTAAGCATTTGGCTGCTTACTCAAAGGTCAGTAGTTTGAATCCACTAGCCACTCCTTAGTAACCCTATGGGGCAGTTTTACTCCATCCTTTAGGGTACTTGTTACTTGGAATTGTTATATCTAGATTCCCAGGAGTCCCTAATCCTCATTTATTGCTTTTCAATGCTCCTCCAGACACAATTCATTTTGCTGTGTGGATCTTTGTAATACCTTTTTCTGTATTTCTGTGCATTCTGAAAGTTCATTATTTGTTTGGGAATATTGGGAAAATAAACAGTTTACCTGGACTGTAATGCCCAAAGATTTCCTGAGTCTCCCACCTATTTTTCTCATATTCTGTTTGTGGATTTGGAGTCTTTACAGTTTACCAGCTAATCTACATTACTACAATACATTGATGATTTGCTAGCTTGCTCAACCTTGGCTTGATGACAGTATAGCTTTACTAAAACACCTGGCCTTTGGAGGACATGAGGTACCCAGAGAAAAATTACAAGTGGCTCAAACCTTTTGTTAAATACTTGGGCCATTTCATTTTTGAAGGTATCTCTATTGATCCTTAACAGAAAGAAGCTATTCTTGTCTTTTCTATACCTGAAACAAATAAATAGCTATGTAGATACCTTAGTTTCTGCGGCTAGTGTCAAACCTGGATTCCTAGTTTTGGCTCAACCTTTACACAAATATTTAAAAGTCTCTGTGCTGGATTCATTCCAAATTGCACCAGAAAATCAAGTGTCCATAGTTAAAAAGGGTTTTTAATAAACACACTTTCTCTGTGTTTTCCAAATTATCACCTAGATTTTTCCTCATTTGTACACTAAATGCCTGGAAACTCTGTAGGCATACTAACTAAAATATATGGAGCACAGCAAAGACCTTTAGTCTACTACAGCTTACAAACTGATCCTGCCTTAGGGCAGTGGCTGCTATTGCCAAACTGGTAGAAACCACAGTAGATATGGTGCTGGGAAATTTTTAGATGTCTATGTGCCCTGTGTGGTGTCTACCTTACTTAATTCTGCTGGCCGACTCATCTCCTAGGAAGTTTCCTCTTGCTTACATCTAACATTAGATTAGCTTTTGTTCTGTGGCATGTTTAAAATCCAGCTATTGTTCTCCAAGCAGTAAATAGAAACAACTATCTTACACATTTGTTTAGACTAAGCTTAGCAAGTTTCAACGCCTCAAAAAACTTAAGAGACTCCTTCAGTTAATCCTGATTTAGTTCTGTCTGTGGATGGTTCCCATTTAAAAAAATCTAATCCTGTTAGTAACAAGCTGGATACATTGTTAGGACTTCTACCGAAGTCCCCGAAAGCCAGGCTCTCCTTGAAGCCACTTCAGCTCAACAAGCTGAAGGAATTGCCATCACTAAAACATATGACTTTGGCATTTTATGGAAACAAAGAAGACTTTTAACATCTCCCAGCAATGCCATGAGCATTAGTAGTAGACCTTCTAGATGGCTCTGTTACCCGCCTCTGAAACTGCTGTGCTGAAAACACAAGCTCCCTAACCAAAAAAGAATACTTCAAACTGAAGAATTAGGAGGGAATAATTTTGCTGCTATGGTAGCCAAACAAGCTGCCTTTAAAGTTGTTTCTACATGTAGGAAAATAAGGGGAGTTCTATATTGTCTATTGGTAATATTGGCTGCACGGAAAAACTCTTAATATACCAACAGCTAACCCAAAGAGCTGTTACCAAGATGCTGCCACTCCATTAGGACTGGGCCTATTAAGAAAATCATCTCACTCAATTTCCTGTATGTACCTATAGTGGGAGCTTTATATAAAGGCTCTACATGGGATAAGATAAAACGATTGAGGCCTTGAAAAACACTAGTGGGTAAAGTTTTTTTAGGCTACCAAAATGTTGCCACCCATCACACTATATGCCCTTGGTACAGTCCTGGAGTGTACAGTCTTAGGCCTTAAAGTCCTACCTGGAAAATACTCTTTACCTTCCAGGTCTATGCTTTAATAGTAGCTAATTTTATTCTGCTCCCATCCTCCAGTGGATTTAGATACGCATCAGTACTGATTTGCAGAGTTTTAGAAGGCACCTCTTGTCTTTGTCCTACTGGAGCTTCTGTAGCAAAGAAACACCCTGAAAACATTAAATGCATCTGGAAAGCAACAAAACCCTTTGCAGTGATTGGGGAACTCATCTTCCTGGTCAGGTCACCACAGAACTACGAGGTCTGCCAATTTAGTTTGCAAACTCATCCTAGAAAAACGCTGAATACCTCATTGCTGAATGCGACTACGGTCACCTTCAAAGTACTCCTTTGGGAAGCTACGCACCAACACCAGCACCTAGTCTACCTTCCAAAGCAATTCTGAAACACTTTTTTTGGAATGGCCACCAGAGCTGTCATCGTATTACTCTTGCTGCCCTGAATGTCATCAAAATGTCTTCTTTTCAATATTTTCTTTATCTTCAGGTCAAGAAAAAGTCACTGGGGACCAGATCTGGTGAGTAGGTAGGATGTTCCAATACAGTTATTTGTTTACTGGCTAAAAACTTCTTCACAGACAATTATACAATTAAGTTCACGAGCTTGCCACTGTGCCACTGTGCACAATGGCCATTCCAGAAAGTGTTCCAAAATTGCTTTGAAGGGTGAAGCCGGCTCTGACATAAGTGCATAGCTTCCCAGTGGGAGTACTTCAAAGGTGACTGTGGTGATATTCAGCAATGACACAGGTAACGCTTTGAACAATTAAGTTCGCAGACCTGTTGCATCTCTATGTCAAGGTTTTTCCCATTTACTGAAGGCTGCATTGTCTCTGTCATCCTCAGTCTTCTGCTCTACTGGGGAGAGATAATGAAATAGTAAAGATCCAAATAAGCAAGTTTCATGAAACTTAAAATTTGCTCTGGACTAAAGTACTTGCCTTAGTTCTTTTAAATCAGAAGTCTATACCGTTTGAATCTCACAAACTTGTCCTGTATGAAGCAATTAATGGGCAATCCATGGTCTTTGTTTATGTTGCCTGCACTGAAAATAAGATTGTTCAGATTGACTTATTGGAGTATCACTGGTCTTTAATCCAATATTCTAAAAGCATCTTTCACAAAGAAGAGAAGATTTTGTTGAACAGAAACAAGACTCCAAAGGTCTGCCTAACATTGCCCTGGGAAAACATGGATACTGGAAGATACACTGAATAAAAGACTCATTAGAAACTTGTTGGAAGAGAAAGGACTATGCTTAGCCCTCCTCATGAATTCATAAGAAGCCAAATAGAGGGCACAAAATCTTGGATCTATTTGTCACAGTTAAAAAAGGATAAGACTCTTCTCTGGACTAGCCAGCTCACCAGAAAACTGAAGGTGGCATTTAAATGCCACTGTGGTCAGAAGCAGACAAACATCCGAAGCAGACAGCTGACCCAAGACCCTGGACCAGGTCTGAAAATGCACATCTTTATCTATTTTTATTTTTCCCTTTGTTACCATCATACCTCTACCGATGTTTTCTTGGATTGGGCAGATGCTTATGCTCAACAATTTAAAAGGTTTAATTTTGGATAATTGATGCCCTCCCAACCTTAAGCCAGTCTGGCCTTTCCTGGGGTTTCCCCACTACCCTGGTCTGGTTGGGCTGCTCTTGAGCTAAAGATACAAGAACAGTGCAGAAAGAGTTCATTACTTCAGGAAGTTACTACTAATAGATTTTTCCATGGAAGAGTGACCCCTTTTAGAGCTGAATCAAACCCAGACCATAATTTATTCCTTAGTCTTAAAACAATCCTTACTTTACTAAACACCCAGGTAGAGCTAGCTAAAGAATCTTCCAAACCCACGAATAGTACTCTTTGCATTGTAAGTCCGTAGCAACAGTTTTGGGATGGATTCATTTGGTTAACTCCCCAAGCTAGGAGGCTAAGTCAGCCTGCTCCATTTTACTGGGAACAATCTAACCAATCCATATGAATAACCTAGATATCACCAAACCTGTAGGATGTCTTCCAACATCTGAATGTGCATTAATTACAGCCTTAAGAGCTACTGATGGGTTTGCCGCTGGCCAGCTATGCTGCTCATGTATCCACTGGGAAGTCTCTAACAGCACCCAAACCCCGATAGCTGTGTGGAACGAACATTTAGCCCTGTATCCCACCAAGCTGGATTGGAAGATGCACTCTGGGTCTGAGTTGGACTCAGTGGAGGTATTTTAACTGAACTCCCCTTACCAGTTAATGCAACCCTACTGAAAAATTTATGGTCTCAGTAAGTGTTTGACTTGAACATCTTGCAGAAGTAGTCTCACCTCTGTTAGGACTTGAAGATGTTACGGCACATGTAGAAGGTTTAGCTAAATATGCACAAGCTTCCCTAAACAATGGTGACCACAAACTCCAGGAGATCAATGCAGAAATAGCAGTGATAAGAAAAGTAGTACTCCAAAACAGAATGGGCCTTGACATCCTCACTGCAGCCCAAGGGGGCAGCTGTGCCATAATAAAGTCTGATTGCTGTGTTTATGTTCCTGACAATACTGCTAATATTATACTCTGTTAATTGTAAGTAATGTGTAGTGTCTTGCCTTAACAATCTTCTTCCTCCCTAACTGATATAATAAGTAGTTGGTTTTCCTCTTGCTATTTTATTTTTGAATCTTTTATTCTTTATCACTTCTATTATTATAATTATAAAACGCTGTTTTACTTTGGTTCAGTGCATTTTACCCATGAAATGCTTTATTTTAAAACCTTTTGACCCTTTAAATAAAGTGATGCTTATTTCACAGGCTTTCACCAATGATCATGTTATTTAATTACCACTGTTTTGTCTTCCTGAGTATATTTCATCTTCTATCAGTTGCACCTGACTTAGAAATGGTCCTTGAACACGGCTTTGTCCATTAAGATGTCTCACGTAAATCCTGAAGATGAGACCTATTTAGCTCAGCAAGGAAAAGAAGAAAAAATTTTTTTAAACAAAAGCTCCTCAAGAAAACAAGCAATGGTCTTGCAAAAGAAAGGCTACTCTGTTGTGGGTGATCAGCACCTAATAGCAGAGGCTTGATCAAAAGGGAGAAATGCAAATAGAAAAGTTTCAAATTGGAGACACTTGTATCAGATGTAAGAATGATCGGGCCAACATACGTTACCAGGAAGCAAAAAGTCAGGATGTAAACCACTTGTTCCTGGGAAGAATGTGTCTAGACATGAACAACTTATTCCCCGGAAGGATGGGTATAACTGAGCTGCCTGGCCGTGCTCAGTGGTGGCCCACTCTCTCCTAGCCAAGCGGCGAACTTTTACATTTTGAAGGACTTCAAATTGAAGTTGATTTTGTCTATAATTAACCATTCACCCTCTACCTTTCCTTTGTTTTCTATGTATACAGACATCTCTTTCTACGTGAACTGTGGAGTGCTTTCTATTTTTTGACTTAGCATCACCAAGCTTTAGCTATGCTATTTCTCAATAAAACTTTCTTGCTTTCGCTTCTAGCAGAGTATAAGGTTTTCATCTTTGACAAATAAAAGTAGATGAAAGGAGGAAAGAAAAGAGAGTATCAAGTTCCGGCTGCCCATGGAGAACACCTCCAAACGGAAGTCCTGCTGGCGTGATCACTTCCCAACCCCCTCCCAGCGCCTTGGCTAACAACAGGGAATCTTGGCCAGATCTCAACACAGGGTACTTACTACCGCTTCTAATTCAATTTGGGCACCACAGGTCTCAACATCTAGCTTCTTGCTTTGTTTCCTTGGTCTTGTAGGACACTTTTGTCTAATATACTCCACGTCTTTAGCAAGTTCATTACATTTTAAACATCTAGGTGACATCTTTTGATAATTTCAATTACAAGTGAAACACTATACAGACATCACTGCAATGCCAAGAGCTTCAGAGATGAGATGAGAAATATTGACGCCTAAGGAACATAAGGTTTCTAGATTTCCACGTACTTGGCTGTGCTACTACAGTTGATGGCTTGGTTAGTGAAGTGTTACTATGTGTCATTTTGGCAGAGTCAGCTGATTTTCCATGGTTCTAATGCAGACTCTGCTGCTGTCTGTCTGTTATGGACTGAATTGTGTCCTCCCAAAATATGTGTTGTAAATACTATGGCTATAATTCTACTTGGGAATAGATTGTCTTTTGTTATGTTAATGTCATAGAATTAATATAACACATGTTTTAATTCAATTTTTTCTTGAGATATACCGAAAACCCACCTCTGTTGAGTCAATTCTGACTCACAGTGACCCTATAGGATAGAGCAGAATTGCCCCATAGAGTTTCCAAGGAGTGCCTGGCGGACTCTAACCACCAGCTTTTAGGTTAGCAACCATAGCTTTTAATCACTTTGCCACCAGGGCTTTCTCTGGAGAAATAAGAGAGATTAAACAAGTAAGTGAGGGAAGCAGACACGAGGGACGATTGATGTCAAGCCACTTGGAAACCAGGAAACAAGCTGAAGAGACAAAGACTTTTCCCCAGAGCTGATAGAGAGAAAAAGTTTTTCTCTAGAGCTGGTGCTCTGAATTTGGATTTCTAGTCTCCTAAATTTTGAGAAAATAAACTTTAGTTTGTTAAAGCAATCCATTTGTGGTATTTATGTTACAGCATCATTTGATGATTAAGACACCGTCTTTGGACTCCACGTTGTCCTTTCACTTCTTTAGGCTTCAGCTTCTTATGAATACAAGGAAATTAGACCTTATTATTCTATTCTATGTTTCATACTTCTCATTCATCTAAATTTTCAAGTTTTTGATAGACTTTTTTTAAAAAATAGTACAACACAAATATGCACATAGTAAAAGCTCTCATTCCCACCCCTGTACTCCGTCTGCTGACTTCTTACCAACACTCTTCCTCATAGGTAGCTATTTTTATTAGATTTTTGGGTCTCCTGGAAACCTTGGTGGCCTAGTGGCTAAGTGCTATGGCTGCTAACCAAGACGTCAACAGTGTGAATCTGCCAGGCACTCCTCCACTCTGTGGAGCAGTTCTACCCTGTCCTGTAGGATTACTATTAACTGGAATTGACTCAACAGCAGTAGGTTTGGTATCATTGGTTTTCCAGAAGATCTTTTACAAGCACAATCAAATACAAATAGCTTATTTTCTCTCCCTTTTTATATAAATAGAGTATCTTGTATATTCAGTTTTGTATGTTGCTTTTTAATTTAACACCCGTCTTTTGTGCAACTGCTTAGTATTCCATTTTATAATATACAAGGATGGGCAATTAAGTTCTTGAACTCATCCTGGTAAAAGTGCTACATACCTCATTGCTGAATATCGCAATGGTTTCCTTCAAAGTATTCATCTTGGGAAGCTATGCACTGATGCCATTACGTGATCTATCCTTCAAATCAATCCTAGAACTCTTTTTCTGGAATGGCCATCAGAGCTGTCATCGTATGTCCTGAATGTCATCCTTTCAATATTTCTTTTATCTTCAGGTCAAGAAAAAAGTCATTGGGGGCCAGATCTGGTGTGTAGGGAGGGTGTTCCAACATAGTTATTTTTTTACTGGCTAAAACTCCCTTACAGACAACTATACAATTAAGTTCGCAAACCTGCCACCATGCCACTGTGTGTAGTGGCCATTCCAGAAACAGTTCCAAAATTGCTTTGAAGGGTGGATTAAGTGCTGGCATTGGCATTACTTCCCAAGTGGAGTACTTCAAAGCTAACCATAGTGATATTCAGCAATAAGGTATATAATCAGCAATAAGGTATATAACACTTAGAACAATTTGGTTTGCAGACTTGTCGGATGTAGTTTATTTAATGTCTTAATGAGAAAGAAAGGGCTATTTCTTGTGTTTTGTTGTTATAACTCTGTTGTAATAAATAACCTTGCATATAACATTATTTTTTAATGTATGCAAATCTTTTTGTGAATAACTTTCTGGAAATGGGAATTATAGATTAACAAGGCATTAGCAAGGTGTCCTCTTCAGGCATTGTAACTAATGTACTCTTTCACAAGGAATGTGTGAGTGCCTGTTTTCTCACAACCTTGCCATTGGAAAGTACTGTCAAATGTTTAGACTTATGCCTATTGAGTACTTGATGTTAGAAGGGACCCTGGTGACAGAGTGGTTAAGCTTTGGCTACTATCCAAAAGGTAGGCAGTTTTACTTCACCAGCTGTTGTTTGGAAGCCATATAGGGCAGCTATACTTTGTCCTACAGGGTTGCTATGATTTGGGATTGACTCCACCACAATGAGCTAGTAGATTAGAAAGGAGCCCTAGTGGCACTGTGGTTAAGCTCTTGACTGCTAATGAAAATGTCAGCAGTTTGAACCCACAGGGGCTTGGTGGGAGAAAAACGGCAGCAGTCTGCTTCCATAAAGATTACAGATTCTGAAACCCTATGGGATAGGTCTTCACTGTCCTACAGGATTGTTACAGATCAGAATCAGTTCCATGGCAATTTTTTTTTTTTTTTAAAGTAGATTGGAAAGGATCTCTGGTGGTACAGTTGTTACGTGTTCAACTGCTCATCAGTGGAAGCCTCTAGCCCCTTGGTGGGAGAAAAGATCTGATGGGAGAAAAGACCAGGTGAATTTCTCACATAAAGAGTAAAACAAACAAAAAAGCAAACCTGCTGCCACTGTAACAAAACCTAAGGGATAGATTAGAATTGCCCCGTAGAGCTTTCAAGGCCATAAACATTTACGGAAGCTAACAGCCACATCCTTCTCTGATGAAAACCCTATGGGGCACCTCTAATCTGTCCTATGGTGTCATTGTGAGTCAGGGTTCACTTGATGGTGCACATCCATAACCTAACCTGTTGTGGTGGAGTTGATTGTAACTCTTAATCACCACAACAGTAGGTAAGAAATATTAGCTCAGTGCAATCTTCATTTCTCTTTACGTGTTTTTGGTTAATTATTTTTTAAATGCCGAAGAATGATTTTTATTTTAAGATTCTATTATTGA
This sequence comes from Heterohyrax brucei, assembly GCA_028571685.1. Taxonomy (NCBI): domain Eukaryota; kingdom Metazoa; phylum Chordata; class Mammalia; order Hyracoidea; family Procaviidae; genus Heterohyrax; species Heterohyrax brucei. Next base: position 134,144,121 of record CM053148.1, on the reverse strand, counting down.
TCCTAACAGTTATCAGAAGCTTGTGACTAAAACAACACTTCCCTGGTTCATCTGCAGCTTTACCCAATCACACTTCCAAGCCATGGGTACCGATTGTGTTCTCATTAGCCTTCTCGTTGATTTTATACTTGGAAACACCTCTTATCCTAATCATCATTGTCTTCTGTTTATCTATTTTTACTTTAACATTATACATATCTCTGGCCTGTGTGTGGCTTGTTTTCCACTTGTAAGTCCTATAGTCAAAGTATTTGCTGATAGGTTCACTAGAATCACCTCATGGTTACACAGGTACTTGTATTTTGACACAACCCACTATAATTCTATTAACCACAAAAACAGAAAAGCAACAAAAACAACAAAACAAAGATCTCGCCCTCTCTGTGTTGGAGAACCCAGGAGACTGGGTATTCCTTCACTGAAGAGGGAGTGGCCAGTATCATCAATGTGTAAAATTCTTCCTGGGGCTTTTGCCTTGGTGAGACTATTTCCATGTTGTATACAAGCAAGCGAACTAGCGAGCAAGTGAGCGAGCGAGTGAGCAAGCAAACCCAAACCTTTGCCCAGTTGATTCAGACTCAAACAGAACCTACAAGGCAGAGTAGAACTGTCCCATAGAGCGTTCAAGGAACTACTAGTAGATTTGAACTCCTGACATTTTGGTTAGGAGCTCCATGCACAACCACTGCACCACTAGGGCTCCGTGTTGTTCTTGTTGTTAGGTGCTGTGGAGTTGGTTCAGACTCACAGTGACTCTGTGAACAACAGAAGAAAACATTGTCCTGTCTTGAGCCATGTCCACAATTGGTTTTTATGCTTAAGCCCATTGTTGTGTCCTCTGTGTCAATCCACCTCGTTGAGGGTCTTCCTATTTTTTACTGACCCTCCACTCTACTAAGCATGATGTCCTCCTCCAGGGACTGAACCCTCCTGACAACATGTCCAAAGTATGTCCAAAGTATGCAAGATTCAGTCTTGCCACCTTTGCTTCCAAGGAGCACTCTGATTGTACTTCTTCCAGAACAGATCTGTTGGTTCTTTTGGCAGTTCATGGTACATTTAACATTCTTCTTCAACACCACAATTCAAAGGCATCAGTTCTTCTTCTGTCCTCTTTGTTCCTTATCCAGATTTCCCACGCATATGCTGCTGTTGAAAATACCATGGCTTGGGTCAGGTGTCCTTTAGTCTTCAAGGTGATATCTTTGCTCTTCCTAGGGCTCCGTAGGTACTGTTGAAAGGCATATTGGCATCCAGATGTGACTTCAAGGTAGGACTTGAAATGATGTTTGTACACTATTTTTTTTTTGGTGCTGCTGAATTGGTTCTGACCCATAGTACTGACTCACAGTGTAACAGAACAAAATACTGCTAGTCCTTGCCATCATCACAATTGTTAGTATGTTTGAACCCATTGTTACAGCCACTGTGCCAATCCATCTCATTGAATGTCTTTCTCTTTTTGTCTTTCTGCTTTATCAAGTATGATATCCTTCTCCAAGGACTGGCCCCTTCTGGTAACATGTCCAAAGTACATAAGATGATGTTTTGCCATCCTGGCTTCCAAGGAACGTTCTGTCTGAACTTTCTCTAAGATAGATTTGTTTGTTCTTCTGACAGTCCATGATGTATTCGATATTCCTCTCCAACACCATAATGTATGTATAACAAAGATATTTTACTGTGCTTTTAGTGAAAGTTTACAATCCAGGTCAACTTTCCATTTAAAACACCCACACCCACATTGCTATGCAACTTTAGCTGCTCTCCCCACCCTGTGATGGCACACACCTTTACACCCTGTACTTCCTGTGTCCATTTCAACCAACTGCTTTCCACCTCCACCCTCTCTTCTCATCTCTGGACAGGAGCTGCTCAGACAGCCTCTTGTATATTTAAGCTAAGAAGTACACTCTTTGCCAGCATCACTCTATGTCTTATAGTCCAGTCCAAATCTTTGTCCGGAAAGTTGACTTTGCTCGTCTACTGATCTTAGCTGTGGGCTAGCAGAGAGTCTGTGGCCTTGTTATCAGGAGACCATCCAGTCTGTCAGATCTTCAAGTCTGGTCTTGTAATAGAGTTCTAGTTCTACATACCCACTTTTCTCCTGCTACTTCAGTGGCTCTACACTGTGTTCTCTGTCAGGGCAGTCACCCATGGTGGTTGGGCATCACCTAGTTCTTCTGGTCTCATGTTGATCAAGTCTCCAGATCATATGGCCCCTTCATATGGGCTCATATTTTCCACATGTCTTTGATGTCCATTGTTCTACTCTGGAGTGGGACAAGCTGATGCTACTTAGATGGTCACTTGCTAGTTTTTAAGAATCCAGACACTACTCACCAAAGTGGGATGCAGAACATTTTCTTAAAAAAAAAAAATCCTTAGTTATGCCAACGGACCTTGATGTCCCCTAAAACCATAGTCCCTAGACCCTTGTTCCTGCTACTCTATCCTTTAAAATGTTGGGTTATATTTAGAACGCCTCTTAGCTTTTAGTATAGTCCAGGTGTGCTAACCTCCCTTTTACTGTATGCTGTCACTTCCTTCCCCTAACTCAATTCCTGTCCACTATCTAATCTATGAATGTGCTTCTTCCTCTGTCCCCTTCCTCATAACCATCAAAGATTACTTTTTCTGCACTACATCATAATTTAAATGCATCAGTTCTTCCTCAATCTTCTTTATTTGTTATCCAGCTTTCTCACACATATGAGCTGATTGAAAATATAATGGCTTGGATCAGGTGCAACTTAGTCCTCAAAGCAACGTCTTTGGTTTTGAACTCTGTCAAGAGGTCTTTTGCAGCAGAATTCTTTATGTGAATGATCTTGGGAAATACAAATGCACACAGGAAGGGATCCTGGGCAGAGTAACATCCAACTTCCACATCCTGATGTGGAACATTCCACCAATTTGTCCTTAAAACGCCTGGGTTATCTAATACTAAACGACATATTATCAACATCCTCCAGCTAATGACTTTCAGGGACAAAGCCCATCTTAGCTTTCCAATACAGTGAGCGTACAATCACATTATCTCGACAGTTAAATTCTGATAGATTACAGCCCAGGGCTGGAATCATGGGCCTGTGATCTCTGTACTCACAGAGTCCTGTGCTCAGAAGGGCCTCAGACTTGATTTAATGGTCTCCTATTGCCATCTTGAAATTCTTTAGTTTTGAATAAGGGCCTAGTTCTGTCGCTTTGCAAATTATTTAGCTGGACCTTATGCAACCTTGTAGTCCTTGGTGGCACAAATAGTTAACATGCTTGGCTGCTAACAGAAAGACTGGAGATTCAAGTGCATCTAGAGATACCCTGGAAGAAAGGTCTGGTGATCTACTTTCAAAAAATATGTCTTTTAAAACCCTGTGAAGCATAGTTTTCTAACACACTTGAACTGTAATTGACTAGTCTGTGTACGTCAGCTGGTAGTCACAAGTTACTTTTGGAAACCTTAGGTTCAATTGCCTGGTGAATCGATCTATCTGTAGACAATGAGCCCAGTGGATTAGTGTTATGCTGGGAGGCATCTGTGAGTATATTTCCTCTTATTAAGGTAAGTGACCCCATGTAAACCTAAAAGGAAAGTGAAAACTCTCATATTATTGGCTCTCATAGAAAAGGAAGTGTATCTATTTTAATCTTGTTTTGAAAAGCAGACCAGATACAGTCATGAAGAGCCAAAGAACAGTCAATACTTTTTGCATGTTCCTGCAAGTAAATATAGAGAACAACATGAAGATCTATTTCAAAATGTAATTTGCAGGGAAACATTGCTGTTTCTTTCATGTATGACATACTGAGTCTTTTCTCCCAGTACAAACTTAGGTTTGAAATCTCAGTTCAAAATACTTGCAAAGAAGAGATCCAAAAACCCTTCAGACTTCAAAATGTCCCTTTTTAGTCTAGAGTTTTAACCTTTGCCCAGTAAATGGCTGCAAAACAAATTCATATTAAAATAGCTTCCAAATTAAGATACTCAGAAGCTTAACCCTAAGGTGCTCTAAAATGTGGGATCATTTCCTTTCTTAAGAGTCTATAAAGTAAGGAAGAACATAAACAATCTGTATTCAGTGGGTAAAATTCAAGGTAAGTGTGAGTTGTCCCAGATTAGAGTGAAAAAACAAACACACCCTTCAGGAGGTGAAAACAAAATGAGGCTGACTTCACTGTTAACAATGCAATTATGCAATCAACTCAAGGGCATAACTGGAAGTGAGAACCTGTTTAGCGAAAAAAACCAGTGCCTGTCTTGGAGCGCTGGCAAACCAACCAAACTCGACTCTCCTGAGTTGATTCCAACTTACAGTGACCCTGTAAGATGGAGCAGAACGGCCCCATAGCGTCTCCAAGGAGCACCTGATGGATTTGAACTGCTGATTTTTTAACTACCAGGTGTAGCACTTTAACCATGACAACACCAGGGTTTCCTGGAGCTCTGGAGAGGGGAGGAAACCTGCAGTTGTTCTCATTTCCACTAACCAGGGTCTCTGTGGTTTGGTTACAACTGTTGTGTTCCTGCCTATTGTAGGCAATGTTTGATGACAGATTGTTTTTCTCCATGTGCTTTTTTTCCCCTCTGTGAGATTAAAAAAAGGATAATTCCTTAAACAGGGAGATCATAGTTTGTTTTTCCAGTCATCTCTTCCAGCTCAGATGTAAATAATGGTTTGAAAACTCCTCAACTAAACTTTGTTGGAGATCCCAGAAAGCTCCATTTATGTCATTGAACTAAAGACATAGATCATTAATCTTCATTAATAAAAGCAAAATAGCAAATGTACTTGTGGTATTGTCCCTAGACCCTAGTTCTTTTTGTCTCTCTGAATTATTCGGAATTTGATCCAGTTGTCAACTGGGGATGAGTCACTTTCTCAAACTTCAGGATTTTGTCAGTTGGTAGTTTTGCGGTTGGTTCTTATTATTTCAACAAGAGACGTTGCTTTTTGTTTTCCTGTAATTTTTAGAGACATCTTAATAAGCAGTAGAGGAATTTTTTTTTGACTCAGTCTTGTCCCCTTTGCTGAGGAGGTCCCTTGCGTGTTTATCACAGCAACAGAGTATCTGCTGCTTTAGTCCCTGGGCATTGATCAGTCTGATCCAGCAGGAAGTTTAATTTCAGATGTCCTGGGTTTTGTTGTTGTTGAGAAACCTGTTCTTGAATTATATTATATTTGCTAAGGTATTTTATTGGAGATACTTTTGAGGAACTTGACCGAAGGATCACTGGTTTTCACTAACCTGAGCTAAAGTTGAAATAACAGGTTGAGGAAGAAGGGGTGATAAGGAACTGTGGCATATCATGAGTTTAACAAATTACTCAAAATCTAGCACGTAATACATGAGCCATTTATTGTGTTTCTTGTGAACACATGTGTTGCCATTGAATGCTCCCGATAACCTTTATAGTATTATTATCAAAGAGGTTCAGAACTTGCCTAAGCTCACGGAATGAAAGTGTTAAAGCTGAGCTACAAACCTGGGTCTGACTCTAGAAATTCAGGCTTTAACCACTATCTGTTATGTACATTTCCTAACATGGAAACCAAATGATTTTTATTATTGAGTTAAAGTAGGGTACAAATAATTTCCTGGTATTGAAGCCCTTTGGTAAATAAATAATGACTCCTTATCACAAGCTACCTAGAAACCCTGGAGACATAGTGGTTAAGTGTTATGGCTGCTAATCAAAGGGTCAGCAGTTCAAACATGCCAAACGCTCCTTGGAAACTGTGGGTCCTTGGAAACTGTGATGCAGTTCTACTCTATCACACATGGAGTAGGCATTGACTCAGTGGCAATGGTTTGGTATTTTTGATTATCAAAGCCACCTAGCTTTCATTCAGCGCCATCTATTTTTTCACTCTTTGGTTAGCTCTCATGGTTCTTCTGAAAGCTGGATACACCGGCTAAGCTTTTGACAAAATGATGTTTTAATGTTATTTTAATTTGTATAAGCCACTGCTGTTGAGTTGTGTCTGACTCACAGCAACCCTAGACGTCAGAGTAGAACTGCCCCATAGAGTACCGAGGGACACCTGGTGGATTTGAACTGCCAACCTTTTGGTTAGCAGATGTAGCACTTAACCGACTACACCACAGGGTTTCCTTAGTTTGCACAGATTTTATTATTACTATATTCTTACAAAGGAGACCTGGTGGCTCAACAGTTAAGCACTGGACTGCAAATTAAAAGGTGGATGGTTTGAACCTGCCAGTAGCTCCAGGAGAGAAAAGACTTGGTGATCTGCTCCAGTGAAGGGTACAGCCAGGAAAACTCTGCTGTGCCATAAATGGTCACTGGGGGTTGGGATTGACGGTACACAACAATAACATATTACATGTGTTGTTTTGACTACAGCTTCTGCTTATCCATGTGTATAATTAGGATAATAAAGTCTACTTTATAGGGATATCGCAAGATGCAAATGTTACAATGTGTGGAAGGAAGTTATAAGCTCTAAAATCAATCCTTATAAGAAACCTACAAAGCTGCTTTCAGGCCTTGAGACATTATTAGATAGGCGACAATTATTAAATAGTATCTAGTTGGTTGCAAATTGGTTTAGTTCATATCAAATATATTTAGGAAATACGTAAAATGGTTTGCATGCTAAGGTACAAGTCAAGATGTGGGAGTTCATAGCTTGTCCCGTTATTCTTTATCCATGACACCTTTGGGCCTGCCTACTTAACTAACTGACCTCATGTCAGTATTTGAGAAGAAAAACGACAAAAGTGGCATGAATGGCTTTTCTCAGGAAAATTCATAAAAAATATAGGAACTGGAAAGATTATACAGGAAACTTAGGAGGAAATAAGTTTATATTAATGGAAGAGGAACAACTCAGAAAAGGAAGGTGAAAATAGTTGCACAACTTGAAGAATATAATCAACTTTCCCGAATTATACACGTAGAAACTTGATTTAGTATATATTTTTGCTGTGCATATTCTTAATAACAACCACTAAATAAAACAAATAATTATATATGTATGTGTGTGTACACATATACATAATTGTACTTTAGTTGAAGATTTACAGAACAACTAGTTTCTCATTAAACAGTTAGTACACATGTTGCTTTATGGCGTTGGCTAACAGCTTCACAACATGCCAACACTCCACCCTTTTCCACCTTGAGTACCCTATTACCAGCTTTCCTGTCCCCTCTTGCCTTCTACTCCTTGTCCCTGGGCTGGTGTGCTCTTTTAGTCTCCTTTTGTTTTAGAGCCTGCCTAATCTTTGGCTGAAGGGTGAACCTCGGAAGTGACTTCACTACTCAGCTGAAATGGTGTCTTGGAGCCACACTGCTAAGGTTTCTCCAGTCACTGTTAGGACAGTACGTCTGATCTTTTTGCATGTGAGTTAGATTTTTGTTTTACACTTTTCTCCAGTTTTGTCAGGGACCCTCTACTGCGATTCTTTTCACAGCAGTCAGTGGTGGTAGCCAGGTGCCATCTAGTTGTGCTAGATTAAGTCTGGCAGAGGCCATGATAGATGTGGTCTACCTGTCCTTTGGACTAATGCTTCCCCTGTGTCTTCAGTTTTTTCATCTTCCCTTGCTCTTGAGCAGGTAAGACCAGTGGAGTATCTTAGATGGCTGGTCACAGGCTTTTAAGACCCCAGATGCTACGCAACAAAACAGAATGCAGAACATTTTCTTTATAGGCCGTGTTAGGACACTTGAGCTAGATATTCCTCAAGCCCATGGTCCCCATCACCCTCAGCCCAGCAATCTGATCACCTAGGGAGTCTGGATGTGTCTGTAGAGATTCCATGACCTCGTCTTGGACAGATTGGGCTGGCTTCCCCACTACTGTGTACAGTCTTACCCTTCATCAATGTTACCACTTATCTATTGTCTATTTAATATTTTTCCACACCCCTCTCTCGTATCCATCAAAGATTGTTACTGTTTATGTGTTAACGTTTTCAGGAGATTTTACAGTAGTGATCTCGTAGGATAGTTGTCCTTTTGTGACTGACTTATTTCACTCAGCATAATGCCCTGCAGAGTTATCTATGTTATGAGATGCTTCGTAGATTCATCGTTGCTCTTTACCTTTGCATAATACCCACTGTGGGTATGTTCCATAGTTTGTTTGCCGATTCATCCATTAATAAACATCTCGGTTGTTTCCATCTTTTTGCTATCAATGAACAACGAATGCTAAAACAAATATGGGTGTGTATGTGTCTGTTCACGTGACGACTCTAACTTCTCTAGGATATATTCCTAGGAGTGCAATTGCTGGATCACATGGTACTTCTATTTCTAGCTTTCTAAGGAAGGCAATGGTTTTTTTCCAAAATGATTGTATCATTTTGTATTCCCAGCAGCAGTACCTGAGAGTTTCAATGTCCCTGAAGCCTCTCCAACTTTTGGTTATTTTCTGTTTTTAATGATTTGTGTCGGCAATGTTGGGGTAGGATGATATCTCATTGTGGTTTTGATTTGCATTTCTCTAATGGCTCTTGATGGGGAGCATTTCCTTAGGTGTGTATCAATCACCTGAATGTCTTCTTCTGAGATGTGTCTGTTCATATCTTTTGCCCATTTTTAGTTGAATTATTTGCCTTTTTGTTGTAGAGATATTGATTTTTCCCGTAGATTTTAGAGAAGAGGGTTTTGTCTGACTTGTAATAGCCCTTGATTTTTCCTTAGCCTGTAGATTCTTGTTTTACTCTTTTCATGAGCACTTTTGGTGAGCAAAGGTGTTTAATTTTTAGAAGATCTCAGTTATCTAGCTTATTATTTAGAGTTTGTGTGTTGTTGGTTATGGTGTGTATTGTGTAAATGCCTGTATTATGGATTCTAGCACTCATTCTCTCTTTCCTTCTATGGGTTTATACATAGGTCTTCGATCTATTTTGAACTACTTTTTGTAAATGGTGCAGTGTATAGGTCCTGTTTCATTTTTTTGAAAGAGATCAGAGTTCCCACACAATTCTCCAGGCTTCTTCAGTTTCTTCTGCATTTTCTTCAAGCAAAATTGTTTCCAACTGTTTGTCTTCAATTTCACTGACCCCTCAATTCAAATCTCCTGCTCAGTCCTCCTATGACACTGTCCATTTCTGAAATCTTGTTTATCTTTTGGATCTGTAATTGTTTTTGTGTGATTTCTAGTCATGAATTTATTTTGTTATTTTATTCCTGTATTATTTTTCTAAATTCTTCCATTGCTCTGTCTGTGTTTTCCATGAATTTGTTTGCCTTTTCCATTCATTTGTCTATTTTTCTCTCATTTGCATCTGCTTTCTGCTTCAATTTTTGGGTAGCTGAATATTAGAGATTTGAATTCACTGTCACATAGTTCTAGCACCTTTTCATTTATTGAGAAGCCGTCTCGTGTTTTATTTTGTATGCCTACTGGAATCATTCTATCCTTTTTTAAAATATGTTTTGAAATTATCTGCTGTCTCAGGGATATTCAGTAGTTATTTTCTTCATTTGTTGATTGCAGATTTGTTTATTTCATCCTAATTTTTGTTTTACTTGGTTATGTCTGAGCAGGTAAGCTATGTGCTCTTTGTTTGCTCGTATGTGGTCATGATACTTTCACCTCCTTGTCCAACGGGCAGGGCCAGTCACTCAGCTGTGCTGCAGTAGGGCGGGTCCAGCCAAGGAAGAATGGTTGGGATGGGTTGTTTGGGCATGAGTTAGGGCTGAAAGACAAGCTGGAAGTATGGGCAGGGCAGATTCTGGTAAGGTATGCTGGTGTTGCTCAGGGATATGATATTCAGTGCATGGTGCAGGTAGACAGGAAGGAGGGTGGAAACTGTAATGTGTGGAGCTAAGATGGGTATGAGGAAGAGCAGTGAGTGTAGGGAGAAACAGGAGCCAAAGCCAACCAACCAGACAGAAAGAATGTTTCGGGAGCTTGCCTTGGAGTGGAGAGATGAGAAACCAAGACACAGAGAAAAGCAAATAAATAAATAAATAAAATAAAAAAAGGAAAATAATAGAAAACAAAAAGAAAATAAACAAACAAAATTAGAAGATAGAAAGAAAAGATTTCTTCCGTTTGGTGCCTGGCTGAGTTCTTTATCCCTTCATTCGATGCTCAGGATTACAGGACTGATATTTGTCTCTGTTTGACTTAGTTTTTTGGGTCTTTGCTGTGGAGGGATGGCGTTGTGCTTCTGTCTACAGCTCTGCTCATAAAATAAATCATTAAAAAGTAAAGTTGGAGCTGCATCCATCTGGGACCTGTATCCAGTGAGGTGATGGGATATACTAGAAGTGTTAAATATAACAGGAACATTTTGAAATGTAAGTTATATCTCACTTGATGTGCTGTTCTTCATACATTGCCGTAGAAAGACTTAGAAAACCATCTTAATTATTCTGAGACCGATTTTATTGCTACATAGAGATGAAGTCATCATCTCAGGAATGCAGAAATAATGTGAGCTTGAATATATCACACCCATGGGTGTGCACGTACACTGCTTGTACATACCACGCACACCATGAGAACATTGCTAGTTACTTACATTATTTCTCATTTAAATGATTCTATTATTTTTTATCAGGTACATTTAACAATAAACACAAATACTAATAATTAAGCAAACAGTGACTAACAAGAAACTCAGAGGTAGGTGGTTGCTGGTGCTGGTTCGAAAGCTTGAGTCAGTTAGGTGCAAAGCCTGTGTGCTTGTCTGCCCTTCCTCTCGTGGTTAGAAGATGGTGGCTGCAGCTGAATTTCTAGCCTTTCCACTCACATTTCAGACAAGAAAAAAGGGAAAACAGCAAAAAAGGTGTTTATCAGTTGAATCTTCTAAGAACATTTGCGGAAGTCACATTCATTGATTTAGGAGTTAAAACTGAATCCATTATTGCTTGTCTTTCAGTATAAAGAATGTGACCCAGTTGGAGCAACAAGGACTCACAGAGGTGCATCACCTTATATGTGTAGCATGGAAGAATTATGCATTATGTATTTTCCACTCTTATCTCTTTCTATTAGCATTTAGTAAACAGTAAGATTTGTTGGACCAATGAAGACTCCCCTGACTGCTGTTACTGAAATTTCTACCAATGATTATTAAGACAGTTCAAAGTGTGGAATCCCAGCGATTTAGCAGTTTTGGGCCAATCATATGAAAAGGTGAAGCTGTAATGATTTTGTCTATTTGTACTGTTAATACATACTGATGATTCTGTGACACTCTGTGGGCTTGGACAGACATGGCTCTGGTGACCCGTTGCCCATTTTCACTTTGCCTCTTAGAACATATCACTGACTTTAAGGAAAGGTGGGAAATATAAGCATTTTCTGTCACACTGTGGGGCCCTCTAAAACCTGGATTCTGTTAGTAAGGAAGAAGAGGAAATGGATTTTAGGTTGGAAGCTAATAATACATGCCACATAAACCTGCTGCTGTCAAGTTTATTTCCATTCACAGAAACCTTACAGGGCAGACTAGAGCTCCCCCATAGAGTTTTCAGGTGGACTTGAACTCCTGATGTTTTGGTTAGTGGTTGTAGCACTTAACCTCTAAGCCACTAGGGTTTCCGTCAACATCCTAAGCACTGAAAAATAATCATAAAATTTGTAGACATCTCCCTCAACACCACAGGGTCACTTCCGCTGAGTTTCTTTCTCCCTGGCGGCAGCACCGTTGTGTTAGGCTCAGAAATCCTAACAACTGAATCAACATTAACTTCTCCCTCTGCCTTCTCTCTTCCCTCTCCTTCTCCTGTTTATCACTTACACAGCAAAACAGAATGTTTGGAAAGTTCTATCCTGAAGAGATGTTTAACCAATATATCTCAGAAGGAAAGCTTATTTAAGGAGATACAAGAAGGAAACATACTTCGGGAACTTGAGTGTTTACTGAGAGGACAGTTACTAATTTAATGCACTGGACACCTGTGGAAAATTTTTTGGTAGTTGGCAGATGTGCTGTTTCAAGACTGCCTTTGGCTTTCATGCCGATTTCTGCTTCTGACCTGGAGTCAAAGCTCACCATAGCATCACTGTTTTCTTTCTCTCAGAGACATCGTGTTCTTGTCTGAGTCACCACACCATTACGCATCCTGCTTTGGCTCACTGTAGGGATTTCATGAGGTTATCCAGAGACATGTAGGGATATAAATTAAATCATTGAACTGTACAGGATCAAAAGGTAGAGTGACGAGAGATGTGTGCTATTTGCAGTTCTTTCAGGGTGACACTGAGCAAATCAATGCTTTTTAATCTGTAAGTCAATTCAGTCTTCAGTAGCTCCTCTGCTTTCTGCTAAAAGAAAGATGTACAGGAAGTACACCTGCTCCTTTAAAAACTTAGGTTCCAGACCATTGTAGTGGCTATATAGTACATAAATAATTTGCAGGGTAGAATGGAAGCCAGGGACACTCAGATGGGCATTACAGCAATGCAGGTGAGGGGTATTATGAGCAATAGGAGATTCACTCAAGACACAAAGCTGGCACAGAGCACAGACTAGGCTCCTGAGAGCGGGAAAATGGAATGCAGATGGAATAACTGAAGGCGATTCAGGTTTTCTGACTCTCAAGTCAGAGAATGGAGCTGTTACCAGGGATAAAGAAATTCAGAGGTTTCTTTGAGATTTCTGTTGTTGGGATAAAGCAGGGGTGATGAATTCTGCCTGTTTCCTACGACACACTTCCCAAAGGAGGTAAGGAATGCAAGTCCTGCAACGCTGGCCGGCTGGATAGTCAGGCTGAGAGAGGGTCTCCTGAGGTCGTTACAGTGCTTTGTTGCAAATTTGTTTTCAATCACTTTGTGACAGCACCGTGTTTGCATCCATTGGATGACGTGTGTAAAATTCATTCTGCATCCAGATGTGGTGAAAATTTGAATCTCCTCACTATCCTATCTCTCCTAAATCTCTGAGGTCGAACCATCACATTCTCCAAAAGTTGGCAAATTAAGCTTAATGTTTTCAAAGATTTTTTTTTCTTAAAAAGAATAAAACAATTAATATTGTCTATTCCAGGAAAACCAACAGCATAACAGTTGAGAGCCATAGCTGTTAACTAAAAGGTGGACAGTTCAAATCTAGTAGATGCTCTTTGGAAACTCTAGGGAGCAGTTCTATTCTGTCTTTTAGGGTCGCTGTGAGTTACAATCAATTTGATAGCAATAGTTTGGTTTGGATTTTATTTCAGGTTTAAGGTTTAAGGGATTATCTTTTTATGTTTGTCAAATCATAGCCCAGTTCTACCCTTCCAACCTTTTCACACTGATGTTGATTGCTATGGCAAATTGATTGTGTGGTAAAGTATACATGTCATTCTAATGTATTCACTTGAGGGAGTTATTACTGTTAATTGCTGAACCAGTTCTAAATGATATAGAATATTTAAGGTATATGAAGATATTTGACTCTGCTGAACACCCATGCTAACTACCTTTGGAAGCTTTCCTTTTACTCCCTGATGTACCATATTTAAGGTGGTCCAGATGGACTCGGGGTTCATTCCTTTACTCTTTGTCTCATCTTCTAATCAGTCTCTGTACTTACGCTATGGGGAGAGCAGCTAAATGCTGACTTCCGTCACAACTGGACGCTTTGACTATAAACAGCCTATTGTTAATACCAATTAATTCTCCCTCTGCCATCAACACTGCCTTACTAGGGCACATAAGGCAGGGATGTTTGTCTTTGGAGATCTTGAATCTTTTCACTATATAGTGCTGCTGGCAAATGTCTACATCTTTAATATACCCCCCCTTTTTTTTTACTTTTTTTGTGTATGATTAAGTGAAAGTGTGCATCCAAATCAATTTTGTATGCCTGCCTACCTGCAGCTCCTTCTGCTCTCCTTACCCAGTGACATCACATTCCTCCTTTTCATTCAATACTTGTATCCTCTCAAAAATCTCCTGTCCCCTCCTCTCCACTCTCTTCTCTCCCATCTAGAAGGAGATCAGTAGGACAGCATCCTATAAATGCATAGACCCAAAAAGTACGTGGAGCATACAGTCACATTGCGTCCCCAAGTGCGGTATAGGGGCCATGTTCCAAGGGGATCCTCCAGGTGGTCAGACCATCAATTCTGGTCTTTGAGTAGAGCTGCACCTCTCTTTTTCTCATGTTGCCACTGAGGATCTACATTGTGTGCCCCAACATGGCTGTCTTTAGTGGTGGCCAGGCATTCTCTGGTTCTTTAGATCACATGTTGGTACAGTCTCCTATTCTCATGGGTCCTTCTGTCTCCTGAGCTCTTTCTTTTGTCGTGTCTTTGTTGTTCTTGGTGATCATCTGTTTCAGATGAGTTGGGACCATTTGGTGTACCTCAGATGGTAGCTTGCTACCTTTTAAGACTCCAGATGCTACTCACCAATATGGGGTGCAGAAGACTCTTTTAGCAATATGCCAGTAATGCCACTTGGCCTAGATGTCCCCCAAAATCATGGTCTCTAGATTCCCACCCTTGCAAGTTCTAAGGTTGGGCAGTGTGATGCTTCCCACTGTGTTCCTGTTCTTCGGTAGTGCTTTGCTTATCCGGGGTTTCGTCCCTTTCCAAACAAATTTTGTAATTTGTTTCTCCATCTCATTAAAACATGACACTGGAATTTGTAGTGGGATTGCATTGTATATGTAGATTGTTTTGGGTAAAATGGACATTTTTCACAATGTGAAATCTTCCTATCCATGCACACGGTAGACTTCTCCATATATTTAAGTCTCTTTTGGTTTCTTGTGGTAAGGTCTTGTGATTCTCTCTCTATAGGTCACTTATTTCTCCGGTTAGATTTATTCCTAGGTATTTTGTCTTCTCGGGGGCTGTAGTAAATGGTATTGATTTGGTGATTTCTTCTTTGATGCTCTCTTTGGTGTTATAAAGGAATCCTGCTGATTTACTTATGTTTATCTTATATCATGATACTCTGTTAAACTTTTCTGTTAGTTTGAGTAGTTCACTTATGGATTCTTTAGGATTCTCTGCATACATAATCATATTATCTGCAAATAGGGAGATTTTTACTTCTTCTTTGCTGATGTGGATGCCCTTTATTTGTTTGTCTTATCTAATTACTTTGGCTAGAACTACTAGTACAATGTTGAATAGAAGTGGTGAGAGTGGGCATCCTTGTCTAGTTCCCGTTTCCAAGGGGAATTCTTTCAGCTTCTCTCCATTCAGGATGATGTAGGCAGTTGGTTTTGCATAGATGCCCTTGTCGTGTTGAGAAATTTACCATCTATTCCTATTTTGCTGAGAGTTTTAGCACAAATGTGTGTTGCAATTTGTCAAATGCCTTTTCTGCATCAATTGACAAAATCAGGTGATTCTTATTGTTTATGTTATTTATGTGGTTGATCACATTAATTGTTTTTCTGATGTTGAACCAGCCTTGCATCCCTGCTATGAATCCCACTTGGTCGTGAGGGATTATTTTTTTGATATGTTGTTGAATTCTGTTGGCAAGGATTTTGTTGAAGATTTTTGCAACTAGGTTCATGAGTAGTATTGGTCTATAATTTTCCTTCTTTGTGGGATCTTTTCCTAGCTTTGGTATCAGGGTTATGCTGGCTTCATAGAATGCATTTGGGAATATTCCATCCCTTTCTGTGCTGTGAAATAGCCTCAGTAGTATTGAAATTAACTCTTGTCTAAAAGTTTGGTATAATTCTCCTGTGAAGCCATCTGAGTCTGGACTTGTTTTGGTTGGTAGATTTTTGATGACTTTTTCAATCTCTTCCTTTGTAGTGAGTTTATTAAGTTGTTCAGCTTCTCCTTGTGATAATTTTTGTGGATGATAGGAATCTAGAAATTTGTCCATTTCCTTTAGGTTTTCAAATCTGTTAGAGTACATACAGTCTTTTATAGTATTCTGTTATGATAGTTTTGATGTCAGTAGGGTCTGTTGTGACATCTCTGATCTCATTTCTTATTTGGGGTTATTTGTTTCTTCTCCTGCTTTTCTTTTGTAAGTTTAGCCAGTGGTTTATCAATTTTGTTGATCTTTTCAAAGAACTATCGTTTGGTTCTTTTGATTTTTTCCAATTGTTCTTCTAGTCTCTATTTCATTTAGTTCTGCTCTAATCTTTATTATCTGTTGTCTTCTGATGCCTGATGGATTGCTTTGTTGCTCTCTTTCTATTTGTTCAAGTTGTAGGGTTAATTCTTTGGTTTGGGCCCTTTCTTCCTTCTGGATGTGTGCATTTATAGAGAGAAATTCACTTCTGAGTACTACTTTGGCTGTATCCTAAGTTCTGGTAGGATGTGTTTTCATTCTCATCTGAATCCATAAATTTTTTTAGTTCACCCTTGAGGTCTTCTGCAACAAATGGATTTTTGAGCAAGGTGTTGTTCATGTTCTAATCAGTTCAAGTTTCTGTTTATGTTTTTTCTGTTATTGATTTCAACTTTTATGGCTTAATGGTCCAAGAAGAAGCTTTGCAAAAATTCAATGGTTTAGATTTTGTTGAGACTTACTTTATGTCCTGACACATAGTCTATTCTGGAAAATGTACCATGTGTATTGGAGAAGAAGGTGTATTTATCTGTAGATGGGTAAAAAGTTCTGTATACGTTGATGAGGTCTAGTTGGTTAATTGTGTCAATAAGAGCTTCTGTATCTTTATTGAGCTTTTTTTCTGGGTGATCTGTCCATTACTGAAAGTGGAGTGTTGAAGTCTCAAACTGTTACTGTGGAGTGATGTATTTCATTTTTCAATGTTGTCAGCATTTGTTCCATGTATTTAGATTCTATGGTGTTGAGTGCATAAATATTTAATACTGTTATGTCTAGCTTATGTATTGAATCTTTCAGCAATAAATCGTGACCATCCTTGCCTGTGATAGTAGGTTTTACACTGAAATGTATTTTATCTGAGCTTAGTATGGCCATTCCTGCTCTTCTTTATATGTTGTTAGCTTGGTACACATTTTTCCATCCTCTGATTTTCAGTTTGTTCAAATCTTTGAGTCTAAGGTATATTTCTTGTAAGCAACATGTAGACAGATCATGTCTTTTGACCTAGGATGTTGCCCCCTGTCTCTTCATTCAGTCTGTTTACGTTCAGTGTAATTATTGATAGGTGTGTGTTTAGTGCTGTCATTTTGAGGCCTTTGTTTTTGTGTTGTTGATGTTTTCTATGTTGCTCTTAATATTCTGTTCTGGCTCATTCTTCCATATGGATTGAATTTTCATCTGTTTCAGTGTTGGTTTTGTGTTTGTTGAGACTCCTGTATTATGTTTCTTGTGTTGATGCATCACATTGATATCTTTCTTTCTGGCTGCCCCTGTGATCCTCCTTAGTATTTTATGTTTAAACAGTACTTCAGCTTCTTCATATCTTTTTAATTTCCTCTCCATTTGAAAGGGTTATACCTAGTGTAATACATCCCTCTTTATAGTGTGATGATGTCATATTTTTCTTGTTAAGATCACTGGTTCCCTTATTTTAATACTGTAGTTTTGATTGAGCTTTGTGACTTCTCTGACTGAGAAAGATTCTGGATTGGTATCCTGCATTGCCTCCGTAAGTGCTTACTTGATTTTTTTTTCTAGTATTTCTTGTAGTTTGGGTTTGGTTTTTACAAAGTCTCAAAGCTTCTGTTTATCTGTGAAATTCTTAATTTCATTTTCATATTTCAGAGACAATTTTGCAGGATATGTAATTCTTGGTTGAAAATTTTTCTCCTTCAGGGCTTTGAATGTATCAAACCACTGCCCTCTTGCCAAAATTGTTTCTGTGGAGAAGTTGGATGAAAGCCCACAAGGCTTTCCTTTGTACATTAGCTTTGTTTAAGCCTCACTGCTGTTAAGAGCTTCTCTTTATGATTCATTTTATTAAATTTTGTTATAACATGTCCTTGTGTCTTTCTTTTCAGGTCTAGTTTTTGCGGCATTTGAGAAGCATCTTGGATATGTATGTTCTCTTTTAATTTCAGGGAAGTTTTTTGTCAGCAACTCTACAACAATACTCTCTGTATTTTCAGCTGTCCATCCCTGTTCAGGAACTCCAGTTATTCATAGATTATTCCACTTGAGTCCCACATGTTTCTTAATGCTTCTTAATTTTTCTTACTTCTTTTCTCCGATTTCTCCTCATAAATTCTGGTGTCAGTTGCTCTGTCCTCAAGCTCACTAACTCTAGCTGCCTACTCCTCAATCCTGCCCTTTTGGCTTTTGATTAAATTGTCTAATTCTGTAATTTTATTATTGATCTGCTGGATTTCAGATCATTGATATTCAGTTAGTACAAATAGCTTACTTAGATTTTCATTTTATTCAGCTGCATTTTGTTTAATCTCTAGAATGGCTCTCTATATAATTCTTCTGTACTGACTTCTGATGGTTGCAGAAAGCCTTCATCTGGGAAGTTTTTTGTTTTTTTATTTTGGGAGTTTTGTAGAGCCATGGTAGACTGCTTCTTTAAATGGTTAGCTATTGATTGTTGTCTTTGTGCTACAAAGAAGCTATTAAGTTTCTCTTATGTTACCTCAACTGGAGCTGAGGCATAGTTCTAAGTGGGGAGTAAGGGCACTACTAGATTTGGTCATCATCTCTCTTTGTGTACAGTAGTGACTGGCCCCAGGTGGATTCTCTGAATTGGCAAGCTCCTTCTCCTGGCTGGCAAAGATGGAGCCCTACTTATGTAGTCACTGTGAGGCCATCAGCTGATGCCATCATGTGAATCAGTGAAGGGTGGTGGTTATCCTGCCACATTTCTCAGCAGTCAGTTCTCCAAGAGGTTCTGTTTTAAAAAGGTACTCTACTGCTGAGAGAGGAGCTTTCCAACAGCCACTGAAATCAGTCAGGCCCTCAGGTGTGGGAGGTCCTGCCTTCTGGCTGACAATGAATGCGCCTCATAGGCTGTTCCCAGACAGTATGACATGGTTCAAAGAAGGGAGATCTTAGGGTCTTGCTGCCAATCATCTGCCAGGCCACATCCATAACTCTAAGCCCCACTGTCCTAAACCCAGCTTTTCTGTTGGAGAAGCACTATCCAGACACTATCCAGACATTATCCAGGCTACTGCTCAGTGTGAGAATTAGCCCCAGCTGAGACCTCCAGATGGCTGACTCCACCTCCCAGCTGAGCAAGATGGCATCCTGCCCAAGCTGCCCTTCCTGCTGTGAAACAGTAGAATCTATGGTACAGCTCAGGAAAGGGAGGGGGGAGGGGCAGTTGGTAGTCAGGCTCTCAGTACATGGCCATGCCAAGTCTGTATGCTGCACTATGTGCTGTTTACTTAAACACTGCAGTTCATTGTATTAGTTGGCTCATGCCAGCATGCCACTGTCTTGCCTTTGAGAGACATAGTTTCCCCCCTTACTGCTGCCTAGTCT
Source organism: Heterohyrax brucei (assembly GCA_028571685.1). Classification (NCBI taxonomy): domain Eukaryota; kingdom Metazoa; phylum Chordata; class Mammalia; order Hyracoidea; family Procaviidae; genus Heterohyrax; species Heterohyrax brucei. Next base: position 134,124,832 of record CM053148.1, on the reverse strand, counting down.
AATCTGACACCCTATGCCAGATCTTAGGGCTCCCAGGATGTACATGCTACTCCATTCAATTATCTTTCCAGGCCTTAGTTTTCAGAGGGAATCAAGAAGACATGTGTCTAGTCCACCATCTTGGCCATGCCTGCAAGGATATATAATTCTTGATTGCCAGCCAAGTGCCAAGTGCCGTTGAGTTGGATTCTTGCCAGCATGATGTCCAGTGAGTAATACAAGCTTGGCCTTATTGATACTCTCCGTTGTGTGTTTTTTGTTTAAATATAGCTGCCTTTAAAAGCATCTCATCTTGAGTTTGGTAAGTTTGAATATAATATGTTTTCATGTCTTTCTTTTGTGATCCACCTTGTGTGGACTTCAATGAGCATCTTGGATAGATAATTTCTTGTCTTTCATGACATCAGGGAAGTTTTCTGTCAGCATATCTTCAACATTGCTCTCTGTATTTCCTGTTATCTCTCCCTGTTCTGGGACTCCAATAACTTAAAAAATTATTTCTCGTGATAGGGTCCCACATAACTCTTAGTGATTCTTCATTTTTTTAAAAAATTTTTTATCTGATTTTTCCTCAGATATGCTTGTGTCTGTTGCTTTATCTTCACTCTTTGTAATTCTACATTCCCTTGCATCAATCCTGCTGTTTTGAATTTCTACTGAATTTTCTATTTCTATAATTATATTGTTTGTCTGTTGAGTTTCAGATTGTTGTTGCTTGAGTATTTCTTGCAGCCTGTTTAATTTTTCACTGTGCTCTGCTTCACTTTACCTAATCTCCTTCCTGATGTCTTGAAGAGCTCTAAGCAGTACTTTTTGTCTGATAACTTAACTTTTTGTCTGATAACTTAAAAAATTATTTCTCGTGTTAGGGTCCCACATAACTCTTAGTCATTCTTCATTTTTTAAAAAAAATTTTTATCGGATTTTTCCTCAGATACGCTTGTGTCTGTTGCTTTATCTTCTGATAACTTAACGTCTGATAATTGCAGGAATTCTTCTCTGTCCAGAAAATTTTTTGACTCTTTGTTTTGGGAGTTTTCTGAAACCATTATAGTCTGCTTCTTTAAATGATTAGAAATTGATTGTTGTCTCCAAGGCATCAGAAAGTTGCTGTAATTTATTTGTTTGGCTATTGTGTTCTGACATATATATTTAGTTTTTAAGTGTCCAAATTGTCTGGTTGTTTGAACTAGTTTGATTACTGGAGCTTTAGAAATTCTAACACCCTGTCACCAGGTTGTCTTAGTCACCTATTGCTGCTGTAACAGAAGTAACACAAGTGGACAGCTTTTAAAAGGAAAAAAATATTTTGTCACAATCCAGTAGGTTACTAGTCCAAAATCAGGATGTGTCCAAGGGAAGGCTTTCTCTGTTGGCAGTGGGGGAAGGTCCTCGTTGTCAGTCTTCCCCTGGACTGAAAGCTAATATGGCACAAAGACCCTTTCCAAAGGATACTTCAGCTCCTGGCATGGCTTCCTGGTTGTATGATGTCCCCAGATCTCTATTTCCTTCTCTTTCCTTTGTATCCCAAGAGATTACCTCAAGGCACAACATAATCTTATGCCTTGAGTTCTCCCCTACTAACACAACCACCACCCATCCACACTTACTAACATCATAGAGGCAGGATTTACAACATGGAGGAACATCACACAATACCAGGAAACTTGGGCCAGGCTAACTGCTGCATACATTTTTTGGGGGAACACAATTCAATCCATGACACAGAGCTATGAGTGAGCTGAGAAAGGTATGGAGAGTTCCCAGCTCAGGGAAGCCAGCAGAGCTTTTTTTCATTTCTACTTCCCCTTTGTTTCCCAGCTGAAGTCAAGGAAAACAGGTCAGGGCACACTTCTAAGGTTCCCTACTTCTAGTCCAGGTAGAGCAGCAGAGTTTACTGTCTAGTGAAGAGCAGAAAAGAAAGGAGAAAGTGCTGGGGAAGGGAGAGAAATTAGTGTGTAGGAAAAAATTAAATCTGCAAGAGTTTGCAAACACTTAGCTTATGATGTACTGGTAAATGTCCCCTGTGGTTCTGTACATGCATCTGCCCCATTCTCAGCTTCCTTACTGAGAAAGATGTGCTCTGTTCTCTGTGCCACTACTGTGTTTGGCCACTTGACATTGTGCAGAGGCTCCAGTTGGCTGACTGAAATGGGTCCTTCAGTGGGGTAGATATTTAATTCTGGCCAAAATAATTGCTTCTGGGCCTACTTTTCCCTCCCTGTCACTCAGTTGGATCTCTCAGCTTTTGTTCTGATAGCCTTTCCCCTTAGAATGTCCTATATAATTCTTTCAGTTATTTTTCTGGTTCTTTGTTATTAGACACAATACATTTGGCTACTCCACTGTCTTACCCATGCCTCCCACTCTTGTTTATTTAAAATGATTTTTAATTATATTTAAAATCTGTCTGTCATATATCTCATTGTCCAAAACAAACAAACAAACATGCGTGTGCATGCACACACACACACACACACACACAAACCTATTGCTGCTGAGTTGATACATGCTGATACTTGCAGCATGTATTACAGGGTAGAACTGCTCCATAGGGTTTCCTGTTTCCTCGTCTGTAATCTTTATGGAAAGAGATCACCCAGCCTTTCTTCTGTGGTACTGCTGGGTGTATTTGAATGGTCCATCTTTATATAATCAGCCTAGTGCTAACTGTCTCTACCACCCAGGGATGTTATCTAACTGTAAGCCTCCTTAAATCTTTGTGAAACGGGAACTGCAGATATAAATCCATCAGTAAACTTTAGTAGAGTTCCCATAATCTGTTTTAAGTCTTATCATAGGTAGCGAGTTTGAGGTTGGTGATGGAAATTCTTGAAAATTACTTCTCTCACAGTTTTTGTAGATATCCCCGGTTAGTGATTATGCATATAGGTTAAAAAAAAAACCTGACGCTTATTGAACATTTCTTATGTGCCAGGAACTCTTTAAAGCTCTTTATTCATTTAACCCTCACAACTCTGTGAGTTGAGTCCTGCTAACATCCTCATTTTATAGATGTGGAAACAGACACAGAAATGTAGGCAAGTCACTCATACAAGGTCACCCAATAAGTTAGTGTGGAGCCTGAGTTTGAACCCAGGCCATTTGATTCCTGAGACCAAATGATTAAGAAGAATGTAACTGTAATAGGAATAACACCAATTACACTTGCTCAAGTCCTCTTAGTTTCACAGAACCTCAATATCTTGTAAAGTTTCACTGGATACTTTTTGCAGACAATGGTTCTCTCACATTTGCTTACCAATCAGTTGATTATTGAAGAGTGTTAATGTGAGTGCTTCCACGTCCACCAGCTACTGAAGGATCATGGAGCACTTGATAAGCCACTGCTGCAGCATGAACTGCAGCAAAGGGGAGAACACCCTTCCTCCCCTGCACTACAATCTGTTAGCAAGGCTTCGAAGTTGTACTGCTGGTGCCCCACAGTCTGATTGACTTGCTTTAAAGAGTTAAATTTATTTAGGTTAAAATATAACAAAACACAGCACAACAGATATAACAAAACACCATCTCAACAATTGATTACTTTCTTCAAGTTGTACAAACATTATTACTATCCTTTTCCAAATCATTCTACCACCATTGAAATGACTAAATGTCCGCTGAGCAAAAATTCTTCTTTTCTCCCTCCCTCCTATTTCTGGTGACCACTGACAATCTCCGGCTCATATACTTGCTATCTTCATGTAAGTGAGATTCTACAATGTTTGTCCTTTTGCAACTGAGTTATTTCACTCAGCATAATATTTTCAGGTCTCTTCCATGTAGTGGCATACATCAAGACTTCATTTCTCTTTAAGGTTAAGTAGTATTCCATTGTGTATATATACCATTTTTGCTTATTCATTCATCTGCTGATGGACAGTTTTGTTGTTTGGCTATTATGAAAATGCTGTGATGAAGTTTACTGTCAAGCTTCTGTTTACTTTCTTGACTTCACTTCTTCTGGTTATGTACTCAGGATTGCTGGATCATATGTGTTTCTATATTTAACTTTTTTAGGAATTGCCAAAGTGTCTTGCACAGTGACTGTGCTGTTTTCCATTCCTACCAAAAATGGATGAGAGTTTCAGTTTCTTGACAGCCTCACAAACACCCGTTGATTTCCATGCTTTAAATCATTACCATTTTAATGGGTGTAAGGTTCTGATATACATTCCTCTAATGATAATGATATTGAGCATCTTTTCATGGGCTTGATAGCCACTTGGTGAAATCTCTGTTCAAGTCCTTTGCCCATTTATTGGTTGGGTTGTTGTTAAACTGTAGAGGTTTTTTCAAAAAAAAAAAAACATATTTTGAATATTAGACCTTTATGTGATATAAGTTTTCTGAAACATTTTTCCCAATCTGTAGGTTATCTTTTCCCTTTTGACAACGTTCCTTGATGAACAAAAGTATGCAATTTTTATGAAGTCCTATTTATCTTTGTCGTGTATGCTTTTGTTGTCACTTTGTCTTATTTAAACCTTTCTTTTGTGTTTTTACTCGCAGACCCCTTCTTGGACTGAGGACCCAAACGGGAGCCTATCTGCAGACAAGCCAGGGTTACAGCCGTCATTTTAGCCTCACTCCTCCCTACTCGTCCCCTCAGATAACTAAGGCTTTGTGTCTCATCAAGCTCATCACGCACAGCTCTTTTAGTGAGAATTCTTCTCTTAGACACTTTATAAGCACAGAAGTGATGGGTTTCTAATTGGCTCTTTCTTCAGTTTCCTAAACATAATCATTGCTATGATGCTAAATGGGTTTCAGTGGAGCTTTTAGACTGAGATGAACTAGAAAGCCCTGGTGATCTACTTCAGAAAACCAGCCAGTGAAAAACCCTATGAATTACAACGGTATAGTCCACAGCAGCTCAGGAAGACGGTGCAGGACACAGCAGGATTTCATTCCATGGTACATGGTTTCTGTGAGTCTGGTGATGTCTTGATGGCAATTAATAACAGCAACAAACATAATGAGGCATGTCTGAGTAGGTACATCTGAGAATCCTTACTACAGTCCCATGAGCTACAAATCATAGCCTTCCTTCTATCTATTCATCTATCCTATCTTTTCTGCCCCAGGAAATTCTTGGAAGTATCTGGGACAGCAAACACTTTAGTTTGACCCAGCTATGCCTACCAAGAAACCTGTACCATTATGAGGACAGACACAGTGTTTTTTTAGATTTGATGTAGGGGAGGGCTTACAAAGACCTTTTTGATTAGCAGCTGTAGTATTTCACCACTATGCCACCAGGGTTTCCAAATCTGGGGCGGGCTACTGAAATCTATCTGATAGACACAGGGCTGTGGATTTGAACTACTTCTGCAGGGTGGTTTTCATCACTCTGGCTTCCCTGAGGCTAGCATAGTTCCACATGCATCTCTCAGCAAGTAATTTGTTAGCTTGTTGAGGAGGAACTAAAAGCCCTAATAATGCTAATAATAATAACAACAACTAACAATAGCTGCATTTCAAAAATACCTGCCATTTGGCATGAACTCTGCTTTCTATATGTTATCTCATTTTATCTACAAATAATGAGGTAGGTACTTTCCACATTTAATGACGACTAAACTCAAACTAAGTAACCTGTCCAACATCACCCAATTTCCAAATACCTCAGCAAGTCTGATTCGATACTCATGTGATTTCTACTATGTCTTCTGTTACTTGCAGGAACCTGCGTAACGGGATGTGGAAACACTCAACTTAGCAGACCTGGAAATTAATAAACGTGTTCCAGAGGATCACCTCAAAATGATAGCCTTAATTTTGGGATACTGCTGAGAAATAGCCTTTGGTCTTAAAAACTCAGTCCAAGTCTTCCACCAGCTACCTAATCTTTCTGAAAATCAGAAACGGGAAGATGGTAGGGTGGAATCTGCTGAACTGGTGAATACTTCTTGGGTGGTACAAATGATTAACACGAGGTCTGCCAATTCAGTCACAAACTTAGTTGTTCTAAGTGCTGCCTACCTCACTGCTGAATATCACTATGGTCACCTTCAAAGTACTCCGCTTGGGAAGCTAAGCACCAACGCCAGTGTCTAGTCCACCCTTAAGAGCCATTTTGGAACTCTTTCTGGAATGGCCATTGCCCGCAGTGGCAAGTTCAGAAACTTAATTGTATAGTTGTCATTTTTCTTCTTGAAACTGATGCAGCCGATCAGGCCCTTTCTGTTGTCCGTAGCATTTCCCTCCCCAGCCTAGCTTATTCTGGCCTTTAGTACTTGTAGCAGAATTCTCACCGATTTCTAGTACTCTTTCGTGTTTCTTAATAATCACATTGAGACCCTGGTGGCACACTGTTTAAGAACTGTGGCTACTAAACAAAAAGTTGGTTGTTTGAACCCACCAGCTGCTCCTTGGAAGCCCTGTGGGGCAGTTCTACTCTGTCCTGTGAGTCAGAATCAACTCGGTGGCAATAAGTTTTTTTAATTCATAATCACATGCCTTTTATTTCTTTCCTATTTTTTTTTTTGGTACCATTTTAAAATTTCAGTTCAACAGAGCCATGTGTATTCATGTAGGTTTCTTTAGCTGTTGCTACCTCTGCATTTTCTGGAGATAACTTTATATGTATATATATATATATATATATTATTCAAGATCATTACTAACATGTGTTTGCAACAGGTTGAGTGTTGTGGAAAAAAGCAAGTTGTAAGGTTTTATTACAAATTTAAAAGTGAGATACTCAAAAAGTTTAACTTGGTCAGATACAAAAACAATTTGAAAACCTTTAAAGACATACTGAGGAAAAAAAAGGCATAAAGAAATAATGTCATTGCCAAAAAGAACTGTCTTTAGATGAAAATAATAAAACCCCCATGTTGGTGCTGCAGATAGTTCTGGTTGCCTGGTGAACAGGCAAGAAACAAGCACTTACGGTCTTCAGTTTCAATCTTGTGTTCCTTTTTCACTACGGGAATTTCAGATTAATTTCTGCTTGTTGGACGACTGAACTGGATGACAGCAGGGACAGTAAGGGTGCCTTTACGTGATGCCACCCTGTTAGCCGCAGCAACGGACACAATTTCTCAGCGGGTGTACAGTCTGCGTTTTGTCTGTCATCTGTGGTTTAGGGTCACCGAAGTTGCCGTGGCCACCACGCTGAGGTGGCTGCTGACTCTGGGTCTCATCTCCGTGACTGTCTTCAAGCTCTTCATTGCTGTTCGAGTCTGTCTTGGGCGAGGGGCCCCTGTGAAACCGTGGTCTGTAACCTCCGATTCACATTTCTCACTTGTTCGCCAGCATTCCAGTTGTCACCCCCTCGGTCACCTCTCCCTGCACGTGACGGCTGGAACAAAGTGGTCGTTTCCCAGGGGGTTTCTGCTTGCCTTAGGGTAGGAACCCTCACTTGCAGTACAGCGAGGGCCGCAGGGCCTGTCCTTACGGAGCACTCTGCAATCCCTCCTCCTTCTGAGCACTCTCCGTTCCCTCCTCCTTTCCTCTCTCTCACTGCTTGAGTGTTTCTGCCGGTAACTGCGTGGAGGATCCCCTATTACTCGGATAACGCCTGCAATGGTCGCTGGAAGGAGCACATTTACTGCCTGGTGCGGCAATTCCACCAGCGCGTGGAACATCTTCTACCTCTGCATCCTTTTCTCCTTCATCAACCAACTCCGCAGTCTCTTCACTTTCTATTCTGTGAAGATAGTTTGTTTCCGGGGTCTTTCTTTTTTGGCGGTATATAGTACAAACACATTGTCCTTGGTGCCATTCTTGTTGAGGAAACTGGATCTGTGTCTTACACTGAACCATTTTATTATTCCCAAAGCCTTTCTTGTGATGACCTTCTCCTCCCTAGGGATGTGAGAACACAAATGTCATGTGTGGTGTTGCCAGCGGGGTCTCTGCCTCGCTGTACACGATTCCGGTGGTGGTGACCCATCCTGTGGGGTGGGGGGGTGCGGGGGTGCGGGGGTGGGGGGGACTGCTCAGGGCTCTCTGGTGTCTGCTCTCCGGGCCACCTTGATCTAACTCTGGAGATGACACTGGATTGTATTTTAATTCATTTCAAACAATGGTGTTGACAGACGCTAAGTGCCAGTCTCTGAGCCAGGGCTAGAGATTCCTGCATGAATTAGGTATGGACCATGCCTTCAGAGAGTTTGCATTCTACTGAGAGAATCAAGCTCACACACCACAGGCCACAACAGAGCGATACGTGCCTTCTAACAGTATTCACAAAGATGTGGGGAGTGCCACAGATGGATGAGATTAACTCTGCTTGCAGGGTATTCAAGAAAGCAATGGGGTGCTTGTAAGGAATCATAGTAGACTTCAGATAAAAAACGATATTTGAGCAAAAATGAGAAAGATTTTGCTGGAGAAGGAAGCTGGATAATGTGGTGTCATAGGAACCCATGCAGACGGTGTATTCTTTGTTTCATGCCTAATTTTGCAGCTAGAGTGTACGGTACTTCTTAGGGGAGTGAATAGAGATAAGGCTAAAGAGCCAGGTACCTCATGTGATGTTCTAAGGAATTTGGATTTATTCCAAATAGAAAGCTTGAAAGTTCTTCAGAAGCAGAGGGAGCAGAATGGTTAGATTTCTTTTAGAAAAACAACTCGGGTGACATCATCTTAGTAAGATACATTCAACTTTGAAAAATATGTCGGAGAAGTGGAAGATCAAAGTACCATCGAATGCAGTAGAAAGTAATAAAGAGGAGGGGTTAGAATAGAGAGCCACTCTGGGTAGGTAGAATTATCAGTTACGGGGGAATGGAAAGTGATTCAGAAGCTTCTCATATGGCCTTATTTTTGTCAGAGTCTACCATTTAGGCTGAATCACTTACTTTTAGGATCTCTGGTTGTGAGATCATGTCTGCTTTTTCTCTGAACATTTGGAAACTGTTTTCTTAATGGCAAGTAAGTGTGAACTAATTTTACCCAGTGTTCTAGTCCTCATGTCTTAGAAATCCCAAGATGACTTCATCACTTTTTAAAACTGTTTTTATTTTCAGATCATTTTAAACTTCAGAAGTGTTGCAAAAACAGTCAAGGGAGTTCCCACATGCCCTTCACCAGCTTCCCTTTGTGATAACATATTACATAACCATAAAAAACTTTAAAAATAAGACATTAACCATAGAAGGGTATTACTATCTAAAGTACAGAATTTATTTGGAGTTGACACATTTTTCCACTAATGGTCTGTGGTTCTGTTCCAGGATCCAGTGCAGGATCGCACATTGCACTTCACTGTTGTTTCTCTTTTCCTCTTTCAATCTGTGACAGTTTCTCAGTCTTTCCTTGTCTTTCATGACCTTGGCACTCTTAAAGGATAATGGTAGATTATAAAGGGTTTTTCAGTAACGGTGTCCTATCTTTGAACTTAAACAAAAGAAGTTGTGTAAATGATACAGTTTTATTATTTTGAAGTAAGTTTGATGGCACTATATATGGAGAAGAACTGCAGGTAAATAGCCACCACTTCCAAATGGGGCCCCAAATAATAAATTATCATAGCCTAATTTCTTTCACCATTGACAGTCACAGCCTCTCTTCATTCATCTTGGAAAAAATAAAGGCCACAGATTCCAGTGGACCAAAATTCAACCAAATGGTACCTGTTTTTGGATGAAGTGGATGTTCTTAAATTTCCATTGGATTCTCTGGCTCTAAATGGGACAGTTTTGTTTGTTAACAAAACATTCATCCCAAAATGGGCCTCATCACTGAAGATGATTTTTCTGCCCAAAGCAGAATCAGCTTCTCATTGCTCCAGAGCCCAGTCAGCAAATGTACGACACAATCTGGACTGCAGTTCCTCAGTTAAAAAAATTTTGTAAGTGTAAAGCTTCAAGTCCAGGTGCAAAAATCTGCCAAAGAGTGGTCAAAGAAAGGCCCAGTTCTTGTGCTCAGTGAGAAATTGCTTGGAATGGATTCTCACATACACTGTGACAAATGGTGGTGATGTTTTCATTGAAATGTTTCATCGAAATGAGCCAGTGCTCATTTGCCATTCACTGGACCTGGTTGTCTCAATTTTTTTGATTAAATGTAGTGGGAAGATAATGTACATTGTCAGTTTCATGTAATGCACAGAATGGTGACCAGAACACCCATTTTGATAACAAACTTTAATATTATCTATGCAGTATAGAATTGTGTAACTTTTCATGGCTGTCTGTCAAGACTAATAAAAAATGTGATGAACATGGTTGCTATAGCTTCATAAATACAGCCACTGTGAGCTATCAAAAATAGGACTTCCTTACTGGGAGATCCTTTATTTGTAGAATGTCTCTCTATTTGGGTTTGTCTGACGTTTTCTAGTGATTGGATTGAGGTTGTGCTTTATTGGAAAGGGTAACACCAGTGTGATGTGCCCTTCCAGGTGTAGGCAAACCTCATTTGATTGTGCTTCACAGGTCCTGTTTTTCTTTAACATACTGAAGGTTTGTGGCAACCCTGGGTCAAGCAAGTCTACTGGTGCCATTTTCCAATAGCATGTGCTTACTTCCTGTCTTTGTGTCACATTTTTCGTAATTCTCACATTTCAAACTTTTTCATTACTGTTATATCTGTTTTGATGATCCGTGATCTCAGTGAACTATGATGTTACTATTCTAGTGGTTTTGGAATGCCATGAACTGTGCTCATATAAGATGACGAACTTAATCAACAAATGTTGTATATGTTCTGACTGTTTCACTAACCAGCTGTTCCCTATCCCCCTCTCTTTCCTAGGGCTTCCTTATTTACTGAGAAGTGACAGTATTGAAATCGGCTCAGTTAATAACCATAGAGTGTCCTCTAAGTGTTCAAGTGAAAAGGAGAATCCTGCATATCTCACTTTAAATCAAAAGTTAGAAATGGTTAACTTTAACCAGGAAGGCATGTCAAAAGCTGAGATAGGCTAAAAGCTAGGTTTCTGTTGCTGAACAGTTAGCCATACTGTGCACGCAAAGGAAAAGTTCTTAAAGGAAATTAAAAAATGCTACTCCAGCCAACACATGAATGATACAAAAGTGAAATAGCTTTATTACTAATATGGAAAGAGTTTTAGTGGTCTGGATAGAGGATCAGACTAGCCACAATATTCCCTTAAGCCATCGCCTAACCTGGAGCAAAATCCTAACTCTCTTAAATTCTGTGAAGGCTGAGAGAGGCGAGGAAGCTGCAAAACACAAGTTTGGAGCTAGCAGAGGTTGATTCATGTGGGTTTAAGGAAAGAAGCAGTCTCCACAGCACAAAAGTGTAAGGTAAGAAGTGAGTGTTGATGTAGAAGTTGCATCAAGGTGGCTAGAACATCTAGCTAAATCTAGGATTTTCAGAGCTAGAGAGAAGTCAATGCCAGCTTCAAAACTTCAAAAGACAGGCCAACTCTTGTAGCTGGTGACTTTAAATTGAAGCCAGTGCTCATCTGCCATTCAAGAAATTCTAGGGCTCTTAAGAATTGCACTAAATCTACTCTGCCTGTGTTCTATAGTGGGGCAACAAAGCCTGGGTGACAGTACATCTGTTTACAACACAGTTTAGTGAATATCTGAGGTCTGCTGTTGAGACTTACTGCTCAGAAAAAAGGTTTTTTCAAAATATTACTATTATTAACAACATACTTAGTCACCTAAGAACTCTAACAGAGATAACTTTGTTGTCTCACATGGCATGCCCTTTTCAGTCCTGGAATGCGTGCTTATTTAGTTATTGTTGGTTTCCTGCTTGCTAACACCCATTTGGAAGCTTATGGAGCGAGGAGTAATTCAGATTTTAAGTCTTACTATTTAAGAAATACCTTTTGTAAGGATATAGCTGCCATAGATAGTGATTCCTCTGATTAATCTGGGCCAGGAAAATTAAAAACCTTCTGGAAAGGATTAACCACTCTAGATGCCATCATGAACATTTGTGATTCGTGAGAGGTCAAAATCACAACATTAACTGGAGTTTAGAAGAAGTTAATTCTGACTGTCATGGGTGACTCTGAGGGGGTTCAAGACTCCAGTGAAGGAAGAGAATGCCAGTGTGGTGGAAAGAACAAGAGAACTAGAATTAGAACTGGAGCTCAAAGATGTGAGACTGGATTGCTGTGATCTCATGATAAAACTTTAACAACTGAGAAGTTACTTCTTATAAACGAGCAAAGAAAGAGGTTTCTTGAGATAGCATCTATTCCTGGTGAAGACTCTGTGAACATTGTTGAGATGACAACAAAAGATTTAGACTATTACATAAGCTTAGTTGATAAAGCAGCTGCAGGTTTTGAAAGGAATGACTTGACTTCAGTTTTGAAAGAAGATCTACTATGGATAAAATGCTTTTAAACAGTATCACATCCAACACAGAAATCTTTCATAAAAGTAAGTGTCAATTGATGTAGCAAATTTCATTGTCTTATTTTAAGATGTTGCCACAGCCACCCCAACTTTCAGCAACCACTGCCCTGTCAGCAGCCATCAACATCAAGGCAAGACCCTACGCCAGCAAAACGACTGAGACACACCGAAGATTCAGAGGATGGTTAGCATCTTTTAGCAATGAAATATAGCCACATTTTTTCTTTTTTTACAAATAATGCTATTGCATACTTAATGGAATAAGTGTTTTAAAAAAACAAAGAACATCTATTGGCATCAAATCAATTCCAACACATAGTGACCTCATAAAAGAGAGTCGAACTGCCAAATAGGGTTTCCAAGGAGCATTTGGTAGATTTAAACTGTCAACTTTTTGGTTAGCAGCTAAACTCTTCACCACTATGTCACCAGAGTTTCTAGACTAAGTAGAGTCTAAAAATACCTTCTGTATGTGGTAGGAAACAAAAACATCTGTGTCACTTGCTTTATTGTGGTATTTGCTTTGTTGCCATGGTTTGAAACGGACACTGCAATGTCTCTGTGATGTGCCTACACCTCAGATCAGGGGTACATGGATGTTGATGCGTATTACTGGTATGCATTAGTTGTGATATTGACCTTGATTACTTACTTAAAATGACATCTTCCAGGATTCTCCACTGAGAAGATACTATTTTTTTTCTATTTTCCTTACTGAATATTTAAGAGAAATACTTTGACAATGTGCAAACATAGTGTTTCTATGTAAACTTTGGCCCAGTATTTTAGCATCCTTCAGTGGATCTTGGCTTGTGGCAGTTATCACTGTGGCATTTTAATGGTTGTTTTCCATTTATTAATTACTTAAGTAGGTAAAAGTTGCATGTTCTTCCCCATTTGTGTATTGAGTCATTTATTTATTTTATAGATTGAATTGTGTCTCCCCCCTGCCAAAATACGATGAAATCACAATCTCCAGGACCTGTGAACGTAACCTTGCTTGGAGGACATTAGCAGTTGCCAAGACATCATTCTAGAAATAAGTGATGCGCTTGTAGAGGAGAGGACACAGGGAGATGCACAGAAGCAAGATGGCCACGTGGTCCCAGGTGGAGAGTGGGGCTGCAGCCAAGGAACCCAAAGGATAGCCAGCTGTCACAGGAATCCAGGAGGTCCTCAAGAGAAATCAATACTGACAACACTCTGATTTTAGAGTTCTAGGCTCTGAAATTCTGAGACAAAAGATTTCTGTTCTTCTAAGCCACCCAGTTGTGGTACTTTGTCATGGTAGCACTAGGAAACAAACATAGGTCGGCTCTTGAAAAGTAGTATTATGAAAATTTAATTTATTGGTGAGGTTTTTTCCAACGCTGGCCCCTGGGAGCACTTTGAAACTACTGTTTCCTTTCAACAAGCTTGCATTCCTTTTTTGAGTCCTCCTTCATTTCCCAGCACCACGGATGCTCTAGACAGGCTCTTGTAGTTGCCCCGTCCCAGCCCTAGAAGCCACCAGCTGTCACAGGAACTCTCACCACTTTTTAGCATGTTCCTGTTGCTTCTGCTTTACTGAACAGTTCTTCATGGTTGATTGGAACTAAGTGAAAAATAACAGAAGGTCAGATTAATGGTTCTCTTTTGTGTTTCCTCAGTCTTCTGAGTGAAAAAAACTGTCCATAAGGCAAATTGAGCTTGTGTTCAACAAATATTTTTTTCTTCTGTCACTGCCATTTTAGGTACGAGGGTGCGCTGTCTGGTACCTTACCTGAGGGAGTGGTCTGTAGCAGTTTATTCCGTATTCTGACACTCCACACTGGTATTAAAAGAAGAGCTCTTCTGTAACCCTATCATCACCACATTCTTATTATTTTTATCTCACATGGCATGTATTTTCAGTACTGGAATGCATGCTTACAGAGTTGGTGTGTGTACATTTTTGGTTGGTAATGTGGTTCTTGAGAAATATGATCTGGCAATATAATCTACCAATAAGTTGAGTGGCACTTCAGCATCTGATCTGTGGCATGACAGTGTGTCACCAAGAACCAGGTAGATAATTTATTGCTGATGACTTTCCATTGGCTTACATGCAGAACCTCTGGTTTTACAAATATGACACAGAAAACAAGAAACAAACCCGTAAGTGCTCCCTATCACACAGCAAAGCCGTGATTGTGCTTATAAGTCTTGTCTCACAGAAATAAAAGAAACAGAAAAAAGCAAAAGTTAACAAAACTAACACATTCATGGAGCATAACCCCAAAGAATGCTTAGCCTACACAGCAGTGAGACTCCAAGTCTGGTGTGATGAGTTTCATTCATTTCAGGAGAGGGTTCACCTTCAAGCTAAATGCCTTTGAATGGGAATAATGCCTTACCCACCTTACCTCTGAGATCCAGAGGCATAAAAAGTGACTGGCATACCATTTTGTTTTCATGCTTCCCCTGAAGATTACGGGACACCAGTAATCTAAAATGTCCCTCCATTTTTCATGTCTTGAGCTGTGCTCAGGGAGTGTTTCATACGTGCTCACAAAACAGGCCAGTAGTCACGTTGCTATTATGAAGTAGCCTCTATTTCTTCTTCCATTGCTCCAGTTCTCTTCCTCTGTTATGACTGAAAACAAAAATGCTTTTCCCTATAAATATATTTTGGTCAATAAGGATCTAAAGCAGAGCTCCTTTGCTTCAAAGTCTTGCAGAATTTTCAGTGCAAATGGTACTTCCAGTTGTAACTTATGACACCCACCTCTCTGCTTACCCAGCTCTCTTTTTAAGTCTTAGTTATGAGTCCATGAAGAATCCACTGTCTTCTCAGCTAAAGACAGAGTTGTTTTTGCCAAGAGTCTTGCGCCCACTGTCCTCTTCGCTTGTGATGAGGGAATCTACGTGATTCATTCGGATTCCTAGTGGATGGGTGCCTTTAGTCTCCCAGACAGATCTGGTCATGTGTGCAGTCTAGTGGCAAGTGTGTGTTGGATTTGGGCTCAAGCTGGGGCACCAACTACACTTACATTGAGCTGAAAATAGTCATTCTGTATTTTTTACCCATAACATTTCTTAATCTACTCTATCAGCCTAAGTGGAACAAGCACAATTCACTTCTAATATGACCACCTTCCAAGCTGAAGGAAGCTTTCTTTCCCTTCACTCCTCTCAATTTCCTCTTTTTCAGGTTAAGCACAGTCAGGTCTTTCACTATTTTTTTTTATATGATGTCTTTCGTGTTCTCTCACTGCCTGGATCCTTTTCCCCTGAACATACTCTAGCCTATCTGTGTCCTTGAGGTATGGGGTCTAAGGGAATATCTGGTCAGACCAGGGAAGAGTAAACTACTGTTTTTTTCTATTAAACATGTTGTGGTAGCAAAACATACTATTTCTTAATATTGGATATATACTTAAGCCACTTCTCTATAAACAACTGTGAAGAAGTTCAGAATTGAAAAGAAATTATCTAATGAAGTTTTGATGGAAAATAACCAGATGGACTTTGATATGTATTTTTACAGATATTATTTCCTAACTATACCTAATAACATTTCTGAAGATGCAAGACTCAAAGAAGACAATAATAATAAAAAAAGGAAGGAAGGAAGGAAGCAAGGAAGCAAGGAAGGAAGGGGAAGTAAGTGATATAACTTCTAGATATCCTGTTTATTTAAGCATGTTTTCTTGAATTGTTTTCTCATCACAGGTGTGCTGAGCTTTGGTTTTAGAGACAGACAAAAGTTTAAGTTCTGGTTCCATTTTCTAATTTGTTTGTTCTTGAAAAAATTGTTAATGATTATAATTCTATAGCTGATCATTTAATAAGAATATCTTCCTCATTGCTTATCTAGAGGATTAAATAAAATGATGCATGTAAAGTTCTTAGTACAGAACTTCACACAGTAGTAAGCGTTAAATAATGATAGCCATTGTCATTTTAGGAAACCCTGGTGGTGTAGTGGTTAAGTGCTATGTCTGCTAACCAAAAAAAGGTTGGCAGTTCAAATCCTCTAACTGCTCCTTGGAAGTTCTGTGGGGCAATTCTATTCTGTGTAACAGAGTCACTGAGAGTTGGAATTGACTCAATGGCAGCAAGTTTGGGGGGTTGTTGTTATTTTAAATCATTGTTTGTAGAAACCATAACTAGCCTTCTGTAGTGTTTACATGTTCCAAAGAACATTGCCATACCTTACCTCATTTGTTCCTCATGACAATTTGCCAAAGACACTACCAAGCAGGAATAAACTTCTGTTTGTTAAAGTTATCTCATCATGGTTTTTCTGTTACAGCAGCACTAGAAGACTAAGACATAGGTGGAAACTGATTAATAAATGTGCAAAAGAAATTCAATGAAAATTCTTGGTTAAACTCTTGGTAAAGTAAAAATAGAAGAAAAAGCTTTAACATAATAAGCATAAAAGGGAGCTCTTCATGGAGCAATAATAAGAGTATGTCATGAATCAACAGTCTTGACTAATTGCATTTCATGCCCCATGTGGTACAAAGAGGAAACACATATCAGAAACTGACATTAAAAATCATATTAACTGTGGAAAACAAGATATTCCTGCTAATGTATGAAATAAGATGAAAGTATTTTCACTATCAACACAGTTTGGGAGGTTCTATCCAATACAATAAGCAGAAAAATAAAACAAGAAATTTAAATTCTAGAAAGGAAGAAAAAACTATTGTTTTCAAATGACATAATTGCACACATAAAAAGTCTAGGACAGTATATATTAAAACTATTAGAGATAAAGAAAGAAGCTATTGCCTGGCTTATTTCAAGATTAATACATACAAATAAAAACCTTTCTTTATGCCGGTAATAATAAATAAATGCAATGAAAAAAATAGTATATTAAGGTAACCAGAATTTCTTTTTGGCTCCTTCCTTTGATCATGGAATCTATTTCCCCACCTCTATAAATCTGGCTGGCTTTGGACTTACTTTGATTGTAGAACGTGAAGGAAGCAGGGCACTGAACAAGTTTATTCCAGTTACAACTCTGCTGAGAATTTGCATTTCTAACAAGTTCTCAGGAAGTTATACATAAGAATCATCTGGGGGGTCTTATTAAAATGTAAATTCTGATTCAGTATATCCAGTGTGAAAATGCAAGTTCTCAGTAGAGATTCTAACCAGAAAGAACTGGTCTGAAGCCCTGGAAGGAAGTAATGTTATGTAGCTTCCGAGCCTCAGTACCAAAAGCTCTTGCAGCTTTCAGATGGGCTGTTATGGAATACTATTGCATCAAGTGAAGCAGCTTGGTTTCCAACTGAGGAAGAAATGTCACCTGGGATAAACATATACAAAACCAGATGGTACCCACTAAACTAACCAGCTGATACCCACGAAACGAACCAGCTGATAGCTACTGAACTAACCAGCCAATAGCCACTAAGTTAACCAGTTGATGTCCACTCAATTAACCAGGCAATACCCATTAAGCAACCAGCTGATAGCCACTAACCTAACCAATGATAACTGCTAAACTAACCAGCTGATATTCACTAAACTTACCAGCTGATAGATAGCACCAGCTGCCAGATGTGTGAGCGAGACATACCATCCAGCCCCAGTGAAATCACTGTATGATCAGCCACATCTGACTCAGATGAGACA
This sequence comes from Heterohyrax brucei, assembly GCA_028571685.1. Taxonomy (NCBI): domain Eukaryota; kingdom Metazoa; phylum Chordata; class Mammalia; order Hyracoidea; family Procaviidae; genus Heterohyrax; species Heterohyrax brucei. Next base: position 134,106,914 of record CM053148.1, on the reverse strand, counting down.
AGAAGAACTTTCCCCTCTAAGTTGAGGGCAGCCCGAATTTCTAACTAACAGAATAATACAAAATAAATGGTTGTCTTAAATTGCTGGTTTGCCATTCAGTTATAAAAAAATTGGTGCGAAAAAAGATGTGTTTGTAGTAGTAACAAAAACCATATACAAAGCCTAGGAATATGGTTAATAACTAGTGAGCTAGACTTATTTATATAAAAAATGTAAAACCTTAATGAAGTATATAAATCAAGATTTGATTAAATACAAAAAAAGTATTTTTGGAAGAAAAAATAGCAACTTTTCCCATGGATATTCTATATATCAAATAATGTGTCAATCAGCATCTACAATTGAAAAACTGGTACTACATTTCATCTGAAAAAGTGCTGATGATAGCCCAAAAATAGAGAAAAAAGAAGAATGAGAAGTGACTTGAACTTTTAGTTACGGAAATGCTCTAAGGCTGTACCGTCTAAGATGGTAGCCACTAGCCACATGTGATTACATAAGTTTTAATTAAAATGAGTGAAAATGGAATAAATAAAAAAATTCCATTGTTCACTCACAGTAGTCATTTCAGCTGTTCCATAGCTCTCTGTGCTTGTTGCTACCATATTGGCAAACACAAGCACAACAGAATTCCATCATCTTAGCAAGTTCTATTGGACAGTGCTGCTTTAAAAATATAGTCATTAAAATAGTGTAGTACAGGTCCAGATAAGGGAATGACTGAAAGCAAGGAGTACAGAAATGAACACATGTATATATGAAGATTTACTATATGGAGATTCAGTAGCATTACTTCAATGTAAAAAATTACATCTGTGGGAAAGTTATAAATTATTTAATGGTTTTTGTTACAGCAGTTTGATGAACATTTGAAATAGATGAACCTGGGTCTTACTTCACATCAATTACAAATTTTCAATCAGTTTTGTGGATTAAGAGATTTAAAGAGTAAAAGATACACAATTAAAAAATAAAATCATGAAGGAGTGGAAAGCAATTATAATTTAGGGATGAGGAAGGCTTTCTTTATATTGTATTAAGAACGTACGTTACAATAACAAGATGAACGTCGTATCAGGCTCTGTACTGGTAAGAGTTCTCCAGAGAAACAGGATACGGGTGGACAGAGGGAGAAAGATAGATTATCTATTTTAAGAAATTTGTTCATGCAATAGTGAGGGCTAAACCAACTAACCAAACAAACAAAAAAGCCAAATCCACTGCCTTTGAGTTGATTCTAACTCGGAGTGGCCTTATAGAACAGAATTCCTCCACAGAGTTTCCAAAGACTGCCTGGTGGATTTGAACTCCTGACCTTCTGGCTAGCAGATGTAGCACTCAATTATTACACACCTTGCAAGCAAGCCCCAAATTCATAGGTCTGGTGGCAGGCTGGCAACTCTAACAGTTTTATGTCCAAAATATGTAGGCCAGGCAAGCTCGAAACTGATACAATATCTATATTACAGTTTTGAAACAGAATTCTTCTCTCTAGAGAAATCACAGTTTTGTTCCTAAGTCTTTCAACTGATTCAGGAAGGCTCACTATGGTTTGGATGTTGTTAGAGCAGCACTAGCTGGAAATACTACAAGTGGATGATTTTAGTAAAGGGAAGTATTCTTACAAGGTCCAGTAGGTTACAAGTCTCAATTCAAGATGTCAGCCCCAAGGGAAGGCTATTCCCCTGCAGGTTCTGAAGGAAAGTCCTTGTGTTGTATCAGTCTTGCTTCAGGGAGCATCTTGGCGCAGAAACCTCAGGTCTGAAGCATGTGCCCTACTCCTGATGTTGCTTTCTTGATTGTGTAAGGTTCCCAAATCTCTCTGCCGATTTTCCCTATATAGCTCAAGAGGCTGCCTCAAGGCACAGAACAAACTTACATGTTGAATCATGCGGTACCAACACAACTGCTGCCCATCCACCGTCATTAACATCAGAGGCAGAATTTCCAATGTGGAGGAACATCACACAATACCAGGAATTATGACACAACCAAACTGTAAAACAGATCTTTTAGGGAACTCATTCAATCCATGACAGATGGTAATCTGATTTACTTAAAGTCAGCTGATTTAAATCTAATCACACGTAAACACCTTCACAGCAACATCTTGACTGGAGTTTAACCAAGCAACTGAGCATTACAGCCTAGCCAGGTTGACATATAAAATTAACCACCACAAGTTCCAATGGAAAAAACAAACTCTTCTGTGCAGTTATTTCAGTTCTCTATTGCTGCCTAACAAAATATTCCAATTTTTTCTGGCTTAAAACAGAAGCAAACTTCTATTTTGTTCCTGAATCTATAATTTGGGCAGGGCTTAGCAGGAATGGTTGTCTGTCCTCCATGTGGCATCTACTGGAGTGATTCAGGTAGGACTGGAAGGATTTACTTCCACTGTGACTCATTCACAGGGCTGGAAGAGTAGAGCTGGCCTCCACAGAGCCTCTAGTGGGTGATTTTTCACAAACAGATTGCCAGGCCCTTCTTCCAAGATACCTCTAGGTGCACTCAAACTTCCAACATTTTGGTTAGCCACCAAGGACTCCTAGATTAAAATAAAAGAGACTTAAGTGATATAGCCAAACAAAACAAACACACAAACAAAAAATTTTATTTATCTAAACCAGCTATAAGAAGAATTAGGAGACAATAAGACAATAACTAGATATTTGGTGACATTATAGGAATTATTGTTCAATCTGTGTGTGTAATAGTGGTGTTGTAACAATATATGTATATATTTTTAAAAGTCTGCTTCTTTTAGTGACACACGTTGAGTAATATTGAAGTACAGATGAAGTGATATGCTATCTTGGATTTTCTTCAAAATAGTACAGTTGAGAGTGGATGGATAGATGGGTAGATGGCAGCATGAAATGAGATTGTCAGTGAGTTGATAAATGAGACTACGTAATGGGTGCATCGGTGGGCTCATAATCCCGGTCTCTTTTGAATGTGTTCAAAATTTCCCACAATAAAATGTTTTAAAAGTGATGGTAATAAAGAATAGTATTTGTGTATATGGAAATACTAGGAAAAAAGTAGCTAAAAAGAGATGAAGATTGTAGGCTGTGGGGAGGGAGAGGGAAAGGCTAAGGCAATGCTTTCTTATAAAAATTTTAGCAATATTTTTCTGTTAGAACTATAGGCATGAGTATTACTTTGATGAGCAATAAAAAAATTAAGATTCAGAAACAAATACTGGAGAGATGGCATTGGTTTTATTATTTTGTTGTAAAGATGTAGTTTAATTCAGATCTGTAAAACATTCTATACACAGAAGAACAAATTAAATGACACAAAGAGCAGAAAATTGGGTAAATTCAGAATGTAACAGATTATATGGAGCATGAATTTCCCCTAATGCAGGCCTGGCTAGCCTCTTCTCTTTTGACTTTTTTTCCTTGAACATGTTAAGAGAGCCAGCGCCTTCTGAGGGGTAGGGATTTCTCTTGCCTTTCCTACCTATGTGTAGTGAGCCAATGAGGAAGGGCTGCTTCCTCAGGGCAAAACAGCCTGTCTCATCTCACTGACTCAGTGGATAGAACCACAGGCCAAACTAGATAGTCTGTTCATGTGATCACCTCGTAGTTAAATCCAAAACCAAACCCAGTTGCTGCTGAGTCAAATTTTGACTCATAGTGACCCTATAGGTCAACATAAAACTATCTCACAGAATTTCCAAGGAGCACCTAGTGGATTTGAACTGCTGACCTTTTGGCTGACAGCTGTAGCACTTAACTACTATCTCACCAAGATTTCCATCTCACAGTTAGGGAGTAGGAAATCTCTAACTATTTTTTTTTTTTTTTAGGTCTCCTGGCCTAAGCCTCATTTGTCAGTTATTTTTTATCAGAGTCCTATACTGGGTTAGAATAAGACATTTTACAAGCTATCATTAAGAGCCTATATTATCTTTTGTTTTGCTATTAATTATTGGTTGTGTAATGACTTGGTGAGGAGCCCAGAATGAACAGAGTAAATGAATTCTGATACCCAAACTCTACCCTGAGCTCTAGAAATTTTCATAGTTACAAGCTACACAAACGTACTTCTTTTGACCAACTATTTGTGAATACCTTCTCAGATGCAATGTGTGAACAATTAAGGATAGCTGGGCAATCCTAGGAGACAAAATAGTGTGATGACCCAGGCTGGGATAGGTGAACTCACCAAAAGTGTCTTGTAATTTAAAAGGTTCTCTAAAGGCTCTTGCAGTCTGAAGTCTGTTTATCAAAGTTCCAGGCTACGATGGTGTTTAAAGCTACCCCCTTTACAGTCAACCCTTTGTGTAAATGCTCCAGAAGTTTTCTGTTCAAGTATAAAGCTGCGACGTCAGAGAAAGAACACCTCAAACCTCACATCTACAAACTGCCTGAGTACGGGTTAGTCTATCAAGTTATTTTTGAGTGAAAGTTTCTCAGGGAAGGAGTTATGGAAGAGTACTTTTTGTGGGGCACCATGTGGAAGGCCAGGGAAGATACGAAGGTAAAAGAAGTAGATGGGACAAAGACATGGGTAGTTGCTTGGAAGGGTGTGTGCTGAGTAAAGAAAAAAATCCTACCAGAAAGGGAAGAGCAAAAGGACTGAGAGTCTAGAGCAGCTCTGTCCCACAGGGTGTTCCGTGTTGCTGAAAATGTTCTCTATTTACGTTGTTCAATATAGTAGCCATTAGTCATATGTGACTCTTGAGCACTTGAAATGTGGCTAATGCGAATGAGTAACTGAATTTTAAATTTTGCGTAATATTTATTCCTTTATTTGGTGATTACTGTTAACAAGGTGATAACCAAAACACGGGCTGTCTGAGTTTACCTAGAAGTGCCGTAGAAGAAAGCCTTGGCAATTTACTTCCAAAAACCCAACTGTTAAATGTCCTGTGGAGAAAAATTGTACCCTCACTCACATGGCATTATCGTAATTCAGAACTGACTAGACGGTAACTTTTTTGTATGTGTTATCTACGTATCATCTCTCAGTCTGTCTGTTGGTCAGTCTGTCTGCCCTCCTGCCTGCCTATCTATCTACCACTCCTCTGTCAGTTTGTTGTACTGGGGTAGCTGGCATATTTGTTGAGAGATTTCCTCTTTCTCACTAACCTACTTTACCAAGCACAATGTCCTTCCCTAGGGATTGGTCCCTCCTGATAACATGCCCAGAGTACACGAGATGGAGACCACAAGGGTATATTAATTGCGGGATGATATCAAAGACTTCATAGATGATGAAAGCAAGAGGTCATTAAAAAGATGGGAAAGAAACAGAGGACCAATGTGGACGCCAGAGGAAGACTCTGAAAGCAGCTCTTGAACATAGTGTGGCTAAAATGAAAGGAAGTAATGATGAAGTGAAAGAACTGAACAGAAGATTTCAAAGAGTGGCTCCAGAAGGCAGAGCAAAGCACTACAGTGGAATGTGCGAAAACCTGGAGCTCAAGAACCAAAAGGGTTAGCATTTCTCAGGCAAAAACAACTGAAGAAAAATTCAAGCTTTGAAGTGTGGTATTGAAAGATTCTGTGGGCCAAATATTGAATGAAGCAGGAAGCATCAAAAAAGGTGAAATGAACACACACAGTTACCGTACCAAAAGAATTGGTCAGTGCTCAGCTATTTCAAGAGGTAGCATGTGATTAGGAGCTGATGGTACTGCAGGAAGAAAACAAAACTGTAATAAAGCTATCCGTGAGTAACAAGAACTGACAGAATACTGATTGAGATACTTCCACAAAGAATATAATGCTGGAAGTGTTCACTCATCTGTCTACGTCAAGAAATTTGGAAGACGGTTACCTGACCAACTGGCTGAAGGAGATCCACAGCTCAATCTGTGTGTTAAGCAAATAATCTTAGAAACTGAATTATATGAAGAAGAATAGGGCATCAGGATTGGAGGAAGACCCATTAACAATCTGTTGATATTCAGATGACACAACCCTGACTGCTGAAATTGAAGAGAACTTAAAGCTCTTACTAATAAAGTCCAAGGACTACAGCCTTCAGTGTGCATTATACCTTAACGTGAGACAAACATCCTCATGATGGACCAAGAAGCAACATTACAACAAACAGAAAAGATTGAAGTTGTCAAGGATTTAATTTTACTTGGATCCACAGTTAACATCTACGGAAGCAGCTGTCAAGAAACAAAATGATGCATTGCATTGGGCAAATCTTTTGCAAAAGAGCTCTTTATAATGTTAAAAAACAAAGATTTTACTTTGAGGACGAAGGTGGGCGTGACTCAAGCTAAGGCGTTGTCGATCAATTCATATACTTGTGAAAGCTGAACAATGAATAAGGGACAATTGGTGCATTTAAATGTGGCATTGGTGAAGACTACTGCATATACCATGGATTGCCAGAAAAACAAACAAATCCGTCTTAGCAGTACAACCAGAATGCCCCTTGGAAGCAAGGATGCTGAGACTTCATCTCATGTACTTTGGACATGTTATTAGGAAGGACCAATCCCTAGAGAAGGACATTATTCTTGGCAAAGTAGAAGGGTAGTGAAAAAGAGGAAGACCTTGGATGACAGCCAGACACAGTGGATGCAACAATGGGCATAAACACTGTGAGAATGGTACAGGGCTGGGCAGTGTTTTGGTTTGTTGTATGTAGGACCTTGTGAGTAGGAACTAACGCAATATACCTGACAACTACAGCATTTATCTAGCCATCTCACTATCTTTTCTATGTATTTTTTTAATGGACTGCTTAGAATTAATATTTTACCATTTCATGTGGATTGTAGAAATCTGACTAACTTCAAGGTCCGTTAGCTCCCACTTTTACGATTGTTGTGTGCGTTACACCAACAAATGTCAAAAAGCTGAGATGTTATAATTTTTGTTTCAATCATCATAAATATTTTAAAGAGCTTAAGAAAAGAAAACTAGTATCTTACATTTACTCAGATATTTACCTTTTCTGTTGGTCTTCCGTCATTTCCAAAGTTCTAAGTTACCCTCTAGTATAATTTCCCTGCCTTCTGAACATGTTCCTTTAGCGTTTCTTCTAAAACAGGTCTGGTGTTGATAAATTCTTTTAGTTTTCCTTCATCTGATAATATTTAAATTTCATCTTCATTTTTGAAGAAATTTTACCGGAGGTAAAATTCTGAATTGACAATTTTTTTTTTTTTCATTTCAGTGCTTTAAAAATGTTTTCCCAGTGTGTTCAGATCTCCATAGTTTCTCATGAGAAATCTATAGTAATTGAAGCTTTCTGGGGGCGGGGGGAGTAATATATTGCACTTCTCTCTCTACTTTCAAAGAATTTTCTGCCTCGTTTTTCAGATATTTGATGTGTCTGGGCATAATTTATTTTTGTTTATTCTGTTTGGGTTTACTAAGGTTAAAACTTTAAGTTTATTATTTGTTCTAAATTTGGACTCTTCAGCCATCAATTATTCAAATATTATTTTCCTGTACTTCATTCTTTTCTCCCTTCTTTTTTTTTGGAATTTCAATGAGAGCAATGCTAAATCTTGGTATTGCCCAATAGGCCCCTGAGGCTATATTCATATTTTTAATATATTTTACTTCTTTGTTCAGATTGCATAATTTATATTAATTTATCTTCGAGTTCGTTGAGACTTTCTTCTGTCATCTCTGTGTTGCTATTATTCAGTGAAATACCTTTTATATTGTTATAGTTTTTTATTACAAAATTTCCATTGGAATGATTGACATTGTTTTGAGCATGTTTACAGCAGCTTCTTTTTAATCCTAATCCAGTAATTTCAGTGCTATGTGATTGTGGCATTGTTGTTGTTGTTAGATGCCATTGAATCAGTTCTGACTCGGGAATCCTGTGTACAACAGAACCAAACACTGCCTGGTCATGTGCCATCCTTGCAATCATTTGGTATGCTTGAGGCCACTGTTGTGGCCACTGTTAATCCATCTCAGTGAAGGTCAACCTTTTTTTCAGTGACTCTCTGCTTTACCAAGCATGACATGTCTCTCCAGTGACTGATCCTGCTTGATAAAATATTCAAAGAATGTGAGCCTTAGTCTTGCTATCCTTACTTTTAAGGAACATTCTGGTTGCATGTCCAAGAGAGATTTGCTGATTCTCTTGGCAGTCCGTGGTATATTCAACATTCTTCTCCACCACGATACAAAAGCATAATGTCTTCTTCTTCTACCTTATTCATTGTCAAGCTGTTGCATGCATATGAAGCGGTTGAAAACAACCTGGCTTGGGTGAGGCACACCTTACTCTTCAAGATGACAGCTTCACCTTTTAGCACTTTAAAGAGCAGTTCAAATCCACCAGTTTGAATGCCCTTCTATGGGGCAGTTCTACTCTGGCCTATAGGGTTGCTATTGTCAGAACTGACTTGATGGTGGTGAGTTGGGCTGTTGTTTTTGTTTTTTCCCGGCAGCTTTGCTCAACTAATACGTCTTTTAGTTTTTTGACTGCTGCTTCCATGGGTGTTAATTATGGATCCAAGTAAAATGAAATTGTTGACAGCTTCAGTGTTCTGTTTATTGTGATGTTTAATGTTCCAGTTGCAAAGATTTTTGTTTCCTTTATGTTAAGATGTAATTCATACTGAAGGCTGGCATCAGTGAATTATCTTTCCCTTTGTGAAATGTTAGGATTTTCTTAACACTTTGTTGGAAACCCTGGTGGCATAGCTGTCAAGTGCTATGTCTGCTAACCAAAAAGGTGGCAACTCAAATCTGTCTGGTGCTCCTTGGAAACTCTACGGGGCAGTTTAACTGTGACCAACAGCGTCACTGTAAGTCAGAATTGACTCAAATGGTAGTGGCTTTTTTAGCATTTTGTATATCCAAACGCTGGTGGTGTAGTGGGTTAAGTCCCACCACTGCTAACGACAAGGTCGGCAGTTCAAATCCACCAGGCGCTCCTTGAATACTCTGGGGGCCAGTTCTACCCTGGCCCCTAGGATCACCATGAGTCGGATCCGACTCGATGGCATTTGGCACTTGGCATATCCAATACTTCTGATTTGATTCTGGGTGTTTTGAACATTCTGTTATATGTTTCTGGGTTCTGTTTAAATGTCATAAAAAAAAATTTTTTTTTTGCTTTGTTTTTAAGCAGGCCATCAACATGGTCAAGCTCAAATCCTACTTGATTTCTATGAGCTTTGGTTGCAATTCATTCTGCTTTTCAGAGCCTCTGTAGTGCTTTTGTGATCTTTCCTGTGTGTATACTACCTGTGGCTAGTCTATAAGTTGTACAGTTATCTACCCTGGAGTTCAGTTCTCTGAAACGTTAATTTGCAGTTTATGATCAGAGGCCAAGACTTCATACACAACTTTACGGATTTTTTTTTTTTTAAAGTTTCATTCACTCTGTAATCTTGCTGATACTTTCTGGCTCCCAGAACTCCTCCTCCCATCATTCTTCTCTCCAGAAAGCTAAGGGTTTAGTCTCCACACTCTTTGTCATACTTTCCACAAAGGCCTCTGCTTCCAAGGTCTAGAGGAAATGGGAAAAGCAGAGTAAGGGTGAGTAGCAGGATTTCTTTCACATGCCTAGTACCACCCAGAAACAAACTGTCTGGTTAGGGTAGAATGGGTAACTTCGTTTTGTCTGGCTGCTTCTACTGTCTTTACCATCACCACTGTGAGACTGTGTGGGATCTGGAGTGATCTGCAGTCCCGATAATTTAGCTGTCTGCTAGAAAAACAAATCACTGTACTTCAGAGAAAAACAACAGATTTCAGATTTTGCAACATATCATCCACCATGTCTATTATATCATAGAATAAAACAAACCAAGCCTATCCAAACCAAACCAAAAGACAAAATCCATTGCTGTCAAGTTGATTCTGATTCACAGCAATTAATTATTAGATAATCACCTGGAATTTGGCTTCAAGGTTTGTTGGGGTAACTGTATGGAAAGGGTAAGTTATTTAGTAAGCCCCATACTCCAAACCTCAGGCTCTTCTTCCATGCAGAGGGCAACAACTTCAATTTCTGCTAAATACTATTAGCCTTTCAGTTATCCTTTTCCAATGGAACCCGTGGAGAAAACTTGATCCTTAAACTGCTCAAACCAACAAGACTGCAGCTCTCTCACTAAGTTCTAGACAAGTTACTAACTTGGGAAATAACCTAAGTAGAAAAGACTTACATTCTAATTTCCTTCTTCTGATTTCTGTCTTCGTTCAGTCACACTACAGTGACTTTTAAAAGCTATTTCTTGTGATATTTATTTGTGAAAGAATTTCTCTGCTACAAGCTACTCTGCAGTTACCACAACCAGGAATGCTAAATATATTTGTTCGTTCATTCAGCTAGCATCTAGATTAAAGGTGTTAATATTTGGTCGTATTTGCTTTCTTTTTTTAAATAAAATATTTATAGAGTTGAAATTTCATTTGTCTCACATTCCAAGTCCCACTCTGTGTTATTCTTCTCTAGAGACAATAATTAATATTTTAGAAGAAGGTTTAGGGAAAAAACTAGCTTCTCACTAAACAGTACCGATTGCCATTGAGTCTATTCTGACTAACAGCAACCCTGTAGGACAGTCGAATTGCCCCCTCAGAATTTCTCAGGAGAACCTGTTGGATTTGAACTGCCTAGCCACTGTAGCACTTAACCACTATGACTCCAGGGTTTTTTAGTTTCCTGACATTGCTCAACAAACCTACAGCATGTCAACACTCTCCCTCCTCCACCTTCGGTTCCGTGTTACCAGTTTTCCTGCCCTCACCTGCCTTCTAGGGCTTGCCCCTGGGCTGGCGTGCCCCCTTTGTCTCCTTTTATTCCATGGGCCTGTCTAACCTTTGACTGAAGGGTGAACCTCAGCAGTGACTTCATTAATGGGTTAAAAAGGTGTCTGGGGATCGCATTCTCTGGGTTTCTCCATCTGTCCATTCAGGAAGTCTGGTCTCATTGGTAAGCTAGAATTTTGTTGTACTTTTCCCAGCTCTTTCTGGGACCCTCTGTTGTGATCCTCTTCAGAGCGGTCAGTGGTGTAGTCAGGCCCCGTCGAGTGGTGCTGGACTCAGTCTGGTGGCAGCTGTGGCGGATGTCGTCCACAGTCTCTCTGTCTAACCTTCCGCTCGTGTCCTTAGTGTTCTTTTTGTCCTTGCGCTTGAAGGAGTAAGACAGCAGCACATCTCAGCTGGCCACCCACGGTCTGTTCAAACCCCAGATGCTACTCACCAAAGTCGAATTAGGAACATTTTCTTCATAAATTTTGCTATGCCAGATGAGCTAGATGTTCTCTGAGACTATGGTCCCCATAGTCCTCAGCCCACTAATTTGGTCTTGTAAGGAGTTTGGATGTGTCTACGGAGCTTCCATAGAACAAACGGATCTGTTCTTGGAAGACGTACAACCAGAGTGCTCTAGAAGCAAAAACAGAGAGCATGCATCTCACATACTTCGAAGATGCTGTCAGGAGAGATCAGCCCCTGGAGAAGGACATCATGCTTGGTAGAGAGGAGGGTCAGTGAGGAACAGGAAGGCCTTTGATGAGATGGACTGACACCGTGGCCACAGTGATGGGCTTAACATGGTGCAGGACCAGGCAGTGTTTCGTTCTGTCGTGTGTAGGGTCACTATAAGTTGGAACGGACTCGATGGCACGTAGCGACAAGAAGCATGGAGTTTCCGTGGCCTTGCCTTGCACAAGTTATACTGGCTTCCCCAGTGTTGTACATTGTCTTACCCTTCACCAAAGTTACTACTTATTTGATTCCATTTAATGTTTCTCCATCCCACTTTTCCCTTCCCTTGTAACCATCAAAGATTCTTTTCTTTTTGTGTTTAAACCTTCTCCTGAGTTTCTATAGTAGTGGTCTCATAAAACATTTGTCCTTTTGTGATTCACTTATTTCACTCAGCATGATGCTTTCCAGATTCATCCGTGTTATGAGATGCTTCACAGATCAATCATTACTCTTCATTGTTGTGTAGTACTCCACTGCATGTACGTATCACAGTGTGTTTATCCCTCTATCTGCTGATAGGCATTTAGGTTATTTTCATCTTTTTGCTATCATGAACAATGCTCTAGTGAACATGAGTGTGCACATGTATTTGTGTGATGGCTCCTACTTCTCTAGGCTAAATTCCTTGGTGTGAGATTGCTGGATCATGTTTTCTTTCTTTCTTTCCTTCTTTCCTCCTTCCTTCCTTCCTTCCTTCCTTCCTCTCTCTCTCTGTCTCTTTCTTTCTCACTCTCCCTCCTTCCCTCCGTGCATTCATCCCTCTGTTCCTCCATTTATCCCTGCTTCCACCCTCCTTCCCTCCCTCCCCTTCTCCTCTCATCCTTTCCTTCCTCCCTTCCTTCCTTTCTTTCTCTCACTCTTTCTTACTGTGCTTTAGGTGAGACAAAAAGGGCTACAGGTGCTTTAGGTGAAAGCTTACAGCTCAAGTTAGTTTCTCACACAATAACTTATGTACACACTTTTATGTGACCCCAGTTGCAATCCTTGTAATGTGGCAGCACACTCCTCCTTTTTTGCCCCAAATTTCTGGTGTGCATTGAAACAATTCCTATTGCTTTCTGTCTTCTCATCTTACCTGCAGACAGGATGGTCCATTTAGTCTTGTATCTACTTGAACTAAGAAGCAAACTGTTTGCGAATATCATTTTATGTCTTAGAACTCAGTTTAATCTTTTTCTGAAGAATTGGCTTTGGAAATGGTTTTAGTTCTGGATTAACAGAGATCCCAGGAGCCATGTCTTCTGGAGTTTTGCTAGACTCAGTCAGACCATTGAGTCTGGTCTTTTCTATTAGAATTTAAGTTCTGTGTGCTACTTTTCTCCTGTTCTGTCAGGGACTCTCTGTTGTGTTCCCCATCAGAATGGTCAGTGGTGGTAGACAGGCTCCATCTACTTTCAGTCCAAGCTGATCGAGTCTCTGGTTTCTGTGGCTCTTTTTGCCTCTGGGGCTAATATTTTCCTAGAGTTTTTGGTGCTCATCATTCTTTCTTTGTTCTAAGTAGGGTGTCACTACTTGATGTATCTTAGATGGCTGGTTGCTACATGGTAAGACCCCAGGTGCCACTCGTGGATCAGGTTGTATTTCTTTATCTAGCTTTCTGAGGAAGTGCCATATCACTTTCCAAAATGGTTATACTATTTTGTATTCCTACCATTGATGAATATGAATTCCAATTTCCCTGTAGCTATTCGAACATTTGTTATTTCCTGTTGTTTTTTTTTTTTTCATTAGTGCCAGAAGCATCATGGTGAGAAGGTATTTCATTGTGATTTTGATTTGCATTTCTCTAATTACTAGTGACCAAGAGCATTTCCTCATGTATCTGTTAGGCATCTGAATGTTGTCTTTGGTGAAGTATGCGTTCATATGCTTTGCCCATTTTTAATTGTACTATTTGTCTTTTTGTTATGGAGGTATTTGATTTTCCCGTGAATTTTAGACATTAGACTTCTGATGGACTTGTCAACTTGCCAAACATTTTCTTCTAGTCTGTGGTTTCTCTGTTTTACTCTTTTGGTGAACTGTTTTGATGACCACAATAACTTTTAGAAGATCCCAGTTACCTAGCTTATCTTCTGGAGTTCATGCACTGTTAGTTACGGTTGATATTCTGTTCATGTCGTGCGTTAGGGTCTCCAGTGTTGATTCTATTTATTTTCTTCTATGACCTTTATTGGATGAAGAGGCAGTTGTGCAAACAGAACAAAGGGATACTGCATGGTTTAAAGTCAGGAAAGGTGCGTGTCACGGTTGTATCTTTTCACCATACCTTTTAATCTGTATGCCCGACAAATAATCCAAGAAGCTGGCTCCTACGAAGAAGAACAAGGCATCAGGATTGTAGGACAACTCATTAACAACCTGTGTTACACAGATGACACCATCTTACTTGCTGAAAGTGAAGAAGACTTGAAACACTTACTGACGAAGATCAAGGAGCACAGCCTTCGGGATGGATTGCGCTTCAACATCAGGAAAACAAAAATCCTCACAACTGGACCAGTAAGCAACATTGTCAGAAACAGAGAAAAGACCAAGGTTGTCAAGGATTTCATTTTACTTGGGTTCGCAATCAATGCCCATGGAAGCAACAGTGAAGAAATTAAAAGATGCACTACATTGGGAAACTCTGCTGCAAAGGACCTCTTTAAAGTGTTCAAAAGTAAAGATGTAGACTTGAACACTAAAGTGTGCCTGACCCAAGCCATGCTATTTTCAGTCACATCCTATGCATGTGAAAGCTGGACAATGAACAAAGAAGACAGAAGAAGAATTGACGCCTTTGCACTGTGGTGTTGGAGAAGAATGTTGAATGTATGATGGACCACCAAAAGAACAAACAGATCTGTTCTGGTAGAAGTGTAACCAGAGTGTTCCTTGGAAGCCAAGATGACAAGACTTTGTCTTATACACTTTGGACATGCTGTCAGGAAGGATCAGTCCCTGGAGAAGGACATCATAGTTGGCAGAGTGGAGAGGGTCACTGAAAAAGAGGAAGACCCTTGATGAGAGGAATTGACACAGTGGCCACAAGAATGGGCTTAATCATAAAAATGATGGTGGATATGGCGCAACACTGGGCAATGTTTCATTCTGTTGTTCACAGGGTCATTTTGAGTTGGAATAGATTCAGTGGCACCTAACAACAACATGGTCTTTATAGTTGTTGGTTTTATATTTATGTCTCTGATTAATTTTGAATTAGTTTTTGTGTGTGGTGTGAGGTATGGGTCCCGTTTCATTTTTTTGCAGATAGTCATCCTGTTTTGCTAGCACCGTTTGTTATAAAGCACTGTCTTTTTCCCATTCGAAGGATTTTGGGCCTTTATTGTTCATCAGGTGAGTGTGGGAGAATGGATTTACATCTGTATTCTTAATTCTATTCTGTTGGTCACTGTATCTGTCCTTGTAGTAGTACCAAGCTATTTTAAATACCTTAGCTTTGTGGTAGGTTCTGAGATCAGTTAGTGTGAGTCTTCCTACTTTATTCTTTTTCAGTAATCCTTTACTTATCCAAGTTGTCTTCCCTTTCCATATAAAGTTAATAACTATTTTCCCCACTTCTTTAAGGAATGTTATTGTCATTAGGTCAAGATTGTGTTGTATTTGCTGATTGGTTTGGGTAGGATTGATATTTTCACACTGTTGACTATATCTACCCATGAGCATGGTATATTTTTCCATTTTTGTAGCTTTCTTTTGATTTTTTTGCAGTGTTTGTTTGTATTTTTCTTTGTATAAGTTTTTGTTTTTGTTTTTCAGATAGGCTAGGTTTATTTCTAAGTTTTTGAGGGGGGCTCTTATAAATGCTATTTTTTTTCTTTTTCATCATTCTCTTTATTGGTGCTTAAGAATTCAACTTATTTTTGTAAGTTGATTTTGTGTCTTGCTTGTTTACTTTCTCTATTCCAGTAGTTTTTCATAGAGTCTTTGGGGTTTTCTATGTTAGACATAGAAATATATGTATATATAACATATATAATATAATATAATATAATATATAAATGATATACTACTGTTTTCAAATAAAAACAGTTTTACTTCTTTCTTACCAATTTGGATGCTTTAATTTCTTTTTCTTGTCTTGTTCTAGCTAGGAATTCCAGCACGGTATTAAATAAGAAGAGTGATAAAGAGCATCTTTGTCTTGTTCCTGTTCTCAAGGGGAATGTTTTCAGTCTCTCTGCGTTATGAATAATGGTCAACCTGTTTTAAGATTGGTCAAAATCCTCCATCCTGATGCCTCTATACACATATTGTACATTGTGTATTTATATAAAATACATTTCCATACATTATTTCATAGAAATTATTCTGTAACATTCATACATTTCCAAGATATATTCATACTGTAAATCTTATTTATTTATTCAAGACACCAGATTACTATTTTAAAACTGTTAGTAGTTTGTACCATTGCTTTAAGTGTACAGACATATTTTATCTTTGGAAAATTATTGTTCTTTTCATTTAGGCAAGAAATTTAATACCATGAGTCAGATCTGACTTGATGGCATTTGGCTGGCTGGCTTGGGTTATCCATAGGTAAATCCCAAATGCCATTCTTAGATTGAAAAATTGAGGATAAGGAGAAGCTCAGTCTATAATAGAAAATTTTGTCTCCACTGTAGGCAGAGAGATAGCTCTGCAAATTTTATGATCTTATCCTGATTAAGGGAAGGAACAACAAAAGTTCAGGGACTTTTGGGGATGCTTCTGTGTATGAGAGGCAAGCTAGATCCTGCAAATGCAACAGGCTGGGAAGTTAAGAAAAGAGAAAATCAGTTGAGGTAAATCCAGTGAAGAGGTATGACCAATTGTCTTTAGGAGTAGAAATAATTGGTATCCCATTTTTAAGCTTTCTTTTTTGTTTCAATTACCACTTTTAACACTGAGGTCTTCAATAAAGTCATATTGAGCATTTTAATCTGAACTTTGGAGAGGTGTAGCTACAGGGGTCCCTATAGCAAATGACTGAATTAGCAATAGACATCAGAACCTAAACAGATTTGTAAAATATGCATATGCAACCACTAGGCACGCATAAACACTTGAAGAGGAAGTCCTCTAAAAGATTGGACATTGTGATGATCAAGTAATACGGGAGATTTTGATCATTGTTCTTTGGGAAATACAAAGGGAAAGATCAACCCTGAAGATGGGAGGGGTCAATACAAGACTATAATCCAATACAAGACTATCTTAATGTGCTCAGTGAAAGTGATGGAGTCATTGATTCATCCCAGGAGTACAAACCAGCCATCTCCAAGACTGTTAGCTGTACCATTTAATTTTGGCACCTTTGGAGTATGCAATGTGATACTTGAATTACAGCAAGTATTTCTACAAGTGAACTTTCTATACCCAAATAAATCACAACTACTGCCGTTAAGTTGATTCTGACTGTGATAGTGACTTCACAGGTTTTTCAAGGCTGTCAGTCTTGACAGCAGCAGACTGCCACATCTTTCTTCTAAAGAGCTGCTAGTGATTTTGAATAGCCAGTGTTTTGGTTAGCAGCCTTTACCATTATACCTCCAGAGCTCCTTGGACTTTCTATAGAATCATCAAAATAGCAGCGCTTTAGTCTTTAATGGATTCAAGTTCCAAGTAGAAGCCTATCTTTAATAGTTAACCAGGGCCAACTACAAATCAAAAATTGCTTTAAGAAATTTCAGCAGAAAGAGGAAAATATGTAACTCTAAATATCCTTTAACTTGTAAAATACATTTTTTTTTTTTTTTTTTTTTAGTTAAATGAACTAAAAGCACTTTGTGGTGAATTGTACTCCAATATTATCTACTAATTATTTCTAATTGTAGACATTTTTAAGCATTTGTACACAATGTTTATGTTTCTCAGACTCCACTAATTAATACTTCTAAATGAGAGTATTAGAGTTCTGTGGGTTTATGAGCAAGAAACAATCACAATAATCAAAATAGTGGTTTTCATCTTTATTTTAAATCAAATGAATTACCTTTTATTAAGTGATATTTAGAGTCATTCGCTTTGTTGTTTTTCCAATTTCCAATGAATCTGTCTTAACGGAGCCAAGACATTATTTCTAAATTTTCTAAAAATTTATTTTTCTTTTTATACATTAGATGCGTCTTCCTTCTCAAATGATAATATTAGCTTTATTTACAAATACTTGTAGAAAATCTGGTTATAGATTTTATTGCTGGGTTATTTACTGATCAGTAGATTTTTGAAAAAAAAATTTTTTTAAAAATACTATTTTGTGTCTTAATTAATGGCCTGATCATTTGAGTTTCAAATCTTTCTTACAGCATAACTGAACTGTTTGGAAGCTTATGTTTGCCCAGAGTTTCTATTTCAGAAACTCTCTTGAAATATGAAAGTAAGAAAAGCTGCACCAGGCTGGCTTAATCTCTTTAACTTATAAGCAGTATCTGTAAGGAGTCTTTGTGTATTCAGGAGGAAATTTCAGTTTCTTTGTTTTTCTATTAGGCAATATACCAAAAAACAAACAAACAAAAAACTAGCTATAGAACTGACTCTGACTCATGGCAACCCCACATGTATCAGGGTAGAATGAAGCTCTACAGAGTTTACAGCAACTAACTTTTCAGAAGTAGATCAGTAGGCCTTTCTTCTGAGGCTCCTTAGGGTGAACTTAAACCTCCAATCTGTCAGTTAGTAGTTGAGCATACAAATTCTTTGCACCATCAAGGAAAAAGCCATTGATAAAAACTTAACATAAAATCATATCAGTTGTTCTTGAACCTTGGGTTCTGATAATTTCTGGACTCCTGGAAGTATAACTAGTTGGTCAGTTTACTAATCCTGTTAATTGCTGTACAATAAATTCATTAAAAAATACCTTAGTCATCTGACAAATAAAGCAAATCTAGAGAGAGAGATAAATCATGAGGAAAAGAACTCAGGGTGAGGAGATAGTTGGGCCCCTCAGATAGAGCTGTTGTAGAACACTTCCTTCCCTAAGAGGAGACATTTGAACTGGGATCTGACTGTTGGAAATGAGGTTTCATGTTAAAAAAAAGGCCCAGAAGAGGAG
The DNA here is from genome assembly GCA_028571685.1 of Heterohyrax brucei. Taxonomy (NCBI): domain Eukaryota; kingdom Metazoa; phylum Chordata; class Mammalia; order Hyracoidea; family Procaviidae; genus Heterohyrax; species Heterohyrax brucei. The sequence goes on along the minus strand of CM053148.1, from coordinate 134,088,419 downwards.
CGTTCAAGGAAGAGGGAAACAGAAAACACAAAGGCTTTGCAGCAGGAAGAAGCTTTTCATGCTTGAGGAGCTGCAAGGGGCTACTGCAGTTGAAGTGGAATAATTAAAGGGGAGAGAAGTCAGAGATGAGGCAGATGGCCAGATGACACCATAGATGTAGGAATAAAATATGACCACAAAAGGGAACCAGGCAGGGCCTAAAGATAGGGCGCAGAGGCTGCTGGCTTCATAACAAAATATTCAGACATAGTCTGGATTTCAAATGTCTACCAAAAAGAAAAATTTCCTATTTTGCAATCTTTTTTTCCCAATCAAAATGGTTCCATGTTTTCTTTTAGGTCACTCGGTCTCACTTCTGTATATTCCCCTTTCATTTCCATCCTCATATTTCTGTGGTATCCACAGAGTTCTGAAACACAGGAGTCACTTGAGCCAGCTTGGATTTGACAGGTGACCACCTATTGTAACAGTTCCATGGAAAAATACTAGGAAGATGTTGTTGTTCCAATATTGGCCTACTTCCATAGATCCTCTGATGAGAACTTCACTTTTCAGCTTGTAAAAGTAGGTTGGATTCCATTCCATAGACGGAGAAAATGCTTTCCTTCCTCTATTCAATTAATCAAATGCCTGTCTTTTGGCAAGAAAGGAAGAAAAACATTAACCGTTTCCAGTTCATTCTTATAGAGATGTTTAACTCCCTGAAAACAAAGATTGAATTCACATTTTCCTTATTATGACCTCCAGGTATTTTTCTCAGTGTGGATGATTCTAGGAAACTTCAGAAGGGGTTGTTGATAGAAATATCCTGCTTAAAAAACTAGTATGTGGGCAGTAGCGTAAGAAAGCTACGCGCTGCTTTCAATGGTCTGTCGTGACTATAGGCTTTCATTTAATATAATGAATTGGGCTGGTAGTGTTACCTAATGTGAGTTGTTGTCCTTCCTTATTAGCTGATGCAAATAAGGTGGATGCCACACTGCCAGCTGCAAGAGAAAACAGAAAGTGGAACTGATATGGTTAATAGCTGTAGAAAAAATTGTAATTGCTAACCTCCCTTCTGACCAATACTCATAAAGATTTTGAGGTTGTTTTCCTAGGCCCTAAAGCTATTCTTGACTGATGACCAGACAAGGTGATGCCAGTTTACAGCCCACGGCACAGATAATCGTTATAGCTGAGTTGGAGACCTACAACTCACCTTCTTACACCTGGAGCCTATTTTCTCCTCCTTTTCCTAAATGCTCCTGTGAAACCTACTGGCAGGCTCTTAGATGCTGAGATTGTGTTTGGTGTAACTAATCTGTCATCTTCTCAGATTGCTGGCAATCTGAATAAAGTACTCATAAAGGATTCAATCCCTGTCTCTGCATATTGGTTTAGTAGAGACAGGTGGCATGAGTGCAGGGTCTAGCAGCCAAAGGCCATGAGTTCTCAGCCCTGAGGGAGCTTTTATGTTCTCCAGTCCCCAGATGATGTCTGAAATCTGAAATTCTGAGCCCTTTTGTGCCTGTCTTTGGAGACCCAGGTGGTGAGTCACGTTGGAAAGGAAGGGACTTCTTACTCTCTAGATGTGTTGAGATGCAGCTGTGTGTCAGAGAACAGCTTCCCCTCTGGTGAAGATCAGGTCTGGGGACACAGTTCTTTGGTTTCTGTGCATGTGCCAAGATCCCAGTTTGTACATACATGGGGCTTGGTGCCAGATTTAAACTGTACAAACTGGGCTTGGGGCTGCAAAGGTGGAGGGAGGCAAGCACTAAGTAGAAACTGTGCCTTAGTGGTCTGTGAGCAGAATATGGGAATTGGAGCAAGTGGTAGAAGTTTGAGTGGTGGTTTCAGTGTGGGCCCTGAGGCTGCTAGCTACTTTTGATCACATCTCCTACTCCCTGTTCATTTGAACATACAGGTTGTTGTTAAGGTTGAAACTTACCTTTGGTCATGTTGAAGCCCACTTTCCACTATACATCTTGAGATCCATTTCTCCATTCTGTGTGATTACAGCTAAACTTTTGTTCACCTGGTTTTATAGGCTTAGACTTGACTTAACTATTGCCCCAGTAGGTGTTGTAGTTGACTTGCCAACCATTACCAACCTAGTCCCTCTTAGCTTGTGTCTGAGCAATAGTGTAAACAGAGTCGAGAATGAGACCTTGACACAGTGAGCTGAGCAGGAATAGGCTGGGTTGGAGCTGCATCAAGAAGATGTAAAGCTGTGAGAAAAAGAGTAGAAGTAAAAAAAATACGTAAGTATGAGGAAGACAAAGATCCATGACGTTGGAAGAACTGTTCTTGTCACCTGGGACACTATTAATGTACTGAAAAGGGTCTTCCAACAAGGATATCCCATCTTTGAGCTTGAATAAAACAAGTTGTGTAAATGACAGTTTTATTATTTTGAAGTACATTTTGATGGCATCATATGTGCAAAAGAACTTGGGGTAAATGGCCACCACAGCACCTTCTAAATGGGGTGAAAACAGTCAGTTATCACAACCCAGTTGCTTTCACCATTGACAGTAACAACCCTTCTTCATTCATCTCGGAACAAATAAGCACCAAGGATTCCACTGGACAAAATACCCACCAGACAGTAACTTTTGGGGGATTAAATGGACAGTCTTGAATCTGCATTGGATTTTCATCACTACAATTGTGACACTTCCGGTTGTTAACAAAACCATCCACCCCAAAATGGGATGAGACAGAATCAAGATAGCAGACTAAACACACATCTCCCTAAATCCCTCTGGAAACCAAGGCCTGAACTGATAATTATACAGAGCCTTCTGGACACCTAGTGAGCCCTGGGACATGGCATAGGGCTGTCTATTTTGTCTACATACCACTGAGCGGGAAACTTCTCTTTTGCAGACCCCCATCCTTGTTGAGTCCCAACTCTTGCGGACTAAAGGTAAATCGCCATTTTGACTTATTTTTTTTTCTCTGTCTTGGCTGGTAGGAGGGTCAAGGCTCAGATGCACTGCTGATAAAATTGGTGAGCAGAGTCACCACATTTTAAGAGCCTGGCCTTGAAATCTGTGCAACTCGGCACCTCTAACCTCTCTCTCTATCTCTCGGAATCTCCTGATCTCCACCACTGAATAGCCTTCTCTGAGGTGGCTGGGGGAACTTGTGCAGGACACCATCTTGATTCACTGGGAGGTGGAGTTTCCTATATGGAGGCCTCAGCTGGACCTAATTCCCAGGCTGGGAGGCAGTGCCTGCCTGGAGAGTGCTTTTCCGGCAGTAAAGCAATCTTTGATATAAAGGTGCATAATTTGCCAGCTGGGAAGAGGGACTTATATACCTGAAAGCCTGACTAATATTGGAAGCTGTCAGGTATGTTTACCTTACAATAGAGAAATAACTGCAGTGCATTCCAACTTCTCTTCTAGCCTTTACTGTCTCACACTATAGAGTCAGCTGACGGCTCTCCAGTGACTCTATATGTGGGGCTGTGTCTTAGCCAATCAGGAGGTGGAGCCTGTTACCCCAGAGATTCCACTAAGCCAAATCACTGGAGTACATAGAGGTGTCTGGTGATCAACTTCCTTTTCAGACTGAGCTTAAACCCTGTTAAAGTAACACCAGAGAAACAAAACAACCTCCAGATACCCCAAAAGTAACAAACTTTGGACCAGAACATTAGGAAGAATTCACCTATGGCTTCAGAAGGCCCACAAAGGAAAGATCCAAAAAACTTCCCAGAAGAAGAAGCCTTTCTGAAACTATCAGGGGGTGAGTACAAAAGGATTATTTATAGAGCCCTCCTAGACCTTATATAAAATGCAGCAGAGCAAAATGAAAAATTAAGCAAGCTGTTTGATCTGATAGAACACCAGTACTCTGAAATTCAACAGATCAATAACAAAATCAAAGAGATAGAAAATTCAGTTCAAAGCCAAGAAAACAGAATTGAACAAATGGAAAATAGACTTTCTGACTTGGAAGATAGAGCTACTGTCTCCAGTATCTTTGAGGAGAAGTCAGAAAAAAGAAACAAGAAAAATGAAGGACCGTTAAGAAGCATGTGAAATTCTATTAAGAGGAACAATCTATGATTAATTGGAGTTCTTGAACAGGGTGGGACACCTGAAAACACAGAGAGTATGGTGGCTGAGCTGTTGACAGAAAACTTTTCAGAAATTATGAAATAAGAGAATATAGATATCCAAGACACATATCGAATGCCACTCAATAAAGATCCCAAAAGAAAGACTCCAAGACATATTATAATCAAGCTTAACACAATGAAACACAAATAAAAACTCTTAAAGGCAGCAAGACTCAAAACAAAGCTAACATTCACAGGGAAACCTTGTGGGCTTTCATCTGATTTCTCAGCAGAGGCGATGCTGGTACAGAGACAAGGGGATGACACATTCAAAGCCTTAAAGAAAAAGAACTTCCAACCAAGATTTATATATCCTTCAAAACTATCTTTCAAATATGAAAATGAAATCAAGACATTCACAGATAAACAGAAACTCAGACTTTGTAAAACCAAACCAAAGCTACAAGAAATACTAACAGAAGCTCTTAGCTTAGAAGAACAAAACCATTAATTTTATATTTTAGGAGGAAATACAGGACACATCATCCAGAAACCTACTCAGTTAGGGAAGTCACAAAACTAAATCAAAGCAGTAATATTAAAAGAAGTCATCTAGTGATCATATTATGAAAACTATGATGCCAACATACTAAAAAGAGGGATATGCTACAGTTTTTATAGTCTTTCCAGATAGACAGGAAGTTAGTAAGAATTGTAGTAGCTAAAATTGGGTTTAAACCTAGAATTTTAAGGGGGATCACAGGGCAGCCACAACATACAATAAAGATGCAGCATATCAAATCAAGAAATGTAATACAAGAGTCTAAACAACCACAAAACCAACACTGAAAAAAGTGAAAAATCAACTCATAAAGAATAATGTTTCAAAACAGAATAATGAGAATAACAGAGAAAACATCAACACAAAAAGAAACGTATCACAATGACAGCACTAAACACATACCTATCACTAATTACATTGAATGTGAATGGACTGAATGCTCCAGTAAAGAGACGTTGAGTGACATCTTGGATCAAAAGACAAGACCTATCCTTATGTTGCCTGCAAGAAACTCTCTTTAGACTTAAAGATATGAACAAACTGAAAAAGGATGGAAAAATATATATCAAGCTAACAATGAACAAAGAAGAGCAGGAGTGGCAATTCTAATCTCAGAGAAAGTAGATTTTAATGTAAAATCTACCACTGTGGACAAGGATGGATGCTACTGCTGAGAGGTTCAATACACGAGCAGACATAATGATATTAAATATTTATGCACCCAATACTAGAGCACCTAAATACATCGAAGAAACACTGACTATACTCAAAAATGAGATAGATCACTCCACAATAACAGTGGGAGACGTCAACACTCTAAATATTGTACAGATCATCTGGAAAAAAGCTCAGTAAAGAAATAAAAGATCTTATTGCCACAATTAACGAACTAGACCTCATTGACATATACAGAACTTTCTATCCATCAACAGATAACTGCAACTTCTTCCCCAGTGCACATGGAACATTTTCCAGAATAGACCACGTGTTAGGACATAAAGCAAATCTCAACAAAACCCATACCACTGAATTATTCCAAAGCATCTTAGACCACAAAGCCACTGAAGTCTAAATCAATAGCAGAGAAAACATAGATAGAAAGTGGAACTTGTGGAAACTGAACAACATCTTGCTCAAAAAACCATGGGTTATAGAAGAAATCAAGGATGAAATAAAGAAATTTATGGATTCCAACAAGAATGGAAACAGTTCCTACCAGAACTTATAGGATACAGCCAAAGCAGTGCTCAGAGGTCAGTTTATCTCCATAAATGCACACAACCAGAAGCAAGAACCCAAACCAAAGATCTAATCCTACAGCTTGAACAAGTAGAGAGAGAGCAACTGAGGAATCCCTCAGGCACCTGAAGAAAACAGATCATAAAGATTAGAGCAGAACTAAATGAAATAGAGAATAGAAGAACAACTGAAAAAATTGAAAAGACCAAAAGATGTTTTTTTTTGAAAAGATCAACAAAATTGACAAACCATTGGCTAAACTTACAAAAGAAAAACAAGAAAGGAAAAACCATTGATCAAAAAATGGGCTTCATTGCTTAAGATAATTTTTCAGCCAAAAGCAGGGTCAACTTTCAGTTTCTCAGGAGCCCAGTCAGGAAATGTACAGCGAGATCTATGGTCATTGGACTTCAGTTCCTGAGTTAAAGCAATTTTGTAAGGGTAAAGCTTCAAGCCTAGATGCAAAATCTGCCAAATTGTGGATGACAAAAGGTCTGGTTCTTGTGCTCTGCAAAAAATTGATTGGGATTGATTCTCACATACACTCTGACAAACAGTAGCAATATTTTAATTGGAACGTGTGGTTGGTTGACACACAGGTGTTGCATGACTGGCAACAGACCTGGTTGTCCCAAATTTTTTGATTAAATGTTGAGTTGTTCTCTTGGTGGGACAGCTACGAGCATCGTAAATTTCACTTAATACACAGAATGTTTGGCAAATGGAGCACTCATTTTAATAAAAAACTTTAACAATTTCTATGCATTGTGGAATTGTGTAGCTTTTCAAGTCTATTTGTCCAGACTAGTCAAAAAAAATATGATAAATATGGCCACTATAGCTTCACAAATATCCCATCTGTAAGCTGTTAACAACAGGACGTTGATATTGGAAAACCCTTTACTTGCTCACCCTAGCATCAGAGTGAAACAGATTTTTCCCAGTCAAAGGCTTCAGGTATTAGCTGGGTATCTCTTTTGCCTAGCCAATTCTTATCACTAGTTAAAATTTTTAAAGTGTTGTGATGATTGAATTACTCTCTAGCATTATATTTTTATTTTATTTTGATAAGTGAAAGTTATCAATTTGCCATATAAAACCGTGAACACACACCTCTGTGCAACTCTACCTGCTATTCTCACCCTATGACAACATTCCTTTCCATTCTATACTTCTGATATGCATTCAACCAACACTTGTCCCCTCCTCCCTACCCTCCCCCCTCACCTCTAGAGAGGAGCTGGCCAGACAGCCTCACATACATATTTAAGCCAAGAATTACATACATCACCTGCATCACTCTGTATCTTATAGTCCAGCCTAATTTTTGTCTGAAGAGTTGGCTTCAGTACTGGTTTCAACCCTGGGCCAGCAGAAAGTCCACATGCCATGTTCTCAGAAGACCCTCCAGGATGTTGAAACACCAAGTCTGGTCTTTTTAATAGAGTTCTACATCTGCACTCCCCTTTATCTCATGCTACATCAGGGATTCTACACTGTGTTCCCCATCAGAGCAGTTGTGCTGACAGCATGGAAGGTTGTTTCGCTCAGGCCTTCTGACTCTATACAGGCCTTCTGGTCAGGAGTGAATCAGCAGCATGATACACCCTGTTTATGCCCAGTTTGGCCTTGAGGGCTCAAATCTGTTAGCCAGCCACCTGTGTGTAAAACTAGTATACAAAGTCACTGTGCCATGACACACTTGCTAACTTGCTTGCTGATGCCTGAAATGCTGTGCTGTTTGCTTCAGTAAACCTGCTATGGCCACACCTGGAAATCCTCTGTCATTACTGAATCTGCCTGAAACTTGTATCTGCGTTCCTGGTTTTGAGTACCTGCATTTCGACAGCAGTCTTTGGTGGTGGCTGGGCACCATCTAGTTTTTCTGGTCTCATGCTGATGTAGTCTCCCCATCAGGTGGGCTCTTCTGTCTCCTGGGCTCATATTTTCCTCATGTCTTTGATGTTCTTGGTTTTCATCTGCTCCAGGTAGGTTGGGACCAGTTGATGGAGTTTAGATGGTGGCTTGTAGGCTTTTAAGGCTCCAGGTGTCCCTTTCCAATATGGAATGCAGAACATTTTCTTAGAAAAAAAGTAGTTATGTCAGTTGACCTCAATGTCTGCTGAAACCATGGTCCCAAGACCCTGTCCCTGCTACTTTGTCCTTTAAAATGTCGAGTTGTATTTAGAAAACTTAGCTTATGGTATAGTTGAGTTATGCTGACCTGGCTTCTACTGCTGGCTGTCAAACCCTTCGCCTAACTGAAGTCCTATAGGCTAATCTATGGATAATCCTGTCTCTCTCTTCCCGCCCTTGTAGACATCAAAGACAATTTTCTTTTGTGCATAAACCTTTTCTTAAATCTTTATATAGTAGTGGTCTCATACAACATTTGTACTTTTGCAGCTGAGTGATTTTACTCAGCATAATGTCTCCCAGATGATTCTAGGTTGAGATGTTTCCTAAAATCATTGTTGTTCTTTATCATTGCATAGTTTTCCACTGTGTAAATGTACCATAGTTTTTTTTATCCACTTACCTGTTAATGGGCACTTAGGTTGATTCCTTCTTTTTGCTATTGTGGACAGTGCTGCAATAATCATTCATGTGCATGTATCTCTGCGTGACAGTACTTATTTCTATAGGATATATTCGAAGAAGTGGAATTGCTGGATCATATGGTGTTTCCATTTCTAGCTTTTTAAGAAAGTACCAAATTGCTTTCCAAAGAGGTTGTAGCGTTTTACATTCCCACCAGCAGTGTGCAAGAGTTCCAACGTCTCCACAGCCTCTCCCGCATTTATTATTTTGTGTTTTTTGGTTTAATGCCATCCTTGTTAGAGTGAAACGGTATCTCATTATAGTTTTGATTTGGACTTCTCTAATGGCTAATGATCGTGAACATTTCCTCATGTGTCTTTTGGTTTCCTGAATGTCTTGTTTGATGAAGTGTCTGTCCATATCCTTCATCCATTGTTTAATTGGGTTATTTGTCTTTTTCTTTCTGAGATTTGCAGTACGTTGTCAATTATGGAGATTAGATGCTGATCAGACTTGTGGTTGCCAAATATTTTTTCCCAGTCTGTAAGCAGTCTTTTTACTCTTTTGATAGTCTTTGGATGAACACAATTGTTTGATTTTTGTTTGTTCTCACTTACTTTTTCTGCTGTTTGTACTATGTTTGTAATATTTTGCAGTCTGTTTATGTCATGTATTAGGGCTTCCAGTGTTGTCCCTATTTTTTCTTCCATAATCTTTATCAGTTTAGATTTTATATTTAGTTCTTTGGTCCATTTTTGAGTTAGATATTGTGCATGGTGTGAGATATGGGTCTTGTTTCAGTTCTTTTTTTTTTTTGCAGATGGATGTCCAGTTTTGGACATCATAAAGAGACTGCTTTTTCCCCAGTTCACGAACTTTGGAGCCTCATCAAATATCAAGCTGCTCATAGATACATGGTGTTATTTCTGGATTCTCTATTCTATTACACTGATCTTATCTGTTTTTGTACTAGGACCAGGCTGTCTTAACTACTATGGCTGTGTAGTAAGTCCTAACATCAGGTAGTGTGAGGATTCCCACTTTGTTATTCAGTAATGCTGTACTTATCTGGGACTTCTTCCCTTTCCAAATGAAATTGGCAATTTGTTTCTCCATCTCATTAAAAAATGACATTGGAATTTATATTGGGATTGCACTGTAGGTATAGATCGTTTGGGGTAGAATAGGTGTTTCCGCAATGTTAAGTCTTCCTACCAATGAACAAGATAGTTTTCTCTACTTATGTAGGTGTCTTTTGGTTTCTTACAGTAGAGTGATAATTTTCTTTGTATAGGTATTTTACATCTCAGGTTAGATTTATTCCTAGATATTTTATCTTTTTGAGGCTACTATTTTAGTCTTTTTTTTTTTTTTTTTGGTTTCTGGGGCTGTCGTAAATGGTATCAATTTGGTGATTTCCTTGTTGGTGGTCACTTCACTGGTGTGAAGGCATCTAACTGATTTCTTTATGTTTATCTTATATCCTGATGCTTTGCTGAACTCTTCTACTGTGTGTGTGTGTGTGTGTGTGCGTGTGCGTACGCGTGCACGTGCACACACGCATGGTCTCGGTTTTCTGTACGTAAGATCATATCATCTACAAATAGAGATATTTTTACTTCTGCTTTACCAATCTGGATGCCCTTTGTTTATCTTGTCTGATTGTTCTGGCTAAAACTTCCAGAACAATGTTGAATAAAAGTGGTGACAATGGGCATCCTTGTCTACTTCCTGTTCTCAAAGAGAATTCTCTCAGTTTGTCTCCATTCAGGATGATGCTGGCTGGTGGCTTTGCATAGATGCCTCTTACTATGTTGAGGAATTTCCCTTCTACTCCTATTTTTCTGATAGGTTAAACATGAATTGGTGTTGGACTTTGTCAAATGTCTGTTCAGCATCAATTGATAAAATCAAGTGATTCTTATCTTTTGTTTTGTTTGTGCAGTTGACTACATTAATCTTTTTTCTCATTGAGCCATCCCTGCATGCCTGGTATGAATCCTACTTGGTCATGGTGAACTGTTTTTTGATATGTTGTGGAATGCTATTGGCTAGAATTTTGTTGAGGATTTTTACATCTAAGTTCATGAGAGATATTGGTTGGTAATTTTCCTTTGTTGTGTTGCCTTTACCTAGTTTTGGTATCAGGGTAATGCTGGCTTCATAGAGTGAATTTGCATCCTTTTCTATGCTGTGAAATCCCTTTAGGAGTAGTGGCATTAACACCTCAATAAAGTTTGATGGGGATCCGACTTGACAGTGCTTGGCTTGGCAAAGTTTGGTAGAATTTTCCTCTGAAGCTGTTTGAACCAGGACTTTTTTTTCCATTGGTAGTTTGTTGATTGCTTTTTGAATATTTTCATTTGTGATGGGTTTGTTTTGGTAGGTAGTGTGATTCTAGAAATTTGTCCACATCCTTTACGTTTTCAAATCTATTAGAGTACAATTTGTCATAATACTCTTTTATGATTCTTTTAATTTCAATTGGGCTGGTTGTGAAATTGCTCATCTCATTTCTTATTCAGGTTATTTGTTTCCTCTCCTGTTTTTCTTTCATGAGTTTAGCCAATGATTTATCAATTGTGTTGATCTTTTCAAAAACCAACTTTTGGTTTTCTTAATTCTTTTTGCTTGTTTTTCTACCTCTAATTGATTTAGTTCTGATAATTCTTTTTGTCTCTTTTCTTCCAGTGCTTGAGGGCTTCATTTGTTGCTCTCTACTTGTTCAAATTGTAATGTTAATTCTTTGATTTGGGCCCTTTCTTCATTTTGGATGTGTGCTTTACTGAGCACTGCTTTTGCTGTACAGGTTCTGGTAGGATGTGTTTTCATTATCATTTGATGCCATGAATTTTTTTATTCCATCCTTGATTTCTTCTATAACCCAGAAATTTTTGAGCAAAGTTTTCTTCAGTTTCCTTGAGTTTGAGTTTCAGTGTTTTTCTGCTATTGATTTCAACTTTAATGGCTTTATGGACTGAGAAAATGCTTTTCAACACTTTGGATTGTTTGGAGACTTTCTTTATGGCCTAATACGTGGTCTATTCTACAGAATGTTACATGAGCATGGGAAAAGGTGTACTTGTCTGTTGTTGATTGGAGAGTTCTGTATACTTCCGTGAGTTGAATTCGTTGATTGTTACAACAAGATCTTCCTTATCTTTTCTGAGCTACTTTCTGGGATCTCTGTCGTTAACAAAAGTGGTATGCTGAAGTCTCTTACTGTTATTGTGGAGCAATCTGTCTCACTTTTCAATGTTGTCAGTGTTTGATGTAGTTAGAAGCTCTGTTGTTGGGTGAGTAAATATTTAATGTTGTTATATCCTCCTTATGTGTTAACCCTTTAAGCAATAAATAGTGACCATCCTTGTCCAAGATGGTAGATTTTACTTCAAAGTATATTTTATCTGAGATTAATATTGCCACTCTTGCTTTTTTTTTTTCACATGTGGTTAGCTTGGTATATATTTTTCCATCCTTTGAGTTTCAATTTGTTTATATCTTTGAGTATAAGGTGTGTTTCTTATATCAATGGATTGTTTTTTTTTTATTCCATCCTGTTACTTATTGTCTCTTTACCAGTGCATTTCACCCATTTATATTTAGCATAATTATTGATAGGTATGAATTTACTGCTGTTATTGTCATGCTTGTTTTTGAGTGTTGTGGACAGTTTCTTTGTTCCACTTAATTTTCTGTTCTGAGTTGTTTTCCTTGATGGGTTTTCTTTTTGTCTTTTCCAGTGCTGGTTTTGTATCTATTGAGACTTCTAGATTGTGTTTCTTGTTTTGATGTGTAGTATTGTTAGTTTGCTTTGTGGCTACCCCAATATTCTCCTTTAACGATCTAAGTTTAGACCAATCTTTAACTTCTTTGTGTCACCTTGACTTATTCTCTATCTCAAAGTTCTATTGAATGCATTCATTAGTCCCACTTCTTAGTATAATGTCATAATTCACATACAGAGATCTCTGTTTCCCTATTTTAGCTTTGATTGCGCTTTGTGGACTCCCTATCCAAGTTGGATTCTGGATGCTGTGTCCTCAGTTGCATCTTTGAGTACATGTTTAATGTTACTGATTTCCTAACTGAAGAACTTCCTTCAGTATTTCTTGTAATTTTGGTTTTGTATTTGCAGACTCTAAACTTCTGTTTATCTGGGAATATCCTGATTTTACCACCATATTTGATAGACAGTTTTGCAGGATATGTAATTCTTGGTTGGAAGTTTTTTCCTTAAGATTTTGTATATGTCATCCCATTGCCTTTTTGCCAACACAATTTTTGCTGAATAATCAAATTTCAGTCTTAATGACTCTTTTTGTAAGTTAATTTTGGTTTCAGCCTAGCTGCCTTTAAAAACATCTCCTTATCTTTTATTTTATTAAGTTCAGTTATAATGTGTCTTGGTGTCTTTCTTTTGGATCTACCTTTTGTGGAGTTTGATGAGAAACTTGGATAGATACCTTCTTGCCTTTCATGCTGTCAGGGAGGTTTTCTGTCAGCAAATCTTCAATGATTCTGTCTGTATTTTCTGCTGTCCCTTCCTGTTCTGGTACTCTAATCATTTATAAATTATTCCTCTAGATAGAGTGCCATATAACGCCGTGTAATTCTTCATTAAAAAATTTTTTAATTTGATTTTTCCTCATAAATGCTGGTGTCAGTTGCCTTATCTTTAGTCTTGCTAATTCTGGGTTCCATTGCCTCAATCCTATTTCTTTGATCTTCTTTCAATTTCCGACTCAGTGATTTTATTGTTTATACATAAGCTTGTAGCTTATTTAAGTTTTCATTTTTTTTCTGCTGAACTTTGTCTAATCTCCCTCCTGATTTCTTGAAGGGTTCTATACATAACTTTTTTATATTCTACTTCTGATAATCACAGGAAGACTTCTTCATCTATGGAACTTTTTTATTCTCTGTTTTGGGAGTTTTCTGAAGCCACAGTGGTCTTCTTCTTTAAATGATTAGAAATTGTTGTTTCTGAGCCATCAGAAAGCTGTTATGATGTATTTGTTAAGTTATTGTGCTCTAACTAATATATGTATATATACATACATATACATATATTACAAATTGATTTTGACTCCAAGTTTTCTAATCATTTGAGCTAGAGCAATTATTGGAGCCTTAATAATTCTGATGCCCTGTCACCAGATGGTTGGAGTTGTGACATCACTGAGAAAGGTAGAAGGAATTGTTGGCTCAGGAGAACTTGTGGAACCCTTCTATTCCTCCCTTTGTTTCCCTCTCCAAGTCCAGGAGAAAAGCTCAAGGCACACACATAAAATGCTCTACCACTGGCACAATTTATACACCAAGATTTAGAGTCTGGTGAAGAGAAGAGAAGGGAGGGGGAAAAGGCTGGATGTATGGAGTATAGTCAGTACATAGGAAAGGTTTGGGTCATGAGAGTTTGTGAGCACTTAGCTTCTTACGATGCTCTGGTGAAAGTCTTCTGTGTCTTAGCTATCTGCAGCACAGGTGAACTGGGAGAACTTGTCTTTTATCCCTCCCTTTGTTTCACTTTCCCAGTCCAGGAAAAAAGCTCAAGGCACACATGCAAAATGTCCACCTTCTAGCCCAGGTAGAGTGTCAGAATTTAGTGTCTAATGTAGCTCCGAGAAGAGTAGGGAGCTGGGCTGGGCTAGGGAGAGTAATCAGTGTGTGGGAAAGATTTGAGCCACGAGATTTTGTGAGCACTTAGCTTGTGATGCTCCTGTGAAAGTCTTGTGCAGTGATTTGCAGCTCAGATTCTCCACAGAGAAAGACACACTCTTCTCACTCATGGCTGCTTCACTTGGCTGCCAGCCACCACCATGTTCTACAGGTGCAGCTGTCCTCAGCTCAGCTTCCTGGCTAAGAAAGATGTGCTCCAGTCAGGCATCACCACAGTGCTCTCAGGAGCAGCTATCCCAAGCTCTGCTTTCCTACCAAGGAAAATGGGCTCTGCTCCTGTGTTGCTGCTCTGCTCCTACACCAGCAGAAGTGGGTGCCTCTGCAGCTGCAGATCTGACTCTGACAAAAGTAGTTTTTCCCCTTTCTGTTACCCAGTCTAATCTCTCAGCTTTCCGTTTGATATTGGGACTCCTAGAATGTCCTATTTATTCCATTCTGTTGTCTTTCAGGTGCTTTGTTGTTAGAGGGATTAGAGTAAACTCATGGCTAGTTCACCGTCTTAGCTCTGCCTCCTTTTATAACATTTCTGATGTTCAAATTCTATCTTACAGGGCTTACCTCATTTCTTAGTTCAACTAGTGATAGAGTACCTTGATTGTACTTTGGAATTAGGCATAACCTTTGATAAACTCAGAGTGACGTATTTTCCTAGTTTTAAATTTTTAGTAAAAAGCTTTTCATTCAAATACAATGTAACAAGATCTAGTTAAAAAGAATATATGTGTATGTATATAATTTTGTGTTCCTTTGTCACTAATACATAATTAAATGACACTTGGCTTGGCTTTAATCTTTTTAGGTTAAATTATGTCTTACTAGTGGATTTTGAATGAATGTCTTCTTCTCATCTCAAATCTCTTCTTTCTGGACTCAAGTCCGTTTGGTATTAAATGCCATTATAGTTTCTTAGGTCAGGCATCATACACCAGTTTACAAATATGAAATTTTTCTGATGACTTCTTTCATAGCTTCCTGCTAAAATCTTTCCATGGAATAGAAGAGAAAAAAGAAAAAAAAAAAAAAAGCAGAAAGAATGAAGGGCAATCTATGCAGATAGCAGAAAAACATGTTTTGTCTAATCAAATACAAATGATCTGCCTTCTCATCTAACTGAATATGAAATATCTGATTCCCATTAGTGATATGTTATTCAAAATGAAATACTTTGCAGGCCATTTCTTTCTGTTTTTAATGTATTTTATGTGTTCCTGAAAATATACTGTTAAGTTGACTGCCATCAAGTTGATTTCTGACTCATGGTGACCACCTGTAAGACAGAGTACACATGACCCTTAGGCTTTTTAAGAAGCAGCTGATGGATTGAAATGGCTGATTTTTTGGTTAGCAGCCAAGCCTTTAACCACTGAGTCACCAGGGCTTCTGGGTATATTTTCAGATCGTGCTATTTTGGAGTATTACTTGTGCAAGATAGTTTCTAAACACTGCAGCAGTCTTATAAAATATCCTTTCATGAAGAGTCATAATCCCAATTATCCTATTAAAGCTTCTAGGAAGTCCCAAAGTAAAGAAACGTTGTAAACATGGCTTGACCCAGCATTTTCCCAACTCCATTGGACCATGAGCTCCCCTTTCCAGTGAGTGGATTACTAAAATATATATCATTATATTTCAGCTCCATAAAGCATCCATAGGAAATAATAGGCTTGATCATAATATCCTAATGGTTAGAAAAAAGTGAGAAAACATAGTCTGATATCAGTTTCAAACTTTCTGATAGCTTCTTTAAGTTTAGCTTTATAAATACTACTTCTAAAATCCTTGCTTGGCTGAAGCATTATTAAGTCATCAAGTCCTGAAAAATTCTTTCTGTGTAGGTACTGGTTGAAAAGGTGTTTACTAAAGCTTTATTAAAAAAAAAAAAAATTAACTAAAGTGTATCTTTTCCTGATGTAAGCTCCCAAGAAAGTTCTATTGGGTAAGGTAAATCAGTCAGGTTATTTACCGTCTTACACTATCTGATAATCAGCAAAATTGGGAAAAAATGTATAGTTCACTCCCTCCAGGAACGTACGCTTGTCCTCAGGAAAGAAGAGTGAAAAGGCTATGAAGAAAAATGTTCTTCAGGTATTTGAGAATTATTGTTCTTGGTGGCCCTTGCAAAAGGCAATAAACAGCCAGGGCAAATCCTTTGTGTTTACTCAGTGAGTAGAAATTGGAACTATTTGGATTTAAGCCAGAAGGAAAATTTCTGATATTTCTTTGATCTTTACCTGATGTTGCAGGGTGTGGTGGAGGTGGGGGTGGGTGGGTGGCAAAGGTGGTGGAAGGGATAGAGTTATTAATTACCTTTTTTAAAAGATACTCTATTTGATTAATGGTCCTTAACTAAATTTAAAGTATGGTAGATACTGTGAAGAACTAAGTACCCTCTCAAATTATTCCCAGGATATCCTGCCAGGAATTTTTTAAATCTGTCACCAAATTCTGATCCTTTTCCTTCTCGACACCCTTTAAAAACAGCCTGGTCAACGATCAAATAGCAGCAACAGCAACAAAGCTGAAGAACTAGTATCATGGGATAAGACAAATCTTGATCAAGAACAAATGAAAATAACTTTTAGTGTATTTAAAGTTAGGACCACAGCTCATAATGCAGGTAAATAGCTTTCTGACTTACTTAACATAACACATAACATAGCAGTGATTTGGAGTAGTCTGGATTAAATATAATGTTAGAGAATCATGGTCTAGTTGATAAAAGCACTCCTCCCACATTTTCTTTTTAAATTTTCCGTTTCAGACCAAAACCTTGTCTGGAGAATAGACATATGAGAAAAGCCATTGACTTAAAAGACTGTTTTATTTTTTTATGTTAAACACACAAAAACATAGAAAAGAGTACAGTAGTATAACTTGTATCTACTCATCAGTCAATTCAGGAGTTATCTACATTTTACCATTCTTGTTTAGTCTCTCCACCCTTCCTTTTTGTCAGAAATTGCAAAGTCCATCTCAGCCAGACATCACGTCATTTTGCAGCATGCATCTCTGATAAGGCATTTATCTTTCATAACCAGCATGACATTACCAAATCTGAAAA